>CM062517.1:20014086-21374976 GCA_031439585.1 Pterocarpus macrocarpus | reverse complement strand
CGAAGTGGCAACAGTGCAACACCACAGCTCTCTCCCTAACGATGTTGTTCAAGGTGGATGACAAGGGGATCGAAAAGTTGGAGGAGACAAAGAGGATCTTGAGCTTGTGGCGGACTCGGGCAGCATTGGCAGTGTTGGGCAGATCTGGCGGCAGTGGATGGAAGCGGTAGTAGTGGTGGTTGGAGGAAGGGCTGATGATGGTAATGGGAGGGGTGAAAGAGGGGAGAGAAAGAAAAATTTTATAATATATCATATAAGAGTGGTTACACTGATACACCTTCCTATCTTTACCATTAGATGATGAAGAGTGTGGTGCATCTTGTCAAGTAAGGTGCACCATAGCTTTCGCTGTAATTTTGGTACAAACTTAAGCATCAAAGTGGGACCGAAGAGTATCTCGCTTGCTGAGGCTCTTCCTTTTAGGTACCCAAAATCTTCTATTTAAACCGAAACTCAGAAAGTAAGAGCTCAAGTTTGGTAACCAAGCTCGATCCTTTTGGCATGCAACTTTGATATAATACTTAACATGTGTTAAAAAATAATTACATTAGTGTTTTTATATCAATGTCTCTCCTTCGATAAAATTTTGAAGTATAAGACTCCTGAATATCCGAAACATCTTATTTTAAAGCTAGCCTAATTGATAATAGACCTAAGTTGATTAACGCTGAAGTGGGGCCGAGCCAAGATGATGAAATTAAGGCTAAACTTGAGATAAAAATGAGTCAACTCAAACAAGTCATTAGTCAACTAGAATATGAATTATTTAAATGTGTAGAAAATATCTTAGGACTACAAATGCATGAACCTTCCAAACTTCTGCATTCAAAATAAAAAATTCAACCAATTGTGTAGTTACTAGTGAGTTTCAGTTCCACTATGCGACCCCAAATTTTTCCATTTTAGTGCCAACTCTGTTAGGGTCTTCATTGAGGTTCCATCTTCTTTGGTAGCATTTGCTGCAGCTCCTTTCAAATCTTTCATTCTTTGGTGAGTTCCCTTACCCTCTTCACCTACCATTAGATTCTTTATGACCTCAGTTATCTCTCCCCTTTTCACTATACCATTTTCATAATGTTTAGGCCTAAGTGCCACTTTCAAACCATCAGTCAGCAAAACGGCATTCATCCTTTGCTCAGCAAAGAGTGGCCATGCTATTAGTGGAATGCCATGGATGACACTTTCAAGTGTGGAATTCCAACCACAATGGCTTAGGAACCCACCAGTTGCACTATGACCAAGGATTTTAATTTGGGGTGCCCAATATGGAACTACCAAGCCTTGACCTTCTATTCTATTCAAAAATCCACTTGGTAAATATTGTAAAGGGTCATCACTTGAATCCCCAAATTCAGCAATAATGCCAAATTTACTAGGTGGTCTTAATACCCATATGAATTTTTGACCACTCAATTCCAATCCCCATGCAAGCTCAATCATTTGTTCATGAGAAATTGTCCCACCACTCCCAAATGACACATACAAGACCGAATTGTCTTGCTGCTTGTCCAACCATCTCATGTACTCAATGCCACTCCCCTCATCACATGACCCATTTTGTACAAAGGGTCCTATTGCATAAACAGAAGGGATTCCTCTGCCTTCTTCTTGTTGCAAGGCTCTTATGGTCCCTGCTTCCATATCAAAGAAACTATTAACCAATATACCATCAGCTAAATAGAACCTTTTGTTACCTTCAAGAAATTCCTTGTATGCTTCACTAGATCGATCTTGAAGTGGGTCTGGCAAATCTGTGCCACAAATTGGCATGCAACCAGGAATCCCTATAGGTTCTGATAGGTCTTTGTACTCAGAAGAAATTGTCTCATCCAACATTTCTGAATATAAGCATAGTGATAGTAACATGGCTGTGGATGGGAAATATGTATAGGACAAGATATTGAGCTCCTTGGCTAATGGCAACACTTGGCTTATTAAACCATCAGAAATTATTGCAACAAGCTTTGAGGCAGAAATTAATTTCTTCAGTGTATCAAAAATAGAAGGTAGGGAACGAGACATTATGATTCGAACTAGGACTGCAGGGTGAGTCTCTTGTGGTATGTCCTCCAAATTTGCTGGTGAAAGGAGAATGTGGTCGATAGTTGGTGGAAGAGATTGGAGAATGGTTTTGGTTTTGTTGCAAGGAGAACCAATTGTGGGAATGATGCATGTGACATGGAGGTCTTGGTGGAGTTGAACCAATCGTTTGGAGAATTCAAGAATTGAGCGGAGATGGCTGTAAACTGGCACTGAAACTAAGGCTATGCGAGTTGTGGCCTCCATGAAAATGCAACTTCTATCACTTAATGTGGAACTAGTTTAGAGAAATATTGGATATTTGATCAATTTATAGAAAGCAATAGTTTACTAACTGAATCCTCTTCTACTGGGAAAACACAAACTGAAGGATTGTGAGATTGAACCGTAAAGCCAACATAAATTGTTCTTGAAGTGACTTGCAGTCATATATGTGGAAATTTTGTTAAACTAATTCTGCAGATGAAGTTACATTTTCATTGAGTCGTAACTCTATAAATGGATATATAATATATTATAATTAGATGCGTTTGATGAAATCTTTGATTGAGGTTTGAAAATGTGAAAGTTACGTCATAATTCTTTCATAGATTAGTAACTTAAACACAAGGATTGAAACTGACAAGCTTAAGGTTTTACAAATGATTCATATTACTTACATGTAACATAAACCTTGACAATGTCACGAAAACAGCTTTTTTAAAATTACACGACTCATTCACGAATTTAATATTCTCATAAAATAGGACGTGAATAAAGTATATATATTAATAACTAATTGATGGTACCAGAAGACTTGAGAAGAGGGATTAAATCAAGTTCTTGGTTGATTAAAACTTTTTTACACATTTAACACACAAATAAAAAAGTTCACATAACTAGATTTTTTGGTAGATAGTTAGTAGAAATTTAATAATTACCTACTTGATTTTGTTGTCAAGTTACTCAAAATATAAATAGAATATATATTCTAGAATATTATATTAATATAAGTTCAAATTCAGAAGATAAAACTTAAATACTGAAATGTAAAGACAAAGAGATAGAAGAGCTTATACCACAGAGATAGAAGAGCTTATACCAAATATTTATATTGGATCGATCTCCATAACTTGGAGACTATATCTGGTCTCCACACTCTTGTGGGATTTTTCCACTATGAGTATTCTTTTCACAACTAGCTTCTCCAAGCTCTTACACAAATTTCACTCAACCTTGAGTTACTCTTTCTTATCAACTAAGAGACCTCTCTTAATGGTATTTACCTCATTTGTATACCTCACAAGATTTGCTTTCTCTCTCAAGCTTTACTCACTTTAGTTACAACAAATTCAAAGTATGAAATGAGAAAAATAAAGTTTTAAGTACAAGAAGCACAAAACTCTCAACAGTTCAGAAAGAACTTAGTTACACAGACTATGCCACAAAGACTCTAAACTAAGGTTTAGAAACAAGTATTTGTAGAGATTTCAGCCCATGCAAGTTGCTTGGTCTCAACCCAAGTAATTTGCATGTTGGGGTGCCTTCTAAGGAGTCCAAGAAAATGTCTTTTCATGCTGACATGTGTTGTATATTGTGTCGTATCTTTTTTCTCACATGGTATCAGTCTATTTGTCTGTTGTTTTCTTTGTTTGAGTACCTTTTTTAATCCTATGTTTGTACAAGTGAATCTAGGAGAAAATAAAAATATCCTTTTCATTTCAACTCCTTTTTCTGATATAATGGTTGATACTTTTGCTCCATGGGATCAATGCTTTGATTTTTGTGTTTTGATACTCAAACCCAGATAGTAGTTATATCTGCTACTTTTCTAATAGATTTTGCTTTCTCAGTTTTACTCCTTACTACTAGAATGTCTAGTTCTTGCACACATTAAAAATAAACCTTTCCAAGATCAAGTGCAATGAACTTAAATACATAGTTTGTATCATATAATAAAACAACTATGAAGCCAAAACTAATAATACCAGAAAGGACTTAATTTTAATAAATTGTTAATGCACAAAAAAAAAAAATCATTATCATTATTCAATACATACATTGTCATATCTTTAAAATAATTTGAATTTTATATATATGACTATTTTTAAAAAAATCACATATATAATAATATGAATGTAATTTTGATGCATTATCAATAAAAAATATTTAATATAAAATTTTTTATATAGACTTCCAGTAATATATCACCACATCCAAAGTCTTTTATGACTCTTACAATGATTACATCAAAAATCACATATATAATATGTGTATCATTGGATGACTGGTAAAACTTCTATACTAATAGTGTATTAAAATTAATATCTAATAATATATGATTAGTTGATGAGATAATAAACTTTGCATTGGCAAAATATTAAAAGTAAATCTTTTTTAAAATCTGCCTTTAACAAAAATAAAATGCAATTTATTAAGGACTATTTTAAGGGTTGTTTAAGAAGATGGACCAATTATTTTAAATTGTTAAAAAATCCCTAATAAAAATTATTTAAGAAAAGTGAAAACACCCATCGGTCAAGTGAAGAATTTACATTTCATGATGGCTTCTATACTTATGGTTATGGTTATAAAACATTTCAATGGTTGTAAACTGGGCTTAGTTCATAATGAATTGTGTTATTAGATGCCAAGGTTATGATTTAAAGATGAAAGACAATGTTGACCAAAAAAATAAAATGTAAGACAATAGATTGCAATGCATTTAACTTACAATACCGTAAATTTTTTATGTTAAAATCTTGTTTTACTTCAAGTTACATTGTATTTTTACTTATTTAAATGGATTTGAAGAACCATATCAAAGTGCTATGGACTTGCAATATTTTAAGTGTTCTATGTTTCATGAAATAGATTTGGAGAGCCCTGTCAAATTGCTACGGACACACAATATTTTAAGTATTTAGTTTTCATAAAATTGATATTGAGGAAAGCCTATCAACTTTGAGGAGGCTAAAAACATATTTTTTGTGGCTTAGTAAAAGATGGAATAAGGAGGAGGAGGATACAAGTGAACAATGGTATTAACAACAAATGCTTTCTAAAAGATGAACACCACAATTTGGAAAGGAATTAAATTGCCATTCTAAATTGTATACTTTCTAGATTGTATGCTGCCTCTGCAATGAAAGATTGGACGGTAGCTGAGTGGATGCTGGTGTGGAGACAAATGGGAATAGCGGTTGCAATGGTGAAGAAGATTAATTACATGGGAGTTGTCATATAAGGAAGAGCTGGTACAAATCTTGGCTGGGGTAACACTTCAAAAGGATTTACAAGATCAATTGCAATGGAACTTGGATAAGTCTGGTGCCTTCTCAGTGAAATCATATTTGTTACACCAAATCAATATAAAAAAACACTTGTCAATATCGCTGCATGTTGAAGCTACAAATTGTCATTATCATAACAACGTTACAGCTTCAAGACCAAAACAAAACCCAAAAAAAAAAAAAAAAAAACTTAAACTGCAAAAAACCCCAAAAAAAGAAACTACAAATTCTCATTGTGATCTTTCTTGTAGTCTTTTTGTAATGTTCATTGTTGTTGTCTTAGCTATTGTGGCTATCTTAGCTAGAGGTAGAGAGAGTGAAGTGTTTAATATTTGGGTTAAGAGGAATTTATCTAATCCCTGCTCATTTTGTGGTATTTATAAGGGGTAAGAGAGATACCTATCATTAATGCGAAGCACATATCAAGGCATGGATAGGGAGTCAGAGATTGGTGGCTAGATAAAGGACATGGGCATTATTCCCCATATGTGTGGTGAAGTGGGCCCAGACCAAGCAAATGGGAAATCTAAAAGGATAACAAGTTTGCCAATCTTGAGATCTAAAGAGAAAAGAAGCTTTAGTTGGCAGGCATGGCATTTAGTCAACTTGAACTACACAAGGCAAAAGGCGGGTAGGTGTTCGTGCCAAAATGGATGGGAAATCTAGACAAATCACAAGCCCTCAACCTCGAGTTCTAAAGAACAAAGAGGCTCAAAAAGCAAATGTTGATGTGTTGAGTTCTTGGGTGGTTAGCCTATAATGATATTTCAACTAACTGGAAATAACGAATGGATGGAGTGTGTTTTCCTTTATTAATTGACCAATTAAACGTGGCTGACATTGTAAATCCTTGATACAAACCTTACGGACCTTAAGTGACCAAGCAATCTTGGCCTAGTTGGCCAAACTAGGTTATAGTAACACTTTTCTCTTTCAAGGAGATACTAGACATTATGTTTAAATGACTTACACTAACTAATCATGACGAAACACTTTTCCCTTTGGTAGGACGCTAACCTATTTGGGAAGCTGATTAACATGCAATGACCATAATCAGCTTCTTCCTTTTATGCCAGGTTTCCAATATTTAGACGGTGACAAGGTTGTCAATCACAAACCAACTAATCTTGTAGCTTGTGATTTCAACACCACTACAAATGTTTTATTTGAAAGATGATCGAGCTATCATGCAAACCATTAACTATTGTAATCACATTGCAGATAGTGTCGAGATTACCCAGTTTTAGATAGAGCTAGGGTTGCCCAATTTTAGATTGTGCCAAGGTTGCTTAGTCTTAGATAATGCTAGGGTTTTCTAGTCTTAGATAGTGTAGAGATTGCCTAGTACTAGGGTTGTTTGACATTAGAGAGCATGTGGTTTTTGTTGTAAACCTTAAGTTCATTTATAAGAGCACCATATCTTGAGAAGGATATTTTATTTTAGATTGAGATAGGGGAAGTTTTTTATGTGTCCTTGAAGAAAGAAATCACAAGTGTACTCCACTATAGAAGGAGGTTTGTGGTGTCTTTGGGAGAAAGAAACCATTGATGACTCTATTTCGTATTGATGTTGAAGGAGATTTTTGAGGTATCCTTAGAAGAAATAAACCACTGAATACGTTATTGGGATCTGAGTGGAAAAAGGTTTATTGGAGTCATTGTAAGTAAAAATTCGACAAGAAAAAAATTTCAAACTATTGCTTAGGGAATGGACGTAGGTCACAGATTATAGCTAAACAAGTATAAAATTATTTGAGTAATCTTCTTATCCCTCTCATCTTTATTTTCATGTATTTTATTTATTTGTTTTTCAATTAAGTAATAATTTTATAATTGCCAAAAATTTTTGTTATTAAACGCATAAAACCAACTTATTCCCTTCTTGGTTCTATCATTAGTGTTGGGTAGACTTTACCCTCACAATACTCTAACTCAACTAAAGACATTAAATGGAGTTGAGTGAACTCTAATTTCTGCTTGTTTATACTAAAAATAAACAAAAAGAAGATATCTGTTATGAGACTTGTTAGTTATTAAACAATTGTAACAACTGATATTTGGTTTAACAATAAAAGGGTTAATTCACCATAATGTGTCGAATCACAATTTGAATTTCAATTGAAAGAGTCGTCCATATTTAAATATGTCACAATGCTCAAACAATATTGCCTCCAGTGAACAGAGACAAATACATGGGCAAGCAGGCCTGCCCTCTCGAAAATTATAAAGTTTATACATATATGTAGAAGTGTAATAACCTAGCAACCTAGTGAAGCTCAGGTAGTACTCTCTAGTTTAATCATGGAAGAGGCCTATGTTCAAACCTCAGCTTTGTATTTTTTGTAACCACACTTATTGTTTTACCCAGTTCACTAGATAACTCATCACCTTAATGTCCATCACCTAATTCATACAGGTGACTTTATTTATATTATAATAATAAAATATTTATTTTTATTTCTTTTTTAGTTTTACTTTTATTATTTTTTATTTTATTTATTTTTGGAATAAAAATATATATCTTTACAAGAATCAAGAGAGAATAAAAAATAAAAATAAAATCAAAAGTGGATTTATATTAAAAATATTTTTAGTTTAGAGAAAAACAAAAAATAGTATATATTCCGTCTTGTAAGTTATTAGATTTAAAATGTTCTATTTATTTTATCTGTTGATTCATTTTGATAGACTCAGACGAAAGATGGAAGATAGACTTATTGCTAATTGTCTTGTAACTTATATTGAGAGGAAAATTGATGAAAAATTTGACACAAATTCTATTATTAATAAGTTTCATGATTTAAAGGAACGTCATGCTTGACTTTAACAAAAGTATTATATATATATATATTTTATTCTTTAAAATTTTCTTTATTAGTGCATATTATATTAGATTTAATTTGTATATATAGTTATTATAAAAATAATTTATGTAAGCATCCAATCATATAAAAATAGATATTTGATTGAATGATAATATAAAACCCTTTTATACTGTTAATATATAGCAATTAAACTGTATCATATTATTTATTTAATAGTACAACTCTTTATTTTCGGCCCTCTTTTTATAGTTTTTTTGGATCCATCCTTGCCAATAAGAGAATACATGTGAGAAAAAAAAAAATACGATTATAAATTAGCCTTACAATAAGATATGCGAAGGTATCTTTGTAGAAAATTAAAATAATTTCTTTGAAGGTGTCACTAATCAATCTGTTAGTCTAAAATATTATTCTTGCACGTATAAGAGACAATCACTAAGCTCAACTGCTCTTACATTTGTTTTCTGGGCTTCAATTGAAACATAGTATATCATAATGTAAGCTATATAATAATGGGCAGCATGTACAAAGAGGAAAATGGAGTACCAAATGGCATATGCAGAGAGCCGGCCAGTATTCAAATAGAGTCCTAATGTCAGACGAATCTCTACATATTGTGTATATATAGGCCGGCAACTCTTTTCTGTACTATGCCTAAAAGTCTTGTTTCTAAGAATTCAGCCTGCAGGCTTCACCTACAACATGTAGCCGAAACCGGAGGGGAAGGCAAAGAGCAGAACTCATATGATAACACACAATGAGGGTTGATAAAGTAAAATTTAAAAAAAAAAAAAAAAAGGTTCTTTGTAAAACAATTGTTCTCATCTTTCGCATAAATGCTATTTTAAAGGGAAAGAGTCAAAGAGAGAAGCGGAGGAGATTTTAGAAGGTTTAACCACTGTGTAGCAATTTTATTTGCGGGAGGGTGAGACATTAATTGGAGAATTTTTTTCTTAACCTCCCAAAATTTTCATTCACCTCTATTTTGTAGTTCTCTAAATAAACGAATTTTAGAGGATTTCACATTAAAATTATTTTTTATTCATATTAAAATATTGAAATATTATTTTTACCTATTATTTCAAATTTCTAATATTGAAATACGGGTGTTGATAATTCTTTTTGCAAAAATAAATTTAGAGAGTCTATATTAATGTATAACTGCAATATATATATGCTGAAAAAAATAAATTTAGAGAAAGCAAGAATTTGAGAGAAGGTATTTCTAATAGAAAATTTTTTTGAGACCTTTTAGAAAAAAAAATTAAAGAGATAAAATTTTGGGGAAGAAAATATTTTCAAATTTATGAAATATAAATTTTTTTAAAAGTTTTTTAAAATTAATACTACTTATGAAACATATTAATTATACTTGGTAAAGAATAATTACACTCCCAAGCAATAGTAATGCGAAATCTTCTGAGCCCCTCATTTTCTCATTCCATTCTATTTTTCTCATAACTCGATGTTGGTGTTTATTTTAAATAATATTTTCAATTATAATATAAATACATAAAATATTTGAAATATTCAAAGGAATTTACTTAGGTTGAAAAAGCTTTTTTTTAGAATAAGTTAAATTAATTTTCAATCTTAGTAATTGCTTACACAATTCTGAGATAATGCAATTAATTAAAATCTAGTCTGAAATGGTAGTTCCAGGATTCGAATGTTGACATTGCAAGTAAAATTTATTTGGGGTCGTAGTTCATCTCCACTATAACTAACCATTTTTAGGTATAAAATAATTTAACTTAAACATAGATATAATTTTATGAATTGTAACAATGAAAGTTATATTCACAATTTAATTTTATAATCATATATTATGTTTATTATTGCAATATTTGACCGCACGCTTCAAATTTATAAACATAATTTTTATGAAATATATGATTTATTTTGATTAATATGTTGAAACTTTAATGTAACGTAGAAGGAAGCAATTGTCGGGAGGCCTCTTAATCATGAGAATGTCATATTAGAGGTGTGCACGGATACAGGTCAATCCGCGAACCTAAAGACCCGACCTAAATTCCAACCCCAATTTTTTATTTTTTATTTTATAAATAATGACTCATTTACTTATATATTAATATATAAAAATATAATTATAAATATTGACTCTTAAACTCTGTTATATCAATGTATAATTAGATTTATTGATGATTGATATTATATAATGTATAATGTATAATATATTTCATGGTTATAATTATGGAATTATCAATTATGTATGTAATTTTTTTAAAATATATTTGATTATATTTAGATTTTAAAAATACAATTTAAAGGTTTCAAAATGTCACAAAATAGAATGTTTCAATATATTTTTCACTCAAAAAAAAAAGAGAAGTTAACTATCTACCTAAATACTCAATCCGATCCAATCCAAAAGTATTTAGATTGGGTTGGTTTGGGTTAGAGAGTAAAAAAGCCAAAAATCCAACCCAACTATATTTGATTGGTTTGAATATTTTTTTTTTTCCCTAAATCTGATCTGACTTGACCCGACCCATGGACACCCCTATATCATATGATAGAGATACCTTAAAAGACCCAAAATTAACAATTATAGAAAAGTAATTTAAAATTTGGTATTTAATATTTAACATTATATAATATAATTAATTACTTCTTAAAATAAAATTCTTATATTTAAAATAACAATTAATGCTTAAAAATTAATACATCCATCAATTGCTTTAAAACCTCAAGACAATTTTACTAATATATTATTATAATACAAGGAAAGGATTAATTTCCACTTATGTAAGTTAAATACAATTCTTACAATATTGAATAAACTTTTACTGAAATTTTTTTTAACAAGACCCGCTATTAGATTGAATATATATATATATATATATATATATATATATATATATATATATATATATATATATATATATATATATATATATATATATCTAAAACAATACTCTTAAAACATAAGAATATCTAAAATATCATTTGTATGTATAAGGGGGAAGGACTGATTGACACCATTCTAAAATTTAATGATTTGATTGTAAAATGTTTTATAAAATATAATTGATATCAATCTAATTATTGAATTATAACTATCTATTATATCAATTATTTGTATTAATTGTTTTTCAAAAAATAATATAAATAAAAATAAGAATGTCATCAAATAGTTTTTAATTTATATACATTTAAAAAGTTCTTATTATAGTGATTATAATATATACAAAAGTGTATTAAAATTATTAAATTATAACTATCTATCATATTGATTATTTGTATTAATTTTTTAAAAAAATAATATAAATAAAAATAAGAATGTCTTCAAATAAATTTTTATTTATATACATTTAAAAAATTCTTATTATATTGATTATGATAAATGCAAAAGTGTATTAAACAGTTTAAATGTATTTAAACAGTATTAAACAGTTTAACTGTTTAATACACTTTTGCATTTATCATAATCAATATAATAAGAATTTTTTAAATGTATATAAATAAAAAATTATTTGATGACATTCTTATTTTTATTCATATTATTTTTTCAAAAAAAATTAATACAAATAATCGATATGATAAATAGTTATAATTCAATAATTAGATTGATAAGAATTATATTTTATAAAAAATTTTACAATAATTTGATCAATAAATTTTAGAATAATATCAATCAGTCCTTCCCCCTTATACATACAAATGATCAAAGTAATTTTTTTGAAAAAATAAATTTATATTTTAAATACTTAAAATATAAAATTAAATCATTTGCACAAATTAACAAAAAAAAAATGATGCTTTTCAAGAAAGATAAAAGTGTCAAAAAATTTCCTTAATAATTATTATTCAAGTTACAATTATGTATGACTCCATATATATATATATATATATATATATATATAAAAGATGCAATTTTTAAAACCATATAAAAAAGTAATTTTTTTGAAAAAATAAATTTATATTTTAAATACTTAAAATATAAAATTAAATCATTTGCACAAATTAGCAAAAAAAATATATATATACTTTTCAAGAAAGATAAAAGTGCCAAAAATTTTCCTTAATAATTATTATTCAAGTTACAACCATGTATGACTCCAAGAATGTATGTATATATACCTGAACCGTGTTAGATATTTAATTGATGACGTAATTCTGCCCATCCTTGACCACTACAAAAGACACATGTCCGGGAATGAAAGAAAGCAAGCCAGGCAGCTAGGGGAATAAAAAGCAGTGGACTGCCGTATACAAAACCAAATCAAGGTCACCTTGCATTGCAAAAGAACTTTTAATTTTAGAGTTAATCTATACTTTAATTTTTGAAAAGTTTTTATTTTAATATTTTAAGATTTAAAAGATTATATATATATATATATATATATATATATATATATATATATATATATATATATATTCTATAGTTTTTTTAAAAAATTAATATTTTAATTTTTTAAAAATTAAATACATATATTTTAGTCCTTGAATAATTTTTTAACACTTTAATCTTTAAAAGATTAAATTTATACATTTTATATATTTTGATATCTTTTATTTTTTACTATAAAATATAACTAGAAAAATAAATTATAATAAGATATAATTTTTATTAATTATTTAATTTAAAATTTATATATCAAAATTAAATTAGGTTAATTTCCCATTTTAAAATTTAATAGAGTTATACATCATATATGTAATTATTTTTATTATATATAATTAAATTTATATTAAATACTTTTTATTAAAAATATTATATAATTAAATCTCACATTCGAAAATTTTTATTAATGTGTTTGACATGATTTTTATAACAAAATAGAAATATATAAATAAATATAATATTTTTAATAAAAAATATTTAATATAAATTTAATTACATGCAATAAAATTAATTATATATAACTCAATTAAATCTTAGAATATGAGATTAACCTGATTAAATTTTGATATATAAATACTCTTCTCTATCTCTTTTTGTCTCTGTGTTTGTCTCTCTTTCTCTCTTTATCTAATTATTAAAAATGTATAAATAAATAAATTATTTTCAATACAAAATATATTTATATATATAACAAAAATTAAAAATAATTAAAATAATTACAAGTAAAGTAGTAAATATTTAAATAACTATATTAGCTTTTAAATTTTAAATTAAACAATTAATAAAAATTATATTCTATTATAATTTTTTTGGTTATATTTTATAGTAAAAATAGAAAATATCAAACTATAGAAAGTGTATATATTTAATTTTTTAAAGATTAAAGTGTTAAAAAAATCATTCAAAAACTAAAATATATGTATTTAATCTTTCAAGAACTAAAATATTAAAAAAATATATTTAGGAACTAAAGTATATGTATTTAATTTTTTAAGGACTAAAGTATTAAAATAAAAAGTTTTTAGAGACTAAAGTGTAGATTTACTCTTAATTTTATTCTGACATTACTTTATATTTATTTTTATTAATTTTGATATACCTTGAATGTAATATATTTTACAATATTGTAAATGTAATATATTTTATATTAATAACTAATTATATTATATATTTTGTAAAACTTTTGGTGAAGTAGGTATAATAAAAGTTAAATACTTTTTACAATGTAGCTCAATATGATTGAATAATTGTGCAAAAATATTTGATATTAATGTTATATTAAAATTAAGTTCATATTTTTATTTGACCGACTCATTTAAAATATTTATAAAATTATTTTTATTGAAGCACAATAAATTTAATTTTGATATATTGATAGTGTAAAATATTTTAATACTGTTCTTCAATCAAATTTTCTTATATGCAAGATTTTTAAAATAATAAATATAAAAGTTAAACTTGTTTGTCAGTACGACAATATATAATTAGATGATAATATAAAAAAATTTTATAACTACTAATGCATTAAATTAAACTCAATTACAATAACAACTAAAAGAGGTTTTTTCCCCCTAAAGTTTAAATTCACATCCTCATTTTAAGTAGTTAAACAATTGCATTAAGGACCAAGAAGGGGTAAGCATAGTGATAAGTGAGATATACTCTTCGGAGAGGATTAAGGTTAAATATTAGGTAAAACAATTGTTATGAGGGTGTAGTAGTCACCACAGTGAATGAAAGATTACTCTTATAGCAATATGAGATATATAAATATAGAAAAGACAAAAATCAAAAAGAAAAACACTTTCATTAAAGTTACAAAACAGGTTACCTTTTGTATAAACAAGTCATGCACATCTTAATTTCAGGGATTAAACACTTGCATTAATGTGACAAAGCATATTTCCATCTTGATATATACTTTTTGTACTTATTTTATATAGGATACTCTATTGATTCATATTTTATTCAATATTTTTTAAAATATAAACTCTATTTGAACTAAGTCCTCAATATGATATCCCACATATAGTAGGTAAAGATAACATAACTCTTCCGCCTTTCATAAGAACAAGTCATTGTCGCAAAATGACTCAACATACACTAATTGAACCAAAGGAGCCATCATTGGTCAATTGCGCATAGTCCAACCAGTAAGCAAACAAGTAACAACAAACAAGAACTAGCTGTGAAAAGAGGCTGACTCTTCCATCAGACCCATTTATCTAGTGCCCGTTTGATTTGGAGTTTGCAACTCCCAAAAAGCCTTCTAGGAGAAGAAAAATAACTTTGTACAGTAAATAGTAGTGTTTAGTTTAATTTCTTTCAAAAGGCCTTCTAGAGGAAGAAGTATCTTTGAGGTTACTTTTCATTCTAAAAAAAGGCCCTTTGAAAAGGAATTTTATTATTACTCTCACATCAACAACCAAAAGTAATTTTACTTTATCCTATCCAAACAAAACTCATTCTTCTAAAAGGCCTTTTGACATATTCAAACCAAACAAAAATCATTCTTTTAAAAGTACTTCTTCTAAAGGGCCTTCTTTTAAAAGATCTTCTCCCAAAAGTTAAACCAAATGAACTCCTAGTCTGTTTCCTAGTTTAGTAATTTTCAAAGCAAAAAAACTATTATTTGATATTATCTAATATTTATTAACTCTGTTATAGCATTAAAAAATAAAGAAAATAAAAGATGATGATAATTTTATATAATTAATGTAATAAATATTATATAACAGTACATAACAATAATTCTTTAATACGAATCATTTTGCATTTTTCTGTCCTCAAAAACACACATTCTGATAGAAGTCTTTACCCCTTGAATGTCACCATCATGGAGGTCCCCTATTAATGCCACCCCACCCCATCACCAACCAAATCGAACCAAGTTACCACAAAACCAAAGCCACGGTTCACACAATGCATAACACCATCAGTAGCAACCACTCCAAGATGCTGCTTCAATCAACACTTTCACAATTGCTTCTACTGTTATACCTAGGTAGTGTCAATGTAATAATACGCAGTACAACCACAACTGTTACAACCACCATCAACGTGTGGCCAAAACCGAGGAACCTCACATGGACCCCACCCCACCAAGCCACCCTCCTCGACCCTTCGTTCACCATCACCACCACAATAACCACCTCTCTGCCGCCATCAACCGCTACCTCAACCTGATCAAAACCGAGCACCACCAGCCACTAGTCCCCATAGCCACCAACCTCTCCAAAAACCTCCCTCTAGGCTGAGGCAAAATTTGAATATCTTGAGTTATATAAATCAAAATGATATGGGACCAAAGAGGTTAGAAAGTAGACATATAGAACTATGACATATCCAAAATTCAGGTTTAAATGAGTTGAATAGAGGTAAAGGTGGATTATACAAGATTCGGGCAAAACTGAATAGAATTGGCAAAATGGCCAAATTGATGGTTTCACAAGTGTTAGTGGATATATAAGGTTTGAGTTGAGGATTGTAAGTTTTATATTAATAGATATATTAGATTGATTATACTGTTATGACTAAATTGTCTGTGAGAACTGGCATTATTCATGGCGAAACGGATCTGATCCGTTATGCTGTCAAATTTATGGCAGAAGTCTATGAATATTTATATGCAAGGATGAATATAAGTGTGAATATGTATATGGAAACTCTATATTCAAGAATGACATAGGTATGATATGAGGTATATGAGGGTAAATGATGTAGCATATGTATGAGTGCTGGTAGAATGGTAAAGAGGCTACGGGCCTTTATGTGTTATAAATATATATGTGAAGATCATGTATGCAATGATGTATGAAAATAAATGAAGCATATGTACGAGTACATTCAGCTTGACTATGCTTGAGTATGCATGAGGATGAAAGAATGTGAATATATTGAATGTAGGTCCCTTCACTTGAAGGCGGTTATTTGAGGTCCCTCCTTGTGAAGGCAGCTAAATAAGATAATATGTGGGTCCCTTCACCTGGAGGCAGTTGCACATTTAATCCCTCCTTGTGAAGGCAGCTAAAACTTGGGTCTCTCTATGTTGGAGGCACGTGGTTAGATGAGATCCCTCTATATTGAAGGCATATGATTAAATGAGATCTCTCAATTTTGAGGCACGTGACCAAAAGAGATCCCTTCAATTAGAGCACGTGGCCAGAATGAGATCCCTCCAACCTAGAGGCAGTGGGTCCCCTTGTGGGTGAGTCGGTGTGACGACGGTCACGGGTAGAGCTGACGAGCTCACTCCAAGGCCAGGCTACCCAAGGGCAGTAAAAGCACCGTAGGGACAGTGATACGTAATGCCTAGGTATGCCAAGTAAAGGTTAAAGGCTAAAGACTAAATACTAAAGACTAAATATTAGAAGATATGCAAGTACCCCACTTACATGAGGCATGGCATCGACCCAGCTAGTGTGAGTACAGGGGATAGAACTTACATGAGGCATGGCATGACCCAGCCAGTGTAAGCACCGAATAAAGGTCCCATATTCCTAACGAACGTGATATGGCGATCACGCTCTGATGGGGTATGACATGGCGATCATACTCTGGAATGTGGCATGTAAAGATTTTATGATAAAAAGAAAGATGAAGAAAGAGAAGTAAATCTTTATATATATGCATGCATTCAAGTACAAGTAAAGTTATGAATAGATGTTATGTTTCCAGTGTGTTGATACTATTATACTTCATTATGTTTCAATCAGTATTCATGATTTGATTTATATAGGCTCTTTCAAATGCCAAGTGTATGAGTAAAATGAATTTTGCTTTGGATAATATATATATTTTTCGAAATGTAAAATTAAACAGTTTGTATAGCATGCTCACCTTTTTCATAATAAACTGAAGCAAACTGAAGATGACAACGATGACATTATGTGTATTATAGAGAATCCTATTGAGAATTTGTAATTCTCACTCCTATTTCCGTGTTATCTCCAGATAGTTCAAGAAGTTCCGAAGACGGCTGAAGTCGCTGTCAGAAAAGGTTCGTTCAGGTAATAGTAACAACTCCAGGGTGTGATACTATGACTTAAGCATAGTACTATACTTAGAAGAGTGTTACAATCTCTCTCTCTCTCTCTCTCTCGTTTTCTCCTTCTCCCTCCCTTACCACCGCCTCGTGGCTCTTCCTCTCTATTGGACCGCCACCACCCTACGGATCTCTCCCTGGCTCATCTCTCCTTCTCCGCAGTCTCTCTCTCTCTCTCTCTCTCTCTCTCTCTCTCTCTCTCTTTCCGCCACCACTCTCCTTCCACTGCACTATCTTCGGGTCTTTCTCTCTATCGCATGTTCTCTCTCTAGGCTTAGGGGACCTCTGTTTTGCTCCTTCCCAAATCAACCCATAGCTTCCTGGTGAGTGTTACCTATATTTGAAGTGAATTGGTGAAAGTAAGCATATCTTGTAATTGTTTATGTGTGGTAGGTTTTGATGCTCTGATTTTATATTAGTTAGCTAAATTTTAGTTTTACCTTGGGTTAAATCACAATATTGAGTTGTTTTAGTTGCTAAAGTTCTGTACTTTGATAAATAATGAGTTAGATTAGTTAATTTTGGGTCATGTATATAGATTTATTATGAACAACTTTAATTGTTATGGTAATATTCTTTGCAGTGAAACTTGGTAACTGATGAACTCTAACATTTATTGGAGATATTGTTAGTATATATGTTTAGAAAAAAATTTGAAAAAAAAAATTGAGTGCCATGTAATATGTTCTATCTTAATCTTACTCTTATGTATCGGTATAGGGAAAAAATTATAAAATTATTAGTCTTTAAAGGAACTAACGAATATATAATAGATAATAAGGAACTTACATTTTAATTGGTAAAGTTGTAGAAAGAGGGTTGGGATTAGATTCTAACCATAGAGTTATGTCTAAACTGAAAATAATTGATCCGGTGTTGATTATAGATTCTTCAGGTGATCAACCTCTGAACTCCTAGGATGCAGATTGAAGTCCTTTCTTATTCTGTGAGTGGACAGTACCTCTATGGCATATGGTTTTATTTTATATAATTAGTATTAGTTTGATTTTAGTATATATATTGAGAATTTATTTTTATATATCTAGCTAATTATAAATATTCTGTTTAGCGATATAGTTGCCTTACAGTTTGATATATCTAGTTATTCATGGACATCTGTTTTGGTTTGAGGAAATTTTTGTTAGTATGCAATGGTTAAATATTTTGAAAGCTTTTTGGAAAATACTACGAATTTTCTGAATATTAGGATGAGCTGTTGAATAATTGTTTAAATTACTAAACTGGTTTGTTGAGTAATGTTGTTTGAGTTTGAAAACCTTACTTGGTATTTTTGCTCTTGAAAACTATGTTTAATACTTATATTCTTGAAATGTTATGGATATTCTGTGGGAGGATTCTCAGTTTTCGGTAGCTGATGGCCGTGACGTTAGCCTTGGTGCACCTTGATCAGGACCTAGCTAGTAGGGGCGTTGCTAGCTCGGTGCGCGTGTGTATGGCCAACGCACACCACCGACTCTGTTAACTTTGAAGGGGCTAACCCCGATTTGGAAATTTCTTAGAATTGAAAGCCTCCTTGTCGTGGATTTACATTTGAGAATCGTGTTTTAATGTTATGAAATAATGTTACTTCTTTATATATATATATATACATAGTATTTAATTTTGATTCTTTACGTAAATATTATTTAAAATGACGATTTCTTATTTAAATGATTTCTCATTTAAATTTAATTTATGATATTAATTCCTTATTTAATTATACTTTGTTTTATTTCTAGAGCTTGTCTTTATATGTTTTAGTTTCATTGCCCCTCATTGAGTCGACTGGACTCACCCACTTTCCTTTCCTATTTCAAATCTAGGATGCATCTGACATAGTTTCTCCAAACTCGTAGCGTGTAGATGCCTTTTGACAGTCTCTCTATGCATAAAAGTCTTCTATAAATTCTTATATTAATCTTTGGATATAGCTGCCACCTTAGAGTTGCTCCACAATCTATAGACAAGATCCTGTTAATTAATATTCTTTTGAATGAAATATTTGTGTATAAGTCTTTCTATATTGAAAATTATGTTTCCTTGTACGTAGAGTAATGGATATGTGCGTATATGCATATGTATACTAAATATATGGGAGTGAATGGATGTGTGTAAATATATATGTAAACTATTGAGAATGCTTCAAAAGTCTCAAATTTGGATATATGCTAGTTGAATGTTTGCTACAGATCTGGCTATTATGGGGAAGCTGGAAAAAAAGGGTAGACTCTATCCGTTTGTCACGAAAAATTGGCATCTTAGGCTTGCTGGATGTCTGTCACCTCCAAGCGTCGGTCACAACGTAGGGTGCGTCGTGACATATTTATTTTTATTAATTTTGATATACATTGAATGTAATATATTTTACAATATTGTAAATGTAATATATTTTATATTAATAACTAATTATATTATATATTTTGTAAAACTTTTGGTGAAGTAGGTATAATAAAAGTTAAATACTTTTTACAATGTAGCTCAATATGATTGAATAATTGTGCAAAAATATTTGATATTAATGTTATATTAAAATTAAGTCCATATTTTTATTTGACCGACCCATTTAAAATATTTATAAAATTATTTTTATTGAAGCACAATAAATTTAATTTTGATATACTAATAGTGTAAAATATTTTAATACTATTCTTCAATCAAATTTTCTTATATACAAGATTTTTAAAATAACAAATATAAAAGTTAAACTTGTTTGCTAGTATGACAATATATAATTAGATGATAATGTAAAAAATTTTTATAACTACTAATGCATTAAAATTAAACTCAATTACAATAACAACTAAAAGAGGTTTTTCCCCCTAAAGTTTAAATTCACATCCTCATTTTAAGTAGTTAAACAATTGCATTAAGGACCAAGAAGGGGTAAGCATAGTGATAAGTGAGATATACTCTTTCGAGAGAATTAAGGTTAAATATTAGATAAAACAATTGTTATAAAGGTGTAGTAGTCACCATAGTGAATGAAAGATTACTCTTATAGCAATATGAGATATATAAATATAGAAAAGACAAAAATCAAAAAGAAAAACACTTTCATTAAAGTCACAGAACAGGTTACCTTTTGTATAAACAAGTCATGCACATCTTAATTTTAGGGATTAAACACTTACATTAATGTGACAGAGCATATTTCCATCTTGATGTATATTTTTTATACTTATTTTATATGGAATACTCTATTAATTTATATTTTATTTAATATTTTTTAAAATATAAACTCTATTTGAACTAAGTTGATATCTCACGTATAGTAGGTAAAAATAACATAACTCTTCCGCCTTTCATAAGAACAAGTCATTGTCGCAAAACGACTAGACATACACTAAGGGAGTGTTTGGCGTCTCAGATATCAGACAGTGATAGGATAAGCGAATACAATACGCATGATCTTATCCGTTATTTGGTGCAGTCAACATATTGTATAAACTTATCCATCAAACCTCCCTCATACGTTATAATAATTGATAACTTAATACATTTTAGAGAAGTAGTATTAGACAATTTTTTAATGTATAAGGGTTCTTTCACTTTTTTATTTTTTAATATATTTTATTAAAAAAATTAATTATTAACTAAATAATAAAAAATAAAATATATAAATAAAAAATAATATTATTTAATAATAAATAAATATTTTTTAAAAAAATTGTAAAATAACTATTCAAACTGAAATAAAAATATAGAAATAAAAATTTATTATTAAAATATATAAATAATAATATTTAATATAAATTTAATTATATATAATAAAAAATACAACCAAATATAGGAATGTGATACTAAGCCTATTTAGATTTTGATATATAAAAATTCCATCTCTATTTCACACACTCTCTCTCACATATTTTTTATATTTATAAAAAAATTAAAAATAAATAAATAAATAATTTCTAATATAAAATTATTTTTATATATTATAAAAAATAGTTAAAATAATTATGATAATTATTTAAAAATTATATTTATTATAATATCTTCTTTTGATTATATTTTATATAATATAATATCTTATATAATGATATACCAAATATTGTATAATATTAAATTTTTATCAAATTTTATATAATCAAATCTTATATTATCAACTCTTATCATATCAGATCTTATACTATCAAATATATCAAACGACCCTAATTGACCCAACGGAGCCGTCGTTGGTCAATTGCGCATAGTCCAACCAATAAGCAAACAAGTAACAACAAACAAGATCTAGCTGTGAAAAGAGGCTGACTCTTCCATCAGACCCATCTATCTAGTCTGTTTCCTAGTTTAGTAATTTTCAAAGCAAAAAAATTATTATTTGATATTATCTAATATTTATTAACTCTGTTATGGCATTAAAAAATAAAGAAAATAAAAGATGATGATAATTTTATATAATTAATGTAATAAATATTATATAACAGTACATAACAATAATTCTTTAATACGAATCATTTTACATTTTTCTGTCCTCAAAAGCACATATTCTGATAGAAGTCTCCACCCCTTGAAAGTCACCATCATGGAGGTCCCCTATTAAAGCCACCCCATCCCATCACCAACCAAATCGAACCAAGTTACAACAAAACCAAAGCCACGGTTCACACAGTGTGCATAACACCACCAACAGCAACCACTCCGAGATGCTGCTCCCATCAACACTTTCACTACTACTTCTACTGTTTTACCTAGGTAGTGTCAATGCAATAATACCCAGTACAATCACAACTGTTACAACAACCATCAACGTGTGGCCAAAACCAAGGAACCTCACATGGACCCCACCCCACCAAGCCACCCTCCTCGACCCTTCGTTCACCATCACCACCACCGACAACCACCACCACAACGACCACCTCTCCGCCGCCATCAACCGCTACCTCAACCTCATCAAAACCGAGCACCACCAGCCACTAGTCCCCATAGCCACCAACCTCTCCAAAAACCTCCCTCCCCTTTACACCCTCACCATCACCATAACCAACCCCTCCACCCCACTCCACCATGGCGTAGATGAGTCCTACACACTCTCCATTCCCACAAATGGGTACGCCACTCTATCCTCCAACACTACATGGGGTGCCATGAGAGGTCTGGAGACCTTCTCACAACTAGCGTGGGGCGACCCCACGCGTGTACCTGTCGAGGTGCACGTGTGGGACGCCCCGCTCTATGGTCATCGCGGTGTCTTGCTTGACACCGCGAGAAACTATTACCCCGTGAGGGATATTCTGAGGACCATCGAGGCCATGAGCATGAACAAGGTGAACGTGTTCCACTGGCATATCACTGACTCGCAATCTTTCCCTCTTGTGGTGCCTTCGGAGCCTGGCTTGGCCGATAAGGGGGCCTATGGTAGTGACATGGTGTACACGCCCGAGGATGTTCGAGGGGTCGTGGAGTTTGGCCTTGATCATGGGGTTCGTGTTCTTCCTGAGATTGACTCACCTGGTTAGTCATCAATTTCACTTTTTGGGCATTTGAGTTCGAGGTTGTGCTTCTTGTTGTTGTTGATCTTGGTTTTTTCGGTTTTTGAGTTGTTTGTGATTGTTTCCTTCTTTTGCGAGTACAACCTGGTTAGTTCAATTTCTCTTTTGTGTGGCATTTGAATTTGAGGTTTTCTTTCTTCTTGTTTTCTTTGTTTTTCTTTTGTTATTAACAATTGCTTGCACAATTTCGGATCTGGAGCGATGGTTAGACAGGGCCTGATCCCTAAAGTGGAATCCCACAATTCACTGGGAATATCTACTTTTGGGTTGTTGTTGATCTTTATTATTACTATTATTATTGGTTTTTCAGTTGTTTGTGATTGTTTCCTTCTTTTGCGAGCTCAAGTTGCATCGGATTATAAGATTGGTCTATCTACTTGCTTGATCTCTTGAAGTGAGAAATTTGCACGAGAAACAGGCATAGTAGTTAAACAATTGGAATTGACTTCGTGTTTTGCGGGGAAAAGAAAACAAATGGGGTTCGATGTGTTTGTCATACAATCGTACGTTATCCTTCAATTAATTAATTATGGTTTTGGCTCGGCACAAGACGCAAGATGCAAGGTATGTGAATATAGTCCTTTTAAAGGGTTGTGATACCAAACAATTAGGCTGAAATTATCTCAAACATCAAGTGCTACCTAGTCCCTCTAGAAACTGCTTCATTCAGGAACCGAACTCCAGCTTAGGCCGCTTTAATTACCTAACTTTACCTGATCATTTGCCTCCTCAGACCAGGTCAAACACCTCCTTTGTCACAAAAAAAAGGTTTTAAAATTGAGGAAACTTTTCATAGGATAAGCATTGCCACTTTGAGTGACTCATGAGTATGGAGTTATTATCTTCGATATTAGATCCCTGATGCAAAAACGATTGAAATCTTACTTTGAAACATGTGCTTCATCAATGGAACCAATTTGCTGATTTTATGGCTAAATGGGGATCTCACCATGATGATTATTGGGTTACTTGGGAGAGGCCTCCTACTGTTATGATCCTTAGTTTCTCTGCTGATAACCAGGAAATTTGTTTGTTAGAAGTTAGTCTTTTGTTTTCTTTTCCTTCCATACCAAAGTTAAAAAACTTCCAGCAAGCATTTTTTTACTGTTTTGGTTTATATTAACACAATCAAATATCACATGTTGATGGTTGTAGGAATTTTGGTGAATTGTTAATTAAAATGAAGTGTATATTGACATAGAATAAAGGATCTTAGGGTGCATCCTACCATGAGATTGTTAGATTCTTTGAAGTTAGAGCTTCACACCCAAAGGAACAGCAAACTAATTATTGTAATCATAAGGCCCCTAATTAGCAAATTAATTAGGCTTTTTTGCATGATGTCCAATCTCACAACATTGTTTTGCAGTGTTACTATATTCTGATTGAAAAAACAGACCTTTATTTTTCACTCTTGCACATAATTCAGCTTTACAAGAAAGTGGTTCTGAAGATTATGATGATCACTGACACATAAGAACTAAATATTGGCAGGCCATACAGGATCTTGGGCTTTAGCCTACCCTGAAATTGTAACTTGTGCTAACATGTTCTGGTGGCCAGCTGGAAATGATATTCTTGCTAGAGAACCAGGGACAGGGCATTTGAACCCCTTAAACCCCAAGACTTACCAAGTTCTAAAGAATGTCATCCGCGATGTGACCACATTGTTCCCGGAGCCATTTTACCATGCTGGTGCTGACGAGGTTGTACCAGGTTGCTGGAAAACCGATCCCACTATTCAGAAATATCTATCAAATGGTGGAACTCTCAGCCAAGTCCTTGAGATTTTTGTCAACAACAGTCTCCCTTTCGTTTTATCGCTCAACCGCACCGCTATCTACTGGGAAGATGTTTTTCTAGATGATACAGTCCAGGTGCCCTCCACAATTCTCCCCAAGGAGCATGTAATTTTGCAGACATGGAACAATGGATACAAAAACACTAAAAGGATAGTTTCTTCTGGATACCGAGCCATTGTGTCATCGGCAGACTTCTATTATCTGGATTGTGGGCATGGTGACTTTGTTGGGAACAACAGTGCCTATGATAATCAAACTGGGAGTGACACAAATAATGGTGGCTCTTGGTGTGGACCTTTTAAGACATGGCAAACAATATACAACTATGATATAACATATGAGCTGAGTGAAGAAGAAGCAAAGTTGGTTTTGGGTGGGGAAGTGGCATTGTGGTCTGAACAAGCAGACCCTACTGTTTTGGATGCAAGACTTTGGCCAAGAACTTCTGCAATGGCCGAGACATTGTGGTCTGGCAACCGGGACGAAAAGGGTATGAAGAGGTATGCAGAGGCCACAGATAGACTGAATGAATGGAGAAGCAGAATGGTAAGCAGAGGTATAGGGGCTGAGCCAATTCAGCCACTTTGGTGTGTTAGGAACCCTGGTATGTGCAACACAGTTCGTCCAATCTAGGTGCCTTCTTCCCTAAATGTGAAACTCAAAATATCACAGCTATTCAAGCAAACCTTATTTTCTGTTACTTTTCATTGGGTATAGAGGGTCCAACTGATGTGTAGGCCTCTTGAAAAACTATTGTTTTTTTATGAGTGATTGTAATTGTCAAAGAATACTACATTTTACATGGATTTGAACAATTCGTAATTTTGACTGATCTTGTAAGTTTTGGCCTATACATGAATAACCCTTTTTTGGCCAAATACTGCCTCAACCAGGATATAGATAGATCAACAATATGATTAAATATTCATCTTGGGAGAACTGTCTTAGGTGTTTGCTGTGTTTATACATAGCAAGGAGAGAGAGTTTGATTTGTGTTAATAATAGATTGATAAAGATGGATGAGTATCGACAATGAATTTGATTATTCTTTTAACTTTTGTGACTCAATATTTTTCTTTCTTCTTTGACTGATTAACCACTGACAAGTAAAAGCTTCATCCTCTGTATAACTTTTGGAGCAAATTTACTTATAAAGTAAATATTTAAGATGACAAGTCAAACCAACTAGACCGAGAGCATGTCACTTACCATTTTACATGAATTAGTTTAGTATGCTTTGTTACATAGTTAATCATGCAACCGATGTTAAATAATTGTAAGAGTAATCCAAGTTATAACCTTGACTGTTTAGCTTTCTTTCCATGGACAGTTTAATTTAAATAATTACTGTCTTTCTTGTTTTAATTCCCACACTTAGTAGGAAATTTAGGCTAAAGATATAATGGAATGAAATGTATGGAATGCGATGCGATTGGATGAATTGAAAAGGGAAGGGTGGATAAATAGATAATAGAGTCCCCCCCCCCCCCCCCTTCTGCTTGGTTGATTAATCATGCAACAGAGGCAAAGATGAAGAATTATAGTTGTAAAATTTCAACATACGCCTTATAAATTTTTTTAACTCACTAAATTAGTGGTAAGTTTTAAAATAATAGCAAAGATTTTTCTTCCCACAATAATATATTCCCTTTCCATCTCTTTCCCCTCGTTGCGTATCATACAACTCACTCAAACGGTAATCAAACGACAAAAAGGAAAACCACAGAACAGAAGTAAAATTTTATGGCAAAATACTAGTTAAGCTGGTCTTCATTATCTAAAGGAACTTTAATCAGTCTTTAGTTGTTATTAAGCGATGTTCCAAATCTCATAAAGTTCCTAATAATTCTGCGCCTCCTTTAGAAAGTGTCTTTGGTCTATGGCAAGTGCTTTCAGTATAATTTGTCTCCTTTGATTAGGATTTATAAAAGAGCAATAATATTTGTACATACTCATTTAGTGTGTCCATCCATACTGGAAAGTCATGTGTAAATAATGGAGAATTCATGTGGATGATTATAAAATGGGGGGACTACAGTTATAAGTTATAATATTGTCAACTAATTTCCAGCCATGTACGTAAAATCCTTAGTCATTTGGACATAATTCCCTAGTTGAGTGATAGCATTATCTCTTCCGACCATAATCCCCTCAATCCTCTAGTCATCAACGTGACTTCTCCACTATATATATGTAACTCTCTAATGTTAATGGAGGCACTAAATGAATATATATAAATGTTATTTCTCTTTATAAAATACTAACATGTGGTCTACCTCTGTTTCTTTTTCTTTTTTGTTTGTGGGGGAGGGGGTTTTAACAAATGAGGTCTATCACATAGTGTCAGGAAGGGGTGTTAGATTTTAGTGCAGGCATAGGAACCTAGTTGAGATTCTATCTTGGGATCAAATAACCTCTAAAGGGACTGGATGCCACTTTGAACAGGCTCTTGGTCATTCTACTTATTGTTCTACTGTTGTCTTCTTTAATAAAATGACAGTACTTAGTGGAATCAGGGCATAAATTTTACGTCTGAATTTCAGTTCGAGTACAAACGATAATATGGAATGCCATTTTAGGTTAAAACTACTTTGTAGCACGAACAATGAGTCTTTGCTACCTTTTTTTTTTTTTTCATTTGATAACTTCTATGCATGTTTTAATGTAAGATTGCGCTTATAAAGCCCCTTCCTAGAATCCCATCTGAACAGTTCAAAGTTATATCATAGCGGGAAAACTCTTTTTGGTACGAATACGAAAATGCACGAAGGATGTGATTTCTTGTGGAATAACTGCTTCCACTTTTCTCTCCTTCGTGATTTCCGTTTTTGTTCCTTTGATTTAATGCATAAACCAAATTTGTGCTAATTCGTCAAAATACATTTCGTACCAAGAAGTGGGGGAGGAACTCTCGACCCCGCGATTTTTCTGTTTATACCCTCTTCCAACTAGGTTCAGGCTGGCCCAAACTTAAAAGTGTATGTGTGCTTCTACAAGGCAATATGTCTAGCTGCCCTGCTGGATATTGAGTAAACAAACAAATGAGTCCGAATTGCGAATTATTAGGCTTGTTGTAACCTTTTTTAGATTGCCCCAGGCTCCATTAAAAGAGTGACATATATTGATTTAACTGCCATATCATTTAAAGTTGGTTAAATTTTAAAGTGCTGTTTAAAAACCTCTACTTTAGATTTTGTTTATGTTTTGTCACCCCGAAACTTTATTTTTTAATTAACTTTTTTTTATTCTTAAATCCCTGCACAAATTATCACTTATTTTGTTGATGTCTGTCTCTTATTAAAATCAAAGCATCTAACTCAATAAAATTAAAATTATCAATGCTCATCAAATGTGAAGGACCTAAAGACCCAAATTGAATCATCCGCCCCAATCCTTGGTTAATTATCCACCCACACCCAGAACAAGGCGCCCCTCCCTCAACACACTCACTTGTCTTATGAAACTGAATCTGAATCTGAAATCCCTTGCCTTTTGAAATTCAAATCTCGCTAGTCCTCTCTCTTGTCATCACTATTCAATCACGAGATTTGGAATCTAAAAAATCGTTGTGCAACAATGACACAGCTTCGCCGCACTAATCCAACGCGCTGCAAGGTTCTTCGTCTTCGCCGACGAGAACTTGCTGTCGAAGGAGGCGTGACTGGCTCCGAGCGGCTTCGGTGCAGCGAAGAACAAGTCGCATGAAACTGATTCGAACACAAGGGTGCGGTTTCAGATCCCGCTGTTGAGAACAAGAACCAGAGGATCGTGTGGCGAAAGGAGCTTAGGGCGGCTGCCGGAAGTGCAGTGGCAGAGAGCAGCCACGCTGGCCGCAGGGGATGATGATGTCGGCGGACATGTTACACAGCGGTGGTGTGACGCAGCGGAGAGAGGAAGAGCAACCGTCTTCACTGATATGGGTTGTGGGTTAGTCGTGTGAAGAGTGACAGAGGAGGGAGAGAGAGGGGGCAGCTACACGGTGAGGCTTGATGGTGGTGACTAAGACTGATGATGGGGAACTTGCAGTTTTTTTTTTTTTTTTTTTTGGTGGTTCCTTCGTAGATTCATGGGTGTGGGACATTTGGATGATGGTGGCGTGGCAACAGCAACAATGTAGGAGGGGTTTCTCGATTTCAATTTCAATATTTATGGTAATTTTTCTAAAGGATTAAAATTAAGAGTGAAATATTTTATCTATTATTTAAAATAAGTAAAATTTATTATTAATATACATGGATTTGAATAATTAAATTATTATACTATTGCTTAAAATTTTATAGCTTAACTTATAGGTAAAGTAAATATTCATTTTAGTCTCCAGAGTTGTATATATGAATAACTTTTATTCTTAAAATTTAAAAATTAATTTTTTGTATTTAAAATTTTAAAATACGAGTTATATTAGCCCTTAATTATATTTTAGTTACTGTGTCATTACGATTTCGTTGATATATCACATTAACTAACATGATAGTATTCCATATAATTTCTGAAATGGCGTAAATAAAGAATAGGTTAGTTTGAATTTTTTTTTTTTCGATAATTAACATAAGAATAGGCTCAACCCTCTAATTGAGAGGAGCAAACAAAAGAAATACATCAAAACAAAAACAACTTAATGAAAGAAACAAAAGCCAGGGATGCAACCACCTATGATACACCAAGATCTCATAATGCACGATCACATATTCTTTGCTTGCATGCCCCAAAAACCAAGATATAGAACCTTCCAATAGTTGCACATTGCATTTTTTCTCCATGTCAAGAAGTTCTGGATGCTCATCAAATATGTTATGGAACCTGCAGCTGTCATTACTTCTGCTAAGGATATTATGCAGAACAGCACCATAAAGACCATTCCTGTATATTAGCATCCAAATCACCCCACTAAAGTTTCAATCCAAGGTTTACCTCTTTCCACTATTTGTAGCATAAAGGAGTCCCAAGAAACTTGTGTATGCTGAAATATTGCTTTATTCCAGACCTCCCATATAGACCACACAATCACAAAAAACCAAGCTATTTATTGTTTCTTTTGTGCTTTTCTCCATTTAACTCCCAGCCATGATTCATAGGCCACTCGAGAATTGCAGCGCATTACCCATGAAATCCCCCATTGATTTATACAAGCATTTCATACTTTCCACAAAAATTGACATGAAAAGAATAGATGATTAATATCCTCCTATCATGTCATTTAACTTGACACATTAGTGAAAATGTGATGATACAATAACAATAATGAATTTAGGGACTAACATGACTCATATTTTACAACTTTAGGAATTAAAATATTAATTTCTAAATTTTAGGGACCAAAGTAACTCACGCATGCAATTTTAGAGACAAAAGTGCATTTACTCATTATGGACAATATAATAATATTATAATGACCTTTGATTTATGGATATTTCTATGACTATATAATAACCAGAGCAAGGATAGAACTTTTATGCGCTAAATGCGCCATGTGATGAGGACAATTTATGGACTATGTCAAAGGCCATTAAAAGAAATTGAACAATAATTATTAACGTATTATGATTAATTAAATATTTGTTCATATTGCTCAAATTCATATTGTTTAAGTTATCATGCACTATATATTATTCAAATTTATTATTTATTTATGTTAATTGAGTTGTTACATGATACCGAGGTTATTTTATTGATTGAGTTCTATTTATATTTGTTGTGATTTTATGTATAATGATAAATAAGTAATTTAAAAAGAAGACATTTAAGATTTACCGTTAAATACCAAGAAGGTAGAAGGAGCGATGTAAGACGCTTTTATATTACTTACTTTAGTTAGTGTGGCATAAAGGTCTCTTTTTATCGTCACGATATTATAAGTAATACTAGAGGATGAGAATTCCTTAAGAGAAGGAAGACAATTTTTTTTTCCCCTTTTTTATCTCTATATGTGGAAGCTAATCCCATTAGATTTATATTCATTTCCCTTTTCCAACACATTGCTAAAGTTATCTAATTTATTTATTTAAGAAATCCATCAAAACTACCTTACCATTCCTTTGTTAGAGTATTTCAATATGTCTAACAAAAGAAAAATCATGCACACAACAAGTATACCGAATTACACAAAATTTAACTATTAATCTTAAAGACGTATATACTTCTTCGAGTAAAATCCCAAATTGGTCCCAGAAAGTGTTGAGGGACATTAATTTAACCCTCGAAAATTTGTAATATTAATTTAGTTACTAAAAAAGTTGTGGGACATCAATTTGATCCTCAAAAGATTAAAACTCATTTCAAATTAATGCAAACTTCTTTTTATTTTTTGGACTAGATTGAAATGAGTTTTTATCATTTGAGAACTAAATTGATGTTATAACTCTTTCGAGGATCAAATTGATATAAAAATTCTTTTAATGACCAAATTAATGTCCTGCAACTTTTTCAAAGACCAATTTGAGGTTTAATCATACATTTTCATATATAATTAATTTTAATGCCCTGGGGCAACCATGTGTACATTTATACATTAAGCAAGTCTCCTCAAAATACTTTATACCCATCCTCTACTTATGGAGCACCCATGGCAGTCATGGCCCTTGTTATCAAATTGTGCCTTTGAAAATACCAAGAAGACAACAATGAGAGACATATTCTTAGTAAGGGCAGTGTTTGCAGGGTTGCAGCAACCCAAAATCCTCCAAGGTATGCAAACAACAAATACACAAAGCAATATGCCTATATGCTAACTAGAATAGGCAAAAAAAAAAAAAAAAAAAAACCAAATGCCCCATAATGACAGTCAAAATAGGTCATCACATCCACATCAAGGCTATATGTCATAATTCTAACCATGAACTGATATCAATACTTAGCATCTCAACTCAGCATCATTTATATTCTCATCATGGCCATATAACTTTTCAAATTTGAACTCTATGCTTTGCTGCTATCGTCACTTTAATTTGTTGCTCATAGGGTCATTATCATCATATATAGATCTATGAAAACTCTCATCACTAGGGTGTTCCCTAGTTAAATCATGAACATGCCATCGATCCATTCTGAAGTAGAGTCAAGACTTCTACTAAATCTCTTAAAATTGCCATCATATAATTATTTTTGGCCATAATACCCCTCATGCACACTAAGATCACATAAATAATCAATTCTTATGGCCATCGTAAATCTCATACATACTAAAATCATATGACAAGCTAAAATCATATAACTCACTATTTCTTGTGGCCATGATAATTCCTGTAGCATTATTTCCCATTCTAGTTTGATTTATTAGATCCTTACTATTGCCTATAACCTTTTGTCTTATTAGGTTTCCTAGGTTTATTATCTAAATTTATGTGTTCAATCTACTGCTACCTTCATGAGTCCTTAACTATTTAGTTAATCTCAAACAATTACTTAGATCTTTCACCTAATTAGTTCTATTGCTTCTCCTAAGTTTACTTAAACCTTCCTAAATTTATTAAGATGTACTTTTCTTTCTTAACTAGTTTTAAGTGCTTCTATGCCTGATATTATTTTTGGCCTTTACTATGTCCTAATTTCAACAAGATAAAAGCCATTGCTTCCATTCTTTTGGTATGACACATGATTTATCACGAATTATATAGTTTGCATATTTCAGCCCCCTTATTTTCATATTTAAAATTTCATGGTCTTTGGCACTTAAACTAACTTTCTCCTCGTTCTAAGACATGTTTAGATTCATCATTCAAGCAACTCAAAGGAAACAATTCCCTACTTATTTGAGTTAGGCAGCACCTATATACAAAAGAAAATGGAAACTTCTTGTTCCTATCTATCCAAGTCTTCCTCAAGCTGAGTAAGCATCATAAAACATTACCAAGTCATTATTAACCCCTTAGCCTTCATAATTCAGCATTTTATTCTTTCTAATACTATCATAATACCTTTCTAGTCCTTGAAATATAGCAGAGATTTCAGCACCTATATTTGTCAAAGAGTTGCATCTTTACTCGCCTTGACTTGGTCCTTAGGTACACTAATTCATGGAAAGGCACCCTTTTAATTTCTCTAAAAAAAAGGTAGCCACAAATTACTTACAAATGTCTACTATGTACCCAAATTAAAAAGGAGAAAATGAATTTTACCCCCTTAGCTCCAGGAATTAAAAAGCATGCAACTCAAACCCTAAACTTTTCAAAATGTACATTTTAGTCCTTTTGTTAAGTTTTTCATCAATTATTAATGAAAATAATTCACATTCAATAAAGTTTAAGGCTCAAGTTTTACCTATTTTTAGCACATAACCTGTAACACCCTACCAACTTATGTTATGTTTAAGTCATAGCATGAAATTGGATAGGTTGCGTTACCGTATTAGTTCTCCGTCTAAAGCTATATTTATTATATTATATTCTCTTTTTCTCTGATATATATGTATATATTTGACGAATATATCTACGAAACAGGGCACTTTATATAATAAACATGATTAGCATTGCAGAAAAGAATAAAGATAGGAAATATATCATCAGTTGTATATATACATATATAAGTTGGAAGCCAAAGCTTCAGTTTATAAATATATGTCTCAAAAGTAGAGTGGAATAAAGGAACAACAAAATTCCTATTGCTAAGAGTAGAGACGGAAATGACGGGAGCCAGCTAAGTACAAAGAGTCCAACTCGGGGTTCTGGTAGAGCTGCAGGTCAGTGAGCTCAATAAACAGAGTGGCCATCGAGTCCACAGTCAGCGTTTGAGAATGATGTGGAAATGTAAAACGAGGTGAGAATTTGCAGAAATTCTCAGGAGGGCTCTCATACGGTATTCAACTGATGTCACATTCATTCTCAGTTGCCTCGATTTTTATTTAATTATAAAAAGATGGGATCAAACTGAACTATCCATATTCAATAAGTTTAAGAAAACGTCTTGTCCGAGGCAAGGTTCAGTTTTACTTAAGACAGCATAAGAAACAAAATAGACTACTAACAGTAAAACACAGAATAATGAGCAGAATAAATGAACATACAGCAGTAAGTAAATATAACAGACAAACTGTAAATAACTGGTAATGACTATTCAATGTAATCATGCACAACTTATTCTTGAACCTTTCTTCATAAACTTTTCCATTACTTGGTTCCCTGGGAGTTCTTGGCCATTTTAGACTCCTGGTAATAGTCTGCTTTTCAAGATCGAGCTCGTTCCTATACAGGAATGCTGGGTTTACTTTCCCTGCCCTTTCCACCGATCTATTCCCCTTAACTTTATTCCGGGGCTGGCCCAAGTGTTATGGAACTTTTATCATAACATAACCTTTATGCTCATCATATCATAGTCTTTATGACTTTCTTGAAAATGCACATGTATCTTATAACTCATGCATAGGTCTTACCGAAATTTCGGTGGCATAATAGAACGTGTCCGCTTTCCCATGAATAGTGCCAGTACTCAGCATATCAACTTATTAAAGAAATCATATCATTCCATTCATAATTCAACATTAACTTCATAGAAACATTAGTCACATTAAGACAGGGTTCCTGCCTCAGCACAATCATTCAACCTAGTTTTTGTAACTGAAGCCAAAATTTCTATTTAACTCATCTGGACCTGAATTTTGAATATGTTAAAATGTTATGTGTCTATTTTCTAACCTCTTTAATCCCATCTAATTTTGATAAATATAGCTCAAGTTATTGAGGTTTTATCCCGGCCTGCCCTACTGCTAGCCAGAATTACACACTTAAAAGTAAAAATCCATTAAAAATTGAAAACTGATTCAAATTATATGAAATTGATCTCATATTAAAGCTAACAGGACAACCTTTCATTTTCAAAAAGTTCCATTCCATTTTCCTTGGTAGGGCTCGAGTTATAAGCCCCAAAATTTGACCTTCCTGAATTATCTTGTTTTGGCCCGATTTGGACATAATGCAAATTTATCATGCTACTGGGAATAAATGGGACCTTATCTAACTCTGAAATTTTTATGGAATATTCTCCTATATGTAAGCTTTCTAAAAAAGTTTGTTTCACTCAATTCCAAGTAGGAAAGGGCGATTTCTACCGTGAACAATCCAGTCTGCCCAGAATCAAAATCAAAAAGCTAAGTCAAATTTCCAAAATTAATATCTCACTCAATACTAATTCAATGGCCTTATATGATATATGTATGGAAATCTCTGAATGTCTAGTTTCATTTAAAATTGATTTCATCAAATTTAAACAGCGATAGGTGGAACTATACACTCCGCCGTACGGACTGCCGTGGGTTTTTGGTTCTCCAGCCCCTCATCTCTTCTTATTTTCATCCTTTCTTGCTTCCTATTCGAGTTCAACATCACAAACAGCTCACACATTAAGAAAATAAACCACCACCAACCACCCACAATCAGAAAATCAAGACAAGAATTAAACATTTACCTCTTGTTATGTGTGATTTGGCTTAATTTTGGAGTTTAGATGAATAAAACTTGGTTAAGCTTGATGGTTTGATGGAGTTGGGTGAATGGAGAAGAGAAGAAGAAAGCTGAAATGAGGGAGAAAGGTAGCGCAGAAATGGTTGAAGGAAAGGAGAGGAATGTGTTATAAAAGCCTTGAAGTGGTAGGTGAAATCTTGCAACATGATTGGTTCAAAAATGCAAGGCTGAATTTCAGCCAACTTTCCTCCTTTCTTGTGGCCAAAGTGACGCCATTTTTAGGTGGTAAGTGGTCGAGTCCTTAGCCACTTAATGTAGGGTTAATGAGTTGAAAATTCTATTGGTTCGGTTCTTATAGTTTAAAATACCGTAATCTTACCAATTTTCTTTAAATCGATAAATCAATTTCGAGAAAATTTTTATGAAAACTTCTACACTTCTAACCTAATTTCCTCATATCTAAACTCAATTAATTGCTAATTAATTGATCCTGAATAAATATTTAGTTGATTTTTAATTAATCGCAATTATTCGATAAAAATCGAACAATTAGGCGAAAAACGATAAGAAAATTCCAGGAGATATTACATAACCCAAAGTTCAAATAGCTAAAGTGCACTTGTTTTCTATTAACAATGGATACATTGCCAAAAACACACAAAAAATCGATGGACATTACTGACAGATGACAATCCATCGATAGTACCAATGGATATTCTGATGGATAATGTAGAAAAATTGATTTTGAATCAAAATTAACATATCTGTCAATAATATATGGTGCAAATTATTACCGATAGTGTTATTGAAGGAAATTACATAGAAAATCTTATTTATTTAACAAAATTACTGATCGATTTTTACTTTTTACAAGTAATTAATTATTGACGATCATGCCATTGGTAAAATTTTTATTTAATTTATGTTTTCTTGTGTATTTATTATCAATGAATAATCCGTTGGTGATTGTCAATTTTTTTAAAATTTTTTTATTAAATTTACCGACAGATTATTCATTAGGTAACTTCGCACCATTAAGCGCTATTTGCTTTGCCAAAATCATTCAAATACTAATGGCATTATCAACGGATGGGAAACGCACCATTTCACTAACATTGTTACCAACGGATATTCTGTCGGTAATGTGTTTAAGTGAAACAATGCGTTTCATCATTTCACTTTTAATTTACCTACAAATTGCCCATTGGTAACACTCGAATATGATAATCGCGAACACCCTTCTTCTTCCCCATTCTCTCTCGCTTCTTTCTCTCCTCTCCACCACTACCTTCGGACACCATCCTAACCACCATTGTCAGAGCTCTGTTACCACCGCCAGACACCGCCATTGTATTCTAGGTACTCTTTAAAACATTTTAAGATGGTTAAGTTTTTTTATTTTGCCTCTTTTTTTTTCTTGGCATTGCATCTCTTTACTCAATTTTGTTACTTGAGAACTTTTGTTAACTAAATGTTTTTGTTATTTTGTCCATTAGGGAGCATATTTGAAGCATTAGGAGCAACTATTTTTTGTGTTTACTATTCTTGGCTTGTTAGTAAGTACAATATTAATTCCAGTATTGAATTTATGTTTTGTGGTAAAGTTAGAGACTTATGGTTTATTGGATAAAGTTGTACGATAGAAGAAAGAGAATGAGATTGCACGACTGAGAGAAGACTTAGTGTTCCTTCCTGATTGTTAGAATTATGTGTTGTGGTGTTATGTGACTGCATACTATGAAGTAAGGGGGCATGCTTTAGAATGGCTTTTAGGATTGACTGAATTATATGACTGTTTGTGTTTGCTATTAAATATTTATTTGAATGTTTAATTAATTTTTGTGGAAGCTTTAAATTTAAGGGGAGACTCTGTTCAATTTCTTTAAAAAAATTTGTTATTTAAATTTGTTACTTAATTTGTTACTTTTAGGATTTACTTAATATTTCCATGTGCTTGACCAAGGTAGATGAAAGCTAAATGATGGAAGTGTGAAGTATGTTTTCATTTGCTATGATGCAAACTCCAAAGGCTATAAGTTGTATAACTCAAGCAATGACAAAATATTTTTGCCAGTCGATGCAAGAAATGTTTGCATCTATTGCACTATATATCATATGATCAATGCAAGCAATGTAGTTTCAAAATTTTATTTTATGAGATGGTATGTTGATAAGGAGATAGAGCATAATTATGTGAAGAAGACCCAAGATCAAATTGCTTATATTATTATGAAGCCTCTCAAGTTTAACGATTTTAGAAGATTAAGGGCAAGACTTGGCATAAAGAAGAAGATTTCAAGTTAGGGGGAGTGTTGAATAAACTAAAATAAATAGTAGTAATTTGAAATTAATAGGTATTTAATGCTTTTGACAGTTATGTGACAATTAGTTGGTTAGTAATAGTTATTAGTCATTAGGAAGAATAATGTTAGACATAAAGCGAGTTATTTGTTATCAGGGAGAATAACATCGGGCTTATAGAGTTTGTATAAATTTTGTTGAGTTAAAGAAAAATAACTCTTGTCAATTGCGAATGTTATAGAACATGTAAGGTCTCATGAAAATTTCAATAAGTATTCTATTTACTTTAGAGTTTGCTGAGCTAATAAAGAGAAATAAAATTATTTTATTTAATTTGTGTCTATCTCTTCCTATACTCCTCTTACACTTTAACGATGCTCTCTTTCTTAAATCCTATCTAATGAGTTCAAAGTCCTTGCTCATCTTGTTTTTTTTTTTTAATTTTTAATTTTTTGGTCTTAGGGTGGGTGGCAGCCCCATCTTAGTTGGGGGAGGGACATGGGAACTCAACTCCCTGAGAGTCGAACATGCTCCCATCGACTATCCGGACACCAACTGCCTTTGCCAATTCAACTATAGCCTTGCATGCCTCACTCGTCTCGTTAAAGAGCTCATAGTCACAACTTCAATTTTTTTTTATCTTTTTTTCTCGCAGCTTCAACTTGGACAAGATTTTTTTGCTCGTAGGACATACTCACACAATCCTCCAAACGGGTTCAGCATGGCTCAAACATGAGGGGTTTATGTTCTTTTGCTTAGAAAATATGCCTATTAAGGGCTTTTTTACCAAATTGTCACTGTTACTGAAACTATTTACCAATTTACCAAACTGCTTCCCTTTCGTCCATACTGAAATAAAATATAATATCGTAAAATCGCCTTTACGGTTGGCGAATCCAACTTGGAATCGCCTTGATGGTTGACGAATCCTACGTGGATAATCTCTAACCTTAAAGACGATTAAGGTTGAAGATTATTATGTAAAATCGCTTTTACAGTTGGCGAATCCAACATGGAATCACATTGCATTTGGTAAAGGCAATTTTATGATATCATATTTTATTCTAGCGTGGACGAAAGAGGAACAATTTGATAAATAGTTTTGAAAATATGGCATATTGATAAATAATTTAGGTAATAGTGGCAGTTTGGTTAAAAAGCTATCTATTAGGCATGCTTGATATTGGATCCGTCACTTGCCCAATAAGCGATTACTCAAACAACTAAATCCACGACCTTAAAAAAAAAAAAAAGTTTTAAAAATTTCTTGTTTAGGAGTCTCTCTTTTCTGCAACTTATGAAATTCGTTAAAAAAAAAAAAAGATATGAAATTCTTGTTCACGAGTAATTGCGTACCGTAAAGTGAAAAAGTCATAGGGAAGTTCACCCTTCACTGAAACGCATACAAACTTGAAAACTATAAATCTTTATGGCCAAAAGTAGGGGTGGTCAAATGACGGGTTGGGCCGGGTTGGATCAAATTCAGATTCGGCCCAATTTTTGGACCGGATTATTTTTAAGCTAACCCGAATTCGATAATGACTGATTAGAGACCGGGTTATACCGGGTCAACCTGAATCTTAAATAACATATAAAGATTTGAATATTATTCATAGTAAAATCATAAAATTTTAAAAGTAAGAAATAAAATTTAAAAGATATTATATAATATATATTTTAAAACAAACTATATTAATATAAAAATAGCATCAAGTTATGTAAAATGTACTAATTAAAGTATAAAATCTTATAATTTATTACTAAGTATTTAAAAAAATATAATGTATGAAGGATTATTTGACTTCGGGCCGGGTTGGGCCAACCCGAAGTATAACCCAAATTCGGCCTGAAAAATGCATCGGGTCAAATTTTAGAACACGAACCCGGCCCCATAAACTTCGGGTCGAAACGGGTTATCAGGCCGCGCCGGGACTTGAACACCCCTAGCCAAAAGAGAAGGAAAAAAGAGTTGTATAAATCCCCCTTGAAGGCTTGCTAAAGAAAATTAGTTCTTCCAATCGAATTGTGACTAAATGAGAAATATGTTAAAAAAAAAGGTCATATTCTATTTTGTTTGGACCATTCCCCATAATATTTAGAAATAGTCTGTTAAAGAAAAGAAGAGGTTACGTTGCTTTTTATTCTCTCACCAAGCATAAAAGTTATTTCAAATGGAGTTAGAGCATACATAAAGTTTAGATATAGATAAATTTTATCGTACCTAGAAAGTTGGGTATTTCCGGATTTAGATCACTTAAACTGAATTCCTCTAAAATATAGTGAAAAAGTAAGAAAATATTTACCTTTAGATTATTTAGTAGAATTTATATAAAATATTATTTATCAATCAAAAGTAAATATCCCCACTCTCCCACTTTATAGAAATTCTCATTTTAAAAAATCATAATCCAATCTATACTATTATTAACTGGTCTCTAAACAGACATACTATTATTGACGGCTAAATGAATATGGAATATATTCATAAAAATATAAGGGAAACCACCCTAAAGCTAATTTAAGGTAATTAAGAACCCTCCATAGGCCTAGAGTGTTGTTGAAAATTCTTAGATGCTTCTAAATTTTTTTTTAAAAAAAAAGTGATACTACACTTTATATTTATAATTCGAATCTTTAATTTTATAGGTTGTTTTCACCTTTACTATATTTTTAATGTAATAACTAATATATTAATTTACGAATAGAATAGGATATCATTATTTTTTCTTGTAAACATTTAGGAATTTCACTAGTGTTGTATGCGCATATTGAGATGCCCACAAACGTAGCGGCTTGAGCCAAAGACACGTCAATGACTTCTGTGCATTCTTACAAAAAGGCACCTCTCAAGTCTCACGTTACCCTTGCAATCGCTGGTAATGACAAATCTACCCAATACGTACGCTCCTACCCTCCTACTTATTGTAGCAATACAATTTTTATTTATTTATTTTTTTTATGAAAGAAATACAATGTTGTTTCTCTTGATCTTTAACGTGTCATGATATGCGGCCGTGGATAAGAAGAAAGTGATTGACCTTGACATTCTCAATTCAAATTAAAGACAAGTAGATGGAGAAAGAAAATGGGAAATTTCGAAGAAAAGGAAAGAGCGGTAACAAATTTCATAGAGATTCTTATGTGGGTTTTAGGTTGAAAAAAGGACCATGCAGTTATAGACTGAATGATCCGTGATTTGTATCAAGATACACGAGTACCACGACGAGGAACAACATGAAAACTACAATTCGTGAACAGTGAAGTTCGATCAAAAATCTCTTGAATTTTGAATACATTTGCAAACGTTTTTTTATCAAATAAGTGAAGATTGGAGAGATTGGCTAATTTGAAAACAATCTTGTTTACAATTAATTATATACCTAGACTTTATGTGGAACTTGAAAAGATGTGTTTGTGTTTGATCTATATCTATGCAAAAATATCTCATTTTAATATATCTACCCAAATATATTGCCCTTAATTATAGGTTTAAGATTTGAGTTATGAGAATGAAAAAAACTCTTATTGGGAGACCTCTACCCCCTTAACAGATATGTCCATCAGATACAGTTAGATTAATTGAGTTTTTGATAATAGGACTCGGATACCGATAATTTCATCCAGACAAAAAAATTTATCTATTTTCTAATTATCTACTTCTCATAGAAAAAGTTTTTGAGTGCTTTAAAAATAAGAAAATAACCAGAATTTTACTGTGAAAACTTTTGCTTAAATGATTATGTGCCGTTATTTTTAAGCATTGGATGGATAAGTGATTTTTATGTCTTAACTGATTTAATTATCACATTAAAATTTTGACAAATTTTAACAACTATTCTAACAGATAATTCTGACTATATAACATTACTATTAAAAGCATTACTCAATTCAAAGCTAATCAAGTTTCATCTGATGAGTCTTATGTTCATGTTTCTTCATGATTTAAGTTTTGTTTGTGTTTTTTCATCGATATGCCTGACTCTAAAGGGCGCTTGATAGACAAAATAAATTTTTAATTTTGGAAATACTATTTCTTGAAATAATTATTCTAGACATGATATTTTAAACATGTATAATATGTACAGATTAAATATTTGAAAATATTTTATATATTTCCAAAAATATCTTTGCCAGTGATGGGCTGTACTGGACCATGGTCAGAGATGACAGATAACGACCAGAACAATTTGGTTTTTTCACAAGGGAAAATATCTTTATCCCGTCAAAATATTGCATTTCCATGTTGGAGATGCGATTAATTTTCGGGAATTTTTCATTTCGCGAAATGCAATATTTCCAAAAATTTTGCTTCAATCAGTGTACTAAATATGGGAATATTTCTTCTATTAAATGCCCCTAAAGTGTTTTGAGCCTCCCCTCTACCCAAGTTTTTTTGATAACAAAATCACTTAACTCAGCAAGAACATAATAGATATGTATATATAACCTAATCATATAAGGCGCTTGATTAAATTTAAAATATTACTTCATAAACCCTAAATCAAATTTCATCTATAACGAATATGCCTCTCACGATGCACATTTGAGTTTCTCATCATACTAACCGTTTTCACATGGCAACAACAGAAAACAATCTCATGCAAAAATACAAAACCATTTGCTTTTTGTAGAAGGCTACAATTGTATAGTACCCCAGGAGCATCATCAATCCTTTGCATCTAGAATAAGAATACAAATATAATCATGAAGTTCCGCAAGATGATCCTCCGCGGCGCCTATCATTCCAAGTTCGCATTGCTTTCCATTTGCAACTTGCAAAACACTCTTCTGTTTCTCAGCTCCACGTACCGCTCATATGATCTCAGCTTCACTTTGCACTTGACATTTGTGTATTATTGTATATTTGTGTCACCTTCCTCCAAAACTTACTATAAAACCAGAACCAAAAACAAACCATAGCAGCCTCAAATTAATTAACGATAGTCTTCTATATTGTGTGCAACCATGAAACCAATATCTCTTGTGGCCGCTACAGCAACCACTCTTGTGGTTCTTCTTCTCTTGTTTTCATCACCATGTGAGGCCGGGATAGAATGTAGCGTTATAATTGAGTACCTGAAGCCATGCGTGGCATACCTGCAAGCCAAAGGTCCCCCTGGCATTATTAGACCATCTGGTGCTTGTTGTGATGGAGCTAGACATCTGGTAGCTGCTGCAAGAAGTGTTCAGGATAAGAGGGATGCTTGTAACTGCATTAAGGTCGCGGCACAGATCCTAAACCCGAATACACAGAACGCCAGGGATCTCCCAAACAAATGTGGAATCCTACTTCCCTTCGAGATTTCTCCTTTCGTGGACTGCTCCAGGTAAATTTTATTTCAATATATACCTCTTCTCATCTATTGATCACTGATTGAATGAATCTTCACGCGATGTTTTAAGTAATTTTCAATCTTGACTATTCATAACATATTACATGGTCAACCATTTTTTTTTTTTTTTTGGCTTTTTAGTAATTGGTACATCAGGGACGATAAAATTTTAACTTATTGACTTAATGTGAACTATTAACCTTGCATCATTTTAGTGACTTATATTGATAGCTATGTATATATGCAACCTATCAAGTCAGAGCACTATCTTATTGCAAGAAGTGAAAAGGGGACCAAAAAACAAAAGGAAGTGAGAGGGGATAATCTTTAGCGTACGTTTGGCAAAGCTGTAAAATTAAAGGTTTGTTTGATTAAAAATTTGGAAGAAATATTTCTACAAAAGTAGAATTAAAAGCAAAAGCAGAAGTAAAAGTAGAAAATTATTTTATATTTAAATATAATTGTAGAAATATTTTTTATTGGAATAAAAAATTATTAAACTATTTGAATGCAATAAAATAAAAGTACATTTTTTAAATATCATTACAATATTAGTAGATAGAGAGTAGTATTTCCAAAAAAAAAAAAAGAGTTAAGGATAGAATGATAATAGATTGGAAAAGTAGTGAGTTTGAAATTTGATAACCATTTTCTCTCTTCTACTGCTTCAATTTTTTGGACAAGCAGCTCGCCATCTACATCTTAGAAAAGTAGAAAAATTGATTATTTTCTGCTTCTGTACTTTTTTAGAAGCATAAAAAATGACACTAGAAGTACTATTTAAAAAAATTAAAAAAAAAAGTACTTTTTTCCTCTGCAAAGTGGAGACAAATGGACTCTAAAATTATTTTAATAATTATTTTTTTTATATAATCGATTATATGACAATCAATTTATGCTTGGAGATTTGAACTAAAAAGTAATTTTATGATAATTTATTTTATTTGAATTGTATAAAAAATGTTGCTTTTGTATAATAAAATTATTAAAAAGGTATATAATGATTTTTTTCTTTTTGATACATTAGTATTCAATGAGTTTTGATTCTATAACCTCATGTACACTATCCAAATTCCTCATCACTAACCCACTCCTAATGTGTATTTGAGAAAGTTGTAACATTAAAATTATTTCATTAATCATTTATTTGTATAATTACTTTTTTATATAATTGATTATATGATAATCCATTTCCGTTTGGATAGTTCAACTAAAAAGTTATTTTATAATAACCTGTTTTATTTGGATTGTATGAAAGAAGTTACTTTTGTAGTAAAATTACCAAAAAGGATATGAAATAATTATTTATATTATACAATATTTGATGCAAAAGATCAATTTAATAAAAACATAATAATTTTGAAATAATCAGTTTCTACTTATAAACATAATCTTCAAAAAATTACTTATGATTATAAACTATTTTTCAGCATTAAATCATTAGCTTTTTATTATAAAATCTATTTCAAGAATTTACCCAAACAAGATTATTTTTGGGAAACAACTTTTTTTGTGAAAAAAAAGTTTTTTCTTGAGGTTTCCAAACATGCTACTAGTGGCTTAATAATTGTTTATATTATGTAATATTTGATATTTAGGATCAATTTAATAAAATTATAACAATTATAAAATTATTAATTTTTGTTTATAATAAAAAATTTCAAAAAATTGTTTATAATTATAAACTAATTTTTAGCTTAAAATTATTAATTTTTATTATAATTTATTTTCAATTTGATACCAAATATACAAGATTTTTTCAAAACAGTTTTTTTATCTGGGAAAAAAAAAACTGTTTTAGCATGTTCCCAAACATGCACTTAATCTCATATATGGTCGACATTAAATATTATTTAAAAATCATGATACGATGACTCGAAATATCTTATAAGAATTTCGAAATATCTTATAAGAATTTCGAGTTAACTAAAATTCATATGATCTTATGTTCACTTCAATAATTTAATAGAAAAGTATAAGCAAGCCGTTTATATTAGTTTATGCGATTTAACGGTCATTCTTGTTTTATATAAAAAGTTTTAGGCATTTGTTTTGTGCATAATATTAATCTAGTATTTAAAATCTATTCTTTTTACTATAAATGCAAATCATTGTTCTCGCATGATACGATGAATATTTCACGCACGTCCAAGAACACCATGAATTCCTTCCATTGGAGCAATTAATCGAAGCATTAGTGACCCTGTTCTTTGCTTTGTGTTTCTGTTACAGGATTGGATGAAAATCAGAGCCAAAGTTTGTTCTGCAATGCAGCAAGGAAGAGACCGTACTATTTAATGTTTATCAGTGGACATAAAACCTCTAATAAAGTTGGAATCTGCCTTTTGCTATGTGGATTCCTCGAGTTCAAATAAATATCCTGTTAGATATAATCTATATAAATAAATATTTTGGAGCCGAACGTTTCTCTTTTTGTTTTTTTTTTTTCCTTTTCCATTCTAATTCCTTTCATTGTGCTTGGTAAACTAAAAGGTAAAATTGAAATGGTAACTATAGATATGTTTTTCTTCAGTTTCGACTTAAACGATATCAAAACGAGGAGTAAATCTAAAAAAATAAAAAAATAAAAAATAAAAAATAAAAAAATATTCTAGTCCATAACAGTGCCAGTAGAATAAGCTTTGCTAACTATTCATCCTTGGAGCTAAGTTTTATATGTACAAGTTTGAAAATGAAAAAAACTATTTATATATAGAGTGAATGTTATGATATATCTATTTTTTCTTAACCGAAAAAAAAAAAAGAAATTGTACAGAAAGACCTTGTTAATTACAATTATACTAAGGGAGAGACACAATACGTTCTTGCAGCGTTTATTTATTGGAAAGACTGTATGATATATTTTATTTGCATTCAACTAAGGGTGTATATAGGTTGGTTTAGTTCAGGTTTATCAAAAGCAAAAATTTAAATTAATCAACTTTAACTAGATTGATTTAATTTTTTTTTGGGCAAAATTGAATCAAACCAATCCTATCTTAATAGGATTGATTGGTTTGGTTTGTGTCATCAAATTGAAAAAAATAGTAAAAGTTTATACTACTTTTAAAATTTTTGTTCCTATAACAATTTATAATAGTGTAAAACTTGATAATGAGATACTTAAAAATCAAATGAATAATGTCTTAAACAAGAGCAAACAAATAAGATAGAAAGTAATTTTATTACTAAAAACTTAATATATGTTCACGAGTTATAAGAGAAAGGGAAAGAAAGACATCAAAAGGGAAGGAAAGGTAAGGAAAGAGGACCTAGAGGGTTTTATCTTACCTTTGTTTGTAAGTGTAAATAGATAGGTGGAAGGAAATTGGGGTTTATAACATATTTTTATAATTTAATTTTTTTTTATTAAAATAGTTAAATTTAATTAATAAGAGATAAGAGAGAAACATTAGAGAGGAAGAGAGAAGGGGAAAGGATGCATAGAAAGAACAAGACAGGTGGTGAATAGGAGTGAGTATGCATGGAAGAGATTGGAAAGCATATCACATACAGTATTTGTTGACAATTTCCCACTATCCATGACTAAATCATGGTTATGGCAGTTGTTCAACTATAAGGGGAGGTCGTGGATGTCTTTATCTCACATAAGAAAAGGAAAACAAGTGATGCACCTTTTGCTTTTGTGAGGTTTGCTTACTTGAAGGATGCTCAAGATGTTATACGTAACCTAAATGGGATGGAAATAAAGGGGTGCAACATAACTACAATGATGGCGGAATATAGGAGGCAAAGAGGAAGGAGAGTTGAACAATCGAGGCCAAAAGGGTAGAGAAATGGCCATGAAAGAAATGGAGCAGATAATACAGGGAGATCATACAGAGACATATTACTTCAAAACCAGAAATAATTGGTGAAACAAAATGATAAGGAAGAAAGACAACCATCTAACAACAAAGGAAATGAGAATGAGAAAAATAATAGAACTAGAGTGGTTTATGGTATGGGTAACTAGCAATTTATGAAGGAGCTTAGCAGAAGTACAGTAGGGGAGACTATTAGGCCAATTGATGCACAAGAAGTAAAGGAAGCAATGAAAGTTATCATACCATCCATTGAGAAAATAAGGCAGATGGGTGCATATAAAATAATAATGACATTTAATTCTACAAAGCAAAAGGATGAATTCCCGGGAAAAGAGAAACCAATATTAAGAGAATATGGTGCTAAGTTAAGAAACTGGACAATGGAGGAGGTGTGCCAAACTCGTTGCACATGGGTTGAGTGCTTTGGAGTTCCTCTACAGAGATGGTGCGAAGAAAACTTTAGGAGAATTGCAAAACAATTGGGAACAGTGGTGCAATGTGATCATCAGATTGTATAGATGTCTCATTTTAATTCTGCTAAAATTTTAATTGATACATGTTGTTATTCATTCATACAAGGAAATGTTTGTCTTTCTGTTAATGGTTGTGGATACGACGTATATGTTAAAGAAGTGTTATATACGGGGCTTCCTTCTAACCATGAACAGAAAATATTGATTGAAGAAGGTAACGACAAGGTAGCAATGCAAAAGGTAGTATCAGGCGGAATTCTGCACATGCAGTTGATGGAAGGAGGCTATAAGAAGTTGAATGGTCTCAACCAGAATGGGTAGGGGAATGATAGCTTGTTAATCATGGTAGGGAATACTGAGGAAACCCTACATGCATGGGGAATAGAGGAGACAAATACATGGAATAAAGAAGCCAATAATTATGAGGTTGGGATGTGCATGAAATGGCAAGATAATCAATGTTAGGAGAATGGACGATCAGTGATTGCAAATGGATCACAAACTATTGGCATTGAGGATGATAGGAGAACAAAACAAGTAATGAGAGACTTAGGCCTAATACCAAATGGGCCAGAAGACCAAAAGTTAGTGGCCAGAGCTTACAAGGAGTGGTCTAAGAATGTGGAAAATGAAGACATAATGGGGCTTCCTGATTCGAATCCATTACTTCCTCCTAGATTCAAAAAGCTGGGCTTGCTATAAGTAGGGAGATCTCATGCACCAATGTACCAAATTCTATTCCTGCATAAGAGAACAGATTAGATGGCTCTAACAAGGAACCATTGGAGGAGAATGTTGATAGTATCAATGATGAAGAACAATTGGGTGATGAGGTTAGGTATGCTGAAGCGAATGCAACATGGAGGTTGGGGCGGAAACTCGAATTGGAAATACAGCATAATGGGGATGCCATTCAAGCTATTTTCAAGGAGTAGATGGAGTGGAAGAAGGGCAAGAGCAGGGACGCAAAGAGGAAAAAGGGGAGAAGAAAAAAGGGAACACGATAAGGCCCAAGTAAGTCCAAACAGTTTAAATGAATTTTATGTGTTGGAATATAAGAGAAGTGGGAAGTGGGATCAAGGTTGATGCTATTAGGAAGATGATGAGAGAAGAGAATATTCGATTGGTGCGGCTAGTAGAGATGAAGAAGAAATATGGTAATACCAATTGGTTAGGAGTATGTGGGGGACAAATAATGCAAATTGGGCCAACATTGATGCAATTGAGTGAAGTAGGGGAATAATTTGTATGTGGGATAAAAGCCTTTTAACAGGGGAGAAAATGGTGAAGGGAGGGAAATGGTTATATGTATATGGGTTTGCTCAAGACTTGCTTATGGAGGTGGCAATTGTCATAGTCTATGGATATCATGACTGTACGGGCAAAAGAAGGATGTGGGAAAAACTAATTGAATTAAAATCTTCCATTACCGCCCCATTAATGGTTATGGGAGATTTTAATGAGATTAGATATCTTTTTGAAAGAAGGGGCTGTGAGAATTACTCCGGAAGTATGGAAGAATTTGAGGAATGGATTAATGAAATAGGATTAGTTGAATTACCTCTGATAGATGAAAATTCACATGGAGAAAAGGGATTTCTTGCAGCAAGCTGGATAGAGTTCTTGTTGAACCACAATGGATGCAGAAGGCTGATGGTCTCAAATTTGTAGGACTCAATTGCTCTTTGTCTGATCATGTGGCCTTGTTAGTTAAATCAAAAGAGATCAATTGGGGTTCAAAGCCATTCAAGAGTATAGATGCATTGTTTTCGTACCCCGGCTTCCTAAAGTTGATTGAAGATGAATAGAAGAGTTGTATAGATGATGGTTTCATGGAAAAGTTGAGGCGTTTGATGCAACCTTTGAAGAAATGGAATCGAGATGTCTTTGGTCACATTGACCAAAAAATTAAGGTGCTTGAAAGAGAAATTGAAGAAGTATCTAGGAGAATAGAAGAAAATAACTCAATGAAGTAAACCTAGCATGTCAAAATGCATTAAAAAGCTATGTACAAACCTGATACAATAGGAAAAACAATTATTGGAAGTAATTATCCAAGGAAAGGGTGATAAAAGGAATGGATAGAAACTCTAAATATTTTCATGCTATTGCAACTGTCAAGAATAGGAGGAAGAACATAGTACAAATCAAAAAAGGAAGAAGAATAATCAAAGCTCCGAGGCTAATTAAGACGAAGGTGAGAAATTTCTATAAGTCTTTGTATAAGTAGGATCAGGTACCATTAATTTCTTTCCCAAATAACTTGGTGAACAAGATATCACAACAAGATTCTAGTGATCTAAAAGCCATGCCAACTGATGAGAAGATCAAACAAGTTGTGTGGGATTATGAGTTTTCAAAAGCACCAAGGCCAGATGGTTACAACTTCAACTTCATAGAGAAGTGCTGGCATGTTGTAGGGAATGAGTTTACAGATGTGTCAACAATTTCTTCATAATAGGCATGCTTCCCAGAAGAGCAAACATGACATGGGTGAACTTGATTCCAAAAGGGGAGGAAGCAGAGGAGATAAAAGATTATAGGCCAATAAGTATAATCGGATGTATTTACAAAGTGGTGGCAAAGGTCCTAGCAAATTGGATGAAAGATGTACTACCTGACCTAGTTGAAGACACCCAAATGGCTTTTGTTCAAGGACATCAAATATTGGATGGGGTGCTAATTGCAAATAAAGTTGTACATTGGGTTGAAAAAAAGGAAAGAATAGACTATTCTTATAAAATTGGATTTTCAAAAGGCATATGACCCGATTAGATGGACTTTTGTTGACCAGGTTCTTCTAAAGATAGGGTTGGAGGATTATGGAGAAGCTAGATATGGAGCTATCTCACCTCAGCTAAAATGTCAATAATAATTAATGGATCCCCCTCTAAACCATTCAAAATGGAACGAGGATTATGACAAGGGAACTCGTTATCACTATTTTTGCTTGTCATCTTTGCTGATGTCTTAAACCAGTTAATGAGCAAAGTTGTGAATGAAGTAATAATTGAAAGAATAACTGTAGGCCGACAAGGTGTGAGTCTTTCATATTTGCAATTTGCATATGATACCATACTATTTGCTCCTACAAAAGCAAATGTATTGGTGAATATTAGAAGAATCTTGGACTGCTTTGGGTTGATGTCAGGATTGAGAATAAATTTCGAGAAATCAGCATTCATTCTTATGCACTGCAATGAAAGAATAGTGATAGAGTTAAACTCAAATCTGCAATGTCAAATTCTTAGATTGCTAATCAAGTACTTAGGAATCCCTTTGGGTGTGAATCCTAGAAGTGTGGATATGTGGGAACCAATCATTGAGAAAATTAGGAAAAGGTTGAGTGGATGGAAAGGAAAATTACTGTCACGGGCAAGTTGATTAACATTAATTAAAGCAGTCTGAATAACTTGCCCATGTACTATTTGGGCTTATTCAAGATGTCGAAGAAGGTGGTGCAAAAAATCATATCATTACAAAATAAATTCCTATGGGGAATGAAGGGAGTTAGCAGATCAATATCGCTTGTGAAATGGGAAGTAGTCTAAAGGCCAAAGAAATTAGGAGGACTAGGGGTGGGTGATATTGTTGTCAAGAATGCAACATTCTTGTTCAAATGGTGGTGGCGCTTTTCTACTGAAGAGTCTTCACTATGGAAACATATTATAGCATCATGTCACAACCTGTAGGGGAATAGACTGATGGTTGATCAGGTACAGCAGCATCATGGAGGCTTATGAGGAGCAATTTCTAATGTTTGGAAGGCTAATGCTTGTATTAAAAAGTTGGTTTTCGAAGGCATTAGACGGGTGGTCAGTAATGGGGATCAAATATGGTTTTGGGAGGATACTTGGTGTGGACAACAAAGACTTAAGGATCAGTTTCCAAGACTATATTCCTTATCTATTTAGTAGAGAACTTCCATTGCTGAATGTGATATATGGAATGGTGCAGTTTGGATATGGAATTTACAATGGAGACGAGAGTTTTTCTAATGGGAAATCGAATTATATGCTCAATTGCAAACTACACTACACCAAGTGAACTTGGTGTATGAAGCTAATGACTATATTAGATGGAATTTTCATAACTCTAATTGTTATTCTATTAAAAACTTTTAGCATCAATATTATTAGCAGCAAATGCAGGAAAACCAGTTTGATATTTCTGCTAGTAATGCTTGGAGAAATTTATGCCCACCAAAAGTTGAACTGCTACTTTGGCTTGTATTGTAGGGGAGAATTAACACCCGAGACAGGCTTTGCAGGATCAATGTGCTGAGATCTGATTATACTAGGTGTGTCCTTTGTGGAGAAGCTAATGAAAGTGACCACATTTGTTTTTCACTTGCAACTTCGCATGGATGGTGTAAACTAGATGCTATAATTTCTGGGGGATTGCTAATGATTCGAGATTGAATTTTGAGTCTTGCTTGCCACTTCAATTGGTAGACAGCAAAGGAAGGCTTGGCTGACTTGTTTCTATGTAATAATCAGGGCACTTTGGGATCTTAGGAACAAAATTATTTTTTGTGGTGAAAATCTCTACTACAATTCTTTTATGACAGAGCTCAATAGGACTTGCAGCTGGTGGCTATAAGCTTGGGAGAATTAGCATAGCCATATAACATAATGTTAATATGGGCTCAGGAGATATAGAAGTTTTGCTTGCTACTAGTTTTAGAAAACTACATGGATTGGTGCTGCAGGTTTGTGCTTACAACAAATCAGGAAAATTTGCTGTCACAAGTTATAGCATCTGTCACAGTTGTGTTTTATTCGTATCCAGTACAGGCATACTCTCTGCTTAAGTTTTGTGTCATCATGTGCTCTATGCCATTATCTGGTTCTCATTTTGAGTGCTTATATTGACTATTGCTTCCCCAGTTTTGGGTTAAGCCTTTTTTATCAATAAATATTAAAAAAAGTTAAATTTAATTAATATATTTCACAATATAGATAAAAATGATATTTCAACATTTTAATAGTGATAAGATTGTAAATGACATTATAATCTTATTTTTAAAAAATGGGGAAATAATGAAATGAGGGTAATGGAGGGTTTTAAAAGGTTAAAGCCTTTTTCTCCTAAAATGTAAAACTTGTGAACAAGGGTAAAACCTTATCCTCACCCATCATTTCCTTCCCTTTCTAAATCATGAACATAACCTTAAGTGAAAAATTTATAAAAGTTTAGGAAAAAAATAAAAAAAAGATCAAGTAATTAGATTGAGTGTTCAGGTTTTTGGGTTGAAAATTATAAATCCAAAACAAAAATAATAGTAATTGGTTTTGGTTGGTTTTAGTTTGAAATGAGCCAATTAACCGAAACTAATTCGAAGCAGTTTTATTAGTTTGGTTTGAATTCAACTCAATTCAATCTGATGAAGACCCTTACCTTCTATACTATTTACCATTAGCCATTGTTACTCAAGAAATTTATTTATTAATTTTACTAAAATACCCTTCCTTCTTTTTCATTGTCAAATTCACAAAAATGTTCAACTTCACAAATTTTTATAAGATACATTAGATTAAATTTTTTTTAAGTAAAAATGAATAAAATAATTTGAATGTGACATATATTTATTATCATGATAAAGAAAATATTTTGGAGGCTAAATTCGATCTTTACTTCACATATTTTTTAAGATATAATATTTCTAATACTTTTAAAGATGATCTATTGTCACTTCCAAGTATCTATTGTCTCTTCTATCTAATTAAATTTATTCAATTTTTCTAAAATATTCATCTTTCTTATTTGATCAAATTAATTGTTGAAATTTATTTTTATTATAACTCATAATTTTATTTAAATTCTTGAAAGCCTTTTAATTTTTTTATTATCACTCTTGATTTTTAGTTTTTCTTTTTGTGGCAACTAATTATTTATGATTCATAAATTTATTTATTTAATATAAATTTAAATTTAAATCTTATCTATCAACAAATTGATTTCAAGTCTTTTAAAAAAATCCTTAAAAAAATTATAAATTCAAGTATTAAGTTTATTAAAAATTATTCTCTTGAATTCAAAATTTGACATATTAATAAAAATTTATTAAATTTTCTTCTCATATATTTTTTAAAGGGAAAAATTCACTTTACCCTCCTAAAATACAACCCACGTGCATTTTATCCCCTAATGTTTCAAAATGTCCAATTCGACACACTGACACTTCTAAACTGTGCAAATGAGACCTTCAGTTAGCTCTTCTATTAAATACCATTGTTAGTGATCATGTGCCATTGAACTTGGAACTCACTCCTATCACCTAATAAATTTACAAATGTGGAAGCAAAAGGTAAGCTCTCTGTCGAAATCAGAACTCGGAAACTGAGACAAGGAAGAAATGAACCTTCTTACATTAACACATTGAACTTGGAACTCATATTTAATAGTAGAGTTAACAGAAGGTCTCATTTGCACAGTTTCAAAACATCAGGGTGTCGAATTACACATTTTTAAACATTAATTAGGGGGTAAAGTGTAATTTTTTATTTTTTAAATAATAATACAATATAAAAGTGTGCAAAATTTTATATCTTAAAAAGGTTTTTTCTTAAATGCACCATACTTTGTCATGCTCCTGAGGTCTACCTACACCCTAAGTTGACTAGAGTGTTGATTATATTTACCCAAATTTGGATGGCTGTGAACACTAGGGGCAAATTTACAAACAAAACTTACCAGTATCTTTTAACAGTGCGCTGGTAAGTTTTGTCTCATGGAACACCGTAGATCTATTCTATTTTTCACGGTGCGTCATACACCTTACTTTGTACAGTGTATCATAGAACACACCTCTTAAAAATATGTGAACTAAAGATTGAATTCAACTTCTAAACTTGTTATGGACTAGAATCTAGGCCCATTAAGGCCCAAACTCGAAAATCCCACGTTGTTAAAGGGCCACATGATAACTTTTCGATAAATGCACCGCATTGTTCAAGTGGTAAATACGGTAAGTGAGTATCGTCCCACAAGGATTGATATTATAAAATGATAATTCACTAATTAATTTCTATTTAGATTACCACAAATTTTTGGATTAAAGGAAGTTCTAAAATTAAAACTTAAAACAATAATAATAGCAATTAAAAATAAAAGAAAATAGCAAATGTTCAAAAGAAGCTAAGGGTTGGGTTTGTCCAATTTTTCTATAAGTTAATTGAATCCTCGTATACTTGAGTTGGAAAATTGTAAATTAAAAGAAAGATTCTAAGTAAGTGATTCCCAATTCCTTGGTAAAACCAACTCTTCTCCTCTCACATAAAACATAGCAATTCCTTAATCATGCTTTAGTAAAAAGAGGGATTAAGCAATCAAACCAATTCAAAATTCACATAATTTCAAGATAGATTCCTAAACTTTTAGAATTATGAAGTTTATCCTTAGAGCAGGAACATACACAAATTTCCCAATTCATATATGAACCCTAGATTAATTCGTGAACAACTGATTCACAAATTGCAATAAAAACAAAGGATAAACTCTTAATACATAGAAACCAACATCAAGTCACAAGAAATTCATAAAACAAATTATTCACATCAAATTGCACCCTCACCTTAGCTATGGAGTCTAATGACTCATACTACAAAAGAAAATAGGAGAAGAAACCATTAAAACCCAAGATTTGGAGCGATGATTCCTCAAACTCTCCTTCTTTAGCCATTTTTTGGCCTTTTCCCAAAGCTGGAGAATTTTTCCTCTTATTTCCTCACCTAAAAGTGCTAAAATGAGTGGCTTATCCTCTTTTATTATTACAGACAACAAAAGACACTAAATTTATGCGTCGTTGGCGCCTGAGTGCCAACCTTCAGGCGCTTGAGTACCAGCCACTTGACGAGCACTTTGACTATCACCAATTAGCTATAGTGAACTCATAATCTATAAATACAACCAAAACACATGCTTAAACCACCGTAAATCCTCAAAGAAGCTAGAAAACACATAAAACTTAAACTTCTAGAAATTCAAACAAAGACTCTTATCAAATGCCTAAAATAAAGGGATTTATAACTTAAAAGCTCTTAAAAACTCAACTTTTAGATGGAACACCACTACACTCTCTCAATGTCAAGTTGAGGATCTCGAACCCCTTACGACATGCAAATGAATGTCTTGATCCATTATAGGACTTCGAGTTGCATCCTTCAAATCAGAGGATGTAACCACTCATCCTGATCTCCTCATAACTATAAATAGTTAGTAAACCTCAAAACTTGTGTATGTTATCACACCCACTTTTACTCTTGTACCTCTTGCACTCCCTAACTTGAGTGTCGGAGTCCTTAAAAGTACATCCCACCAACTTGGAGCTTGGATCACTCAGTAATACACAGAAGATCAACAGCTTGGTGTTTACAAACTCATTTGGAAGGTTTCAAATATTCAACGGCGACCTACCTCTGAAAATTGGCATCATTTGTGGGGACACACTACTACTATGTTATTTTTTAAACAACCAACAATGTTAGCCCCTTGAAGGCAAGAGGTCTCGGTGGTTTAGCCTTGTATGTAGAACAACTAGCCACTTCTACCTTGCTAGATCAGGTAGATGGGAAGACGACTTTCAACACTGCCTCCTACGCTGGGAGTTGAAACAATGTAGCTCGGGTTGAAGTGGTTGCTCATAACTCCCTGGTTCAAATTCCAAACAATCGTCATTGAGGGTGGAACGCCCATCCGAGAACCGGGCTTTGTACAAGGATATGTTCCTTGTAATTCCAGATCAAGCCACCCAGATCTAAGAGTTGGAGTGAGAATTAGGCCGTATGCGAGGATTTGAAGGTGAAGAGCGAGACCAACACTAACAACATAATGATAGCCTAGAATATGGTCGGGCTAGTTCACGATGCTGCAACCTTGGATGACGAGACCATAGTAAAGGACCGGGACATCGAGAATCAGAACAGGGGGCCATCGGGAACCCCATGTCGAGCCCTTACAATGATGAGAGGATAATGGTGAACTGCAACCCTCTAGTATGAGAAATCGAGGTCACAATTGCTAACTTGAATCAGATAAGGATTAGGATCTTAAGGACAAAGACGAGTTACAACTCTCCAACTATATCATGAGTATCACACTTCCCAAAGGTTTCAAACTGCCTACTGGCATGGAGCCTTACGAAGGAAGTACCAACGCCCAGGAACACTTGGATGCTTTCAGGTCCAAGAGTAGGAGCCTTTGATCTATCAAATGTAGGGTAATCTCGATTACATTAAAGAAGACGACCCTAAAATGGGTTAATTCCCTGCCACTGAAGTCGATCAATAAGTTCTCGGATCTTTCATCTCGGTTCTAAGCTCATTTCACTAATAGAAATTTAAACCTAAACCGATGTCTAGCCTATTAGGAATGTTCCAACGCTAAGTAGAGCTGCTCCGAGATTATCTCAAGCACTTCAACTTGAGACATTGTTGGTAAAAGACCTAGAAACTCCAAAGACAAGCGCTTCAAGTAGTAGTACTGACCATGCTCAATGGGCTCCGACCTAGATCTTTTAAGGATTCATTATCCAAGCGTCTAGCAAAGAGCAAGGACGAAATCCAGATAAGGGCTAAGAAGTACATTTATCTAGAAGAAAGCAAAAAGCTACTGTGAGCGCTAGAAAGAACCATGGCATTCCAAAGACAAGCCCTCTATAGGAAGAGCACTCGGGGAAAGAAGCACGGATATCGAGGGTCAGAAGGTATCATGACTATACTTCCCTCTACGTATCCCTAGCATACTGTATAAGGAGGTTAGGTAAACTAAAAGATTTCCCAAATCGAAGACACTCCGAGTAAGGGCCAACATTAACAGGTCCTTATTCTGCAATTACTGTAATGGTTTTGAGCACAAGATGGAAGATTGTAACAATCTCCGAGATATGGTGGAACAGCTTATATGAAAAGGCAGGTTGGCAAGGTATGTAGCCACCTAGAGGAGCCCTAGAAAAAGAAGAGCTTCCCTCATGCGAGATAAGGAATGCAGAAACCCAAGAAATCAAAGGAAGTCAGATCCAAATCAAACTCGGCAAGCGCAAGAGGAAGCCGAGGCGATCACAAGGACAATCAACATCATAGCCAAAGGATGATTTTGAATATTATGTTTGTGCTATTGAGAAGCCCATGAGGTCAAATTGATGGTTGAGTTTAAAGTTTGATAGTTATAAAGCTAGAATCATGAGAGCATTGGTGCTTGATGGATTTGAAAAACCTCTAGTTTGAAATATATATGTGTGCTACCAAAATAGGGCAAAATTGTATTGACGTGTATTTTGAGTTTGTTAAAATGAGAAATGATGGGAATTGAGTAGGAAAATTTAAGAATGGAGTATTCGATTCATCAAAGAAACTTAATTAATCTATGTTACGTTTTCAAGAACTTGATAAAATTAAATATGGCAAATAATGAAGTATAAATGATGAGGCTCTAATAATTTTTAGAAAGACCAAGGAACTTATTAGAAAGCATAAAAGAGAACATAGGGAAAAAGAAAGGATAATTAGATTCTAAGAAATAATAAAATAGAGATACTAGCACTATAACACCAACTAATGTATGAATAAATAAAGAAACTATGAAAACTTAGTCTTTTATCATAAGACTTATAGTAAGGATGAAAATTTTAGAAGACCTAGTACCTAGTAATTAACATGAACAAAAATTAGATTTTAGATACCTACGTAAGAATCTTTGGATATTGGGAGGAATTTAAGTATGAAACGATTATTAAAAATCTTATGGACTAAGGAATATGGGAAAATTACTTAAATTTATTTGCTAATTTATGTGAGATGGAATTTTAACATGAATATAATTATCCATGTAAGAAGCTACAAATTGACTTCTCAAAGAAAAATGTATAGAAAAGTTGATTAAATCTGTAATGTATCCGTGGAATAATGCACATTAGAGTGAATTCCATGGAAAGTTTGTGATATTTTATGGAAATTATCCACAAAGAAAGATTTCTGTCAATACCATGAAGGATCCATTGCAAAGTGACTTCATGGGAAATTTACGAAATGGAAACTATCCACAATAGAGATACTTTCCATTAGTGTCATGGGAAGATCTACAATAGAGTGAATCCCATGGGAAGATTATGATATGATATGGTCTTATCCACAATAGAGATATTTTCATGAGTCATGGAAAAATCCTCAGTAAAGTGAATTCCCATGGGAAGTTATGAAATAGACACTATCCATAGTATATATTTTCCATTGGAGCTGTGGGAGGATTAGAGCTATCAAAATGGGTCAACCTGGCCCCTTCAAGTTGGGCCTTTTCGGTTTGGGCTTGATCAGGTTAAGTTAGTTTCGGGTTAGTATTTTACGAGCCTAGCCCAATTAGAGATCGATTTTGTAAGCCAATATTCATTTCTACTTTTTATTAGTCAGTCACTAAATCGGTCTCTAAATTTTCAATTAGAGATCGATTTAGTGACTGATTTTGTTACTCAAGGCTAACTTCTTCCATTTATTTATCAATCTCTAATTGAAAAATTAGAGACTGATTTTGTAAGTCAATACTCATTTCTACTTTTTATTAACCCCGATCACTAAATTTTCAATTAGAGACTGATTTAAATATGGGAGTGGACAATTTTGCTAAGGCAAATCGGTCACTAAATCGGTCTCTAATTGAAAATTTAGTGACTGAATGATAAATGGCAGGAGGTTGCTTTGAGTAACATAATCGGTCAGTAAATTGGTCTCTAAATTTTTTATTAGAGACCGATTTAGTGACCGATTTTTCGTTTATATATGCATTTGATTGCCTTAACCAAATTGGTCACTAAAATATTTAGTGACCAATTTAACAACCGATTTTTTTCTGTGAGCAACCTTCCTCTGGTCCCTCATTTTGGTAGCTAAATCAGTCACTAAATCCTTATGCTAGTGACCAAAAAATTTTAGTCTCTAAATCAGTCGTTATTTCTGTTAATTCTAGTGGTGGATATCGAAAAATACAATAAATTTATTTTGAAATAATTAAAAATAATTTTTTTTTAAAAAAAGAATGATCTTATTATTATTTTATGGTCCATATGAAAAATCAATGGATAAAAGTATAAGTTTTTTTTTCCAATAATTAGATTCAGCAATTTTACTTGTTACAAAAGTGAAATGATGATTTTTTTTTTTTAATTTTTGTCGACATATTTTTTGCAATTTAAACTTTCTTTAAGTGAAGAAATGGGCTAACAAAATCAAAGATCAAGTAGTAATGACATATGTTTGAAATTAGTTATTTAAAAAAAGAAAAACGTGTTCAGGCCATCAGACTGGCCCAACCTAAAAGCGAGCTAACTTTATTTTTTTTACTCCAATTTTTTCAACCCAGCCCACACATTTTTTTAGGTTGTTCAAGCCAGCCCATCGGGCCTTACCATTTCGAACTCTAAAGAGGATCCATAGTAGAATGAATACCATGGGAAGGTTATGGAAATAATCCACACTAAGTATATTTTCATATGAGCCATGAAAGGATCAACAGAAAGGGAATTTCATGGTAAGATATGTTTTGGAAATAATCCATAGTATAGATATTTCCAAAATGCCTATAGAAGGATTTACAAAGAGTGAATTCTATAAGAAGTCTTGTAGTGGTCTTTGAGTAGTGTATGGGACCTGCCATGGTAGAGTGGAATGACCATACATTCACTATGTTATGATATGACTAGGAATGCTCTAAATATGAGAGCTTTCACAGATATCACATGAAGAGCCTATGAGCAACAGATGATTTGCTAATAATAGTAGTTTATGAGTTTTAGATTACTACTAATAAAGTGATGCTATCATGTTAGCAATGCATGAGTTTTACACTACTACTTAGGGAATGATGCTATCATGGTGGAATGTATGAATTCCACTATGTTGTGAGAGGAAAAGTTAGCCATGATGAAATTGTGATGACTTTTTTAAGACTACATGCTATGAAATGTGAATGCTGCTAGATTAGATATGATTGACCCTTATAAGAAAGAATATGTGTTTCTATACAAAATATTTTTAGAAAATTGATAAAGGTATCATTGTATTATGTTATTTCTCTACGGTGTACCCTTGAATAATTTTGGGCAGCTACAGCATACTATTGGAAATATAACATCTTTTGAGATTGTCTCCCCCTTTTTTTTCCTGGTTTTTTAGAGGATTAGTGTAACACCCTCTATTATATAAGCTATGCTTGAGTCATGAAGTTATATTAAAGAGGTGTCACTATATTAAGAAGACTTTAAAATATGGAAAATATAATACATGGCCCTTTAACTTTGCACTTTATTACTTACCAATAGTTTATAAACTCCGTCGTCTCTGATACATAGGGGATAAAATAGTTACAATTTAAAAGAAGTTGTGACTAATATAATACACAGAATTTGCTTCTGCTACGTCACTAGCTAGTTTCAATAGTCTCTTGGTCTGGTTTTGCGCCCGAGTCTTACTCAGTGAATGTCCCAGTCCTCCATCTCGCACTTCATTTCCAACTTAGGTACTGGAATGTTTACAGGAGAGAGAAACATACAAGTAGGCAGTGAGAACCTAAGGTTCTCAGTAGGTAAACTCAAACCAATTTTACAGTGCCATCATAAACATTCCAGCCGCTTCGGTTTATTATAAAAATATGAGCACTGGTAGACAAGTAGTGGTTCAATTTTTAAGTTGAAAACATTTTTCTCGAAGCGGGTTATATTTTAACACCCACTTGCCACATCATATGATAGACATAGAAATATAGATAGTATAATAAACTTCAACAAGGATCATAATAGCATTATGACTTAACTAGATAATTTAAGATGCACATATAGATGCTTATACTTGAAGGTATGCAAGTGCACTTGACTTAATTCATATCTTTCTTTAACTTGTAACTTGATCTTGCTCTTCTATACTTGGTCCCCCAGAGGTGAATGGCCTCTCTCACCCCTGGATGATAGCCTGCTTTTTAGGTCCAAGCTCGTACCTATACATGAGTGACGGGTTTACTTTTCCCGACCTTCACACTGGTCTATTCCCCTTAAATCTGGTCGAGGGCTGGCCCAAGTCTTAAACAGTACCACTCTGGCCCACGCTAGCTGAGTCTATGCCATGCCTCACGTGGTAGTTTGGTACGTCTTTCTTGCAAGTTCTCATAAATCTTATTCTTCTTTGGACATGATTATACATGCATATGCTATATGCACTCATGCATATTCTTCATATTATACTTAAATCATTTTTGCATATATACATCTTATGAGCATAACATATAAATGTTCATAACAGTCACATAATTCACATATTTTTGCCAAAATTTCGGCAGCATAACGGAACGAGTCCACTTCCCCATGAATAGTGCTAGGCAACCAGTGCACATGTACAAACATTGCAACTCAATAGGGACCAGTAGTTGTATATATATTCATAGCATCATTCATAAATTTCAATTCAAGCACCAATTGGGTTTTCGATTTATTCTCTCCTGTTCCACCCGAGTTTGTATACTCCGCCTTTATTGCAATTCAACTCATTTGAATCTAATTTTCGAATAAATCATAGCATTATGTGTCTAGTTTCTAACCCTTTTGGTCCCATCTCATTTTGATTTGTATAACTCAAGATATAAAAGTTTTACCTCAGCCTATTCAGTCACTAGCCCGAATTACACTCCTGGAAGCATAATTTCACTAAAAATCGAAACTAACCTCAAATCATACGAAATTGGTCTATATCAAAGCTAACAGGACAACCTTCCATTTGCAAAAGTTTCACTTGATTTGCTTAAGTATACCTCGAGTTATAAGTCCTGAAAGTTGACCTTCCTGAACTGCCCTATTCTGGCTTGGTTTGGACATAGGGTAACTTCCTCGAACCACTGGGATCAATTGGGGTCATAACAAACTTGGAATATCATATTGGAATGTTCCCCTATGTGTAAGCTTTCTAACAAAATTGGTTTTACTCAATTTGGAGTTGTGTAGGGTGAGTTACACCATCCTCAAATCACTCTGCCCGGATGAAAGTCCTGGTTCCTAGGTTAAATTCAAAAATTCATATCTCGCTCAATACTAATCCAATGACCTTATATAATAAATGTATGGAAAGTCCCGAATGTCTATTTTCATCTAAAAATAGTTCCATTAGATTTAACTGGCTGTAGGCGGAGCCGTACACTTCACCGTGCGGACGCCGTAGGGCTTCCTCGCAAAAATAGATTCTACTTAGCTCCTTTTTGGGTTTTTGATAAATTCCTCAACTTAAACCAAGTTTCCTCACCTCAAAACATTAGAAGAGCATCAAAGCACCCTCATACAAGTATGGCATGAGAAGAACATAGCAGCCACATAATCACATGATACACCAAACAACCAAGGATTTGAGCTACCTACCTTGAAATCCTTGAAGCTATGGAAGCAAGAAGACCAAGAACTAACTCCTAGCCTTCTTCCTGCATCATGGCAGTAGCTCATATGAATGTGGGGGGGGCTCTATTTGATGCTTAATCATGAAATTGTTAGAGGGGTTTTGTAGAGAAGGAGGTGAGGATCAATTTTCATAAAAGAAGCAAGAGGATTTGAGGTCAAGAGGGCTTCCAATCTTGAGCTTGAAGTTCTTGTCCATGGAGGTAAGGAAAGAAAGGAAGAAGAAGGAGAAGAGATGGAAGGAGGCTGAAACAAGGTGGAGGGCGCATAATGAAGGGAGGTGGGTGAGATTTTTTCTAGGCTTTATGACCTAGATAAGGATGACTTGAGATATTTGGTTTCAATGGTCATGATTTGGCCAAATTTCTCCATCATATGGCTGCCATATGGTGCCATCTAGGGTGGTGGAGGTGGTTGAATTTCAGCCGTTCAACCTAAGGTTATCAGTGTAAAATTCTACTGATTCAGCTCTGGCAGTTTAAAATACCGAATATTTACCGATTTTCTCCAAACCGGTAAAACGTTACTTAATAGTTTGTAAGATATCTACATGTTCATTTTAATTTATCTTAAGCCAAATCTCTCTAACTAATATCTAATTAACTCTTAATTAATATTTAGTTAATCTCTAATTGCCCTTACATAACTATTGAAACCAAATAAGTGAACTAACGGTGTAAATTAGACATTTTCGTAAATCTGGAGCCTTTTTGTTTCCTATATTCTATAACTAATGGCATTTTCATAATTTTGAGCAAGTCCAGGGGCACCCCACATCATTTCACACCAGACTATCTCCACGGCCCAATCGGTAGAGATTTAAACTTCTAGGGTTTCGCCACGTGATTCTGCTCCACTTAAAACCCCATTGTGCTAATTTTATCAATATAGGGATATAAATGTCATTTTATGAAAAGTTCTAGAGTTATTGCGGAATTTCACACAACCACAATTCAGGTTGAAAAATCAAAAATAGAAAGTGAACCCTACCTCTTTTAGGCGTAATCTTGTTGAATTTGAGTTTGGATCGATGGAACTTTGTGAAGCTTGAAGATTTGATGGAGATGATTGAAAGGGAAAAGAAGAAGAAGGCTGGAACCTGAATTCGGAGATCAGGAATTAGTCAGAGATCGGATCTATTCACATTGAAATTTGGAAGTAAAGTCGGATATCGGGAAGGAAACTGGTAATAATGCCTATTTCATACTTAATGTGGAACTCAGAGCTTAGGAAACACAAGAGCTTTGGAAGATTCTTAATATCGGAAATAGGAAGTGGGATCACATGAAACCTTGTACCCGAATCCAGGAAATTGGGAAACTAGGATACTCAAACTCATACCCGAAATTCCTAAACTCGGCATCTCAATAAGCTGTAACTTCGGAAATCGATCAAGAATCAATCCCGAAGAACTAGTATAAACATGACCGCGGAAGTCGGGAGTCAAGCTAGGCACAACTCCTAAAGTCGGTAATCAGTACATTATCCTTATCTGCCTGGAGATTGGAACTTATGCCCAGAACTCGGAAATATCGGAAGCCGGTCCTAAACTCAAACTGGGGAATGTCAATAGAAACGAAAAGCTCTTGGAAGTAACTTATGAGGTCGGAACTAGTGTAATCTATGAGATCGGACATCATGTCTATCCTAGTTAATATTGAACATCGGTTATGAGGTCGGAGGCTGGAACTCGTGTAAATTCTGGTCGAACTTGGAGATCAACTCAAACATCTGAACTCGTGCCCATTCTAGTCAAGATCAACCCTGAAATCGGCACTTCTGTTCATTCTAAATCAACCCGAGGGTTGGATCTCATGATATTCTTGAGATTAGGTCGAAATTCGGAAATTATGTACACCATATTTGAAACTCGAAGTCGGAAGTAATGTCCATTGACTTGAAGATGAAATCGGAAGTCATAAGTCATGAGAAGTGAAGTCGGAACTCGTGGGGATGTTACAATTAGCATGACAACGAGGATCGTGGCCACCGTAGAAGCTTCATACACAGATAATGTGTATAATCTATTTTCAAGATGCTCCACTTGATGGATAAATATAGATTTAGTTGCACTTATGTAGTAGGATTGACTTTGGAGATAAATATATAACTTTAATGGTGCTTGCTGCCATGCACACTATAAAGTAGGGTGCATCGCGCACCAAGGTGTAAGTGCTCCCTCTCCCACCACAACTCTTTCCCTTCCCCCGTTTTCACTTTTTGCCCAGCACCATCACTTCCACCGCATCGCACTCCACCACCATTAATGCTCCCATCTCCACTAATGTGGTCGCCATCGGAACTGGTGGAATCGACGACGGCATCCGCTTCGGCATATTATGCAGGGCACACTTGGTCTCAGGCTTGTTAGTGAAGTCAAGCATGGAAGATAGGGGCAGGTTTCGGGAAAAGTAAGAATAACAAGAGAGGAAGCAACGACGACAACATGTTCTCCTTCACCTCCGGCGTGATTCTGCAGTCGTCAAACATGAAATCTGGCAATGGCGGTGGTGATTCCGACCACTCCAATCTTGAGGCTTCCATGGTGAAGGAAGCCGACAGCAATAGGTTGCTGGAGTCGGAAAAGCGTCCCCTTGCTAGCATCTGTCAAGGTGGTAGTGGTCGTTCCCGGCATCGCAAAATGGTGATGGTCCGACAACAGAGAGAGTTCGAGTTTGAGGTCCTTGACGACATGAAGGCAGTGCTACCGCCGGTGGTGATCGAGTCGATTAGGGAGAACAAGGTGTGCCTGATCAAGTTGAGCACGAGGTCGTGATGGTCCAGTCTTGCCAATGGAGAGAGGAAGGAGATAAGGTGTTTATTTAGCCACACTTTTATTTTTATTTAGCCACATTTTCAGCTCATTTAGCCACATTCTAATTTTCATTTAACTACATTTTTTCTTAATGTAGCTAAATATAAGTGTAGGCTACACCCCCAAGGTGCATCATGCACTATACTTATAAGGTGCATTTGAGGCAAAACCAACTTTAATTAACTTAATAGTTGAACTTCAATGTGCCTGACATAATTACTATGTGTATGATTGTCCTTTTGTTAGACATGTCAAAATGATCTAATAAAAGATGAGTAAAGTAGTTTTCTACATAATAGGACAATTCTAATAAATAAATTAAATAACTTCAGTAGTGTAATGAAGAAAAATAAATCTAAGCAAAATAGCTTGGGCACAAAAAATATGGCTTAAAAACAAAATGGATGTAATAATGTTTTACCAGTCAATTATTAAATAAAGTTACACAATAAATAAAATGTATGATAGTAATTAGTTGGTAGAGTATTACATCTTTCCTTTCAAACTCTCGAAGTTTTTGTTCATTTTAACTTAGGGCTTATCTGTTTTTTTTTTTCCCTTCTCTTATGCGTCATTTTTGTTTCTAGTAGTTACATGGAATTTTCAAAATTTTTAGCATGGTAATGGCTTTCCCATCCTTGAGAAAATTCGCCATTGCTGGCTCCAAACTAGTGGTGCACATAGTCAAAAGGGCTTAAAACAATTGTTAAAAAAATAAAATAAAAAATAAAATCATCGAATAATTACATAACAACAGCAACAAAAAACTAAAGCTTTGTCGTGTTCAACACTTCAGGTAGGTACACACATTAGTTTAGAGCATATTTGGATTTGATTTTTCTTTTGGAAAAATTGCTTCTTTTTCAAAGGTTGTAATAAAAAATGAAAATAATGATGGCAATTCTTTTTGGCTATTATTGCAAAATCTGTCTTTAATGCACCTTATTTAATATGGTGTATCAAGCACCTTGTAAATCTAAAGGTAAGGATTGAATGGTATATTGATGCTACCATCCATTATGATATACCATAACCCACTTTCTTCTTCTTCTCCACACTCTACCACTCCCTTACGGTCTCTATCTCTGAAACCCCTCCCTCCATCGCCTTTCATTTCCCGCTACTAGCCTCCCACTCCTCTCTACTCATACCACCAACCACCACCGATTGCATCCTTCACATCAAGCCCACATTCTCTTTCTTCCCCACCAATCCATCTTCAAATGCAACATCTCTCTTCCACTAGTCACTACAACTCGTCGGAAAATGACCAACAACAACAATGCAATCCTCGAGATCGGATCGCCGTTACTCAGCCACCCTTCGTCATCGACCTTCGCAACACCATCACCCCCTGTCTCTATGCATCCTCGTCGGTGGCAGATGTGGATCTGCATTGTGGATCTACTTGGGGAAAATACTTATTTTACTTGGCCAAGACTCTTTGATTTCATAAGAAGCTGGAAAGTTTGTTGTGTGCTTGATTCTTGCTCTCTTTTTTTGTGCAACACTTCATGCATTGATTCGGTTCTTTTTAATGCAAAGTTTGATTAGTCCCCTTGTCATAAGTGCTTCTACTGCTCTTTGCTTCTATGTAGCTTTCTGTTGGCTACTTATTTTTAAATTCCAACTAGGTAGTTTAGAAGTAACATTTTCTATTGACAGGTGGACTCAGGTGGGAGCCTGATGGTGAGTCGGTTTGGATGGTGGTTTACAAGGGAAGGAACCTTGAGGCAAAGAGAGAAAGAGAGTGGCAACCTTAGGGGACTACTAGAGTGCACTACCATCAATTAGATGCACAATACTCTAATGATTTAGATTTAAAACACTTATAAGATGTGTAAAGCACCATTTAAAACGTGGTGCACTATAGAATGATCCATTATTGCATCCACACTTGCTAAGTTATTGTCCTTTTCTCATTAAAGGGAAAACACTGCAAGTAATATTTATTCTTCTAACAATTAGCTTAAGGCTAAGTAGAAGAAGATATGTAACATCCACTGGAAATTTTTTTATCGTTTTTCGCCTAATTGTTCGGTTTTCATCGAATAATTGAGATTAATTAAAATTTAATTAAATATTTATTTATGATCAATTAATTAGCAATTAATTGGGTTTAGATATGAGGGAATTAGGTTAGAAGTATAAGAGATTTCATAAGAATTTTTCTTAAACCGATTTACCCATTTGAAGGAAATCGGTAAGATTACGGTATTTTAAACTGTTAGAACCGAACTAATAGGATCTTACACTTAATAACCCTACATCAAGTGGCTGAAAACTCATCCACTTAACCTACAATAGTAGTGTAAGGAAGGTCACAAGAATGAAGGGAGTTGGCTGAAATTCAGCCGTAAACTCTCAACCAATCAAATTGCAAGTTCTCAACTACTTCCTCAAGGTTTTAATAACACATTCCTTCCTTTCCCTTCAGCAAATTTATGCCACTTCCCTCCTTGTTTCAGCCTTCCTCTCCTCTCCTCCTCCCAACTAACTCCATTAAACCTTCAAGCTTTGATTAGATTCCATTAACTTGAAGCTCAAACTTAGCAAAATCACACCTAAAGGAGGTAGGATTCTTTAATTTCTTTTATTATTGGTGCTATTGTGGCTGAGTAAAATTCCTATTCTTTCCATTATATTGATGATATGCGATGTTTATATGAATTCTTATGGCTAGATTAATGTATAAATGTTGAGTTTGGATGAGAACTTGGGTGAGAATTCAAGAAGGAATACAAGATAGAAGCTGAAACCTTACGGCATTTGTACTAGTGGAGTGTACAGCTCTGCCTACAGCCATTTAAATTTGATGAAGCTATTTTTATATGAAAGTAAACATTCAGGGCTTTCCATAAATATATAATATAAGACCATTGGATTAATATTGAGAGAGATATGAATTTTGGAAGTTTGACCTAGGTTTTTGAGTTTGATTCAGGGCAGACTAGGTTGTTCAGGGCAAAACTTGCCTTATACAACTTGGAATTGAATGAAACTAACTTTGTTAGAAAGCTTATACATAGGAGAATATCTCATAAAAATTTTAGAGTTAGATAAGGTCTCGTTTGCTCCCAGTAGCTTGAGAAAGTTGCTCTATGTCTAAACTGGGTCAAAATAGGGCAGTTCAGGAAGGTCAAATTTCGAGGCTTATATCTCGAATTATACTCATGCAAATGATATGAAACTTCTTTTATTTGAACGCTTGTTCTGTTAGCTTTAAGTTGATATAAATTTCGCATGATTTCACCTAGATTTCTATTTTTGGTAAATTTTCTCTTATAAGAGTGCAATTCTGGCTAGAGACATATATGAATACTAGACCAAGTTTAGTTAATATCGAAATTCGGGAATTAGCAAACAGAGAGCTAGATCGGGTATACTTAAGGTTGAACTTGGGACTCAACAAACAGAGAGCTAGATCGGGTATACTTAAGGTTGAATTTCAGAAGTTGAAATTGATATGATCTCGGAACTCAGAAATCGGTCCTGAGCTCAAACTCGGGAACATCAGTAAAAGTTAAAAGCTTGCGAGATAGATTAAGTCTTAAGACTCTAAAACTTGTATCTATTGTTATTGTTATATTCTTGGTATAATTACAATGTCCTATCTTGGGTTTGCTATTTGATTAAAGTTTCCTGGTTGTCTGGCACTATTCATGGGGAAGCGACATGATCCGTTATGCTGCCAAAATATTCGATAGAAAAGTAAGGAGGTTATGAGTATTTATGTGTTAAGAATGATTTAAGTATGATATGAAGTATAATAATGATATTATGATAGTTTCTGTTATGAATATTCATAATATGAACATAAAATTCTATATGTAAGGATATACGAGAGTAAATGATGAAGCATATGTATGAGTGCATTCAGCATGTCCATGCATAATTATGTATGAGAATAAAAAGATATGAATATATTAAATGTGGATCCCTTCACCTAGAGACAGTTATGATATCCCTCCTTGTGAAGGCAGTTAAATAAGATAAGATTGGGTCCCTTCACTTGGAGGCAGTTATTTGGGTCCTTCCAGGTGAAGGCAGTTAAAAGATAAATATGTGGGTCCCTTCACTTGGAGGTAGTTGCACATTGAATCCCTTCCTGTTAAGGCAACTAAAACTTTTGGGTCCCTCTATGTTGGAGGCAGTTGGCCAACTGAGTCCCTCTGACCTAGAGGCACGTGGGTCCCCTTGCAGGTCAGTATTGAGTGACGATGGTCACGAGTTGAGCTCATTCTAGATCAGACTACCCTAAGGCAATAAAGACTAAAGATTAAAGCATATGCAAGCACCCTAGGGACGACAATACGTAACGCCTAGGTGTACTAAGAAAAGAAAGCAAAGAAAGTTAAAGGAAGGCACCAATGTGAGTTCAAATATGAGTATTTGGTGCATGAGCTCAAATATGAGTATTTGCATAATTATATCCCATGTTTTATTGATACTGAGACTGTTCTATCTACTCATGCGGTGATTATTATTCTCATTATGAAATATTGCCAATGTGACTCAAGTGCGTGAAATAAAATGAACTCTGCTTTAGACCATAAAATGGAATAGTTCGTATATTATGTTCACTTTTTTTATAATAAATCGAAGCAGCTGGAAATAATAATAATGACACGGTATGAGATTTCTTAACGAATCATATTGAGAATTTAAAATTCTCACTCCTATTTCCGTGTTATCTCCAGATAGTTCAGAAGTTCTGAAGGAGATCCTCCGAGACGGAGTTGACTAGTAAGATTGAAGGTGGCCGAAGGTTACTGCCAGACAAGGTCCGATTAAGTGACAGTAACAACTCCTAGGTGAGGTATTATGACTTAAGTATAGTACCGTACTTGGGAGGGTGTTACATTAATGGTATCAGAGCAGTTCGATCCTCCCCGGACCTGAGGATTTGGACTGACTAGGTTTCCAGTGCCCTCTGGAATCCTTAGAAAATCTCATGCGACAAATCTTATCTGCTCAGATAAGATATAGGGAATTAGATATGCATGACCGCCTAACTGTGAATGTTATTAGTTGCTATCACACTTAAATTATTGTTGAGTCTGATCAACTCAATATTTTGTTGTGTGTGATTAGGAACTAATGGTTTCCAGGGGGCATGGTAGGCCACGAACTGTACCCACTCCAGAAGATCCTGCTAATTTTATGGACACGATGCGTGAAATGGCTCATGCAATGCGAGAGCAGGCCGCTACAGCTCATCAGGTGATGGACCAGTTGGGTAGGCGGGCCAAGGCCGGCCATGGGGGAAATCCACATGGTCTAGGAGCAGACTTGGACTATCTTAAATTTGTTGAGTTCAGAAAAGCAAATCTACCTAGCTTCCGAGGAGCTTTCGACCCAGATAAAGCCGAGGAATGGAGAAGATCTTTTCTATCTTAGCCTGCATTGATCAATAGAAAGTGGCCTTTGCCACTTATATGTTGGAAGCGGACACCGAGTTTTGGTGGAATGGTGCGAAGAGACTGTTAGGGGAACCCCAAGTTGATATCACTTGGGAAATATTCAAGGAGGCATTTTATCAAAAGTATTTCACTGCATTTGTACGAAACGCTAAGGAATTGGAATTCATGAAGCTTCAACAAGGAAACATGAGTGTTTCAGAGTATATTGCTATGTTTGAAGAACTCTGTAAATTTTCCACCATCTATCAACGCAACCCTGACAAAAATTGGAAATGCATCAAATTTGAAGGAGGACTAAAAGTGGACATTTTGGCCTCAGTGGGGCCAATGGAGATAAGAGATTTTGCTGCATTAGCGAACAAAAGCCGATTAGTTGAAGAATATAACAAGAAACTCGCTGATGCTAGGATGAATGTTTGTGGAAAGAGGCTAGCACCTGAAGACCAGGAGTTTCAGCATATTCCACCACCAAAGAAGCCGTTTCAAACTAATGGAAATGGAGGTAAGCAGTCGCAAAGTTCAACCATGAAGCAAGAATGTTCAAAATGTGGAAAGTATCATGGAGGAAGGCCTTGTTTGGTTGGGCAGAAGGTATGCTTTAAGTGTAGAAAGCCAAGACATATGATTAGAGAATGCCCCGGCCATCAGCTGCCTATTCCCAAGCCGTAACATCCAAGGTTGAATGTTGAAGAGAATATTTCCCTGGAGGACCTGAAACAAAATTAGAGATAACCCAGGACAAAGATTCACTTTTTGCTAACTGTGCTATGTTGAATTATATATCTGGATTTGCTGTATTTTCTTCGATTATGCTTATCGACTTTCTATGTGCTTATATATCAACTCTTTCACTAAACTCTTATGGCAATAAATAGCTAGTTTTGTGACTAAATTTTGAGGACAAAATTTTTTTTAAAGAGAGTGATAATGTAACATCCACCTGAATTTTTTTTATCGTTTTTCGCCTAATTGTTCGATTTTCATCGAATAATTAAGACTAATTAAAATTTGATTAAATATTTATTTAGGATCAATTAATTAGCAATTAATTGGGTTTAGATATGAGGGAATTACGTTAGAAATATAAAATATTTCATAAGAATTTTTCTTAAACCGATTTACCTATTTGAAGGAAATCGATAAGATTACGGTATTTTAAACTGTTAGAACCAAACTAATAGGATCTTACACTCAATAACCCTACATCAAGTGGCTGAAAACTCAGCCACTTAACCTACAATAGTGGTGCAAGGAAGGCCACAAGAATGAAGGGAGTTGGCTGAAATTCAACCTTAAACTCTCAACCAATCAAATTGCAAGTTCTCAACTACTTCCTCAAGGTTTTAATAACACATTCCTTCCTTTCCCTTCAGCAAATTTACACTACTTCCCTCCTTGTTTCAGCCTTCCTCTCCTCTTCTCCTCCCAACCAACTCCATTAAACCTTCAAGCTTTGATCAGGTTCCATCAACTTGAAGCTCAAACTTAGCAAAATCACACCTAAAGGAGGTAGGATTCTTCAATTTCTTTTATTATTGGTGCTATTGTGGTTGAGTAGAATTCCTATTCTTTCCATTAGATTGATGATATGTGATGTTTATATAAATTCTTATGGTTGGATTAATGTATAAATGTCCAGTTTGGATGAGAACTTGGGTGAGAATTCAAGAAGGGATGCAAGACAAAAGCTAAAACCTTACAACGTCTGTACTGGCGGAGTGTACGACTCTGCCTACAGCCGTTTAAATTTGATGAAACTATTTTTATATGAAAGTAGACATTCAGGGCTTTCCATACATATATAATATAAGGCTATTGGATTAACATTGAGAGAGATATGAATTTTGAAAATTTGACCTAGGTTTTTGAGTTTGATTCTGGGCAGACTAGGTTGTTCAGGGCAAAACTCGCCCTATACGACTTGGAATTGAATGAAACTAACTTTGTTAGAAAGCTTACACATAGAAGAATATCCCATAAAAATTTCAGAGTTAGATGAGGTCCTGTTTGCTCCCAATAGCTTGAGAAAGTTGCTCTATGTCCAAACTGGGTCAAAATAGGGCAGTTTAGGAAGGTCAAATTTTGGGGCTTATATCTCAAATTACACTCATGCAAATGACATGCAACTTATTTCATTTGAAAGCTTGTTCTGTTAGCTTTAAGTTGATATAAAGTTCGCATAATTTCACCCAGATTTCTATTTTTGGTGAATTTTGTCTTATAAGAGTACAATTCTAGCTAGAGACATATATGAATACTAGACCAAGTTTAGTTAATATCGGAACTCAGGAATTAGCAAACAGAGAGTTATATCGGGTATACTTGAGGTTGAACTCCGGAAGTTGAAACTGATATGATCTCAAAACTCAGAAATCGGTCCTGAGCTTAAATTTAGGAACATCAGTAAAAGTTAAAAACTTGCAAGATAGATTAAGGCTTAAGACTCTAAAACTTGCACCTATTGATATTGTTATGTTCTTGATATGATTACAATGTCCTATCTTGGGTTTGCTGTTTGATTAAAGTTTCTTGGTTGTCTGGCACTATGCATGGGGAAGTGACATAATCCGTTATGCTACCAAAATATTCGGTAAGGAGGTTATGAGTATTTATGTGTTAAAAATGATTTAAGTATGATATGAAGTATAATAATGATATTATGATAGTTTCTATTATGAATATTCATGATATGAACATGAAATTCTATATGCAAGGATATACGAAAGTAAATGATGAAGCATATATATGAGTGCATTCAGCATGTCTATGCGTAATTATGTATGAGAATGAAAGGATATGAATATATTAAATGTGGATCCCTTCACTTAGAGGCAGTTATGAGATCCCTCCTTGTGAAAGCAGTTAAATAAGATAAGATTGGGTCCCTTCCCTTGGAGGCAGTTATTTGGATCCCTCCAGGTGAAGGCAGTTAAAAGATAAATACGTGGGTTCCTTCACTTGGAGACAGTTGTACATTGAATCCCTCCATGTGAAGGCACTTAAAACTTTTGGGTCCCTCTATGTTGGAGGCAGTTGGCCAACTGAGTACCTTTGACCTAGAGGCACGTGGGTCCCATTGCGGGTCAGTACTGTATGATGACGGTCACGAGTTGAGCTCACTCCTAGATCAGACTATCCAAGAGTAGTAAAGACTAAAAATTAAAGCATATGCAAGCACCCTAGGGATGGCGATACGTAACGCCTAGGTGTGCTAAGAAAAGAAAGCAAAGAAAGTTAAAGGAAGGCACCAGTGCATGTGCATGAGTTCAAATATGATTATTTGGTGCATGAGTTCAAATATGAGTATTTGCATAATTATATCCCACGTTTTATTGATGCTGAGACTGTTCTATCTATTCATGCGGTGATTATTATTCTCATTATGAAATATTGTCAATGTGACTCAAGTGCGTGAAATAAAATAAACTCTGCTTCGGACCATATATTTTCAAACTATAAAATGGAATAGTTTGTATATTATGTTCACTTTTTTTATAATAAAACGAAACAGCTGGAGATAATAACGATGACACGGTATAAGATTTCTTAACGAATCCTACTGAGAATTTAAAATTCTCACTCCTATTTCTGTGTTATCTTCAGATAGTTTAAAAGTTTCGAAGGAAGTCCTCCGAGGCAGAGTTGACTAGTAAGATTGAAGGTGACCGAAGGTTACTGCCAGATAAGATCCGATTAAGTGACAGTAATAACTTCTAGGTGAGGTATTATGATTTAAATATAATACTGTATTTAAAATAGTGTTACAAGATAGGCTCTTTTCTCCAGCAAGAATGAAGCAAATGGTTAAAGGGAAAGTTGAGCCCTTGGTTGCTGTAGTGAGGCTCATAATAGGGTTGGAGGAATAAAAAGAGTAAAGATAAATTTGTCTTTTCATATTTACGAAATAAGAAAAAACCATAAAATAAAAACCTACATCTCTAATTTCATACCAATAATCAAAATCCTTTCAATATAGTCCACGTGGTCAGTCAAATGCATTTCACCAAGTGGACAAGTGCCTGCCACTTATACTGAAGGAACATTCAATGTTCCATTTTTTTTAAGGGGAACATTTTAAATGCATTCAGAGGAAAAAATGAATAAATAACACAGTTTGAACATTTTCTCTTTCAGTTCGCTTCAAAATATTAATCAAAAGATACAAATAATTTATTATTCATGCACAAAAATAAATACTCTCTCCAGTTTAAATTATCTGTTAATTTAACTATTTGTATTTTAATTAAAAAACTCAAAATTAAATATGAATTGTAAAGATATTTATCAAAATATTTTTATTTAATAATTAATTTAATACATTAATATTTTATTATTTTTTATGCTTAAAATTATATGTGAAACGTAAAATTATAAAATTTATAATAAATATTCTATTAAAATATGAAAATGATAGATAAAATAAATTAAAAAATTTTACTTAGAGAGACTATTTGTCAATCAACAGTTCATTGAGTCCGTCACATTCTCATTTATGATAATGCTTGAGACTACTGGAACATCAAACAGTACTTTGGCCCAATGATGGGTCACAAAATATATAAAAAGGGATATGAACGCATTGGAGGATTCAACCTCAAAAAAAGTTTGATGGGTTTCAATCAAAGGAAAATAATGTGAGTGGTTAAGGTAGTGGTGAACAGCCAAGCAATATATCTATCAAAAGCAGTAGCTACTGGCAGCAAGACCTTATAGAGACCAATTAATATAATATGATTATATAATGTATGGTTGACATCGATTTGAGGGGCCTATTGCTGCTGCCTATTAAAAATGAATTCAATGCCAGATAATCAACCGGTGCTAGGTTGCACATGATTTTACTCCTGAACATAGAGCAGCTGTCACTGCTAGTAGCAAAGTGTGTAAGAGTGACAGACCCTGGCAAGGTTTACTTCCAGCACATAATTAATAGTTTCAGGTGATCAAATTCATAGAAGAATGGAAAAATGTAAAAAGAAGAAAACAGTATGCTCCAATGAACTTGTGCAACTTATTTTACTTGTTGAAACTGATTAACCCTTTCTTCACTACTCTTACCTAACCTTGAATTTAACAAATTCTTATACAAAGAAATCAAAATCATCTTTCTTGCACTCATTCACCTTGTTAATCAAATATTGTTTTTACTTGCAGATTTTAGCTTCCTTTTAGACTCCTATAAATGGTTAAAATGAACCAATGCAAATTCAAACCAACACCACCTCCTTTCAGTAATTAACCATGAAATCTTCAGGTGCATTGGCTGCTATTGGGCTTCTCATCCTTCTTGCCTCAACTTCAGAGGCTACAATTTCATGCAATGATGTGATTAAGGACCTGAAGCCTTGTGTGAGCTACTTGGTGAGTGGAAGTGGTAAACCACCACCAGCATGTTGCTCTGGAGCCAAAGCTCTTGCTGCTGCTGCATCAACCTCAGAGGATAAGAAGGCTGCATGTAACTGCATAAAGTCCACTTCCAAGAATGTCAAAATAAATGCACAATTGGCTCAGGCTCTTCCAGGCAACTGTGGAATATCCCTTTCCATAAGTGTTTCCCCCAATGCAGACTGCTCCAAGTAACAAACAAACATCTATGCTTCACATATATTTTGTGATCTTTTCATATTTTACATATGACTTTTTCTTTTTCTTAGCCAATTTCCAAATTAATTGATGCTTCTTTTCCTTTCTAGTTTTTGATTTTTCTTCTTGTTGATGTAACTTTTGCAGGGTTGGTTGAAAGTTGGAAATTGGAACTGGAGGATATTGCAGTGCATGCTGAACATTTTTCTGCTACATATATATGTATGGCAATATAACATAAAATAAACAGGAATCCACCTATGCGGATTTCTTTATTATGTCGGTGTTTTCAATATGTTGCCTGAATGTTGTTTCCAAATTATATTACCTTGGTTATAGAGCCACTTGCGGCACCGTTAAAATTTCACAAATGTTTGTTCTTTGTTATCTGTGTGAAGGATAATGTTATTGACATGTGTTTTATATTTACTATAATAGTTAAGTAGATACAGATACCAGTATTCAAACGAAATCAAGTCAAATAGAGGGAGGTTTTTAATGAGAGAATCTAATGATGCCCCCATGCATTTCGTGGGCTGAAATTCAATAATGGAAAAAAAAAATACACAACTTAAATGATCAATTTTAAAAAGTAATAAAAATATTATTTATGAAAATTCAAAATTGATCGACATGTACTTTTTCACCTAGTTTTTCCACCACTTATTTGACACTACGGTCCACATGACTGTAATTATGGACCCGATTTGATATACTAATTATTAAGAATGCATGGCTAAAATAGAGAAGGCAATGGGGAATGTTTGTGGAGATATCTGTGGGGATCCCCGTGTACAGGGATTTGAATATAGGGATTTTCTTCTTATAGGGATGGAAATAGAGATAAAAGTTCATCGTAATAACTCTGGAGACAGGGATTATGACCCCTGTCTCGTAGAAATATCCAATCTGAATAATAGTTTATGTATCTATTTTTTTAGGTAAGTAGAATTGAAATTCAAGCTCATGAAGATTATAAAGACATTTAGTATTTTGTTAATAATATTTAATATTATCGAACTCTTTTATATTTTATTATTATTTATTTTGGAGTTTTTGTGATGGCTATAACTTGATTTAAAATTTAGAAATTTTGTTGTAATGATGTAAAATTAAGAGTCTAAAACTTCAAGCAATTTTGCTTTATTATTTTTAATTTTTAAAAAGTTTTATGGCTAATTAAATTGTTTAGAAATGTTTTATTGATTTTTTAAATTTTTTTGGGGTCTCTACCATCCCCATTAAAGAGCAGGGATCTATGGGAGATAGATATGAGGGAGAATTTATCCTTGCCACTAAAAAATGAGAATAGGGATGGAAAACTCTGGAGGTATAGGGCAAAGAGAGGGAATCTAATCCCTACTTCCGCTCCACTCCATTGCTATCCCTAGTTAAAAAGTGTTTTCAGCCACATGTACGTGGTCATGGGCCATTTGTAGTGTATTTCTCTTTTTATTTTTTATGTGTGTATGTACGTGTGTTTATTTTGGGGGCATACGGAGAGGAAAGTTTGCTTTAATTGAGAGATTAACTCAAAACTTTATGCTCTAACCAACTCAGCTATGAAAGCTGACTTCGTTTTGTGTTTAAGTAACTCAGACAGAGATTTGTACTCACAAAATTAAATTTGTCCATTTTACAAATTTGTTTTATTTTAGGTTTAAATTTTTCTCAAACAAAATTGTGGCTTTAAAATTATTCTAACTCGAAGCAACGTTGAGTTACTTTTACAATTAGTTCATTCAATTTTGTTAATATTATTATTGAAATCAAAGCACCAAACATAAAATAATTTATTTAAAAATTACTTTTGACTAAAATCAATTTTAACAAAATTAAAATTATCTATAGTCAAGTTTGCAAACGCAGAATAAAATCAGCACCATCAAGCCATGTTTACTATCATAGTTATATAGGCCGAAATGTCAAAACGGCAGCAAATATATATATATATATATATATATATATATATATATATATATATATATATATATATATATATATATATTTAAAGTGGTTAATATTATAACTGATTTTTAAAGTGGTTAATATTATTCACTCTTATTTAATTTAAATGATTCAGTATATATTTCTTTTTAAATAAAATCTTAAGTTTAAGATATATGGATAGAAAAATTAATATTAAAAAAGCTTTATCTCAATAATGAGCTGATCCGATACTCGGATCATATTAATTAGAATTTAGAAAAAAAAATAGGTTAATGCTTTTAATTAAAAGGTGTGAACTCATCTTCCTATAGAGAGACACGCATATTAATGAAAAGGAAAATCCAAAGCAATGGGAAAAATACACAATTATAATATGGTTAAGCTTAAAATTTTTTGAGACTAAACCACCAGTATTTGAGGCTTACTCAATTCCAATTAATCTAACTTGTGTTGGATTTGTCCACTATAAGGGATAAAATCCTTTTAATGTTAGTATTTTTTTCTTTTTCTCCACAAGACTCAAACTTAAAATCTTGCTTGAGAGGAATAATTGACGAACTACATAAATTATCTAAACGTATGGTTAAACTCAAATTTTGAACAAACAAGGCAAACAACATATTTTGTAATTATTTGGTTTTTCAAGTGCGGCAGAACAACTTAATTGGCAAGTACTAATTTAAAATTCTCCTTTATTGTAACAGGACTTTCAAATCCTGTTACTACACGCTCTTACCAACCCAAAACATAAGTTGCATCCAGTTTACTTTTTGTTTGATTAGGCAGACCAATCACTCTTATTGGTTTGTTGCCAAAGGTATATGCCATATCATGTGGTTGACTCCAACTGAAATACGTGTTTGGCAGGGTAAATCTGAATACGCCCATACCTTTTGCCTTTGAACATAATTGATGTTCCTAAGTTGGAAATGTTTGAAAAACTTGCTGCATAGGACAATAATAAATCATTCATCATACATGTATTGATGGACTGCTCTCTAACGCACAATATGGACTCACATGTGATATCAATACATGCTTTGACTTGAAAAACCCTCACTTGGCAAAAGGGTTTTGCTGTGTGCCTTTTTTCCTAAAATCACTATGAAAGCGTTATTGGAGTCATTATGAGAAAAGGACTTCTCTGAATAACTCATAACAACCTATTAATTTAAAGCCGTCTAATTTCACATTTTTGCTTTCTAAGTCCAAAGCCTCTCGTCAAACACCATTAAATATATTGCTTTTTTTTTTCCAGAAAAATTAATTGAACGCAGTTTTGAAATGACGTATATATAATGCACACCTTCTTAAAGAAAAATAATTAATTGATATTTTTGTAGGACTTATAGACCTTTACACAAAGACTAATGAAGTCTTGTGCACGATTACTTTTATATTTTCCTCTTTCAAATCACAATATACTATCATGTTTTTATAGAAAAAGAAAAAAAAAATCAGTTTTTTTAAAAAGATCTAAAAGCTAATGGAAGCACAGTATATCTTTTATGAGAAATGATGTTTATATATTAAAAATTAAATATTCTATAAACACAAATAAAAAAATGAAAGACATAAAATCTAAGTGTTTCTTTACCGTCATATATATATATATATATAGAGGACTTTTTTAATATTTAAATAACATATATTAATTTTTATACTCTTATAAAATAAATAAATACATTAATAGAACAGTAACAGAATAACGGGTGTTAAACGAACTTTAACAAAAATAGTAAAAGGCACGAATGACGCGTTTCAATTCCAGTTATTATATTGTTAATTATGCCATTTTACTCATCTTAACCACACATATGCGGTTGAGTGTTAATTTTGAAAGCATGGTTTTGAAAACCATATCAACCGAAACTTTATTTCATCCACAGACATAATTATTGCACTTAAAAGTCTAAATTTTCAAAATTGAGAAGGTTAGATCACATAATAATGAGTATATTTGCGTCGTTGTATAAATATTTTTATTTTTTAGACAAAAAAGATAGATCTTTTTTTTTTTTCATACTCAAGAAATAGGGGAATCTTACAACTTACAAACCAACCTGCGAACTTTTTCCTCTGGAAAGGAAATATAATAAACACCAAAAAAAAAAAAAAGAACAAGAAAATTTGCAGGCTGTAACGTTTATGCTTTATCTTCTTCTTGTGGGAACTCTTTTAAGTTCTAGCTTCTAAGAATAAAACTGTTGCTATATCTTGAGTTTTACCAATCTTGATCATTGCTAATTAGGTAAATTACACTAACCACTCCTGATATTAGATGATATTAAATATGACACTTTTCAGTTTGTCATGTCTATATTGACATTCCTTTCAGAGGCACTTAATGTAATTTTATAGGGGTGCTTAATGTAATATGCTATAAAAATATGAGTATTGAGTACAATATCACCTAAACATTAAAGAAGATTAGTGTATATTTTTGCAGATTGTGATTGTTGCGTGTAATATGCCTAAATTCAAGGAAGGTACATGTATATTTTTATAAATTGTGGGTGTTGTTTGTTCTATCATCTAAACACAGGAGAGATTAATATAATTTCTCCTTGGTAATTTATGAATGTTTTAACATTTAGGATATATTTGATTGGAGTGGAAAATGGGAGGAAATTTTCTATGGATAAACTTCATGCATAATCTAACCAAACACACCGTTAACAACACAAGGCTGCGCTTCATGACCGCTTGAAAAACACCATCGCCAAAGGAAAACAGGCAACGCCACTAGATGTAATTGAAGTATATTCTCTAGTTAGCTCAACGTTATAATCAGTCAACGTTACAAAATAAATAAGGTAGGCACACAAGTATGCCTTCTTGATTAATCCGTCTAACTTTTAAAGGAATGCATTGGCTATCTGTTCATAGAGAGCAAGAAATTTTTAGAAATAATTTAAATTATATAGAAAAGAAAATATGCGGAAATATATAGTATTTACAACTAATTTCTGCCTAAATTAATTCAGGACAACTCACAAAGTACTGGATATCACTTCTGTACAAAATGAACATGATTTTTTTTTATTTAGGTTTGTAACAAATGAAACTTCCAATATGAATGAAGCTGAGAGACATTTCATGATTAATTGTATTTAATAGTACCTAAAGTTACAAATCTTTTCATGTCCTTTATATGTTTGTAAGTGTTGCTTTTTAAAGGTTAAAGCCACAAAGAAACAAATATAAGAATTAAATAATACCAAGTGATAAAGGAGAGGTGATGGCGTAACCAACCATCTTATAGGCTTTTATGAAAGAAAATGCTAGCATGCCACACCAACATAACATTGAATCTCACATGGGTCCAGCATGTATTGGCATCACAATAAGATAACGATTACATAATCATCTTTGGTTTTGTTTTCCGCTCCTACTTTACATGATCATTGATCAAGGATAATGCTATACTTTAAATACCATAATTTTTGCATAAAAGATGTGAAGTGACTCAATTAGGTTGGCCATGTTTAACAACATGTGCAAGCATCTCATACTTGTTCCCACCATTACTATCTTCTACAATTAAAAAGCCACCCAGTAATGTCACAAGCAAGAGCATAACATAAATAAATGTTCTTATTAAGACAGCTTTTCACAAATCAAGCACCGCAGTAAACAATAAATATTAAATACATAGTCGCCTGTCCCATACTAGAATATTCTGTTCACATTCACAACACCTCACCTTTCCACAGCTCCAGAGAGAGGAGCAAACAAAAACAACAAATATATATATATAAACAGGAAAACCAATGAAGAAACTTGATCCTTGTAATTCTAACAAAGGCAAGCCACCACCCTTTTTCTCCAACAATTTTTTGGAGACCCTAAAGGGAGCAACAGCTTCATTATAGACCATGAATCTAAAAAGAACTAGCACAAGATACAAGCTATACTAGATAAAATGAACATCTAGTCTTTTTTTTTTTTTTTTTCCTTTTATTATTTTCTTTTGCTCCCTTAATTTCAACATGAATGATCATGGACAATTGGGGTTTCTACCAGGACCACCATAGTAGAAGTAGTTACCCCAATCATCAGCATTGCCAGTTTTGACATTATAGCAGCTATCCTGCTCAGTGTAAATGCCTAGGTCCTTGGGGGCTCTAAGCTTGTTGTCACCATCAACAATCTGAATGTTCTTGAAGTAACTAGCCTTGCCAAAACCTTCATCAGGGAAATGGCCACTTCCCATTTGTGTTGAGGTGTGTTGACCATCAGACTCAGAGTTCACAACTTCTCCCCCCCACTCAATCATTGAGGCACTGTCAGAGAGGTAAGAAAATAAAGCAGCTGGCCAGTACCCCAGAACATGGTCACTCCCAAATTGCATCCACCAGTTGCCCTCTTTTGGGTCCTACACATTAGTTTTAGCCAAATAAACAACATGAGATGGTACTATAGCATATTAAATTCATGGACAAAACCAAGGACAAGCAAAATTAACGAAGCATTCAGATATAATGAAATTTGTGTCAGAGATTCTCTTGATTTACAATTAAATAATGTGTCACCACAAAACAATTTAATCTAATATAATGGTACAGAGTTTGTTAAGTGCGAGGCATATTTTCTTGCCAGAATGTCCATTAAGAAAAGATAACATTATATATAAGAAAAAGAGAAATGTACCTTCCAGACCAGGATGCTGATATCATATTGGGAAGAACCATAGTTAGAGAGTGGATAGATGCTTGCTCCCAGGGCAATATCACTGTTAATTTGAACAAAGCCAGAGCAAAGGAGATTGTAGCAACCAGTAGCTTGATATGCATCACTCTGTCATGGTAGTGAAACAATTTTCATTAAATAAATAAGAAATTAGAGAATAATTAAAGGAATGAACAAATTGAATTGGAAACTCACGGTCCAATAAGTGAAGAGTCTAGTGTTATTGTCTCCATACAAATCTGGGCTCACCTGATTGCCAGAGAAGAAAAGTCAGAAACAGCAAATTAAATTAGATGGAAAATGATAAATCACATCTTTAAGAGGTACTGAATTTGAAAAAATATAAGACAGAAGATGACAATGGAAGGAGATTTTAATAATACCTGCCAACCTGCTTCAATACTGTTGAGATCTTGACCAAAAGAACCACCCAGAATCCACATTTGAGACAGGCTAAATTCATTAGGTTGTTGAATTTTGGGGTCCCAAACGTTTATGGTTCCTTTGGCTCCATAATATTTATCTCCCTCCACATAAACTATTGCATGCTAATTGCTCCAAAAACATCAAAGAAACAAATAAAAATACATAAAATAGAGAAAAATAAACAAACAGCTTTTATAAGTTGCTCCTACAGTAACATTTGTTTTTTTTTCTTTTGCTCAAAAAAGGTCTATTGTACAAGTACACAAATGTTTTTATTCTCCTTTTACTGGCCATGGAAGAAATGAATGAGAAATGAGGGTATTTTTCTCAGCAATTAGTAGTAACTTGAACATGTTGATGTTGTTGCATTATCAGCAGTTTCAGGGGCAGTAGCAGTACCTGGTGGCCACTCTGAGTGAGAAGGTCAGGTAGAGGTTTTGCACTTGGCTGAGGGAAGCTCTTTTGCTTCTTCTTTCCAAATTGCTGGATAGAGCTTGCCCTCAATATGTCATCCTTTCTGGTCCTCCTGATCGGAATCGTTCCGTCCGGGCACCTCCCATTCTTGTGCCACAGCTGAGTAATAGGCTTGGAATTTGAAGACACTTTGCTCTCTCCAAAAGTGCGCCCTTCTGGATGGAAATTTGGTCTCATCTGCATCATTTGAAATTCAAGCAGAAACCAAATGAGTCCCACAAGAAAAAGAGACAAAACAAATGAAAGCTAATTACATTAAGAATTTTGAATTGCCAAAAAAGAAAAAAAAAAAAAAGGCATAAGATAAGAAAGCAAATTATTCACCTGAATTTTGTGATTTTTGAGGTCAGGGTGATCAAAAGCTGGCTGGTGTGAGACATGGACACAGTCAATGATATCTCCATCAGGACTCTGCTTTTTCAAAAACCAAATGACAAGTTAGAAATCTGCAAAAAAGAAAAACCAATATGTTTAATGGATGCCCCCAAAAATCCACGAAAGTAAACCAATTACAATTCTTAGCCAAAAACCCAGAAAAGGCACCACCCAAAAAAAGGGTTGTTGAGATTCCTGCTATAATACCAAGAACAAGAACAATTACAGATTCTCCATTTCCCCCAGTGACAGAGACTAAAAAGAAAGCTCCCCAAGTGAGACAAGAGCATCCTAAATTAAAGTTCCTTTACCACCAAAAAGGTCCATTGTTGCAAACACCGATGAGAAAACAGTTATGCAATCAAAATGAAAAGTGTAAGAGGAAACATAAAAAAAGATTAAAAGAAAAGCTGAGATAAAAAGAAAGAGAATTCTTATCTACCTTGATGGACTTAACAGGAGGCCTGTTCAAGTTCTTCAAATGCTTCTGAACATCAAGCTTCTGACCTGAACTACCACTTCCACTGGTAGTGGAAGTGGTGATGCTGGTGGCTCTGCCAGCACAAGCTAAAGGCACCAGAACCAACAACAAGCACAGCACAATCTTCCCACATCCTAACTTGGCAGCCATTACAGCCTCCAAATCCAAAAGCATGCAACTTTATCAAAATTCTCCCAAGTGGGTATTTAACACACACTGACTCAGAGACTACACAACCCAAAGGGTCACCAAAAAACCATAAAAATAAAATATATTTTATAACACACAAAGAGGAGAATATAGTAACCCAATTAAATGGGCCTTAAAAACTACAATGGGTTGTTAAAAGGCTAATCTTTTTCTTTTTATGGCTTCTAGCTAGGTCTTTCTCTCTTCACCACTCCGCACCCCTTTGTGTTCTGCTTATCCTGCGCACCCCACCAACCAAAACAAGCACCACCCCCTCTTTGTTGTTGTTGTTGTTGTTGTTGTATGCGCGCACACACACACAATACAAACAAAACAAATAAAAATGTGCTTGACACTTGACAAGGGTGAGTGAGTGTATGAGGAGGAGGGGCCCTTTATTATTCCAATATATATGTATATATGAATATGATTTTTTTTTTTTTTCTCTCTTTTCTCTCCTGTGTTCCTTATTTGTAGTTTTGTTCCTCAGAACACAACAAAATAAACTGCCGACGCTTGGAATGGAAAAGAAGAGAGAGAGAGAGAGAGAGAGAGAGAGAGAAAGGGAGGAGAGGGCATTATGGGAATCGAGAAAGAGAGAGAAAAGGAAAGTTTGTGGAAATGCATGGTGGTGTTCATCGAGTGACCTTCTACCAGACTTTCATATGTTCCTTCCCACTACTCACAGTGCATAGAGAGAGAGAGAAACTCGTGAAGTTCCCGCTGCTACTATAGACTGGTTACACACGGGGCTGCGGTGGAATTACTGTTTTGCCCTTGGGGGTCACGGGATAACATTAACATCCCATTTTTTCCCTTCCTCACTCAGTACTTGTCTTCGTTTGTTTTCTTCGCTCGCGTCCCTAGCTATGGAAGGGGATAAGATTCATAATAGAGGTCGAATAGGGAAGTGGCTGAATTTGAATTTTGTTTGCATTGTGATCATAATAACAATTAATAATAGGTAATAGATTACTTTGAGGTTGATTTTTTTATGACTTATATTTAAAGAGATTAGTTTTACTACACTCATATGTATTTATAAAGATTTTTATAATGTCAATCAATTATATTACTTTCAGCATTTATTTAATTTCTAACACTTAATTAATTCATTTTCTTAATTTTACATTGTATTTTTTAATTGATATTATGACTGAAAAATCAGTATTAAATTCTTTATTAATACTTAAAATGATAAGTGCTATAGACTAAACTTTTTTTCTTCAAAATAATAAATAAATAGGATAGTAATATATTATTATAGGACAAATTACTATTACGGCCTTTTTATGGTATCCAAGAAAATTTAAGGGGTTTAAAATTCATATTGAGTTGGACTAATTATATAATAAAATATAATTTATATAATTTTCATAAAATTTTATAAATTTAATTGTTAATGATTATAAATCAATCCTTTTAAAAAGTTTAACATTTGCTATAAGTTTTTTTTGGTCGTGAACATTTTCTATAAATTGGTTTGACTCATCTAACTACCACGCCTACATAGATCGTGCGTAAATAGGCCAAGCCAATATTATGCTAACTCATTAATATTTGTTATATATTTTTTATTTTTGGTCGGGGGGATATTGAACCCGTGGTGCATTCTTGTAGAGGCCAATGCTTTATCACTTGAGTTATGCCTCGCATGTAATATTTGTTATATGTTGACATAACTTATTTAACTAATGGGCCCAATTGGTTTGGGATGGGCCAAGTGTAAATGTGCTATATTGACCTATTTAAATTTGTGAGTTAATCTTAAATGGATTAAACTAATATTATATTATCTCATTAATATTGGTTATATGTTGATCTGACCCATTTAATTAGCTAACCCTAATAGGTTAGGCCGAAAACCGTTACAAACAAAAAAACCTATTTGGGCTTGAGAGTGACAAAAAAACTTTTTTCTAAATGGATAACAATATCCTTAAACCATCTCTTAATTTATCTTTTTTTTTTTCCCTCTCCTACTAATAAGCAAGCTCTTGCCTTCTCAATCCCAAATCTCGAACCCTGAACCTCTTATTGCCAAATTTACTTATTGAATGGAAAAAAAAAAAACAAAAAAACAAAGCCAAACATGTGCTTAATGAGATTAATTAGATCAACAAATTACTTTAAAGCTAGAAGCTCATTCCTAATGGAAATAGTGAACATAAAAGCTTTATGAGTGTATCGTGAAAAATATTTGAGCCTGTATAATAAAATATTGTGTTTTTAATCCTAATCTTGATAGTTTTAATTCAACTAAAAGAAAGAATTTAGTCAATTTCTTGAAGGTAAAAGCAGTATATATTCTAAGCAGTTAAATAAAAAAAAAAAAAAAGAGCCAATCAATTAAGATATCAAGTTATAGGCCAACAATCATGAAACTCAAAGAGAAAGAAATTGTTGGAGGACTTACAAATGGTGGCAAAGGAAAACTAAACTTGCAGAAGCAAGTGCACGCACAGTGATGAACAATGCTGGGTTGGATGAGCAACAAAGACAGAGGCGTGCCAACAACAAGGGTGACAGTTTAAGAATTGGGGTTAAGAGAGCGAGAGCATGTTCTCCTTAAATATTATCAATAACAAATTACTTCAATGTTGATTTTCTTTTAATGAGATATATTTAATGATATTAATTTTACCAAACAATGTCAATCAATAATATTACTTTCAGTTTTTATTTAATTTTTAACACTTAGTTAATTCATTATATTAGTCTTACATTGTATTTTTCAATTGACGTTTTGATTAAGATTGTGTAAAGGACAAAACTGAAAAATTAGTAATAAACTCTTTATTAATATGTAAGAATGACAAATATAATAGATTAAGAATTTTTTCACAACATAACAAATAAAAAAGATTGAAGTAATATATTATTATAAGATTAATTTTGATGCATTGTTAATATAAAAAAGTTTTACATTAAACATCTAATCACATGTTTTTATTTGTAAAATTTTTAAAATAATAGATGGCTGAATCAAAAATTTTTGCTGATATAATAATACATATTTGGATATCTATATAAAACTTTTTAACACTAACAATACATCAAAGTTAAAGTCTATTATTATATGTGTAAATTTTAAGAGAAGGTATAAAAGTGAAATACGTTTCTTAATATAGAATTGTATGATTGGATATATATATATATATATATATATATATATATATATATAATCTTATATTTAATAATATATGAAAATTAAATTTATTATTGAATTGAATGTTGAGCAAGAAAAGGAAATTTTTTATTAAAAGAATAAAGAAAATTAATGAGATATCAATAAGTGATCAATTGAGGGTTGAATATTTATGCACTTTCTGTATCAAATTTTTTTTGTTATTGCTCAAAATGTTTTATTAAATAATTAAAGAAAAATCTTCCATCATAATCATTGTTTAAAAAGTTTACTTTTTTAAAATAGTGTGTAAACGAATTCTTTAGAATCATAACTATAAATAGTTTTATTCTTATAATGTATCAAATTAAATTCCTAATGCTATTTTATTTCAGAAGGATAAAAAGAAAATTTAAATTCCTAAATAATATTTTATTAACATTTAAGTCATTTGAAATTTTCCTTTTTGGTTTAAAGTCATTCTAAATTATGAAGGCGTTGAGTTCATGAATCTATACTATTATGTTTTTATTTTTAACTTGTACTCTTAAAAGTATTATTACATACATTTAATTTGATATTTAAAATAAATAAAAATTAGAAATAGATAAAATTATTACTCATTTAAAATTTAAATGTATTTTGTAAAGCTATAAATAATTAATGCTCCTTAGTTATAATTGATTTCTTTGTTTTTTTTTTTTTTCATGCCAGCTTAGCTATAATTGATTTCAAATGCTCATCAACTTCTCATTATATGTTTACGATGTTTTACAAATATTTTTTTTTTTTTATGTAACTAAAAAAAATGTTAGTCATTACTCATTACGCTATTATTATGAATAATGTTAAGTAATCATATAAGATTCTGTTAGTTCTTATTTCATTTAGAAAAATATTCAAATAAGATGAGCATTTATCATAATATTTCTTCCCTTTTCTTTCTTCCACATTTTATTTCATCCAAATATATCATTACTATATCATTAATGTCTAAGATACAAATCCATACTATTAGCAAACTGTTACATTTTTACTATTATAATACCTGAGTCAAGAGTTACATGAATAGTGATACTTTGTCCTGATAGACCCGGTGGAAGTTCTAAGTCTGAACTCTATGCCTCCTTAAAGAGCTATATGATTGGAATATTTTCATGGGATCAAAAGTTTCGATAATTGTTCCTTAGATATTCAAAAATCGAAGAGTAATTTTTAACGAATTTTAAGAAGTCATTAACCCTTTCATTTTTAGTTCGAAAGTTCAAGAAAATGCAAGTTTTCAGAAATTTGTAATAGAATCTAAAAGTCGGATTTTGATTCTTAAGGAGTTTGATTCTTGTAAAATTTTTATTGGATTCAAATGGGGGGTATTCTCTTATTTATATTTATGTTTTAAAGTTAATGGAGAGTAAAGTTAAATAGGGCATTAACTTTAAAATAAATGTAAATAAGTGTAAGACCTTGGCTTGAGGGGCATTAGAGATCAGAAGAGGAAGAAAAACTAAATTCTGAAAGTGTGGGAGGCATGCTCAAGCACGCCCCCTTGCACTCCAGTGTGCTCCTAGGACAATGAAAGGAAGAATCTGGAACCCGACCATGCTCAAGTGCGGCCTCCTGCTCCAGCGTGCCTAGATCAGCGAGAAAAATAAAAACGAGACTTCTAGTCGTAATTTCTCACTTCCCTCTCCTCTCTTGTTTCCCTTTCTTCTTCTTCAACCTCTCTCTCTTTTCTTTCTTCAAAAATTTCTCATGTATGGTATTTTTACCATCTTATACCATCATTTGTCCCTATTCACTCTTTATTAGTTATGTTATTAGCCTTTCTACTTATTAGTTTTCTCATTTGAGCAAATAAGGAAAGCTATGGGAAGTCCTAGGAGGAGACCCAAGCCCTCCACCTTGATCCTTTCTGTTCCTTGGGACATAAAGGTATATCCTTAGCTTAAAAACCTCTTCCATGTCAAGATTTACGAAACGTCTCTCGAAGGATTTACTCTTAGGCTTGGATTTGGAGTCCTAAAATCCTAAATCCTGGGTTATTCAAGTTTAAAGGTAGTCTAAGTCAATTTTTTACTTCTATGGTGAGATTTAGTTATATTATCATATTATGGTGTTAGATCTACTTCTGAAGCAACTAGTTGGCTCGATGGTTTCATCAAGAAGCTTCCACCCTTTTCTGGCTGGAGTACAGTGAGTAGATAGTTTATTTATTAGGTTTTGAAATAAATATACTTATAAGATTTATATATCCTATGAATATGTCTTTTATATATTATATGAACTTACTAAGAAAGTCGGATAGTAAAGTAAAGGTTTAAGAATATAGTTTTCCATAACTGAATAGCTATTGAAGAAAAATAATTATATGCTATAGATTTTTATGCAATGTATGGGACTAGCTTATCTATGTATTGTTTCCAATTGGATTTGAGATTATAATTTCCAAGGTTATTAGCTATTTATATAAAGAAAAGAGCTGGTTATGTTATTCTTCAACTAGCTTTGAATGTAGATATGTTCTAAAGAAAGGAAATGAGTTTTGTGGGATGAGCACTTCATAGAACCATAGCTAACAGTGGTTATGTTAAATTTGGTGCCTCTCACACAGACCCCAGCTAGCAGGGGAGTTGCTAGCCTAACATGTTAGGCCAACATGACCAAATTATAGTTCACTGAGGGCTGCGCTGATGTTGCCGCTTATCAGTTATAGTGCCTAAGGGTTGTGCCGATGTTACCGCTCATAGCATATCAGTAGAGATTCTATAATTGCGACCCCACCAGTGATAAGTATACATTTTAAAATTCCTATGTTTTATGTAAAGGTGTTTCAACTGGATTTCCAAAAGGAAATACGATTTTGATCCTTTTCAGTTGACTCAAATGATTTCCACATATACCAAGTGTGTGAGAGGGCTATACCTCCAATGATTTTATAGAACTTAAAAATGAAGATACCTTAAATATGTTACATGATGCAATTGTTACCAGATGCCTTGTAAGGCAAGCCTATTATTAATTGTTCTAACAGTGTTTATAACAATTCTTTCTCCAAAAGTTTCCAAATTTAAAGAGGGGAGTATATTCCCCAGGTATTTTATATATAAGACATATTTTCAATGATTCTTATTTACAAGGATATTCTTCTTATATTTACTAGGTTGAATAAATATGTTTGGACATAGTCCCATGCTAGTTATAGGTAAATAATCTCTCATTGAGTTGTTTAACTCATCCAGTTGTCTCGCCATACTTTCGGTACGAGTTTAAGTTAGAGTTTAGCTGCCAATTACCTTCCAATAAGTCCAACACTTGGTTGTGCCTTCTCCTATTGTTATAAGGATTACGGGATTTGGTTTAGTGCTCCATTAAACTATAGGCAGGGTCCCAAACTGTGGTAGTTAAGGCCTATTTATGTTGAAAGACTTATATGTATATATATTATGTGTATACCTGATTTGGTATTGAGGGATTATTCATGGAAAAAAAGGTCCAGTTTTTTAGTAAAGTTTCAATTGAGGGTTGCTAAGGACCCAAGGCTCCTTATGCGTCAGTCACAGCCTGGTTAGGTCATGACACTATGATTAAAATTAAACCATTTCATGTTTAAATTTGATAGATGTAGTTTTTGGGACATTATAGACTATAAAAACTCAATGTTCTTATTATTTTCCTTAAGAAGATTATTTCTACTACTAGAAGAGATTGATTATACCGATGCTTTCAAATGAATATTCTGGGCTAGTTTGGTTAAGATTTTGTAAGAAGTACTTCTTCAAAAGTAGAATCAGAAACAAAAGCAAAAGCAAGATGTAGAAAATTATTTTGTACTTGGATGTAATTGTAAAACTACTTTTTATTAGAATCAGAAGTTATTAAATTATTTGAATGTGATAAATATATAAGTACTTTCTCAGTATAAAATTACAATTTAGTGGATAGAAAATAGTATTTTTAAGAAAAAATTAAGAAAAGAATGGTAAAAGAGTGTAAAAAATAGTAGGTTCGAAATTTGAGATTATTTTCTCACTTCTACTACTTTTATTTTTAGGATAAGCAACTCTTATCTACTTTTCAAAAAAGTAAAAAAATAATAATAATTATTTTCTGCTTCTATTTTTTTTTTTTTTTGGATAAGTATAAACAAATAATATTAGAAGTATTTAAAAAAAATTTGAATAAAAAGTACTTCTTCCCATGGAAAAAGCACAAACAAATGGACCCAGAATCAAAACTCTAATGTTCATATGTTTATAGGTAGTCTTATTGTTCATCAAAAGTTTGAAATAATAGATATTCATAAATATTTTTTAAAAAAATATGGATTTAATTTTGATATACTTATAGTGTAAAAAAATTTTACACAGCTATCTAATTATATTTTGTCACATTGACAGAATTCAAAGAAATTTTATTGAAAAATGGAGAAGTATAAGACAAACTTCCTCTTTTGGCTATGGCTCTAGAGAAGAAGAACTCAAGAGACTAACTTTCAATACAATGAATCCAATGTCCTTAACTCCCTTCCCCAACTATGTTATAACCAACGTCCCAAATCCCAATTTCCATAAGTGCCGAACCTACATGGTAGTCTGTTATCCACCGAAGACTTCTTCTCTATTTCTTAGTGTCTCTCCTTGGCAAGCTCACATTTTGGCTAGGCCCATCACAATTTATTGGCCCAGATGTTGATCCAGCCTTACTTCCCCTTACTTTCTCATCCTAGGCTTCTGCTAGTGGTTGTCTTAGGTTTGTTTGCATATCGACATTTCCCCCCATCAAAGATGACCTTGTCCTCAAGGTCTAACGGTAAGAATAGTTTGCATAAGTCAGATCAATTCTCCCATATTGCATTTCCTCCAAGGCAGCAGTCCCATTCAATAAGGACTTGGCAAATAACATCATCCCCAGCTTATTGTAGGCACTAGTTGAGGATGGAAGTTGGGAATGGAAACTCATCTTTACTATTAGAGGGTCAATCGAGAATGATGGTGGGAGGCTCAGCCATGGAGATGTGGAACGTAAGGTGCACTTGATAATTGGTTAGCAACTCCAAGCAGTAAGTGACCTAACCCACTCTCTAAATTATCAGAAAAGGCATAAAGTACTGTTTAGCGAAGTTAAAATTGAGACGTTGTGCTACTAAGGACCGTTGCTTGAATTTGTGAGCCTTCACTAACACCTAGGCACTCGCTTCAAATTGCTTTACTTGCCTTTATTGATTTGCATATTTTTTAATAGTAGCCTTGGCTGATTGTATGTTCTGGATATGAGTGGCACGGAGCTAAGTTCTATCAGTGAGCATGCTGTCAATATCTACAACTCAGGATGTCCCTGGTACATATCCAGGGAAAAGGGTTGGGACTAACCCCATAGAGAACTTCATACGGTGTCGTTCGAATGGTTGAGTGATAAGTATGATTTTAGCAAAACTCTGCCCAAGCTAAGTAAGAAATCCACAACGCAGGTTGTTAACAAGTAAAAACCTGCAAATACTGCTCCAAACATTGATTCATGACCTCTGTCTACCCACCACTCTGTGAGTGAAATGCGATGCTATAGATTAGCTTGGTGTTGTTAAGGATAAAGAAGTTCCGCCTAAATTTACTGAGAATAAGAGGGCCTTTGTCTAGGGCAATAGTCTGAGGTAACCCATGCAACTTCACCATAATATTGAGGAAAACAATAGCCACTTACTTAGCTGTGAAACTAGGCATTGGAGTAGTAAAATAACCTAGTTTTAGGAATCTGTCCACCATAACTAAGATAGCATTGTAGCCCTCATATTTAGGCAATTGAATAATGAAATCCATTGACAAATCTGTAGGAGCCCAACCAATTTGGAGGTCAAGTACTTTGTCTTTTAGCAGTCTTCAAACTGACTCACAAAGTCTTATACTGCTTTTTTAACACCTGACCAATAAAAATAATGTGAGAGAAACTTATATGTCTTTAAGAACCCCCCCATGACCAGCTTGTGCGTAAAGTGGAAAGTGTGCGAAATGGTAGAACGTAAAGATGGGCAATTAGGAACCCATAATCCTTATAAAAAAAAAAAAGTAAGCCATCTTGTTCTCATAATCAGCTCCCAAGGCATCGTTAGAAACTTGCAACTGATGTGTTGTTAGCTCAAGATCATTAGGATAAGCAACTCTAATGTCGTCCATAAAAGAGCACTTAGCCATTGAGTAAGCTTTAAGTGTAAAAACCTAGTCCTCCCATAACTCACACCTGGAAAGGGCATTAGCCACTTGATTATGGGATCTCCAACGGTACACTATGCCAAAGTCATATCCCAACAGCTTAGTCATATAATATTATTGTTCTAGTGTCTAGACCACCTAAGAAATTAGCTCTTTAAGGCTCCGATGATCTGTTTTTCTAGTAAATATCTTGCCAAGTAGATAGTGATGCCATTTAGGTATATCTTATGTTATTGCATATAGTTCCCTTACACAGGCCGAAGCCAAACTTAGTCTACGAGTTAACTTCTTGCTGAAAAATGCAAGCAAATGATTGTTTTGCAATAGGACAACCCTAATCCGGTAAGTGGAAGCATCACTCTCTATTCTCGACCATAAACTCTTTAGAAAATTTGGTAATGCTAATACCGAGATAATAGTCATAGTTGTCTTCAAATCCTCAATGGCCAAATTAGCTTTCACTATCCACTTAAATGCATTTTTCTTTAGTAATTATGTTAAAGAAAAACCCACTCCTGCATAACTCCTAACAAATTCTCGATAATAATAAGTACGCCCTAAAAAAGTGCCTTTATTGTTTGACATTAACAAGCTTTGGCTACTCTAAAATTGTTGCAATCTTCTCATGGTCAACTTTGACCCCTGCAGCCCCACAATATGGCCCAAGTATTCTACCTCTTACTAGAAAAAAAAAAAAATCGACACTTTGAGACCTTGGCATACAGCAGATGCTATTCAAGCACACATAAAGCTGCATCTAAATGTTTACAATGCTCCTCTTTAGGATGACTATAGATGAGTATATCATCATAGAAAACTGCAATAAATTTCCTCAAATAAGGTTGGAAGTGTAACGTCTGAAAGATATTATCATTTTTAATCGATTTGTTCGGTTTTAACAAATAAGTAAGATTAATAAGAAATCAACTAAATACTTAACTAGAGACCAATTAGATATTAATTAGAGAGATTAGACTTGAGGAAATTAGAATAGACACATAGAAAGCCTCGCAAGTTTTTCAAAACCGTTTTGCCGATTTCAAGGAAATTGGTAGAGATTCAGTATTTTAAACTATTAGAACCGAACCAATAGAATTATGCAACCCAAAAGCCCTAAATCCTATGGCTCCCAACTTAGCTACCTTGTCCCTCAAAGTGGCATCCCATAGAGCCACAAAAAGGGAGAAGACTTGGCTAAATTTTCAACCAAGTTATCTTCAACCAATGGGAAGCCACCCTTTTACCAACCTTGGATTATAATAATCTAACAATTCTTACTTCCCTTTTCATTGTGTAATTTCGGCCCCTCTCACTTCCTTGCAGACCTCTCATCCTTTTCTCTCATCTTCCTTCCTCCTCACTTCATTTCTCTTCCATTTTCAAGCTCCAAGCAACCCCAACATCAATAATCTTCATCTAGTCAAGCTATATTTCAATCTAGAGGTAGGATTCAACCCTTTTATTTGATTCTTTTTGGAATTGGGGCTGCTGTGAAACTCATTTAGATGCATGTATTTGATGTTATTATGAGTATATATGAAGGTTTATGGCTGAATTATTATGCATAGATTGAGCTTTGAATGATTATCTAGTGAAGAGAAGCAAATTAAATATGAAAATCTGGAAATCCTATGGTGTCTGTATGTTCGAAGTGTACGGCTCCATATCTAGCTAGCAAAACTTGATGAACCTATTTTTATATAAAACTAGACATCTAGGACTTTCCAACCATATAACTTATAAGGTCATTGGATTAGTATTGAGAGAGATATGAATTTTTGAAGCTTGCCCTAGTTTTCTGTCTTGGATTCTGACCAGCATGAGTTGAGTAGGTCATAACTCGCCCTATACTCCTTAAAATTAAGTGCAACCAATTTTGTTAGAAAGTTAAGACATAGATAACATGCCATAAACTTTCAGAATTTAATTCAATCCCTATTATTCCTAATAATTCATGAAAGTTGCCCTAAGTCCCAACTGGGCTAGAACAGGGCAGTGCAGGTTACACAAATTCAAGAGTTCATAACTCGAGCTCTACTTACTCAAATGAGTTGAATGCTATACTCCTTTACGTACATTTTCCTTGTTTATTCTGCAACTTAGTTCATTTGATATATTGATGCTTATTCTATTTTTACTGCCTTAAGTAAAATTAAACCTTGCTTTGGGTTATGTTTTCTTAAATCAAATAAATGAAGATAATGTATTCTATTATTCACCTTTTTCATAATTAAATAAAAATCGAAGTAACTGAGAATAACTGTGATGTCAGTATAGAATAGTTGAGAATCCTACTGAGAATTTTCCGAAATTCTCACCCTATTATGTATGTCCATGTCATTCTCAGACCTTAGACGTGGTGGCAACCATCATCCTCAGTTCTAAGCTACCCAGGTTACAGCAGTGTTTCTGAGCGCGGAGTGACTTATTGTGTTCGACGGCCCTGTTTCCTATATTCACCACTTTTAGATATACAAGAACCTATGAAACCATGTTTATATACATATTTATGTAGATACATCAAAAAAATGTTGAGATTGATTCTGCCTGCCTTACTTAATCTTCTCTTATTGCGCCACCCCCGTAAGGTGTATATATATATATATATATATATATGCAACTAAATCGCCGTGTTTCGATATAAACACTCATCCAATCTAGTTATTGAACTAAGGTTAATCGATATAAGAGATAATCACACGTAATAGACTGCCGGGTAAAATATTATGACTTAAACATAGTATTATATTTGGTAAGGTGTTATAGGAAGACCTTGTTCATGATGGCTTGGAATGTAAAAGGGAAATTGGTGAGACCAAATGGCATGACCACAAACTTGTAATGCCCTATGTGAATGTGAAAAGTGGTCTTATGTATATCTAACTCCTTCATTCGGATTTGGTGATACCTAGAGCTCAATTCCAACTTAGAAGAATATGTAGCACCATGCAGCTCATCCAAAATCTCATCAATGGTAAGGATAAGAAATTTATCTTTGATAATAATAGAATTTAAGGCTCAATAATTGATGCAAAATATCCAACTACCATCTTTCTTCTTAACCACAAGCATAGGGCTAAAGAAACGACTTTGACTACCCCTAATGACCCTTGATGAAAGCATTTACTATACTAACTTCTCAGTCTTAGCCTTTTACAAGTGAGGATACCTGTACAGTCTTACATTGATTGGTTTGGCATTTTGTATTAGCTATAGTAATTCCTTTGGTTTCTTTATTGCTGAGGCTATTTCCTCTTCACCTTGTTCTTTCATATGGTATAAAGATATAATAAATTTTGCTGTCATCAATTTCAATAGAGCCTTTACACTAATTGGGATAGCCTTTTCATTCAATTCCCCTTGGAGCTTAATGTGTGCCCGCCCAATTTAAGCTTCGTGATCAAATCATCATATTTAGTTTAGATAGTTCCCAGGTCCGCAACCATTACACTCCCATCACAATATTGGAGCCATTCATTTCTAGGACATACAACTTTACCAAAAATTGATACACCTAAACCTGCACCTGCAATTCCTTAGTTGGAACTTGAAGGAATTTTATTGAAAATGAAAAAGTACAAGACAAGCTTTCTCCTCTAGCTGTGGCACTAGAGAAAAGGAACTCAAGAGACTAACTTTCAATACAATGAATTTGGTATCCCTAACTCCCTTCTACAATTCTATTATAACCAATTTCCCAAATCCCAACTTCAATAACTGCCTAACCCACATGGTAGTCTATTATGTCTCTTAGTGTCTCCCCTTGGCAAGCCCACATTCTAACTAGGCCCATCACTATCTATTGGTCCAAATGTTGATCCAACCTTGTTCCTCATGAGCTTCTGGTAGTGTTATCTTAGGTCTATCTGCATATCACAAATCATTCAAAGTATTTGACTTTTGCAATAATTACTTTAAAAATCACATATTTAATGACATCTAATTAATTGATAATGAAAATATTTTATACTAATATTGTATCAAATCTAATCTCAAAAAATTATTTCAATAAAATAATAGCATTAATTTATAAGTTATATTGAAACGTTAAGAATCAATGTAAAGAATGTTATTTGTAATCAATTATGACGATTAAACCTGCATTTTAATTGAAATTAAAGCAACATTTAATAGGATGTTAATCTATCGTTTATCACACCATCAATTGATGTGTTGTTATTATAAGATTTTTTGATATAATTGTGCAATTATGTCTTGTTACACCAGCAAATATGTTTAACTTTTATAATCATTACTTCAACGTCACACATACACTGGTATATGATTAATTGATATTGTAAAACTCTTTATATTAATAGTGTATCAAAATTAATCTTTTGTTTTATATGTGAGTTTTGAAATAGTTACGAGATTTTTTTTTTTTTTTGTACATAGAAGTTTAGGTTAAAGAGAATGCTTGCCTCAATCTAGGGTAAAGGCATACCTTCGGGCTTATCGAGCGCTTATAGAAGTACTTAAAAATCATCCACCAAGGCGATAACCTGGGAAACAAACTCAAGACATGATGACTCATGAGCGGAAGGCTCACTAGGTAAGTCTATTATCCACTGTCATTGGCATTATAAGATTAATTATAATATACTATTAGTGTAAAATATTTTACACTATCAACCAATCATATTTTATCTATTATTATAACTTTTGATATAGTTATAGAAAGAGTTAAACATTTTTAATGGATGCACTTGTTTGTGCTTCTAACATAAAAAAAAAAAAAGTAATTTCTTTTCAAAATTTTTCAAAAAAAAAAAGTACTTATAACAATTTAAATGTTGTTTGTTTGTGCCTCTTATAAAAGACATTCTTAACAATAAGTTTTTCTACTTTTTTTGAGAAGTAGATAAGGATCTACTTCTCTCAGAAACAAAGGTAGTGGAAAAGAGAAAATTTTATCCCTTGAATTTGTAAACCACTACCTTCTTACTCTATTATGATTTTATTCTTTAAATTTGTAAAAATACCACTCTCTTTTTACTCTCATCTTACTATCTCTCTCCATGTCCTTAATGTAATTTTATAAGAAAAAAGTATTTTTATATTTTTCACATTCAAATAATTTAGCAATTTCTAATTTTTAATAAAAAGTATTTATACAATTACATCCAAATATAAAATAATTTTTAGCTTTTGCTTCTATTTTTGCTTCTAAAGAAGTATTTCTTCTAGAACATTAACCAAGTGGGTCCATCACTATAAGAAAATTAGTCGTTTGTTGCAAATAAGCTAAAATCGGCCACAAAACGTTGTTTATGGCAAATTTGCGTCAGACATCGGGTTGTCGCATATTAATGGGCTACTAACAATTTGCGGTAGCTGAGACCCCTTCCACTTTTAGCAGCGACCTTTTCATCCCATAATATACGGCAGACATTTCCCCCTTCATTTTGTCGCGACTTCTGCCCCCTTTAATTTGTGGCGGCTAAATTAATTAGTGGTGGAAATGGCCACTGCAAATAACTAATTCAAATATATATATATTTATTCATATTCATACAAATATTATATAACATATCAAATCCAATCCAAATATTTCAAGTTCATACAAATAAACAAGATAGATGCTTTAATAAAACTTTGGAAGTAATATTTTCAACATAGTTCTAACTACATCTAGTTTAACTCGTAGTCATTGGGGTTCATTTTCCTCCATTAAATCTTGAGCAACTTCCATTAAGTTTTCAACAACTTTCACCGAGTCTTTAACAATTTTTATTGAGTCTTCAACTTTCTCTAGTGAGTCTAGAACCTTCCCCTAATTTTTCAAAATCTTCTATTGAATTTTCAATAATTTCTAGAGTTTTCAACATATTCATCTACCTCCTCTAGTGAATCTTTCACTACCTCTATTTCTTCAAATCTATCCATTAATTCTTTAATAAAGAAAAACACAACAATCAATAATAATATTAACAATAATAAAATCAGTAATATATATTATAAAAAAATTAAAATCAGTAAAATAATTTTTTTTTTAAAATAAACCTAGTGGCATGGTGGCGGTGGCTGGTCAGCAACGATAGTGGGTAGTCCATGACAGTTGCTAGAGGTGGTTAGGTATGTTTGAAAGGAAGAGAGAAAGTCCAAAAAGAAAGAGAAGGAACAAGAGAATGAAAGGGAAAAGGAGGAGGGGGAAAGGAGAAGAGAAGAAGGAGAAAAGAAAGGAGAAGAAAAAATAACATGTAAGTTACTCTGTAATTCAAATCTAATATAAATTTATTTGTGACGAATTTTTAAATTTTGGCAATAGCCGAAGCTGACGCAAACTACAAGATCCTTTCTCTATTTTTCTAATTTTTGTTTTTTTTAATTATCTAATGTAATTAGCGGAGGCTTTTGGTTTACTCGATTTGCGGCAGCCTAGGCCTCCACAAAAGCTATGACTTTTTTTTTGGAAAATTGTTTATTTGATTAATGGTGGTTGCCTTCTCATTAGTAACTTTTTTATTTAAAAAAAAAAATTGTTTGCCACAAATATTTTTTCAATTAGCCGCCACAAATTAGTAAGCATATCTTCTTCTTTTTTTTTTTTTTTAAAGTTCATATAATAATTAGCGGCGGTAATTGCTGGCACATAATTTTCATGACTTAGCGGTGGCAATTGTAACCACAAACTGTAACATCCTCCCAAGTAAGGTACTATGCTTAACTCATAATACCCCACCTAGAAGTTGTTACTGTCACTTAATCGGACCTCGTCTGGCAGCAACCTTCGGCCACCTTCAATTTTACTAGTCAACTCCACCTCGGAGAACCTTCTTCGGAACTTCTGAACTATCTAGAGATAACACGGAAATAAACATAAGAGTGGGAATTATAAATTCTCAATAGAATTCATTAAACTACCATATGCTGTGTCATCGTTATTATCTCCAGCTGCTTCGGTTTATTATGAAAAATGTGAGCATGTTAACTAGACTGTTCAGTTTTATAGTTTGAAAATATATTGTCCGAAGCAGAGTTTATTTTATTCATGCACTTGAGTCACATTGGCAATATTTCATATTTAGAATAATAATCACAGCATAAGTAAATAGAACAGTCTCAGCATCAGTAAAACATGGAATATAATTATGCAAATACTCATACTTGAATTCATGCAAATGCACTGGTGTTTTTCTTTAACTTTCTTTGCTTTCTTTTCTTGGCACACCTAGGCGTTACGTATCGCCGTCCCTAGGGTGCTTGCATATGTTTTGATCTTTAGTCTTTACTGCCCTTGGGTAGTCTGATCTAGGAGTGAGCTCAACTCATGACCATTGTCACACAGTACTGACCCACAAGGGGACCCACGTGCCTCTCGGTCGGAGGAACTCAGTTGGCCAACTGCCTCCAACATAGAGGGACCCAAAAGTTTTAGCTGCCTTCACAGGGAGGGACCCAATGTGCAACTACCTCCGAGTGAAGGGATCCACATCTTTATTCTTTTTAACTGCCTTCACCTGGAGGGACCCAAATAATTGTCTCCAAGTAAAGGGACCTAATCTTATCTTATTTAACTGCCTTCACAAGGAGGGATCTCATAACTGCCTCCAGGTGAAGGAATCCATGTTTAATATATTCATATCCTTTCATTCTCATACATAATTATGCATGGACATACTGAATACACTCATACATATGCCTCATCACTTACTTCCATATATCCTTGCATACAGAATTTCATGTTCATATCATAAAATATTCGTAACAGAAACTATCATAATATCATTATTATACTTCATATCATTCTTAACACATAAATACTCAATATCATACTTAAATCATTCTTAACACATAAATACTCATAACCTCCTTTCATTTCTACCGAATATTTTGGCAGCATAACGGATCATGTCTGCTTTCCTGTGAATAGTGCCAGACAACCAAGAAACTTTAATCAGACAGCAAACCCAGGATAGGACATTGTAATTATGCTAAGAATATAACAATATTAATATGTGCAAGTTTTATAGTCTTAAGCCTTAAGTTGTTTCGCAAGCTTTTTAACTTTTACTGATATTCCTGAGTTTGAGCTCAGGACCGACTTTCGAGTTCCGATATCATATCAGCTTCAACTTCCGGAGTTATGTATATAAGTCTATGTCTTGATTCCCGACTTTCGGGGTTACGTATGTAGGGTCGATGTCTCGATTCCTGACTTCCGGGGTCGGGTTTAGAATCGATCTCCAAGACTGGTTCTAGGCTGAGTTCTGGAATTACGTGTATAAGAATTTTAAGCGTCCTAATTCTTGACTTCCGTTTATGCTGAAGATACCGGACTTCCGTGTTTAAGTATTCTAGGTCCTATATTCTTGTCCTTGACTTTCGATTTTAAGTTGATTTTCGACCTCCAGCCTTCAGCCTCAATTAGTCTTCCAAAACCTTTATGAATGTGTTTCCTAAGTTCCAAGTTCCGACATTAACCATACCCGATCTAGTTTCCTATTCACTATGTTCCGGGTTCAACCTTAAGTAAACCCTTTCGAGTTCAACCCTAAGCATACCTTTCTGAGTTCAACCCTAATATATCTGATCCAGCTCTTTGTTTGCTAAGTCCTGAGTTCCGATTATTAACTAAACTTGGTCTAGTATTCATACATATCTCTAACCAGAATTGCACTCTTATAAGACAAAATCCACCAAAAATAGAAATCTGAATGAAATCATGCGAAAAATATATCAACTTAAAGCTAACAGAACAAGCTTTCATCTACAACAAGTTCCGTTTCATTTGCTTTAGTAGAGCTCGAGTTATAAGTCCTGAAATTTGACTTTCCTCAACTGCCCTATTTTGAACCGGTTTGGATATAGGGCAATTTTCTCGTGCTACTGGGAGCAAACGGGACCTCATCTAACTCTGAAATTTTTATGGGATATTCTCCTATATGTAAGCTTTCTAACAAAGTTAGTTTCATCCAATTCCATGTCGTATAGGGCGAGTTCTTCCATGAACAACCTAGTCTGCTCAGAATCAAACTCAAAAACCTAGGTTAAACTTTCAAAATTCATATCTCTCTCAATATTAATCCAATGACCTTATATTATATATATATGGAAAGCCTTGAATGTCTACTTTCATATAAAAATAGTTACATCGAATTTTAACGGCAGTAGACAGAGTCGTACACACTGCCGTAAGGTTTCAGCTCCTGTCTTGCATCCCTTCTTGAATTCTCACCCAAATTCTTAGCCAAACTCAACATTTGTCCATTAATCCAGCCATAAGAATTCATATAAACATCACATATCATCAATCTAATGGAAAGAATAGGAATTCTACTCAGTCACAATAGCACTAATAATAAAAGAAGTTGAAGAATCCTACCTCTTTGTATGTGATCTTGTTAGATTTTGGAGTTTGGATTGATAAAACCTTGCTAAGCTTGAAGGAGTGAGGGAGTTTGTTGAGAGAAGAAAAGAAGAAGGAGGCTAGAACAAGGGGTGAAGGGGCGCAAGTCAGTCGAATGAAGAGAGGAAAAATCTGATTCATGTATTATGAGGATAGTTGGAAACTTGCAATATGATTGGTTGAGAGCTTAAAGCCAAAGTTCAGCCAACTCTCTTCATTTTTGTGGCCTTTGTGGTGCCACACTTAGAGGCTCAAATGGTGGAGTATTCAGCCCTAAGTCATAGGATTTTGGGCATGCAATTTTATGAGTTTGGTTCCGACAGTTTAAAATACCATAATTTTGCCGAATTTTCCTTTAAATCGGTAAATCGATTTAGGAAAATTCCTATAAAATCTCTTATACTTCTAACCTAATTCCCTCATATCTAAACTCAATTAATTACTAATTAATTGATCCTAAATAAATATTTAGTCATATTTTAATTAACTTCAATTATTTGATAAAATTCGAATAATTGGGCAAAAAATGATAAGAGAATTTCGGTGGATGTTACACAAACTATTTTACAAATCTTTTTTTTTAAGTACACGTAATAATTAGCTATGACAATTGCTACCACAAACTATTTGACATATCTTTTTTTTTTATATAAGTACATGTAATAATAATCAGCATCATTCACATATTATTTTTTTTTTCAAGTAATGTAATAATTAATGGCGACAATTGCCATTGCAAAACATTTCATCACTTGCCGTCGCAAATTAGTATATATATATATATATATATATATATATATATATATATATATATATATATATATTTAAAAGTTCACGTAATAATTAGTGGCCACAATTACAGCCGCAAAATATTTGATCACTTAGCAGCAGCATTTGCTGCCAAAAACTAGTTAACATATCTTCTTCTTTTTTTTTTTTAAGTACATGCAATAATTAGTGGTGGCAATTTGCACCGCAAAATTCTTCACATGTCTTTTTTTTTTAAATCGAATTAATAATTAGTAGGGGCAATTGCCACAGTAAACTGTTTCACATATTTTTCTTTTTAAGTACATGTAATAATTAGTGGCGGTAATTGCCACCACAAATTGCTTCACATCTTTTTTCTTTTTGTTTGAAATAGAAGTAATAATTAGCAGTGACCCCCATTGTTTACACTTTTTTTTGGCAATAGAAATTGCATTTAGCGATGGCATATGCCGCCACAGATTGCTTATGGAGTAGCTGCGGCTAAAGTCTTTCCCCATTTATTAACTTCAACAAGTTAGCTTAGAAAAAAAATTTAAAGAATATTACCATTACCGACGAAATTTTTTGCTGCAAATAGCCTTATTTTTTTCTTACCTTTTTTTGGTAACATAATGTCCGTCTTTTGTCACAAATTTTCTGGTGCTAATTAATGTTTTCTTGTAGTGCATGATATGATTATCTATAGTTAGATGATTACATAAAAAAATTTTATACTTACAATATATCAACATTGAATCTATTAAATATAATAGTAAATTAATTTTAATACACTAACATATGATTAATTATATGCTATAAAATAAATAAAAATTATCAAACAATACAAATGAAGAGTGTACTAAAATTTTAACATAATATACTAATGATATTAATATTGAGTTAATTTTTTTAGAACATTGTTTACATAGATTATAACTTGTATCAACTCAATAATAATATATCAATTATATACTAATATAATTTTTTTAAATTATATTTATGTTTTTGTAATGCAAGAATATTTATTTATGAGAGTTGAAGTATAGAGTATTCAAGTCTCATATTGTTAAGACTAGGAGTTTTTTTATTCTTAAAACTAATCTTGTGGACTCTTTTTAAAAAGGTATGAGGTTTAGTAGTGAGGTTTAGTAGTTTTTTATTTGACCAATACAAAAATTTTCTTTTTGTTAGAAAAAAGCTTGAATTGGCCAACCATGCGAACTGATCTAGTTTAGCTCACTGTTCACTGGTTTTGGACAGATATACACTATTTTTCATTGATCTTTAAAATTTTGGGTTTTTTTTATATGTTTAGACAAGCTTGCGGATCAGTTCCTAGTCGAATCAGCCGGTTTAATCCGATTTTCTTCACATTGGTTTAAGATTGAAGTAAAATAAAAAATAAAAATATATTGTTTAAAATATGCTCCATACATGTTGAATATGATAGAGGGCCACGTTATTCACCAAGCTAGTGACTATAAGTATATCTGAAGTCTTAAAAGTAATGAGTATGTTCTACTGCGCTTTCACTTTGTGGACTGTGGTTCTACATTTTGTGACAGAAAAGCTTTTCATTCAGGTGTCACAAAGCCAATCGGGTATGTCTTATAATTGATTCTCGATTTTTTTTTCTTTTTTCTTTTTTCTTTTGTTACAATATTCTTTTTGTTGAAATATGTTATGTATTCTCTGTCTCACTGACATACATACCCATACACTGTTGAGTTTTGTTTACTTTGATTAAGTGCTTCAATATAATGTATCAAAAAAAAGTGCTTCAATATAGTCTATGCTATAATTAGTTTGATTTATTTACTATTATTACTTCTATTTTTTAATATTATTTAATGCATCACACGGGTACAGAATCCAAGCATTTTATTAAATCTATTAAGTGACCAAAAGCAATGAACAAGAATTTAAAAAAAAAAAAAATACATTAGTTTATGCATAAATTTATGAATGGCCATTTTTTTTTTTGGAGTAGTTATATCTTTGGATTTAATTTGAATACACTGTAAGTATAAAAAACTTTTACACAGATATCCAATTATATATTATCACATCAGCAAAAGTCTTTGACATAACCACCCACTACTTAAATGGTAATATAAATGGAATGTTTTGATTGGATGACAGTGTAAAAAATTTTATACTGAGAATGCACTTCAATTAAACTCTATATCTTTAACCGTTGAATTAACTTTTGATGGAAGAAACTTTATACAGAACCAATTGTTGGATTAAAAGCTTATATATTATAGATTATATCTATGAAATTGTTTAATATATTTTTATATACATAAAAATTAATATAATAAATATTTTTTAAATATATATAAATAAGAAAATCATTTGATCACATATTTACACTCAATTTTTCTAAAAAAAAATTGTATAAATGACCAATATATATATATATATATATATATAAAATTCAATAGTTGGATCAATAAAAATTATATTTTATAAAAAAGTTATTAAACAGGCAAGAATGTCAAATTTTACTTTTGTGTCAACTTCAAATTATTATAATAATTTGAATTCGTTATAGATGTTCTTGCTCATGGCTCATTATCATCAACATAAAACCATAACAATAATCTGGTAAGGCGTAATTATTTAATCTTATAAAAAAAAAGCATGTAATTTTATGATCTAACTTTTTCTTTTCAGAAGTCACACACTTTAGCTTATGAAAAAAGTAAAAATATTAAAAATTAATTGTTAATAAGTTCATGATTTGAGACTTATTTTTCTTAAATAAGGTCTTACAAATAGAAAAAAAAAATTATTGGAAGAGTTTTATCACATAATGAGTTAACTCAAGTTAAGTCAAATAAGTTGGAATTCAGTACACTTCAAATATTGATCCAAAAAATTTACTAAAACAAAATTTTTTCATTTTTTTTCTTTTTTGAAAGCTAATCTATTTATGTTAAATCTGTTATGCATGTCTTTTAATTAAAAAAAAAAACACTTTCTTAAAAGAAGCTCAAATGAATGACTTTAATTGTTAGATTTAAAACATCACTAATAGAATAATGTGTTAAATTAATAATTTGTTTTATAAGAATATGAAATATATCATGTTAATCTTTCAAGTATCTTTTACAAAATTTGTTCCTATAATATTATATAATTTAAGGAATAAAAATTATTCTTAAATTTTTTTAATTCTTCCCGTTTATATAACTTTGTATCTCATTATACTGAAATTAACATATATTTACCTGACTATGGAATATTTTTGCAATATATTTGAAAAAAAGAGTATTATACTCACAATAAAAGATATCATTGTTATCTGCTAAATTTTAAGAAGATCACAATATTCATCGTGGCTTATAAATAATAGCATAATATCATTCAAGTGCTACATACTAAAAAAGGAAAAAAAAAAAAAAAGAGAAAATAACATATTGAAAGGAAGCATATTAAGATAAGAATTCAACTACATGTCTAAACAACTTTTATATCATTATGATAATAAATTTTATTAATTTTTAGTTTGTACCAATTTATATCTGGTTATTTATCTTGTGAATAAAAAATGATAATGAAGAAGAGTAAAGTAGAAAGAATAATAGAATGATGAAGATCTTTCACACAATAAAAATAGTAAATCACTAACGTTTTATTGAAAATGTAAATTGACAAATTAATAGTAATATAAATAATTAAGAATTAATTAAGACCGGATCCAAAAAATTAATTTAGCTTTATTTTGAATAAAATTTATTTAGGTGAGAGTAATTTGGAGAACTATAATTATAAATTGTTAGTAGAGAGTATAGACAGATTATTGGAAGTATTAATAACCTCACCCTTCATGTAAACTTAATAATTGCATATTTCGAACTCTAACATTCTAAATAAAATTCACCCAAGGTTGTATTCACTTTAATTGTGATCAAGGACTTTTAGGTAGAATTAATTCATATGATCTAAATATATTAAGGTTACTGTCCTAACATTATTTTTGACTCTGTTGTAGTTTAGCCTATTCATCTTTTTTTCCCCGGCTTTGTAGGGTTTTTTTATACATTATCATGAGATTAATAATTTGGGTACTGTCGCAATTAACAGATGCTTCCAACAATTGCATATTTACTTTTATTTATTATTATATTGCTTTTAATACTAGATGCTTAATCTATTTTCTTATTTTCCTTAAAAGAAGATACATGTTATTTAATCCTTTTATTCTAAACTCCAATTCTCAGTTTTTTGTTTTTTTTTTTTTTTGCTTTTTATCCAAAAATTTTGTCTTAAATCAGTAAATTTACATTTTAGTCCTTGAAAATTTTTCTTTTTCATACTTTAATCTTTAAAAATTAAATGTATACACTTTATTTTTCAAAAAATTTCACACCAAAAATATTAATCCTATAACAAGAAGATCATACGAATATTAGTTTATGAAACATTGATTTTTAACATATTAGTCATTGGAAAAATTGATCGGTTTTTAATATATTTATCTTTAGTCCTTGAAGAAATTAGATTTTAATATTTTAATATTTTAGAGAATAATATGTATATGATTTTTCTGTTAAGATATTAATGTGTTTAACATAAAATTTTTTGAGGGTTAAACTGTATACATTTAATCTTTTAAGGATTAAAATATTAAAATAAAAATATTTCAGGGAGTGTAAATTGATACTATTTGCATTCAATTTGACTGATTCCCTGAGCCGATTGAAATATTTTCTCTCTTTTATTTATATTTTACCTAAATTTATAAACACATACACCAAATACTTATCAAATTGACAAATAAGTTAAACTTTAACTTTTAAAAAATTATTTAACTAAGTATGTCAATGAATTAGGCATATAAATATATTTATTTGAGTTAATGGGCAGGCTTTTTAATTTATTTGTTATTTATATATATAACTAAATAATTATAAATGCATGTAATTTTTTATTTTTTTACACAATGCAAAAATTTTATTAAAAGGTAGGTATATTTGAAACTTACAAACCAAAGCGTATATAGTATGAAACCCATAGATTGGATTCATAGGCCTCGCTCCTAGCTATTAAGGATAAAATCACTTTATCTCCTGGTAAACAAGCAAATAATTTGTACCATTTTCGAATTAGATTTAAAAATGACTAAAATATCAGTACTAGTATGATAAATCTTTTAAATTATTTTATGTTTTATCGAAGCAGATGTATAAATTACCAAAAATGAATTTGATGTCATTCATTTCTTTGGTTCTATTGTCAATTGTATCATATAATGACTCTTCACAACACTTTTCAGCAAAATGTTCTCTTTTTGGGCTACAATATTGCCCGTGAGAAAACAATTAGGATTATATAACTTATAAAAGGATCCAAATCAATCCCAACTCAGCAACTGTGATTTGTAACAATCCTTCACGTGCAAGATTCCAACCTCTTTTTTGTTAAATACACGCCAGATTTCAACTATTTGCATTACTCATCATCAATTTATAATTTGATCCCATGCATTATTATTTAAGAAATTTTTTTAGAATTTAATTTTAATACATCTTCAGCGTAAAAATATTTTATACATATATCTAATTACATATATTATATTGCCACGTAAATAAAAGTGTTTGACTTTTACACTGATCAACTATTAGTGTGTTTGGTTCTGCTTTTGTAGAATTGATTTTAGATAAAATTGATTTTGGTGGAATTAATTTGGTTAGAATTGATTTTAAGATAAAGTGATTTATGTTTGGTAGTGCCTCTAGAAGTAATTCTGATAAAAAGTAAAAAATTTTCACTTCTGCCATAATCAATTCTAGAGCCAAGAATTGATTCTAGAAGCATGTAACCAAACATCATAAAAATTGGCCAGAATCGATTTTGGTCTTCCAAAATTGATTATGGCCATTCTAAACGTGTTTCCAAACACGCTGTATTTCAAAAATTTCATATATAGTGATATATGACTATATAATAATATAAAATTATTTTATATTAAGAATATATCAAAATTAATCTATTTTTTATTGCATATATTTATTAACATTACTCAATGAGTTTAATTAACTGAAATTTTTAAATTATCATTTAATCAATTACGTTCTTGATTAACAATATAAAAAGTGTTAAATCAAAATTAAATTCCAACTAGATGCATGGTATTTTCATCGAAACCCAGTGGCAGTCATTTTCATACATGCAGACTAACTTAATCCCATGAAGAGTGGTGTAATGTCAATTTGAGTGGTTGCACTAAGTTGAGCTCCTGCATATATTGTCCTCTAACATTCAATTGCCCTACATAACCGACACAAGCATTTAGTGTAAGTTGTCATCAACCTAATGGATGCAGACAGAGACCCTTTTTTTTGCGATTCCTCCAGTTTCTCTTGTCTCGCTAGCTCACACCCTTCTCATAACTCACAAATTGTACAATATGGTGCCCATTTGGTTGTAACTAGTCGCATGACATAGTGACACTATATAACTTTTGTTTAACATGACATAGTGACACCATATAGCTCTTGGTTCAGAATAAACAGAGAAATAGCTTCATGTTTGAAATTCAAATCTGGATGTGGGGTAGATGTAATTTTCAGGTCTGCATATAAAGCTAGGTCCATCCATTAATGTGTTTCTCTGTGTGTTTTACTTGTAGGGGCACAAGTTTCACAGACCCCTCCTTTTAGATTTTTATTCCAGATGCTACAGAAAAATGCTATCATATTGGGATGGGAAAATGAGAGTGGCATGCATCCAGTTAATACCATATCTTGAAGGAGCCCACGCCATCAATATAAATTCATTAGATGAATCACCTTGACTTTAAAAAAGAAAAGGAGGGGGAAAAACCCTTTTATTTAATCGAATGATGAGTATAAAATAACAACACGGATTATTATTATGATAAGATTCCCTTTAATAATAATTGGTAGTTCACTAATAATTGGCTCTATCACTTTAATTTCATATACAAAAGAGAGGCCAAAACACAACAAAACAAGGTTATATTTATACATGGATGGAAAAGTAGGATAAGATGGGATGGCATGGAGCCCTGCTTGACTAATGAAATTTCACATGTTTACTGTGTGGGTGTTAAAAGTTGAAATGGTTGTGAACATGTGTGATATTAGGATCAGGGGCAATTAATTCCAGGTGCAGCAGGACAAAAAACAGTTGTTCTAAAATAGTTTGGAAATTAGAGGAAAATGCATGTAGAAGCTATTATAAAATAATAGATGAAATAGAGGGTAGTGTGACAAATAAAGGTAGATGAAATAATGGCATTAACTTATTCATGTAGTCACTTTCACCTAATGAGAAAAGATTTAATTGCTATTGTACTTTACTTTCTCTCCTCATGTTTATTTTGTATTTTTTTTTCCTGCCCGAACATTTTAATCCAGAAGAGTCTGATCCATTATCTCTTTCATTCTTTCTGTTGAATCACAGAGTCAGTATTGAGTAAAGCAATAGTCATCTATGATTTCGGTGATTAATTCCATTTGACTTCACACCAACTCACCAACTTTGGAGGCTATCTCTTTTTGTAATATGGTGCTCATTTACCATTAATTATACATACTTGTGTTTGAACGCAGCCATTCACAGGTAGCATTACAGGAAAAAAAAATATTATAATTACATAAATATGTGAAGAAAACTCGACAACATATTTGAATCGTTCAAAAATAAAAAAATAAATTTAGTTTGATTATTATTTAATAATTCACAGGAAAAAAAAATGTGCCAACTAGATGTGCCTAAGTTTAGCGGCCGAATTCCACCCTCCAAAACCGGATTATGGGTGACAGCCAACTCAGGCATATATGTCAAAGCCTTTCTCTTTTAGTTATAAATACACTGAATGAGGAAAAGTAAACGGTGCTGCCTTGTTTGTTTTGAGCAAATTCTAATTGTTTACGCACGTCTACGACCAGTATTTTGGCAGCTAATCTTCTAGTTGTGAAAAGCTTAAATTTCGGGTAATGTTTCCTTGATTATTCTTATTATTACTAGAGAGACAAATAGGCTAACTCGTTCGTCTCGCCATAAGTTAACTTAAAAATGGAGTAAGTAAGACAAGTTAATTTATTTAAAAATTGGATTAAAATTACCACCTCATCCTATTTTATGATGGACTAACAGGTTAGTGAGTTAATCTGTTTAGGGATAAAAAATAATAATAATAATAATAAAAAAGAAACAAATTAGCGGATTGGTGAGTTTATCTACTTACAAGTGAAAAAATAATAGCTAAGTAAGTTAATCTATTAGTTGACCTGTTAATCTCTAATTTAATTTAAAAGTAGATTGAAAAAATAATAAGCAAAGTAAGGGTGCATTTAGGCAAGATTTTTTTTTTGTTTTTTAAAAAATCACTTTTTTATTAAAAAAATAATTTTTGATATATTTGGATAAATTTTAAAAAATAATTAGAATATAAAAAATAATTTCAATTTTTTTTAGTAAAAGTTAAAAAAATAATTTCTTAAAAAAATTTATTTTAATTTTTTCAATTATATAAAATATTTTAATTCCATAATCATTTTTTAAAAAAATTGAAATAAATGCACCCTAAATCAACTTGTGAGTTAACTTGTTTAACCTACCAATTAAAAAAAAAAAAAGAAGTAAAATAAATGACCCAATGGATCAACTCCTATCCCTACCAAAAAATATGGGTTATCAAATACAACTCAACTTGTCATTTTTAACGAGTTAAATAAGTTGATCCATTAAATACTCCCAGATTATATAATAGTAATAAAGATTATTTATATTTCTCTACTTTGACTCCATATTCTGATTCACCTTACTACTTGAGTTCATATTTTACTATTTGGCACAAACTTGAGTTCATATATTTAAGTTATAACAAAATGAGGTTAATATTGATATACTATTAATATAAAATATTTTATATTATCAATCAATCTCTCTCTCTCTCTCTCTCTCACACACACACACACACATATATATATATATATAGTAAGAGTCAAATATTTTAAATAATGTGACAATATATTATTAGATAGCTTTATAAAAGTTTTTTACACTTTCAATATATCAAATCTAAATCCTAATAAAACATACTAAACTTACTAGTACAAATAGTGTAGCTCAGCATGTAAATTACAACTAGTTGAGGATGGATATTAGTCGAGGAAAAATAGTAGAATAACGCAATATTCGGTCAGATTTAGTCAATAGACGAGAGTAGTTGGTCGAAGAATAGGCGATGACCAATGATTGACATGGAATGTGTTGCTCAGTTTAAATTGATTAAAAGAGATAGAAATGCTCAGCCAAACTTTAATTGGCAGCTGATTGAAATTTAGGTGTCAGAATAATAATTATTGCATATCTATGGAAAGCCCAAGATGAAAAGCGTTAACGTGGCAATTTGACAGTTTGTAACACACCAACCAGTTTTGGGCTTCGATTGAAAAAAAAAACATGCTTCAATAACTGAAGATACGAGTTTGACCAAGTTTTAGACCACTTCCTAGAAAATAAGAGTAGCTAAGGAAGACAGTTTCTAGCTCAGAAAGTGTTCCGAATAGGTGAAATGCAAAGAGCATTTTGAGCGGTTACTATTATGTTGAAAAGAGTGTACTCAAGAAAGACTTGAAAGACGGTAGTTACCAAGAGAAAGTTTGTTGGCCATGTTGTGTGAGGGCACGGTTAATAGATATTTTAGGATAATTGTTAAGTTTTATACGTGTATAAATAACCTTGAGAGCAATTTGTATATAGACCCTTGGAAAAATGAATGGAATACAAATTTCTTTTACATTTATCTTTATACTTCTTGTACTTTACTTTCCACGAGTTTACTTTTTAGTACTTTACAATATTTCTTTTTTACAACATTTCTTTGCTACATATCTTTCATAGTTTTTCATCTATTTCCAATCTTTTTCAGTTTTATTCCATTTTGTTAGCCTTTCTTTGCTTGCCAATATCATTTTAGTGGCGTGATTTGTTGATCTACTCGCCAAATGTTCTTTAAAATAGTTTGGAAATCCTTAAGAGATAGAGTCCCTCTAATATTAATTGCGTATTCATGAGAATCAATTATATTTTACACAGTTAAGCCTTTTGATCATTTTGAAATAATTTCCTGACATGCCTTTAATTACATCTCATTTTGCCAGCCAATAAATTTGAGTGAAACAATTTGTTAAAGCATGTGACATGGGGTGTCTTGGGTAAGGATCGAATCACGCGAACGCAAACACGAAGCTGGGTAAATGCTTTCCTTCTGAAACCCACTGAAAAAAAAAACAAAAAACAAAAAACAAAAAAATCTAACAATCACTAGAGAGCAAACTTTCCTAGAGAGAAATCAAAGTAAGAGGAAGCAACAAGTCATTCAATTGATTCCTAATATTATCTCCCCCCCCCTCTCTCTCTCTCTCTTCTCCTTTTTTCTATTTTAAGGAAAATTTCGGGTTTTCTTATATGAATTACAATTTTTTTTAATTTCTATTTTGAAATAAATCATATTAATAATGACCCTTTAATCAATTTATCCATTGATTCATTATAGAATTAGCAGAGATCCATTGTATTAATTTAGAATAAAATGTTCTTATTCAAAAAAAAAAATCTTTATTTCATAAATCTCTATTTCCATTTTCAATTTAATAAGAAGTCCATAATTTAAAAACCCAGACTTAATATGTCATTATAACGTTGCAATCAATATATAAAATGCTTTGAAATATTGAAATATTTTTCCCATAAGAAAAGAAATATTGAAATATTTCAAATAAAAATATTATATTAATATCTGACGATATTGGACCTATAATTCGTACGTAATTAATAAATTTTCGCATTTTAGAAAATGTTCACGTTACATTTTGTCTATTTTAAACCCTAATTATTGCTAAAGTTCGACTTAAATTTGACAAGAGCATCCGCTACGTGCATAAATATAAAAGAAAAATAACAGGATATCTATTGGCACTCACGTGAATCCCAGAAAAACAATGAATCCAAGCGAAAACAACCCCTTCAAAATGACAAAAACATCAATCAACAACAGTTGCCATGCAATGCAAGTCGTAAATATCTAGTCGTCCGTGACATGATGTTTAGTCATTGTAGACCACTGTTACGAAGCCGTCTAATCTGCCATTACCCTTGCGGCCTTGGAATAGGAGAAATTGGTATTACATGGATATCGTTCACGACAAATTCTTAGCTATTCTGAAAATAAACTATTAACAGTTTAGATCTTATTTACATTTTATTGTGAACTATAATAGACCAAATTTGACGTCATGTATACGATGTGCTATATATATTTATGAAATTATTATAATACAATCAGAATAGATGAAACTTCAACCTTTTCACCTCCATTTTAGGATAAGACTATAAATGTATGCGTAAGAAATTAACATATTAAACACTAGAAATTTAGAACATCAACAAAATAAAATAACAATAAGCAACATTAATGCCTATATCTCTCGAAGCCATATTATTATATAAAATCAATAATAAAAATGTATGTACAAGGTATGCATCTAATATAAAAAATCTCACTCTTTCTCTATTTTCTATTTCGAACATCATGTTGATAAAATAGTGAGCCGTCAAGACATGACAAAGTAGAGTAGGAATCTTGTTCATAGTATAAATATATATAACAATCTAATTCTATCTATTAAAGACCTAGGTGGCTCTTAGACCATCTAGCACATTCATTGTGGAGCTGAAGCCCAACAATACATGTTGAATTTCAAACTTATAATGGATCACATAATAACATAAGTCTTTAGAAAATTATCAAGCTATCTATTCAATCCATTTTAATAAAACCAAAAGCCCACCAATTAATAAAAGTCCAAATTCAGAAAAATTCTAGCATTCTCTTACCTAAATAAATTTGATTAAATTTTGTTTAGTTCTAAAATATTTTGAAAACAACTCTCGATTTGAATAACTATAGCCATAAATCATAACATGAAAATAATCACCACAAAAATAAATCACTTCAATTAACAAAGCTACCAGTTAAGAGCCAAATATGAAAGATAAAACTATACGAGTTCACCTATAACCATATAACCAAATTATCTCATCAACAAATATCCATATACAGGAGTGCTCAAGACATAGATATACACATCATAACATAATATGTAATTCTTTCTATTCTACTGTGTATGGACTCTCATTTTGCCTTTAATTTCCAAAATGACACAACTGACCTCTAATAAAGAGATCATAACATATTTATCATAAAACACCATTCCCATAAGCGAATCATATTTTTCTCATGAAAGATCAATATTTTCCAAAGAAAATGTCCATTTCTTGAGATATATAAATAAACAAATAAATGGGACCAAAAACAATCACATACTATGCACATAAGTTCATAATCTAGAATAAATAAATCTAATGTAATTACATGAATATAAAACAAAATAACTCCCACTAACCAAGTACATCAAAAGACCTCCCAAGACCTATACCATCAACATGTTTGACAAACATAAAATTTGGATATTTGCATGTGTCTTTGTGATTTTGGATATTTATAATTGCCTTTTAATGGATTTGCGTCATATACTTCATTTTTAATTTGGATTATGTTGTGTCAATAGATTATGGATATTTATAAATATTTTATTTATGTTTAAGAATATTTTTTAAAGAACTTTTTTCCTTTTTTGGATTTTTTTGAACTTTTTGTATATACCCGTGGATATCCACGGGAATTTGACTCTCGGTGGGAAATAGGAAATGAGAACCCATGACTGGAATAAGGATGGAGACAGGGAAAAAATCCAAATGGAGATAGAGGGCGGGAGGCATGTTCCCGCATGTTCTTGCCCCATGAATGCCTATTGTCATCCTTATTAGATAACAAGAAAGTATATTAAACTTAGGCAACTTAATCTTCAAATTTTCAGGCATGTCCATAGCTAATGCTTAACCAAATCACCATTAAGCATATGTATTGCTTTTAACTTGTCACAATTCAGTAAATTACCCACCAAACACATCATTCATTTTCAAGAATCATGGCGGAAACACCAACATGTGACACGAAAGAAGTATTTTGAACTTTGGCAACATAGTTCTGAAACATCAACTTGATCATGAGCAAACTCTAATTCCACCATTATCAAGCATACAATTCACTCCAAAATCAATCATAAATCAAAATGTGTCACTAAGAAAACACTTTTCCTTTTTGTAGAGATAGTGGCCGAATTGCCCTTAATATGCAACAATTAGAAGATTTCTTAAATTTCTAGTCCTATGTCCAAGATAAACCCTAATGGCTACCACTCCTTTACACTCTTCACAAGCACTTATTTAGAGAAACCATTTAGAGGTCTCCACCATCAAAACAGCGGTCCCAATAATTCAACCAAACATTGGAGTCAATCATACTTTGAATCTAGTTTTCAAAAATCAGAGTCATTGATCATAGTAAGCATAAGAAGTAGATAACTACTTGAAGGTTTAAAATGCAAACCCCTACATGCTTGATGCTTCTTGGCTAAATCTCAGAGGAAAAGGAAGGAACTTCCTTGAAGCCTTGATGATGATTTTAGTCTTAGATCCTTAGTGGGTTGGAGCTCTTGAAACCTTGCTAATTTAGGGAAAATTTTCCAAGGTTTAGGCTTGTTCTTCTCAAGTCTTTCTTTCTTCTTTTTCTTTTGGCTTTTCTAAGTGTTTTCTTCTTTTTGGCAAGTTAGATGGCCAGACTTATAAGGGAAGGGTGGGAATTTTTAGCTTTTATTTAGTTAGATTTTAACTAGATTTCATCTTAGTTTCACAAAGTAATGGAACCTGTAACTAAATCATCATTACCTTGGCCACGCGGATGTGTTTATCACCTTGTAAATTTGCACATGGGATAATCACCTAGCCAAGATCAAAACTCGGCCTACTTGCTTCCGAAGCAACGCAAGAATATTCCTTTTTATGACCTAAGCTTCATAAGGTCCCAAAGTAAATTCTTCCAAGGTCCAAGCCTAGTTTGTACTATTATTAAATTCTTACGGTAAAAATCAATGTCAAATTAGTAGCCAGTACAGGGTTTTTTACACCTAGTCTTTGGAATTTTTGCTAAATTTTGTCAATGACATCTAAATTTACTAGAATTATTTTATATGCTCTGAAGTTTATTGGACTGTGGCTAAAGATAATTGTATAAGTTTTTTGAAATAATAAAATATTACAAAAAAGTTATTTAGTGGTTTTTTTCACAAGCTGGAAAGAATAATTTATGAAAAAACAAACATTAAAAAAAGAATAACGATAGTATAGTTTCAAGTTCATACACATGGTAATATATCCATTACCAATTTTGAAATATTTACATATACATAATTTTAAATTATGTTCTGAAAGGTAGATATGTTGTCACATATAAGATTTACCACGAATTCGAAATTCAATTATTATCACTCTTAAAAAAAGAAAAAAATATTACAAAAAAGATTAAATAAACACACCCTTAGCTCAAAAAGTGTTGTTAGTCACAATAGAAGTGGACTTCAACCTAGACGAATTTTAGCTACAATATCTGAGAATCAAATTCTAGAATTATCATTTTGGAGAAAGTTTTATCTAACCATCACCCTTGTTTGAAATTCTTAAGTAGTTCCTAAAACAAAAAAAATCCCCTTTAATCATAAAATACAACTAATAATAAAGTATATTAAGTAAAACAAATAAAAATATAACAATAACATACGATAAATGACATCATACTAAGAGAAATCATATCATAAAGTAATGTAAATGATATCAATTAGAGTAATACAACAAAAATAGGGTTCTTTTTTGGGTGGATGTATAACAAAAATACATAGTAGGAATATAAACATCCCTGAGATGCTGATACCCTTAAGGTGTGTTTATAAGTTGAGATTTTAAGAAAGAAGAAAGGAAAGAAAAAGATTTAAATAATAACATACTCTTTTAACTCTCCCTTCCCTCTTTTCTCTTTTAATATCTTAATTCACAAACACACCCGTAACGTTTCATATAGATAGCAAGAAATGCATTAGCATCTCCAGGTGGATAATGCCAAGATAATTGGTGTGTGCCAAATGCACCGACACTATTTTGTGTGTAATTCATGCGTCCATTAAAATAATAATAATAATAATAATAAATACTATCGTAAATAAGAGGCGACTAGTTTGATAAATAATTTAAGAACAATGATATATTACTAATGCTTATTTGATTCAATTAGTTTAAATTTATTTTTCTTAAATAAGGTATTAGACTTGAGTATTGTGAAAAAAAAAATTTAATGTTGTAAGAGTTTTACTTGCATAGTAAGTTAATTGGGCTTAAATCTAAATTGAGATCTAATAAACTTTATTAATATTGATAATTTAAATTAGAGACGACATATTAATAAACAATATAACCAATAATACAGAGAGGTATCATCCTTAATTGATTAATGCCACGGTGCGTCCCATTTGGCCCCAAAAAAATAATCGGCATCCCATTACTGGCAGCCAACAAATTCATTGACGATGAGTTAATGATCATTCACATACTAAATATTCTCTCCCTCCAAATTATTTGATATTTTGAGGAGAATTTTTGGTTTATAATATTTATTGTTTTCATATATTAATAAAAAAAATTATAATTAACAATTTAGTTTTGTCTTTCTATAATTTGTAATTAATTAAAAAAGTGCACAATATTAATAAATTAATATAATTAAATATTAAAAATTGAATAAAAATATTTTAATAAAAATTGTAATTAAAATTTAATCTTAAATTTTTTAATTTTCATATATTTTACTAACTTGACAAATAAAATAAAGTAGATGAATTAAAAGATAATAACGATCAATACTCTTGGCTTGGTTTAAAAGAAAATAAAGAAAGAAAATAGAAAAGAGAGAAAATAAGTCGATTTTATTTATTTATTTTTTGCTTGATCGAGGAGAGAAATTAAGAAAGAAAGAAAAATCTGAGGTGAGAGTCAGCAAACAAATTTTCTCTCTACTTTTGAAAGGAAAATTAAAGGGAAAATGAACCTTATTTAAAATAGCAATTCTATCTCTACTTATTTTTCTATATTGCACTGTATTAAGAATAAATAAGTAATTTATTATAATTATATTTTTTATTTTTTTGAATTTTTTATTCAAACAAATAAAAAAATATTTTTTTCCATTTTTTTCTATTTTTTTTTATCTAAATAATAGGAAAGAAGTTAAGTTGTTTTTTTCTTTCCATTTTTTTTCTTCTCATTTTTTCGCCTGTGCAAGCAAAGGACACATGCAGATAAAGATAATTCAAGGAGGGGCCCTAGGCATAAGATTAAATCTGAAATCCGAGGGAGGAAATGTAACTTTTCGCCTAACTTTTGACAACGTTGCTTCGGGATTCGAGCAAACCTGAAATCAAAATCCAGCATTAGCTGTCTCTGATCTTTTTAATTCAAGTTTCTAGATGAGACCATAATAGCTGTGTTGCTTGACCTCTGGAGTTGGTGGGCTACAATGCAAGTCAGACGCCACTTCTCTTTGACTTACGCGCAAATCGCACTTTGGTGCTAGTCAATAATCGATCGTGTTTCATGGCATTGGCTGCTAAACGGCTATGCCTATTGATATCATTGATTTCAGGATTAACCCCTAATTCTCGTCACACGGGCAAGGATATAATAATTGCGAAAGTCTTAAGTGAAAGAGTTTAACGTAGTGGGCCTTGGCCCAACAAAAAGATTAATCATATAGATCAAAGTTTGTGATAAACTACATTATTTTAACATAGAGTTATCTTTCCCTGTCAAAAAAAAAAAAAAAAAAAAGGAGTTCTCTAAAACATGGATTTCTATTCTTGCAAATTTAAGAGTGTGTTTGGTATGTAAAAATAAATAGAGATGAATTAATTTCTAATTTTCATGGAATTTGATTCATTTATATTTGAAATCCTATTGAAATTGAAAGGATTTGATAAAAATTAATTTGATTTTATAGTTTAAGTATTAATCAAATCAATTTTATTTTTAATTATTTTAAATATAATATAATATATTATAAATATATTAATTAATTTCTAAATCAATTCTAAAATTTAGTCATTTCAAACACTACCTATACGATTTTTAATGAACTTTCATTAGAGTAATTGCATATTTTGCTGATTGCCCCTTTTTTTTTCCGGATCAGTTAGTGCAGAAGGACATGCATGCATAGAAAAGAAGATACATATTTTTTCTTACAAAAGAAAGAACCTTTAACATAATTATGAAATAGTACAAAATAACGCTTTATGCAAGAGTCCAGTATGATAGAGTTGTGCCAAAAAATTGGTTGAAGTACCTAGAACTCTTGAAGAGCAAAATAGGTTATGAGGCGCTCCGTTAACTAATTTCTTCGGTGTTGATAACGGCCTTTGTTCTGGGAGCAGAGTTTTGATCCTTACCTTTCTTAAGCCCAAAATGGAAAAATGGTGTAAGAGGGGTTTCTAACATGTGGTAGTGGGTATGGATCAAAGAAAAAAATGGACGTACGGGTTTGCCACTGACAAAAAAGTCATGTAGCGGACCAAAAACTAAAAAAAGGGAGTGGGTTGGACTACCTTTTAAATTTTTGGTTGAGGATTGTCTCCACCGTCGGCTTGAACCTTCGGTGATGTCTAGACCCAAAAAAAATAACAACTTTGAGGAGGTCCATAAGGAATTCAGTGAGGAAGGGGATTGAAAACGAATTAGTGATATAAAGAAAAAAGAAAAAAGAATTAGTCAATTGCTGCACTTTATATTTATTATAAAATTTCAGGAGACTCACTAAAGTATTTTTTGACTATTGGATGAAAATGGATTTCACTTTTTTTTTTTTAACCAATAATTAAGAAATATCTTCATGAATCTCATAAAATGAGTCACAAGTATAAGTTCAAATAACATAACTCTAAATTTATTCATTATTTGTCCCATAACTGGGATTAGAAGTTTTTGGTGAAAATAAAGGGTCAAAAGGACCCAAAACAGATAAAACTACCTATAGTTTCCCTTATACATGTTCTGAGAGTAATTAGAAAACAACTGGATCATGACCCAAAAAAAAAAGAAATAACTGGATCGAAATAAGTAGGAGGGGTTTCAAAATGAGAGTATGACCATGTTTGGCAAGTTGCTCTGCCACCGAGTTTGCTTCCCTAAGAGTGTGCTTGAATGAGATATTATCAAAACTCAACTAATCCGCTAAATTTCAGTTAGTAAAGGAGCCGAAGGATGAAGCTCAAGCCAAGCATGTTGGATAAAGTTGATAGTCGAAATAGAATCATACTCCACCACTACTTGCTTGCAACCATGCTTGCACGCCACTCTCAAACCAACCAAGATAACCCATAGTTTTGCACTTCTACATGCATTATGGAGCAGTAGCCCAAGTTCCCCGCATATGCATAAATCAACCATCATGATGTTGAATGACGCCACCGTACGATACTCTCCCTTCCTGCGTGATGATTGACCCATCTGAATTCATTTTCACCCAGTCATGAGGAGGGCTTTCCATGTAATATTTCCCTCAGAAAATGTGTTACTCAGAGATAAAAGATCTAACCAAAACTAGAGATAGCAAAGCGGGTCGGCCCGCCCCTGTCAGCCAAAAGCGGGGCGGGCGTGGGCCAAATTAGGAAGGTGGACTCAATATTCTAACCTGCCCCGTTTAAGGGTGGGTTGGTGGGTTGGCCGGCCAAACAAGTAAAAAATATAAATAAATTTATTTTAATATTTTTTATAAGTTAAAATACTTTAAAAGTTAGGAAAATATATTGAATAAAAAATTTACTTAAATAAAATAGAATAAAATAATTAAACTACATAATTTATATCTAAAATTGACTCAAATATAAATATAATAAACTAATTAAGATATATAAATAAGTTTATAAATAATAATTAACTATAAATTTATAATATAAAGTCTATAGTATAAAGTTTACAAATTAATAAAAGTATAATAACAACATAATTTACAATAAAAATCTAAAATTTGTTTTTAAAAATTAACTTGAACCTAAAAAAAAAAAGTGACAAGCTTGGCCCGGCGGACCAACCCACTCTGGTCCGCGAAAGCCTACGGGTTAAGCAGTACGGATTAGGTGGGCTGAATATTTTTGATGGGCCAAATATATCAACTCAACTCATTATTTTTACGGATTTGGTAGGCCAACCCGGCGGATTGAGCTCGTTTTGCCATCTCTAACCAAGACAAATGTAGTTGTAATCTTAGGCTCAGCTACTCTTGCCCAAACTTGACGAATGATGCCCGCATGAGAAATGTTCTTTCCTTCAAAGACTTGTTGGTTTTGATGGTACGATATTGTTGAGAAGGTTATAGCAAAAATAACCACCCATGGACTAAACTTATGTCTACCCATCCTTGATGGCAGATTCTCTTCCAGCCATCTTAGCCTATCTAAGTTATTGAAATCTTGCTAATTAGCACAAGGCACTAGTCTTTTCCACACTTCTTTCGCTTTTCTACAGTTTCGAAGTATATGCATGGTTGTTTCCTCACCATCTCCACAAACTGGACAAGACAAATGGCCCCCCAAAAGTTCCAAGATCAAGTTTCCAAATACGCAAGATTGCTCACACAAGTGTATCTCTCAAAGCTCCCTTCCCTTGATGTTGAGAAAAGAGATGGTGAAGAAGAAATTTCTCTTCCTCTAGCTCTCCCACTACTACATTAGCTGAACACACACAAGGAAAGAGGGGAAGAGAGTAGTTTGTTCACTTATACATGTTACTAGTTGTTTTGAACTTGTTTTTCTTGGCAAATGTTTTGAGCACTAAGCCAAGATTATGGGATTCTTGCATCTGCAAACTTTAGAGGAAATGTGAGCAAGAATGGGTTAAGAGAACTACTCTCGTAGGGTGGTTTTTAGTAGAGAACAAGTGTAACCACAACAAGAATCCTAGAGGGATGATAAAATCCTTTATCCTCGTGTTTCCTTCATGATGCTCTGCCACTCGGAATACCACTTAGAATAGCTAGGTTAGGTTGATCTAGGTTGCGTGTGCTTCTTGGGGGCTTAATGGTTACTGAAGGCTTTTAGTGACTTGGGAATACTATCAAACTTGTTTTGGGTTGTGGGTATCAAGATTTAGCTAGGTTTCAAGGTGGTTTCCACCTAGCTCACTTGGTTTCCTGTGGGTTCACCTTAGGGGACTAGTGTACTTAATCTCTCTCTTCTTCATGGGTTTTAGTTATTGGTTTTATAAAGGTTTTGGGGGGGCAGAACATGACAAATCCTCTAGGCTATGTGATAGGACAGGTCCACATGCTTGGAGACCGTGTTATGGGTGCTAGCTAGGTCAAAGTGACATGTCAATGGATATGGGTTGCTGTGCATTGGCTTTTATCACCTTTAACATCAGGTTTAGAGATAGCTAGGCTTAAACTATGGCAAAAGGACTACCAAGGAAGAGTGGGTCATAGAGAATCTTTCCTATGAAGTGTAATTCTTCTCTAAGTTCTTGGTTGGAGTATGTGTGTTCAAGGCAGAGCAACTAGCTAGAGGAAAAGTCTTTGACCTTACCAAGGATCCAAGCGGTATCCTTTTGATGGACTCCCCTATAGGCAATATTATACCTAAAAGCCTACTAAAGCACATTAGAAGAATAGTTTCTAAGAAGAACTTGTTCAATTCCTAAAGATTTATTTTAGTTGATGATCATCCCTATATCCACCTCTCGAAAAGTGACCAAACTCATCTTTTCTGACTATTACTTTCATTTATCACCCCTTAATTACTGATTTAACCCATAATCCAATTTTAGGTTATCATCACTAGTACAACTAACATACTATTCATGTGTATTTTTAATTCAAAAAGAAAATGAATTTTCTAAATTTTAAGTTTAAATCATGGAGTGACACTTGGCCTAATGGATGGCAATGATTGTGTCTTATTTTATGAGACACTAATTTTCTATTTTTATTATTTTCCTATTTCAAAATTGCTAATTCTACACAAAATTACTTAGGACTAAATTAGATTAGTGTTCACTTTCATTTAAAATTAACCATAAAATTATAGATGATCAAATTAATTATTCTAATGATATCCTTAATTTGAAGATGTTTAGCACAAGCAAAATTAAAATTAATGTTTATTATATGATGTTTATGATGACTAATAGTTTCTTTGTATATGCAGTACCCCCTTCGATTATGCATCGAAGTATGCTCTTCGTTCCATGGTTAGATGTGTGAGCCTTAATCAAGAGATGGATCCAATGGCATAGTTATCTTTACATTGGTTAATCCTTTATTTATGTCCCTCATATTTTGTAATGATTTTAACTTAATTCCAATTTTTTTTTATTTTACTCATGTCACTAATATTTTTAAAATATTTTAATCTTACCCTTTTGATAGATAATATCTAAATTATAAATAAAAAACACTTATATTAAAATCAAATTTCAATATTAGTAATATTCAAATACTACGAATAGATATTATTTACTTTCAATTTTAAAAGAAAAAGCTTCGGGCATAAATTTTACTAGAAAAAAAATTAATTAACTATTAAAAAAATTTATAGTAAAAAGAAAATTTTCCATATTCTGCAAAATACCGAAAAAAATAATAGTAAACTCTATCATTCTATTATAGATGTCAAAATTACCACGGTGTGAGTACTTGAATCAAATATTTAACTCTTTCAATAGACCGGTCAATACGATAATAGACTGTTGGATATTCTTATTGCGAAGCGTACAATTGATGTAGAAAAAACCAATGGATGATGATTACATTTATCGAACATTTAATCATGAGGAAAGAACGACCAAATTGATTGGTATGTTAGAATGATGAAGAATGAAAATTCTGAAAAATTTGAAACACTTCTATGTTAATGTTGGGATTTTTAATTTGTTTTATTGATACCTTCAACATAGATTAGTTTACATAAAATAATCTACCGGTTGGGTTAATTATATTATATAAATCGTTAATGTTGAAATCTGGATCATTAATTAGATTACATAGATTTCAAATCCAACGCAGAATTCGCAGCGGCAAATTTAGAGCTTAAGCAAAGTTCAATTATAAAAGGTTAAAGTTAATTTTTGCCCCTATACATGTCCTAAATTTTGATTTTAGTTCCTATACTAAAAAAATTTTAGTTTAGATCTCTAAACTGATATTCTATTAAGGAGTTAATCCTTATTATCATAAAATCATTAGACAGTGTTAGTTTTTGCTGACGTGGTTAACATGATCTGACATAGATATGGTGTGTTATTAATGTATTTTTGAAATGATCTTTTTTTAACATTTTTATTGCTACAACAGTTTTTTTTTTAGAAAATAGAAAAGAAATCAAAATAGTATTAAAATGACCTTTTTTTAAGTTAAAATGACCTCAATCGAGTTTTACCATATTCCATATCAACTGATGTTAACCAAATTAGTAAAAACTAACATTGTCTAGTGATTTTCTAATGGTAGGAACTAACTTAATACTACTATGAAGACCTAAATCAATTTTTTTTTCAATGTATAGGGACCTAAATAAAAAAAAATTTAGTGTAAGGATTAAAATCAAAATCCACAACATGTGTGAGGACCAAAAACTAGTTTTAACTATTATAAAATCAAAGCATACTAAGTGATGGTGTGCCGATAGGCTATAAATTTGGGGAAATGGATTCCATAATTTTACCTAAACATCAATACACAAATGCAAAATCAATCTATAGTACATATAGTTTAACACCAACCAATGGCTAAATTAAAAATACAGAACACAAACATCATAAAATTCTGGATAATAATTTCAAACTTCATTATATATCTGAAGTTATTACAAAATACATACACTGGCTACAAATAAATCCAATCCCTAGGTATTTAGCAGCATCTGTGGAGCAAATATTAACTCATAAAAAAATACAAATTGACCCAACATGTTCATATAGCAATGTTCCATTAATAGACATCTTCTGTTGAAGAACTCTACCCACTAATCTCTAAAGACCAAACTAACCTAAAACACAAGTCCCATTCCAATGTAAAAGTAAGGATTTAACACTACTTTACAGAATGGACAAAAAACAATATGGAAAGATAACAACACCCAGCGACAAATACACAAATATGTAGGCAGCAACAGCTTGATCAATCCGTTCTTCTAGGTTCCTCTTTGCAGGGGTGTAACCAAGTTGATGAGACTCACCATTTCACAATCATCAGAAATGGTGCTCTTAACAACCTGTGAGACAAACTTTTGCAAAATTTGAAAAAGATATAATTAATCATTAAGCATTGAAGACAAAAAAAAAAGAAAAAGAATCAATTGAAATAAAATAAACATGTCTCAGCTCCCAATGCTTCACAGTCTATAACATAAGAATTGGAGGCTAAATTCACAACAGGTGTGAAAGCAAGAGTAAAAATAGCTTGCAAAGAAATATTTTTACAATTATTAACATAGACTTGTCCGAAAAAAATTTCAGCAAAAATATGTTTACCCTCTTCCTTTGTAGGTGTCAAATCAGCATCAACTAAATTGAACATGCTCAGAATTCTGGCATCATCGCATATCCTCTTTACGCAAAAAGTGCCATAATATGTTGTAGGGGATACATTCCTTGTCTTGATCTTGGACAACATTTTCTTATCAACCAATCCATTAAATAGCGCTAGATAATCATTGTTGCAGATATTCTAAAATTAAAGTTGTGATCAACATTAACACATAATATGTAAGGAAAGAAATCGAGATATAATACAACATCAGTTATTGAATAAATAAGAACAACATTAAAAAAAAAAATTACCTCAGACAGCTTCATATACTCTGCAAAAATCTCAGCACATGTTTTGAGAAATAGGTAGGAGTACTTGTAACACCCTCCAAATACATACATCATGCTCGAGCCATGAAGTTGTATCTAAAAGTTGTTATGGACACTATAAAACACTTAAAATAAGAAAATATTATACATATGGCCTTGAAGCTTTAAAATCCTTTACAGAATAAGAGTTTATAATCCCAAATATTCATACATATAAGGTAAATAAATATAACTTAAAAAAAACTTAACTAATATTGCATATAACTCTTGTCTTGGTCTGCTGTTGTCACTCCGTGCTATCGGCCGCCTACTTTGGTCTCTTGGACTGGGCTCAGGTCTAGGTCTTACATACATTCATTGTCGACTTGAAGTCTATTCTATACACTGGAATGTTTACAAAAAAACACACAAATAGGTAGTGAGGACTTTAAGTCCTCGTACAGTGTCATCATAAACATTCCAGCTGCTTCGGTTTCTTATGAAAATATGAACACATACATATAAGCACTGATTCAATTTTAAGTTTGAAAATATATTTCTCGAAGCAAAATAACTTTTAGCAACCACTTGGCATATTTCATAACAATTATAATAGCAGTTGCAGCATAGTCAGATATAACAATTACAACATTCTAAGAAAATGGAATATGCATATGCAATGCTCATACTTGAAATTATGCAAGTGCACTTGACTTTCTTATCTGTTTCTCCCTTTAACTTGCCTTTTGCTTCTCTATACTTGATCCCATGGAGGTAAATGGTCTCTCTCACCTCTAGGTAATAGCTTGCTTCTCAGGTCTGAGCTCGTGCTATACATGAGTGATGGGCTTACTTTCCCTAACTCTCACACCATTCTATTCCTCTTACATTCGTTTAGGGGTTGGCCCAAGTCTTAGATAATACCGCCCTGACCCACTACGAGGTGGAGGCTCGGTACATCCCCTTGCAAGTTCTTATATCTTTCTTCTTTTTTGACATTATCATGCGTGCATCATGCATATGTCTCATACTTTGTATTCAAATATTCATGGTTGCATTATATTCATATACATAATATATAAACATTCATAACTTTCACATATTTCTGCCGGGTTTTCGGTGGTATAACGGATCAGGTTCGTTTCCTCGTAATAGTGCCAGCTTAAATAGACAATCAGTCACAGTAGTAGAGCCAACATAATATATAAATCTTTTAGCATTGCCATAGATTTATAACGTTCACATCTTAATTGAAACTCATACATGCATGAAGGTGCCCAAACCCCCAATCTAGCAATTTTACTTACATCATTCAATTTTGCCTTGTTTTATTATTTATGCCACAAATTCTACTTAACTTATTAAATTCTAAATTTTTTATATGTTTAAGTATTGTTTGTCTAGTTTTTAATCTCTTTAGTCTCATTAAGTTTTGATAAGTATAAATTGAGTTATTGAAGTTTAACCTAGGTCTGCCCTGGTATTAGATAGAATTAGGGTCTAAAATGTAAAAATTTGCCAAAAATAGAAATCTTATTTGATTTGTTTGAAACTTATAACATTTTAAATCTAATAGAACTAGATTTAATTCTACACAAGTTTCGTTTTATTTGAATAGACAGAACTCAAGTTATAAGCTCTTAAAATTGGTTGAATTGTCCTACCCTACTTCAGTTTAGTCAAGACATAAGGCAAATTTGATAAATTACTGGGAGCAAACCACTTAGATTTTAAATTTTAAATTTTTATGGCATAAATATCTATATGTTAGCTTTCTAAAAAAATTAGTTGCACTCAATTTGAAGTTGTATAGGGTGAGTTATGCCCTCCATAATCCACTTTGCTTTGGATTAGAGGCAAAAATCCAAGTTTAACTTCAAAAATTCATATCTCATTCAATACTAGTTCAATGGCCCTATAATTTATACGATTAGAAAGCTCTAGATGTCTAGTTTTATATAAAATTGTTTCATCAAATTTAGATAGTTGTAGGCTAAGCCGTACACTTTGCATTATGGGCAGTTTAGGGCTTTTTCCATTCAATCAACTCTGGTTAGCTTCTTTCTTAATCTTTCATTCAAGATTCAGCCTAAACTCAATAATCACATGTCTAACCAGCCATAAAAGATCATATAGATACAATATATCACCACAAAAGAAAGTGAAAATACGATTCTCATCAGTCACAAAATCACAATTATCAAGTAAAAATCATGAAACCTACCTCAAATAAATGTAGAAACTAGTTGGATTTGAGTTCTTGGTGAAGGATGTGAGTGAAGCTTGAAGATGGAAGCAAGATGTAGTGAGATAAAAGAAGAATGAGGAGAAGGCCTGCAACAGATGGGGCAAAAAAGTGAGGGGAGTTAGGAGAAAATTTCATGAGTTTTATAATACAAGTGGTTGGGAAGGTTGTTCTTTAATGGTGGGTGCAAGAGTGGTTGAATTTTTGCCAAGTCTCCCCTTTTTTTTGTGGCAGCCCATGGTGCCATCTATGGGGGTGAAGTTTAGCCACCTAATTCAGGGTTTATAGTATACAATTCTACTGATTTGGTTCCTACGATATAAAATACCGAATTTCACCCGATTCTCCTTCAAACCGGCAAAGCATTACTAATAATCTCCTAGAATTCTCTATATGGTTATTTCAATTTCTCCTTAATAAACTCTAATTAACTTCTAATTGCTCTTATATAACCACTTAAAATAGAATAAATTAATGAACAGCATAAGTTAAACGTTTTTGCAAATTCAGGGCCATTCTGTTTTCTATTTTCCGTAGCTAATGGTATTGCTGTAATTTTGGACAAAGTCTAGGGGCATCCCACGTCAATTCACACCTAGAGTCCTCCGTGACTAAATTGGCTGAGCTTTAGGTTTTTGCAATTCCACCACGTGATTCTACTTTATTTAAAACCCTTTTTTGCTGATCCTACGGATATGGAGACCTAAAAGTCATTTTTTGAAAAGTCCTAGGGGCACTGTGTGTATAGTCGTTTGGGGTCAAAGTGTAATTTCTAAAAGTTTTGGATGATGTTGCAATTAACAAAAATTTTATAGTGGCATTTTTGTCATTTCTTAATTTTTAGCATATGGCAGTGCTATATTTTTAACAGTAGTCGTATGCTACCTTATAGTTCCAAGTGTGAGAATTATCATGGAATAGCGTTGCCTAAGAAATTCTCACGCTGTCTAAGGAAAATAATTCAAAGTTTCTATTACACTATGTTAAAGAAAACAGGGATGTTACAGTACTCACACTCAAACAACACAAATACACCAACTCTAGTACAATCCTCAACTTCAACCTTTATCTTAAACTTGTTCATAAATGGGAAAAAAGGAGTATCATTCTTTATTAATTACAACTCATGAGAAAATTTAAATTGAAGAATTAATTATTATTATCAAACATCATAAGTTGTTTGGAATAACCAACCTAGGGGTGACGCTAAAACATTGGCTTGTGCAGAAGACACAAGAATACATTCCAGAATCTAGAATAACTACCTTCCCACATCAATAGAAAGTATACCACCAAGCACCATCCTCCATTATAGCTTTAATGGTTTCCATTATAACAAAGCAACCATCCTACAACAAACAAACATTTGAAAAAAACAAAAATATAGAAATTAACATATTATCATATATATTACATTAATTATAAATTCAACCTCTTTATTTTCAGTTAGGGATTCAATAGTGGTTTTCGGTGTAACCTTCATGAAATCATCTTCAATAGAGAGATGAGATGAGTCATTCATTTTGACCAAATTGTAATACCTTGTTTAAAATAAAATATTGGTAATGAGAAGAAAAAAGAGTTTCACATTAAGTTTTATAACTATAGAGGAACTAAAATAATTTAGAGGGTGATAACATTTTACATATAGAAGTGTAAGTAAAAAAAAAAGAGGAAGAAGGTGTGGCCACCTATACCTTAAGTGGTGTGGTGCACCCCAAGCCCTCCCTTTTCTTTCTCCCCCTTCTAATGTTCTCACATTCCCTCACTTTTGCTTCTCTCTCTCTCTCTCTCTCTCTCTCTCTTTCTCTTCTCGTTTAGCTCTCTTTGTCTCTAGTTCACCCTCTTTGTTTTTCTCTTTCACACCTCCTCACCACTACCGTGCAACACTCCCCCGCCAGCCACCATCGTGCTTTCATTGTCCACCACCTTCACTGCGGAATCTCTCTCTAGTCTCACTTTGCCATATCTCTCTCTCTCTTGGCCACCAAAACCCTGTCTCTCTCTTTCTCTTTGTTGTGCCTTTCACCCCTAGGCTCGCGAACTTTGGTTCTGCCCTCCTAATCTACCACTACACCTTCAATGGTGAATAAACCTCCATTTATAAGTTAAGAAGGTGTGAGGATTAGTTGTTGACTTCTTGATTAGCCTTGTATAGCAGGGGAAATTAAAAGATATAAGCTGGTTTCATATTTCTGTATTAGTTGTGTTTATAGCTGTGGTTTTGTGGGTTGATGATAGATTAATGGATATTTTTGTGAGGATGCTATAAGAGTGGACTGAGACTTGATATTTTGGATTTTAAATTGCGAGGATTAAAAAAAAAATTGAGTTAGTGAGCTTAATTTTATTATGACTTGGAAGCTAATTAAGTTACCTTGTTTAGTTATTATGAGTAGATATTTACTTAGTGACATATATTTTGGTCCATTATTGATTTATGATTGAGAAATTTGGTAGTTCGGCTTTTTGGTTTACTTACTACGACAGTCCATTTATTTGATAGAATGTCAAATTAACCTTGTCAAATGGGCATGAGTATGACTATTGACCAAATATGCTTAAGGTTTGTGAGTTAAATAGTCATGAATTCATGAAGCATGTTGCCTAAGAATAATGTATAGAGCTTGGTTTCTTTGGGGCTGGTTTGGTTGCTCTTAATTTATTCTAAACTACGAACAAGGAATAATAGACCAATAGTGCCTCTGAAGTGTGATTGATGAATTAATTTGATCTAGTCTACCTATTAACTAATTAGAGCATCTCTATATTGTACAAGCAAGTTTCCTTATATAGATATCTATTTTGTTCTATAGTAGTTCTATATCTCAAGGACTAATGTTAGTTCCTTATAATTCAATTAATATATGTAGAATTATATTAATGTTGATTTATGGATTTGAACGTTGTTTGATATAAGGTGTTTGAGAAAACCATGATAGATTCTAAGTTAGAACATCGCTTGCTATAGCCAAGAGATATAACGGCACTACCGCTTGCCAAAGCAAAGAGATAAAATGGCATTACCGCTTGTCATAGTGAAGAGATATTACACCCTATGTGCACATAGTATATTCATTAGGATAAAGGGTAAAAGAATCCTAATTATGAGACTATACCGGGTAAGGCGAAGCCCCCTGCTTGAGATATAATGAAACTTGTGATTAAATAGATTAAGATTACTCCTTACAAGATTTAGTTTTTCTTATGTAACCCTCTTGGAATATTTAACTGCTTGACAAAAGATATGATTTTATTTTTGAGAGGAATGACTTATGAAAAGTTTTGGGAAGGCATATTGAGATCTATTGAGTTTTTATTTATGAGTTTCTATTTATGAACAAGGTATATGAATATATATATGTATATATACCATTTCTGGAATATTTTATCTTGTCAAACTAGCTAGGCTATACTAAATTTGATATAGTCTATGCACTGGTCATGAGCCTTAGGATGAGTCATGACACAAACTTTGACTAACAACACATTGATCAGTAGATATGCTACATAAAAAAAAAAACAAAAATCAATACACTAAAATAAAAGAGACATCATGTTTACATGTATAGAAATAAAAAGTGCTTTAATAATATACCTATTTCTAAATTGTATTACTTCAGCAATATCAGGATTGAACAAAATTCTTGATGCAAACATAACATTTTGAATTCCAGTCTTCCCTGCATGACCATTAAACAATGTAAATATTAAGTACGGAAGTAAATGAATTTGGGCTAGACGTGTGAAAGTTACAATAACAAAAGAAATCAGCTCTAAAACATTTCATTTTGGCAAATTGCACAACAACTACTAGGACATCCAAATCACCATTGCCAATGAATGATTGAAGCTAGTCCACATATTCTCTAAATAATGCGCACTCCTATATCAGCCTAACACATAAAATAAGAATTAATTACACCAAGCATTGGTTCTACATAAAAAATTAAATGAGCAAATTTAATTACCCTTTATATGTCAGTTCAAATATAATCATCTTTGAAGATTTCCCCTCGCATTTACACTCCTTCTACTAGGTCATCCCAGTTAGCAGCCCAACAACATCTTGTAACAAAAAAATGAAGCAAAAACACAATCATCAGGAATAAAATAAAATAAAAATCAAGTGAGAGCTCGTAACATCATTTCAAGTAATAAAAAAATTACACCAACAACAGAATAGATGACTTACCAATCAAATAGTCACAATCCTAGGCATTATGCAGAATGTCATGAAATAGAGTAACAGTTACACCATACAGAGGAATAGCAAGCATCTTACATGATTGAACAATGGTTCTAAATTGGAAAAACAATTTAGAATCATGCTTGTTGCATGGTAAGATCCCATATTGGGAACCATGATCAAATAGAAAATCTTGTAGCAACCTCGCTCAGACATTAGTCTTGATATTTGTTCACCACTGGTTTCCTAATAGTTGTATGGATTTTGTCCCCCTAAAGTGAAGAAAAAAATGTATAAGAACTATATTAGCACCATCTCCACAGAACTTGGCATCAAGGCATTGTCGTGTATAGGTAATGTCCACATTCAAATAACACAAACTTTTGACCTCCATGCCATAGGTAGGATACGGCCTGGTTTGTCTAAGGTGTGTGTGAGTGACTTTGTAGTTTCAGGAGCAAAAGCATGAATTGATATATATATATATATATATATATATATATATATATATATATATATATATATATATATATATATATATTGATTTGAATACATATATTCATGTTTACTGTTTATGGACTAAATCTATGTTATGTTGAGAAATTGATAAAGAATTAGAATTATGTTACTATAATTGCAATCTGCATGCTATATTATGCATTTAGAGAATGCTTGGATTCCCAATGAATATATGTGTGTGTGTGTTGTCTGCTAGAGGAAGAAACTCTGTATTCGGTAATTAACTCAAATCTAAGGGAAACTCTATCCATTTCCCTGTAAAAGTTTATATGTGAGGCTTGTTAGGGGGATGTGACCTCTATGTGCTGGCTATGACTTGGGTTAGGTCATGACAACCTTCTTACCTTAAAATAGCAATAACAATCAAACATGGTATAGGGTAGCCATGAAAACCACCATGGTAGCCATGTTCAATATTTAATGCACCTTCAGCACAAAAAAAAAAGAGGCTAAGATAAACATAAAAAAAATGACAGTGATATATACTTTAAAGAAGAACTAATTGGGGGAAAAATTTGTTCTTGTGTAACCAAAAACACTGTCTCATGAGAAATATGGAATAACTAAAACATTGGGATCCAACTAGAACCCCAAAGATGCCACTATATGCTTTCACCATCCCATGAATAAAAAAAGATAGAGAATATATTTTCTTTCTATGTTATCGGCAAAAAAGGTTGCAAATGACCCGAGGGTGAAATCTACCACAAAGATAGTTACCTACTTTTCGAGAGTAATGCATGAAAGAGCTTGATCTTACATCTCTGATGACAGTTAGGGAGAGCAAAGGTAGTGTATTAGGATGAATGCACCCACACACACAAAAAAAGAGAGGCATTCTTATCCTCTAAACGGCAAATTTTGGGAAAACAAATGAAAAAGGACGTTGGTTTGAGGCCTATGACGATCTCTGCGGTTTATACTACAGCAAGAGGTGGTGTGTCAGTTGATGTAACAAAGGACAATGAGAATTGTTCACGAGCAATAGGTGAACTTAGTTGCATTTGGCATTCTTAATCTCTTTCATGTTCTCTTGCTTTCCAAAAAAAGAAAAAAAGAAAAAATGGAAAAGAGGGAGCAGGCTAAGAGTGTGGTACCACTGCAAAGCTACTAGGGTAGGTTAGTCAATAAAGGTTGACCAAAGGCAACCTATACCTGAGAGAGGTTGAAAAAATAGATCAACCTTACCCATAGACTTGAGGTTTGTTGCTTGCGAAAAAAAAGAAAAAAATGAAAGAAAGAAAGAAAGAAAACTTCCAATTAATGCCCAAATAATCTAAATCAGTATATTAGCATAATGATATCAAAATTTTTTAATTGTTTCCGATTATATTCACGAATTAAGTATTAACTACTAACAAATATAATTTAATGATACAAATTAGAATGTGTCATGATTGGTTCACCAAAATTGATCTATATATTATCATAATGATATCAACGATTATTAATTGTTACCGATGATATTCACTAAATAAGTATTAACAATTAAAAATATAATTTAATTTCACTTCATTGAATTTCTGTCAAAAATAAAAATAAAAATAAAAATAAAAATTAAGATATAACTATCAGTATAAGTAATGGAATAATAGATGAACTTATTAAGTAAAATAAAAGTTTAATTATTTTGCATGTCCCTATAGTTTTATTCAATTTTTAAATAGATCTTTATAATTTAAAAATTTATAGTTACTTATATATATATATAAAATAGTCTTCCTTAGCTAATCAAAATGCATTCTACACTTTATATCTTTCAACTTATGAAGTGTAAATTATGTAGAAAATTATTGTAATAAATTAGTCTGTATTCTAGTTTTTACTCCTAAAATTAATTTACCATGTGATAACGAAAGTATAGTATTTTAACTATTTAGTTTTTATACTGATGAATGCTCAAATTATTTTAAAAATCAGACATGCACATTTCAATAGGCGCACCAACAAAGATTACTTTGTTTACGAAATTATTTGGCCTAAGTACAATAGATGACCATCATGTTTTATGAAGTTAGTTGAGGAAAGGAGAGCAAAAAGAGAGAGAATCACTCAAGGTTGAGGAAATTAGATGGTCCAACATTGTATATCATCAGGGATTGGCAAGATTGGTGAAGTAAATTAAGTCTTATAGTAGGCTATGCACTAAGAGTTATATAGAGGAGCAACATAAACTCCGATTTAGAGAATTTCCATAGATTTGCTAGATCAACTTTTTAGCTTAGATGTGAATATTTTGATGGTTAAGATATATCTGTTTGAGTTCTATTTATTTAGTCTATGAGGTTTTTGTTGGTTGATTTGTCTTTTATGTATGATCTGTATTGAATCTTGTTTGCTTGTTTATTGATCGACCTATGGTACATTTTTCATTGGAAGTTTTTGAGCCTTTTAATTATTAAAAGAAAAAAGAAAAAAAGAAAATTGGTAAGAATATCTAGAAACATGGGAAAAGAGATAAGTTTAATCAACCCATATGAAAGTTTTGAGTTGGAATATTAAAGGCATTAAGGGATGGTACAAGTTAGCTGCTATTAAAATTTGAAAATGAAGCAAAAGTAAAAATTCTCTTATGTAATATTCTCATTTAGCACCCCTTTGCATATAGTTTAGAGCCTGTTTTGTTCTATATAACTATAAAAAAAGAAGAAAATATTTAGAAAATTTATAGTAATATTTCGTACTAATTATATACTACAATTAAATTCTTAAGATATTGTATAAATAATTAATAATGTAGAAATGCTAATTTAGGTAAGTGTTATACTTAGTTTAGAAATTAAATATTTAATTGTTATGTAGGTCCTTATAATATCACTCAAAATTCAAGTAAGTTGCTCAAATTCAAGTAGGTCTCCAATTACTAACGTAGATATAATATGGCTCTATGTTGGATAATTTTATACACATGTCATGCCACATCATCTAAAATAATGAAATATTCTGTTTTATTTCACAGTGCTATAATGGTAAGGAGTTGATTACAAATTTTCAATCAATATAGGGATTTGATTATAATTTTTTAAACTATAAAAATTTATTTGAAAATTGAATGAAATTATAAGAACTATTAAGATAATTAAACCTAAAATAAATCATCATTAAATGAGTTAAATGCCCGGATTGCTTCGTGTTATAGAGATAATCATTTCACTGATTCAATAATAAACACAAATAAAAAACAAACTATTCTCCGTAACCCTTACTTTTAGATAAGTTTCCGGAATTGAGGTCAGAAGCCTCAGAGCTATAACCTCCAAATTTCCCATTGTGCATGGTTCAGAAGCACTCAAACCACTTGCATGAACAAAATTTTTTTGAAAAAAAAATTGAGCATTGCAGCATAAAAAAAGAAACACCATACAGTTAGTTGCTTCTCGGATACCATTTGATTTCCCAAATTATAATGGTCACCTTAATAAACATTATCATCATCATTAGTTGATATAATTATTCTTATCATTGTTGATTATCCACATATATTAACATATTATTATCAGGTAACTGCATATAAAAACAATTAAGATCATAATTGGTATATTATTATTATATTTTTTTTATTGTCATAATAATCGGTTTATTATTATAATCATAATAATTGGTATATTATTATAATAATTATAGTTGGTACTTTAACCTGCTATAGTGCGTCAACTGGTTACAAAATCAGTTAACGACTTAACGTTATTACTGCTGTATTGTTACTATCATTATTAGGGAATCATTATAACTGGTGAATTATTACTTAATATAATTATTATTATCATTAATATCACCATCACTGGAATTATTATTATTATTATTATTATAATTAATACAATAAATAATTTCTTTGCTTGGAAAACAATATCATCACTACTGAAGCTTGGAAACCACTTCCAGCTGTCCGCCATCCACCAGGCTTCTGCCAACAAAAAAAATAAGAAAAGAAAACAAACAAAAATCGATGGAATGAAACCACAGCTGCCACGTAAGACAAACAGTAGTCAATAGTGTTCCATTATTGTATCGTATCGTATATAGTATATAGGATATATGTAGATATACATGTAGATTTCCCTTTGCTTCTGTTCGATCGAGAAATTACCTTCCCAATAACTGAAAAGGGGGAAGTGTTTTTTTTTTTTTTGTTTTTTGACATGGAAATGAAAAGGGAAACTTGACGGCTCCCATATTCTGAAAGGCAAGTCAAAAGCGCTAACAAGTGTCGTTTCAAGAAAAAACGACTTTGGATCACGGCCACAACCACGGTGCATGCTGCCCCATTAAACATTAAAGCAGTCGCCACCGTGGCATGTGGAACTTTGGTTTTCCATTCGGAGGTTTTCGAAGCCACCATTTTCCGACCAAATTCGGATAGTGTCTCGATAGGTTTTAAGCATAAAAAGCATTTCTCTTCTCGAAGATACACCACCGCTTCCTTCATCTCATCAGCATCAGTTCAACTTGGTTCTGTTCTGCAAGCAACCATTCTGGTTCTCGTGAAAGGCAGAATTTACCATCATGGTGAGCTTCTAGAGACAGACCTTTTTGTTTTGTTTTTTTTTTTTTTTTGGTTCTCCTCACCTTTTGGTTGTAAGATCATTTAACGCTTTCCTTTCCTTGTTTGTTTATGATGGTTCAGGATACCCCCTGGCAACATCATCGTTGGATCACAGGCTTGGGTTGAGGATCCTAAGATTGCATGGATTGAAGGTGTGGTGGCGGAAATCAATGGCAAAAATTTCACCATCATCACTTCAAATGGGAGATCCGTAAGCTTCTGTTGCCTGATCATAAAACTTGACAACCGAAAGCACTGTCAATCATTAGTGAAACACAACAAAACTTCATTAGAATACCAAGTTTACTATGGATCCTAATAGTGGAAAGGGAATTACTTTTAGGGTATGTTTGGGTGGGGTTAAAAATGTGGAAAAATTTTCTATAGATGAGTTTCATGTGTAATTTTATTTATGGGATTCATCCATGATAAATTTTCCTTCATTTTTACCCCAACGAAACACATTCTTAAAAAAAAATTATAGGTAATCCATCAGTTGTATTTATTTTATTTTATTTTATTTTATTTTTGTTTGTTCTTTCATCGGATTTTTCTTCAACCAAAGTATTATGTAAAGCTAAAATTATAATTATGTGCTTATGTTATATGAGAATAAAGCAAAAACGTGATCAGATGTTAAAATTTGAAAAATAAAAAAAAGAAAAAAGAAAAGATTAAACCTGTTTTAGCATGGGAACATACACAAGATAGGTAGAAGTAGTAGCATCAATGCGAAATTTTAGCAACTGAAACTTCGGCCACAATTTTTAAGCTTCATTAGCAACAGTAGCACAATTTTCAGATGAAAAAAAAAAGGAAACTACTATTTTCCCTTAAACATACTTGTCCAAATGAGATTTCCATATACCAACGTGGGATTGGTCAAGTGGTTTGGCACTTGGTCCCTTAACCAATGATCTCGAGTTCGAGTCCTGAAAATGGAAAAAATCCCCGTTGGGAGATTCTTACCCTTTTAAAGGGCCAACCGTCGAGTTGGGCCGGATTAGTCGGATTCTTGATAATAGGGTCCGGATACCGGTGGTTCAATCGAGACCAAAAAAAAAAAAAAAGATCTTCATCTCATAAAGAACCAATTAGATTTTCCAATTAAGATACCTCCAGTTTCTATTTGATTAAGTTTTCATTATTAGATCAAAAGTAGTCAAGCTCAAAGTCAACAATCCTTTTTGCAGCATGTATTACCATAGTCAGAAGTACAAGTACAAGGAAGCATATAAACTAAACGTGAGCATGACCCTCAATTTCAGGTGGTGGCAGAAATTTCAAGTATATATCCAAAAGATACAGAGGCACCACTTGCAGGAATTGATGACATGACCATGCTGCCATATCTCCATGAGCCAGGAGTCCTGCATAACCTTGCCTGTCGTTTTGCTCTTAATGAGATATATGTGAGTAACAACCAGTTCATCAAATTCTCCATGTATTTTAATAGATAAATGACATAAGGGAAAGGAGCAACATCTGACAGCTTAAAATGAAATAAACAGACGTATATTGGGAAAACCTTAATTGCAGTGAATCCCTTTCAACGGCTACCACACTTGTACGACATCCATATGATGGAACAGTACAAAGAAGCAGCATTTGGAGAGCTGAGCCCTCACCTTTTTGCTGTTGCAGACACCTGTTACAGGTATAGACCAATGCAGAAATAGATTTGGAACAAGTGAAATCAGAGAACAATTGATGAGAGTTAACTCATTTTAACATATCAGGGCAATGATAAATGATAATGGAAGCCAGTCCATTCTTGTAAGTGGAGAGAGTGGAGCTGGTAAAACAGAAACAACCAAAATGTTAATGAGATATCTAGCATTCATTGGGGGAAGATCTGGTACAGAAGGAAGAAGTGTAGAACAGCAGGTTTTGGAGGTGAGTTTAAACTACTTATAAATTGTTTCTTGGACCTTGGTTAACTCAAACAAGGTATATGTAGTGACATTTTCATTTATTCAGTCCAATCCAGTGTTGGAAGCATTTGGAAATGCCAAAACTGTCAAAAATAACAATTCAAGGTAAATTGTATGGACACATTTCTCAGGTCAGATTTTCTATCATAATTCCCATTTTTGGTTAATCTTACAAAATTATTGGAGTTTGTGGCAGTCGTTTTGGTAAATTAGTTGAAATCCAATATGACAAGAATGGGAAGATTTCTGGAGCTGCAATTCGTACATATCTCCTCGAAAGGTCACGAGTTTGCCAGGTCTCTGACCTAGAGAGAAACTTTCATTGCTTTTACATGCTTTGTGCAGCACCACCAGAGGTCACTTCTCTATAATTATCCTGAAAGAAATTTAGTAAAAAGTTATTACCTCACAAAGCTTAACTGTTAAAGTTTGCTTAATAGGATGCCAAGAAGTACAAGTTGGGGGATCCAAGGCAATTCCACTATCTTGATCAATCAAACTGTTATGAAGTATCAAGTCTAGATGATGCAAAAGTATACTTGGAGACAAGAAAAGCAATGGATGTTGTAGGCATCAGCCAGGAAGAGCAGGTATAGGGCCAATGCATCGGTGCATCACATTTCAATGAAGCTGCGATTTCTTTTTATCCATACATTTGATTAAAGAAAATTTCCCTCAGCAGGAATCTATCTCACGTGTGCTAGCTGCAATCCTCCACCTTGGAAACATTGACTTCATCAAAGGGAAAGAAGTTGATTCTTCCAAATTAAAAGATGACAAATCACTCTTCCATCTTCGAACAGCTGCAGAGTTATTCATGTAAAAAGCTTTGATCCATCTATCAAATCTATTTCCAATACTTCACCTTTAGTGTCTCTTGACATGCTTACATTCAGGTGTGATGACATAGCATTAGAAGACTCACTTTGCAAGTGTGTCATTGTTACTCCCAATGGTAACATTACAAAACCACTAGACCCAGATGCAGCTGTTTTGAGCCGAGATGCTTTGGCAAAGACTCTGTACTCCAGACTGTTTGATTGGTAAAAACAAACTAACCAACAACTATCTGCTGTCATTCACTAATCTGATACTAAATCTAGAATGTTAAAAATCCAAAAACTTTGATGTCTAGGAAACATTCTAGTACCGTAGCACAGCAATCATAATGCATAGTATCTCCTCTCTATTTTCTACTCTAATGACACATTCAACTTTGAGACAAGGAATTAATTAAATGTATTCTCAAAATCTGGCAGGATTGTGGACAAGATTAACAGTTCAATTGGTCAAGATTCCAATGCAGTAAGCACAATAAGAGTCCTTGACATTCATGGATTTGAAAGCTCCAAAATCAACAGGTAAATACAATAATTTTCTATCAGAAAGACAATTCCCACATCTGTATATTTTAATCTTATTCTATTCTCCATTTACTAGTTTCGAGCAACTATGCATCAACCTAACAAGTGAGAAGTTGCAACAACATTTCAACCAGGCAAGGCTATAACTGCTAAATACAGTTTGAGCATCTTTGTTACTGAAAATACATAATATAGAAATGCATCCATTTCAACAGCATGTATTCAAGATTGAGCAAGAAGAGTACACAGAAGAGGGAATCAATTGGAGCTATGTAGAATTTGTGGATAATCAGGATGTTCTTGATCTTATTGAGAAGGTAACAGGAGACTTATGTATCACCATTGCTTGTGTAAGACCTTTTTTGACTAGATGAAATTGTGAAACTAGTTAGGGTGTGTTTGGTTTAACTTTTGAGAGAAGATTTTTTGAAAGAAGATCTTTAAAAAAAAAAGACCTTTTAGAGTAATTACTTTTAAAAGAATGATTTTTGTTTGGTTTGAATAAAGTAAAATTACTTTTGGTTGTTGATGTGAGAATAATAGTAAGATTCCCTTTTAAAAGGTTTATTTTTAAAATGAAAAGTAATCTCAAAGATATTTCTTTCAAAAGGTCTTTTGAAATTCAAAAGGGCATATAAAAAAAGGCCTTTAAATACGCAAACATATTAGTTACTGTGCATTTTCATTCTTATTCCAATAAAAGGCTTTTTGGGCCTCCTAGAAGTATAACCAAACAGGCACTTATATGTTCTGCATGCAGACACCTGGGGGAATAATTTCTCTTCTTGACGAAGCCTGGTATGTCATTTCTCTCCAAAAACTACGAATAGATTTAAATAACAAGACAGATAAATATATTTTTTATAATATGCGTGAAAAATAATTTACCTATTTGTTGATACAGTATTTACTTCCCTGCTAAATAGAAAGCATAATTCTGCAGCATGCTCCCCAACTCAACTCATGAGACTTTTGTACAAAAGTTGTGCCAGACATATGAAGGACACAAGCACTTCAGCAAGCCAAAACTTGATCCAACAGACTTCACAATCAACCACTATGCTGGAGATGTAAGCTGAGTAAATTCTAAAATTGTCTCTTGGTTATCCAGTCAACAATAGTATAACTGTTAATTTCTTTTGACAAAACCTTTTGATGTACAGGTCACATACCAAGCTGATCATTTTCTAGATAATAATAAAGATTATGTTGTAGCAGAGCACCAAGCTCTTTTATCTGCGTCCAAGTGTTTATTTGTTGCAAATCTTTTCGCTCCTTTGCCTGAGGAGACATCAAAGCAACCAAAGTTCTCTTCCATTGGTTCACAGCTCAAGGTGATTTCAATTTCAACTTGGCTTGGTTACATCAGTTTCTGGAAACTCTCAACCCATGTATGAATTGCTTCTGAATCTAATCTTATAATCCAGCAACAACTACAATCTCTCATGGAGACACTGGACACAACAGAACCGTGTTACATCAGATGTGTGAAGCCAAATACAGTTTTGCAGGCACGAAAATTTGAGAACTTATATGTCTTAAAGCAGTTAAGATATGGGGTAAGTTAAATGTTTCCTTGTCTTCTATGTATTACTGTTAAGTAAATTCAAAAAATTTCTTCCGACAATTACTTAAATGGTATCCCTGCAGGGAGTACTTGAGGCAATAAGGATTAATTGTGCTGGATATCAAACAAAAAGAACATTTGAAGAGTTCCTTGATCGTTTTGGAGTGCTATCCCCTGATGTCCTCGACAGGTAAGAAGATTATTCTAGTTTACAAGAAAATGACGACTGTGTTTTTAACTTTGATTGTCATAAGACATTCATGCCTTCAAGAAGATAGAGTAAGAATTATAAGTCAAAGATGGAATGCAAGCATTCTTATGCTGAACTACTTGAAGCATCACTTGAAATAAGTAGTAAGAACAATCTATGATGTAGCTCATATAGACTTACTTGAAAACAAATAGCATTGATCTATATCTCTCGTTGTCAAGTCCTACAATATATATGTTGAGCTTCACATTAATCCCATATGATAATTGTTAAAATATAAAACCATTCATGTGTCTCAACTTAATCTTTTGGGAGAGATGATTCATGATGTGGTATCAGAGCTTCTATGACCAAATGGTCTAAAGTTTGATTCTTGTTTGCTCCCTTTCTTTTGAAAAAAAAATAAATAAAATTTCAGCACAAGATAGAATGGACCTGTGTATTATCCACGCTTCAAGCCAAAAGAGGCTATTGCGTGAAGAGGCGTATTAAGGTATAAAATTATTTATGTACATCTACCCAACAGCTTAAGCTTTTGGGAGAGATGGTTCATGAGTCATGACAATAATTAATTCTTTCTTCTTTGCAGATTTGATGAGAAAAAGGCATCTATTGCCATTTGTGATAAGATGGGCTTAAAAGGCTATCAAGTAAGTATATATATATGGAAAAATGTGTTATATAGAAGCAAAAGGCATAATTTCCATAAAATTTCCAGTAACTTATGTGTTACAAGCTCTAATGCATTTTGCCCCTCCCCCATAATGTTGTTTTCCATCAGATGGGGAAAACAAAGGTATTTCTCAGAGCTGGTCAGGAGGCTGAATTAGATGCACGAAGAGCTGAAGTCTTAGCTAAAGCAGCTAGACACATACAGAGACAAATCCGTGCACTTTTAACTAGAAAAGAGTTTACCACCCTCAGAAATGCTACAATTCGTATCCAGAAAATTTGGAGAGGTCAGTTTTCTTCACAAAACTAACTTTTGTTTTTAATACATCCTTTGCTTTTGCTTAAGTGCATCATTGTGATGGTGTTGTCCCAGAAATAACTTATTTGAATTACTTTTCTTTTCCCTTCATTATTTCAGCAAAACTTGCACGTAAACTCTATGGATATTTGAGGAGGGAAGCAGCTTCTATCAGGATACAGAAACATGTGCGTGCACACAGAGCAAGAATGAATTATACATCATCACAAGCATCAGCTATAGTTATTCAATCGGTGTTGAGAGCAACAGCAGCACGAAATGAATATAGGTACAGAAGACAAACAAAGGCTTCAATCAAAATTCAGGTAAAGACAGCTGTACAAGGAGTAGTATCTAACACCAAAATAGGTCATGACGTCCATATTGAAAAAATTTGGAATCCAAAATACATTTTCGCATTGAAAAGTTCATCTATATGTTCATGAATAAAAAGTTGAAGAAACTTTAGATATATGAGCCTGCATAATATGAATTTACTTTGCATCTGTCTTTTATATTAATGCTATTCCATTTCATTTTCCTCTCACAGAGACAATGGAGAAGAGTCCTAGCTCTCTCTAGTTACAAACAAGAGAGACCAAATCTGTCTAAGCGTCTACTACTTTGGATTATGAATAGGCTTGAATGGAGACAGCCAAAGATATTGAACAATTTCAGGCAAATGTCAAAGAAGGCAATCTTAATAGGTTGCAACTACCCAGGAACAGCGGCTGAGCTAAGAGGGTGCATCAATGATGTGTGGAGAATGAGACGCTGCCTCATAGCTTACTGGGGGTTCTCACGGCAAGGTATCATTATTCTCATTGACACGGATCACTCCTACATCCAACCCACTGCGAACAACATACAAACTCAGCTGTCCTTGCTGGTCAAGTCAGCAAAGGCAGGTGACGAGCTGTTCGTTCACTTCAGTGGCCATGGCAGACGCCTGCCTTCAAAGAACGAGCATGATGACACTGGCTATGATGAATACATTGTTGCTACTGATAGGAATCGCATTACAGGTTGGTATACTCTTCCTTGTTTATTTATTATTTATTGGTTAAAACCACTTTTTGGTGTTCTGTATTTTAGTTTTAGTTCCTACACAAAAAATTTTGGTTTAGATTGCTATACATTAAAAAAGTTTTGGTTTAGGTCTCTATTATGGTACTAAGTTCGTCCTTGCTATTAGAAAATTACTAGGCAATATTGGATTTTGCTGATAGGGCTAATGAGATTTGACTAGACATGGTATGTTATCCTGAAACAACTTTTTTAAGTTGTTTTTATTCCTTAAATGGCCTTTTCGCAAAAATAAAAAAGTGATTGAAATAATATCGAAAGATCCTTTTTTTACGCCTTAACCGTCCCTTTCTCAAAAATAGAAAAGTGACTGAAATAATATTGAAATGGCCTTAATCAACTTTTTTTCAAAAATAGAAAACATGTTAGCAAAAAGCCAAACTAACATCCTCCAATAACTTTCTAACGGTAAGGACTAACTCCATAAGGTAGTACTACCATAGGGATTTAAATCAAAATTTTTTTTAAAAGACAGAATAAAACCAAAATTCAGGACGTGTAAAGGGACCAAAAAGTGAATTTAACCATATTTATTTATTTGACAACATCAAGAGATCATTTAACTGATTTTATATACAAATCAATAGCAGCCTAGGTAGAGAGCAGAGAGGAGGGTGGGTAAGGACGTGGCTAGGGCCAGAAAATAGTGAGTTATGTTGTTTTGTTATAGTTAAGATATATTTTTGGTTTCTTATATTTACAATTGTTTCTAAGATATCGTCTTTAATCATTATATCAGATGTTTATTTTTATTAAATTCTTATATTATAAATTTAGCGGGTAATATTATCATAATAATGTTAAAAATATCTTTTAACCTATTATTATTTGAGTTAATTGTTATATAGAGACAGTATAAAAAAAATTTTATACTGCTCAAATGCTTATATTTGTAAAATTATTAAAGTAATGGATGATTGAGTTAAATATTTTTATCGAAATGACAATATATGATTGGATGTCTATAAAATTTTTTTTATATTGACAATATATACAAATTAAATCCTTATTTTTTATTAGAATTAGAAATTTGTATAAGGGTCACAGTAAGTCAATAATATGGTTAATTACCTAGTGAAAGACATTTTAAGAAAATAAAAGGGAGAGCTGATTGAATTGAAATAGCAATATATACTCCGAATTAGTAGTATAGGAAACGATGCTAATTGTGTTTCGTACCAGATGATGATTTCAGGGCAGTTGTGGACCTGGTCCCAGAGGGTTGTAGGATGACATTCTTAGCAGATTGTTGCCACAGCGGGGGGTTGATTGAAGGTGCTAAGGAGCAAATAGGAGACAGCACAAAGAAACGACGCCAACATTCACGCTCTGGCTTTATATCCGGAGAATTCGAGAACTGTCAAAATGAGCAATACGCCTATGTGATGTATAGATCTTTGCGTCCTCCTAATCCGCCTGAGGTAATAATTGATGATGATGATGATGATGATGATGATGATGGCGGCTTTGAGATGCTCGAACTTGGAGAAAGTAGTGGGATCTTGGATAATCAAGTAGAGGCAAGTGCTGGATCAACTGAGAGCAGCATTTCTGTAGACCGTGGAATTCTGTTGAGCGCTTGCCAAAGTTACGAAGGAGCCGTGGAGGCCAGCTTACATTCAGATTCGGACAAAGCTTTTGGGGTTTTTACCGATGCTGTAGTGGGAATATGTAGGAAGAATAAGGGTCGATTTACATACCGGGAGCTTGTTCTCTGGGCTAGGGATGAAATTAGGGATCGCGGCTTCAATCAAAGACCTGGCCTCTATTGCAGCGACCTCCATGCTGATGCACCTTTTTTGGGTGTTGATTTGATCTAATTGAGACACGGAGAGCGTAAAAATTTCTCTTCTGATTATTGCCTGTAAGTCCTGTATAATTTGTCAAGTGTAATTGTCTCCCACAGAAACCCGTGTGGTTTCGACCAAAAATAAAAATTTATAGCCCATTGGATATTTTCTATTATCTAGTCCTTAATCAAGTGTCTGTGGCTCATGGCATTTGAAAGGCACATTGTAAATATGAACAATTGAGATCTTTTATTGTCATGTCAAATCTTTATTTTACACACACTTATTGTTTAGCTGACATGTATTATTTATTTTAAGCAATTGATAATACATCAATCTTTAATACTATATTTATTTATGTATATCAATTGCAAAATTTTGATACTTGGTGTCGTTAGGACTATTGTACTGATGATTGACACTAAATTAAAGTGATGATATTTTTAAAGTTGGGTATTGTTGTGGCCGCTCTACTTGTGTTTAACACTTGAGGTCTGGGGACATAAAGATGAATTTGAAATTCAGTGTTATTAGGGACCACCCTGTGGTTGACGGTATGTTGGGGTTAAGGCATGATGGGTTTTCACAAATCAAACAATATCTCTGGCTCCAAAGGCATAATTTTGAGAGAAATTATGAGCTCTGACAATGAAAGTGGTATTATAACTATTGAATTACATTGACCTATTATTCTCTTGCTATGCTCCACACTAATCAACAATCAATGGAGTTGGTGATACTTGTAATCATGGATTGTTTCAACATCAATAAGAGATGTAATGACATCCATGAGTTGATGATACTTGATTTTAGTAAGATGGAGTCATGTTTAGATGTAGTATATTTGATATGTATCTTCTTAAAATGTGGCCATATTAAAAAATTGGTAGTTATCCCAAGAGTCATTTTCGAAACATATTCTTTAAATTAAAACCACAATTGATTTTACCCAAATGAAAAAAAAAAAAAGAATTATTAAGTAATTCCTGCGGTTTGCATTCAACTGTGGCCTTCTGATTTGCTAAAAGCAAGCTAATATGTGGCACATATTCGCCTAAATTTTAAAACCCAATTAATAGCTCAAGCGATCTATCTATTTTGGGCTTCAAATTGCATCCCAATTTTTATCATACATTAGCCCCATATTTTTGCAGAAAAAAACTTCGTGATTGATTACAACGCACGAGAATTATTAGATATGCAAAAGGAGTGTTTTTATCCCTCATCTTGTTTGTTTTATTGATGTGGTCGCCTATCGTTAACTTTTTTTTAATTTCGCGGTTTATGTTATAAACTGTTTACCACTAATTTGGACAATAGTTACTATTCCGTCGTGAAACTAACAAAAAAAAAAAGTTTGATATGACATAAATGGTATTGAGTGGCACACATTTAGATGTGACGCTGCTTGTGTTTCAACATTTTCCACAAGCTTCGTGACAAGAAATGACTAGGAAGGTGGATTCTTTTGTGCATCTCTTTTATCATATATTTGGTGTATTTTTTTTAGCGTAGTTAATGTGAAGTTGATAAGTGGTGTGGTGCATAATGATTTTTTACCTAGGGGGTGCATTTTAGACAAAGCTCCCCCACCCCTCACACCAACCACCTCCTCTTGGCTGCTGCTTCGCATGCCACTGCCCCTCCATTTCGCCGCACCACCACCCATGCCACAGCCCCTGCCCCCTCTCCACCTCCACCCGCACCTCCAACCCTTCCTCCCTTTCTTCATCTGCGGAGCTTTAATTCACCGTTAATGGTGGATCCTACACCACCGCGTCTTCCCCCTTAGTTGCGAGAGCTCTGTCGATGTTGTTGCGATGGTTGAGGTCATCTCTGGATTTTGCGAGGAGACAGATGTCGAGGCTGAGTAAAGGGGGCTCAACTGTTGCGTCACTATTGAATCGTAAACACACACCGACGGGAATGGTAGTGCGGTGTTGTGTCGCTGCTGGTTCAACTTTGTGGGAGTTGACGACTAGAAGCATAGGTTGAGTGCGCAGTGGCAAAAGTACTGTCTGGAGGTGAGTTTTGATAAAGCAAGGATGACACCCTATCTTAGTTAGGATTTATATACTTAGTTTGTTAGGTTTTTGATTCTGTTTGTTGTATCTTATCCTTAGTTTTAGGTCTTATCTTTATCTTTCTATTATCTATTGATTTTATCTCCTATTTTATTGTTATCCTTGTAACCACTTTATCCATATAATAAACTTCCTGGTATGACTCATACTTGAGCTCAACCAGTCTTTCATTCAAAAAGTCTTCAGGTTGAAGATGATGGTCGGAGAAGGACTCTAGGGTGCTTTTAAGGTTGCATCTAAAATGTACCAATTAGACAAAAGGTGCACCATGCACCATGATGCGGCTCCAACAAGTATACCGGATCGTACAAGTAATAAAGTGATGAAAAAGATATCGTTCTCACGAGGATAGATCAATTACCAAGTAACTAATAGGAATAACTATTTGGACTAGACGAACGGAATGTATAGAGAAAACTAAAAGAAATCAAATAAAACAAGAGAACAAAACTACACTTAAAGATAACTTAAATCATTGGGATGGACACTAGGGCTAACTGACTTTACCTGACTATGGACTCAATTATCTAGTTTTTACCTTAATTGATTAATGGTTGGATTCCTTAAACTAATTTCAAGCCTTTCTCGAGGTCAAGAAATTCTCTTTACCCTAAATTGATTGCCTAATCTTTTAGTTACAAACTAATTTAGGAAAAGGTTAAAGCTTTATGGATTCCTAAGATGATTACATGAGTCACGTTTATCTATCTCTAGGGTGGTGTTGTAACATCCACCACGAGTTCCGAGTTCCGACTTCATCTTCAAATTTCACATAAAATGGATAATTCCGACTTCCGAGTTTCTCTTCGAATTTCAGCAAAATTTCTGACTTCCGACTTCATCTGGCATAAATTCTCGACTTCTGACTTAACCTTCAAGTCCAAACAATATGGACGTGATTCCCGATATCCGACTTTATGTCTTAAAGAAAACGGACCTGATTTCCGATCTCATAATTTATTTCCAAGTTTCAAGCAAGATGTACGCGAGTTCCGACCTCAGACCTTATGTTTCAAAATAGTGTACATAGTTTCAGACCTCCGAGTTGATAGTTTAACACAATGGTTACAAGTACCGACCTCCGGGTTGAATGTAACGAGTTCCGACCTTAGAGTTGAACTCAACTAGAATGGACACGAGTTTAGATCTTTGAGTTGATTTCCAAGTTGTACACGAGTTCCGATTTCCGAATTTATTCCTAGGAGCTTTCCATTTCTATTGGTGTTCCCGAGTTTGAATTGGGAGTTTCGAGATTATGTGATTGTGTGCTGTATGATTTCCGACATCCGACTTTGCTTCCAAGTGTCGGATAAACCAGACAAGATTTTCGATATCTGATTTCATCTTAGCACGAGTTCTGACTTTAAGCAGAATCGAGATGAGTTCCCTTTTCAGATAGAATGGAAGTGAGTTCCACTTTTGGGGCGACGTGGAGAGTAATTTAGCCACAAAAATGGGAGACATAACCGAACTTCAATCACAAAATTTCAACCAATCAACACTCACAATTCCAACAGCTCTCATGTATTTAAGTCAAACATTCCTTCTCACTTCTGGCTGACTTGCGCCTCCCTCTCCCTCTTGTTCCAACTTTCCTCTTCTCTTCCCTTCCCAACCTACTCCATTAAATCTCCAAGCTTTGTCAAGGTTCCATCAATCCAAACTCAAATTTAGCAAGATCACACCTAAAGGAGGTAGGATTCCATTTCTGTTCTTGAATTCTTTGCACTATGGCTGCATGAAATTTTACTCTTCTTCATGTATTTGATGATATATTGGATGTATATGATGGATTATGATTGGATTAATATGAAATCTTGAGTTGGAATTAAAGTTAGAAGGAGAAAACTAGAAGGAGTGGAGAATTAGGATGCTGTCTAGGTGAAAAGTCCAGGGCAGTCTGAATGGCAGAGTGTACGGCTCTGCCTACAGCCAGTTAAATCTGATGAAATTATTTTTATATGAAAGTAGACATTCAGAGCTTTCCATACATATATAATATAAGGCCATTGGATTAGTATTGAAAGAGATATGAATTTTTGAAATTTGACCTAGGAATCAGGACTTTCATCCGGGTAGTGTGACTTGAGAAGGGTGTAACTCACCCTACACAATTCCAAATTGAGTGAAACCAACTTTGTTAGAAAGCTTACACATAAAAGAACATCCTATAAAGAAATTTCGAGTTTGTCATGCCATTTGTTCCCATTGATTTAAGGAAGTTATCCTATGTCCAAACTAGGCCAAAATATGGTAGTTCAGGAAGGTCAAATTTCAGGACTTATAACTCGAGCTATACTAAAGCAAATGAAATGAGACTTATTGCAAATGAAAGGTTGTCCTATTAGCTTTAATATGAGATCAATTATGTATGATTTGATCTTGGTTTCGATTTTTAGTGAATTTTTACTTCCAAGAGTATAATTCGGACTAGTGATCGAATGGGCTGAGGCAAAATTTAAATATCTTGAGCTACACATATCAAAATGAGATCGGACCAAAAGGGTTGGAAACTAGACACATAGAGCTATGACATATCCAAAATTCAGGTTTAAATGAGTTGAATAGAAGTAAAGGTGGATTATACAAAATTCAGACAGAACTGAATAGAATTGGCAGAAATGACCAAATTGATGGTTTCACAAGTGTTAGTGAACATATAAGACTTGAGTTGACGATTGCAAGTTTTACATTGATAGATTTGTTAGATTGATTATACTGCTATGACTGATTTGTCCGTGGAGGCTGGCATTATTCATGGAAAAACGGATCTGATCCGTTATACTGCCGAGTTTTCGGCAGAATAGTAAAGAGGTTATGTTATGAGCCTTTATATGTTATGAATATGCATGTGAAAATCATAAAGCATATGTATGAGTGATTTCAGCATGTTTATGCATGACCATGTGTGAAAATGAAAAGACATGAATATATATATATATATATAATGTGAATCCCTTCATTTGGAGGCAGTTGCACATTGAATCCCTCCCTGTGAAGGCAGTTAAATAATATAATATGTGGGTCCCTTCACTTGAAGGTAGTTGCACATTGAATCCCTGCTTGTAGTTAAATGATAAAGATGTGGGTCCCTTCACCTAGAGGCAGTTGCACATTGGGTCCTTCCTTGTAAAGGCAGCTAAAACTTGGATCCCTCTATATTGGAGACAGATAGCCAACTGAGTCCCTCCGACCTAGAGGCAGTGGGTCCCCTCGTGGGCTAGTCTGTGTGGCGATGGTCACGAGTTGAGCTGACGAGCTCACTCCCAAATCAGACTGCCCAAGGGCAGTAAAGGCTAAAGACTAACGACTAAAGATTAAAACATATGCAAGCACCCTACTTACATGAGGCATGACATCGATCCAGTTAGTGTGAGTATAGGGGATAGGGCTTACATGAGGCATGACATAACCCAGCTAGTGTAAGTACCGAATGAAGGTCCCATATTCCTAAGGATCGTGACATGGCAATCACGCTCTGATGGGGTATGACATGGCGATCATACTCTGGAATGTGGCATGTAAAGATTTTATGATGAAAGATATAATGATAAGTCTATATGCGATCACGCTCTGATAGGGTATGACATGGCGATCATACTCTGGACTATAGCATAATGATCCCACACCCTAAGGAATGTGACATAGCGATCACATTCTGATGGAGTATGACATGGCGATCATGCTCTGGGACGTGGCAGGAAGAACATATTCCTAAGGAATGTGACATGGCAATCACATCCCGATAGGGTATGACATGGCGATCATACTTTAGAATATGTGTAACAAGTAAAGGAAGATAAAGAAAGAAAAGTAAATTTTATGTATCTGCATAAATTCAAGTATAAGTAAAGTTATGTGTACCTATTATGTCTCTAGGGTATTGATGCTATTGTATTATATTTATGTTTTAGTTATTATTCATAATATAATTCATGAATTGATGTTGTATGGGCTCTCCCAAATGCCAAATGTATGAGTAAAAATGAACTTTCCTTCGGATAATATATTTTCGAACTATAAAATTAAACAGTTTACATAACATATTTATCTTTTCATAATAAACTGAAGCAAATTGGAGATGACAACGATGACAGTATGTATGATAGTTAATGAATCCTATTGAGAATTTATAATTCTCACTCCTATTTCTGTGTTATCTCCAGATAGTTCAAAAAGTTCCGAAGATAGCTGAAGTTGCTGTCAGATAAGGTCCACTGAGGTAACAGTAACAACTCCAGGGTGTGGTACTATGACTTAAGCATAGTACTGTACTTGGGAGGGTGTTACAATTTGGTATCAGAGCAGTTCGACCCTCCCCGGACCTGAGGATTTGGACTGACTACGTTTCCAATGTACCCTGGAATCTTTAGCTAGTGTTATGTGAAGAATCTTATCTATTCAGATAGGATCTAGGATTAGACATGCATGACTGCCTAACTGTGAATGTTATTAGTTACTATCACAGTTAACTTATTATTGAGCCTGATCAACTCAATGATTTGTTGCGTGTGATTAGGAACTAATGGCTTCTAGGGGGCGTGGTAGGCTACGAACTGTACCCATTCCAGAAGATCCTGCTAATTTTATGGACACGATGTGTGAAATGGCTCATGCAATGTGGAAGCAGGTCGCTGCAACTCATCAGATGATGGACCAGTTGGGTAGGTGGCCTGACGCCAGCCATGGGGGAAGTCCACATGGCCTAGGAGCAGACCTGGACTATCTTAAATTTGCCGAGTTCAGGAAAGCGAATTCGCCTAACTTCCGAGGAGCTTTTAACCTAGATAAAGCCGAGGAATGGGTCAAAGCAATGGAGAAAGTCATGGCCTATACTGATCAACAGAAGTGGCCTTTGCCACTTATATGTTGGAAGCGGACGCCAAGTTTTGGTGGAACGGCGCGAAGAGGCTGTTGGAAGAACCCTAAGTTGACATCACATAGGACATATTCAAGGAGGCATTTTATCATAAGTATTTCCCAGTATCGGTGCGAAATGCTAAGGAATTGGAGTTTATGAAGCTTCAATAAGGAAATATGAGTGTTTCAGGGTATATTGATAAGTTTGAAGAACTCCGTAAATTTTTCCACCATCTATCAACGCAAACCTGACGAAAATTGAAAATGCATCAAATTTGAAGGAGGACTAAATGCGAACATTTTAGCCTCGGTGGGGCCAATGGAGATAAGAGATTTTGTTGCATTAGCAAACAAAAGTCGATTAGTTGAAGAATATAACAAGAAGCTCGCTAATACTAGGATGGATGTTTGTGGAAAGAGGCCGGTACCTGAAAACCAGGAACTCGAATATGCCTCACCACCAAAGAAGCTGCGTCAATTTAATGGACGTGGAGATAAACTATTTCAGGGGCCAAGCGTAGGGCAAGTTTGCTCTAAGTGTGGAAAGGCTCATGGAGGTAGACCTTGCTTAGCTGGACAGAACGTATGTTTCAGGTGTGGGAAACCAGGCCACATGATCAGAGATTGCTTATATACATATTAGTCATCTACCCCTAAACCGCAATGACCAGGATAGGTCTTCACCTTGAATGTTGAAGATCTATTTCTCCAAATAAGCTGAAGTGAAATCAGGAATAACCTAGGACAAGGATCCACTTTTTTGTTAAACTATGTTATGTTAAATTATATAACTAGGTTTACTGTATTTTCTTTGACTATGTTTGCTCAACTTCAGTGTGCTTATGTGGGAACTTTTCTTCAAACTCCTATGATAATAAATAGTTAGTTTTGTGACTAAATTTTGAGGACAAAATTTCTTTTAAGGAGGGTGGTAATGTAACATCCACCACAAGTTCCAAGTTCTGACTTCATCTTCGAATTTCACATAAAATGGATAATTCTGACTTCCGAGTTCGTCTTCGAATTTTAGCAAAATTTCCGACGTCTGACTTCATATGGCATAAATTCCTGACTTTCGACTTAACCTTCAAGTTCAAACAACATGGACGTGATTCCCGATATCCGACTTTATGTCTCAAAGAAAATGGACCCGATTTCCGATCTCATAATTTATTTCCAAGGTTCAAGCAAGATGTACGCGAGTTTCGACCTCAGACCTCATGTTTCAAAATAGTGTACATGGTTTCCGACCTCCGAGTTGATAGTTTAACACAATGGTTACAAGTACCGACCTCCGGGTTGAATGTAACGAGTTCCAACCTTAGAGTTGAACTTAACAAGAGTGGACACGAGTTCAGATCTTTGAGTTGATTTCCAAGTTGTACACGAGTTCTAATTTCCGAATTTATTCCCAGGAGCTTTCCATTTCTGTTGGTGTTCTCGAGTTTGAATTGGGAGTTCCGAGATTATGTGATTGTGTGCTGTATGATTTCCGACATCCGACTTTGCTTCAAAGTGTCGAATAAACCAGACAAGATTTTCGATATCCGATTTCATCTTAGCACGAGAATTAAACAGCTTACATAACATGTTCACCTTTCCCATAATAAACCGAAGCAAACTGGAGATGACAATGATGACAGTATGTATGATAGTTAATGAATCCTACTAAGAATTTATAATTCTCACGCCTATTTCCGTGTTGTCTCCAGATAGTTCAAGAAGTTCTGAAGATGGCTGAAGTTGCTGTTAGATAAGGTCCGCTCAAGTAACAGTAACAACTCCAGGGTATGGTACTATGACTTAAGCATAGTACTGTACTTGGGAAGGTGTTACATTCGCTCAACTCACGGTATTTATGATGAGAAGCTTTGTTTATAAACCCTATCTCTAGTTATTGTAAACCAACAGATTAGTTGAATAATATCCAATCACTCAAAAGCATTAGGAACAATCATAAACACTTAATAATCAAGATAAAAATATAAATAAAATCAATTCATGAGTAACATCATCACATAGTAGGTTCCATCAATGCCCTAGAATGGAGTTTAATTCATGATGGAATCATAAATAACAGAAAAAGCAAAAGAAAGAGTAGCCATGAAGAAGAACAAGGATTCCAATGTCTTGAAGGTGAAGGATGTCTCCAACTCTTCACAAAACTCTTCACAATGCTCCTTGAATCTTCAAGCCTCTCCTCTAAGGTTGCCTCCAATGTTTAGAGTGTCAAAAGATGTCAAAAAGGTCATCCAAATCTTTTAAATAATGCCCCAAGATCTTTCTCGCAAGGTTGCTTCGAAAAACAGACTTTCCACATTTATCGCAATTGTGCTCGAGCGTGCTATTCATGTTCGAGCGTGCTCCACTGCATCATAGACTTGTTCTCTCTATTGTGGGCTGCGCTCGAGCGCGGGGTCTTACGCTAGAGCGTGCATCTAAAATAGCAACTCTGCAAATTTGCCTCTTTTGCTCACTTCCAGGCTTAATAGCGATCGGAATAGTTGGAATTTGCCCTCAGAGGTAGAATAGCAATTGTAGATCTTTGAGTAAGCTTTCCAACACAACAAGAACCAACTCAATTGGAGTTTTTTAGCTCAAGATATAATCAAAATACTAATGAATGGTTAGGCTTGACAGCTTCAAAGATAAAATGCAACTTCAATCTTGTTTTGTCTTTTTCTACTAGAAGACTTGAGAATCCCGAAAAGTGCTTAACAACAAAGTTGAAGATCTCCTTCTCATATTTTCAAAGAGTCCTAAATCATGTCAATTTGACTTCTAGAGAGTTAGATGTGAATTTTCTCTTGTGACATGGTGTTGAAATTCGGCAAAATGGACTACTTAAGACTCCAATTGAACTCTTTTTCCACTTGAGTACTTGTACCTAATTGAAACACAAGGAAAACATAAATAACTAACCAAAAATATGAGAAAATGACAAATAAACTAGAAAAAAACCTAAATTAAAGAAACCAACTGAAAACAACTAAAATGCCCAAGTAAATTTGTGTAACCAAAGCCTAAATCTAAATAAAATAGAACAAAAATAACTCACTATGGGGAGTTATCACACCACACCACTTGTCAACTTTACATTAACTACAGTAAAAAAATGTAAGATAAAAGAGATCTACCAAAGAATCCACCCAATGGTAATTACATTGTTAGAATGTTGGTAACACCACGGACTATAATGAAAAATTAAATATAACATATCACATTAAAAAAACAAATCAAGATGACGAATGAGGAAAAGCTCATTTTATCTATTAAATAATTTAATATTCTCCCATTAATGCAAAATCAATTTTTTTTATTTTCATTTAAAATAAATTAAAATTAGAAGTACATAATTGATGCAGATAGGAGTAAAAATATGGTACGCTACTAAAACAACATTTTATTTTTCTAAAATACAAAATCAATGTTCTTTTTCGAAAACTTATATTTCATAGACCATATGAATGCTTGATTTACCCTTTTAAGCAACAACCTACAAAGATTTCAAAGAAGATCTACTTAATGAAGAGTAAGAGTAAAAGTTGAAGTGGAATTTTTGTAGAATTTGATTTCACAATCAAATAATTTTCAAATAGATATTTAGTAGTTATTATTACTTAAGTGAAACTCATTTCTTTATTTTTTTTTCTTTGTTATCTTGGACAAAAACTTTGTCATAAATATAATTGTGAAATTAGTCTCTCAAACAAATAATTACTGTTAGCTAAAAAATTTTCTAAACTTACATGAAAACTCTTAGGGGGCATTTGGTAGATAGTTAGGAAACAGATTCCCAGAAAAAGTTAAGAAGATTCCTATATTTGGTACAAGTTTTGGAAAAATATTCCTAGGAACGTTACATTCCTGGGATTAGTTTTAGGATAAAATTCCCCCAAAAATAATCTCATCTCACATATGGGATTGCAATATTCTCATAGGATGAAAATATTTTTCCTTGTAAAAAGACCAAATTACCCCTATCGCCACCTACTGCCACCTATCATTGGTTACCTTCCGTTGCCACCTTCCACTATCAGCCACCACCAGACCACTACTGGGCCACCGTCGAGCCACCACCAGACCATTATTGGCCATCGCTGGCCGCCATTAGACAATACCCATTGCCATTAGACCATTGCCAGCCACCACCCTTCGCTATTGGCCTCCGTCAGACCATCAAGGGTATTTTTGAAAATGAACAAAATATTCCTAAAAATTCAATCCATATACCAAACACTCCAAAAAACACATGCTTGAGAAAGCTATTTTCGAGGATAACCTTCTACCAAACGCCCCTTAAGTGAGGTTTTTTTATCTTTCTGTCGGTTATTGGTTAAACTATTCACCAATTTTGTGAATGGGTGTGTTTGGGTAAGAAAAAAAATTCACTTTGTCAAAAACAAAATCAAAAGCACAAGCACAAGAAAAAGCATAAAATTGTTTGATGTTTGGATGTAATATGTAAAAGTATATTTTTATCAAAATTAAAGTTTGTTAACATGTTAGAGTATGAAAATTATAAATATACTTTTTCTTATAATTATAATTGAGGACAAGAAAAATCATTACTTTAAAAAATATATTTGAATAAATCGACCCAGCTCAAGCCAGATTAATTAGAATTCAGTAGATTTTTTTGTATTGATTGCTTGGAGAAAATAATGTAATTTTTGTGCATTAAAAATCTTTTTTAAAAATTCATAATTATTTTATATTTTAATATAAAATAACTTAATTAAATATATAATTAATAGGAAATAAATAGGGATCCGTTTACTCCATACCTAACTTTAAAGAGTTACTCTTAATCCTCAGTGTTTATTTTCCTAATGTCTAACAATTTTGTGTTAAGTGGTCACGTGACTTCTCACTTTTTCCCTTGCCTTTAGTCCCTTTTCCCTACCTAAACAGCAACATCATCTCCAACTCCTTTAGTGGTAACATCTCCAACCTCACTACCAACCACTATACCTTCGCTTTCACCGCATTGGTTTACTGAGTGAGTTTGTAATCTTTGAAAATTTTTGAGTTTTGCATTCCTTATTTCTACTAGGCCGAGCTCCTTGTTTCTACAAAATTCTATTTCCTTCAAAGAACTCTGCAAGTGGCAATTTTTTTATTGGTTGCATCCTTGCCTTGGTAGATCAAAAAGACTATTATTGTGGGTATAATTAGGAAGGTCAAGATGCCAAAGGCATACAACAAAGTATGCAGAAAGGAGTGGAAGGGGTGAATAGGAAAGGATAAGGAAGGTTAAAGGATTATGTTCCACAATTTTTGGGATAACTTGCGTATGTCTATGACAAGAAGTTGGCTTCATCAACTGTTTGGATTTGAAGGGCATATCCCTAAAAGTGGATAAACTGTGGCAAACATGGAGGATTTGAATTGAATGCTATGGAATACCGCCACATGCTTGGTCTAAAGAGAACGTAAAGAAGATAGGGGAAGTGTAGGGGGTTGTTGTGTATCTTGACAAGAATATTGAAGAAGGAAGATCTTTAATCACAGTTAGAATTCTCATAGATACATATGTGTGGCAGTTTATCCATGGATGGATATTCTTATCTATTGATGGCATAGGGTATGATATATACTTTAAGGAATAAAATGGAGACGTTTATAGTCAATTATATTTCAATAATAATCATCCAAAGAATAATCAAGATGTGGAAAACTCTAATGCTACAAGTTCAGAATTTCTTTGGCCAGAAGATAGATTGTAGGAAGTCAGTCCAAGGGTGGATGTAGACAAAGTGTCACAAAATATACATTGCAATAAGGAAGACGTTGGCATTAATGGGGTTGTACATATTAAAGGAAGAATTAATGACAATGTGGTGGACTTCCAAGAAATTAATAATTTTGAGAATGTGAAGGAACCACATACAAAGAAGATTGGTTAAAGGAAAGTAGGACAATAAGTTTTTTTTTTGTGGTCCCCCCAAGGGGGTGGTGGAGGGCAATAGGGCTCTGCCCTTCGACTCGAAGTCGCACCCTTGAGGTGCACCTTCTCAAGAGGCTAGTGTCATGACTAATTAAGCTAGCCTCTAGGTGCATAGGATAATGAGTTTGTATGATGACATGCACACAATGTGATTAAAGATGTGGGGTTGGATCGAATCAAGGCTCAAGGCAAAAATAAGCCCAATGGAGCAATAAAGGAAGTTGAGAACGAAGTAGAGTTGGAGAAGGAAATTGAAGTCAACACTAGCCCAAATGGCGACCAATCAGACTCACTTGCAGCACCACTAAGTTTTGGGCCTAAAATAGGGGAAGATAGATCTAATCGAGCTACGAAGAAGAAACCTCAGGATTGGTGAATTGGCCTTTAACCCGTAATATGAGGAAGAAAGTGACAAAAAGGATCCAAATGAAAAAGGATGCAATTGCGGACGAGACTGTGTCGCAGTGGTTTACCTGCACCTTGTGAAACAAACAGGATCAGATTCGATCCTTGCATAGGGGTCAATGAGCCCTTCCCTCTTCCCCCCCAAAAGGCCAAAAAAAAAAAATAGAGAGAGAGATATATATAGAAAGAGAGAGAGAGAGAGAGAGAGAGAGAGAGAGAGAGAGAGAAAGGATGCAATTGAATCATGGAACTTGGGCAAAGCATTGGGTCTCTATGCGAAGAAGGAAGAAGAGGTGATAAGAACTTTGAAGTAATTAAGAATGAAGAAAGGTGTTGAATCAGCATGCAAAATCAGAAAAAGAGGCTCCAACCAGAAAAGGAAGAAAGATTAAGGAATGTTCTCGAATAACCATAGGTGAATATAAGTTGTCCTCATGAAAACTTTGAGCTGGAACATAAGAGGAATGTCTTTTTTTTGGGGTTTGGTAAAGAAGATACAATTAAGAAAATTATCAAGGATGTAGGGTTAGTGGAAAAGAAAATTTTAGAGGCAGGAGTGAAGAAAGTGGATGAAACATGGGGAAGTAATAGTTATGGATGCCAATAGTTTGGGTGCATGAATGGTGGAAGTGGGTTGCTGAGTCAAATCTCTCTAAGGAGGGATGTTCATAAATAGGGCAAATACTCTTTGTTGAGTCATTTTCATATGTAGTAACAAGGTACTAAATTGAAGGGAAATACAGGGCGGGGTTTGTTAAAAAAAGTTTGAAGTCCACTACAAAAAAGAATTCTTTGGATGTAATATAAGGTTTTATTGGTCTATATGGTGTGAATGCTTCAAATAAAAGGAATATCACAGGTAATACCAAATAATCTGTTGGTGTCCTATGATTCTTGAAGTTGCACTAATATTTGCAGGTATTACGAGGATGGAGTGGTTGAATGTGTTTGCTATTGTTATATCAAGTTTATGGTTTACAAGAAATAAAATTGTTTTTGACAATAATGTGCATAGATAGGAGGAGATGTGCTAGGTAATAAAATCATAAGCTAAAGACTGGTTTCAGTGGTTTTTTTTTTTTTTGTCATGGATCAAAGGTAAAGATAATGTATCCAAGATAGCACAACTATGGAGTTATCGTTGGTTACCTACTTCTGGTAGTTGTCTTCTACTATACGTGTATATTGATATTATTTTTTTTTTTTTTTGAAATTGGTTAGAAACGTGTCTCTATTTTTATTGGGGTGTTGTCTTTGTGTTTTTGGTTTGGCTTTCTATCTTTTGTATTTTACTCCTCTTATTTTTTTTTAAAGTCTAAAGCTTGACTTAAGTACTAAAAAAAGGAAAATTAGGTTGCTTGTTAATGTAATTGAGCAGTACTGGGTAGACAACGATGATGAGCAATGGTATGATGGAGGCACTTCTTGTTAAATGTAGCTAAGAGGCAAAAATGAAACTTTGTTGGCAGAGTGGTAGGAAACTAAAATAATTTGCCAAAAAATAGGCAACCTAAAGCAAAAAAGACACGATGAACAATAAAGGATGAGAATGAGGAGACATGAGAAAGGAATTGATAAAATGAAAAAAAAAAAATTCACATCAGGAGTTAGGGAATTGATTATTGCCTTCACATTTTATTAAAATGAATGATGAAGACTAAGTAACTTTGTAAAGTTACAACTAAAGTAGTCATATACCTAGTAACAAAAATTAAAATTAATAAAATGATTGTTTCAATGAATGTATGTATTTTTTTTCTCAAAATATTATAAGTGGGAAAGCCAAATATAAACAGTTGTTACAAATTTTTTGGTGAGTCTCTTTTTCTTTTACCAGAATTTATAAAAATCAAAAGTAGCTCCTTACTTCTCAAAATAAAGTAGAAAATTGATTAATTTTTACTTCTATTTTTTTAATAAAAAAGTTTAACTAAAATAAACTTAATAAGTACTAATATTTTTTAGTAAAAAACAATCCTTTTTTCTCTGAGAAACAAAAACAAGAAGCACCCACTATCTTGGCTAAGGAATCGTTGGTACTCTCAAGTTTTGAACTAACATTAGTCCACTTATTAATAACCATTGGATCTTGAAGGGACAGCTCAAATTAATAATTCATAATATCATATATTATTTCTTAAATTTTATTAAATAATATAAAATTTTTAAAGCAACAAACTTGCCCTTGCACTAGCATTATCTCTCTCTTTTCAACCTATCCTTTCAATATGATTTTCCTTCCACCCAATAGCTTTCTTTGTTCCTTGCTCTTCTTCACACAAATCGCATGCCAAATTCTCGCCATAATAAGAAAGAGGTTGCAAATCATTGATTTTTCTTGCTTTTGTATATGATATTGGCCCTAACCCCTAACTGGATTTCAAGCAGTTTTAGCAGCAAAAATGATATTGTTCTAGATTATGGATCTCTTTTTTTTTTTCTTGTACTACTAGAATATGGATCCTCATCAATTAACAAAATTTCTTCTCCCTAGTAGGCTTAGAATAAAACATCTTCCTCTTTCTTTCTTCCAACATTAACACACTTTTCATAGCAAAAATTCATAAAAACAAAAGAAAAAAAATTAAAACAAAAAAAGAGAAGCCCAACATCAACAAGAACGAAAAGAAGGCCTCTTCAAGTTCACATGGGGACCTCACCATGAGGGCGCCATCAACAAGAACCTATGTTTGTGTCAACAACAAAAATGAAAAAGAACCATGTGTGTTTTTGAGAAAGAGAGGAAATAGGCATACTTGAATATGGAAGAGGATGGAGATGTGGGAGAGGCCCAGGGAGGAGAAAAGGGCGATGTTGGTTAGAGAAACAGAGAAAGCTTATAGTAAAGAACAAATGTGTTGGAGTGGTGGCTTTGTGGTGGTGGTGTGGCAATGGTGACGATGTCAGAGATTGATCCACCGGAGATTGATTTGGTGGTGGTAGCAGCAGCTTGGAGAAGACAACAAAAGGAAAAAGGTGGAGGGAGACTGGTGGCGATGACAAATATTTTAAGGATATTTTCATAATTTCAATATGTTAAAATGTGATGGAGCAACGTTGCTCCATGACATCGGGGGACTAAGGAATCCTTCACCATTGTCTTTACACTATTTATGAAATTGCTCCTCTTTTGTTCAAGTAAGCTTCTTTTTATATTTTTTAGGCAGAACCACCAAATTGCTCCTCTTGCTAATGAGTTTTATTAGTGTTAACAAAAAATATTTTACGAATACTACATGAAAAAATAGTATCTTTTGGGAACTAAATTATCAATACTTTAATTTTTCAGGGATCAAATTGGTGGTACACCCTTCTTATTAAATAAAGTGCACGTGGATAGCACTAATGTGTTTAGAGCTATTTACATGGGATACACACCAACGCAAATGGTGCTATCCTTATGGAAGCACCAACAAATTTAGGTAGATACTATAACGAATCTTACTTAATAAGGTGTACCATACACCTTGTCAAAAAGTGTGATTCAATGTGTTATCATTTAGTCAAATTTCAAAGCATCTATCCACACTTTTTGATGCATTTAACAACATTTATGAATGTTGCTAATGCAAAGTTAGTGGTGCATCTTACGTCAAGGTGCATGTTAGACAACACCATAAATTTGGCACTATCTTTGTAGAAAGGTCAAATATGCATATGTTTAAAGTATGAAATCAAGAAGCATGTAGGTGACATTATATTAAAAATATTAAAACATTTTTTAGCTTCTGGGGTTGAGCTTTTTCAACTATTTGTCTTTTCTTTCTTTACTTACTAAGACTAATGTATTTCCATTTCTTGTATTTTTTCAATAATTATTGAAAGAGGCTTAAGACTTTTTAAAAAGACAAAATACATATTTTGGCCCCTAACAAAAATTTCAAGGGACAAATTAGTTCCTCAGGATTTGGAAATTCATAGGCAGTCCCTCGCTATTCAAAAAGGGGGATATATTAATCCCTCTATATAGATCCGTATAACCAAAAAATTCTTAAAATTTTTGTACGAAAAGAATAATATGTTCTCCTTTTTTAATGGTGAGGGATTACTTACAGATTTCCACATCTTGAAGGACTAATTTGTCCTCCAAATTTTTGTCAAGGACTAAAATAGATATTTTGTCTTTTAAAAAAGAGAGGACCAGAAAAGTAATAATTACAAGAAACACCAAGAACAATAAAGCAAAACACCAACAAGAAGGCTTAGAAAAACTAGGAACAACCCTACACTCAACTAAGAATCACTCCAAAAAAACCCCTAATAAAACAAACAGACTCAAAAAAACAACAACAATAGCTGAACCACACCAACTCCACCACCTAACATCGCGCTAACAAAAGGAATAGCCCACAATGCCAAATTCTCAAATCTTGGCTTTCCCCTCCCTTTTTCCACATTTTCTACCTTTAGAACCAACATTTTTCTTACATTTCTATCCTTGTGACTCTTTGTCACAGCTCGGATGACATCGATTTCGTTAGAAGATGAGAGACCTAACATTTTCCCTAATTCCTGTGATTTTCTAACTTCCCATAAACCTTCTTCCTCATAATCTATTTTTGTTTCACCCCAAAAATTCCGTTGGTTCTCATCATCACCTACTACATTCTCATCTTGAAAATTACCTAACTTTGATATCTTCCTTTATGCCAAAACCCGAGGGAATGGCAATGATCCCCTTCAATATTTACGCAAAATTAACATCCTTATTCATCACTTGCACATTATCTTCATTGTCTAGCAAAAGCACTTGTACTTCTATCCCAAAAACCAATTTGCATAGTAAACTGCCACTTCTCATCTTGATTTTGACAAGGAATCAAGCAGACATCCCCAGGATTTGGACCGAACCCAGGACGTAAAGGAATGGGGAGAGATCCATTTGACTCCGGTTGCTTATTAGGCTTGGATGCTTGGCGTAGTTTATCACACAAGTATGAGTCACCCACTTCAGTACAAGACCATGTATTGGATTCATATAGGCCCAACAAAGCCACATCTTTTGAAAAAAAAGGGACAATCACTAATAGAGTTGGGTATGCCGGCTGTGGTCCATGGGTCGATCTGTTTAATCCCCAATCCACATAAATTAGGACTGGAGATTTTCTTAGTATATTAAATCACGGACTTTTTGGCCTCACTACTTAAATCGCGATCTAAACGGGTTAGGCCTGCGGGTTAATGGATCAACCCACTAGCCTGCTTAATTTTTATTTTATAGATAGAATAGAAGTCTAAGCAGCCCAATTTTGAAAGAAGTCATTCCACAAGCCCATAGGCCCATATGCATCCCAACTACTCCCAAGCCCAATTCTAACACCTTTCCAATTTCCACACACAAGTCATAGACAATAAAAAGAAACCCTAAAATTTTTTCACACCTCTCAGCCTCCTTCAAGTGAAACACAACACTTCCTTCTCTCAACTCTTAACACAGTGGCTGTATCTCTATCTCTATCTCATCTTCTTTCACTGTTGCTAGAAGAACACCACTGGCCCATCGTTGTTGCTGCAAGATCACATGTCACTAGAGTGCTCTTCCTTCTGCTGAACGCACACCTCCACTACCATTGCATGCACACTGCTGCTGCTACTTGGAGAAATGCCATTACTATTAGGGGTGTTCGCGGTTCGGTTTGGTTTAGTTTTGGGGAAAAAAAACAACTGATCTAAACAATAAATTTTATTTCGGTTTAGTTCGGTTCTATTTGATTATAATTGAGAAACCAAACCAAACCAAACCAATTTAAATCAGTTTGGATTGGTTTGATTTTCGATTTTTGAATAAAAGTTTTATAAAGTATAAAAAATAAATTTTATTTAGAGCAAATTAAAAGAATTAATAGATAATTACAAATCTAAAATATTGAGTTAAGATATAATAAGAATACTTGAATAATTATAGTATTGAAATATTATAGAATATACTTATTATAACATCCCGATTTCCTAATTCCGACTTCATCCTCAAGTTTGATCAACTCCCATTTCCGACTTCATCTTTGAATTCACATAAATTGGGATAATTTCCGATTTTCGAGCTAGTCTTAGAATTTCAGCATAATTTCCGACTTCATCTGGTAATAATTTCCCGACTTCCGACGTAACATTCGAGTCCGAACAACATGAACGTAATTCTCGATATCCGACTTTATGTCTCAAAGACAATGTACCCGATTTTCGATCTCATAATTCATCTCCAAGTTTCAGCAAGATGTACCTGAGTTCCGACCTGAGACCTCATGTTTCAAAATAGTGTACATGGTTTCTGACCTCCGAAGTTATAGTTTAACACAATGATGCAAGTACCGACCTCCGAATTGAATGTAACGAGTTCTCGCCTTAGAGTTGAACGCAATAAGAATGGACATGAGTTCATATCTTTGAGTTGATTTCCAAGTCATACACGAGTTTCGATCTCCGAGCTTATTCTTGGAGCTTTCCATTTCTGCAGGCGCTCCCGAGTTTGAATGGGGAGTTCCGAGATTAGGTGATTGTAAGCCGTATGACTTCCGATATCCAAATTTACTCCCAAGTGTCAAATAAGGTTGGATGAGTTCCGACATCTGGCTTCAGCTCCAAGCTCCAATAAAAGGACGCGGGGTTCGGCTTTACACATAATAAAGACGGGTTCCGATTTCAGATGAATGGAAGTGAGTTCCACTTTTGGGGACGACGTGGAGAGCTATTTGGCCACAAAAGTAGGAGACATGGTTAAATCTTACCCACAAAAATGGGGAAGGTTGACTGAAATTTAGCCTTGTATTTTTAGGCCAATCAAAACCCTCCAAGTTAACTACCACCTCAAGCTTATAAACTCATTTTTTGCTCTCCTTCAACCTCATCTTTACGTTGCCTTCTCCCTTGTTCAGCTCTCTTTTCTCTTCTACACTTACCCAACTCCATCACTCCTTCAAGCTTAACAAGGTTCTAACAATTTAAGCTTCAACACTTAGCTCAAATCACACTCCAAAGAGGTAGGATTCCATTTCTGTTCTTGAATTCCTTGCAATATGATTGTATGGAATCTTACTCTTCTTCATGTATATGATTGTATATTAGATGTATATGATGGATTATGATTGGATTAATAGGAGATCTTGAGTTGAAATTATGGTTAGAAGGAGAAAATTAGAAGGAGTGGAGAATTAGGATACTGTCTTAGTGAGGAATTCCATGGCAGTCCGTATGGCAGAGTGTACGGCTCTGCCTATAACCGGTTAAATCTGATAACACTATTTTTAGATGAAAGTAGACATTCAAGGCTTTCCATACATGTATCATATAAGGTCATTGGATTAGTATTGAGAGAGATATGAATTTTTGAAGTTTGACCTAGGAACCAGGACTTTCATCCGGGGAGGGTGACTTGAGGAGGGTATAACTCGCCCTACACAACTCCAAATTGAGTGAAACTAACTCTGTTAGAAAGCTTACACATAGGGAAACATCCCAATATGCAATTTTGAGTTTGCTATGACACCAATTGATCCCAGTGGTTCAAGGAAGTTACCCTATGTCCAAACCGAGGCAAAATAGAGTAATTCAGAAAGGTGGAATTTCAGGACTTATAACTCGAGCTATACTAAAGAAAATGGAATGAAACTTATTGGAAATGAAAGGTTGTCCTGTTAGCGTCAATATGAGACCAATTTCGTATGTTTTGAGGTTAGTTTCGATTTTTAGTGAATTTTTACTTCCAAGAGTATAATTCGGACTAATGACTGAACAAGCTGAGGCAAAATTTAAATATCTTGAGTTATACAGATCAAAATGATATGGGACTAAAGAGGTTAGAAAGTAGACATATAGAGCTATGACATGTCCAAAATTCAGGTTTAAATGAGTTGAATAGAAGTAAAGGTGGATTATACAAAATTCAGACAGAATTGAATAGAATTGGCAAAGATGACCAAATTGATGGTTTCACAAATATTAGTGAACATATAATGTTTGAATTGATGGTTGCAAGGTTTGAGTTCATGGTTGCAAGTTTTACCTTGATAGATATGTTAGATTAATTATATTGCTATGCTTGATATGTCTGTGAGAACTGACACTATTCATGGGGAAACAAATCTGATCTGTTATGCTGCCAAATTTATGGCAGAAGTCTAAGAGACTATGAGTATGTATATTACAAGGAATTTATGCTATAAGTATGATATGACGTATATGAAGATAAATGATGAAGCATATATATGAGTACATTTAGCATGTCTATGCATGATCATATATAAGAATGAAAAGACATGAATATATTAAATGTGAATATATTGAATGTGGGTCCCTTCACTCGGAGGCAGTTATTTGAGATCCCTCCTTGTGAAGGCAACTAAAACTTTGGTCCCTCTATGTTAGAGGCAGTTGCACATTAAGTCCCTCCAACCTAGAGGCAGTGGATCCTCTTGTGGGTGAGTCGGTGTGATGACGGTCACGGGTGAGGCTGACGAGCTCACTCGAAGGCCAAGCTACCCAAGGGCAGTAAAGGCTAAAGATTAAAGATTAAAGTATATGCAAGCACCCCACTCACATGAGGCATGGCATCAACCCAGCTAGTGTGGATACAGGGGACAAAACTTACATGAGGCATGGCATGACCCAGCTAGTGTAAGTACCAAATGAAGGTCCCATATTCCTAAGGAACGTGACATGGCGATCATGCTCTGATGGGGTATGACATAGCGATCATACTCTGGAATATGGCATTTAAAGATTTTATGATGAAAAAGAAAGATGAAGAAAGAAAAGTAAGATTTATGTATATACATAAATTCAAGTACAAGTAAAGTTATGTGCAGATGTTATGTTCCCAGCATATTGATGCTATGTGTGTTTTAATATATTGCAGTTATTATCCATGGTATTATTCATGAATTAATTTTGTGTAGGCTTTCCCAAATGCCAAGTGTATGAGTAAAATAAACTTTACTTCGGATATTATATTTTCGAACTATCAAATTAAACATTTTGTATAGCATGTTCACCTTTTTCATAATAAACCGAAGCAAACTGGAGATGACAACGATGACATTATATTTACAGAATCCTACTGAGAATTTATAATTCTCACTCCTATTTTCGTGTTATCTCCAGATAGTTTAAGAAGTTTCCGAAGACAGCTGAAGTTGCTATCAGATAAGGTCCGCTCAGGTAACAGTAACAACTCTAGGGTGTAGTACTATGACTTAAGCATAATACTATACTTAGGAGGGTGTTACACTTATATGTATATTTGTAAAAATATAGATATGGATAACTAATATATAATTATTAATGTGCAATAGATTATAAGTTTTGTTCAGTTTGGTTCGATTTTAGAAATTAACACAGAAAACCGAACTGAACCGATTAGTTTTTATAAAACAAGAACCAATTAAAATCAATTTATTTCAATTTTAATTAGTTTTCGATTTTTTTGGATCGGTTTTTAGTTTTAATTCAGTTTTGAATAGGTTTTGAACACCCCTAACTACTGCTGCTGCTTGGAGAAATGCCATCACTGCTTATAGCTTAATGGAGTTATAGGTGTGCTTAATTTAGTTGGTAAATTGTAATGCTTGATTAAAATGAGGGGGCTTTGATTTGATGGAAAAATGATGATTTTTGGACACCCATAACTTTGATGTCACCCACAAAAAAGGGTAACAAAAAAAAAAAAAAGAATGCAGTGCGGGCTGGCTCACCGACCTATGGGCTTTAGCAATGCGGATGCAGGCCAGCATTTTTAGAACCCATTTATTAAATGATCCAGCCTATTTAAGAGTAGTCCGTTGCGGATCGGGCTGGCTCGCGTACCAAACGCTAATCATTGAAATTGTCTTTGAATATTCTTTCAAAAAAATTGTTTGATTTATACTATGATTGAGCACTACTAAATGTTCCTTTGATTGCTCACCAACTTTGAATATTGACACTTTACCAATAATATAACCTTCATCTATACAATATAATAAAAGGGATTCCCTTGAAGTAGCTGATTTTGGTGTCCACTTTTTTATGCCATTTTTACCCTTACGAATAATGTTATTTTTACTCTTATGAATAATGTGTTTAAGAATAGTTTTTGGGTTGTAAAAGTAACTCTACCTCCATGTATAGTTTTTCATTCAAGTTAATTTCCTGCTTCAAACCATTCCACTTATTGCAATTAATTACCACTCTTTCTTTGCTCCTACTTTTAAAGCTACTTCCACGTCTCTCTTAATTTTTCTCTTTCGAACACACTTGCCCTAGAAAGCCATAATTAAATTTAAACCTATCACTATTGCCTCTTTAGCCATCCACTTATTGCACAAAGAATACCCATTTATCTTCATAATGTAACATCCCCGATTTCCGATTTCCGATTTCATCTTCACGTTTGATCATTTCCGATTTTCGGCTTTATCCTGATCATTCCCTATTTCCAACTTCATCTTCTAGTTTCAGATTAAATGGAGTGGTTTCCGAATTCCAATCTTCGAGTTCGAGTTTCGAGATTATATGTTCAATAAAATGGCAAGTTTGGAATTACATGTATGAGTTTTAAAGTGTCCTAGTTCTCGAATTCCAAGGTTCGGGTATATGGTTTCATGATTTGGTACCAACTTCTGAGTTTGGATTAGGATACCCGACTTCTGGGTTCAGGTTCTATATTCTTGTCCTAACTTTTGATTTTAAGACAATTTATGTATGTGATTTCCAACATCTGACCTTAAGCCACAACTAGTCTTCCAAAACTTTTATGAATGTTTCCTAATTCCCGAGTTCCGACCTTAACCATACCCAGTATTCATCATTTTTGACTTCACAATAAGCTGCACAGAGTTTTCGATATCTAAATTGATAGTTTAAGAGAATGGTCACAAGCACCGACCTCCGGGTTGAATTTACACGAGTTCCAATTTCCTACTTTATTCCCAAGCTTCAAATAAAATGGACCCGATTTTCGATCTCCAAATTTATTTCCAAGTCCCAACTAGGTGGGACGATTTCCGACATCCGATGTAATCTCTAAGTTCAAATAAAATGGACACGGGCTCCGACTTTACATGGATAGGTACGAGTTCCGATTTCAGATAGGATGGAAGCAAGTTCCACTTTTGGGACGACATGGAGAGCAATTTAGCCACAAAAGAAGCAAACATGGCCGAACTTCAATCATAAAATTTCAACCAATCAACACTCATAATTCTAACTACCCTCATGTATTTAAGTCAAACTTTCCTTCTCATTTGAGGCTGATTTACGCCTCCCTCTCCCTCTTGTTCCAACTTCCTTCTTCTCTTCTCTCAACCAACTCCATCACTCCTTCAAGCTTACCAAGGTTCTAACAATTCAAGCTTAACACCTAGCAAAATCACACTCCAAAGTGGTAGGATTCCATTGCTGTTCTTGAATTCTTTGCACTATGGCTGTATGAAATTTTATTCTTCTTCATGTATTTGATGATATATTGGATGTATCTGATGGATTATGGTTGTATTAATATGAAATCTTGAGTTGGAATTAGAGTTAGAAGAAGAAAACTAGGAGAAGTGGAGGATTGGGATGCTGCCTAAGTGAGGAATCCCACGGCAGTCCGTATGGCGGAATGTACGGCTCCGCCTACAACTAGTTAAACCCAATGGGACTATTTTTATATGAAAGTAAACATCCAAGGCTTTCCATACATATATAATATAAGGCCATTTAATTAGTATTGAGATAGATATGAATTTTTGAAGTTCAACCTAGGAATCAGGACTTTCATCCGGGCAGTGTGACTTGATGAGGATGTAACTCATCCTACACAACTCCAAATTGAGTGAAACTAATTTTGTTAGAAATTTTATACATATGGGAACATCCCATAATGAAATTCCAAGTTTGTTATGATCTCTTTTATTCCCAGTTATTCGAGAAAGTTGCCCTATGTCCAAACTAGGCCAAAACAGGGTAGTTCAAGAAGGTCAAATATCAGGACTTATAACTCGAGCTATACTAAAGCAAATGAAATGAAACTTCATGCAAATGAAAGGTTGTCCTGTTACCTTTAATATGAGACCAATTCCGGATGATTTGATTTTGATTTCGATTTTTAGTGAATTTTTACTTCCAAGAGAGCAATTCGGACCAGTGACCGAATAGGCTGAGGCAAAATTTGAATATATTGAATTATATAGATCAAAATGATATGGGATCAAAGAGGTTAGAAAATAGACACATAGAGCTATGACATATCCAAAATTTAAGTTTAAATGAGTTGAATAAAGGTAAAGGTGAATTATACAAAATTCTAGCAGAACTGACTAGAATTGGCAGAAATGACCAAATTGACGGTTTCACAAGTGTTAGTGAACATATAAGGTTTGAGTTGGTGGTTGCAAGTTTTACATTGATAGGTATGTTGGATTGATTATACTGCTATGACTAATTTGTCCGTAAGAACTGGCACTATTCATGGGGAAACGGAACTGATTCGTTATACTGCCAAATTTATGGCAGAAGTCTATGAAACTATGAATGTGATGAATATCTATATGTTATGGTCATAAGGTTCAAATATGCAAGGATGAATTTAAGTATGATATGAGTTATGAGAGCTTATGCTATGGGAGATTATACTTTGAATATATTACATTCACATGTTATGTTCATGTATGCCATACATGCAAGGATAATTAGAATATGATATGAGAAATAAGGTATAAGACATATTCATGTATGCACAAAATATCTGCACGCATGATAAGATATGGAAAGGAAAGATGATAAGAACTTGCAAGAGGGACACACTAAGCTACCACGTAAGGCATGGCATAAACCCAGCTAGCATGGACCAGAGCGGTACCGTCTAAGAGTTGGGCTAGCCCTCGACCAGATTTAGTGGGAATAGACCGGTGTGAGGGTCGGGGAAAGTAAACCCATCACTCATGTATAGGTACAAGCTCGGACCTGAAAAGCAGGCTATTGCCCAGGGGTGAGAAAGGCCATTCACCTTCGGGGGACCAAGCACAGAAGAGTAAGATCAAGTTGCAAGTTAAAGAAAGATATGAATTAAGTCAAGTGCATTTGCATACAGTCAAGTATGAGGATCTATAATTGCATCTTCAATTATCTCGTTAAGTCACACTGTTATTATGATTCTTGTTGAAGCATATTATACTATTCATATATTTACGTCTGTCATATAATATGGTAAGTGGTTGATAAAATATACCCCGCTTCGATAAATGAGCAGTTTCAACTTAAAATTGAACTACCATTTGTATATATGTGTTCATATTTTTCATAATAAACCGAAGCGGCTGGGATGCTTATGATGACACTGTAAGATTGGTTTGAGTTTACCTACTGAGAACCATAGGTTCTCACTGCCTGCTTGTATGCTTTTCTTTTCTGTAAACATTCGAGCACCTAAGTTGGAAATCAAGTGCGAGCCGGAATACAGGGCCACTCATTGAGCAAGAATCGGGCGTAAGCCAGATCAAGAGACTATCGAAGCTAGCTAACGATTAGTCGAAAGTAGACGCTGTGTATTATATCGGTCACAATTTTCTTTTAAAGTGTAATTATTTTATTCTCTATGTATTAGAGACTAGTAGTCAGTAATAAAATGAGCAGTTAAAAGGCCATGTATTATATTTTCCATATTTTAAAGTTTCTTTAGCACAGTGACAACCTTTTAATGTAACTCCATGACTCGAGCATGTCTTATATGATAGAGGTTGTTACACATAACGAGAAAAAAAAAGCCATATTTGTTAACACATGGTAGAAATTGAATAATGATATGATGCATGATTGTTGGAATGATTGTGGGTGGGTTTTGGATTATTACTTCAAGGATCATGTACAAGGGGGAGGAATATATAAATTTAGTTTGACCTTTTATGTGTGTGATGTTTAAATTGTTAGAAATACAAAGTTCATTACTCTATTTCTGTGCTTTGTGAGTTTTCTTTTTAATTTTTTTCCATTTTCTTTTTCTTTATTCATCTATTTTTGCTATATTATTCTTATTATTTTTGCTATTAATTTTTTATGTCATGTGAATGTCATATTTAAATATGAATTTTGATTATTTTGTAAATAAATGTATAAACATATTAAATTATATTAATATCTAATTTTTTTTTAAATGTGACTTAATAGGCATTGTTGTGCTTGACAGTGCCTATTAAGTTGCTAGTTGTCATAAAAAAATGAGGCCTACCACTTTTCCATTCACTGAAAACGCATCTTTTTTTCTTTTTTTTTTTTTAATGAAAACTCATCCTTTCTTAACTAATTTCCATATTTGTCATTAAATGATCCTTCCATAGCATTTTGAAAATTCAAAACATCCCCGCTAAAAATATCCTTGGTTTTAATGCCATCATTGGTGGATTTTGTGCCATTGCCCATTGGCACCTCACCATCCACAAAGGTGTCAACTTTGCCACATACATTGCGCCTTTCACTTCCCAATGGCCTATTATTACTCCCTCAAATTCCAAAATGTGACACCTTACCAGACAAAGTACTATGCTTAAATCATAATCATATATCTGACAAGAGATTACGTGTAATACTGAATAAATCTCTCTCTCTCAGTATTAGTATTAATTTCTCAAATAAGACTACCTGATCTCATAACAAATTTTTTTTTTTTTTTTTGCGGGATGGCGGAATAAATACAAATCAATTGGTAAACTATAAGTAACTTAACATAAATAAAAATACAATAAGAACAGAATAACTGCAAACGGCGTCATAGATATGTATATAGATATCTGATTTCAAGGTTTGTTAAAAAGTACAAGGTGTCAAAACGAGGCCGCTAATACAAAATGAAACGGCCAGTATCTATGAACAGCACCCTAACTGGTCCCCATGGGATATTTCATGTACATTCCTAATATATACCCATCCAACCATGACCCAAACTGTCAAAAGAGGGTCATTCTGTACATTTAACCCCACTACAGCATGCACACTATCTAAACAGAGTCTGATGAAAGGAAACCGTTCGCCATGGCGGCGTCAGCTGGAGGGTGCCCGGCACTGGGAGCAGATGACGACGAAGAACTAGCCGCCTCGGATGGGTCCTCCTCTGAGGTCGAGGCCGACGACATCGGCTGCGGCGGTGAAGCAGGAGGGGCCATGGGAACTGGAGCTGCTGCTGGTGCGGCTGGTGTCTTCTTCTTGGTGGTGGTGGAAATGGATGGGCCATGTGAAGAGGTATGGCTATGTAGGGGACAAGGGATCAAAGAGGATGCATAAGTGGTACAAAGAAAGTCCCTCTGGAAGAAGAAATATAAACGAAACTGGCATCTACTCGATATATATACAGAATCTAGGAAAGGGTCGATGTGGATGTGAAGCTCAGGAAACTCAATGAATAGAACCTCGGTCGCCGCGTGCTCCATGGTCTAAGAATGACGTGGAACATACAATAGGGTGAGAAATGAATATTTCTCAGTAGAAAATCCTAACTTCTATACATCTGTCATCGCTGTCATTCCCAGTTGTTTCGGTCGTGCAACAATTTTTTAAAATAGTATCATGAAACGATAATATTCAATTTGAATACTTGCTTGTAAAACATACACCGAAACAAATTCAATTTTAGTTAACAGATATACTAAAGTATTCAAATAGTAATTACAGCAGGACAATAGCATATTATGATTAATAAACAGGGATCTAGAACCATCAATAGTAAAGTATTCCACTATACATATGCATGTGCAATGAGAAGATGCATCTTATTCTTGGAGGCTTTCGCCTTTCATAACTTATTTCCATACTTGATCCCCTGGGAGTCATTGGCCATATACTCCTGGGTAATAGTCCGCTTTTCAGAAGGCTCGTTCCTATATCTGGGATGGCCAGGGTTTACTTTCCCCGACCTTTCTATTGATCTATTCCCCTTAATTTATTCCGGGGCTGGCCCAAGTGATGTGGAATTCTTTATAATATCTTGAAATGAATGCACATCTAACTTGTCTCCTTTCATATGATGTACTCAAGTAATCATAAATTTCATAACTTATGGATTTCTTATCGAAATTTCGGCGGCATAACGGATCGAATCCGCTTTCCCGTGAATAGTGCCAGAAAAATCAGTACAGTTGCACAACTAATAATTTCAGTATAAACCAGCAAACATGTATAAACACGTATAACATCATTCAACAATTACAAATCCAGCATTAAGAAGGTTCCAGCTTGTCCTTCCCTGTTCTGCCCGAGTTTGGCATGCTCCAATTTTTATTCAATCCAACTCATTAAATTCTCATTTTTGGATATGTTATAGCCTTATATGCCTACTTTCTACTCTCTTTGGTCCCATCTCGTTTTGAATTATATAACTCTAGATATAAACATTTTATCTCAGCCTGTCCTGTTCCTAGCCAGAATTGGGTTCCTATAGGAGAAAATTCACTAAAATTCGAAAACTGGATGAAATCTTGCGAATTTTATATCAAAATGAAGCTCACACAACAAGCTTTAAAATGAATCAAGTTCATGTCATTTGCCTAAGTGGATTTTGAGTTATAAGTCTCGAATCATTACCCTATTGAGCTGTCCTATTCTAGGCCAGTTTTAACCTAAGCCAACTTCATTGATGTGCTGGGAACAAATGACAACGAATTAAATTCTGAAATTTTTATGGGATGTTCTCTCATGTGTTAGCTTTCCAACATCTTTAGTTGCACTCAATTTGAGGTTGTATAGGGTGAGATACACCCTTCTCAACCCATGCTGCCCGGGTGAGAACCCATATTTCTAGGTCTAACTTCAAAAATTCATAACTAATTCTATACTAATCCAATGACCTATTATGATATATTTGTGGAAAGTCCTGAATGTCTAGTTTCACCTAAAAATTGTCTCGTTAATTTTTAACAGCAGGAGGCGAAGCCGTACACTCCGCCGTATGGACTGCCGAGGGTTTTGAGTTTTCTAGCCTCTCAACTTTTTCATATCTTCATCCTTTCTCACTTTCAATTCAGGTTTTAACCTCATAAACAGCCCATAACTCAGCTATAATTCATCATAATTATTCAATCAACATATCAAAATTAAGAAATTGGACCACCATTAATCCTTCAAGAATCAAAAAGTCAAGTAAGAATTTAGAACCTCTACCTCTTACTATGAATGATTTTGGTTTAAGTTTGTAGCTGCAACTTGGTAGAATTTCAAAGTGTGATGGAGTTAGGTGGGTGATGAAAAGAAAAGAGAGAGCTGGAGTGAAGTATGCAACGTGAGAGAAGAGTCTGAAGAAGAGGAGGAGAGTGTGTTATATAAGCATGAGTAGTAGTTAACTTGGAAAGTTTTGATTGGCCTCAAAACATAAGGCTGAGTTTCAGCCAACCTTGCTCTCCACGTCGTCTTATTTGTGCGGTAGAATTGCTCTCCACGTCGCCTAAAGTGGGACTAGCTTCTAGTATATTCTGAAAATGAAATCGGAACTCGTACTCTCTATAAAGTCAGAACTCGTGAACATCCTGCATATGAAGTCGGAACCCGGGAAATGTATCCAATTTATTTCGAAACTTGAAAACAAAGCCTGATGTAAAGCCAAGCACTTAAAGTCGGAAGTCGTGAATTGTAGGACCTCGATCTCGGAACTCGGGAGGATAGAGAAATGAGAGCTCTTGGTATTAAACTCGAGATCGGAACTCGTGAAAATTTGACTCGGACCGGGAGACAAGTTCAAAAATTTGATCTCGTGTCCATTTCTGGTCGAGATAAAATCGGACGTCGGACTTAGTGTTAAGTCGGAAATCTTAAGATCGGAAATTGGAAACATCAGCCACTTGAAATGAAATCGGAAATCGGAATGATGAGGTCGAAATTCTTACACGCTTACACAAGGTCGGAAATCGTAAGATGCAGCCAGCCCTTAAGCCTTGGAAACGAAGTCGGAATTTGAAACTATGACCAAGGTCGGAAGTCGGAATTTATAAGACAAACTCGGAAATCGGAAATTTCAACATTAAATGAGATTGGAAGTCGGAAATCGGACGTTACACAAAACATCAATTGTTGGACCATTTCATGCATTAAATGTATGTCATCACTTGAACCACCGACCACCCACTTCATCGGAGATCCTATTGTACTGCCTTTCACTACTAATTCTGGTACATCATTCTTTGGTTAAGAGTCATCAACACTAGATTCATAACATTTAGATGGTTGTCTCTTAATGCATCCTTCCACAACAGTTTTTTTCACCTCTTGAACAAAAACATCATAGCTATTATCATCAATTGAGAGACACACCATCCTTACATGAAGGGAAAAACACATGTTCTAATTAAAAATCTAGCAAAGCTAAAATTTAAACCAAATTTAGTATTCGTGTCCATTAACAACTCCTTCCCCTATAATTCGCCAATTCTTATGAAATATTCACATGACCACCCATGTGGTGGCACACCAATGCATTCAAGCCAAACACGTCTAGTTTGATGATATTCTTCATTTGTCCATCTCCGAATATCTGCAAAATGATTCATAAGTAGATCTTTTCCATTCGTCATCTTTCCTTTGATGAATATTTTCTCGTTCTCCCTCTCTTGAAATACATTTTTGTTGCTTTGCTTATTGTTCCAAGGTAGCTCAAGATGAAGATGGTTACCAAAACAATAACGGTGTAACGCCCGAAAATTTTTTATCGTTTTTAATCAACGTGTTCGATTTTTAGTAAATAATTGTGATTAAATAGGATTCGATTTAGCATTCACTTAAAGCTACTTAAGTGTGATTTAAGATGAGTAGTTATAATGAAATTAGATTAGAACCATAGGAAACTTCATAGGATTCTTCCAAAGCCGGTTTACCGATTTTAGAGAAATCGGTAATATTTCGGTATTTAAGATTGTCGAAACCGGATCAATAAAAGTTATACTGTGTGAACCCTAGAATGAATGGCCAAGATTTAGCCAAGATACCCCACATGTGGTGCCACTTTCAACCATGTAGAGTGGGAAACCAAGCCAAATTGGAAGGCAAGATGGGATCCACCAATCAACATGAAGCTTGCTACAAAAATCTTCACCTTTTCTCTTTCCCTTCTTGTCATTCTCGGTTACCCAAAGCTTCTGAAGCTCATCTCCTTTCTCTTCTCCTTACTTTTATTTCACTCCATCTTCATCCCTTCTTCAAGTCTCATCACAAGTTGCTTCCATCAAAGCCACTAAATCAACTTAAAGTCAACTAGACAAGGTAGGAATCCTAATCCTCTTCTTATTTTCCTTGGTTTGAAGTTGTGTATGGGTCTTGTATATCTTATAATACTGATGTTATGTGAAGTGATGATGATGAGTTATAGTTGATTATGCATGTATATTATGATTAGACTTAGGATTGTTATGAAAGAACTTGAAGGAAGGAGAAAACTCATGAAGCTGGTAGGGTTTTCTTCGACAGTCCATACGATGGAGTGTACGGCTCCGCCTATAGCCATTTAAACTTCATGAATCTATTTTTATATGAAATTAGACATCCAGGGCTTTCCATACATATATCATATAAGGCCATTGGATTAGTATTGAGAGAGATATGAATTTTTGAAGTTTAACCTAGGAGTTTGGACTTTCATTCGGGCAGTGTAAATTTAGAAGGCTGTAACTCACTCTATACAACTCCAAATTGAGTGAAACGAACTTTGTTAGAAAGCTTACACATAGGAGAACATCCTATAAAGAAATTTTGAGTTTGTTATGATCCCATTTGCTCTCGGTGGTTTGAGGAAGTTGCCCCCGTGTCCAAACCAGGCCAAAATAGGGTAGTTCAGGAAGGTTAAGTTTTAGGGCTTATATCTCAAAATATACTCATCCAAATAATATGTAACTTCCTCCAACTGAAAGCTTGTTCTGTTAGCTTTATAGAGATATAAATTTCGTATGATTCCACTCAGATTTCTATTTTTGGTGAATTTTCTCTTATAAGAGTGTAATTCAGGCTAGAGACATGTGTGAAAACTAGACTAAGTTTAATCCGTGTCGGAACTCGGGAAATGGTGAACTTAAGTTGAACTCGGAGATGTTGAACTCAGAAATCTAGCAAATAGAAAGCTAGGTCCGGTATACTTTAAGTTGACCTCAGAACTTAGCAGACAGAGGACTAAGTCGGGAATATTTAAGGTTAAACTCATAAGGATGAACTCGGAAGGGTGACTTAACGTTGAACTCGAGATTTAGTATATAGCAAACCCAATCAGGTATAGTTAATGCCAGAACTCGGAATGAGCAAATAGGAAACTAGTCGGACATAGTTAAAATCATAAATCAGAAATTAGGTAAATGTCGGAATTCGGGAATTAGGAAAACATCCATAAGTCTTGGGAGAGCCCATTATGGATTAAAGTCGGAAGTCGGGAATTTAGACATTGAATGCATGATCCCGGAACTCGAGAACCAAAACATGGAACTCCAGAAGTTGAAGTATGACATCGAAACTCGGAAATCATTGGTGAGATCAAACTCGGGAATATCAGTAGAAGATAAGAGTTTGCGAGACAGATTAAGACTAAGGATCTTAAACCTTGCACCTATGAATATTATTATATTCTTAGGATTACTATAACGTTCTATCACGAGTTTGCCATTTGATTTAAAGTTTCCTGGCTGTCGGATACTATTCATAGGGAAGCGGACATGATCTGATATGTTGTCCAAATATTCGGTAGAAATGTAAAGAAGGTATCAGTATTGATGTGTTAAGAATGATTTAAGTATGATATGAAGTATAATAATGATATTATGATAGTTTCTGTTATAAATACTCATGATATGAACATATAGAATGTGAATCCCTTAACCTGGCAGCAGTTATGAGATCCCTCCTTATGAAGGCAGTTAAAAGATATAATGAAGATCCCATATTCCTAAGGTACGTGACATGACAATCACGCTCTAATAGGGAATGACATGGCGATTGTACTCCAGAATATGGTATAAGGATCCTACACCCTAAGGGATGTGACACGATGATCACACCTGATAGAGCATGACACAGCAATCATACTCTGGGACGTGGCAGAAAGAACATATTTCCAAGGAGTGTGGCATGGTGATCACACCCCGATAGAGTATGACATGGCGATCGTACTTTGAAATAGGTAATGCTACACTTGAGGATGGCGATACATAAAGCTCAAGTGTAGGCAGATGAAGACACCCTAGGGATGGCGATACATAACGCCTAGGTGTGTTGAATGAAAGAAAAGTAAATTGTATATGATTGCATAAATTCAAAGGCATGTGTAGAGGTTATGTTTCCAGTATAATAATGCTATCGTATTTTAACATGTTGCGATTATTATTATTCATAGGATAATTCATAAATTGAATTTGTATAGACTCTCCCAAATGCCAAGTGTATGAGTAAAATGAACTTTGCTTCGGATAGTATGTTTTTGAACTATAAAGTTAAACAGTTTACATAACATATTCACCTTTTTCATAGTAAAACCGAAGCAAACTGGAGATGACAACGATAACAGTATGTATGATACCTAAGGAATCCTACTGAGAATTCAAAAATTCTCACTCCTATTTCCGTGTTATCTCCAGATAGTTCGAGAAGTTGCAAAGACGGCTGAAGTTGCTATCAGATAAGGTCCGCTCAGGTAACCGTAACAACTCCTGAGTGTGGTACTATGACTTAAGCATAGTACTGTACGAAGGAGGACGTTACAGATGGGATGCTGAAAGAGTGCGTCTGTGCAAACTCCAACATTGATCACACGTTCCAACTTCAAAGATATGATGGGGTATCTACAAGGATTCCGATGCTTAAGTCAACAAGAGCCAAACGGTACAAGAGTTAGGGATAGATGTTATACCTAAGCTCCTATCTCAATATTTATAGCAAGTGGTTAGAGGTGGTGGTTCCTTTTTTTGAGAGATTTGGTAGTTGCTTATACCCAAGTTAGAAGGGCTTGAGTAACTGCTTTTTAAGATGATGAAAATCTTCCTAGAATTGTTCCTTGGGAAAATAGTTAAGTCGGTATTAGGTCGGTCCCCAACTTAGGCTTGTCCATTCAATCCTTTTGGCCTTTGATATGTTAGGCTTATAGGCTAGTCTGTAATATAGCCCCTAACTCAGATCTAAGGTTAAGACCTCAGATTATGAGTCTTGATCAAGGTTGTCAGGAGTGAGATCCTAAGTAGGAACAGAAGGGTGATATAGGAGTGTAAAACGTAGGTTGTAGCATGGAACATAAATTCCTACTAGAATAGACAATTACATTATACAAATATATATATATATATATATAGTCACAAATCGCAACTTCAAATTTAAAGATAACACAACTACATCTACTTCATATGTAATAATTTATAATTCAAAGCATAAAAGCCATAACAACTCACAAGTTTCTGACATCACTTAAAATTAAAACATTAAAAACAAGACAACAACCCAATTACTAAAACTAGAATGACATCCAAAGCAAATCATTAAGGCCATGATCATCTTATTCATCATCTTCTATAGGATCTCCTCCATCTTCATTGCCATCTCTTTGAAGAAGTTCATCAAAATCATCGTCATCAAGAGAAGGAATTTCCAAATCATCTGAAAGACCACCAACTCTACCACCACCTTTTTAAGGGAGCAAGTCAAGATCATCAGGAATTTCCAAATCTTCTAAACCTTCCAACTCATCATCATTTTCCACAATCCATTCTTTATCAGATTCCAAATCATCAAGATTATACTCAGTAGGTTTTCTAGATTGCTTCTTCTTGGCCAATCTAGAATTAGCCATCACAAACACTACATCATTCATTGTCTTTTGTTTCAAACGATTTCTCTTCTTTGTGTGGACCTAAACAAATATAAAATCAATCAACATATAGAAATTGGCAACTAATTCTAAAATTGAAATATGAATTTAAAATATACCATCTCAAATGCAATCCAGTTACGCTTATATCCCGATGAATTACATGTCAAGCTCAACACATGAATGGCAAATCTTTGGAGCTCTAGATGCTCATCCCCATAAGAATCCCACCATTGTGTTGGAGTTTTGGTATTAAGGGCAGCCTTAGCTACTTCTCTACCAAAAAATTTTGATCTAGTCTTGAAGTCTTCAAGTTGAGCATTAGTCTTGGTTATTTGCTCCTTGTTTCCCATAATTCTTTCCATACAATCATATAGTCCTTTCTTAACTTCATAATCAATCTTAAATCCAGGAGTATAGTGCAACTGAGGATTCAAGTAGTAGCCTGTAGTATGTAAGGGCAGGCCTATGCAGTTGGTTGTCCTATCTTTCATCAATGATCTCCTACAAAGGCATATAACTAAAGAATAGAAAACTAAGATTAGCTACCAAACAAACACCAAAATATTCTAATTTAAACTAAACTTGAATATTAAATATTTTACTTCTTCTGGACACCTTGAAAGACCTTTTGTATTTTCTCTTTAGCTCGATCCATTTCCTCACAGATATACCCCATGGCTGGCTTCTTATCTGAATCCACTAAATGAAGCATATGGAGAAGAGGATAAGCACCTCTCAAGCAAAGAATAATGCCTCTCCAAAATAGCTTATCCAAAACAACATTTTCAATAAACTTCCCATCGCTTGTCTTTGCAAACTTGCTTGATTTCCATTCATCAAAAGTAAACATTATTAATAGTACACCCTTCTTCTCATGGAGGCAACCCAAAGAAAGGTAAGATGTAGCAAAACGAGTCATGCCTGGTCTCACTAGATCTTTTCCTTCAGTGTGATGTTGCAATAGGGAAATGAGAAGAGTTCTTGAATAAATATAAGCTGTAATTTTTCTTCCCTTAGAAATTGTCTCCTTGTAAAGCTCCAACTTCTTTTCAAAATCCTCCAACATTCAATCAACGCAATGAGCATCACAAGGTGTCCAATAAAGCTTTTTTCCTTTTTCCATCAACATCTTTCTAGCAGCTTTATATTTAGTTGTATTGTCCATGACATCCTGGACAACATTCTCTTTACCAGCCTCCTCAACAACATCATTTATCATCTTAAATATCCTATTAGCAGTTTTGGAAATATTATCAGCAATTTTGGAAATATGAGAGGCATCAATAGATTTCGAAAATATATTCCCCTTAGGGTTATTGGCTAGGAAATTCAATATAGTTCACCTTCTCTTATCCGTCCAATCATCAGTCATAATAGTGCATCCCATTTTCTTCCAGCAATCTGTATGTTCCTCCAATGATCTAATAGTCATATCTACTTTTTGCTTCAAGTATTTGACTCTTAATTCATGGTAAAAAGGAGGCTTGAATCCTAAACCATATCGGGAAACCTTTTCAAACATTCTTATGTATTTTTCACTTTTGCCACATTAAAAGATATGGCATTATTGTAGAAGAAAGAAGCAATTTCTTGGCATGCTTCTTCCCTCAAATTCTTCTTAAATATGCTATTGATGGTGGCTTGAGTGCTAATACCCCTTTTTTTTAAAAGAGTTCTAGGTGTCTCCAATTCCTTCCCTTTTCTTTTTTCACCAATAGAACAATCATCACAATCATTGTTGGTTTTTGCTCCTCCTTCAATAGCATCTCTTGTTTTTTTTTTTAATCAAATTTTGTTGCAAACCAACTATAATATCCCACATTTGTTTCTTCACTTCATTAGTAACTGCCTTGCAAGCTCCAACATCCTACTGTGTTCCAGCCAAATGATGTTTCAATCTATAAATACTCCTAGATATCACCTTACCACAGTAATTGCATTTTATTTTTCTTGTATTTCCATCAATACAAGTCCCATGACTCCAAGCCATATCACTTTTATTTCCAGGAGCATTATTGTTAATTCTTTTACTTCCACTTCCACTCCCAGCAACACTCCCACTCCTAGATTCAAAATTTGCAGAAGGCCTATTACCTTCATTAGCACCTCTACTTGATAACATATTTTTTTCTCAAATAATACCTAATAGAAAATTAACAAGAATTGATATATCCCCTTGATTCTCAAACAAAGAATCAAAATAATCACACTGACATTAAGTAAATTTAAGAACCAATACAAGAATTAAATACTACATTGTAAAAACTAAAAACCCACACACTTTCACCAAATAGAAGTCCCAAAAAAAGAAAACACAAAGAAGCAGCACTGCAGCAAACATACACAGTAAGCCATGGAGCCACACCGAAGAGGCGAAGACACTCACAGCACCCAACGGCCCAACCAACGAAGACCACTGAGGAGGCAAAGATAGACATGGATGGCGGCAAGATCGGCGATGACAAGGCAGCCAGAGGTGGCGTTGCGACCAGCGACGACGTGAGAGAGACCGAAATGGCCACCCTTGAGAAAGATAGAGAGTAAGAAAGATAGAAATAGTGTGAGTTCAAGTGTGAAGGGGCAGAGGTGAGAGAGACAAAGATCAAATGAAAGGGGAGGGATTTTGTTGGAGTTTCTTTCAAAACTGGGCCAGGTCAATTTTCAGACCCGTGGGGCACCCAGGTGGTCAGGATCGCACGATCCCAGCATTCCTATGCTCTTGCACGACGCTCCCATGGTCCGAGCACGTTGGTGGCTTCCATGAGTGTAAGATCATGCATTCTTACGTGCAAGAATGCGCTCCTGACAACCATGGTTCTGATAATATCAGGAGTTAGATTGCTATCTGGACCTTTGGCATGACTGAGTTCTGAGGTTAGGACCTCGATTTACAAGTTTCGATGATGTTAGGAGTTAGATTATTATCCAAACTCTAGCAATGACTTGATTCCGAGGTTAAGACCTTGAATTGCATGTTGGGGAGTCAAATTTTTACCCGAGCTTTAAACATAACTCAATTCCGAGGTTAAGGGCTCGAATTATGAGTATGATGAATGTGAATTGAACTTTACGCTTGGCTCGGTAAGCAAACTATTGGGTTCTATGGTTAGGAACTCAGATTATGTTGATCTTAGGAGTTGGATTGTTATCTGAACTCTAAGCATAAGTCGACTCCAAAGTTAAAACCTCAGATTACAACCTCGTTTTACTTGTCTGTATTGTAAGCTTTAGCCCAAAGATCATCATCATTATTAATTAGGCCCCAGCCTATTTTGGCTAGAAAAGCTAAATTATAACAATTGGCAGAATGAAGACCCAACCCACCAAAGATCTTAGGCTGACAAACTCTATCCCATTTACATAAATAAGTTTTGAGCTGATCTAGAGCCCTCCACAAGAAGCAGCAACAAATACTATCAACATGAGCACATATGAGCTTAGGTAAGGAAGCTATTTGCATGACATAAATGGGCGTAGCATTAAGCACTGAAGAACAAAGAGTTAATCCACCTGCAAGAGAAAGAAAATTTACTTTCCAAGCACTTAACCTTTGCATAAGCTTATTAGTAACATGAGTAAAGAATTTTGAAGAAGTTCTTTTATGTTGAAGAAGAACACCAAGATATTTACCCAGATCTCCCGTAAGAGTAAACCCAAACTCATTAGCAATCTCCATGGCCTTCGAGTGATGGACATTCTTCGAAAAATAAGTCCGAGTTTTATCCTCACTCACCTTTTGACTAGAGCTGGCCTCAAAAATCTCTAAACAATGCTTTATTACCTCCACTTGGCACATGGATGCTTTTGCAAAGATAAATAAATAATTCGCAAAACAAAGGTGAGTGGTAGGAGGACTGTATCAAGATAACATAGTAGGCTTCCAAAAACCTTCATTAATAGCAACTTGAATTAGATAAGAGAGGTGTTCAATGCAAATAACAAAAAGATAAGGTGATAAAAGGTCACCCTACCAAATACCCCTGGAAGGAGAAAATTCACCTATCTTCTCACTATTCTAGAGGATATCCATCATCACGAATGAAATACAATGCCAAATAGTGTTAGAGAAATGCTCATTTACTACCAATGACAAATCTCCAGTGAAGCTTACTATACGCCTTCTCTAAATCAATCTTAATAGCCATAAACCCTTTCTTTCCTTTGGCAGATCTTATTTTGTGAATTACTTCTCGAACAACAATGATATTATGAGAACCACTCCTATTGTGAATTAACCCACACTGAGTAGGAGCAATAACTTCATGCATAATCAGACGCAATCTATTAGCAATAATCTTCGTAACAATCTTGAAAATAACATTGCACAAGCTAATCGGCTGAAAATGCTTGACAAATTTAGGATGCTCAACTTTGGGGATGAGAGAAATAAAATTCCGATTAATGTCTCTCATGTTATTAGGAGAATGAAAAATATATGACACCAAAGCACAAATCGAATCATCAACAATACTCCATTGAGACTGGAAAAATAAGGCACAAAGTTCTTCCGAACCTAAAGCGTTAAGACCCGCCATGGAAAAAAGAGTAGACTTACTTTCTTCCATTGTCAAAGGTCTATACATAATCTCCTAATTAGCAGCAGAAATTTGAGGAAAACATCTTTTCAGATGAAAAGCCACACCCGAAGAAACAACAAAATAGAGGGACATAAAGAAATATCTCATCATAGTTTTAAGAACATCACTGTCATGACATTAGTTTCCTTCCTCATCTTTAAGAACTTAGACCTCATTACAACATTGTCTAGCCAAAGTGGAAAGATGAAAATAACAAGTATTCCTGTCACTTTGGGTTAGCCATTTGCATCTAGATTTTTGAGCTCAAAGAGATTCCCCCTCAAATAAGATGATTTCATAATCCTACCAAAAATTTTGAAGAAGATCATCAAGAAAAGTATCAGGACCCTCTGCAAAAGCTCTATGAATGCCATACAACCTATTTAAAATTCTATGTTTCTTCTTTTAGATATAACCAAACACATTCTTATTCCAAACAGAAGCTGTGCTAGTGAAGCTTGTGATGTTAGCTTCCCACATCAACTCAACTTTTCAATTATTCTGAACCAACTCACCAAAAGTCTCATGGCCTAACCAAGTTGCAATGAATTTAAATGGTTTGGGTGCTTGCTGACTATTATCAAAGTCACTAGCCCGCACCCAAAGAGAACTATGGTCTGAATTAAGCATAAGGAGATGGATAACACCCAGGTACGAGGTCTGTTTAAGCTAAGAACTATTCACAAGGACTTTAGCAAATCTTTCTTTCAGCCCATTATGTTTTCAAGTGAAAGAAGGACCTTGGAACCCCACATCATGTAAATTACAAGTTTCAATACATTCCAGCAAAATTGGACATCGATGATTAACAACTGAAGAACACATCACCTCATCCTCATGGAGAGTAGGATTAAAATCCCCTGCCACCATCCAATGCCCATCTATCATAGGAAGAAGAATTTTCAAACTATTCTACAAAAGTGCTTTAGTGACTTTTTGAGGTCTGCCATAACATGCTGAGAAGAACTAGTCCTTACCATCAGCATCACAAATCTTCATATGAATAACTTGCTCATTATGGAAAGGAACATCAATCTGCTAAACATCCTTGTCCTAGAAGACCCATATTCCCCCAGCAAAACCATTTGGAACCACTCTAAACACGCCATCAAAACCTATATTCTCAAAAATCTTATCTGCTCTAACCCTAGTAACTCTAGTCTCAAGGAAGACAAGAATAGAGAAATAATAAGTGTTACGAAGATCTTTCACTAACCTCCCAAACTGACATTTGCCTGCTCCCTACAATTCTAGATTATCAAATTTAGTTGCATTATCATTAAACTAAATAATAAAAGAAAAAGCAGCCGCAAACATGGCTTAATGGGCCTTTGCATCACCATCGCCCTTTAACTTCTCAGTCTGCCCACAGCTATTGGCATCAATCTCTCCTTCATCATTTGAAACCCCCATCTTTTCATCAACCATAATTACTTCCGAATTGGGGTTCCCTACATCATCAACTTGAATTGGATTCGAAGTTTGTGTTTTAACCCCAACCACAGCATCAACATTAGGAATGGTATTATAAATGGACTGCAAAGCCAACTCAATCTTCATATGATCCATCTTTTGTAGTGGACGCTTATTAATACCTCGTTTTGGCTCAGACAGAAACATTGGTTGATGTCCTTTCAAAAGATGTTTGGAGGCTCGCTTCAAAATGCTCAAAGAGATATTATTCCTTCTCGCTAAAACTGATGAGGATCCCACCTCATAAACCCCCCAAAACAGCCTTTATCTTTCTTACTAGAAGACCATTCCTTAGCATTAGTTTGAGTATCATGCTAGCCCATATCCTTTCTAATTGGACTTACTACCTTTTTCTTTAGTTTCAGCCCAGTTTTGCGTTTCTTTATTTTATCTTTGCGTGAGTTTTGCATGAGCTCATGCACATTATCCGTGACTTGCACTTGAGCCTCAATCTTCGAATCTTTCTCGCCTACCTTAGAATCCTCCACATCAAGATTTTAAAAACGGTTGCCAGAATTAAGCTTTCTTTGATTATGCTTGGGACTCTTGGCCTTATTGTATTGATCATTTTTTGATTTCCCTTTAACATGCCTCAAAACCACTAACTACTCCCCATGCGGATTTGATGGGATTTGATCAATCTTTCCAAATCCAGTACTAGGGTTACAATCAAAGTTACACTCTTGAACAGAAGAAGTCACCACTGCCTCCTCGCTAATTGCTGGAGGTGAGCTCAATGGAAAGACTACACCCCTATTTGAGCTTACTTATTCCTTATGAAGAGCACTGCAATTTCTTGTATAATGATCCTAACGCCCATAATTAGAGCATATGATGTGCAGCCCCTCATATTCAATGAATAACCACTTCCCTTCAACACAAACATGACCTAAAACTGGCATTGTCAGGTCAATTTCAACACAAACTTTCGTGAACTTCCCATGATAAACCTTTAGAGTGTTGTAGTCAATTTTCATTTGCATTCCCAAGCTACTAGCCAAAGCCATCAAAACATCCTAATCATAAAAAGCCATATTAAAACTAGGAAATTTGATTGGAACCGTGGTCTTATCTATCTTTGCTTTAGAGGCCACAAATCCCTAGATCAAGTTCGAACCAATAATTGATGGTCGAAAAGCATGCAAAGAGCCTCTTCCATTACTTTTGTTTGGTCCTCCTCGGCATCAAATTTCAAGAGAAAATAACCATAACCCAGGTCTAACATGTCGAAACCTACAGTAGGTCTACAAAGACTCTTCAAATGATCTCTCATTGTTAGGAACTAGCATCATTTCCCAACAACTTCACAACAACAGTATCCTTCCAAGGGACTGAAATTTGATCTTTGACAAACTCCTCCAAGAGGAAAATAGGATATAGGCAATCCGCATTAGCATAATCAAACCTAGCCAACTTTTCCTTGAACAGATCCACCCTCTTCCTTGGACTTGAAGTTGTTGAGTTATCCAGCAACTTGTCCTTAAAAGAGAGACCTCCACCATTTTCTGCCAACAAGCCTCTACCACCTAGAGGTTCTTACACCATCTTGTGATACAGTGTTTATTATAGTTGTGAACTTTTCTTTGCTTTCTCAAGAATTTGAACCAATTCTAAATTGTCTTGCAAGGTATGATTCTTCTTATAGTTTGAACTAATGTTATAAATCTAGACTGATCATTGAATTCGTGGAAGAGCTGATTCACAGATTAGTGGTCAAATCATAGTTGAATCGAAATATATATTTAAATATGTTTAACATTAAACTTATTTATTCCTGTGATTTCATAAGTTTATTTTGACCTCTTTATTTTTTAATTTATTTCTTATATTTTTCTCAGTATTTTTATTTTTTTTTAGATAAGGTATATGTTATTTCATTTATTACAAAACCAAAATAAGTTTTTTGTATTGAAATATGTTATGACTTTTTGATAGCAACTTCATAATTAAATGAGTTATTAAGTGGTTTGTTAAAAAGGATTGAAAAGTAGTGAAATTATCAAAAGAAAGATTTTGACATGAGAGACTTCAAACTTTTAATTGCACGAATTAAAGTGATGAAAGGAGATTTTTCTGAGTGATAACTATGGATAGAAATATTTTCCAAAGTGATTCAACTTTATTAAACATTTAAACTATCAAGCTAAAAGTCTCAAACATATTACATCAACTAATATTTCCAAAAATCCCAATAAGAAACATGAAATAAAAAATAAAAATAAAAAACTTGAAATTATAGTCATAACTCTTATGTTACTCATTATTATAAACAAAAAGTGTATTTCTAGCACAATATCTCCAAAAGCAAAAACACTATACATTTTTAAAAAGCAACTTGAGAGTTTGTAGCTAATACAACATACTAATCATCTATCATGAGCAATCTATCACCCATTAATATTTTTCAATAATAAATGTAAAAGATCATTCGGTGATGACAAGGTAAAATTTACACTCATATTAGTAATCAGCCATTTAAATCTCACAAATTCTCAAGAAGAATCAGTTATCAATTAAAAATGAGATATACCAAAAAAGAAAATGAAAAGGGAAAGGACATGAGGGGGCATGAGAGAGTGAGAATGTGAGAAACCGAGATGGAAGTGCATGGACTACAGTAACAACACGTGATAATGGTATATGACTTGCAAATTGACAAAAGGGAAATGGTTTCAATTCTAGAACTAGCAGAAATGATTGGGTGTGGAAGAAATTAGAATTGATTTCATATACTATATTTGTGGATAATGTGCCTGACTCCATGACAAAGGTATGGCTATGGCAAATATTCAAATTTGAAGGAAAGTTGATTGATATTTTTTGTATCAAGCAAGACGAGAAGAATGAGCTCTACTTCATTTTCATTTGTAAGGTTCTCAAGATTCTTGGAAGCACAATGGGCCATTCAAAAATGCAATGATGCATAGATAAGGGGGTCAAAATTTGTTATCAAGATGGTTGAATATAAGAGGAACTAGGGACGAAAGTTTGGAAGCGATGCTAACAGATCGAAGCAGCAGTAAGGAGACAACAAGGAGATAGTTACAACAAGACGGGGTGATAGAAAATCATATAAAGATGTTGTGATGTGGAGAATTGTCAAGAAGCCAACCAACCATCCTCAACAAGAAACAAGTAGGAAGAAGAATGATGAGAAGGAAGCTGGGAAGTATGAGAAAGTAAGGGTAATACATGGTGAGAAGAATTAGAAAATGATGGAAGAATTGTTGAGAAGCATAGCGAATCTGCATATCCTAAGAATGCTATAATAGTGAATGATAAGTTGAGAAGAGTGTGTTATTCTATTGAAAATGTCAGAGAGATTGGGGCTTTTAAAATGATAATAACTTTTACTTCTAAGGAAGAAATGGAGGGGGCGATGAATGAAGAGGATGACATGCTTTGTGAATATTTTGATGAAATTAGAGCATAGTCACATGAAAAGGTATGTCAAACCTGAAGGGTTTGGTTGGAGTGCTTTGGCATACCACCTGTTGCTTGGTCCATGGAGAATATTAGAAAGATTGGTGAACAACGAGGGACGATGATATGTTTGGACATCAACACTACAGATAGATTGGCATTTAGCTCAGCAAAGATATTGATTAGCTCATGCCAATTCCAATATATTCATGGATCCATCCATCTCTATATTGATGGGAAGGAGTACGACATGTTTGTGAAAGAAGCTGTTAGAGACATTAACATATAGGAAGACATGATAAGAAAGAAGAGCTCATTTTCAAAACATGAACAAGTATCATGGGAGGATGGCAAGTTGCTGGAAAGTGCCTCAATGGTGGCAAAAACAGAACATTCAGGTGGTCAGTGAGGAAGACGAAAGGTCGATGTTGTTTAGGGGCAAAATTAATTGGCTATCATGGGAAGAAGATAGTGGAGGACAAGGAGAATAATGAGGTGATTTTGGACACTAGAAGCAATAATGGGATAACAAATGCCAATTTTTAAACAAAAAATAGAAACATGGAGAATGTGAGCAATATGGCCAAGTTTAGTGAGGATTTGATTGCTTCACTTGAAGATGATAGAAGGACCAAAATTGAAGAGGTCCTATGAGATTTGGGCCTACTAAAAAATGAACTAGAAGAAAGGATTGGTGGCATGAAATTCTATCAAAATTGGAAACCAAGTAGATCACATAAGAAGGAGTTGGAGAATACTATCTCTAGCCTAAGTATTCCCCCAGGCTTTGGGCTAGATGTGACTTTCATTAAGGAAGTACAACCTGCATGTGTTGACCCCAATCCCACAATTGAAAGTGACCAAAACCTAGTCGTACATTTACAGAATAAGTCAAAGGAACAAGAGGACCATGTGGCGGAGACTGAGCTCGATGAGGCAGAAGAGACATGGATTATTGAAAAAGCAATTGGCCTTTTAGCAACTAATGAAGGAGATGTCATACAAGCTATCATGGAGGACCACATGGAAAGGAAGGAGGGCAAGAAAAAGAAAGCAAAGAAGGGTAGAAAAATAAAGAAAAGAAGATCAGAGAAAGCTAGAGGTGGGTTTGAATTATCTGAATGAAAAATTCATGTTGGAACGTGACAGGAATGGGGAGTGAAAGGAAGGTGGGGGTAACTTCAAATATTATAAGGAAGAATAAGGTGAATTTTGTGGGTTTAGTTGAAACAAAGTATGGAAATGTTTTTGAGTAAAGAATCCATGTGCATGAATATAATTAGGCAGCTATTGATGCTAATGGTAGGAGTGGGGGCATTATATGTGTGTGGGATAGAAATATGGTGAAGGAGGAATCAATTGTTAAAGGTGAAAGGTGGTTAAGTGTAAAAGGTTTTTTGAGGATCTAAAGATGGAAGGAATCATTTGCATTGTCTACGGGTACCATGATAGTGAAGAAAATAGGAGATTATGGCAGGAACATTTGTAAGATCGAAACTATGCAAAAAATTGAGGATGCCGATGGCTACTTTTATTTTCAGCATTTGGCTCAAAGTACTTCTGATGTCATTTAAAATTTATATGATATTAGGGTCATTTGGAATGTGGTGTAGTATTATTTGTACTAGATACTAGGTGACAATGTATTCAGGGGTGGGATATAATGTGATTAAGGGGATTTTTTTGATGTTGGATGGATCTAATATGTTACTATCTGATTCAATTTTTGGAACTGTGTTTTATCCCTTTCTTCACTCCTCACTATTTTTTGGTGAATGTAGTTATCAATAAATTATTGAAAAAAAAAGTCTCACAAATTCTCATCTCATTACAAAATGGAAGATCAAAGATCAAGCCTTTGTATGGTGCAACACTAAAAGCACCATTCTTTCTAATCTAAAAATTAAAGTACCGAACAAATTGTAGCTCAAGTTACAAATACTTTCTTAAAGAGGCTCACAAATCCCACAACATTTTAGTTAAGCATTGTTGTCAAAAGTTAAAAAGTAATACAACATAACAAAAACAAAAACCTTAGATAAAAATAACATAGCTAGCTCCCACCTAGTGTGTATAAGTCAACAACCAAACTAAGCTCCTTTATCATCTTGAGCAAGGCTTTTGCAACAATGTAGTGAGATAAACCTTCTCACTCTTAATCCCACCAGCATTAGTCTTATTCCCTTTCGCTCACTTAACACGTGGCCACTCTAATCGTAGAGAAAAAGCTAAGGGGAGACCTTGGTGTGGCTCCATCGGGCAGCAAAGGAGGAGCAAAGGGAGCAAGGGGTAGTGGAGGAGAAGAGATGAAGGATCAGTAGGGAGTGTTGGGATAAATGGGAGAAAAGAGGAAGGTTCTACAAAGAGAAAAGGAGAGTTAAAATTTTTAGGATATTTTAATAGTAATAATTTTTCTTTAATTGTAAATAGAAATTGTCACGTATCACTAATAGAAAATTCATTTAGTTATAGATAATGGATTAGCACTTGGGTTCAATTTTTTTTTTTTTTTATGAGTCATTCATAAATATTTCCATGAACACTTTATGAATTAATAGACATAATCATAATCAAAAATACATTTATATATAATCATAATCAAAATGATAAATGTATTTTTGATTATGATTATATATATATATATATAGCTCAAGATTAATTTTGATATATTATCAATGTTAAAGAATTTTACACTACCATCTAATAGCATATTTTTATTTATAAGACTTTTAAGATAATTGGTGGTTAAGTCAAATATTTTTGTTAATATGGTAATATATGATTGGATGTTTATGTAAATTTTTGACATTGACAGTGCGTCAAAATTAACTTTTTTTAAATTAAAAACTTTCTTAATTTATTTAATTAAGAGCTTAAGAAAGATTTTAATCTCAATAGAATTTTAAAACTATACCCATTCTTTTTGTAATATTATCTTATTTTGTTTTTTTATTAAATTTAAGTAAGGTAGTCTAAATTTTATTAAAAATTACTTTTAGTTAATTATTTTTCATTAATTGATCTTTATGAGTTTTTCATATATATATATATATATATTACTGATGATAGATTTACTTGAAATAGTATTTTTATCATTTATTTCTCTTTTAAGAAGTAAATATGTATTTAAATTAAAACATCTTGTTTTCTATAAAAACCAAACAGTAAAAACACTGAAATGCTCCCGGTTGAAGCAAAAGCGGTGACCGAGATATGCACGAATTAAAAAATAATACATAAATAAATAAAAGCAGCGAGGCATATCATATGCAGCTATAGGAGCTAGGAGCACCATGGGCGATGACGATAAGGTCCCAGCGCGATCAAAGGCTGTTGCAACAGTTACTAGCGGAGTTATAAATTTTAACAGGATCAATTTTATTATTTTAAATTTAATTAGGAGATGCAAGAAGCATTAGAGATAGTCGATTTAGTAATATACAATAGATATATTATATGCCATTTTTTGTTTTTTTGAACTGGGATATATTATATACCGTTAAAATAATGTAATTTCTTTTGATCATTTGGGGGGAGGGACACTGGGTCTCAAGACCCAGGGATCAAACACGGTCCTTTTGCTCCCGAATGTAGTTACGTAATTCCCACCATATGAGCTGAGCCTCATTTGCAAAGAATGTAATTGACAATGACTTTTATAATTATATAAACGGGTAGGTGACAAGTAATGTATGGCTCATTCATGGGCTCATGGGCTTGAGGGGGGCGAAAAACTCGTTGTTTGGCTTGTTCATGGGTTTATGGATTTGAACTACATCCTCCAATACTATTATTAATTCAGACCCAGAAAAAAAGAGCCATTTGCCTCATTGAATCACACAGTTCGATTCCTGAACCCATCCCATGCCATCGCTCTTCTTAATTCCCCCTCCCGAAAAAAAAAAAAGAAAAAAGGGTACCGCAAAGCGGATTTGTTGTCTTGTAATTCTCCACATAATCAAGAGGCAATCCTCATCCCATTCCTTCTCACCCACCCCGTTAAATTAAAAAAAAAAAAAAAAAAAAGGTATTGCAAAGTTGCAAAATTAACCTATTTGAACGTAAAACATACTATCACAATCGGAACCAAGTTGGGACGGCGAAATAAAGACGAGATTTATCAAAAGAATAAAATTAATGGAGTCACCATCAATTCTATTTAAATTAAGAAAAATTGAAAAAAGTTTTTATTTAAAAAAACTATTCATTTAAGAAAAGAGTTTAGATTCGGAGTTGATTATACGTAAGAAAGGTGAAAACTTAATTTTGCGACACCCCTAATACAGTGACCTTAATTAATTGTGCAAATTATTTGTTACTTCTTTTAAAAACAATTCTCCTTCCCTTTTTTTCCAAAAAGTTTGATTAAAACAAAATTTCTCTTTTATATTATTTTATTTAAAATTGAAGAAAATGTGATTGATTTTATTTCATTAAAAAGGATTTTGAAAAAACTTTAGAATATCAAACTCAAGTGACCTAAAAATCAAGGTTTTAAAAGTGAGTTTTCATTAAAAAAACGTTAGAGGGTAAAATAAAAGCTAAACATAAAAATATAAATTTTACATAATATTAAGAACAAGCTCATATGTATAAAAATTGTTATACTTAAATAATAAAATCAACTCAAATTTAAGTATTAAATTAATAGATTTCTATAATGTAATGTAAATGGAAGTAGAGGTATAAAGCACTATGAGTTATAAAGGGTACTGAGCAATGGATTGACAACGTAACTATATAAAACAAAGAATTTTAGTCTATGAAGGTGATATTATGGTATGTTTTGTGATAAAAATGATGATAAAACTCTTTTTGCTGCCCTAAACAAAGTGGGTTAACATTTGCCCAAGTCTAATTTTGAGAAACATATCAAACAAATAAAAATCCAACCTAATGACTGAAATATATGAAGATGTAAAATTGTTTCTTAAAAACATTTTTTTAAAGGATTTCAATGTTTTAAAATGCTTTTTGAAAATATTTTACGTAAGATCGAATAAATTTTTGTACCTTAAAAACGTAAAATCTTAAAATTTTAAGTTCTGAAATGATATTTTAACAACCATGCTAAAAATGTAAAATAAACAAGTTGTCACAGCTCAATTAACATCTTATGAAAAAAACATTATTTATTATCCTTTTTTTATTGGAGAAGGTCAATAAAAATTCTTTCATTATTTTTTTTTAGACAAATAAAGACCTAACAATTACTAACAAGTGCACATAAAAAAAAAAAAAAAAATACTAACAAGTGGAACAAAGAGGAATTGAGGGGAAAAAAAATTATTTAACAATAAGTTAATTCTAGCTAAGTAAAATGTAAGCATAAAAAAGTTCGTGAATGAATAACCAATCAAAAAGGTTAAGACTTTTTTTTTTTTTTTTTGTATTTGCATTTTTTTGTGTTTTATCATTTTTATTTTTTTATATTTATTTTAGTAATTCTTTCACATAAACTCCTAAACAACAAGTCCACACAAACAAATATTAAGGAAAAAGTTTAGTGTGAAAACTTTAGGGTTTGTTTGGTTTCTATTTTTATTTTTTTATTTCCTATTTTTAGAATTTTATAAAGAAAATAATAAAAAATAATAAAAATAGTAAAATTTCATTCTCTATTTTTATTTCTATTTTCACTATTTTTTTTCACAAAATCTTAAAATCAACAAACACAAAAAATCAAAACAGGAAATGAAAACATAAACCAATTAGGGTTTGTTTGATAAGTGTTTTCAAAAATAGTTTTTTATTTTTAAAAACAAAAAAAAAACTGTTTGAAAATTTGTTTTCTTGTAATTGATTTTAAAAATCAAAAAACATAATTTGGATTTTAAAAGCAAAAAATAGGAAACCCCTTTCACATGTTTTCAGCTTTATTGTTTTGAGATCCTAAAAACAAGCAGTGACATTTTTGTAGTTAAATTATTTTATTGTTTTCCACTCCTTTCAAATCTCATATCAACCTAAAAGGAAAAACCCCCCAATAGCAAGTCCTAACATACTTACTAATACAATTTTGTCATAAATTTATTTATCAAAATAATATAAATAAATATAATAAAAATTAACCTTCTATATTTATATAAAAGCATTCACATTTACATTTTTAATTTATATTTAATAATTATATTAATTAATATCAAATAAAAATAACACTATTTTCAAATTAACAAGTTTAAAATAATATCAATTTATTAAATCAAACGAATATTAATAAAAATAAATTATTCAATATTACTTAAAATAAAACTAATATTTTAAATTAATCTAATATTATGTTCTACCGAGGTTTTCAGCAATTGATGAAATCTTATAAATCAAATTTTATTACGACTAATACATAGAGAAATGTTAAATTTATTTATTTAGGTACCATTGGTCAATACTTGTTAGCAAAATTAGAGATAAAAAATATTATACAAATATCAAGTTTTCCCGAAAGTTACCAGCATATCGTATATAATTACCAGTATTTTTAGCAAAATTATCAGCATATTATATAGAGTTATTAGCATTTTGCTGAAAATGCTGATAATTCTTTACAATATACTGGTAAATTTGTTAAAAATGCTGGTAACTTTATACAATATACTTATAACTTTACTGAAAATACTGATAACTCTATGCAATACGTTGGTAACTTTCTAAATGCTAGTAACTTTGCTAAAAACACTTGTAAATTTGCTGAAAATGCTGGTAAGTTAATATAATATGCTAGTAATTTTTCTGAAAATACTAGTAATTTTAAACAATACGCTAGTAACTCTATACTATTGTGCATATTTTATTTTTTCCTTTCCCATTTTTTTCCCACATCCAAACAGGAGAAACATCTCCCTTTCTTTTTTATTTCTTTCCCTTCCCTCTCCTTCCTCTCAAAATCCCCCTAACCAAATATAGTGTTAAGAAAATATTTGCCAAACAAGTTTTTTGTTTTATCACTTTTAATGGTTTTTTATCATTAAAAAACTATTTTGAAGGTAAAGTTACCAAACAAGTTTATTTATTCTTTTGTTTTTTAAAATTGAACCTAAACTTATTTTTCAAAACAATTTTAAAAAACTAAAAAATAAAAACACTTTTAAAGAAGCCTTTAGACGCTTAAAGCATCAAGCTATCGCAGCTCATATGTTCTAAAAGTGGAAAATTAATTAGCCATCGTGGATCGATTAGCTCCCTTTTTACTAAAAAGGAACAAATCATTTATTTCGATTATTTATTTATTTATTGATAAAACAAATCATTTATTAAATAGTTTAATATGATAGAAGAAAGATCCAAAAAAAGCTAAAATAAATGGTCAAGATAAATTTACTTTTTTATTTGGCAGCTTATCGGGGCTAAAAGCCCAAAACAAAAGCAAAACAACAAAAATTAGGTAGGTATAGCTACACTAGCAACATCCTCATGCAACAAAGAACCAATAAAAGCATGAGACTGTTCACAAAACACAACACCTAAAGCATGAGAATGACCCAATGCTGCCAAAGCATCTGCCACCTTATTAGCTTACCGATAAATATGCTTAACCTCAACATGCCGTAAACGTTGAAGAGGAGACCGAACCCTCTGGACAACAAGTGAGTAAGGATGAAAGACCAACTTGTCACCTGAGATGAGAGCAAAAGCACTAGAAGAATCCATTTCCAAGGTAACCATACGATGACCTTTGTCCAAGGCAAGCTGAAGGCCATAGAAAGCACCCCAAATATCAGCAATGGCGATAGGACAAACCCCAAGATTAACAGAAAAAGCTCCAAGAAACTGCCCTACTGAATTTGAAAGGATTCCCCCACAAGAAGGTTTGGAATTTATCACTGATCCATCAGTACTAACCTTTATCGAAGCCTCCCAAGGAAAATTCCAAGCAGCATAATGAATAGTCTTGAAATGTTGATTACTCTTGAGTTCTTGAGAATGAGGCTGCCATCAAGTTGCCATTATAAATAGCCCAAAACTTGTCAAACAACTCATCAGCAGTAATACCTATTCTTCCAAAAATTTCCTCATTCCTAGAGCACCAGAGGAAATGACGCACCGAGGCAAAAACATGAGGCCAATCAGATGTCACATGATCATTCCCTCCTCGAAGATTATGAAGCAGCCAGTGGTGAGTAGAAGAGGTAAAAAAGAAAGGCCATTCTGAGCAAAATTGAGACAAATGAGCATCACTTCAAAAAAAATAAAAAAGGAAAAAAAAAGTAAAGAAAACCAAAATTGTCCAAAACAAATATCCGGAAGAAAAAAAACACAATAGCAAAATAAAGCAGCTCATAAGTTCTCATCAGTTAATTACCTTAAATAACTAAAAAAATGTTACAAATAGTTTTTTTTTTTTTTTGGGTTCCTACACGTATATCATATTTGGGTTTTAATCTCTACAGCAAAATAAGTTTGATTTAAATCATTATAGTGATACTGTATTAAGGAATTAGCTCTGGTTATTAGAAAATTATTAGACAATGTTTTTTTTAGTTAGCGTGGCTAATACGATCCGAAATAATATGGTATGTTGTTAATGTAATTTAGGAATGACCTTTTTTAGACCTTTCTTAGTACTGAAATGATCTTTTTTAAAATAAAAAGAAAAATAAAATAATATTGAAACGACTCTTTTTAAATAAAAATGATTTCAATCAAGTTTCATCATATTCTATGTCAACTCTGATTAACCATATCAACAAAAACTAATATTGTCTAATAATTTTTAATGACAAAGACTAAGTCAATACCACTGTAGAGACCTAACCAAAACAATTTTTAATATAAATCTAATACACTTATAGGGACTGAAAACTAATTTTAAACCTCTAAGGGTGTGTTTAGTTTAGCTTTTGAGAAAAAGTATTTTAAAAAAATGATTTTTGTTTGGTTTGAATATGTCAAAAGTAAGTTTAAAAGAATAAATTTTGTTTGGATAGCATAAAACAAAATTACTTTTGTTTGTTGATATGAGAGTAATAATAAAATTTCTTTTCAAAAAGCTTTTTTCTAAAATGAAAAGTAATCTCAATGATACTTATCTTAAAAGGCTTTTTAAAATTTTAAAAGGCCTTCTAAAAAAAGGACTTTATATACTTATAAAAGGTCTTCTAAAATTACTATGTATTTCATTCTTATTCCAATAAAAGGTCTTCTAAACCCTCCAAAAATATAATCAAACGGAGCCTTAAAAAAAACACCAATAAGAGGCAAAATAAAAACAAAGAAGGGAGCAGCAACATATCACACGTGATTTGGGGTTTGGCTTTTCTTCTAGGTGAAATTAATCAGTTCACTAGACCCTCTTATCAAGTATTTTACTAATCTACGTCGATCTATAGAGATCTTAGAGGGGGCTTTAGATTTCTCATCGAGGATTTCTTTCATACCTAGGGTTTGAAGCATAGAACAAAGAATTTGGGGGCAAACATGGAGCAGCAACTCAGCAGTGCAAGGAGGTGAAATGTCGGTGGCACAGCAAGGTGAGGCTAGGACCTTGGCGGCTAAAGCATGGGCAACGCTAATGATGTCATGTAACCACGGCGCAGCGGCAACTTGGTGGAGAGGTAGAGGCATGGTGGCTTGTAGGTACGAACAGCTCGGTGGCAAGGCAATGAGCCACCGCAGTGGCAACAACGGTTCGACATGGTAAGGGTGGCTGAGGAAGGAAATGGAGGTCACATTGCGGAAGCTTTGCGGTTGGGGGTACGACGACTACTGTGCGTGCCACTGTTGGCAAGGGGACATGGTGGTATTGTGTTGCTGGCGGTGCGACTCTCTCCGACGACGGTGAAGCCTCGCTGGTCTGAGGATGGTGGCACGATGGGTTGGGGTTTCACTCCTTTTGCTGGCATAGCTTTTGTGTCATTTTTTTGGTTTGAGTTTCCTTTTGATTCATGAATGTTTGGCTTTGAGGGAGGGATTTTTCAGAGTGAATTAGGCTTTGGTTTTGGGTTTGGTTTTGGTTTTGGTTCTGTTGGTTTTGTTGGATAATTTTGTGGACATACAAAATCAAATCCCATTTAATTTTGAACCCAGATTAATTGAATATCAAAATTGATTAAAGCCAATTGTTTAAACCCAAATTTTTGTATTATTGTTGTTATTAGGCTTATTGGGCCTATGCATTGCTCATTGGTGGATATTGTTATATATCTCTGTATGTATAGGTCTTACTGTAATGGGTGGCTTGGCACATCATTTTTTTTACACAAGAAGAGAGCCCTCCTCCTAACCCTATATATAGGTGCCTATGACCTCATTGAAATAGAATGCCCTTTTGGCTCTCTGGGAAATAGGAGGAGCTTTCTGTCCCTCTGGTATTCCTTGGCCAGCTCCTCTCTTATCTTTTTCTCTATATCCAAGATCAAAGAACAAAAGCAGCTTCGGATCGATCGTTCTTTCTCGATTGAACCAGGTTCTTTCACACCTATTTTGTTTCTGATTTTGTTCTTGATTTTGAATGCTGTAATCAGGATCAAATCTTGATGCAAGGGCTTTAAAATTCCTTCAATTGGTATCAGAGCCCGTTTTGATCTCTAATTATGGCTATTTGTTGTGTTTTGATGATTGATTGGGTATTTTGAATTCGAAAGCTTCATGAACCCCAAAGGGGTCAATTTTGAATTTAAGATTCTGGCCTATTGATTTCAAAATTTGTTGAGGGCTATTGTTGTTTATATTGTTGTGAATTTATTGAGCCGATTATTGTGTAATTTGAGGCTATATTGAGAGAGAACTCAAAGAGGAACTGTAAGAACCATAAACTTTGATCGAAATTCCAGTTTAGTTATCTGGGCTAATTTTCGTTCGAGCTCGATAGGGGTAGCTCATCACAATGAATCTAAAGAGCTATAGAACATCCATTTTGGATGAGATTCAAGAGAGAAAATCGCGAAAAGCCATGGATACCCATGCAATTTTTCTTGGAGCAAGCTCAGAAAATATTGACCTCGGTTCCTCAAACTATTACATGGGTTTTGTAGAGCTCTCTCTCACGAATCCATAGACACCAAAATCGCTTGATTTCGTAGAGAGATAAGGGAGATATGGCATTTGACTCTAGGTCAAGTTCAACCCGCTAGATGTTGAAGATGACCGGTTTGTGATGCCCACTCGCGGGCAGCAGCACATGCAGCCGTGGGGCTCGTTCCAAGGCCCATTTTTGCACCAAATTTTGTAGGCTTGGGTTTTTCAATAAAATAAAATTATTGGTGAATTTTATTTAATTTTTTGAGCATTAGAAATATTTATTTGAATTTATTTCAAATTTAAAATGCTCAAAATTATATGATACTCTTCGAATTTTGGTTTGAAATTTTTTGTGCACATTGGTGCTATTATTGGGCATATTGTTTTAAGTATACTCTCATAATCAATATGCTTTGCATATTGAAATAATTTTGAGCTCTTTATCTTCGTTATATTGCACAATTAAGATTGTGAACTATCACTTTTGTTGAATATTGTGCAATATTACTCTGCGAATTACAGTTTAAGAATAGTAAGATTATTATTTTGAGCATTAATGAAATTTTGGGCATCAAATAAATTATTTTGAGTTTTTTAGAAATTAAATTGATTGAAGTCGTATGATATTCCCCGAATTTTGTTCTAGAAAATTTTGTGGATAATTATGACGTATCTAGGCATGTTATAATTTATGCACTCCCAGAATTGAAGTATTTTGAATATTGAAATAAATTTTGGGCACCTCTATTGTTTATATTGATTATAGAATATTGTAAATTTGGTAATTATGTGATGTTTATGCAATGTTACTCTGAGAATTAATTTTTGGAATATTTTGGTATTGTTGTTAGCCATTTTTCATGATTGTGAGCTCGCATTTGCGACACCAATTGTGATAAATGCTAATGTGAATAATTTTGTGCAAAATTATTCTGAGAATTATTTTCTAAAATTTTAGAACGTGATTTTGCTACACACTCCCATTTTATATGGAACAATGGCTTCTTTTATGTAAAATTTTGAGAATTTGATTTATGAAGTCCAAGTGGTAGAGTGTTTAATATTTGGGGACTTGCATAAATCAGAATTTAAATTTGGATTTAATCCAAATTAAATACATGATTAAATATTGGAGCATGTTATGGATTTTGAAAATATTGGTTTCTTAGGAGTGTTCGTTGTCCAAACACAAAATTTTGTGAAAGCCAAAGGGCTATTATCTTTGGCTAAAATCTCACTTTCCATAAAGGAAAGTTATTTTGGTGATGTGATTCACCATTATAAAGTCAAAGAAATAATTAAAATTTTAAAATCTCTTTATGGAATTGACAGGCATTTTACCTTTTGATTTTAAGGGGAGTTTTGTTCATAAATTCATATATATTGTGTACATTTTGTGCTTTCCTTTGAGAAAATTCAAGGAATTACCTTTTGATATTGTGAACATTCATTTGATAAACTCAAAAGTTTAGTTTCTCTCCTATATTTGGTTGTGCTATCTTTTCCTCTTGTGGACATTTTCAATGTTGTTGTTCATGTTGCATTGAGAATTACGTTAATAATGAACTTACCCTTCAGTTTGTCTTTATTGACATAATTCTTGATTATTTGAAAATTGTGTCCTAAGATTTTCAGTATCCTCTCGATACTAGCTCGAGAGACATGATTTTATTATTTGTTGTTTATTGGAGTCTACTCATGTGTTAAATTTTGAGGCCTTAAAGGGTATTACAGTTACATGAGAGCTCCATTTATTAATTGGATATTTGAAGCAATCCAATATTTTGTGAATTTTACTTCAACCTATGGTGAAGCTTATTTATGTTGAATTAAATTATTTATGGATTGTGAATATTGTTAGGTTATGTAGAAATGGACATACACTTCGGTGTGACATTATTTGACATAATTATTGTGTGATAGAGAAGACTCTATCAAATGGAAGAGACTTGTGTATTGTGATCCGAGATCCTTTGGTAGGATTGTAATGATACAAGTGCTTTAGTTCAACTAATTGCCTAATTAATTGAATATGAGAAAATCAATTTTATTATGCGAGTAAATTACGATACTTTGATGTAAGGTTTTCTCTTTTTCCATTGGTCTATCATCGCTCTATTGTTTAAGACTTGTATTGAGAACATTTTGAGTCTCTTAGAATGTAATGTTAGTCCTATTTGTATAGAAACTATTGTTATAGTGGGAGTTAGAGACTTTATATTTTGTTATATCCTTATTAGTGGCTAAACACATGTCCAAAATGCTCATGCTAGCATACTAATTTGTTATATTATTTATAATTTGTTGTTTGAATTTGCGATGACTATGAGGGGATATTTGTTGTTAAGTGTTAAAGACACTTATAATCTCCTCAATTATATAAGCAGAGAATGCAAAACCAATTTTGTGAGACTGTAATTGTCGAATTTTCATAACTCTGCACCTTTGTTTTCTCTCTAATTTTGTCCTTTTGTTGTTAGAGAAAATAATGATGAGTTTCAGATTTACATTGAACACTCTACCACAAACTATTACTTATCCCACTATTGATTATTGTACCATTAAAGTATATTGAAATCTTGTGGTCTCTAATGGGAATACTTATATTGTTTGATATATTGGATTAGTGGGAGATATTGTGCCATATATTAATTGGCATCCTTTTGTGATTATATGGCAATTCATGGTAGACTCGAGATTCTTCTCGAGTATATTCTTACAGAATTTATTGTTGTTGATCTCCTAACTAATGGTTAGCCGCCAAAGGTTTTATTGTTGATTTTGTAACCCGTATGGGCATATTGAGGTCCCTTTGGCATTTTGGGTTAGTGGGAGTTACTCTGTAGGTTTATTGTGATCTCATACTATTGTTGATGACATTTAAGTTTGCGCAGCTTAATTGTTTATGCAAATTTTTCATAATGGCATTATTATTGAGATATATTGGACTCAGTCTTAATATTTTTATGCTGAGATATTTTGTTGAATCTCATATAGCATCTTGGGGCAGATGCTTATGTTGCCATATATTATTATGCACACTTATATTAATAAGGCAAATATTGGAGACATTTCGAACCCATCTCATATTGTGATGAGATTTATTAGATCTCATATAGCATTTGGGGCAGATGCTAGGGCCATTTGCTAGGAATCATACTTTGATAATCTATCGGCATCCCATTTTGTTGTTGTGCATTCCCATTGGCTTATGTACCACCATTTATTAGGTCACTAGGAGATGGGTATCTCATGTATATGATGTCAGTACTTCTTCGAGTATGATTCTCTGCATTGTTGCATGCTTGTTTCCTATATAGGACCATATGGTTAAGGGTGCGGGCTCAATTTTGACATTATATTGTGGTCACATGTTATGAATTAGTCTGGGGAATTGTTTCGTAATGATTTGATTTATGTCATCCAAGTAGGAGATTGTTGGATAATTTTATGGACTCAAATAAATCAAATCGCATTTAATTTTGAATTCGGAGTAATTGAATATCAAAATTGATTAAAGCCAATTGTTTGAGCCTAAATTATTGTAATTATTGATGTTATTGCGCTTATTGGGCCAATTGGGCCTACGCACTGCTCATTGGTGGATATTGTTATATATCTTTGTGTGTACATGTCTTGCTGTAATGGGTGGCCTGGTATATCATTTTTCTGACACAGGGAGAGACCCCTCCTCCTAACCCTATATATAGGCCCCTATGACCGCATTGAAACAAAACGACCTTTTAACTCTCTGGAGAATAGGAGGAGCTCTCTCTCCCTTTGGTCTTGCTTGGCCAGCTCCTCTTTTCTCTTTTTCTCTATATCCAGGATTAGAGAATGAAAGCAGCTTCGGATTGATCGTTCTTCCTCGATTGAACCAGGTTGTCTCACACCTATTCTGTTTCTGATTTTGTTCTTGATTTTGAATGCTATAATCAAGATCAAATCTTGATCCAAGGGCTTTAAAATTCCTTCAGGTTTTGTTTCCCAGTGTGGTTTGGATTTGATTTTGTAATGGTAGATGGTGTGGATGGTTTAAACTTGGGCATTTTATTGTGTGTTCTGAGATGAGGGATTGACAGTGTTTGGTTAATGTTCTTGGGTCTTTGGTTGTTTTCTTTCTGGGTTGTGATTTTGTCTTGGTTCCCTACCATAGATTCATCGATATGAGCTTGGGGGTAGTTCAGGTGGCTTTGGATTGTCATGGATGAGGTTAAGAATGCATCTCTCAAGCATAATGTATGCTCTGGATGATGCTAAATAATGGTCTCCTTCTTTGTGAATTTCTACTCTCTGAATTTCTACGTTTCTTTGTGATAGAGAGAAACAGGGCTTCTTGCTTCGGATCCTCCTTATTCTGATGCTTCTCCTTCATATTTATACAAAACATTTTGAATCTCTCCTTAATGTTTTGTTTGATTTTTCTGGTTTGTACCTTGGGCTGCAGCAAGACGAGTCATTCTTCCATACTCCAGGGAGTAACAAGTGGATCTCATCCAAACATCCAAGGGCAAAAAGCTCTTCCTCCCTGAGCATGTCAGATTTTTTCAAACAATATAGCTTAATCTCCACTAAGTTGCCTGCCCTTTTGCATTTGCCTCTACTTGTTACACTCTGAAATGTCTTTGAACAAGAGAAAAAAAAACGGAAGTAAAAAGCACATACTGACAAGAAAGTAAAATTTGGCTCATTCAACATATGAAAGAAAAGATAGAAGGACACGAGCAAAATTTGGGTTAATTGGTATTTTTTGGATTTTTTTAATTAAAAACAATTAGACTTAAAAGAAATATTTTGGCTTTAACATTCTTTTTTGAAATGGCTCGAACAAATTGCATGTTCACACATATACTTCTTGAACTCTTGCACTGCTCCCCTTCCCCCTTCACCCGTAGCTTTTTTCCTTTCTCCACTCTACAGCGCTCCGCCTTTAACATTTTTGAAGGGGGAATTAATCCCATAGACTTAACTCATTTCTCCATAATTTTATCAATGATTATTTTCTTTGCTATTTCTTTTCTTGTCACATTATTCCCCAGTTTTCCTTTATAAGGTGATTTATTTGATATCTTATCCAACTAGTTTTTCTTGATCGTATCGGTTTAAATCATGAGAGATGGTGTGAGGCTAGTTTTAGCAATTGCTGACATGTCAAGCATCATCAAACAATTACGCTCAAGTTAAATGACAAATCAACAACCTCGATTGGTGGTGGATAAGTTGGGATTTTGATTTTTGATTTTATGATTTCAGAGTGTGTTTTACACGTGACCTCTTTTGTGAAGGTGCTGGAAAGGGTATATATAGGCATCTTCTTTTGGTTGTTTAATTATGAATTATTGTGCACCCATCAGCACTATGATTCGATAGAATCTTTAGTTGAGATGCTTAATTAGGGGATTAAGTTTTGAGTTAGCTCTATCCTTCTTTTGCTATACAACTACTTATGTGATGTGGTTTATCTAAAGTTGTGTAGTTTTATTAATTTCAATAATAAATTTAGCTTGTACCATTAATAAATTCTAAGGTTGGGTTATTGACACAACTCCCCACTATTAATTAAAAAACAAATTATGGTGATATCTCACTATGGTCATTTTTTTTTATAGATATTTAAGTGATGTTTGAAGTCCTGGATTTTGAACATACAATTTTATCAAGTACTAGAATTTTGCTTTTGACAAGTAGTTAATTATTATTACGAGTTGTATTATACACTTTTTATTAATTACTGGCAGTTTGATAAGCACTATCATACCAATCAACCCACATCTTTTATTTTAGGGTATTGATATAAAATTATTCACATAACATATAAAACTTTTTTGAAAAGATAAAAACATTGATTAATTATGGTGGCTAATATGAATGTTTTCTTATTTTGTTCATTCAAAATTTACTTATTCAAATAAATTTTTATATGTCATGTAAATAATTTTATATCAATATCTTAAAAATAAAAAATGCGGATGCCTGTCAAACTATAACTATTAATAATGCATTAAAATTAAATTCATATGATCAATTAAGGCCCATGTTTTTTATTACTCTAAACACATTAGATGTAGGAGGCAAATTATGAGTATAACTATTGATAAAAAAATAAATTTTACAAATTACTGTATTAAAAAATTAATGATTAACTTTTTTAGGATTTATTTGGATATATCATAATTTTTTTATACAATTATCAAATCATATATAATCACATCATTAATACAATTTAACTTTTATAACCACTGTATCAAAAATTATAAAAAATATAATATAATTAATTAAAAATATTTTACATCAAAAGTATATTAAAAATACTCTCAACTTTTTAAGCCATACTCTCCATTTTTTTTGTTGGAAACAATAGCCTACATTGCATAATGTAATGGAAATTGCATTTTATTTTATAAACTCACCGGCTGCACCTTCTCCCCCAACATAGTCTATCTTACATGTATAAACTAAATTAGAATGTGAATAAATAGAAAGTAACGCACTCAAATTTTTGGTTGAAATCAAAGATATCCTTCTATTAGGTGTAATTTTGCTTAAGTCGGATAAGACCTCTATGAGCGGCCAAATCTCTTCCTTCCAAATTTTAATGTAACTACATATATATAGGGTTTGAACTCAAAACCTCTGATTAAGTTAGGATAGCTCCCCACCAACTAACTTATACGGTCATTAGTACGTGTCAAAATTTAAAGTGTAGTTTAGTAAATTAAAGTTATAAACTAATAGTGGAGAGCGTAAATAAGCAAAAGAGAGTGCCAATAATCCCATCCATTATCCCAATTTCTTTTTTTAAGTAAATTATTATCCTTGGTTGCTAATCAATAAATATATATATTAAAAAAAGAGTATTGCAAAGTCTCACACTAAGGGTATATTTGGCTGAAGGAAAGAAATTGGAAAGAACGAAGTTGAGAGAAAAAAAATAGAGTAAATTTGTATTTTCCATAGGTGCGTTTGGATAAAAGGAAAATGAGAGGAAAGGAAAAAGAAAAACAATTATTTTTCCTTGTTTGTTTGTGTGAAAAGTGGAAGGAAAGAAAGAGGTAATGCTGTCAAATGATAATTTTACCCTCATATTATTATAAAAGGTATTTCAATTATATTAATTAATATCAAATAAAAAAATTTACTATTTTTAATCTAACAGTTTAAAATAATATCAACATATTAAATTAATATAAAATAAATAAAAATATATTATTTGAAATTATTTGAAATAAAACTAATATTTTTAGTTAATCTAATATTTCAAAAATTTTACTTAAAAATATGTTGTACCAACGAACCAACACTAAAAATATTATTTAGCTATTATTTAAACTTTTAACATAATACAAGAGAAGATCAAAGTAATATTAATAAAAATAAATTATTCAAAATTATTTAAATTAATTTTTTAAAATAATATCTTACATATTTTTAAAATGAATGTTGATACAATTTTTGGTTTACCAAACACTTTTCAAAAAGTTCATTGCATATAATAGAAATATACAAATGGGCCATTAGCAGCAGCTCTTGCTGGTTCAGTTTTTAACTATTAAATAGAAAATTTAACTATTTTTAATTTAACAAGTTTAGAATTTTTTTTTTTAATAAATAAAAATGAACAACTCCATAAACATGAGGGAGTTACCAAGGACTTAATACAAATAAGGATGAAACATAGTAGTAAAATGAAAAAAAATTTAAAACGTCCTAAACTTTGATAGGACCGAATCTAGCATAGCTTCCTACATTCTACCATCAATTCTATCAATAACACCTGCATATTGAAAGCAGTTCCAAGCACCTAAGAAGCCGCATCCGGTGAGTTCTTTGCCATTTCCTTGATAGACCATTACACAAAACCAAACTCTCATGAGATAGATGACAGCAACAATTACCAACAGCATAAGAAACAGGAAGTGCAACATCAAAATTATATTAACAAAGAAAGATTACGGCTAATATTAGATCATATACAAAACATTCAACTTAGAATTGTCACTAGTATGTATATCAACTTGTACACACCAATCATGTCTAAATAATAATTGAGGTCTGATGAATCAATAAAAAACAACAATGATGAAACTAGCCAAATTAATGTTAGAGCACCAGCCTCTCATCAAGTCATAGCTATGTCAGTTACAAAATATTAAGGCATTAATAACATCATAGTTACTAAAGAGCACCAGCCTCATTCATCAACTTGTATAATGTACTAAGGCGCACTTCAGAGGGAACTCCAAAAAATTCTCGTTTTGCCCTCTCATTTCTACATAGGAAGTGGTAGCATCTCATACGCAGCTCAGGCATAACACCCAATTTCTCTATCTCAGACCACACATCATTCTTGGACTAATATCTAGGCCTCCTTTGTTCTAGAATTGCAAGCCCTTTTCCAGCTATCACAACTTGCTTTTCAGCAACTTCAATCGATCGATCTCTGGTAGTAATAATTCTCATCTTTCATAACATCTATCAACTCTCGAACACCCATACTCATCCTTTCCATTCCTGATTCAATTAAATCATTCATTGGTGCTTTACGCTTAGCACCTCTTGATGTTGTCCTACGAGACCCATTAGATTGGTTTGAAATATCAATTTCAGGACTATAACCCATAGCATAACTAGCTGAATGAGGAGTGGCTTGCCCATCATTCCACTCAGCCTCAAAACCTTGGTAACCATTATCACCATTCAAATCAATTGTTTCTTTATTCTTGTCCCACCTCTTCGCCTTTTCCTTTGCACTTTCAGCATGTTTTCTAGTTGCTCTGTTTGTACCATATATCTCAAAGAGTTTGTCATAATATTTGATTGGAGTGCGCATCCACTTTTTTGCATCTGGTTTTGCCTATAAGTAGAAAAATAATATAAATAAGTATAGTTATCCATGTTGCAAGGATCTAAATTTTAAATAAATGAAGAAATGAACACAAAAGAATTACCTTAACCAATTCTTCCCAAACTTCCTGTTCAGCCTCAAACATTAACTTGTAGGATTCAACTCTAAAATATTACTAGTACATTAACTTGTACACATCACTTATGTCTGAAACTAAATAAATAGAGTAGGATTCAACGGAGTAAAACTTCAACAAAACCATTGCCCCATTCATCTAGTGAGAGGATCGAAAGTATGGCAAAGAAAGTGGAGAGAACATATAAGTTGTAGCCAATCCAATGAATTAATTGAACTATCTAAGGTTCTTGTGACAGCTAGCATGATCAAGAATCAAAGAACAAGAGTGAAAAGTCTAAATGATATTTTGCTTAAGAGAGAAAAAGTTAATATTCCTGCCTAGATAACATTGCTCATAGGAAGCCTTTGGAAGGCAGAAAACCTAGTTTAATGGGTAAGAGTAATACCAGTAGCAACTAGAAAACCAAAGAATAGACTTCAGACAACACAAAAGCATGCATTGTGCCATTTTATTGTTTATTATTAGCAAGCAATCAAATAAGAACCAAACTATTATAGTGAATGCCCCAAAGCTTCTCTATCTGCTGCTTAGTTTTTAGAACTATAAATGGACTTTAGTAATTCTTACTTGAGGAAGTGATAGCTACTATTTTTGAACTGAGGATGTGCGGACTAGTAATGCAGTAGCTTGTTATCCCTTCTTATTCAAACCAAGATGCATCTTGCACAATTAGCTGTGGCCTATCTCTATTCCCGTATGATCGACCACTCTTTCTTCTCATATTGGTCTCCCTTTGTTTTGTTTACTATGATATATTTTTCTTGAAAATATAGTAGTCAAGAGAAAATGTGAAAAACTTTATCTACGATGATATGACCAATTCATCTTCAATAATGTAAACAAAGTACCTTTGTAGCTTCTTCAACAAGGACCCTATACTAAACAAAAATAACACAATGGCAACTGACACTGCGCCACAATGGCAATGCATGGTTTTCAACCAAAAAAAAAATAATAATAATAATAATAATAGATAATGCATGTGGAAACAGGGACAACATATGAAAACAGGGACCACCCACGTAGAGTAGAAGAGATACCATTGCATTTGATAGAAAGTATATAAATGGGCGCAAAAATGAACCTTGAATTTAGAATTTTGAACACATATAACAAAAAAAAAAAAAAAAACTCCTAATTTCCATTAAAAAACATGAATCTTGTTAGTGTGAATATATCAGTTGAAGGAAGGGGAATTCATGGCGAAGCAAACAAATCATCAGAAGAAGAAAATACATACACAAACCTGGTGCACGGTGATAGGGAAGGAAGGGAATAGTGGGAGGATGCAGCACCGGCGGCGGTGGGATGATCTGGCACAAACAGTGGCAGTGGGTGCTCTCCTTCTTTGACAGAAACAGGATGGGGGGCTAGGGCACGGCTCTTCTGTTTGCAGATATGGGCATTTTTGGAATATGATAAAATTGCTCTTTTCTCCGGCGTTTTTCGTCCATGTGTGGGAGGAAAAAATATTAATGGCCCCACATACTTTTTTTTCACTCTTCATTCTTTCCCCCCCCTAAATCCTCCCACAACCAAACAGGTTAAAATAAACTTTTTCCTTCCCATTTCTTTCCTTTCCCTCCCCTTCCTTCTAATTTCTCTTCAACCAACACAGCGAAAATACACCTTTAACACATTTAACTTCTTGGTGTCTATAAAGAAGCCATCATTTCTAGAAAACTATTCATGAAAGCCATTCATGAAGGATTATCGGCCAAATTATGGAAGTTATATATTTGGCCCCTACGGCTTCCATGAGCAGTAAGTTCAACATATTTTTCTTATCGACCAAAAAAAAAAAATCTTAAGAATAGCTTGTGGATGAGCTAATGGTTATTTCAATGATCTGCAATCAGTCGTATTTGACTATTAGTCGTTTTTCGCAGACATTTCAAGGAAAATTTTTCCCGCCTAAACCTTTCAAATCAATTATTATTATATTATTGTCTTTTCTTTACTTTTTCAATTTTTGTTGAATATTTGCTCTTTATTTGATTATTGACACTAGATATAGTCAAATAATAATATCAAATGTATCTTTATCCACGACACCAAAAAAATGTATCTTTAATATATATCTCTTACGAAGGATGGCAAATATATATTTCTCGAATGAGGGACTTAAAAGTTAAAGTGTATATTTATTTTAAAAAAAATATTCATATATTATTATTTGATTTGAAAATTCGGTAAAATGGATAACACTAACATGATCATTTGATATATATATATATATATATATATATATATATATATATATATATATATATATATATATATATATATATATATCAATTTGAAAATTTGATGGAATGAATATAAAATACTTGATGTAAGTCTTTTTAAGGATTAAACCTAATTAGTTTTTAATGTAAAAAATCTCTCTTTTTTTAATTTCATATTTTATGCAAACAAAAATATTTATTAAAAATAATTTATTAAATAAAATTACAATATTATAATTAAAAGTAATTAAATATTTTATTAAAATTATCATTTTAAATAATTAGCAACAATTACTTTTTATTTATAATTTTATTGTATCACAAGCAAAAAAAATATCAAAATATATAAGAAGGACATAATATTATATATTAGTTGGCTTTTATATTATACTTAATTATATGAATAAATGATATTTAACATCAATTATAATTTTTTTTTATACTAACGTCAATTATAATTGCACATAATAAAAATTAAGGACTTTTTTTTTAAATAAATATAAGCAAAAATGACAAATATTTAATGAATACTATTTATTTTTTAACTTAAAAATATAATAATTAATAAAAATTGCTATTCTATCATAAGTTCACTTTTAATCACTTTTTTTAAAATCACTTTTTCTTATGATTATATTTTATTATTAAAATAGCAATTAATAATTATTATATAATTTTAATCACTTTTTCTTGTGATTAAAATTATATGTGATAATAAAAGCGTAATATTATTATCTTATATAATATAGTATTTTATATAATATTGCATCAAATATTGCTTATCATTAAAATTTTATCAAATCCTATATTATTAGGCTTTATACAATCATGTTTTGTACTCTCAAGACATTATTTAAACATGCATATCAAATGGGTCTTTAGGATCCGTTTGGCATTACTAATAACATAACTCTTAATAGTATAATGTCATATATTATATGATTTGATTGTATAAGATTTAATAAAATTTTAATATTATATAATATTTGATATGATATTATATAAAATATTAAATTACATAAAATAATTTTATCCTTTCAATATAATAAATTATTTTACAAAAATCTAATAAAAAATAAAATTATAATAAAAATAGTAATTTTAATTAATATAAATTAACAAATAAATCCTATTATTTAAATAATTTTTACTTTTAAGTATAAGTATTTTAAAAATTTATTTTTTTATTATATATAATTATTAATTTATTAAATAATATTTATAATTTATTCCTATATTTTTAACAAGTATTTATTATTGTAATAAAACAAAAAAATCAAGAGAAACGTGATGCTCTATATTTTATTTATTGGTATATTCTGTGTTGCCCATAAATATAAAAAAGAAATTTATAATAAAATAGTATTTTTATTAATTATTTCATTATAATATTAAAAAATTTAATATAATTTTTTAAAAATATTTATTACTTTTAGTTATAAATTTAAGAAACTCGACGGACCTCTGATAGCAGTAAGCATTAATGCTTCCCGGCTCGAAAATATTTTTAACATCTTTCAGGGAGGTGTCCATTAAGATACTGCATGGACCTCTGGTATAAAAAAGCAGTGCTTCCCGGGTCGAAAAAATTGGGCTTGTTTGGAAAGTGTTTTTTTTTTATTTCTAAAAATAGAAAAATAAAAAAAAATCTGTTTGGTGAATTGTTTTATTGACATTAGTTTAAAAGTAGAAAAATAGATTTTGCATTTAAAAAACAAAAGATAAAAAACACTTCTAACATTTTTTCTTCTGAGATGAGATTAAATGCACCGTGACAAATTTATAATTAAACTGTTTTATTGATCTGGAACTTTCTTCGGAACCCAAAATCAACACTCCCATGGCATCCTCTCCTTCGGATCAAATCGATATTGATGACTCATTAATGTCATCTTTTGGGGCGCACAGAAGCTGTGATCAAGCAAATGAATTAATAACATCTTGTGTGTGTATATGTTTGTCAGTTAACATCAAGCTTAAGAGCAAATGGGAAGCTTCAGCCAATTAAATTAACTATTCGAGGCTACCAGGATAAGAAAGATTCGGCAGTGGGAGATACAGTGAGAGAACCTGGGTGGTGGTGACACAAGGCATGAAATTATTGGTCCCGGACACCCTAACGGCATAAGGAAATAATTCAAAGTGCATGTAATAAAATCAAGTCATATATGATACATCTTGAAACCAAAAGGCCTGTGTATGGGACTATTAAGCAATTCAGATACCATTAGGACCCTAAAAACTCCAATAGTGGGACCCTCAAAGCATGCAAAATGAAAACCCCACGGGAAGAAAGGCAGTGTGCGTTTGATATCATTTCAAACATAACTAATGGGCCTTCATAATCAGCGGATAATTCTACATTCAGAGAAGGAAATGCATAAACACAACCTCACCAAGTATAATTGTATATATGGTCCATGCAAATTCTACATTCTGGCATTTATTAACCATCTCACAATTGTTAACAATAACAATAAATTCAACAGTCAGGCGCTACACCAACGCAGCTGAAAAATCGAACATTGAGATAGGCAGACACATTGGATATTCAACTATCCAAGCCACTCAATTTTAATACAATTGAAATTAATGATTAAAATTATTCTAGATCACCGATACAATCAATGACTAGTGGTGCACTATAGAAGCATCACCACCACTATCCTCCCACCCTTTCCTCCGCCACACTTCCACGCTTTCAACCTTTCGCCGACGAGGCTCAGTCCTCCACCGCCGGCGATAACTCCCGTCATCGTCCACTATCCTCCGGCGGCCTACCCTCCATCACCACATGCACGGCACAACCTCCACGACGACCACCGCCGCCGCAGCCGCCGCCGCCGTCGACTGCCACTCCCACCACAACGCCACCAGTACCGCCACCCCCAATCGGAGATTCACCACCAATCCTCGGTGTACCAGATGGCGGTGCTCAGCCTGTAGCCCGTGGCCTCCGTCGCAGAAGAGAAGTTCGAGTGGGAGGCGATCAGGAGGGTGGAGCTGTTGTTGAACGATCAGGATTCAGCGGCGGAGATTTTCTTGTCGCCGGCGCTGCGGCGGCTGCGGCGGTCGGTTTTCCGACTGATGCCGGAATTCAGCATGCCAGCAAGAGAAGAGAGAACAAAAAATATAGTTCCATTATTGAGACATAGCAATAGACACGTGCATTTTAGCTCATCATGAGCAACCCGTGCACCATATAAAACTGCATTCATGGTCCGTTTTTCCTTCGCCCACCTTCCCAATTGTTTCAGAAGTTGGCGTATGTCCGCAGCTTGTGAATCATCCCTTAAACAATGTATCTGACTTCTTCCTCTCATACTCTTCTCGAAAAATTGCAAGCTTGGCATTCACAATTTCGCCCAAACACTTTGATCCCACACTCTTCTTTCTCGTTTTCCCGGGGATGAGGGAGAGTGAAAGGGTTTTATAATGCACTATACATAATTAGTGTATGAATAGGCTACCAAATCCTGGCCATTAGATGATAGATTTGTGAGCACCATACTTGGCAACCTTATCTCTACGCTTGACTTTTCAGGCCATTTCTGAAATGCATCCATGTGGCAAACTATGTCATGCTTGGTGACTGCTAGGTCGATCTGCGGCGTTGATATTATTATTTGAAATATGGAAGGTCCAGATTGAGGGGCCTTTTATGCAATGCACTGTGTCGGAATCTTCGTTCCGAATCTATATGCCTTATGTATGTTACTCAAATCAACTCTCTCATGTTTTAAAGTAGTGTAAATTAATTATTAGATAACCAAATTATTCTCATCACTTTCCCCTCTCTCTCCTCATTTTTTCTTCAAGCTATGAGTAATTTAGTTATATCAAAGTTAATTTACACTATTTTAGAATATTAGGGGTTCAATTTACGCCTCTTTAAAAGTACTAAAATAGAGTACAACCCATCGTCCAGGAATTAAAATGAATCTTTTGAAAAGATATAAAAATGAATCTTTCTCCGCCTGACAAGTAATCTATAATTATATATCTTCGCCCTATATAAATTGCTCTTTCTCTAAGCTTTTGCTGAACTAAGACCATTCCTTGGCTTTTGTTTTTCATTCGTTAATTCCGGACGATAATCCCCTCTTCTTTCTACTACTGTCTCATCAGCATCAATTTGTCTTGGTCCAGTTCTCATTTTCATCAAAAGCAGAATTTAGCATCATGGTGAGCTCTAAAAAAATGATCCTTTCCCTTTTTTTTTTCCCCTTATCTGTTGTTGAACTCGTCACTATTTTGTTATAGGGTCATTTAACACTTCGTCCTTGTTCGTGATTTTTCAGGGTACACCTGCGAGCATAACCATTGGATCAAAGGTTTGGGTTGAGGATCCTGAGACTGGATGGATTGATGGTGACGTGTCAGAAATCAACGGCAAAAAGGCCACCATCATCATTACTTCAAGTGAGAGAACTGTAAGCTTCTGTTGCCTGATCATCGCGATTAGTGAAACACAGCGAAAACTTCAATATTCCACATCATAGCGATTAACATAGCAAGCGTGTCATAGGCGTAGAACTTGGCTCGATCAGCTGTATTTTTTTCCCCTGCTTGTTCTTTCATTGATCTTCTACAACCAAATTATTATGTAAAGTTAAAATCATAATTATATGCTTATGTTATGTGAGGATAAGGCAAAAACGTGACCAGATGCCAAAATTTGAAAAACAGATTAATCCTGAGAGTTGCAGGTGCAATATTTTCTTTTAGCATGAGAACAGACACAAGATAGGTAGAAGTGATAGCGTCAATGCGAAATTTTAGCACTGAAGCTCCAGCCACAGTTTTTCAGCTTCATTACCAATCTAGAATTGACTATTTTATTTTTTAAGGAAAAAAAGAAGAAAAACCCGGGGGGCGGGGGGTAACTACTTTCCCTCAAACATACTTGTCCAAATGAGATTTCCACATTATAAAGAAGCACTTTGTTTTCCACATAAGACACCTACAGTTTCTTTTATTAGATCGAAAACTACACCTGATATGCAAGCCCAAGTCAACAATCGTCACAGCATGTATTACCATACTGATCATTTTGATGATAGTAGTACTATCACAAGGAAGCATATAAACTAAGCATGAGCATGACCCTCAATTTCAGGTGGTGGCAGATATTTCAAGTATATATCCCAAAGATACAGAGGCACCACCTGCAGGAGTTGACAACATGACCAAGCTGAGTTACCTCCATGAGCCAGGAGTCCTGCATAACCTTGCCTGTCGTTTTGCTCTTAATGAGATATATGTGAGTAACAAGCAGTTCATCAAATTCTCAATGAATTTTGATAGATAAATGACATAACGGAAAGGAGCAACATCTGACAGCTTAAAATGAAATAAACAGACGTATATTGGGAAAACCTTAATTGCAGTGAATCCCTTTCAAGGACTACCACACTTGTATGACATCCATATGATGGAAAAATACAAAGGAGCAGCATTTGGAGAGCTGAGTCCTCACCTTTTTGCTGTTGCAGACAACTGTTACAGGTATAGACCAATGTAGAAATGGATTTGGAACAAGCAAAATCAGATAACAATTGATGAGACTTTACTCGTTTTAATATATCAGGGCAATGATAAATGATAATCGAAGCCAGTCCATTCTGGTAAGTGGAGAGAGTGGAGCTGGTAAAACAGAAACAACCAAAATGTTAATGAGATATCTAGCATTCGTGGGGGGGAGATCTGGTGCAGAAGGAAGAACTGTAGAGCAGCAGGTTTTGGAGGTGAGTTTAAACTACTTATAAATTGTTTCTTGGACCTTGGTTATCTCAAAGTATATGTAGTGATATTTTTACTTCTTCAGTCCAATTCAGTGTTGGAAGCATTTGGAAATGCCAAAACTGTCAAAAATAACAATTCAAGGTAAATTGCATGGACACGTTTGTCAGGTCAGATTTTCTATCATAATTTCCATTTTTGGTTAATCTTACAAAATTATTGGAGTTTGTGGCAGTCGTTTTGGGAAATTTGTTGAAATCCAATATGACAAGAATGGGAAGATTTCTGGAGCCGCAATTCGTACATATCTCCTCGAAAGGTCACGAGTTTGCCAGGTCTCTGACCTAGAGAGAAACTATCATTTCTTTTACATGCTTTGTGCAGCACCACCAGAGGTCACTTCTCTATAATTATCCTGAATGAAATTTAGTAAAAAGTTTTTACCTAACAAAGCTTAACTGTTTAAGTTTGCTTAACAGGATGCCAAGAAGTACAAGTTAGGGGATCCAAGGCAATTCCACTATCTTAATCAATCAAACTGTTATGAAGTATCAAGTGTAGATGATGCAAAAGTATACTTGGAGACAAGAAATGCCATGGATGTTGTAGGCATCAGCCAGGAAGAGCAGGTATAGGGCCAATGCATCGGTGCATCACATTTCAATGAAGCTGCAATTTCTTTTTATCTATACATTTGATTAAAGAAAATTTCCCTCCACAGGAATCTATCTCACGTGTGCTAGCTGCAATCCTCCACCTTGGAAACATTGACTTCATCAAAGGGAAAGAAGTTGATTCTTCCGAATTAAAAGATGATAAATCACTCTTCCATCTTCGAACAGCTGCAGAGTTATTCATGTAAAAAGCTTTGATCCATCTATCAAATCTATTTCCAATGCTTCACCTTTGGTGTCTCTTGACATGCTTACATTCAGGTGTGATGAGAAAGCATTAGAAGACTCACTTTGCAAGCGTGTCATTGTTACTCCCAATGGTAACATTACAAAACCACTAGACCCAGATGCAGCTGTTTTGAGCCGAGATGCTTTGGCAAAGACTCTGTACTCCAGACTGTTTGATTGGTAAAACCAAACTAACCAACAACTATCTGCTGTCATTCACTAATCTGACACTAAATCTAGGACGTTCAAATTCCAAAAACTTTGATGTCTAGGAAACATTCTAGTACTGTACAACAGCAATCATAATGCATAATAAATCCCTTCTGAACCAGCAATCATAATGCATAATAACTCCTCTCTATTGTCTATTCTAATGACACGTTCAACTTCGAGACAAGGAATTGATTAAATGCATTCTCAAAATCTGGCAGGATTGTGGACAAGATTAACAGTTCAATTGGTCAAGATTCCAATGCAGTAAGCACAATAAGAGTCCTTGACATTCATGGATTTGAAAGCTCCAAAATCAACAGGTAAATACAATAATTTTGTATCAGAAAGACAATTTCTACATCTCTATATTTTAATCTTATTCTATTCTCCATTTACTAGTTTTGACCAACTATGCATCAACCTAACAAGTGAGAAGTTGCAACAACATTTCAACCAGGCAAGGCTGTAACTGCTAAATACTGTTTGAGCATCTTTGTTACTGCAAATACATAATATAGAAATGCATCCATTTCAACAGCATGTATTCAAGATGGAGCAAGAAGAGTACACAAAAGAGGAAATCAATTGGAGCTATGTAGAATTTGTGGATAATCAGGATGTTCTTGATCTTATTGAGAAGGTAACAGGAGACTTGTGTATCACCATTGCTTGTGTATGACCTTTTTTGACCAGATGAAATTGTGAAACTAGTTATATGTTCTGCATGCAGAAACCTGGGGGAATAATTTCTCTTCTTGATGAAGCCTGGTATGTCATTTCTCTCAAAAAACTATGAATAGATTTAAAAAACAAGACAGATAAATATATTTTTTATAATATGCCTGAAAAATAATTTACCAATTTGTTGATACAGTATTTACTTCCCTGCTAAAGAGAAAGCATAAACTGAAAAAACAAGTGAAAATGTAAATTGCATTCATACTTTCTGCAGCATGCTCCCCAATTCAACTCATGAGACATTTGTACAAAGGTTGTGCCAGACATATAAAGGACACAAGCGCTTCAGCAAGCCAAAACTTGATCCAACAGACTTCGCAATCAACCACTACACTGGAGATGTAAGCTGACTAAATTCTAAAATTGTCTCTTGGTCATCCAGTCAACAAAAGTATAACTGTTAATTTCTTTTGACAAAAAATTTTGATGTACAGGTCACATACCAAGCTGATCATTTTCTAGATAATAATAAAGATTATGTTGTAGCAGAGCATCAAGCTCTTTTATTTGCGTCCAAGTGTTTATTTGTTGCAAATCTTTTCCCTCCTTTGCCTGAGGAGACATTAAAGCAACCAAACTTCTCTTCCATTGGTTCACAGCTCAAGGTGATTTCAATTTCAACTTGGATTGGTTACATTAGTTTCTGGAAACTCTCCACCCATGTATGAATTGCTTCTGAATCTAATCTTACTATCCAGCAACAACTACAATCTCTCATGGAGACACTTAACACAACAGATCCGTGTTACATCAGATGTGTGAAGCCAAATACAGTTTTGCAGCCACGAATATTTGAGAACTTAAATGTCTTAAGGCAGTTAAGATGTGGGGTAAGTTAAATGTTTTCCTGTCTTCGATGTATGACTGTTAAGTAAACTCAAAAAATTTCTTCCAACATTTACTTAACTGGTATCCCAGCAGGGAGTACTTGAGGCAATAAGGATTAATTGTGCTCGATATCAAACAAAAAGAACATTTGAAGAGTTCCTTGATCGTTTTGGAATGCTATCCCCTGATGTCCTCGACAGGTAAGAAGATTATTCTAGTTTACAAGAAAATGATGAGAGTGTTTTTTAACTTTGATTGTCATAAGACATTCATATCTTCAAGAAGATAGAGTAAGAATTATAAGTCAAAGATGGAATGCAAGCATTCTTATGCTAAACTACTTGAAGCATCACTTGAAAATAGTGGTAAGAACAATCTATGATTTAACTCATATAGACTCACTTGAAAACAAATAGCATCGATCTATATCTCTCATTGTCAAGTCCAACAATATATATGTTGAGCTTCACATGTAACCCCATATGATAATTGTTAAAAGTATAAAACCATTTATGTGTCTCAACTTAATCTTTTGGGAGAGATGGTTCATGATGTAGTATCAGAGCTTCTAGAACCAAGTGGTTTAGAGTTTGATTCTTGTTTACTCCCTTTCTTCTAAAAAACAATAAAAAAATTAAAATTTTAGCACAAGATAGAATGGACGTTTGTATTGTCAACGCTTCAAGCCAAAAGAGGCTCTTGCATGAAAGGGCGTATTAATGTATAAAATTATTTATGTACCTCTACCCAACAACTTAAGCTTTTGGGAGAGATGGTTCATGAGTCATGACAATAATTAATTCTTTCTTCTGTGCAGATCTGATGAGAAAAAGGCATCTATTGCCATTTGTGATAAGATGGGCTTGAAAGGCTATCAAGTAAGTATATATATATATATATATATGGAAAAATGTGTTATATAGAAGCAAAAGGCATAATTTCCGTAAAATTTCCAGTAACATATGTGTTACAAGCTCTAATGCATTCCCCCTCCCCCGTAATGTTGTTTTCAATCAGATGGGGAAAACAAAGGTATTTCTCAGAGCTGGTCAGGAGGCTGAATTAGATGCACGAAGAGCTGAAGTCTTAGCTAAAGCAGCTAGACACATACAGAGACAAATCCGTGCACTTTTAACTAGAAAAGAGTTTACCACCCTCAGAAATGCTACAATTCGTATCCAGAAAATTTGGAGAGGTCAGTTTTCTTCACAAAACTAACTTTTGTTTTTAATACATCCTTTGCTTTTGCTTAAGTGCATCATTGTGATGGTGTTGTCCCAGAAAGAACTGTAGTGAGTTACTTTTCTTTTCCCTTAAATATTTCAGCAAAACTTGCACGTAAACTCTACAAACATATGAGCAGGGAAGCAGCTTCTATCAGGATACAGAAACATGTGCGTGCAGAAAGAGCAAGAAAGAATTATACATCATTGCAAGCATCGGCGATAATTATTCAATCAGGGTTGAGAGCAGTAGCAGCACGAAATGAATACATAAGACAAATGAAGGCTTCAATTAAAATTCAGGTAAAACAGCTGTAGGAGTTTCTAACACCAAAATAGATCATGACATCCATATTGAAATAATTTTGAATCCAAAAATACATTTTCGCATTGGAAAATTAATCAATAAAAAGTTGAAGAAACTTTCGATATGAGCCTGCATAATATGCATTTACTTTGCATCTGTCTTTTTTATTAATGTTAATTATTCCATTTCATTTCCTCTCACAGAGACAATGGAGAAGAGTCCTAGCTCTTTCTGGTTACAAACAAGAGAGACCAACTGTTATACCTCGATGGAAGCGTGCATTACATTGGATTACAGGTTTTGTACAAAGAAGCCCAGAGATATCCAACAATTCCAGGCAAATGTCAAAGAAGGCACTCTTAATAGGTTGCAACTACCCACGAAAAATGAATGAGCTGAAAGGGTGCATCAACGACGTGCGTAGAATGAAACGCTGCCTCATGGCTTACTTGGGATTCTCACGGCTAGGTATCACTGTTCTCATTGACACAGATCCCTCCTACACCCAACCCACTGCGAACAACATACTAACTGAGCTGTCCTTGCTGGTCAAGTCGGCAAAGCCAGGTGACGTGCTGTTTGTTTTCTTCAGCGGCCACGGCGACCGCCAGCATTCAAAGAACAAGGATGACGACACCGGCTATGATGAATACATTGTTGCTACCGATGAGAAACGCATTACAGGTTGATGTACTCTTCCACATTTATTTATACTCCCTTTGTCCATTTTTATTTGTCGTTTTTTTTCACACAGATTAAAGAATAATTAAATAAGCACAAATTTAGAAGAAGAAAGTTAATCTTCCTATATTTACAATTGTTTTTAAAATATTGTCTTTAATCAGTATATATAAGGTTTATTCTTAGTTATAACTGTCACAGTAAGTCATTGAATTTGGGTTAACGACCTAATGAAAGACATTTTCAGATAGGGTGTGTTTGGATTAACTAAATTTTGGAATTGATTTGATTTAAATTGAATTGATTTGAATTGATTTGATTTATAAATTAAATTTTATGTTTGGAATGAGTGTGTAAAAATAGGATTTGAATTGATTTAGAAATCAATTCTTGTGTTTATAATGGATTTGATTGTGTTTGGAATGATTAAGAATGGAATTGATTTGATTTGACTTGTACTTAAATTTTAAAATCAAATCAATTCCCATCAAATCCTTTCAATTTTGATAGGATTTCAAATAAAAAGTAGTTAAATCCCATGGTAATTAGAAATTATTTTATTTCTTATTTTTAAAACATCCAAACATAAGATTTGATTTCTAAATCAAATCATTTCCATTTTTTTAACATTCCAAACACACTCATAATGAAGGACATTTTAAGAAAATAAAAGGAAAGTTGATTGAATTGAAGTAGCAATATATTCTCTTAATTAGTGGAGTGTTTCTATGAAATGATCCATTCCCCAGATTCTTTAGAAAGCAATGCTAATTGTACCTTGTACCAGATGATGATTTCAGGGCAGTCGTAGCCCTGGTCCCAGAGGGCTGCAGGATGACGATCGTTGCAGATTGTTGCCACAGCGGGGGGCTGATTGAAGGTGCTAAGGAGCAAATTGGAAATAGCACAAAGATACGACGCCAGCATTCACGCTCTGGCTCTGAATGTGGATCCGAAAACTTTCACAGTGAGCTCTACGCCTATGTGATGGACAAAACTTTGGCTCCTTCTAATCCGTCCGATCTAATAATTGGGGATGATGCTGGCTTTGAGGTGCTTGAACTTGGAGAAAGTAGTGGGATTTCGGGTGATCAGGTGGAGGATGATGCTGGATTTGAGGTGCTCGAATTTGGAGAAAGTAGTGGAATTTCGGGTAATCTAGTAGAGGTAGATGCAGGATCAGCTGAGAGCAGTAATTTTTTGGATCGTGGAATCCTGTTGAGCGCTTGCCAGAGTGACCAAATAGCCAAGGAGGCGAGCTTTCGTGCACACCCCAACATATTTTTCGGGGTTTTTACCAGTGTCATAGTGACTGTAATTAGGAAGACTGGGGGTCAAGTTACAAACTGGTTGCTTGTTACCAGGGTTTTGCAGATACTTGAGCGTCATCGGTTCACTCAAAGACCTGGGCTCTATTGCAGTGATTGTCATGTCCATGCTTCTTTTTTGGGTGCTGATTCGATCTGATAGAGAGATACGGAGAGCGGAAAGGTTCCTACGCGAAGGATTCGGTAGTCCACTCTCATGGCGGACAAACGTCCACCTCTTTAATATCACTAGATTTAATATTAAAATAAATAAAAAAAATTAGGTTTAGTAAACAAAATAAATAAATTTAATTTTAGGATAAATTATGCTTATCTTCTTTAATTTTTCATATATATATTAGCCTCCTCATCATATTTATAGAAGTATTTAGTATCATATTTTATAATATACGAAGGTGTTATATATAATATCACCTACATCTCAGGAGGTTAGTATATATTTTTAAAAATAAAAAAATATTATGTATAATATTATCTAATTTAAAAAAAAATCAGTATAATTTATCCTTAATTTTAAGAATTAAATAAATTTATAAATTCTCAAATCTATTCTTCTTTTTTACCTCTAATCCCAAAACCTTTGCCACCACTATCTCTCATTTTGGCTGCTTATCGAAAATAAATAAATAAAAGAAGAAAAAAAAGACGACACAGTAAAGAGCTCCCCCTGAATTGCTGAAATCTAATTTGAAGCTCAAAATCCATTATTTCAATTTTATACCTGTTGACTAAAATGTGTTTTTGCGGCCAACTTCACACCAAAGATGGAAACTTGGTTTGATGTACACGAGGAAAAAAGATTAAAAAAAGAAGAAGGGAGAATCAAAATGCAAAGATATATTTTACATTAAGCAACAGCCAAAACCAATTGTATATAGAACTGCTGCGGGTTAGAGAACGACGTTTGAGTTTGCATATCTAGACACAAAGCTTAGAGATTTTTTTTTCGGTCCGAAAAGAAAAAGAAAGTAAAACGCTTCATAGTTCTGGTGGCGGCAAAGACAAGGCTTAGCGAGGAGAAGCACTTCGACATAGGGACATTTTGGCAAATAGTAGGGTCAACTAACATTGATCCACAACAAGGATCGACCAACAAATCCTTCACCAAGTTTCTATTCTGATTGCCTTTACGTAAGTCTTATGAAAATTTCTATTCATTTCCTCGGTTAGTCTTAGTACTTAATGTATTGAAAAACTTTAGGTTAGTGGTGAGAGACTATGATAATATATATCATGTTCTAATTTTAAATTTTATTGCTGTTAATATATCAAAAAAAAAAAAATCTATTGAAATTTTTTTATAAAGATATTGAATTTTATCGATTGTTGTAGGATGTGAAATCTATGACTATATGCATTATCATGTGATTATTCCTGAATAGCTATTCTATTTTGATTATTGTAATGTCGAGCATAGGGGCGACTCCTCCTTTAACCCAGGGGGCCTCCCAAAAAATTTTGATTTTTTTATGAATATATGTAAGTATATTTTATTTGCCCCTCTAAAATTTTTTATTTAGTTAGTTTTAGTAAACTCTTTACTTAATTAATATTTAAATATTACAAATAGATAATATATAATGCATATATGTCTGTCTTTAGAGTTTTCATTGTGAAATGTTTATATATTGTGACTATTTAAATTTTTAGATAAGAGTAAAGACTAGAAGATATATACTATTTTTTTGTATAAAGTTAACTATTAAATATTGCTCCTTCCCATAAAAAGAGTCTAGCTCCACCCTTGGTTAAGTTCTTCATTGATTGGAGTTTTTTCTTGCATCTTGTGGATAATTTAATCTCTTCGTTCAACTTTTTGTAGATAATTTTTTCTCGATTGCTCATAACTTGATTGATAAAACACTAGTTTTTCTTTATTGATTATATATGACTTATGATAGAAGATGATTATGGTTCATCATTAGGCGATTTGGTGTCACGACCCAATTTCAGACCGTGCCCGGCACATAGGGGACATTAGCTGCTTAGCAAGCCTAACTAGACAGTTACACAGAGAAATGAACAAAGTTTCTCATAATATACTTTCAACATTCCCCAATTAAACATTTCTTGTAAATAACATAATTCAATTCACAAAAGCTTAGAGTAGGGCATTCGTACTTAATAACATATGCATATACCCTTAAGTTTATGTGATTTATAAGGAAAGTACTTGAGTTCTCATAGACATAAATAGAGCTAGATCAAAATACATTATATGTGACCTAACACAACAAAACATGCATCAGAATTGCTTAAGACCTTGCTTATGGATAATGGAGCATTCTATTTACAAAACTTTTTGAAAAGAAAGAGCCTACCACACAAGTTGAGCCTTAAGAAATGACCAAAGCTCTATAAAGCCAAAGGAGTAGAGTCGGGATCTATGTTGTTATCTGTAATAAGGAGAGAAGAAAGGTGAGTCATACCGACCTAATGAGGGAAAGCATAACCATAACAACATGCCACAAAATTAACCATCACACACATATCAATGGGCTCCTTTGGTTAAGATTTTGGGAGAAGTTCTTCTTCAAAAGTAGAGTCAGAAGTAGAAGTAAAAATAGAAGTAGAAAATTATTTTATGTTTGGATATAATTGTAGAAATACTTTTTATAAGAATTAGAAGTTGTTAAACTATTTGGATGTGATAAAATAAAAGTACTTTTTTCTTATAAAATTACAATATTAGTAGATAGAGAGTGATACTTTCAAAAAAAAAATTAAGGATAGAATAGTAAAAGTGTAAAAAAGTAGTCGGTTTGAAACTTAATGATCACTTTTCTCTCTCTTCTACTGCTCCTGCTTCTAGGAGAAATAGCTCCTTATTTGTTTCTCAAAAAAAGCAAAAAAAATTGATTATTTTCTATTTCTACTTTTTTTTAGAAGTACAAACAAACAATACTAGAAGCATTTTTTTTCAAAAATTTTTGAAAAAAATTACTTTTTTCCTTTGGAGAAGTGTAAACAAACGGTCATAATATATGTAAATATACATAAAGTAGTTACTACAATTGCACAATAACCTACAACCACACTTAACCATAATTTACATCCATCATCAATTAGAATATATACACACAAACTTGTCACCGTAAGTGTTACGTCTCACCATCCTTAGTGTGACGACATGAACTACAACTAGGCATTATGTACCACCATCCTTTAATTGTGTCACAACCCTCCATAGGCCATGACCGACACATAGGGAATTTCCATTCCTTAGCAAGCCTAACCTATGTAAAAACTTACAGAATTTTCCCTAAAACTAGGATATTCCCAATTATACTAAACCTGCAAAAAAATATCTAGACAATCTAGCATAGCTCAAACACAAATATATATATATATATATATATATATATATATATATATATATATATATATATATATATATATATATATATATATATATATATACCTTTACATACAAAAGGCTATCAAAAGGATTTGTGTAATTAACATAAATTCAACTAATATGCACATTGGTTCACTAAACCAAAATGATATAAAACCATTAATAACCCAACACGGATCCTACCTGTGTTTCAAGGAGCACTATATTATCATAAGCTATACTTGGCTATACAAAAGATATTCCAAAAAGGAAGTCAAGGCCCTTCAAGTAGGCTCACCAAAATGGAATAAGCAGAAATCCTATTGAGTAGGAGGAGCAGAACCTGCTTCTATGGCTGAATCTGAAATAGATAAGGAAACCACGGGGTGAGTTATAAAACTCAGTGAGAAATAATGTACTCATAGGTGGCATGAGACAAGCAAAAATATCCAAGCTATACTTTAAATTATGAAAATGGAATATAATCATTTTCTCTCAACAAAAGAATTACTAAAATATTGATTTCATATCATAATAAAACTTCAAGGGAGGATCCTATTTAAAAAATAGCTGCTTGACTGGGTGGCCCTATTGTAGCATCCCTACTTTCATGAACAGAACAACGGTGCCCCTATAAATTTTTGTTAATTTTAGTGATGCTCAGCATTTTTAGAAATTATATTTTGACCTCAAAAACTTATTCCCACAATAATTCTAGAACTTTTTATGAAATGACCTTTATGTCCCCACACTTGTCAAATTAGCAGAATGAGATTTTAAACAAAGTAGAATCATATGGTGAAACCGTAGAAGTTTAGATCTCTGCCGATTGGGCCATGGAGGCAGTCTAGTGTAAAATGATGTGGGATGTCCCTAGACTTGATCAAAATTACGGAAAAGCCATTAGCTACAAAAGGCTCCGAATTTGCGTAAATGTCTAATAATCTATTTATTCGGTCTCAATAGTTATGTAAGGATAATTAGAAATTAAATTAAATATTAATTAGATGTTAATTAGAAGGATTAGGCTTAGAAACAATTAGAATAGAGATATAGAAATTCTCTCAGAATCGTTTAGTAAAGTTTTGCTGACTTGAAGAAAATCGGCAAAAACTCGGTATTTTTAAATTGTTGGAATCGGACCAATAGAAATTATACTATGAGAACCCTATGATGGAGGGCCAAGATTTAGCCAAAACATCCCTACAAGTGGCGCCTCCATCAACCATACAAGAGGGAAACCAAGCCAAGATTGAATAAGGATTGAAGTCTACCAATCAAAAGCTAACTTCCTTTATAATTTTTCATTTTTCTCTTCCTTCTCCCTTTAAATTTTCGGCCTTCCCACAACCAACCTCATTTTCCTACTTTCCTTCATCTTCTTTCACTTCTTCTCATCCCCAAGTTCAAGCTCCAACCATCAACTTCACTCCAAGATCAAGTTCCATCAAGATTTCACACTACCAAGGTAGGAATCCTACTCCTCTTCTTATTTTCCTTGGTTTGGAGTTGTGTACGGGTCTTGTATACCTTGTAATACTAATGTTATGTGAAGTGATGATGATGAATTACAGTTGAATATGCATGAATATTATGATTAGAATTAGAATTAGCATGAAAGAACTTGAAGGAAGGAGAAAAATCATGAAGCTGGTAGGGTTTTTCCTCGGCAGTCTGTACGGCGGAGTGTATGGCTCCACCTACAGCCGTTTAAACTCCATGAATCTATTTTTATATGAAACTAGACATTCAGGGCTTTCCTTACATATATAATATAAGGCCATTAGATTAGTGAAGAGGAAGTTATGAATTTTTGAAGTTTAACCTAGAAATCAGGACTTCCATCCAAACAGTATGAGTTGAGAAGGGTGTAACTCACCCTATACAACTCCAAATTGAGTGAAACTAACTTTGTTAAAAATCTTACACATAGGATAATATCCCATAAAAATTTCCAAATTTGATAAGGTCTCGTTTGTTCCTAGTGAGTCAAGAAAGTTGCCCTATGTCTAATCCAGGTTAGAACAGGGTAGTCCAGTAGGGTCAAGTTTCCGAGCTTATATCTCGAATTATACTCATTCAAATGATATGAAACTTGATTCATTTGAAAGCTTGTTCTGTTAGCTTTACATGGATGTAAATTTCGCATGATTTCACCTAAATTTCTATTTTTAGTGAATTTTCCCTCACAAGAGTACAATTCTGGCTAAAAGTAGGACAAGTCTAGGATAAGACACAAAAAACTTGAGTTAATGCCGGAAGTCGGGATTTAGTAAACAAAAAGCTAGGTCGGTATACTTAAAATCGAACTCTAAACTTAGTAAATAAGGGACTAGGTCAGAAATATTTGAAGTTGAAGTCGGGAATATTTAAAGTTGAACTTGGGAGGATACACTTAAGGATGAACCTAGAAGGGTATACTTAAGGTTGAACTTGGAAGGGATTTACTTAATGATTGAACTCGGACTTAGTGAATAGGAATTCATATCGGGTATGTTTAAGGCTGAACTCGGAACTTTGTAGAAAGAGCTAGATCGGGTATGTTTGATATTGAACTCGGACTTAGTGAATAGGCATTCATATCGGGTATATTTAAGGCTGAACTCGGAACTTAGTAGAGAGAGAGCTAAATCAGATATAATTGATGTTGAACTCAGGACTGAGCATATAGGAAACTAGTCAGGCATAGTTAATATCGTAACTCAGAAATCAGGAAGAACAGGGTATGGTTAATGTCGGAAGGCGGGACGTAGGAAAACGTTCATGAGTCTCGAAAGGCCAAATATGGGTTAAAGTCAGAAATCGGAATCAAGATATTGACCCTACATACATGATCTCGGAAGTCGGGAATTAAGACATGGAGTACATGATCTCGGAAGTCGGGAATCAAGACATGGACATTTTAAATGTAACTCCGGAAGTTGAAGCTGATATTACATTGGAACTCAGAATTCGGTTATGAGCTCGAACTCGGGAACCTTAATAGAAATTTAAAAGTTTGCAAGATAGATTGATACTTAAGATTCTAAATCTTGCACTTATTAATATTGTTAGATTCTTGGTATGAACATAAAGTTTGTATTGAGTTTGCTGTTTGATTAAAAATTCCCTGGTAGTCTGGCACTATTCATGGGGAAGCGGACTCGATCCGTTATGCTGCCAAAATTCTAGCAGAAATGCGTGAATTATATGACTGATATGAACATTTATATGTCATGCTTATAAGATTCATATATGCAAGAATGATATGAAGTATATGAATGAAAGCATGTAGCATATGCATATATAATCATGTTGAAAGAAGAATAAGATTTATGAGAACTTGCAAGAAAGACGTACCAAGCTACCACGTGAGGCATGGCATAGACCCAGCTAGCGTGGGCCAGAGCGGTACTATCTAAGACTTGGGCTAGCCCTCGACCAAATTTAAAGGGAATAGACCGGTGTGAGGGTCGGGGAAAGCAAACCCATCACTCATGTATAGAGACGAGCTCGAACCTAAAAAGTAGGCTATTACCCAGGGGTGAGATAGGCCATTCATCTCTGGGGGACCAAGCATAGAAGAATAAGATCAAGTTGCAAATTAAAGAAAGAGATAAATTAAGTCAAGTGCACATGCATACAATCAAGTATAAACACCTTTATGTGCATCTTCAATTATCTCATTAAGGCATAATGTTATTATTATTCTTGCTGAAGCATATTATGCTATTCGCAAATTCTATGTCTGTCATATAATATGACTAGTGATTGTTAAAAATATAACCTACTTCGAGAAAGATGTTTTCAACTTAAAACTGAACTGCTGGTTGTGTATATGTGCTCATGTTTTTATAAGAAACCGAAGCGGCTGGAATGTTTATGATGACACTGTATGGTTCGAATTTACCTACTGAGAGCCTTAGGTTCTCACTGCTTGTCTACATGTTCTTCTTTCCATAAACATTCCAGATCATAGGCTAAAACTTAGGAACGAGGCAGAATATTGGGGCGTTCATCATGTAAGGCTTAGGCTTACGTTGCGCAACGGAAGACTATGGGAGCCGGTTGAAGTTCATAAAGGGGCGACAAATGCAATGTAGAGGCAGTTTTCTGTGTATAACATTAATTACAAAGGTTTCTTAATTTGTAACTATTTTATTTTCTATGTATCAGAGATGGAATTTATAAATTTTTATTTAGTAATAAAGGACTTAGTTAAAGGGCCATGTATTATATTTTCCACATTTCAGAGATCCTTTTAGTACAGTGACAACCTCTTAATATAACTCCATGACTCAAGCTTGGCTTCTATAATGGAGGGTGTTACACCTATGGCCTAACTCCAATAGTAAATGATAACTTCATGCCTGTGCTTGTCTATATCTTCCAGACATGTTGGCTGATATGCCGAGCTAGCAATCACCCTGCAAGCGAGGTTATTCGAGATGCACCAAGGCTAATGCTATTGTCATTAGCAAACAATTCTGTTACAGTTTCCTCCTTTTCGGAAAACTTTACTCTTTATAAAATCCTTGTCAACAAAGCTCTTCTTTGAATCTAACATATACATTCTTACTATAGCATTAATGCATAATAAAAATTTAGAAAACTTCCACATTCTAACACATGTAATTCTTAAGTCTTGTCTCATGCTCATAATATTTAACATCCACTAAATGTAAGTTCCAATTTAGTGAACTAGAGTTTAACATAATTTCATAAAAAATTAAATTCTTAATATCATGGTTAGCAACATGAACTCATATATATATATATATATATATATATATATATATATTTAACTTCACATAAATATTTAATTATAAGTATACTATTCACTCACAGTCAAAGCTCCAAGACAAGGATTCAAGTGGGTGGCTCCTCTAGGCCAACGGGAAGCTCCTTGGAAGAGTCCAATGCTGCAAAAGATACCAATTTAACATAAATATACTTTTAGAGTCTAAATCTAAATCAAACTACCCATAATAGCAAAAACCCCCCAAATTGGAACCCTTGGACTACAATCCTTTCTCTAATTGTTCCAACTTCAAATCTATGGAAAAATTTACTAATCCTCAACAAAGAGAAGGTCATAAGTTCAAAAACTTACCTTAGATTGTTAGAATCAAGTGAATGAAAGATGGTGATTCTCTTCCTACCTTCACTTTCTCTTACTAGAAGGAGAGAAAGAGAGAGAGAGAGAGAGAGAGAGACATAACCATGGAGATGGAGATGATGATGATGAAAGGGGAAGAAAGGTGATTTGTGGTGGATTCTTGGGAAAGACATTGCTAAGCTATGGGTTTGAGAGATGAGGGAGAGAATTTAGAGAGAGGGAATAGAGGATAGAGAGATTTTGAAAGAAGAATAAAAAATGGGTCAAAATCCCCAAATTTATTGTGCAGCAGGCGCTCGAGTGGCTACTTCCTGGCGCCTGAGTGCCTAACTTCCTGAAACCTCAAAAAACTATTTCCAACGTTTGGCACTTGAACGGGCAATTCCTGGCGGTTGAGTGCCTAATGACCTAAAACTCCCAAGATTCCATCTCGTAGTGGGTGCTCGAGCGTCCACTTTTTGGCGCCTGAGTGCCCAATGCTAGTGCTCAAGCACTGGTATCCCTTTTTCTTATTACAAATTATAAGCTTTACTCATCTTTGTAGGCCTATTTCCACTCCGATAACTTCTAAATACTCAAAAATAATAATTTAAAAGATTATACCAAAGTCTATAATTTAAATAAATTTAAAACTTCTATCATATAAAACATTAAGGCATTACAGATTGGGTGTTATGTTTCACCGTCCCAATATGTAGACCTACACTTGCCTAGGTGTTACATCTTGATATCCCTAGCATGCAAACTATTTCTATGAGCTTAGAGACACCCCAAACATTCACATTCCAATTATCATCCTTTACAAATCCACATAGCATATTCTTCTATTTATCTCAATTCATTATCCTAAGCATAAAAGCTTATTCCAAACATGAAATCACATACAATAATACATCCATCATAAACACTTAGCACCATCCAAATCCAAACAATTTATGCATTCACACATACATACTCTGTAACATCCTTGATTTAATTTCAAGTTTTTCTATGATCACTCCGTTTGATCGATGTGTTTAATCCGATTATAATGGAATTTTAGTTGGATGTGATGCCTTAGGTGTTGGATGACAATTGGAATCAAGGAATCAAGTTTTGGGTGTTGTAATCAATTATCGAGGGGCTGGTAATCGATTACAGGGCTCTCTGTGTGCCCACGGCTAAAATTTCTTGAGTGGTAATCAATTACCAAGGATGGCAATCAATTACCAGTTCTGGGTCCGTGGTAATCGATTACCAGCTCTTTGTTCATGGTAATCAATTACCAGAAGTGGTAATCAATTACTAGCTTGTGGTAATCGATTACCACAGGCCAATATATATATACGAAGACGTGTCCCACACCCTCATTTTCGCAGTTCCCTTTCTCTCTCTACCCAAACTCTCTCCCTTCTCTCTAGAAATCCTCTTTTTCCCCACTCCTTACATCCATTCCACCATTTTCAACTAAATCAACAATAGCAACACAATCTTCACTCCATCTAAACACAAATCATTCATTTAATCCTTTCCTCCTTCTTTTATCCTTACTTCGGTGAATTTGAAGTTGGAGAGCATATCTCTATCCATTTCCTCCTCAGCCCAACTCTAACGGTAGTTCTCACGTCTCATTCCTTCTTTTTCCTATAAAATTTCAACTCTTTGATTGTTAGAAGAAGTCTTGAAACCCTAGGGTAGTAAGATTAGAAGTCTTGTGATATGGGGGTAATTAGTGACCAATAAATGATTAATTTATCGTATTGTGGTGTTAGATTTTTCCAAGGATTTCCTCTCCAGCTTTGTCGCTCCGGAGAACTAAGATTTCCCCTTGGGTTGGTGATCTGTGAGTAGATGGAATACTTTTGAATTATTATTGTTTTTAAATTATAATTGTTTATTTACTTTTAGAATGCTACTCATGAGTCGGTGATGAAAACAAATTGAATATTTATTTGAAATTGATGGTTTATGAGCATGAAAGGTTAGGAAAGTCTATAACAGAATCTGTCTGCTAACGGCAGTACATGTTAGCCCTAGTGTACCTTGGACTTATGAGATTACACAGCCACCTAAGGGGGTGATGCGTGACATACATTACATGGCCATACACATAGTGTAGTGCATGAGGGAATTTCATAGCCCCTCAAAGAGTGGTGCGTGCCTGATTACGGGATCCACATGAAGGAGGGGCACCTAAGTGTGAATCATGACGAATTATCCTGTTAGATATTTCCTCTGTTTTCCTTATCTTATTGGCTATCATTTTATATTTATATATTCATTGACTCATGAGGTCCAAAAGTATCCTGTCTCTCACTGAGTTTCACAAACTCACCTCATAGTTATTCTATTCTTTTCAGGTTCAGACTTGGGAGCCAATCCTCTTGTTCAGCATCACTAGATTCTATCATTGGTGAGCTCGCAATGATAAAGGCCTTGAATTGTATTCTATTTTAGTTTGTAATCTTGGTATGTAGCTCCATAGTATTACAGGCAGGGTTCGACCCTTGCTAGTGTGTTAAGTTTATGATTAGAGATTGCTTAGACTGAGTTGGATTGACTATTGTGTATTAAATTGGATGAATGTTAAACTAAATGGATTATTTTGTATTTGATTCTGAATTGAACTTGGAAATGTCTTGTGATATGTATATATATATGATATGGATGGATATGTCTGGTTATTACTTATGCTTTGTGCTGAGGGTGCATTTTGAGAATACCTGAATCCCTGATGGAAGTGTGTGTTTGTTGATTTGCAAGATAAGTACTCATATTTGGGTAATATCCTAAATATAGAGGAAACTTTGCCCAAATTTGGTGAAATCTTGACGTGAAAGGCTTGCTAGAGAACGTGCTCTCTAAGCACCGGTCATAGCCTATGTCGGGTCATGACATACTCTTCATACATTAAATTAGCTTATCATAAACATATAATCTCCATTTATGGAGTTACAAGCATTAATACACGTACTTAATATCTTCGCAAACCAACCATTTCAATCTATCTTTACACTTACATATAATCTAAGAATGCAACAATACACAAATAATGTTATCATAGCTATGTTATCCACTCACAGTACAATTTAAAGGGTGACAGAGTAATTCCTCGGAGCCCTAGAGCCAATAGCTGTTCCTAGAAAGGATCTAACACCACAAACAGAACATTTTAATAGAACATTAGCCACCAAACTACAAGATTAGCATAATCCACAATAAAAAATCTCCAAATTATTTAACCCCAGATTCCAATTCACCCATAAAATTCATACCCATGGGAAAAAGAGACAAAACCCTAGGAATATAAGAGGATTTGAGTTTAGAAGCTTACACTTGGAGCCAAAAGAAATAAGGTTATGTGGGTGTCTTGGATCTCTTGCCAAACCTCACCTAAGCTTCAAACCCTACTTCCATGGAGGTTTAGAAAGAGAAAGGAGATGAGGAACGAAAAAAGAATGTGAGTTTGGTGGGGAAAGGAGGAGGAAATGGAGGGAAATGGAAGATAATGAGAGAAGGTAGTTAGAGAGAGAGGATTGAGTTAGAGAGGGGGAAATACCCCTTGAATTGAGCTACCACTTGTATTTATTTTTCTATATCAAGTTCGTCACGCAGGAGCACAGCTAGGGAGAAATGCACACACTTCTCTACTGAAGTGTCACGCTGCAGCGTAGGTACCGCGCTGGAGCATGTCCCCCTAAGCCCTTTTTTTTTCATTCAAAACAAATTCAATCCCTTTCCAACTGAGCCTGAGGCTTAGGTTCAGATACAACCATCAATCCAAACCCGAAATTTTGGATTAACTCACTCCAAAAGTAATCTAAACATAAATTGATCTCAATGATAGACATTCACAAGAAGATTGGTTTATAAGGTCAACTCAAAGAGCTCGAGTCAGGAAAGAATTTTTTTTTTATCTTTCATGCAACATATAGTTTGTTACAAAGACTGGGGTATTACATTTGGTAAGGCAAATATCAACCATCTACATTTAGTTCCAGTAGAGAAAAAAACTACCTTCAAATTTTATTTGTTTATATTTTGGATACTCAAGTTTGACAATTAACTTCTTTGTTAAATTAATTGCAAACTCAATGATTTGGCCATCTGCCTTCTTAAACAAGTTCCAATCCAAAAGGGAATATGAGTGCTATTACATTGACAACAGGAAGTAATTTCGATTAGTCATCTGATCCTCTAACCTCAAGTCACTAAAAGAGCCAAATTTCTGTAGCAAAAACTCTTGGCAAAGAAATTAGATGAGCAACTATATAAGAAACTAGTTGAGGAAACATATGATAATTTGTGTGTTGAATTTCCTTAATTAACTTATTTTCATGATTCCAATTTCATTATTTCATGTATTGCTTGTAATGGTGATATAATTTGTATTGCATGTGCTGAGATTTCTGCATTCCTAAAAAATAATAATTTTGTTTTGTTAGATTGTGATGAAGGTGCAGACGATAATTTTTTTATGGATAATGCATCAAATATAGATTATTCAAAGATTTTAACTGTAGAAGCAATTTGTACTAGTATAGTCCAACCACCTAAAGTCAAATTGAAGATGAGAAGCTTGAAGTTTCTCCGCAAGCATTACTAGACCATGTTGAAAATACATATTTGGAGAATGATGCATAGCTTCAAGCTATACTATGGCTGACAATCATGGCAACTGAACAAAATGAGCCATGGAGGCTAGCAAGATTAGTGCTTGTTGGCAGCACAAATGGGAGAATATCTATTGTTTAGCAGGCTAAAAAAACCATGGTGGAACTCGTTTCCCAATGACTTCAAGACTCAAAAGGGTGGGAATTGAGTTTCAAAACTTTTCGCAAAACTTTTCTAAAACCTCTTTTTGAATCTTTAGTTAAAGCTATTGATAAAGGAATTGATAAGATAGATAAGGACATAAGAGTTTCATACAAGTTTTTAGTTACATACAAGATTAATAGAATTCAAGACAACAAATTTAAATGACAATAGCTTAAAGAAATAAGGATAGAAGAATGCAAATAGTGATTTATCTTGATTCAGTCACTCCTTATGGCCTACGTCCAGTCCCCAAGTGATCTACTCAGGATTCTTCCACTAGTGCCAAGCTTCAATAGGTGCTTTGATACCTTTACAACTGTTAATCACTCAATCACTCTTTGGGATAGCTCACCCTAGTGTATGAGTCTCTCAAACAACGGATACTTAAACCTCTTACTTTCTTGAGGGAATCTTCACCTTCTTACAAAGAAAGAAATGAGAAGAAAATTAGATACACTTTCTTGAAGAGCAAATGATACAAGTTGAAGCTCTAGAAGCGCTTAGAGTAAGAATCAAAGAACAAGAGGAATGATCAAAAGATATTAGTTCAAGGGTCTTAAGAGAGTTTATGCTGTAAAAGAATAAGTTTTATTAGATCCTAGATTTTAACTAGCCATTAGATACAATTACCCATCAGCTATTAGTTGTAAAAACTAGTCGTTTCTGCATTTAATGCAGGTAGGAATTGATTCCAACGATATGGTAATCGATTCCCATGAGCAAAAACATGTATTTGGGTTCATCCTAGCTAATGGTAATTGATTCCACTAGTGGTGATCGATTCCCCAGCTCATTTCTGGGTGTGTAGTAATCGATTCCCATTGTGGTAATCAATTCCACTACTCAAATTATGCCTCAGGGTGCAGATATTCGATTCTCACAGGGATGGTAATTGATTCTTGCGACATGAAATCCAATCTTAATGGCTTTTTGAAATTTAATAGCCCTAATCAATTCCGAGCAACATGTAATTGATTCTTACTTGCTAAAACATGGATTTTCTCACTTTAAAAGCTAGTTCTTCATATGATTGAATTGAGCATAAGACCTTTGTGAAATCAACACATGTTTTCAAAGTTTCAAAAGCTTGTGTGGATATTTTTCAAAAACAAATGAGATTTTTCAAACAAATTGGCCAAGAGAGTTATTAAGGAAAAGTCCTATAGTTCTATACCATTGAAAAGTTCTTGGACTTGGTCTTCCTCAAATGATCTTAATCTTTTTGCTTTAAGAATTTTTGTCCTTTTGACATGATCAAAACCTACAAAATAAGCATTTACATTATGCCCCTTTTTTATGATGATAAACACCTTTGGTGAGGAGGAAAAAAAATTCATAGATATAACAATGTATTCAAGAGTGTTAACTCCCCCTAAGAACATGCATAATTTCAAATAAAATGAGCTATGGCATTTTTACATTGATGAAACATGCTACCCCTCAATCTATGCATGTTTGACACATATTATGCCACAAATATATCAGAGTAGCACAATCATACCACAAAATTTCAAACTTAAGCCAATAATCCCAAACTAAACACCATATTCCTCACCAAGACTATTGTCCCCTTTTTGGCATTATCAAAAAGAATCAAGCAAGAGAATAAGGAATAGCCAAAAATACATCACATATAAACACTAATGATCATAAGCATAAATTAGGTCCAACCATAGATGTAAGAGTAAGACAATTGTAATCCTAACATAATGATAAGTCATAAAACTATATGATAAGTCCCAGGTTATAAAAGCATAAAAACTTAAACATAGAGCTAAGATATAACTATGGGTTAGCAATAGGATAAACATAAGATGATATGAACACTAGCTAAGCCCCATTTAAGTCTTTATCACCATTGCTATTGCCATCATCTATGTCAGTCTCATCAGAATCCTCATCATCTTCAGAATCACCAAGATGTAGAATAGTATGACCAGAGGTAGGAAGTAAATCATTCGGGTCTATGGTATCATGGCTACCCAAAGTCTCTAAAAAACATCGATCCTCAAAGGTTAAGATGTATGAGTACTCAGAGATAAGTGAGCTCGAGATATATGTAAAAGAGACATATGCTATGTCAGAATGAAGTGCTAGCGCAAGGAACTGGTATCATCCTAATCGTGTTCACTCGAGCCTCAAGTTTATCCATGCAAGCATCATGGTGAGCCTTAAGTCCACTAATTTGCTCCCCCAAAATATAGCTTAAGATCTCAAAAACCATCAAGCATCATAGGCATAAAATTCTAAGATGGTTGATCAGTGGAAGAAGAAGCATGGGTATGTCGAATAAGAGAGGCAAAAGGAGTAGATTCATCAGCAAGATTACTTGATAGGTTCCATGTATCACCATATTTCTTGAAATCCATCTTAGACAATGTGCTCTCATTAATGGCATAATTTCGGCTCTCTTCTAAGGTCATTTCCCTCTTAAGATGAACCCGAAAATGCTGAAGAAACATAGTAATGAGCATACCATAAGGCAAATTACAATCACTTTCTTTTGCCCTAACCATATGTTGAGCTGCATAATATCCCCAATTTATTGGATGCTCAGTTGTCATAATGAATATCTTCAAAAGTAATTTGGGCATAATTTCTAGGCCTAGGGATTAAAGCTCTAACAAGAATATAATGCAATAAAGTGTTCTCCAGTTCAAAAGCACTGATAGTCAGCTTTTTCTTAATTTTTTTCCTTGTTTAAGTAATTGAGATGCAACAATTTCATAATTATAATCATCCTCCTAATCTTTAGCAGCACTTTCCTTTCCCGATAATTCAGCCGCATCAGTGGTAAGACTAGTAAATTTATAAAACAAACCTTGATCAATAGCTATTTTAATGTTCTTAACCTTAGAAATTATGCAATGGTTCTTATATTCCAAATTTGCATAGAATACTTAACTAACTCAAGATATATTTTCTTCTTGATTGTCAAGAACTTAATCAAATCCCATCTTTCTAAGATACTAAGAACATCAAAATTTTCTTTGTAGAAGAACTCATAGTCTAGGTACCTTAGGGTGATGAGCTCCCTTTTTTTTTCTGAAATTTCTCAATGTAGTTGTCCATTTGTTTCTTGGTTCAAAAGAATCTTGACCAATCAGCAAATAAAAGAGCTTAAGCTTCCCTTTTAGTTTTCTTTGTGCCCTCTTTCTTTTGTTTGGAGCCCCCTAATGATTCAGTCATGGAGTTGAGATTTTTTGGAATTAGTGTTTATAGGTTTTGTAGAGGAGAAAGAAAGGAGAATTTTGGCTTTGAAATGGAGTGATTTGGTTAAGGAATGAGTGAGATATTATCTAAAGTTTTAAACATGGGATACCTGATTTTAGAGGCCCATAACATGATTGCATCACTTGTATTTGTAGATGGGAGTTGGCATAAGAAAGAGTGTTGAATCATGCCTTGAAGAATTTGCACTATCTAAAAAACTCAAACAAATTTCTCAAGTATATGTCAACTTAGAATGCGTATGAGTTTTGTGAACACCATATTTTGTCTGAATCATTTTTCAAAAATAAAAAACAAAAAAAAAATAAAAGCCAAATCTTTTGGCCCAAGTCCAAGTAGCATCTTAGTCCAAAAATTAATAAATATAAAAATCAAAAAATAAAAATTGCATCCATTTAGTGTCAATTAGTATAAATCAGAGCATCTTTTAAATTGTCAATTAGTATCAATCAGCATATCTTAATTTGTCAATTAGTGTCAATTAGCATCTCTTAATTAGTCAATCAACATCTTTTAATTGGTTTTAATTTATATCAATCAAATCAAATTTCACAATCAGTATCAATTTAAATTATTTTGTCATTAATTCTGTTCATCCCCCAAACATCTATAAATAGGCATCAAGCATCAACAATAAGGGGAGAGAAGAGTCAAAAATCAGAAAAAACCATCAAGAATAATCAGCTAGCCATTCTTCTCTTAGAGCAAATCCTTGTCAGACTAGACTCACATTATAGCAATTTCTTCGCATCAATTTTTTGTTCTTACATTGGTAAATTTTGCTCTGTAACTTAGTTTTATCACATAAGTTTGTTTAGTTTTTATCTTTCATTATCTATTCGTATGTCACTTAGCACACTTTTTTCATTATATACAATGCCTTAGAAAGTCATTATCAAAGAGGCATAAACTAATCCCATCACCCATTAACCAACCCCAAAAATCAACCAACACTATAATCCTACCTCTTTTTTTTTTTTGCTGCTGCTTCTATTGAGCTTCTCTTTTATTTCTTTAGTTTTTTTTTTTTCTTTTTATTTGTGTGCCAAATTACTAACATGTACAGATCTAGAGATGACAAAACCGGCTCAACCCCTTGGGTTGGCTCGCCAAACCCATAAAAAATAATGGGTTGGGTTAACATATTTGGCCCGCCAAAAATTTTTGGCCCACCTAACCTGCGGGTTTTGGTGGGGCGGGGCCGGTTGGCCCGTCGGGCCAAACTTGTCACTTTTTTTTTTTAGGTTCAAGAGAATTTTAAAAAAAAAATTTAGATTTTTATTATAAATTATGTTGTTATTATATTTTTATTAATTTGTGAACTTTATACTATAGACTTTATATTATAAATTTATAGTTAATTATTATTTATAAACTTATTTATATATCTTAGTTAATTTATTATATTTGTATTTGAGTTAAATTTGGACACAAATTATGTAGTTTAATTATTTTGTTCTATTTTATTTAAGTAGATTTTTCATTCAATATATTTTTCTAATTTTTAAAGAAATTTAACTCATAAAGAATATTAAAATAAATTTATTTATATTTTTTAATTTTTTTTGGCAGGCCAACCCGCCAACCCGCCCATAAACATGGCGGGCTAGAATATTGAGCCCGCCTTCCTAATTCGGCCCGGCCCGGCCCACCTCGCTTTGCCATCTCTATACGGATCTTAGTGAAAAAAAAAATATCCTTTTACATCTTTTTACTTTTTGTATTTATAATTTGTTACCTTTTATTAGAATAGTGGTTTGTATAGAATAATTTATTACATCTTTTTACATCTTTTCCTTTGTGTGTGTGTGTGTGTGTGTTTTGTCCAATTATTTTTATCTTGTCCAACCCTTTTTTTGAAAAAAAAAAGAAATAAAATATTTTCAAAAAATCTTCTTTTAATCCATGCAACAAGCTTGTGGCATTGATGTATGTTTTGTCCATCCTCAAGGGTCGTAAGAATTGTAAGGGTTTATTGTGTAGTTCATGCCATCCTAAATCCTGTACAAGAGTGGATTTTGTTTTTTTTTTTTCTTATTTTATAAAAAGAAATTTTTTGTAAATAAAACTAACCAACACACAACCATCTTCTACAATAATTACGTGATTTTGAATTCCTCACTACACCAGACGATACGTAGGAGCGGATAATCTCCGTTAAATCAAAAATTAAATTTTCTTAAATTTTGTGCAATTTTAATTCCTTAAATAATTGTAACATAAATTTTACTTTCTTTTTCATTTGTAAATAATTATTATATCAATTTCTATTTCTTTTATAAATAATCATAACATTAATTTTACTTTCTTTTCCGTTTGTAAATAATTGTTATACCAATTTCTATTTCTTTTGTAAATAAGCATAACATTAATTTTACTTTCTTTTTCTTTTCTAAACAATTGTTATATTAATTTTTGTTTCTTTTGTAAATAATTGTATATTAATCTTGCTTTTTTTTGGGAATAATTATCATATCAATTTTGCTTTTCTTTCCTTTCGTAAATAGTTATCATATCAATTATTTTTTTTCTTTTGTAAATAATTTCTTTCTTTTTTTTTGGTTATATTTTCAAAGGGAAAAAATAAATATTATTATAGTTTTAAATTAATTTGCATAACAAGCTCTAGGATTACCGTTTTAAAACAGATATATTTGGGGTGCAGTGAGATTAAGTTTTCACCATTCCCTATGTATAAATAGACTCCCGAATCTAATATCTTTAAAAGACCAGTTTTTGCAAAATTAAAAGGTTTTTCCAATTTTTTCCATAATAAAAATTGATGGCGACTCCATTGAATTATTTTTCAATTCTCTTGTTGCTTCTCGTCGCGACCCTCTCCAGGCACATTGTGACAAGTTTGATAACTTGTTTTAATATTAAGAATTGATTTTATCTAAACCTTTCTGATTAATATTTAGAAACCTTGTTTTGATATGATATGATGAGAGTAGAAGTTTATAATAAAGAGAAAAGGATGAGAAAGATTGTAACATCCGAAAAATTTTATCGTTAATAACCGAGTTGTTCGGTTTTTATCGAATAAGCGAGTTTAATCGGAATTCGATTAAGCATTCACCTAGAGCCAATTAAGTGTGATTTAGAAGTGATTAGGCTTGATGGAATTAAATTAGGAGCATAGGAAACGTCACAGAATTTTTCTAAAGTTGGTTTGCCGATTTAAGAGAAATCGGTAAGGTTTCGGTAAGTTAAACTGTCGAAACCGGATCAATAGAAATTTTTCTATGAGTGCCCTAGGATCAACGGCTAGGATTTAGCCAAACCACTCCCTCATGTGGCACCTTGATCAGCCATTGAGGGAGGGAAGCTAAACAAAATTCTATGATGGAGTTAAATCCACTAATCAAAGAGAAGGTGCCTCCAAAAGATCTCCACCTTTTCTTCCCTTTCTTCTTATCATTTTCGGCCACCTCCTTGCTGAAGCTCTCTTCATTTCTCTTCTCCTCACTCTCATCTCCACTCCATTTCCATCCTTCCTTCAAGTCTCAACACAAGTTGTTCATATCAAAGCCACTAAATCAACGCAAAGTTCAACTAGACAAGGTAAGGGATCTTACTTCTCTTCTTATTTTCTTTGATTTGGGGCTGCATGGTGGTCATGTATAACTTGAGATATTGATGTTATGTAGAGTGGTGATGATGGTTTATGACTAGTTTCATATGTATATTGTGATTAGAATTGGAATTGATAACAAATAGCTTGAAGAATAGAGAACAAAATAAGAAGCTGTTAGGGTTTTCCTTGGCAGTCCGTACGGCGGAGTGTACGGCTCCGCCTATATCCAATCAAAGTGGATGAATATATTTTTATATGAAACTAGACATTCAGGGCTTTCCATACATATATAATATAAGGCCATTGGATTAGTAAAGAGGAAGTTATGAATGTTTGAAGTTTAACCTAGAAATCAGGACTTCCACCCGAATAGTATGAGTTGAGAAGGGTGTAACTCACTCTATACAACTCCAAATTGATTGAAACCAACTTTTTTAGAAAGCTAACACATAGGAGAATATCCCATAAAAATTTTCGAATTTGATAAGGTCTCGTTTGTTCCTAGTGAGTCGAGAAAATTGCCCTATGTCCAATCCGGGTTAGAACAGGGTAGTTCAGTAGGGTCAAGTTCCAAAGCCTATAACTCAAATTATACTCATCCAAATGATATAGCTTTACATGGCTATAAATTTCACATGATTTCACCCATATTTCTATTTTTAGTGAATTTTCCCCCGTAAGAGTGCAATTCTGGCTAGAAGTAGGACAAGTCTAAGATAAGACACAAATAATTTGAGTTAATGTCGGAAGTCAGGATTTAGTGAATAGGAAGCTAGGTCGGTACACTTAGAATCGAACTCTAAACTTAGTAAGTAAGGGACTAGGTCAAGAATATTTGAAGTCGAAGTCGGGATCTAGTAAACAGAAAGCTAGGTCGGTATATTTAGAATCAAACTCTAAACTTAGTAAATAAGGGACTAGGTCGAGAATATTTGAAGTCAAAGTCGGGACTCAGTAAAACAGAAAACTAGGTCGGGAGTATGCAAGGATGAACTCGGAAGAGTATACTTCAGGTTGAACTTGGAGGGGTTTACCTAATGATTGAACTCGGACTTAGCAAATAGGAATCCATATCGGGTATGTTTTAAGGCTGTTCTCAGAACTTAGTAGAGAGAGCGAGATTGGGTATATTTGATGTTGAACTCGGAACCCAGTAAATAAGAAGTTCGGGATTTAGGAAACATGCTTATCATAGTCTCAGAAGACCAATGGTGGGGTAAGGTTGGAAGTCGCACAACCTCGGAAGTCGGGAATGATGTAACCTCGGGAAACCGAACATAATGTAAGGAAACCGGAACCTAGAAGATCGGAACTCGGAACCTGTTAGATATTGAAAGTCGAACTCGGGAACCTTAACAAAAATTAAAAGCCTGCAAGATAGATTGATACTTGAGATTCTAAATCTTGACTTATCAATATTGTTATGTTCTTGGTATGAATATGATGTATTATATTGAGTTTACTATTTGATTTAAATGTCCTGATTGTCTGGCACTATTCATGGGGAAGCAAACATGATCCGTTATGCTGCTGAGATTTCAGCAAAAAATGCCATTAAAGTAAATTCACAAGTTATGCATGCAATGATCAAAGTGTTAGATAAGCAATGCTACTCTATAAGTATGAGAAAGGATTTCCATGTGACTTGGGCCAGCCCCTGAACAAAGTTAAGGGGAATAGATCGATGGGAAATCGGAAAAAAACCAGTGACCTGTATAGAGCAGGCTCGATCCTGAAAAGCAGACTATCACCCAAGAGTATATGGCCAATGAATCCCAGTGGACCAAGGATGGAAATAAGTTTTAAGAGGCGAAAGCCTTCAAGGATAAGATGCATTTTTCCAATTTCACATTAACATGTACGGTATGATATTCCTTAATTGATTGTTCTAGATACCTGTTTATTATTCTTGATATGCTATTGTTCTCTTAAAGTTACTGTTTTAATTGCGATAGGATATCTGTTAACTAAAATTAAGTTTGTTTCGGTGTATGTTTTATAAATGAGTATTTGAGTTAAATATTGCTCTTGTGCCATACTAAATTTGAACTACGAAAAGACCGAAATAACTGGGAATGACAGCGATGATAGATCTGTAGAAACTAGGATTTCTTATTGAGAAATTTTTATTTCTCACCCTATTGTATATTTCCGCATCATTCTCAGACTATAGAGAACGCAGTAATAGGAGTACTGCTCATTGAGTTCCCCGAGCTCCATATCCACATCGACCCATTCCTGGATTTTGTATATATATCTGGCAGGTGTCAGTTCCGTCTTTATTTCTTTTTCCAGAGAGATTTTGCCGTACCGCTTATACACCTACTTTTTGACCCCAGTATCCCTTATATTACTATTCCCCTTCATATGGCCCATCCATTTCCACCTCTACCAATAGCAGCACCAGCAGCGGCAGCAGCCCCAGCTCCTATGGCCCCTCCTATTCACCACCGTAGCAGATGCTTTCTGCCTCGATATTAGAGGAGGATCCATCTGAGGCGGCGAGTTCCTCTTCCTCGGCCTCTGCTCTTAGTGCGGGCCACCTCCTGCAGACACCACCATGGTGAACGGGTTTCTTTCTTCGGATTCTGTTTAGATAGTGGGTATGCTGTAGCGGTAGTAGATGTACAGAATGACTCTCTTTTAGCAGTCTGGGTCACGGACAGATGGGTAGAAATTAGGAGGAGTACATGAAATGTCCCATGGGGACCATCTAGGATACTATTCCTAGGGACCGGCCGTTTTATTTTGTGTTAGCGGCCTCATTTTTTCACCCTATATCATTTTGACAAACTTTGCAAGCAGACATCTATGTATATATTTAAGATGTATTTTACAGTAGTTGCGTCTTTATTGCAATTTTATTTATGTTATGTTATTTACAGTATACTAATTAACTAGTATTTATTCCGCCGTCAAGCAGAAAATGTTATTACACGAATATTCACTTTTTTGTAGGTAATTAATAATGATACAGAAAACAGAATTTTGAATTAGCTCACTACACGTAATCACTTATCAGATAATTTATTATGACTTAAGCATAGTACTTGTCTGATAAGGTGTTACAAAGATTACACAATAATTTATACTGGTTCGACCAATAAAGATTACACAAGAATTTATACTGGTTCGACCAATAAAGCCTATGTCCAGTTCCCAAAATAATTTGAGAGTTTCACTAAACAACTTGCTTTGTACAAGCCTCTCCAAGTTTATTATTTTAGTAGCCTTTCTAAGCTAACTAACTAAGTAACATTATACTAGTCTCTCCAATCTAATTATTTTACCATTACTAGGTTGAGTTGCAATATAGATATGAAGGCTTGTTTATAGGATATCTCACTTAATCATACTTATTGTGGAAATATAATGAGAATCACACTTTAGACCTTAGGTTATTGTCCACCAAGCATTAGATCAAAATTCTTGGAGCTACTAACCATCTCCTCTTAGTTAAAAGTGAGAAGTTTAAAAGTCTTCTTAATATATATATATATATATATATATCATGAAAAGGTTATGAGGTTTTAGACTTAAGAGTCTTGATATCAACTTTGAGATGACTACTTTCATTTAAAAGCTCTTCTCATGTCTTAACTTCTCTTTCTCAGACTTGAGAAGTTCATAATATGAAAATAATTTTTTACAAAATTTTCTTGAAAAAAGCATATAAAGTAGATATGATTTGGAAATCATTCAGAAGCTCATCATATGCATTTGACAGTTCATCATAAGAAAGTTGAGATTCAGAAATTTCTACCTGAATTTCTTCATTGTCAAAAAATATGTCAGCCATAAATCATTGGTTGGCTACCTCTATTTTCTTCAGCAACTTGCTGTCTATGGAGATCTTCCCACTTAATCATCATTTCTTTTATCTTGGTTGGCTTCTTCTTTTGAGTGTGTTTTTTAGCAGGGGTAATCCACTCTTATATGACCAAGTTCTTTGCATTTGTAGCACACTAGTTCATTTTTGCTCAAGTCTCCTTTCTTAATTTTCTTTTCATTCTTCTAGGCAGGTTTCTTTTTTTTTTTTCTTTGGTTCTTTGAGTTCAAATTTTGTTGATTCTCCTCATAGGAAAAGCAACTTCATTATCAATACCTTCTTCAAAAACTTCTTTGTTAGATTGTTCCTCTGAACTAAGGTCATGCTTGGTCCAATAATCTTCTGAAGAGATTTTAATGCCACATTCTTCCTTTTCTTAGACATATTCTCATGTGCCTCAATGAGTTCGATCACATGAGTTTTAAGAAATTTGATGAGAGTATCAAGAGATAATGTGTTGAGCTCCTTAGCCTCATGTATGGTAGTTTCCTTAGGTTGCCATACTCTTGGAAGACTATTAAGTATTTTTCTGACTATTTCGATGTTGATATATAACTTTCGCAGGGCTTTCAACTGATTGATGATGTGCTTGTTATCGTTCATTTTGAACATTTCATATTGATAGATAAGCGTGTTGATTTTTGTTCTTTGACATGATCATCAGTTCCTTCATGCAAGATTTGTAAACAATCCCAAGTCTCCTTTGCAAAATCACATAAATAATTTATCATACTCATTCTTGCTTACTACACAAGTAACCATATACTTTGTCGAGCATTTAGCTGGACTTTAGCTTTTTAAGTGTCATTATAGATTCCTTGGAATACCAACTTGATGCAGTGGTTGTCGTGGTAGACCAACTTATGCTCCTTGTACTTGTTGATCTTGCAAGGGAATATAATTTCTTTGCTCAATAATTTCCTACATAACCAAGCTTGTAGATTCGGTGAATAATTTCCCACATAAACAAGCTTGTAGACTCGATGAATAATCTCATCCTATATATCCTTATTAGAAGGATAAATTTTTTACATTGAAGTACAGAGATCTGTTGATAGAGTGATCTTCAGCAATGTGTGATGTTAATTATGCAAGCTTTCCCGAATTTTTTCTAATCTCTAATACAGATTATGGACAACAATTGTCATGAAAAAAGGGGTTGAAGAATTTGAGCTATTTGAAAAACTAAACAAACTTCTCTAGTATATTTCAACTTAGAATGCTGAAGTGCATGAGTTTAAAAACTTGTCTTAATATTAAGAATTGATTTTATCAAAACCATTCTGTTTAATATTTAGAATCCTTATTTTGATATGATATGATGAGATCAAAAGATTTGTAAACTAAGAAAATAAAGAGACAAGGATAAGATAGATCACACAAGAATTTATATTGGTTCAACCAAATCAAGCCTATGTCCACTTCTTAACACTATGCTAAGATTTTCACTAAATGAGTAGTTTTGTATAAGCTTCTCTTAACTTACAAGCAAGTAGGTATTATGCTAGCCTTTCCAAACAAATTAAGTAACTAGTATTACTAGCCTCTCTAAGTTAACTATTTGACCACTACCGAGTTGAGTCACAATATAAATATGAAGGGTTGCGTATAGCATATCTCACTCAATCACACTAGATATACGATGGTAATCTATTGAAAAAGGTTTCTCTAACTTCTCTCAAGGAGGATATTTGCTAATAAAGCTCTTCGATAGCATTCAGTATGAGGTAATCCAGTTGGATTAGTGGTAATTTTCAATTAAATTATCTGGATCCACCACATTGCCCTATTTGGTATGATACATTACCTGGAAATGTCCATTACCTATGTAATCCAGATTGCTTCTAAAGTGGCAATCCATATTGCCCTCATGGGGTAGTCAATTTGGATTCCCACCTATGCGGCAATTGTAACATCCAAGAAATTTTGATCGTTTTCAACCGAGTTGTTTGGTTTTTAGCAAATAATTGTGATTAATTAGGATTCGATTTAGCATTCACATAAATCTAATTAAGTGTGATTTAAAATGATTAGGCATAATGGAATTAGATTAGAACCATAGGAAACTTCATAGGATTTTTTAAAAAAATCGGTGTACCGATTTAAGAGAAATCGATAAGATTTCGGTAATTTAAACTGTTGGAACCGAATTAATAGAACTTATCCTATGAGTGCCCTAGGATGAATGGCTAGGAATTAGCCAAGATACCCCACATGTGGCACCACTTTCAGCCATGAAGAGTGGGAAGCCAAACCAAATTAGAAGGCAAGGTGAAATCTGTAACACCTTACCAGACACAGTACTATGCTTAAGTCATAATCATATATCTGATAAGAGATTACGTGTAATACTGAATAAATCTCTCTCTCTTAGTATTAGTATTAATTTCTCAAATAAGACTACCTGATCTCATAACAAAATTTTTCTGCGAGATGGCGGAATAAATACAAATCAATTGGTAAACTATAAGTAACTTAACATAAATAAAAATACAATAAGAACAGAATAACTGCAAACGGCGTTATAGATATGTATATAGATATCTGATTTCAAGGTTTGTTAAAAAGTATAAGGTGTCAAAACGAGGCCGCTAATACAAAATGAAACGGCCAGCATCTATGAACAGCACCCTAACTGGTCCCCATGGGACATTTCATGTACATTCCTAATATATACCCATCCAACCATGACCCAAATTGTCAAAAGAGGGTCATTCTGTACATCTAACCCCACTACAGCATGCACGCTATCTAAACAGAGTCCGATGAAAGGAAACCGTTCGCCATGGCGGCGTCAGCTGGAGGGTGCCCGGCACTGGGAGCAGATGACGACGAAGAACTAGCCGTCTCGGATGGGTCCTCCTCTGAGGTCGAGGCCGACGACATCGGCTGCGGCGGTGAAGCAGGAGGGGCCATGGGAACTGGAGCTGCTGGTGCGGTTGACGCTGCTAGTGGTGGTGGTGGAAATGGATGGGCCATATGAAGAGGTATGGCTATGTAAGGGACAGCAGGATCAAAGAGGGGATGCATAAGTGGTACAGCAAAGTCCCTCTGGAAGAAAAAGTATAAACGAAACTGGCATCTACCTGATATATATACAGAATCTAGAAAAGGGTCGATGTGGATGTAAAGCTCAGGAAACTCAATGAATAGGACCCCGATCGCTGCATGCTCCATAGTCTGAGAATGACGCGGAACATACAATAGGGTGAGAAATGAATATTTCTCAGTAGAAAATCCTAACTTCTATACATCTGTCATCGCTGTCATTCCCAGTTGTTTCGGTCGTGCAAGATTTTCAGATAGTACGGTAAAATGATAATATTTAACTTAAATACTCATTTGTAAAGCATACCCCGAAACAAGTTCAATTTTAATTAACAGATATACTAATGTACTCAAATAGTAATCACAGCGGAACAATAGCATGTTATGAATAATAAACAGAGATCTAGAACAATCAATAGAAAAGTATTACACTGTACATATGTATGTGCAATGAGAAGATGCATCTTATTCTTGGAGGCTTTCACCTTTTATGACTTATTTCCATCCTTGGTCCCCTGGGAGTCATTGGCCATATACTCCTGGGTAATAGTCCGCTTTTCAGGACCGAGCTCGTTCCTATACAGGATGACCGGGTTTACTTTCCCTGACCTTCCCACTGATCTATTCCCCTTAATTCATTCCGGGGCTGGCCCAAGTGATGTGAAATTCTTTATAATGTCTTGAAATGAATGCACATCTAACTTGTCTCTTTTCATATGATGTACTCAAGTTATCATAAATTTCATAACTTATGGATTTCTTACCGAAATTTCGGCGGCATAACGGATCGAGTCCGCTTCCCCGTGAATAGTACCAAACAAATCAGTACAGTTGCACAACTAAATATTTCAGTATAAATCAGCAAACATGTATAAACATGTATAACATCATTCAACAATTGCAAATCCAGCATTAAGAAGGTTCCAGCTTGTCCTTCCCTGTTCTGCCTGAGTTTGGCATGCTCCAATTTTTATTCAATCCAACTCATTAAATTCTCATTTTTGGATATGTTATAGCCTTATATGTCTACTTTCTACTCTCTTTGGTCCCATCTCGTTTTGAATTATATAACTCTAGATATAAAGATTTTATCTCAGCCTGTCCTGTTCCTAGCCAGAATTGGGTTCCTATAGGAGAAAATTCACTAAAATTCTAAAACTAGATGAAATTATGCGAATTTTATATCAAAATGAAGCTCACACAACAAGCTTTAAAATGAATTAAGTTTCATGTCATTTGCCTAATTGGATTTTTAGTTATGAGTCTCGAAACATTACCCTATTGAGCTGTCCTATTCTAGGCCAGTTTTAACTTAAGCCAACTTCATTGATGTGCTGGGAACAAATGACAACGAATTAAATTCTGAAATTTTTATGGGATGTTCTCTCATGTGTTAGCTTTCAAACATCTTTAGTTGCACTCAATTTGAGGTTGTATAAGGTGAGATACACCCTTCTCAACCCATGCTGCCCGGGTGAGAACTCAGATTTCTAGGTCTAACTTCAAAAATTCATAACTAAAAATGGTCTAAATGTCTAGTTTCACCTAAAAATGGTCTCGTTAATTTTTAACGGCGGGAGACGAAGCCGTACACTCCATGTCTGCATTTCTTGAGGGTTTTGAGTTTTCCAACCTCTCAACTTTTTCATATCTTCATCCTTTCTCACTTTCAATTCAGGTTTTAACCTTATAAACAGCCCATAACTCAGCTATAATTCATCATAATTATTCAATCAATATATCAAAATTAAGAAATTGGACCACCATCAATCCTTCAAGAATCAAAAAGTCAAGTAAGAATTTAGAACCTCTACCTCTTACTATGAATGATTTTGGTTTAAGTTTTTAGTTGCAACTTGGTAGAATTTCAAAGTGTGATGGAGTTGGGTGAGTGATGAAAAGAAAAGAGAGAGCTGGAGTGAAGTATGCAACGTGAGAGAAGAGTCTGAAGAAAAGGAGGAGAGTGTGTTATATAAGCATGAGTAGTAGTTAACTTGGAAAGTTTTGATTGGCCTCAAAACATAAGGCTGAGTTTCAGACAACCTTGCTCTCCACGTCGTCTTATTTGTGTGGTACAATTGCTCTCCATGTCGCCTAAAGTGGGACTAGTTTCCAGTATATTCTGAAGATTAAATCGGAACTCGTACTCTCTATAAAGTCGGAACTCGTGAACATCCTGCATATGAAGTCGGAACCCAGGAAATGTATCCAGTTTATTTCGAAACTTGAAAGCAAAGCCTGATGTGAAGCCAAGCACTTAAAGTTGGAAGTCGTGAATTGTAGGACCTCGATCTTGGAACTCGGGAGAATAGAGAAATGAGAGCTCTTGGTATTAAACTCGAGGTCGGAACTCGTGAAAATTTGACTCGAACCGGGAGACAAGTTCAAAAATCTGATCTCGTGTCCATTTCTGGTCGAGATAAAATCGGACGTCGGACTTAGTGTTAAGTCAGAAATCTTAAGATCGGAAATTGGAAACATCAGCCACTTGAAATGAAATCGGAAATCAGAATTCATACTGATGAGGTCGAAATTCTTACACGCTTACATAAGGTCGGAAATCGGAAAATGCAGCTGGCCCTTAAGCCTTGGAAACGAAGTCGGAATTTGAAACTATGACTAAGGTCGGAAGTCGGAATTTATAAGACAAACTCGGAAATCGGAAATTTCAACATTAAATGAGATCGGAAGTAGGAAATCGGACGTTACAAAATCCACTAATCAAAGTAAGACTTGCTCCAAAAATCTTCACCTTTTTCTTTCTTTCTCTTCTTGAAACTTTCGGCACCCTAGCTGCTGAAGCTCCCCTCATTTCTCTTCTATTCACTTTCCTCTTCACTCCATATTCACCCCTCTTCAAGTCTCATCAAGAGTTGCTTCCATCTAAGGTACCAAATCAACTCAATTTCAACTAGACAAGGTAGGAATCCAACTTCTCCTCTTGTTTTCCTGATTTGGGGCTATGTGGGGATCTTATTTTCCTCATGATATTGATATGATTTGGAGTGATGATGATGGTTTATAATTGAATTTGCATGTTTGTTGTGATTAGAATTGGAATTGGTATGAAAGAACTTGAAGAAAAAAGAAAACTCAAGAAGCAGTTAGGGTTTTTTTCTTGACAGTCTATACAGTGGAGTGTACGGATCCGCCTACAACCATTTAAATCTCATGAATATATTTTTATATGAAACTAAACATTCAGGGCTTTCCATACTATAATATAAGGCCATTAGATCAGTATAAAGGTAGTTATGAATTTTGGAAGTTTGACCTAGGTTTTTAAGTTTGATTCTGGGCAGACTAGGTTATTCAGGACAAAACTTGCCCAATACAACTTGAAATTGAATGAAACCACTTTTTTAGAAAGACACATAGGCGAATATCCCATAAATTTTAGAGTTAGATACGATTCCATTTGCTCCCAGTGATTCGAGGAATTTGCCCTATGTTTAATCCAGGTTGGAACAGAGTAGTCCGGTAGGGTCAAGTTTCGAGGCTTATATCTCGAATTATACTCATTTAAATGATATGCAACTTATTTCATTTGAAAGCTTGCTTTGTTAGCTTTACATTGATATAAATTTTGCATGATTTCACCCAGATTTCTATTTTTGGTGAATTTTCTCTTATAAGAGTGCAATTCTAGCTAGAGACATATATGAATACTAGATCAAATTTAGTTAATATCGGAACTCGGGACGTAGCAAACAGAGAGCTAGATCGGGTGTAGTTAATGTCGGAACTTGGAACTTAGGAAACATATTCATAAAAGTTTTGGAAGACTAATTGTGGCTTAAGGTCGGAGATCGGAAGTCACATAGCACATAAATCACCTTAAAATCGAAAGTCAAGGACAAAAATATAGAACCTAAAATACTTAAACTCGGAAGTCGGGTATCTACAACATAATTTGGAAGTTGGTACCAGAACATGAAACCTTATACCCGAACCTCGGAATTCGAGAACTAGGATGCTTTAAAACTCTTATACACGTAATTACAAAACTCGATATCTTATTAAACATATAACCTCGAAAACTCAGTCTAGGATCAATCTCGGATATCGATTCTAAACATAACCCCAGAAGGCGGGAATCAAAACATTAGCCTTATATACCTGGAAGTCAAAACTTATATAATCTCGGAACTCGGACCCAATTTCAATCTCGGAAGTTGGTCTTAGGCTCAAACTCGGGAACATCAATAAAAGTTAAAAGCTTGCAAGATAGAATGAGACTTTGTTATGTGTAACAACTAATGAAACATGTGTATGAAGTGCATTCAGCATGTCTATGCATGATTATGTATGAGAATGAAATGATATGAATATATTAAATGTGGATTCCTTCACATTAGAGGCAGTTAATTAGGTCCCTCCTTGTGAAGGCAGTTAAAAGATATGATGAAGGTCCCATATTCCTAAGGAATGTGATATGGCGATCACGCTCTAATGGGGTATGACATGGCGATCATACTCTGGAATGCAGCATAATGATCCCACACCCTAAAGAATGTGACATGATGATCACATTCCGACGGAGTATAACAAGGCGATCATACTCTGGGATGTGGCAGGATTAACATATTCCTAAGGAATGTGACATGGTGATCACACCCAGATGGAGTATAACATGGCGATCGTACTCTATAATATGTATGATAAGTAAAGAAAGATGAGCAAGGCTGCACTTGAGGACGGCGATATGTAACGCTCAAGTGTAGGTAGATGTAGATGTAACGCCCGAAAAATTTTAATCGTTTTTAATCAAAGTGTTCAGTTTTTTAGCAGATAATTGTGATTAATTAAGATTCAATTTAGCACTCACTTAAAACTAATTAAGTGTGATTTAAGATGATTAGTTATAATGAAATTAGACTAGAACCATAGGAAACTTCATAGGATTTTTCTAAAACCGGTTTTGCTGATTTAAGAGAAATCGATAAGATCTTGGTATTTTAAATTGTCGGAACCGGACCAATAGAAATTTTTCTATAAGTACCCTAGGATCAATGGTTAGGATTTAGCCAAACTACCCCCTCATGTGGCGCCTTGATCAGCCATTGAGGGAGCGAAGCTAAGCAAAATTGGATGATGAAGTGAAGTCCACCAATCACATGAGCCTTGCTTATAAAAATCTTCACTTTTTCTTTCTTTCCCTTCTTGTCATTCTCGGCCACCCAAAAGTTGCTGAAGCTCATCTCTTTTCTCTTCTCCTCAACTCTCATTTCACTCTATCTTCATCCTTTCTTCAAGTCTCAATGCAAGTTGCTTCCATCAAAGCCACTAAATCAACTCAAATTCAACTAGACAAGGTAGGAAATCCTACTTCTCTTCTTACTTTCTTTGGTTTGGGGCTGCATGGGGGTCATGTATAAGCTATGATATTGGTGTTATGTAGAGTGATAATGATATTTTATGACTAATTTTGTATGTATGTTGTGATTAAAATTGGAGTTGATAGCAAATAGCTTGAAGAATAGTGAACAATTTAAGAAGCTATTAGGGTTTTTCCTCGGTGGTTCGTATGGCGGAGTGTACGGCTCCACCTATAGCTATTTAAACTCCAAGAATCTATTTTTATATGAAACTAGACATTCGGGGCTTTCCATACATATATAATATAAGGCCATTGGATTAGCAATGAGGAAGTTATGAATTTTTGAAGTTTGATCTAGAAATCAGGACTTTCATCCGAGCAGTATGAGTTGAGAAGGGTGTAACTCACCCTATACAACTCCAAATTAAGTGAAACTAACTTTGTTAGAAAGCTAACACATATGAGAATATCCCATAAAAGTTTTCGAATTAGATACAATCCCATTTATTCCCAGTGAGTCGAGAAAGTTGCCCTATGTCCAATCTAGGCTAAAACAGGGTAGTTTAGGAAGGTCGAGTTTCAGGGCCTATATCTCAAAATACACTCATTCAAATAATATGCAATTTGCTCCATTTGAAATCTTGCCCTGTTAGCTTTATAGAGATATAAATTTCATATGATTCCACCTAGATTTCTATTTTTGGTAAATTTTCTCTTACAAGAGTGTAATTCGAGCTAGAGACATGTATGAATACTAGATCAAGCTCCGTGATGTCAGAACTCAGGACTTAGCAAACGAAGAGCTAGATAGCGTGTACTTAAGGTTGAACTTGGACGGGTGTACTTAACATTGAACTCAGGGCTTAGTAAATAGCAAACCCGATCAGGTATAGTTAATGCCGAAACTTGGGACTTGATAAATAGCAAACCCGATCAAGAAGAGTTAATGTTGGAACTCGAAACTTAGGAAACATTCATAAAAGTGTTGAAAGACTGATTGTGGCTTAAGGTCGGATATTGGAAATCACTTGAAATTTAGAGTCAAGGACGAGAATATGGAATCTAAGATACTTAAACCCGGAAGTCTAGAGTCTTCAATACAATCCCGGAAGTCAGGAATAAAACATAACCATGGAAGTCGGGGATCAAGACATTGACCTTACATATGATACTAATATTATCTCGGAACTCAAAAATCAGGAACATCAATAGAAGTTAAAAGCTTGCGAGATAGATTAAGGCTTAAGGCCCCAAAACTTGCACCTAATGAAATTGCTATATTCTTGGTATGATTACAATATTCTATCTTGGGGTTGCTATTTGATTAAAATTTCTTGGTTGCCTGGCACTATTCATACGGAAGCAAACATGATCCGTTATGCTGCCGAAATATTCGGTAGAAATGTAAGGAGGTTATCAATATTGATGTGTTAAGATTGATTTAAGTATAATAGGAAGTATAATAATGATATTATGATAGTTTCTGTTATGAATACTCATGATGTAAACATGAAAATTTGATATGCAAGGATATATGAAAGTAAATGATGAAGCATACATATGATTACATTCAGCATGTTTATGCATGTTTATGTATGAGAATGAAAGGATGTAAATATATTAAATGTGCATCCCTTCACCTGGAGGCAGTTATGAGATCCTTACTTATGAAGGCAGTTATGAGATCCTTACTTATGAAGGCAGTTAAATAAGATAAGACTGGGTCCCTTCACTTGGAGGCAGTTATTTGAGATCCCTCCTTGTGAAGGCAGTTAAAAGACAAAGATGTGGGTCCCTTCACTTGGAGGCAACTGCACATTGGGTCCCTCCTTGTGAAGGCAGCTAAAACTTTTGGGTCCCTCTATGTTGGAGGCAGATGGCCAACTGAGTCCCTCCGACCTAGAGGCACGTAGGTCCCCTTGTGGGTTAGTCTGTGTGACGACGGTCATGAGTTGAGTTGACGAGCTCACTCCCAGATTAGACTATCTAAGGGCAGTAAAGACTAAAGATTAAAACATATGCAAGCACCCTAGGGACAGCGATACGTAACGCCTAGGTGTGCCAAGTAAAGAAAGTAAAGAAAGTTAAAGAAGGATGCCAGTGCATTTGTATAAATTTAAGAACAAGTAAAGGCATGTGCAGATGTTATGTCTCAAGTATATTGATGCTATCGTATTGTAACATGTTGCTGTTATGGTTCATAGTATAGTTTATGAATTGACTTTGTATGGGCTCTCCAAAATGCCAAGTGTATGAGTAAAATGAACTTTGCTTCGGATAATATATTTTCGAAACTATAAAATTAAACAGTTTACATAACTTGTTCACCTTTTTTATAATAAACCGAAACAAACTGGAGATGACAATGATGACAATATGTACGATAGTTAAAGAATCCTACTGAGAATTCATAATTCTCACTCCTATTTCCGTGTTATCTCCAGATAGTTCGAGAAGTTCCAAAGACGACTGAAGTTGATGTCAGATAAGGTCCACTCAGGTAATAGTAACAACTCTAAGGTGTGGTACTATGACTTAAGCATAGTACTATACAAAGGAGGACGTTATAGTAAACACCCTAGGGACGGCGATACGTAACGCCTAAGTGTGTCAAATGAAGAAAGTAAAGATAAATGTTAAAAGAAGATAAAGGAAGAAAGGAAAATTATGTGTATCTATGTAAATTTAAGTACAAGTAAAGGCATGTGCAGATTTTATGTTTTCAATATATTAGTGGTATTATACTTTAATACGTTTCAGTTGTTATTCATAGTATAATTCATGAATTTATTTCGTATTAGCTCACCCAAATGACAAGTGTATGAATAAAATGGACTCTACTTCGAACAATATATTTTCGAACTGTAAAATTAAATAGTTTATGTAACATGTCCATCTTTTTCATAATAAATCGAAGCAGCTGGAGATAATAACGATGACACGATATGAAATTTCTTAGTGAATCCTATTGAGAATTTAAAATTCTCACTCTTGCTTCCGTATTATCTCTAGATAGTTCGAGAAGTTTTCAAAGACGGCTGAACTTGCTGTCAGATAAGGTCCGCTCAGGTAATAGTAACAACTCCAAAGTGTGATACTATGACTTAAGCATAATACTGTACAAAGGAGGACGTTATAGCAATATATTATTATTATTATTATTATTATTATTATTATTATAAAATCAGTATTGTTATCTTTTTCTATTTTTATTATTATTTGGAGGAAATTTTAATAAAAAGATGTATATATTATCTACTAATCCTTTTAATATACCAAAAGTGTAATGTGAATTATTAGCTAGATTACTTGTGTATATCAAATACTGCAATGTAATGTGGCAATATTAACTAACTAGATTACTGGAAATCTTGTTAAGTAATGTGTCAAATGCTACATTAGAGAAACTTCTGCCTTCCAGAGAAGTTCAGAAGAAAGAAATAAGTATTTAGAAGCTTATTTAAAAGAATGATGGCAGACTATAAATGCTTGAACAATAAATTCACAAAAGTCTTCCTCCTTCATTTACTTCACTACTGCTAAATTTATAGGCATTCATGCACAGACCATTAGTACTCATATAATTCTAGTTATTATTTTATCTATATTCAACATAGGGTAAGCTTCTATCTTGTCGCAAAGTCAGGTAGCTAAAATTGGAACTAGCCATTGGTGCTAGTTGTCTTTCATACTTCCTTCATCATATTTCTTGGCTTTCTTGTTGCTTCTTAATATTTAATTGATCAATCTTCAGCTTTGAGAAAGTACTTCATATGATGATTTGTTGTGTGGAATCTTTTTTAGTTCTTCCTTCTGATGCAGCATTCTTCTGAAGGTGACAACTATATGATGCATGCATTTTCTAAACTTCATTGAAGATAAGATATTGCCTTCTGATGTTTCTATTATCTTTCTAGGATGGAATAGGCTTGAGTTTGTAGCTTCATCCTTTGAAAATGCATTCCATCTACTCCGAACAATCCTTATCCTTGATTTTTTTTTTCTTTGCAAGTATCAAATCATCTTTGAAGACAATAAGATAGTTATGCTTCAAATTGAGATTCTTCTTAAGTGTGATTAGCGAGCTATGAAAGAACATGTTCCAAAGATCATCATTAAAAAAAAAAATTAGTATAAACACTATGTTTTTTATATTTGTTTGTTATTCATCAAAATCACATGAAATAGATATTCAAAACAATTGTTAGTGGCTTTTGAAAGGCTATGGAGCTAACAATCTCTCCTTTTTTTATGCTAATGAACCAAGCTCAAAAAACTTAGGTAGCAAAAAGAACTTATGAGTTATATTCAACATATCTTTCTTTCCCTTTTCTTAGTTTATGAAGTTCTTTATTAAAAGGAGATAAGAAACATATTCAAAAACTTAGATATAGCAAGATATATCAAATCTTTAGATTTTAGAATATCAGAGCTATTTACATGATCAAAGCTTTGAGATATAACATTCAAAAAACTTCAGATGAAATATGTTCAGAAACTGAGCATAATATATTAGAGCTTAATTTCGAGTATCAAAGCTTAACATGTAATTAAAGCTTAGTTAAGCTTTAGTTAAAGTGTCAAAATTTTGATACTCTTGAGTGAGAAGGTTAAAATATCTCATGGTACATAATATAAAAGAATAAGAGAGAGCAAATAAGAGCAAATATAGAACAGATATATAAATTTCATTTCAAAAGAAGGTGTTAGGTCCACAGCCCTTCAGAAGCCACTCTACATTGCTCTAAATACCCTGATGAATAACAAATAATCTAAAATACTTAATGAGTACTAACAAGTTTGTGGAGTAATGTCTTTTAGACAGGATCTTCCTCATGAAATTTCATATCAATATATAGCTTCATGAGACTTAAGAGCTTAAAAAATTATTCGAATCTTACAGAAGAAACATACATGATGAAGACTACAAGAACGAAGAAGATAGTAAAACCTATGCATTCTAAGAATGAAGATATGGCTAGAAGATTCAAAATAGGCTCAGAAAAGTAAAGCTTCGGAAAGGTGAAACCTCAAAAAGGTCGCCTCAGTCAAAAAGGTACATTACCAAAAAGGAAGCATCTCAAAAAGGAGCACATTGAAGAATCATTTTTAGAAGAGTACACTACAAGTTAGATTGAGAAGAAATTTAAATATTGGGAAAAGTCTAAATTTATGCTAAAACAAATACAATGGACAACTTGTACTAACTGGTAGTTATTATATTTGGCTTTCCTGATAAGATGACAGAAATAGAAACTTGTCCATGCTAAATAAGATAAGAACGACGACTAGTATCATAAGACCAATGGTCAATTCATGATCATATGTAAATTTAACTTCTGAATCAAATGAAGAGGTTGTTGAAGCAATTATTGAAGTCATTAAATACTCTCAACTTAATCATTCATTGCTCTCATATCTTCTAAACAAGTTTTTGAAGTTATATTATTGTGAATTCATCAGAAAAGTATATTTTCTTTACAGGCTTTATTAAACACTCTCCTTGTGAGTTTAGTATAAAATCACTCTTGTAACATCCACAACGAGTTCCGACCTCTGAGTTAATTTCCAAGTTAAACATGAGTTATGATCTCCGAATTTATTTCCCAAGAGCTTTGCATTTCTATTGTTTTTCCCAAGTTTGACCTATGACCGACTTCCGAGATTGAATTGGGAGTTCCGAGGTTATATAAGTTCCGATTTCCCGGTACATAAAGTTAATGTTTTGATTCCCGATTTTCAATGTTATGCTTAGAATCAATCTCCGAGATTGATCCTGGACCGAGTTTTAGAATTACGTGTAATAAGAGTTTTAAAGCGTCCTAGTTCTCGATTTCCAAGTTTACGTTAACATCCCCGACTTCCGGGTTTAAGTGTTTTAGGTTGCATATTCATGTCCTTGACTTTCGATTTTGAGGTGATTTGTGTGCTGTATGAGTTCAGACCTCCGACTTTATGTTTCAATTAAATTGTACATGATTTCCAACATCCGACTTTATTTCCAAGTTTCAAATAAAACAGACAAGATTTCCGATCTCCAATTTCATCTCCAAGTTTCAAATAAGATGGACATGAGTTTCGACTTTAAGTAGAATCGAGACGAGTTCTGATTTCAGATACAATCGAAGCGAGTTCCACTTTTTAGGCAAAATGGAGAATAATCTGGCCACAAAAGAAGGAGACATGGCTGAATTTTACGCACAAAATTTCAACCAATCAAAACTCACAAAGTCAACTACCCTTTTAATGCTTAAATCAAATTTTTCTCTCTTATTCCCATACTAATTTGTGCCACTCTCTCCTCTGATTTCAGCATTCTGTTTCTCTCTTTCTCTCAACCAACTCCATCAAACCTTCAAGCTTTACAAGGTTCTATCAATTCAAACTTCAACACCTAGCAAAATCACACTCCAAAGAGGTAGAGGTTCAATTTTGTGCTTGTTATTCTGAATGGGGTGGCTGATTTTGGCTTTATGTTCTCACTTTTTGATGTGATTAGGGAATGATTATGATGATCTTTTACCGGTTGTTGGCTGTTCTTGAGTTTAACTTTGATTAAGGAGTAGAAAAGGGTGAGGATAGGAAGATGTGAGGGGCTGGAAGACCAAATTCCCTCGGCAATCCATACGGCAGAGTGTACGACTCTGCCTACAGCTGGTTAAATTTAATAGAACTATTTTTATATGAAAGTAGACATTCACAGCTTTCCATACATATATAATATAAGGACATTGGATTAATATTGAGAGAGATATAAATTTTTTAAATTTGAACTATGAATCAAGACTTTCATCCGGGCAGTGTGAATTGAGAAGTGTGTAACTCACCCTACATAACTCCAAATTGAGTGAAGCCAACTTTGTTAGAAAGCTTACACGTAGCAGAACATCACATCATAAGATTCTAAGTTAGATACGATTCCATTTGCTCTCAGTGGTTCGAAGAAGTTGCCCTATGTCCAAATCAGGCCAAAATATGATAGTTCAAGAAGGTCGAATTTTAGGGCTTATAACTCAAGATCTACTAAAGCAAATAAAATGAAACTTATTTCAAATGAAAGCTTGTCCTGTTAGCTTTAATATGAGACTAATTTAGTATGATTTGAACTAGTTTTCGATTTTTAGTGGATTTTTACTTTAAAGTGTGTAATTCTAGCCAGCTACAGGGTAGCCGGGATAAAATTTAAATAACTTGAGTTATATTTATCAAAATTAGATAGGACTAAAGAGGTTAGAAAATAGACACATAACACTTTAACATATCCAAAATTTAGGTCCAGATGAGTTAAATAGAAATTTTGGCTTGATTTACAAAAATTGGGTTGAATGAATGTGCCGAGGCAGCAACCTTGTCTTAAATGTAACTAATGCTCCTATGAATTTGATGTTTGAATTATGAATGAAATGATATGACTTCTATGAAAAATTGGTGTTCTGAGTACTGGCACTATTCATGGGGAAGTGGACTCATTCCATTATGCCGCCAAAATTTCGGTAAAGTCTATGTATGAGGTATAATATACATTCAAATACATGTGCATTTTCAAGAAAGTCATAAAAGGTTATGTTATGATGAACATAAAGATTATGTTATGATGAAAGTTCCATGATACTTGGGCCAGCCCCGGATTAAAGTTAAGGGGAATAGATTGGTAGGGAGGTCGGAGAAAGTAAACCCGGCATTCCTGTATAGGAACGAGCTCGATTCTAAAAAGTAGACTATTACCCAGGAGTCTAAATGGCCAAGAACTGCCAGGGGACCAAGTAACGGAAAAGTTTATGAAGATAAGTTCAAGAATGAGTTTTGTATGATCACATTGAATAGTCATTACAAGTTGTTTATAATTTGTCTGTTATATTTACTTACTGCTACATGTTCATTTATCCCGCTCATTATTCTATGTATCACTATTAGTAGTTTATTCTGTTTCTTATATTGTCCTAAGGCTAAACCTTGCCTCGGACTAGATGTTTTCTTAAACTTATTAAATATGAATAGTTCTAATCCCATGTTTTTACAATTAAATAAAAACTGAGACAACTGAGAATGAATGTGACGTTAGTTAAATACCATACACGGACCCTACTGAGAATTTCCTTAAATTCTCACCTCGCTTTGTATTTCCGCATCATTCTCAGACACTGGTGATGGACTCGACGGCCACTCTTTTTATTGAGATTCCAGACCTGCATCTCCACCATGATCTCATAGTGGACTCGCTGTATATAGCTGGCCCCTGCAACTTCCGTCTTTACCTTTTTAGCAATAGGAATTTTGTTGTTCCCCTTTTTCACCTTGCCTTTGATCCTGCCGCTCCATATTTTGTGGTCCCGTTGCATATAGCACACCCTCCTCCTGCACCTCCAGCGCCCGCAGCACCTACCGCACCTGCCAGTCCTCTGCCCGAGTCCCCACCACAGATGGTTCCAGACATCCCATTCAGCTCCGAGAGCGATCCTTTGGAGGCCACTGGCTCATCATCCTCCTCCTCAGGACCTAGTATGGACTATTCCCCAGCCAGGCCTGGAGTGGCCAACAGATACCTAACTGAGTAGGTCCTAGCGATGGGTGGCAGTGTATAGCATGACCCTCTTTTAGTAGTGTAGTATTGGGCCGTAGACGTGGATCAGCTAGTTCGGGATGTCCTCGGAGGACCTTGTAGGATTGTTTTGATTGACACAGGCCCTATGTTCTTCTTGTTACACCGGCCCCACTTATGTATCCTACTTTGAGTCTGTATATAAACTGAAGTATTGGCTTCTAACCTATATATTTATATGTATACAGTTAATGATGTATTACCTGTCTATATCCTTTCTGTAAATTCCGTTATGTTCTGCGATGTTGATCACGTCTGTTATATACCGCGCGCTGCTTCATCCGTTAAAAAAAAAAAACAAAAAGGGAGAGACGTGACATGATATGTAATTAGTAAGCTGAGCATCAACACGGTAACACAATCTACTTAATTTCATGCTATGACTTAAGCATAACATTAAATTAGTAGGGTGTTACAACTCTTACTTGTACTTCATCATAATATACACACTTCAAGTGTGATTTGAGTGAGTATTATACACAAACCAGCCTTTTACAAATCTTTGTAATCCAACGAAGTAGTGGTAAGAAAAGTTAGCTTGGAGAGGCTAGGACAATACTACTCAATTTATTTAGCTTAGAGAGGCTGGTACATAACTACTTAGACTGTAAGCTTGGAGAGGCTTGTACAACACTACTCTATTATACAAATCTCAACTTAGTGTTAGGGGCTGGACATAGGTACATGGTTTGGCAGAACCAATATAAATCCTTGTATTCACTTTTCTTCTCCTTATCTTTCCTTTCTGAAGACATAATCTGTATCTTTTCATCTCTATTTTTTGTGATAAAAGCTTCATAAGTTTCTAACAAAGGCTTTTCCATAAAACTGAGTTCTACAAGATAAAATTAAGTGGTTTTTATACTAACTCATATGCTTCCAAAACACTTGAGAATACTTGTTTGAGTTTTATATTTGAAAAAATGATTTGAAGGCATGATTCAGCACCCTCTCTCGTGCCAACTAGCATCCATAGTTGGTATCAAAGCTCAACTTAGCTTTCTGACAGTTGCAAAGGAAAAAAATCTGAAAAGACAGCATAACCTGTTTCACATATAGCTGAAGGTCATTCTATAAACAAACCCCCATTCTTCAATTGAAAAAATTATCTATATTAAAAGGACAGAATGAGACTTTTTATTTAGTCCACAAGTCTTGATATGTGGGAGATCACATTAAGGATAGAAAATATGCTCTTACTCAACAAGTCTAAGAACTTCAACTCAAAGGATCACCCATTGCACCACCACATCAAGTGGCTATTCCAAGAAATCAATTGATTAATTCTCAAAAGGCTCAAGTCTAGTTGGATGACAAAGCAAAATATCTGCTTAAGATTATAACTATGTGCTTATGTTATATGAGAATAAAGTAAAAACATGACTAGATGTCAAAATTTGTAAAAAAATATTAAACTTGAGTTGTTGGTGCAATATTTTCTTTTAGCATGAGAATAGACAAAAGATAGGTAGAAGTAATGGCATCAATGTAAAATTTTAGCAATGAAGCTCCAACCACAATTTTTTAGCTTCATTACCCATCTAGAATTGAATATTAGCTATTAGTAACATCACATTATTTTTCAAAAAAAAAAAAAAAAGGAAATTACTACTTTCCCTCAAACATACATGTCCAAAAGAGATTTCCATATTATAAAGAAAGAATTACTTTTATAAATAAGACACCTCCAATTTCTACTAGATTAAGTGCTCATTATTTGATCAAAAGCTATACTTGATAGTCAAGCTCAAAGTCATCAATCCTCCACAAAGCATGTATTACCATACTCATCATTTTGATGCTAGTAGTACAAGCACGAGGAGGCTTATAAACTTAACATGAGCATGACTCTCAATTTCAGGTGGTGGCAAAAATTTCAACTATATTTATTCAGCATGTAATAGTATTACTTTTATTTTAATTATTAACTTTTTTTCTATTGATAAAGGAGTGGACTATCCAATTTCCATAAATTTGGAGTTTAGTATCTTTTCTAGAAATTTCAAGGGAGGAGGTTGTAATTTTCTTAATATAGTCATCCTTGTATAGTTCCCCTTGCGTAACCCTTTTGTGCCTGGTTGACTATTCTTTGTTTTTAGCACTTTAGAAGTCTAAGTGAAAACTTATGTTTCTACTTAATCTTAGGGAATAAGGGACCATTAATCTCACCATTGGAGATATACCACAAAACAAGTATGGGGATTTGCTTGAAACATGCAAACATTTAAGTGTGTCTAGGGGGTTGTGCAAGTATATGGTGAAGGGAAAATGTGAAAGGAAAAGAAGAAATGAAAAAAGCAAAGTGGCTAACAAAAAAAAAAGCAAGAAAAAATATTATGAAAAGGAGTAAAGTCAAAGAAAAAGAAAAGAAAAAAGGATAAAAGAAAATAGAGTAATTTCATTGCACGAATTAGGTGAATTCTCATGCTTTTGACTTAATTTCCTTCCTATTGTTCTTTTATTTTCTTTAGTTTTTTGAACTTGCTAAATCTATACAAATTCCCTCCCTTGCCTTGATCCCATTACAACATTGAATAAAGTTCTTTTGATTTGTTTACGCATGTGAATTGAGTATTGGAGAAGAAGAAGAAAAGGAACCATATGGTAGTGCAATCTTCATGAAGTAAATTAAGTGAAAAGCTTAACATTAGACATTTGAGAGACAAGAGTGCTTGGCACTTACTCTTGTGAGGTTCTATCATGCCTAGTTAGTACTTCTCAATTGAAGTTACCCTTCTTATTTATTTGAAATATGAGGGAAAATTGTTAATGAATGTTGTGATTTCGGAAAATTTTGAGTGCTCTTATTGCTTGATTACTTTGACATTCTTAGATAACCATTGGAAAGAAAGTTTCTTATAACTTTTGTGCTTTGTCTTTTTTCCCTAAAGCCCAAGTGTGGAGTTTGATTTTGCATGGAACATGCAAAAAACTAAGTGTGAGAGGATTTGATAATTGAGATTTTGATATGCTAATTAACCCTTATGTTTAGTGTCTCAATCTTCTTTAGTGCTTAATTGACTAGTGTTGGACACATTTTTAATGTTTTGTTCCATTTGGTTGTAAGTGTTCTTTTTTTTTTTTTAGCATTATTGATGCTAGTCTACCAAGTATACTAAATCTTACAAGTAATAGAGTGATAAAAAGTACCATCCCATGAGGATAATTCAATTATCGGGATCAACTAATATAGGCATCTAGTTGAACTATAAAAATCAAATTAGAATAAAAACAATAAGACAAATAGCAAATTGAACAATGCAAACAATAATTATGGGATAAGAATGCAATGGTAAGTGTGCTAAGGTTAATTGATTTCACCTACTATCGATTTTGTTACCTTGAATTTCAATTATTTAGATTTTGTTTTAACTAGCTAATGGTCGAATTCCCTAATTTAACTACAAGTCTATCTCATGATCATGCAATTCTCTCCTACTTAAATTGATTGTGTAATCTCTTAGCACAAACTAATTTAAGAAAAGGATTAAGTCTTATGGATTCCTAAAAGAACCACACAAGTTGCATTTAACTATCTCTAGTTTTCGCTTAACTCGCTATATTTAAGATGATAAGCTACATTAGTAATTCTTCTCTTGAGTTATTACAAACCATTAGATTACTTAAGTGTTGATTAGACACTCAAGGCATTAAAAATGATCATAAACACTCAACTAATAAAATAGAAACTTGAATAACATCAACACAACAATAATATCATCAATAGTGGCTATAATAATGCCCTAGCAATGAGGGTCTTAGTTCATGATAAAATAAAATGAAACAAAAAAAAAGGAGAAAGAAAACACAGAAGAAAGATTTCACAGAGAGACACGGTGAGAAACAAAAATGTGGATAGACGCAAATTTCTCCAGCTCTAATTAAGCTCTAGGAATTTTGTGTCTTCAAAATGAAATCTCTAAGGGTTGCTTCTCTATGCTAGGGTTTCATCAGCAGTCCAAACATCAAAAGAAGGTGTTAAAAAGCCTATAAATAGCCCCCCCCCAAATCTCCCCTTTTATGGTTATTGCTTGAAAACAAACTTTCCTAAATTAACACTCGTCACATCCAACCCAAGGCTTGCACTCTAGCGTGAGGTCCTTGGCACAAAATTATTGGTTCTGGCTTGGTCGCACTATAGCGTGAGAGTTAGGCTATAGCATGAGCTCCTAGGTGCCAAATTCATCCATTTTAAGTTTTTCCTTTCCACTTGGGCCTTTATACCTGATACACACCAAATAAAACATGTATAACAATTCTAAAAATATGTAAAATTGATTAACAAACTGCTAGATGAATCTAATTACTAAACAAGACCAAAAGTATGCAACTAAACTAACTATAATACATGAAATAACCTAAAACTACATGAAAATTAAAGTAAATATAACTCTCATTGGAGAGTTGTCATTGCCCCAACTTAAGATTTTGCTTGTCCTTAAGCAAAACAAAGACTAAGCAAAAAAAAAAAAAAAAAAAGAGTATGTTTGGATAGAGTATTCTTAGAGGGTAATGTATTTTTTGAGAGGATTTCAATTGATTTGGCCTTAAATTCTTTGGTTGGATAACAATATGAAAGAATTTAAAATCCCAAGTATTTTTAGGAGGTATTTTCTAAACTTCAAAAGAGTGGATTTCAATTTCTACCTCTTCACACGGAATTCTAAAATCCCCTCTTTTCTCTATCCATTGTCTCTTAACTACTTTTTTCTACAAGTTTACTATCACTAGCCGACCGCACACGGCGATTGGCGACCAAGCATCGACGACCAGCGACCCCCCCGGCTACCACCCAACGACTACCGTCAATCACCCACCAGCCATCACCCATTACCAACCATGGATTGGCCACTGCCCACCAAGGACTACTGACTGCCTATCGGCAACCGCCAACTGCTCACTGGTGACTGCGGATCACCCACCGGCAACTGTCAACCACCTACTAGCAGCTGTTAACTACTGCTTGCCATCCTTAACCAATCTGCTGCCTACCATTCTCAACCAATTGCCCAAAGAGAATGCAATATAATTTCATTATATAAACAAAGTATTTTGTAAATGAAGTAATATAATTACTTTATTCAAACAAAATATTTTAAAAAAGAAGGGAACTAAATTAAAGTATTTAAATTTCTTTGTATTTTAAATTCCCTGGAATTTGAGAGTACTATCCAAACACACTCTAAATGAAAAAAAAGAAAAACCTCTATAAATTTAAAAACGGCTAAAGCGATTATACAAAAGCGAGTTGATGCAAGTTATCTTCATCACTGCTCCACAACTTAACCTAAAGTTACCAACAATTCAAATCTAATCAATCCATTGACTATTCAATTGTGCAAGCACTTTGCATAAGACATAGATTGAATGTGTGTGTAAGGCAAGCAACAAAGAGTCAACTCACCTCATGCAAATGCAATGTTTAAGAAAAGACAAATAACCACAAGATCCACAATCATCTCTCTTCATATCCACATGAGCTACATCTAGCCAAAGATTAATAGGACAGGACATTTTCAAGCTTGTAGTGCTAGGCTAAGAGTAAAAGTTGTAGATAATATAAGCTTACTCTTACCCGTAACTTAAGAAACCCTCACTTCTAAACTCACTACCAAGGACCATCCCCAACATAGGTGTTTAACAAATACGATGTCCTCTTCTTTTGGGCTTTTAGGCTTTAGTGGCCATGAGATTTGGAATGGAGTTTGCTCCTTCTTATCCTATTGAAACCACCTTTTTTCTTTATATTGCCACTTTTTCATCCTACTTTTCTTCTTTTTCCTCCTTTTTCTGCCCACTTTTGATTTTTAAAACACATAGAGATATTTGTAGTAAAGGTATTACACGATTTTCATGAGTTTAGAAACTATAGGCTTGAGGGTAATTAAGGGATCAAACATGGATTAAGCTTGTAATGTGGCTCAAATAAGAATATTAGCTATTAGGCTCAACAAGGGTGACAAAGTTGATGTCCAATTTAGGCTTAAGGCTTATTAGGGCTTCTAAACACAACCTAAATCATTTCTATGACAAGACTTCACTTCACATTTCTTTTTGAAATGATTCAAATGAATATAGATGCTTGTCTAAACCTAAGCAAAGCATTAATACATCATGATCATTAACCCTAAGTTATTAAACCTACTAAAAGTGCACAAGCATGTGATTTTTCTTGAACAAAAATGAATGCACAAGAGAATTTTCAAGGCTCAAATTTAAATTCCTAGCTACTACGAGGTTAAGAGGTAGAGGAATCAATCATACCATTGGCATGGAATCAAAATAACACCTAAACACTAAAATAAATATAGAAACTAAAAGAAAGATTTTTTTTAATACTAAAAATAAAAACTAAATAGAAAGTAAAACTACAATAACAACAAAAATAGATAGAAGTGAATGCATGTGGTTCCCAAACCCCCAACCTAAAAATGTGCATTATCCCCAATGCATTAAAATAAAGCACAAAAAGAAAGTCAGAAAGTACTCCCATAGTCATCATTGTCATTAGACTCTTCTTTAAGGTTCTATACATTACCATTCATGTTAGGATCAACTAGGACCATAAGTGCAAGAATGGGTAAATATGGCAAGATGTTGGGAGGAGCTTGCATCCGCACAATGGCTTCTAAAGTCCTCATGTCAGTAGAGATAGAAGTAAGCTGCATGGAGAGGGTTTAGTACTGCCTAAAGGCTTGTTGCAGTCTCTATTCTGAGCAAGCTATAATTCACAAATTTTGTGCCTCGAAGTACCTACCTAGTGATACAATGACTGCACATCATGTTGTGGCAGTGCCTTTAGAGCAATTGGGAGTGTTGGCTCTACTGAAGTAGGTGGTGGAAGAGAAGTGGCTTCAAGTTTGCTTCGTAGTTTGCTAGCGTTCCAGGCAATGGAAAAGGATTCAACATTCCTTAATAATGGAGTTGGTATGAGAAATTGGCATGAATCGGGAAATTAGAATTTGTAGCCACACCCTTGCCTCGCAGTTAAGGTATATGTTCTCTCAGTGTCTAAATGTGATGGCTACATCTAGGTAGTAGATCCAAGATCTGCGCGGGACTATAATAATCAAGAATCTCAGCCTAGTTCATCTCACCTCTGCTAATTCTCAAGAAATCATCATTCTAAACATCCGAGACATGAAGGAACTTGTTTATGGCAACGTGACTAAAGTCGACCCAATGGCCTCTAAGATAAACCTTTCCTTCGTTTGGATACCTAAGGTTGGCATAGAACTCTTGCGCGATCTCAATAATGGCAAAAAAAGGATCTAGTTGCAAGTGGTGCCACTACCTCCTATCAAGCTTGGCTTCAATTGCTTCAAATTCTAGGTAATGAACTAGATACCTTTTTCTATCACCCAACTTTGCAACAAGAGGGAGGTATAATAGCATCATTAAGCACGCTCATGGGCAAAATGGTGCCTGTCAAGCTCAGATGAAGCTCTACTTGGGGAAGCCGAAATTCTCGAAGAGGAAGCTCTTCCTTGATTTTGGCCCCATGTTCCTTGTAACACCCTCCCAAGTACAGTACTATGCTTAAGTCATAGCACCACACCCTGGAGTTGTTACTGTTACCTGAGCGGACCTTATCTGACAACAACTTCGGCTATCTTCAGAACTTCTTGAACTTTCTGGAGACAACACGGAAAAATAGGAGTGAGAATTACAAATTCTCAGTAGGATTCTCTAATTATCATACATAATGTCATCATTGTCATCTCCAGTTTGCTTCGGTTTATTATGAAAAAGGTGATCATGTCATACGGCTGTTTAATTTTATAGTTCGAAAATATACTATCCGAAGTAAAGTTTATTTTACTCATACACTTGTCATTTGGGAAAGCCTACACAAAATTAATTCCTGAATAATACCAAGGATAATAACTGCAACATATTAAAGTATACATAGCATCAGTATACTGGGAACATAACATTTGCACATAACTTTACTTGTACTTGAATTTATGCATATACATAAAATTTACTTTTCTTTCATCCAACACACCTAGGCGTTACGTATCGCCGTCCCCAGAGTGCTTGCATCTGCCTACACTTGAGTGTTACGTATCACCGTCCTCAAGTGCAGCATCATACCACATTCCAGAGTATGATTGCCATGTCACATTCCTTAGGAATATGGGATCTTCATGCTATATTCCAGAGTATGATCGCCATGTCATACCCCATCAGAGCGGGATCGCCATGTCACGTTCCTTAGGAATATAGACTCATCATTATATCTTTACATGCCACATTCCAGAGTATGATCGCCATGTCATACCCCGTCGGAGCGTGATCGCCATGTCACGTTCCTTAGGAATATGGGACCTTCATTCGGTACTTACACTAGCTGGGTCATGCCATGCCTCATGTAAGTCTTATCCCCTATACTCACACTAGCTGGGTCAATGCCATGCCTGATGTGAGTGGGGTACTTACATATGCTTCATGATTTATTTTTATATACCTCATAACTCATATCACCTTAAATTCATCCTTGCATATAAACATTCCTAATTTCATAGACTTTTGCCATAAGTTCGGTAGTATAACGGATCAGGTCCGTTTTTCGATGAATAGTGCTAGCTCTCACGGACAAATCAGTCATAGCAATATAATCAATCTAACATATCTATCAATGTAAAACTTGTAAATTCTCAACTCAAACCTTATATGTTCACTAACACTTGTGAAACCATCAATTTGATCATCCCTGCCAATTCTATTTGGTTTTGCCCGAATTTTGTATAATCCACCTTTATCTCTATTCAACTCATTTAAACCTGAGTTTTGGATATGTCGTAGCTCTATGTATCTACTTTCTAACCTCTTTGGTCCCATATCATTTTGATCCATATAACTCAAGATATTCAAATTTTTCCTTAACCTATTCAGTCACTAGCCCGAATTACACTCCTAGAAGTATAAATTCACTAAAAATCGAAACTAAGATCAAATCATATGAAATTGGTTTCATATTAAAGCTAACAGGACAACCTTTCATTTGCAACAAGTTTCATTCCATTTTCTTTAGTATAGCTCGAGTTATAAATCCTGAAATTCCACCTTTCTGAACTACTCTGTTTTGGCTTGGTTTGGACATAGGGTAATTTCCTCGAACCACTGGGATCAATTGGGGTCATAACAAACTCGAAATTTCATATTGGGAGGTTCCGCTATGTGTAAGCTTTCTAATAAAGTTAGTTTCACTCAATTTGGAGTTGTGTAAGGTGAGTTATACCCTCCTCAAGTCACCCTGCCCGGATGAAAGTCCTGGTTCCTAGGACAACATTCAAAAATTCATATCTCTCTCAATACTAATCCAATGGCCTTATATTATATATATATGCAAAGCCCTGAATGTCTATTTTCATATAAAAATAGTTCCATCAAATTTAACCAGTTGTAGGTGGAGCCGTACACTCTGCCATACGGACTACCGTGGAGTTTCTCACTTAGACAGCAGTCCAAACCTTCACTTCTCCTGGTTTTCTGCTTCTAACCTTAATTCCAACTCAAGATTTCCTATTAATCCTATCATAATCCATCATAATACATCTAATAATGCATCAAATACATGAAGAAGAGTACAATTTCATGCAATCATAGTGCAAGTAATTCAATAATAGAATGGAATCCTACCTCTTTGGAGCGTGATTTGAGCTAAGTGTTGAAGCTTGAATTGATAGAACCTTGTCAAGCTTGAAGGAGTGATGGAGTTGGAGAAGAGAAAAAGAGAGCTGAACAAGGGAGAAGGTCGCGTAGAAATGGGGCTGAAGGAGAGAAAGAATGAGTTATATATAAGCTTGAGGCGGTGGTAGGCTTTGTGAGTTTTGATTGGTTGAAATTGTGTGGGTGAAGTTCAGCCATGTCTCCCTCTTTTGTGGCAATTTCCTCTCCACGTCGCCTAAAAGTGGAACTCGCTACCATGGCATCTGAAAATGACATCGGAACTCGTGCTCTCCTTAAAGTCGGAACTCGTGCCCATCTATCCGAAGCTTATATTAAATCGGAACTCGAAAACTTTGCTGTTTTAGTCGAAACTTGAAAGCAAAGTTGGATGTAAAACCAAACACTTAAACCCGGAAGTTGGGGACATTAGGCGAACTTGAATCGATTCTAAGCATAACACCGAAGGTCAGGAATCAAAACATTATCTTATGTTTCAGGAAATCGGAACTTGTGGAATCTCAGAACTCCCATTCAAACTCGTGAACCCCAACGGAAATGGAAATCTCCTGGGAATAATCTCGGAGATCGGAACTCATGTATGACATGGAAATCAACTCAAGGATCCGAACTCGTGTCCATTCTAGTTGAGTTCAACTCTAAGGCTAGAGCTCGTTACATTCAACTTGGAGGTCGATACTTGTACCATTGTGTTAAACTATCAATTCGGAGGTCGGAAACCATGTATACTATTCGAACATGAAGTATGATGTCGGAATTCGCGTACATCTGCTTGAAACTTAGAAATAAATTATGAGATCGAAAATCCGGTCCGTTTCTTTGAGACATGAAGTCTAAGTCGGAAGTCGAAAAATTATTACCAGATGAAGTCGGAATTTATGCTGAAATTCGAGGACGAACTCGGAAGTCAGAAATAATCCGTTTTATGTAAAATTTGAAGATGAAGTCGGAAATCATGGGAACTTGAAGGTGAAGTCAGAACTTGGAACTCGGGATGTTACATTCCTAAAACCACACTAAAACAAAGAACTAAGATCTTAAGTTAAAATCAAGAGGAGTGGTAGAACATTGGTATAATAACCCCTAACTACTTTCAAAATATACAAGCAATAATAGCCAAAGGTACCAATACACCTAATAAGAACTATATATTATCATCCCTCAATATAAAGAACCAAGCAATGGACATGCAAGCTAATCAACACATAATCAAGTTAGGTCCTTTGGAACATCAATCACATAAGCACATACAACCGCTATGCCTCACAACCCCCAACTTATCCAAAGTTCAACCACAAGGTGCCTTAAAATAAACTCAACAATGCAAAGCAAAATCTACCACACTTAACCCACATTATAGTGCAACAAGAAGTATAATCATGAAGAATAATGTTAATGTACCTAGTGTATAACCACCCAAAAAAAAATATAATGTATGAAGTCTTAGAGAAATAACAACTCATAACCACCCTAAACAAACTTCCAAAGCAAGATAAAAATTCCCACAAATTCAACAAGGGCACAACATTACAATAAGAAGCACAAGAATATGTAGTAAATATCCCACTCAACACAAGGCACAAATTAAAGGTAGAAAAGGCAAACCAAGCCTTGGAGATTGTTCACACAAAAAGCCCATTGAAAATTACAAGAAATTCGGTCAAGACAGGCTTCCTTTACCCAATTCACAACTTAGGGTTTGTGGAGTGAGAAAAAAGGAAAATGGGGATGGGAGATGGTGGTGAGTGAAGAAAAGTAAGTAGAAATGTGAGGATAGTAATGGAAAAAGATGATTTTTGTGAGAAAATGAATGGGAGTAAGTGGATGTAAGTTGTAACACTCTCCCAAACACAATATTATACTTAAATCATAATATTATACGTAGGAGTTGCTACTAAAATTTCAACAGACCTTGATTCATAATGCCTTCTACTTTCCCCCAAAAATAACATAATATTCACTTACATGTTGTAAATATTGGCTTTACGAACCGACATTATCAAATTACATGAACAGCTTTGCTAAGAGCTTGTAACTAAGGAAATAGTAACCTAAAGCTAACATATATGGATATCTATCAACTATCTTCAGCAATGAACCCTGTCTCGGACAAATTCTTCATGCTTACTCCTCATCAAGATTCTCTAAAACTGCCTAGAGATGACATAAGAACCACGTAGGCATGAGAATTTTCATTCTTAGTAGGCTTTCTAAGTTAACTAACAATTTATGGCATCGTCACCATCCCAGCTGCTTCGGTTTATTTATAAAAAAAAGATCTCATGCATAGTGGTAGGAATTCATTCATTAAGTTTAGAAAATATATTCTTCCAAAGCAAGTTACTTTTATCAATAACTCAGCAGCTTCTAAAGTAGATATTAAAATAATAACAGATAACTAGAGCAGATATAAGAGTAGTATCAAATAAATTACACCCATAATAATAAGGGTAATAGCCATACAATATGTTTATGTAGATGCACACGCTGAATCATGCAATCGTGCTGAACTTTTTTTGACTTCCATTTCCCTTTCTTTACTTAACACACCTAGGCATTACGTATCGCCGTCCCTAAGGTGTCTGCTCTTATCTTTCATCCATGCTTGGTCCCCTAGGAGTATTTGGTCATATAACTCCTAGATAATAGTCTATTTCTCAGGATCTAGCTCGTTCCAATACAGGATTGCCGGGTTTATGTTCCCCGACTCTCCCACTGACCTATTCCCTTAATTTATTCCAGGGCTAGCTCAAGTAATATAGAATCCTTACTTTCATCATAACTCTCACGTTCATAAATGATAATGCTTAAGGACATGAAATCATAGTGCTTAAAATACATAACATACATATCTTCTACTGGAAATCCGGAAGCATAACGGTTGTAATATGGAGCTTCCCAAAATAAACATCATCGGAAAACAACCAGCCAATCACAGTCATAGGCATCATCATATCATAATATCAAATTCATATCCTTATCATAAGGAAAAGGGCATAATAATTCAATCATTGGCTACACATAGCTGAAGAAACTCCTAAACCCTTAAACTGTCAAGTTAGCTTGGGTGCTTCAAATCTACCATAAATTTCTAAATTTCACTAAAATTTCATTTTAGCTTATTTTAATGTAAAAATTTAATGGATTATGGCATTATCAGTCCCCTTCTGAATTTCTTCGGTCCCACCTTAATTTAAGGAGTATAACTTGAGTTATTAAAATTTTAGTCAAGGCTGCCCTATTGCTGGACAAACTTGAGTAATTAAACTTAGAAAATCACTAAAAATCCAATTCTTCTTATTTCTTTCCAAAATTTATATTGAATAAAGCTAATTGAACCCTCTTTCATTTCCCCCAAGTTTCATTTAAATTGAAGTAAAACTCAGGTTATAAGCTCTCTAATTGGGCGAAAGAGGATTGCCTTGTTTTACTCGGACAGAGCACTATGTCAGATTTAAAGAATTACTGGGAGCAACAAAATTTAAACCTAGGTCTAAAAGTTTAACACTCTATGTGTTAGCTTCCTTACAAAATTTGTTGCACTCGATTTGAAGTTGTATAGGGTGAGTTATACCCTTTACAACCCATATTGATCAGAACAATAGGCAAAATTCAAAGGGTTACTTCAAAAATTCACTCCTTCATTTTAAGTCCAATGACCTTATAATTTATATGTTTGGAAAGCTTTAGATGTCTAGTTTCATCTAAAAATAGTTTCACTAAATTTCGACTTCTGTAGATCAAATTACTCTGTTCGTGGTACCAATGGCCCTATGGTTTTCAGTTTTTAGCAACTCTATTTAAGTTATTCCTTGAGTTTTTGATCAATTTTCCAACCCAAACTAGGAATTTCCATATTAATTTATTTGCAACAAGTTGTATAATCATCATACAATATCATATTAAAGAGGAACAAAGAAATTTTAACAAGTTACATAAACCCTAATATCCAACAAAACTCAAGAATGCTACCTCAAATCTCAAGTTTGGGTATAGATGTAGAAGTGGGATGAAGAAATGAAGATCGAGAGATTAAGTTGAGGAAGAAAAATAGGAGAGTGAGAGGGGTCTGATGGTAGGCCGAAATTTAGAAGGAGAAGATGGGAATTTGTTGGTCTTGAGTCATAAAGAAGAAGGATAACTCATAGAAGGCTATTGGTGGATTCCAATCTTGGTGAACTTTAGTTGATTTTCCCCCTTTTGTGGCTGATATGGCGCCAATTGAGGGATGTGAGTGGCTGAATTTTGGCCACTCTATTTAGGGTTTTAACTGATATTTATGCGATCTCACAGTATAAATTTATATTGATTTGGTTCTTCCGTTACACAATCCGCAATTCAACCGATTCTTCTTAAATTGACTAGACATTGCTAATTGTAACACCCTACTAATTTAATGTTATGCTTAAGTCATAGCATGAAATTAAGTAGATTGTGTTACTGTGTTAATGCTCCATTTATGTTCTTTTTTTTTTTATAACATAGGAAATGGAACTCTGTATAATGAACGTGGCAGAATTTAATCTATCGCAACAGAAAAGATAAGAGCAATAATAATATATATATGCTGTCAACGGTAAATATGTACACATATATATATATAAGAAGCCACTGTCTCGGTTTATGTACAAGTCTCAAAATAGGATACATAAGTGGGGCCGTGTACCAAAAAGACATAAGGCCCATGTCAGTCAACCTGGTCCTATGTGGTCCTCAGAGGACATTTCAAAAGCCTACCACTAGGTCTATGACCCAAAGCTGCATGCTGCCAAAAGAGGGTCATGCTATACAATACTGCCCGTGGCTGACCTGCTCAGTCAAGTAGCCGTTGGCCATATCAGGCTCGGCTGGCGAGTAGTCCGTACTGGGTCCTGAGGAGGAGGAGGATGATGAGCCGGTGGCCTCTGACGGGTCGCTCTCGGAGCTGAGTGGGATGTCGGGTACTACCTGCGGAGGTGACTCTGGCGCAGGATCGGTAGGAGCTACAGGTGCTACAGGTGCAAGAGGTGCTGGCGGAGGGTGTGCCACATGTAGTGGGACCTCAAAGTCAGGGGTGGCAGGATCAAAAGCAGGGTGGTGTAAAGGGACAACAAAATTCCTATCACTAAAAAGATAAAGACGGAACTGGCAAGAGCCGGCTATATACAGCGAGCCTACTGCAGGGTCATGGTGGAGCTGCAAGTCTGGCACCTCAATGAAGAGGGTGGCTATCGTGTCCATCATCCACGTCTGAGAATGAGGCGGAAATACAAAACGAGGTGAGAATTTAAGAAAATTCTCAGTAGGGTCGTGCATGACGTTTAACTGACGTCGCTTTCATTCTCAGTTGCCTCGGGTTTCATTTAATTATGAAAACATGAGGTCAAATTTAACCATTCATATTTAATAAGGTTAAGAAAATATCTGGTCCGAGGCAAGGTCCAGTTTTACTTTAAACAGCATAAGAAACCGTTTAAACTACTAACAGTAATACACAGAATAATGAGCAGAATAAGTGAACATATGCTGTAAGTAAACATAATAGTTAAACTGTAAATAACTTGTAATCATGCACTTAATGCAATCATGCAAAACTTGCTCTTGAACCTTCCTTCATAAACTTTCCTTTACTCATATACTCTTTCCATTACTCATAAACTTTTCCATTACTTGGTCCCCTGGGAGTTCTTGGCTATTTTAGACTCCTGGGTAATAGTCTATTTTTCAGGATTGAGCTCGTTCCTATACAGGGATTCCCAGGTTTACTTTCCTCGATGTCCCCACCGATCTATTCCCCTTAACTTTTTATCCGGGGCTGGCCCAAGTATCATGGAACTTTCATCATAACATAACTTTCATAGCTTTCTTGATAAATGCACATGCCACTATATGTATATCATAGCTTATGCATATACTTTACCGAAATCTCGGCAACATAACGGAACTTGTCCGCTTCTCCATGAATAGTGCCAGTACATCAGAATATCATTTTCTCACATAAGTCACAATGTTGCATGCACAATTCATCATTGAACTCATAGAAGCATCAGTCTCCTTAAGGCAGAGTTACAGCCTCAACATAAATTATTCAACCTGGTTCTTGTAAATCATGCCATAATTTCTACTTAACTCATTTGGACCTCAATTTTGGATATGTTAAATTATTATGTGTCTACTTTCTAACCTCTTTAGTCCCATCTAATTCTAATATCTATAGCTCAAGATATTTAGCTTTTATCCCGGCCTGCCCAGTGGCTAGCTAGAATCAGACACCTAAAAGTAAAAATCTACTAAAAATCAAAAACTGACTCAAATCATACGAAATTGGTCTCTTATCAAAGCTAACATGAAAATTTCCTATGCAAAAAGTTTCATTGCATTTGCCTTAGTAGGGCTCGAGTTATAAGCCCTGAAACTTAACCTTCCTGAACTGCCATGTTTTGGCCTGGTTTAGACATTGGGTAACTTCTTCAAATCACTAGGAACAACTGGGATAGTAACAAACTCGGAATTTCTTTGTATGATGCTTTCCTATGTGTAAGCTTTCCAACAAAATTAGTTTCACTCAATTTGGAGTTGTATAGGGTGAGTTACACCCTTTTTAACCCATATTACCCAGGTGGATGTCCTGATCCCTAGGTCGAACTTCAAAAATTCATATCTCTCTCAATATTAATCCAATAGCCTTATATGATATATGTATAAAAATCCCTAGGTGTCTAGTTTCACATAAAAATGGTTTCATCAATTTTAAATGGCGGGAGGCGGAGCCGTACACTCCGCCGTACAGACTGCCTAGGGTTTTGAGTTTTCCAGCCTCTCAACTTCTTCATATCTTCATCCTTTCTTGTTTCCAATTCAATTTTAATCTCACAAACAGCCAATAAACCAGCCATAATTCATCATGATCACTCAGTCAATATTTCAGAATTGAAGAATTAAACCACCAATAATCATCCAAGAATCAGAAAAATCAAGACAAAAATTAAAACCTCTACCTCTTGCTTGAGTTTGGAAATAGGGCTTGGTTGATCTTGAAGGCTGGATGGAGTGGGTGAGTGGAGAAAAGAAAAGAGAGCTGAAGTGACGAAGAGAGGGCAACGTAAGGAATGAGCTGAAGAGGCAGGAGGGGAATATATAAGCAAGGCTTTGAAGTGATAGTTAGAATGAGTGGCTTTGATTGGGTGAAATTTCTGTGGGCAAAGTTCGTCTATGTCTTCCTTTTTTGTGACAAAATTGCTCTCCACGTCGCTTGAGAAGTGAAACTCGCTTCCAACGTCTCTGAACATGACATCGGAACTCGTGTACTTCCTAAAGTCGGAATTCGTCCACGATGAAGTCAAAACTCGGAATAATCATCTTGGTTTATTCAAAACTCGAGAGTAAAGTCGAACGTCGGAATCGTAAGGTACAATCACCTTCAAATCGAAGGTCAAGGGCTAGAAGGCGAAACCAAAACACTCGAACCTGGAAGTGGGGAGACATATGTAAACTCGAATCGATTCTAAGGATAACACCGGATATCGGGATTCAAAACATTAATCTTATGTACCAAGAAATCGGAACTCATAGGATCTCGGCACTCCAACTCGATCTCGGAACTCGGGAATTTAGAGAAATGAAAAGCTCTTGGGAATAGCCTCGAATTCGGAAGTCGGGAAAATTGGCCGAACTCGGAGACCAATTCAGATAAACTCGGAAGTCGGATATCGTATACATTCTAAGTCACCATAAGGTCAGAAATCGGAAAATCCAAGCCAATCCATTTGAGCCTTAGTAAGATCGAAAATCGGAAATTTTTGAAAATTCATTGACGAGGTCGGAAGTCGGAAATGGGACGTTACACTAATGACCTTCATAAAATTTTCTACATAGCAAAAATAATCCCTAATATTCATATCTCAACACTAATTACTCGTATATCTCTAATGCAACAAAATAAACCAATTAACAATGCTAATCAGATGCACTGTTCTTCGAAATATTATATAAGTGGGTTGCTTGAAGGGTGGCTATGGAGGAAGAGAGCACGAAGAAGGGTTTTAACCCATCGCTACTCTAAACCTCTTTTTATTTATTTATTTATTTTGTTTTTTGTTTTGAATTTGGCTAAAAATTTTTTAAGAAATAGATCATGGGCTAAGTGCGAAAAAGAAAGAAAGAAAATGCTTTTTTTTTTTTTACTTTTCAATATATATATATATATATATATATATCATAATTAATAAAGGGAAAGAAAGAAAATAAATAAATAAAATAACATGCGCAAAGAAATTATTCGGGTGAAGAGGGGTTGGAAAGCTTATTTAACAATTATTGAAAAATTATACAATGTGGATAAAGGTATTGGACAAAATATGGTGTTCATAACATATAATAATATAAATTAAAAAATTCTGAAAAAATTCTGTTAAATAATTAAGTAAAAATCATTTATAAGCTACTATGTGTTGCATAAAGTGAAAAGAACCTGATATGAAATAAACTAATCCAAAATAGTTACAAAATTATTATTTTTTCTTTTTTTTGATTGGGGGGGGGAGAAGGATCAAATATGAGTCAATTGAGGCTTCTATATTTAATCAGATCCATGGAAATTTTGATTCAGAACCCTAATAATCAGATTGGTTCGAAGATTTGGTTGCAACTGTTTTGATATAATCAACCAAACTAGTCCTAGTCATACAACTACGACCAATTGATTTTTCTCTAGAATTTGAATTACTTCTGAATGTGTCTTGCAAGGTATGGTCCTACTTATACTTTTAACTAATGTTTTAAATCAAGACAACCAGTGGAAGAACTGGTTTCCAGATCAGTGGTTAAACTATAGTTGAATCAAAATATATATTTGAATATTTTTAATATTAAATACAATATATATTGTTCAAAGAATGTAATTGATATAATAATGAGTTATATAGCCATATAATACTAGTGGATAAGTAATGCGCGGGCTCATTCTCATGAGTTCGAATTACACCCTCCCCAACTCTTATGTTTGGCTCATTCATGAGTTTATGGATTCGAATTACATCAGGCCTCTTCAACTCTATACATGATGCAGGACCAACAAAAAAGAAAAAACCCTCCATACATAATGTATGTTTGAGTATTGCAAAGGTAAGTAAAACATGCACTTTGGTCTCTTATTTTTATTTTTTTTAATTTGATACCTTATGTTTAAATTTTTTCTTAATTTGGTCTTTTATATTACAAAATTGTCTTCAATTTGATCCATATTCACTTTTTTGACAAACAACTTATAGAAAACAATGTTACACAATCCACATCACATTCGTATGTACACCACATCAATACTGTTTGTATGAGCTAGTATTTTCTATTGGGATGGTTTTTATATTATCCCTTCAATTTGAAAAGGTTTGGAACCCTTCTTATGTATTCCAATTAATACTAACCATGTGCTTAATATTTGTCCATATTATTATCCGTGTGTAAATCACCATCATTTTTAATTTTTAGGGGAAATTTTGTTAACCTCCCCTGAGGTTCATAAAAAATGCATTTACTCCTTCTTAAATTTTAAAATTACACTTATTTCTCTTATCTCTATATAATTTTTAAAATTTCAAAATTAAGACAAAACCTTCAAGCAACCTATCTTCTCCATCCTTCACCCACCTCACTCCATCCTTTCTACCTAAACCCTCCATGCTGATAGATTTGTTGCCCCAATGTCATTTCATTATCAAGACAAGATAAGCCCAATACGCAACTCTACATCACTTAAACGCTAATAAAACAAAGAAAAGAAGAGTTAAAACACACCAACGGATGATGAGTTTTGACAGTGATGTGGCTGGGAGCACAGAGATGGCATGGTGCAACCGCGACATCAATGAGATGCGACTTCGACAATAGCACGACAATGGCATGACTTATTCGCGGATCTGGTGACGCAAATCACAAGGTTGTTCTAGTTCAAGCAAAGCAAGGCATTTCGACAATAAAGTAGCAATGAGGACGGCGCCTCAGTCCCAGGCGATGACGATGCAGGTGGAGGGCTATAGTCAAACGGTGGTGCACGGTGGGTCGTGGCTCAAGCGCTGGTGGTGAGCGATTGTCCCTGTATTGGCAGGTTTTTTATGGTGGCTGAATGATTTTTGGCTAGAGAGAGTAAAATGGGTCAGACTCGCTGGGTTAACCCGCATAATCAGCAATTTTTGGTGAGGTGGATTGGTATTTTCAACCGGCAAAAAAAAAATTCAACCCGCATAACCCGCCCTGCTTGACCCGCAGGTTAAAGTAGGGCAGGGTGGATTTGACTCGCGAGTCAAATTTTTTTTATTTTCTTCTTTTTTTTCCCCACACAATACATATAATATTAGGCCTTTTTTGTTGGTATTTATGTAATATTTGTGGACTCCATAGTTTTTTTTTTTTTTGAGACTATGTTATTGATTACATGCTTGCTTTTATGGACTATGTTGTTGTCTTGTTGATTGTGAATTTATATTTTATGGTGAACATGGTTAATTTGTATAGTGTGAATTTTTTAACGTATTTGGGTTTAAATATTAGTTTATGAGCTTCTCTATTGTGATTATTTTGGTTAAAAGTTTCATCTTATTCTTATTGAGAATTGTGATTTTTAACCATTTTAGAGTTGAGTAAATAGTTTAATATTTGACGAGTAAATGAAATGAACTTCTTTGTATGGATGTTCTTTTATTGCATTTAATTGAAAATTTCTTTATTTTTTTTTTAAATTTAGATGAATTAATTTATATAAAAAAAATTTCTTTATTTTCTATTTTTTGGCGGACTAACCTGCCAACTCACTAATCCGCAGCGGGGTAGGGTGGGTTGGCATATTCAACCCAAATTATTAATATGGGTTGGCCCGCCCCACCCCACTTAAAGCTTGATCAGTAGTGGGACAGGGTGGGTTGGCCCGTTTGCCATTACTATTTTTGGCTTGAGTTGATTCAAGGGGTGTTTTGATATATTGGGTGAAGGTGATTTTGGAATATTGCAGTTTGGCCATGATGTTTTTGGTTGTGTTAATTTTTTGGTTTGATTTGGTTTTTAGCGAGATCTCAATTTTTTTATTTTTCAAAATAATTATAAGTTCATATGATTTGCTCCATTTGGTACGCATAGCATTATCAGAACTGTATCAAACTGGTGCTTCTTAGGCCAGAATTTGGAAGCATGAATGAGTTGCCATGTTTAATGACTTCTGGATGCGTGAGTAGTGCCATTCTTTTTGGCTAAATTATGGCTACCTACTTGTAACTACATACCAGCGCTATTATGGAATTGATAACATATTCTTTAAGCGCACAATATGATGAGATAAACTTCAAGAACTGGTGAAATGTATCTGCAGAGAAAGATAGAAGAGGAAGTTGAAGAAGTGCAGTCTTTGTACTTCATGTTGGGGGGTTCAAAGGGTTGATGGCTATGTTTGTAGTTTGAAATGGTAAGACTTGGCTATGGTGTTCTGGGAGGTTTCAGGGGATTGGTTTTAAAATTTTCATTGTTTGAGTTCGAGGAAAATGGAGGGAATGTGGATCTAGGGATGAGAGAGTGGTTGATGATGGTTGAATGCTGGTTAAAAAAAAGAGTGGTATTCAATAGAAATTTTATTAAAAAATAATTAAGGGTATAAACATCATTTTTTTTATATTATAGTCATGTGCAATTCATATGCCCTTAAAGATAACGGGTGTCTCTGTAATAAATTTTAAACAATTAAGGAAAATAGGTGCAATTTTCAAATCTAAGAGGAGATAAGTGTATTTTTAATAAATCTCATAGGAGGTTAATATAATTTTTCTTAATTTTTCAGATTCAAAACTTTTAATTATCAAACCAACCATAATGTCCTCATTTTAAAAAAAAAAATTACACAAGTTTTCATTGAACCGCCTACCCAATATTTAATCAATCAAACTATCTCAATCACAATTCATCAAGAATCCTAGTCCCTTTCTTTCTTTCTTTCTTTCTTTCTTTCTTTCTAGATGAATTGATTGATGAATTGGGGCTAAGTCAGCTAGGATAAAAGAGAAATTCATGAATTTACAATTCAATATTTGTCTCCGAAAAAAGAGTCGGCAGAATTTCACCTATAGTTATGTTCTAACTTTTGCAGGGTGTTCCATGAGAATTTATCGGAATTTTTCGTTTACAACATATCTTCAAGAATAAAACGGAAAAAAAAAAAACTAAGAAACACCATTTTAAAGTAAAACATCAAAAGCAGAATATGCCCATTTAATTTCCTCCGGTACAATAGTTGCGAGTGAATAATTAAATGCATATATAGATCAAATTCTAAAGAAGAAAAGAAAAGTGCATGTAGTTGCGAGTGCTTTGCGTTTATCCTAATTAACGTTTGATTATCTCTTGCAGCGGCTTGTCTAGGGTTCTTCAGGAAAGAGAAAGAGGGTTAGGGCTCATTGTGACCGAGATAGTTGATTCAATGACAATTTGTTTAATTTTTTTTAATAAGAACATTGGGGTTAATTCGATAATTAAAATGTTTGAAACCCTACAAAATAATTGTGGTAATTTACATATCAATAAAATCAATCATTAAACATATGGCTAGTGTTAATTGGGCCACATTAACAGTTCGATTGGACTTGTCACTATATGAGAGAATTCAAGAAATTGAAATAGCACAAAAATACAAACAAGTGAGCAATAGAAAATATGATATAACAATCAATGGAAGGAATGTAATATCCCCATATAACATTATAGGAAATAATGAAAACATCCTTGGACAAACTTTTATTATTTATAGTCTTGTCCCTGAACATTTTAGAAAATAATATTTAGGTCCTTATATCAATTGAATTAGCAGAATAAGATTTTAAACGAAGCAGAACCACGTAGCGGAAACATAGAAACCCAATTCTTAACCAATTGGGCCACGAAGATGCCCACATGTGAAATGACGCGGGATGCCCTTAGATGTGCCCATAATTACGAAAATGCCATTAGTTACGGAAACCAGACAGAAAATATTAAAGGATTTACGAAAAAGCGAAAAAATAACAATCCCAAAGAAACAGTGCAATTGATTTGCGCTGTTAATCAATTTATTAAAAAAATAAGAGTAATTAGGGATGAATTATAAATATTAGAGCTAAAGGAAATTTAGATGGTTGTATAAAAGACTATGAGGAATTATTTAGTATAACACCCGAAATTACAATACGATTAATTTATGTCGTTAATCGATTTATTCAATTTTATTGGATAAGTAAGATTAGTTAGAAATTAATTAGAGATTAATTAGGATTTAATTAAATGTTAATTAGAAGGATTAAGTTTAGAGAAGATTAAGATAGATACATAGGAATTCTTACAAAACTATTCAATAATGATTTGCCGGTTTAAAGGAGATCGGTAGAGATTCGGTATTTTAAACTACCGGAATCAGACTAATAGAATTTTACACTAGAAACCCTAGAAAGAGTGGCTAAAATTCAGGCACCATTCCCCCACCTAAGTGGCACCAAGTGACTGCCCAAAGAGTGGAGAAGCTTGGCTCAATATACACCATCCAAGCCTCCACCAATCACCACTCATTTGTCATGCTTTAAAACTCTAAAATCCTCTCCAACTCCCCTCATTTTCGTGCTTCTCCTTCATGCCAACTTCTCTCCCTTCATTCTTCTTCTTCCTCACTTACTTTTCCTCAAATCTCTAAGCTCCACCCACTTCCTACACCAAGAGCTCAAATCTAGCTAGTTTCTACACCAATTTGAGGTAGGATTCAACTTTTGTTCTTGATTTCTATAGATTGTGGCTATTTGAAATTCTACTTTGCTTCATTCATTTGGTGATATATTGGATGTATTTGATGGTTTATGGTTGGATGATCATGAAATCTTGAGTTGGAATTGAAGTTAGAAGTAGAAAACTAGAAGAAGTGGAGAATTAGAATGTTGTCTAGGTGAGAAACCCTACGACAGTCTATACAACAAAGTGTACGGCTTTGGCTACAGTCATTTAAATATAATGAAACTATTTTTATATGAAAATAGACATCTAGGGATTTCCAACCATATAAATTATAAGACCATTGGATTAGTATTGAGTGAGATACGAATTTTTGAAATTTACCCTAGAATTCTGACCCCAATTCTGAGCAGACTAAAATTTGAGGGGCATAACTTACACTATACTCCTTCAAATTGAGTGAAACTAATTTTATTAAAAATTTGAGACATATATAAAAGTCCCATTAAAATTTTAGAGTTAGATTTGATCCCAATTGCTCCCAGTAGTTCAAGAAAGTCACCCTAAGTCCAAACTAGGCTTAAATAGGGCAGTCCAGAATGGTCAAATTTCAGAGTTTATAACTCAAGCTCTACTCAAGCAAATGAAATGGGACTTCTTGTAAATGAAATCTTGTCCTGTTACCTTTAATATAATACAAATTTTTATGATTTCAAATGGTTTTCGATTTTTAGTGAATTTTTACTTTTGAGTGTGTAATTTTGACTAGCTACAGGGCAGGCCGAGATAGAACTTAAAGAACTTGAGCTACATAAATCAAAATTAGATGGGACTAAAGAGATTAGAAAATAGACACATAACACTTCAACATATCCAAAATCCAGGTCTAAATGAGTTAAAATGAATTTATAGCCTAAGTTACAAAAATCGGGTAGAATCAAAAGGAAGTGGCTAAAAACTAATTCAAGATCAAGGTTATGAAACTTTGTTTGATTATTGGAGCATCTATACCTTGCATTGATTTTTCTGTATGAATGACTATTTGGTTGACTGGTACTATTCACAGGAAAGCGGACTTGATCCGTTATGTTGCCAAACTTTCGGCAAAATTTTATGAAATTATGATAGTTTCTGTTATGAATATTCATGATATGAACATAAAATTCTATATACAAGGATATATAAAAGTAAATGATGAAGCATATGCATGGATGTATTCAGCATGTCTATGCATGATTATGTATGAGAATGAAAGAATATGAACATATTAAATGTGGATCCTTTACCTGAAGGTAGTTATGAGATCCCTCCTTGTGAAGGTAGTTAAATAAGATAAGATTGAGTCCCTTCACTTGGAGACAGTTAATTGGGCCCTCCCTGTGAAGGCAGTATAAAACTATGAGATCCCTCTAACTTGGAGACATGTGATCAGATGAGATCCCTCTATATTGAAGGCAAGTGGTCAGATGAGATCCCTCTATTCTTGAGGCACGTGACTAGGAGAGATCCCTTCAATTTAGAGGCACGTGGCCAAAATGAGATCTCTCCAAGACTAGAGGCACGTGGGTCCCCTTGCGAGTCAGTACTGTGTGACGACGGTCACAAGTTGAGCTCACTCTTAGATCAAACTACCCAAGGGCAGTAAAGTCTAAAGATTAAAATATATGCAAGCACCCTAGGTACGGCGATACGTAACGCCTAGGTGTGCCAAGAAAAGAAAGCAAAGAAAGTTAAAGAAAAACACCAGTGTAATTGCATGAATTCAAATATAAGTATTTGCATAATTATATCCCATGCTTTATTGATGCTGAGACTGTTCTATCTACTTATGTTGTGATTATTATTCTAAATATGAAATATTGCCAATGTGACTCAAGTGCGTGAATAAAAGAAAATCTGTTTTGGACAATATATTTTCAAAATATAAAATGGAACAATTTGTTTGGCATGATCACCTTCTTTACAATAAACCAAAGCAGCTGGAGATAATAACGATGACACTACGTGTGATAGTTTAGTGAATCCTACTGAGAATTTAAAATTCTCACTTCTATTTCCGTGTTATCTCCAGATAGTTCAGAAGTTCCGAAGAGGTTCTCTCAAGGCAAAGTTGACTAGTAAGATTGAAGATAGCCGAAGGTTGCTGCCAGACAAAGTCTGATTAAATGACAGTAACAACTCCTAAGTGAGGTACTATGACTTAAGTATAGTACTGTACTTGGGAGGATGTTACAAGGAACATGTTAGGAGTTGATTTCATCAAGCTCACAACTTTTGCATTACCCAATATTAAATTAATTTCTTAAGCAATACAATTGTGGTCGAACTACTCAAAACTAATAATCAAAGTTCAATGGCTTGAGACTACAATACTCTTAAGATAAATTAAATAATTTAATTCTTTATATTATTCTAAACATATTCTAAGGATGAAGAATAAGAATTCAAAATACCGCATGTAACATCCACCGGAATTTTTCTTATTGTTTTTCGCCTAGTTATTCGATTTTTATCGAATAATCGAAATTAATTAAATCCGACTAAATTTTTATTTAGGATCACTTGATTAGCAATTAATTGAGTTTAGATATGAGGGAATTAGGTTAGAAGTATAAGAGATTTCATAGGAATTTTCTTAAACCGATTTACCGATTTGAAGGAAATCAGTAAGATTATGGTATTTTAAACTGTCAAAACCGAACCAATAGAATTATATGCCCAAAACCCTATAACCTAATGGCTGAATACTCAGCCATTCATTTAGCTATTAGTGGCACAAGGGAGGCCACAAAAGAGGGAAATATGGCTGCACCTTACCCACAAAAAATTTCAGCCAATCAAAACCCACTTAGCCAACTACCTCTTCATGTTTAAATCAAATTTTCTCTCTATTCCATCTCATGCTGATTGCTCCTCCTTCCCCTATGATTTCAGCCTTCTTCTTCTCTTCTCCACTCACCCAACTCCATCAAACCTTCAAGCTCAACAAGGTTTTATCAATCCAAACTCCAAAATTTAGCAAAATCACATACAAAGAGGTAGAGGTTCAATTTTGTTCTTGTTATTCTGGTTGTGGGTGGCTGATTGTGGCTTTATTTTCTCAATTCTTGATGTGATGATTGAATAAATATGATGATATTTGGCTGGTTTGTTGGTTGTTTTTGATGTTAAAACCAATTAAGTAAGAAAGGGTGAAAGCAGGAAGATGTGAGGAGCTGGAAAACCAAAATCCCTCAGTAGTCCGTACGACAAAGTTTACAGCTCCGCCTACCGCCGTTTAAATTTGATGAAACAATTTTTATATGAAACTAGACATTTAGGGCTTCCCATACATATATCATATAAGCCCATTAAATTAGTATTGAGAGAGATATGAATTTTGGAACTTTGACCTAGGTTTTTGAGTTTGACTCTAGGCAGACTGGGTTGTTCAGGGCAAAACTTGCCCTATACGACTTGGAATTGAATGAAACTAACTTTGTTAGAAATCTTACACATAGGAGAATATCCTATAAAAATTTCAGAGTTAGATACATCCCGTTTGCTCCCAATGGCTCGAGAAAGTTGCCCTATGTCCAAACCGGGCCAAAACAGGGCAATTTAAGAAGGTCAAATTTCGGGGCTTATAACTCAAGATCTACCAAAGAAAATGAAATGGAACTTCTTAAAAATGAAAGCTTGTCCTGTTAGCTTTAATATGAGACCAATTTCGTATGATTTGAACTAGTTTTCGATTTTTAGTGGATTTTTACTTTTAAGTGTGTAATTTTGGCCAGCTACAGGGTAGGCCAGGATAAAACTTAAATAACTTGAGTTATATTTATCAAAATTAGATAGGACTAAAAAGGTTAGAAAATAGACACATAAAATTTTAACATATCCAAAATTCAGGTCCAGATGAGTTAAATAGAAATTTTGGCTTGATTTACAAAAACCAGGTTGAATGAATGTGCTGAGGCAGCAACCCTATCTTAAATGTAACCAATGCTCCTATGAATTTGATGTTTGAAATATGAATGAAATGTTATGACTTCTATGAGAAATTGGTGTTCTGAGTACTGTCACTATTCATGGGAAAGCAGACATGTTCCGTTATGCTGCCGAAATTTCGGTAAAGCTTATGCCTGAGTTATGATCTACATTCAAATCCATGTGCATTTATAAGGAGTTAATAAAGGTTATGTTATAATGAACATAAAGATTATGTTATGATGAAAGTTCCATGATACTTAGGCTAGCCTCAGATTAAAGTTAAGGGGAATAGATCGGTGGGGAGGTCAGGGAAAGTAAACCTGGCATTCCTGTATAGGAACGAGCTCGATCCTGAAAAGCAGACTATTACCCAAGAGTCTAAATGGCCAAGAACTCCCAGGGGACCAAGTAATGGAAAAGTTTATGAAGATAAGTTCAAAATTGAGTTTTGCATGATCATATTGAATAGTCATTACAAGTTGTTTACAATCTGTCTGTCATATTTACTTACTGCTGTATGTTCATTTATTCTGCTCATTATTCTGTGTATTACTATTAGTAATTTATTCTATTTCTTATACTGTCCTAAGTAAAACTAAACCTTGCCTCGGACCAGACGTTTTCTTAAACTTATTAAATACGAATAGTTCAGTTTGATCCCATGTTTTTACAATTAAATAAAAACCGAGGCAACTGAGAATGAATGTGACGTTAGTTAAATACCATACGCGAACCCTACTGAGAATTTTCTTAAATTCTCACCTCGCTTTGTATTTCCGCATCATTCTTAGACGCTGGTGATGGACTCGACAGCCACTCTTTTTATCGAGATTCCAGACTTGCAGCTCCACCATGATCCCATAGTGGACTCGCTGTACATAGCCGGCTCCTGCCATTTCCGTCTCTACCTTTTTAGCAATAGGAATTTTGCTGTTCCTTTATTTCACCCGCTTTTGGACCTATATATATAAATTGAAATGCTGGCTTCCAACTTACATATGTATGTATACAACTGATGATATACTACCTGTCTTTATTCCTTTCTGTAGTGCTTTTATTTAAATTGTGTTACATTTTACAATACTGATCACGTTTATTATATACAGCGCGCCATTTCATAGGTATATTCATCTTATATATATATATATATATCAGAGAAAAAGAGAATATAAAATAATGAATACAGCTTTAGACGGAGAACTAACACAGTAACGCAACCTATCCAATTTTATACTATGACTTAAGTATAATATTAAGTTGGTAGGGTATTACACTGCAGAAATGAGTGCTTCTATTCCTAACTATTCTTATTCATGGCCAGTTCTAGATTGGCTTATTTTATAAGATTCATTCGATAATATAGAACCCTACATCAGTTAATGGGTAATCAGGCTAAAAATAGCATTAAAATTGCTAGAAATTACGCAATGTATTGAAAAAGAAAATTAAAATAATATAAAGGAATATAAAACTTGTTCCAATAGATTATATCTCCCTAACACCTAAAGAAATTTAGCAAGCCACAAAGAAGAAAGAAAATGGTAAATCTTAGAATCATGCCAACTGGCAGAAGTATGTGATACCTTAGAGATGGAATCTTTATTCCTTAATTCTTCCTCCCCTTGACACACAATTCTTTCAGAAAAAAACATGAAAACCTTAGCCTATCTCTCTCTCTCTCTCTCTAACAATGGATCTCTTTTGCTCTCTTTGAAGATATTTCAAGTATTTATTAAAAAAAAAAACAGAAAAGAAAAGAAGTTCATCTAGTTAGTCAACATTGGCGCTATAGTGCTATAGCATTGGTGGTCAAGCACACAAAATCCGTTGATTTTCTCCCTAAATCAAATCTCTTATCAAAGATCTTTCAAATCTATTCGAAATCTTTTTCGAAATATTTTTCCCTTTATCTTATTATCTGTTGGTGCTATGTTTTATCCTACATTCAAACAAATTTGGTAAGAATTTTTATCCATTAAGCTCAAAAGAATTATATTCCCACTGATAGCACTCATAAATTAAATTTATTAAAATAAATCAAGAATATTATCATATTGAAAACAAATTTAGAATAATTAATTCATAAATATGAGGTAAAAATAATATTTTCACAAGTTATCAGTAATTCATCTCCTCTATAGCAATATGATGATTCCTTCTTTGTTGGTGTTCTTTTTTTCTTTTCCTTGTTCCTTACATCCCCATTATATGGTGAATTATTTGATATCCCATCCAAATAGAATTTTTTCTTGATGGTATTGCCTTGGATCGTGAGAGATGGTGTGAGCTTGGTGCTCTTATGTTTGGCACTATTCAATGGAATCTTTAGTTGAGATGCTTGAATAAGGGGTCATGCATTGAGCCAGCACTTTTCTTCCCTTGTTACACAATTGATTATAAAAGTTCCATCACATCCAAGTTTGGAGATAGAATGAGCTCACCTATGTTGTTATGTTTATTTGTAATGCGATGTAGAATCGTCTACCATTTGATGTAATTTATTTAAATTTTGTAGTTTCATTAATTATAATAATAAATTTAGCTTGTATATTATTAGATTTTGTTGTATCAATTTCTCTTTGCAATACATTTCTCTTTTGTATATTATTAGCTTGTATAGATATAAGAGACATATTATACGAGAAGAATAGTTTATTATGAAAGTGAAATGAACAAATTTGGACTATACAACCATATATAGATGGTCAAAAAAAATCACATGACTTTATATTTTAATCTTTCTCTCGATATATATATATATATATATATATATATATATATATATATATATATATATATATATATATATATATATAGGGAGCGTATCACATGAGGGGAGTGGTTTATTATGAAAGTGAGAGGAGCAAATATGGACCATATAACCATACATGAATGGACAAGATTTAAAATTGTTTAAAGATCACATGATCACTTAAAAAGTTATGTAACTTTAAGTTTTAATCTTGACCATTCACAAAAAATTCAATGATCAAGATTTACTCCTCTTATTCTCATAATAAATCACTCCTATTATGTAATACACTATATATATATATATATGTGTGTGTGTGTGTGTGTGTGTGTGTGTGTGTGTGTACAAAGTCTCATATTGAATACACTTTTTTTTTTTTGTTTTGGTTCTAAGAAACTTGTAGTGGAACTAAAGGATGAGACAAGAGATAGGCGTATGTTGATTGAACTCCTGATGCAATATCAATAATCCCCTAAAACATGGATCAACGAAGGTGTCACTAGAGCTAGGACTAATTAGTATGTATTCTTTTAACACATTCATCTTCTTCTTTTTTCCTCTTTTTTTTTTTTTTTTTTTGAACACATTCATCTTCTTGGCGTCTAAAAGACCAAGAAGCCATCATTCCTAGTAAACTATTCATGAAGGCCATTCATGAAGGATTATGGGCCAAATCATGGAAGTGGTATATTCGGCCCATTAGGCTTCCATGAGCTGTATGTTTGACATATTTTTCTTATTGACATGACAAAAAAATCTTGAGCATAGCATGAACCGATTTTTACACTTTCTTTTTACCCAATTAGCTAATTGTTTACTAGAATTTTACTGGCCGGTTTTTAGGTTCGAATTGATGGGACTGGAATTTAACCAATTATTGATGGAACTTTTTAACCAATTGGCTTCGGTTGAATTCTGATTTTTTTTTATCACTCACGTGAACTGCATCTCAATGTGAAATATAAAAAGCACATTACAAGTCTAACTGTAGATCCAAGGCATTTAAGTCCGCAGTTCCATGGTCTTCTTAGCACTGCTTCTGTAACAAAGTTGATTCATAATTTACACGAATTGAAACAGTGTGGAATTCTGCCCTTCCGTGACCATAATCTAACCAATAAATTCTTCGATTTTCGTATTTCTACCACAGGCGCTACCATCCTGATTTATTAAGCCCCAGAGTATCATGCCAATCTCATGAATGTTTCAAATATGAGTGGAGAATTAATGGAAAGTGATCAATAATTATGCAATGAAAAAGCAGTGACATAATGTGATTTATAAGAATTGCAATAACGTGCCTTGGAGCTACCTTATACTGACTAACAAATTAAAATAGAATGTAATGGATAAAGAAAATCGCCCGTCATTCTTTTGTATACTTTCAAACAAAGAACTTGTAGATGTGAATAATAATAAGATAAGGGTAACTGGATAAAATACAATAAAGTCTCTCTCATATAAGCTTTGTATATTATTATATGTTAATGTTAATTACACCGACAGGTAATACATATAATTCTATAAATATTATTCGATGATACGCTTAGTTTATCGATGGACAGCATAATTTAGTCATTCGGACGTATAACAATTTTTCACAAAATAATTAAACATTCATGAAGGGAGAATTGTTAACCTCAAGCTCGGATCTCTTCTCCACGAGGATATTCAGGGAGGTGTCCATTAAGAAACTCCATGGACCTTTGGTATGATTGATCTAATGGGCTCTGTTAAATGTGTGACAACACTATATAGCATCTACCATTACTCCCCCACATCCAAATTTTAAAAGCAGTATTTCTCTTTGCTTTTGTTCAACTAATTGTTCCCATATTGCGAAAATTAAGTCAAAAGCGCTTGCAAAAGTGGCGTTTCAACAAAACGACTTTGGACCAGTGACCGACAAGAGATGCATCTCCCTATAATAAAATTTGGTACAGCAAGATCTAAATTTTCTAAGAGGGGGCCATACAGGCCACAATTATATTGGAATTTGCCAAAAAATCAACCAGGGAGCAGCACTTAATAAGCGAGAGTAATGATGATTAATGATACCCACATCAGCAAATTTTCCTTTAAACAAATCACAAAAGAGAAAGAATGATGAACAAAGCTTGGATGGAAAGCCACGCTGTGTTAGGCTTTTTCCTATGCTCCAATGTCCCACCACAACATCACAGGGACCCTTTTTGTCATGTGAATGGCCATACCATAGGGCCAAAAATGTGGCACCTGCCTTAGCCGTCCCACAAGGGAAAAACAACTTGCAATGTTGCACTTCCCTGACTTCTCCAACCGCCCTTCTTCTATGATTCCATATATACAAAGGAATCAAAGATCATGGTAGCGTACATATGTTGTTGGAAGTTACACTTGTTGTGGTGAAAGGACCAGAGTGTCAAAAGGTTTTGTTGGATGGTGGAGACTTACATAAAGTTGGAAACTATGGGTCCCTATTGGCTGTCACCAATTCCACGTGGAAGGCAATGTGTGGCTCAACTTTCATAATCTGCTTTTCCTTTCTTTTATGCACATCTTTAAGATGAGAGCATTCCCTCAACTCATTGACATTTGACTTTAGATATAGATAAAATGGCCTTTGCGTAACCTATGCTTGGAATAAAAATGATATGCTAATGCCTACCAATGCTTTCTTTTGCCCATCCTACGAACATACCAGCTCTCTCTAATAGGAACTTGCTGTCTCTGGCTATTATCAGTTTCATTATTTAAATATAGTGATTTAAACACCCAAATCAACATATAATAATCACAATTTAAATAAATATAAATTTCAATTATATAAGTGTTAAATCAACAATTTGCTTTTACTAATAAATCGATTAGTTAACATAAACAAACACTTATTTCAACTGCGATTATGACATATTATTTTGGATGTCTATACACTATATACAAAAAAATATAATAAAATAAAATTCCTCGTGTAAATATTCAAGCTTGTTATCTTTGAGCATTTACCCAACCTTTTTTTGTTTCTGATTGAAGTTGAATATTAATGTTAGATAATGACATAAAATCAGTTATGCATGAATCTTTACCGTGAGTGAAAGCTAACTTTGGGATTATAATCACTAAAATGAAACATGACAAGTAGCACCAGCTGTTCATGCTACTGCTCACCACCATACCAAATAATACACCTGACCAGATCATAGCAAATCAAATTAAATATCACAATTATCATGTACCAAAAGAAAGAAAACAAGTTGAAAATTATCAGCTGGACGGTGGTTCATTCTTCGTATGGCTTAAGCAACATGGCCCCACTTCAGTGATCATGTTGCAGGCCGCAGACACATGAATTGAATATTTTGAACATTTTCTTTTCTGTGCATTTTTTTCTGGGGCTTCTCTCGGTGCCATGTCAGCATCTGCCGTGGAAGGAGCGAAAAAAAAGAAAAAAAACATTCTTTTCTGTACATGGGACTGAGGGGGAAGGGTGGTAAGGTAAGGTAAGGGGCTGCATGCTGCCACTTTAGCTTTAAGGAGTTACCAACCTGGCATTTCCTCAGCTTTTGTTTTCCTTTCGGACATTCCTTTCTGCTTTCTAGACCTCTGTCCTCTGGACCATTCCTTAAGATACATCACTCTCTCCCTTCTTGTAACTATCTCATAAGCATCGATTCGTCTTGGTTCGGTTCTACAAGCTACCATTCTGATTTTCATGAAAAGCAGACTTTAGCATCATGGTGAGCTTCTGAAAAAAGTTTTCTATGTTGTTGATCTCCTCACCTTTTTGTTGTAAGAGCATTTGACACTTTTCTTTTCCTTGTTTGTGATGGTTCAGGGAACGCCTGTGAACATCATCGTCGGATCACAGGTTTGGGTTGAGGATCCTGAGATTGCATGGATTGATGGTGAGGTGACAGAAATCAATGGCAAAAATGCCACCATCATTACTTCAAATGGGAGAACTGTAAGCTTCTGTTGCTTGATCATAAAAACTTGAAAACTGAAAGCAGTGTCAGTTATTAGCGAAACACTACAAAACTTCATTAGAGTAATTCGATAAAGATTTTGACATAACAAGCATGTCATAGATAGGTGTAGAACTCTGCTCTTGACCAGAATAGCATGGCTACTAAGGATCCAAATGGTGGAAATGGAATAACCTTTTAGAAAGAATTCTTGGGTGATCCATCAGCTTTATTTATTTATTTATTTATTTTTTTGTTCTTTCATTGGATTTTCTTCAACCAAAGTATTATGTAAGGTCAAAATTATAATTATATGCTTATGTTATATGAGAATAATGCCAAAACGTGACCAGATGTCAAAATTTGAAAAAACAGATTAAACCTTAGAGGTGCTGGTGCAATATTTTCTTTTAGCATGAGAACAGACACAAGATAGGTAGATGTAATAGCATCAATGTGAAATTTTGGCACTAAAGCACCAGCAACAATTTTCAGCTTCAATACCAATCTAGAATGTGAATATTCAATATTAGTCATAGCACATTATAAAGAAGCATATAAACCAAGCATTAGCATGCCTCAAATTCAGGTGGTGGCAGAAATTTCAAGCATATATCCAAAAGATACAGAGGCACCACCTGCAGGAGTTGATGACATGACCAAGCTGGCATACCTCCATGAGCCAGGAGTCCTGCATAACCTTGCTTGTCGTTTTTCTCTCAATGAGATATATGTGAGTCACAAAAAGTTAATCAAATTCTCAATATATTTTAATAGACAAATGACATAAAGGGAAGAAGCACTATCTGACAGCTTAAAATGAACAGACATATACAGGGAATATCTTAATTGCAGTGAATCCTTTTCGACGACTACCACACTTGTATGACATCCATATGATGGAACAGTACAAAGGAGCGGCATTTGGAGAGCTGAGCCCTCACCTTTTTGCTGTTGCAGACACCTGTTACAGGTATAGACCAATGCAGAAATAGATTTGGAACAAGTAAAATCAGATAACAAATGATGAGAGTTTAACACAATTTAATATATTAGGGCAATGATAAATGACAATGGAAGCCAGTCCATTCTGGTAAGTGGAGAGAGTGGAGCTGGTAAAACAGAAACAACCAAAATGTTAATGAGATATCTAGCGTTCATGGGGGGAAGATCTGGTACAGAAGGAAGAACTGTCGAACAGCAGGTTTTGGAGGTTAGTTTAAACTACTTACAAATTGTTTCCTGGAACTAGGTTAACTCAAACAAGGCATATGTAGTGACATTTTCACTTACTTCTTCAGTCCAATCCAGTGTTGGAAGCATTTGGAAATGCCAAGACTGTCAAAAATAACAATTCAAGGTAATTTGTAGTGACATGTTTCTCAGGTCAGATTTTCTATCATAATTTCCATTTTTGGTTAGTCTTACAAAATTATTGGAGCTTGTGGCAGTCGGTTTGGTAAGTTTGTTGAAATCCAATTTGACAAGAATGGGAAGATTTCTGGAGCTGCAATCCGTACATATCTCCTTGAACGGTCACGTGTTTGCCAAGTCTCCGACCCAGAGAGAAATTATCATTGCTTTTACATGCTTTGTGCAGCACCACCAGAGGTGACTTCTCTATAGTTATCCTGAAAGAAATTTAGTAATAAGTTATTAACTCACAAAGCTTAACTGTTAAAATTTGCTTAATAGGATGTCAAGAAGTACAAGTTAGGGGATCCAAGCCAATTCCACTATCTTAATCAATCAAACTGTTACGAAGTATCAAATGTAGATGATGCAAAAGAATACTTGGAGACCAGAAATGCAATGGATATTGTAGGCATCAGCCAGGAAGAGCAGGTATAGGGCCAATGCATCAGTGCATCATCTAATGAACCTCTGATTTCTTTCATACATTTGATTAAAGAAATTTTCCCTCCACAGGAATCTATCTTTCGTGTGGTAGCTGCAATCCTCCACCTTGGAAACATTGACTTCATCAAAGGGAAAGAGGTTGATTCTTCCAAATTAAAAGATGACAAATCACTCTTCCATCTTCGAACAGCAGCAGAGTTATTCATGTAAAAAGCTTTGATCCATCTACAAAATCTATCTAATTCCCATGCTTCACCTTTAGAGTCTCTTGACATGCTTATGTTTAGGTGTGATGAGAAAGCATTAGAAGACTCACTTTGCAAGCGTGTCATTGTTACTCCTGATGGTAACATTACAAAACCACTAGATCCAGACGCAGCTGCTTTGAGCCGAGATGCTTTGGCAAAGACTGTGTACTCCAGGCTGTTTGATTGGTAAAAATGAACTAACCAATATCTATTGTCACTTCAGTAGTCTGATACTAAATCTTGGAAATTAAAAATCCGCAAACTTTGATGTCTAGGAAACATTCTAGTACTATGCAACAGCAATCATAATGCATATTAACTCCTCTCTCTGAACCATAAATCATAATGCATAATAAATCCTCTCTATTGCCTATTCAAAGAACAAACTTTCAGCTTTGAGACAAGGAATTGATTAAATGCATTCTCAAAATCTGGCAGGATTGTAGACAAGATTAACAGTTCAATTGGTCAAGATTCCAATGCAGTAAGCATAATTGGAGTCCTTGACATTTATGGTTTTGAAAGCTTCAAAATCAACAGGTAAATACAATCATTTGTATCAGAAAGAAAATTTGTACACCTTAACTATAATCTTATTATGTTCTCCATTTTACTAGTTTCGAGCAACTATGCATCAACCTAACAAATGAGAAGTTGCAACAACATTTCAACCAGGCAAGGCTATAACTTTTAAATACAGTTTGAGCATCTTTATTGCTGAAAATACATGATATAAAAATGCTTCTATTTCAACAGCATGTATTCAAGATGGAGCAAGAAGAGTATACAAAAGAGGAAATCAACTGGAGCTATGTAGAATTTGTGGATAATCAGGATGTTCTTGATCTTATTGAGAAGGTAACAGGAGACTTACATATCACCATTGCTTGTCTCAGACATTTTCAACCAGATGAAATTGTGAAACTAATCAATATGTCCTGCATGCAGAAACCTGGAGGAATAATTGCTCTTCTTGATGAAGCCTGGTATGTCATTTCTCTCCAAAAAACTGCAAAGATATTTAAATAACAAGACAGATAAAACATGTCTTCTGTTATAAGCCTGAAAAGTAATTTCTCGATACAGCAAGCACGATGGAAGAACTTGCTGATGCAGTAATTACTTCCCTGCTAAATAGAAAGCAAAAACTGAAAAACAAGTGAAAATTTAAATTGTATTCATATTTTCTGCAGCATGTTCCCCAAGTCAACTCATGAGACTTTTGCACAAAAGATGTACCAGACATATAAAGGACACAAGCGCTTCAGCAAGCCAAAACTTTCTCGAACAGACTTCACAATCAACCATTATGCTGGAGATGTAAGCTGAGTAAATTTGAAACTTGTTTCTTGGCCATCCAGTCAACAAAAAGTATAACTGTTAATTTTTTTTTAACAAAACTTTTCATGTACAGGTCACATACCAAGCTGATTATTTTCTTGATAAAAATAAAGATTATGTTGTAGCAGAGCATCAAGCTCTTTTATGTGCCTCCAAATGCTCATTTGTTGCAAACCTTTTCCCCCCTTTACCGGAGGAGACATCAAAGCAATCAAAATTCTCTTCCATTGGTTCACAGTTTAAGGTAATTTCAATTGGAATGGTTACATCTGTTTCTGGAAACTCTCAACCCCTGCATGAATTGCTTCTGAATCTAATCTTAATATTCAGCAACAACTACAATCTCTCATGGAGACACTGAACACAACAGAACCACATTACATAAGATGTGTGAAGCCAAATACAGTTTTGCAGCCAGGAATCTTTGAGAACTTCAATGTCTTAAACCAGCTAAGATGTGGAGTAAGTTAAATGTTTCCATGTATCTGAAATGTATGATGATTAATTAAATAAAATAAATTTCTCCCACCAACAACATTTACTTAACTCGTACCATTGCAGGGAGTCCTTGAGGCAATAAGGATTAGTTGTGCTGGGTATCCTACAAAAAGAACATTTGAAGAGTTCCTTGATCGTTTTGGAATGCTAGCCCCTTATGTCCTTGACGGGTATATATTATTCTAGTTTACAAGAAAATGACAACAATGTTTTTTTGACTTTGATTGTCTAAGAGATTCATAACTTCAAGAAGATAGTGACAGAATGATCAGTCGAAGATGAAATACTAGTATTCTTATGCTAAACTACTTGAAGCATCACTTGAAAATAGCAAAAAGAATTCTCTGATGTAGCTCATATCATAAAGAATCAATTCAGACTCCCTTGAAAATAAATAACATAGATCTATATCTCTCTCATTGTCAAGTCCTACAATATATATTGTGCTTCACATATAAGCACATATGATAATTAAGGCTTTATTTTGTGCAGATCTGACGAGAAAAAGGCAGCTATTGCCATCTGTGATAAGATGGGATTAAAAGGCTATCAAGTAAGTATATATAAGAAAAAAACATGTTATAGGGAAACAAAGGCATAATTATCCATAAAATTTCCAGTAACATATGTGTTATAAACTCTAATACATATTCCCCCCTCCCCCGTAATGTTACTTTCAATCAGATGGGGAAAGCAAAAGTATTTCTCAGAGCTGGTCAGATGGCTGAACTAGATGCACGAAGAGCTGAAGTCTTAGCTAGAGCCGCTAGACGCATACAGCGGCAAATCCGCACACATTTAACTAGAAAAGAATTTGTTACCCTGAGAAATGCTACAATTCATATCCAGAAAATTTGGAGAGGTCAATTTTCTTCAAAAAATCTAACTTTTGTTTTTAGTACATGTCTTTGCTTTTGCTTAAGTGCATCATTGTAATGGTGTTGTACCAGAAATAACTGAATTCAATTACTTTTCTTTTCCCTTCAATATTTCAGCAAAACTTGCACGTATACTCTATGAATATATGAGGAGGGAAGCAGCTTCAATCAGGATACAGAAACATGTGCGTGCACACAGAGCAAGAATGAATTATACATCATTACAAGCATCTGCTATAGTTATTCAATCAGGGTTGAGAGCATTAGCAGCACGAAATGAATATAGGTTCAGAAGACAAACGAAGGCTTCAATCAAAATTCAGGTAAAGACAGCTGTAGAAGGAGTATCTAACACCATAGATCATGAATTCATGACATTCATATTGAAATAATTTGGATCAAAAGTACATTTTCTCATTGAAATGTTCATCTATATGTTCATAAAAAAAAAATAAAAAAAAAAAGAAGTTGAAGAAACTTTAGATATGAACCTGCATAATATGAATTTACTTTGCACCTGTCTTTTATGTTAATGTTAATTATTGCATTTCATTTCCTCTCACAGACACAATGGAGAAGAGTCCAAGCTCTTTCTGATTACAAACAACAAAAGAGAGCAACTATTGCACTTCAATGTCTTTGGAGAGCAAGAGTAGCTAGGAGAGAGCTCAGAAAGCTTCGGATGGTGAGTTCTAATTCTTCTTATGCTTCATCTTCTATAATTTTTTGCCAATTCTTTTAGAATATCTATGAGGAAAAAGGGATACTTCAAAATTAGAGGCATGGTAACAGTTTTAAGTTACTGTGCAGGCTGCAAGGGAAACGGGAGCACTTAAGGAAGCAAAGGACAAGTTGGAGAAGCGGGTTGAGGAGCTTACATGGAGATTAGACATTGAGAAACACATGAGGGTAGGGACTCTTCAACTAATACTCCTTGATGAACACTAAAGGACTTTTAGGTTATGCGGTGAATACAAGTAAAATCAAAGGGTTTATTTTCATTCAGAATAAGTTTTCCATTTTGTATAACTGTTTTTAATCAGAGATTAACTGCACAGTGCACACTATTCAAAATAGCAGTGAAAAGCAAAACTGATTCATTCATAAAGCTTTTTATCCACCCCATCTAATAAGGAAAATATAAGTTGCAGATTGACCTTGAAGAAGCTAAAGGGCAAGAGATTGCAAAACTACAAAATGCTTTACAAGAAATGCAAGGTCAGCTAGATGTAGCCCATGCTGCAATTATACGTGAGAGAGAAGCAGCAAAAATAGCAATTGAGCAAGCACCACCAGTAATTAAAGAGGTTCCTGTTGTGGACAACACGAAGCTAGAGTTACTGACAAATAAAAATGAGGAGCTGGAGGTAAATCTAAATTTTTGTCTCAAAGATACTTGGTACATTTTACTTTCAGCAGTAAAATGGTGAAACGACATAATCACTTTAGATAACAGTTCCAGTACACCATTGACATGTTTCATTATGATAAAAGAAACTAGACGTACCTAGAAAGTTCAAAACTTTCATTCAACAAATTATGCAATGTTTTTAAATAATATAAAAGGAAAGAAAGGGTACCTAATTTTACCATTTTTTTCAAGAAGAATATTATGTTTTTTACCGCTGGCAAATTAAAATTATTAAAAAAAAAAAGAAAGAAATATAGGAAAACAAATATAGAATTGGGTCTGATGAATTAGAATTCATGCTACTTGCAGAAACAGAAACTCCCTCATGTAAGAAAATATATATATACACTCTTTTGTAACAACAAGGTAGCAAATACTGCTAATACAGCTTTGTGGGAACATGCCATATTGCCTGAGGTGATTCTGATAGCAAAGACAATCCATCAAATGGTGTTGTACATAATTTATAAAAACATAGCAGAAGAAAACATAATGTAGAATGTCCAGATATAGATGTGATGCACTGCCACAGTTGCCCACAGACAGCAGCATAAATAAATTGTTTTGCACTTAACAATTAATATGATGAAATGAAACTAAATTTAAGTTCTGAAAACACAGACTGAAGTAGAAGAGTTGAAGAAGAAGATTAAAGAGTTCGAAGAAAGGTGCTCAGCAGCCGAAATCGAGAGTCAAGCAAGGATTAAAGAGTCTAAAGAAGCACAACTTAAAGCAACACAACTTCAGGAGACTATTGAAAGGTTGTGAAGTTCTAAATCCCAGACAACATCTCTACCATCATAAACTGGCATTAACGGTCTATTCTTATTTACTCCAGACTGGAAGTGAGCTTGTCCAACCTTGAATCTGAGAATCAAGTTCTATGCCAGCAGGCTTTGGTGGAATCGAAAAATGAAGAACTTTCTGAAGAGATCAAAATGTAAGTTCTATATATTATTTGCACTATCAATTGCTATTCCTTTTCTTGGTTGATACCTAGCAGCCAGATAATATTAGTGAGCATGGATGAACTTGAATGCAGCCATTTGAAAATTTTATATGCATATATGAGATCCCTTATTTGTGATTAGAGTTTTTGTTGGAAACAGCTCCCTTGGCAAGATGTTGATAACACAAATGACATACCCTCTTACATTTTAGATGTTTGTAGTTCGCAGCATGTTTACTCTATTGGTTACTTCGCTTTCGGTACCTTCCATAGATGATGCTAACATGTGAATAGTTTCAGTGAAGATTTAAGGTTTTCCAATTAAATACCAGAAGTAATTGCTACTACATAACACAGGCCATAATATGCTTTTATAGTGTGCACATTGAGTGGCTTACACACCATCAAATTGAAAATAAATTTAGGAAGCAGAATTGAAACATAAACCTGGAACTAAAATATATCCCCCAGAAAAATACTAAAAATATCATGCTTTCTCTAGCCTCAAGGATCAGATAGCAAACCTAGAATCAGAAAATGAATTTCTACGGAGCCAAGCAGCAGCAGCAGCAGCTGCCATAGAGCAGAAAGTTCATCCAGAAATAATTGCAACAAACCAGGAAGTTGCTGTTGATCAACATGCTCAACAGAGAGTTATAGCAGATAACATGACTCCACAAATCAAGGTACACAACTTTAGGTTTTCTTACAGAATCATATCATTATATGACATTGTCTTTTATGATGGTGCAGAATTTGGAAAATGGACATCTAACCGAGGAAGAATACCATGCAAGAAAAGTATTTCCAACTGACTTCATTTGTTCTTTATGAATTTCTAGGTAAATAAGTGAAAAAAAAATGTTAATTTCAGATAATAAAATTATATTTTCAGGAGCCAAGAGCAGCTGTTTCCTTCCTTACAAAACAAAGATCACTCACAGATAGGCAGCAGGTATATTTCTGAAAGCTAAAAGAAAGCTAAAAAAAAAGTAGGGAAAGAAAGTTTCATAGACTCAGATTTAGAGAGAGCATGCAGTTGCACACTGAAATAAATGGTAGCTTACCACTTTCATATCTCCCATAAACAGGAAAGTCATGATGCACTGCTCAAGTGTCTTATAGAAGATAAGCGATTTGAGAATAGCAGACCAGCAGTTGCTTGCATTGTTTATAAAGCACTTCTTCATTGGAGATCCTTTGAAGCAGAGAAGACACATATATTTGATAAAATTAGTCACACCATCCGATCATCAATAGAGGTACTATCCTCCAAGAACTTTAATACAGCAACAAAGATTAAAGAGTTGTAGATGAAAACATCAGCTTTTCAACCTATGTGTAATCAACTAGTACTGATGAATGGAATCATTTTACCATTTTATGTCCTGGCAGAGTCAAGAAGGAATCAATGATCTAGCATATTGGCTTTCAACAACTTCAACACTTCTGTTTTATCTACAATGCACACTCAAGGTCAGCAACACAACTAAGGCACTGTCACGCAATCGAAACTCCCCTGCCACTCTATTTGGAAAAATGGCACAAGTAAGCTTTCAGAACTGTAAAATTTTTTTCAGTGCATTAAATTGTTGTTAAAAATATAATGGTGCTTGATATACAAAATCAGGGTTTACGTTCATCTTCATTGGGCATGGGGATTTCGAGTGGTTATAGTGGAATGGTGGACAAGCCCAATGAGCAATCTAAAGTGGAAGCCAAGTACCCAGCAATTCTATTTAAGCAACATTTAACTGCATATGTTGAGAAGATATATGGAATGATCCGTGACAGTTTAAAGAAAGAGATCAGCCCATTCTTAAATTTGTGTATTCAGGTAAAGCATCATTTTTAAGAAAATCCAAATTACAACAGAATATTAGATATTGGATGATTTGATAAATCTTTCATCACCATTGACAGGCACCACGAGCCATAAGGACCAGATCAATAAGAGGGTCATCCAGAAACATCCATTCAAATATACTTGCAAAACAACAGGCATTGCATATGCACTGGAAAAGCATTGTCAACAAGTTAGACCAAATCTTGGGTATACTGTCTGATAACTATGTAAGCATGAAACACTCGATATTTCTTTGCATGGTTGTACTTATCAGAGAAGAGATTTCCCAATATTCTACATCTTGTGACTTCAGGTCCCTTCCATGATAACAAGAAAGATATTTAGTCAGGTTTTCTCATTCATGAATGTCCAGCTATTTAATAGGTAAGCAGAATTTCCATTCAATTGCACTAAACATCTTAGAGTAGTAAACAATGATTCCATTAATTACAAGTTCTCCTAAAGTTGTGAAGACTATGGTCTGGCAGTTTGTTGCTTCGTCGTGAGTGCTGCTCCTTTAGCAATGGAGAATATTTGAAGTCAGGTTTGCATGAGTTGGAACTATGGTGTCTTAAAGCAACAGATCAGGTAAACTTTAGATATGTACCAAAATCTATGCCTACCCTAAAAATGGCAGAAGCGTGAGAGAGTCATTTTCTATATATTTTTTGACAATGCAGTTTGCTGGGTCATCTTGGGAAGAACTCAAACACATACGCCAGGCTGTGGGCTTTCTGGTATAAATTCTTGGATTCAGATCAAAGTGAATGTACTCTTCCTTTCCCTTTTCCTCAATATTATTAAATTTTCAAAAATGCTTCATTTATGCAGGTTTTGCATCAAAAGGCTCAAAAATCCTTGGAAGAGATCACGAATGAACTATGCCCGGTAACTTGACTAACTTATCTATCTAAAACACCACAATGCTTAATGAGTACTTGACATATTTTCTTCCGTGAACCCCCATTTTACTTGAGTTTTATCGAAAAATCACATGTCCAAAATTCCAGGGAAAAAGAGAATGATTCTAATTCTTATCAATGTAACCTATCATTTCTTGCTTTATTTTTTCATATATCAGGTGTTAAGTATTCCACAAATATACCGTATTGGAACTATGTTCTGGGATGACAAGTATGGAGCACAGGGATTATCTCCAGAAGTAAGTCCTTGCATCTTTTACCATATTTAGCTTTAATGCATGATTGTGGAAATCATTTTCAAGCTTTCAAATTCATTTGAATTATGGCAAACACTTGAAGACATTCTGTTTGCTTCAGAAAGCATCATAGAAGACAACCAAGGAACAACACTTTAAAAAATAATAACAATAATAAAATAAAAAAAGAAAAAAGAAAGGGTTATTGATAATCAACTCTAATAATAAGATTGAAAACCATGGACAGATAATAAACCTTGAAACAGCCCATAGGAACCTAATTGCACTAGGACAGCTAACCAAAACTAAAAACTGGGGAAATGATATTTCAAAATAGGAAATAAAATTTGGAATACTATATCCCAACACCAAAACACTTGACCCTGAATTCACAATGAGAATCCCTGATTCCTGCATTCTACGTACATCACGAATTCATACAACTGACATAACTACCATGACTTCATTCTGCATTAGATATCCTTATACAAAATTATAGCTAAACATCTTTAAAGTATTTCTTTCTTTATTTTCATTCCCCTTTTGACTATTATTCTGTACAGGTCATAAGCAGAATGAGAGTGCTTATGACAGAAGACTCAATAAACATACCCAATAACTCATTCCTTCTTGAGGTGGACTCCAGGTAATTATTAATCATTAATATGCTCCTAGATCCATTTTAAGTTTCCTTTTTTCACACTACAAATCCAAAAGTCACTCCCCAGCCTAAAGAAAAACATTTTTTGACAAGCTATTGCACTGTTTCCTTGTGCAAAATTCAGCATACCATTCTTGATGGAGGAGATGTTCCGATCAATGAGTGACATCCGCCTATCAGATATGGAAGTGGATCCACCACCAATCCTCAGGCAAAGATCTGATTTCCAATTCTTGTTGCAACACATTGAAAGTGATTCTCAGTGACCTAGTCAAAGTTTGGTGCTGATACATAGTTATAGTTTCTGATTTGCATTGATTTAATTTGAGTTTGGTGTGAAGAGAGTCAATTGAGTGATGAGGTGAGGAATTGTAATTATCTCATTTTATCTATTTTTTACATTTGCTTTTGGGAAGGTTCCAATTTTTTTATTCATATAGGGCTTCTTTTCAAGGAAAGCAAGGCCACAGTGAATTTTGGCATTGTTGTATAATGTTACTTCAGAAAGGAATGAAATGAAGGAAAGTTTGGATTTAGTTCAACTTATTGACTTTTAGCAATATCTTACTAATAATTGTTTCAGAGGATCATTTTGGCAGTAGTGAAGCTGTCCATTGGAAGAAACAGAAGACGAGATATACTAAGAGGGAGCAATTCTTGCATGCTTTTGTATTAAGATTTCACTGTGAAAAGAGATCAGGAGGGATAAAACTGTCATTCCATCATCACAGGACTCCTATGCTGTATTCCACTTGACTTAATAAAACACATAAAAGAAAATAGTAAATGCTAAAATTGGTCCTCAAAATACATACGGGACATCAAATTGGTCCTCTAAAGGTTTTTACATCAGTTTAGTTCTTCATAACATAAAAAACTGTCAATTTAAAGACCAATTTAGAGAACTAAATGAATGTCTAAAGGATCAGATTGATATCTAAAATTTTTTGAGAACCAATTTGATATTCCGTATATATTTGGAGGACTAACTTTGGACAGGCTTGCCTTGTGGTCAATAAGGCTTACAGAAACAAACTTAAAAAAAGACTCTAGCTTTGCATATTACACTGAGTTCCCAAGGTAGGGATTCTTCACTTGTACAGAAATTTGTATGCACGGTGTGTCAGTACCTAAAAAACAATCAATGATGTAATATTCTAAATTGTTTCTGCACGTTTGCTGTCAGCACCTAAAAACCAATCCACAATATAATATTCTAAATTGTTTCTGCATGTTTTCTGGGGAGGTCAATTTACATTCATATGCTTTGTATCTTCAAGAATGATGTACTTCAGTTTATTCTAACATTTAACTTTCTAAATAAACCACAAAAATATGCAACAGAAAGCAATACATGTGTTCATTACTCGTTATCACTGCAATTCTTCCACTCCAAATTATAATTCTTAGAGCTTCAAAAGAAATGTTATTATGATACAACATCCAACTGTTGAAAAGAAACCACAATTATAACCATTGCAGTAGAAAAATGATAAAGGGATGTACCAAAAATGAAAAATGATAAAGTGGTGATCAAAGAAAATATATACTGAAGTAAAGAGAGTAAATAAGCATAGAACAAATATTACTTGAAACGAAATCCTGATGTTTTCAACAGAGGCAATGAGCTCAGAGGTCAAGTTAATGGCTTTCTTTACATGATTACGCAACAAATTGTGTTGCGGTAACGAACGTGAAACATGAAGCAGAAGAAAGAGTGGAAAAATTGAGAGAACAAAAAAACAGAAAGAAATTGGACCATTTCTCGATTTGTGCGTGTCACCCTTGCGCAGGGCCATGCTAGTATTCTTTGTATAGTTCCAATTTTATCGGATATTCCCGAAGGGATGCCATTGTCATCTTTTTCTTAGCTATTTTTATTGGAAATATGTTAATCGAATACGTTCATTTTCCATCGACATTTGCTTACCACAATTCAAATAAATATAAATTTCAATTATGTAATAAGGGAATCAATACATTATCTTTGGTAATAAATATATGAGTTTAATTGGTGTATAATTATAAATAATTATACACTATTAATTAATAAAAATAAAAAAAATGAGAAATTATGATAGATTCCTCATTATAAATGGTAGTTATTTATGTGAGTTGGCACTTTTATCTATTTTTATTGATTAATAGTATAAAACTATTTTATATTATCAGTATATTTAAATTAAATTTTAAATATATATAATGATCACAGTTTAAATAAGTATAAATTTTAATTATATAAATATAAAATAAATTTAACTGATATGCACTGACAGTATAAAATAATTTTATACTGTCAATCAATAAAAATAGGGAAAAGTAAGAAATCATAGTAGATTCCTTATTATAATAGGTGGTTATTTGTATGAATTGATACTTTTCATTATTTCTATTAATTGATAGTGTAAAATTATTTTATACTATTAGTGCATTTAAATTAAATTCATATAAAATTGATACATTAGCTTTATGAACAATATATACCCATTTTCAGTTAATACTGTATTTCCTATTTAAAGAACTAAAATCTACATTTATTTAAATTATAGAGTCTATTTGATTTAATTTTTAGAAGAAAATATTTCAAAAAAAATATTTTAAAAGAAGGCATTTTAGAGAAATTATTTTTAAAAAAATAATTTTTGTTTGATTTGAATATGTCAAAAGTAAGTTTAGAAAAATGAGTTTTATTTAGATAGGATAAAGTAAAATTATTTTTTGTTGTTGATGTGAGTATAATAGTAAAATTCCTTTTCAAAAGGCCTTTTCCCAAAATAAAAAGTAATTTCAAGAATACTTCTCCAAAAAGACCTTTTAAAATTTCAAAAGGCTTTCTGAATAAAAAGTCTTTACATATCCAAATATATTAGTTATTATACATTTTCATTCTCATTCCAAAGGGCTTTTGACCTCCCCAAAAGTATATCCAAATAGGCATATAATCATCACATATCAATAATATCTTTAAACAATGAGTACAAATAATATTTTTGCTATTTATTGCCTAATCTATAGTTGTTATATATGCCGTAAATTAATATTAAATCTAAATTTAACAAAAAATTTTGGATGTTAAGCTTTGATTTTGAATCTAAAATTCCATCAACATGAAAGTGTAGCCGGAAGTAATACCTACCAATGGGTGAAATGCTACAATGCACCTTGCAAAATCAAGTGCATAATACACTATTTATTTACTACTATGTACTTAAGTGTGGTCTACAATTGGTGTATAGAGGTCATTTTTTGAAGAGCCGGTGCTTGTATAGTTTTATTATTTTTTTCCTTGTAACTTTTTAATCCTATAACATGTGGATGTCAAGATCTGGAACCTTGCTCTGTTGACCCTTGTTAAATCTCCGAGCTTTCTCCGATCATAGTGGCTGTGATCGGTGATCGACTGAGAACCAATTCAGACCATATTGATCTCGAAATACAGTGGCCAATGTATCTGTGATGCGAGGTGGCATTGTTCCAGTGTCAAAGTGTGAGAATCTCAGTCCTTAAGAGAGGGGTTTCGGTTTGTTTGAGCCTTGGAGACTTTGTCACCGTCCAACTACCATTATTAGAGCATTGAGAACTCTGAATAGTCAGTGATCAATATAGTAACTTTAACCTATTTGATACCTTATAATATCTGTTATGTAAGAAAGATGATAGTTTTGGTGAGAAGATGTTACTTATTTTTTTATTAGTGAGGTTGTTGGGGAAGGCTTGGTGGGAGGGTATTGTGGTGAAAGTGGGTTTGGTTTAGTTATTGGTATGTAGGGTCTACATGAGAAGATGTTTTAGGCACCATGCAACCCTGTCTCCAATATCCCACTGCTGGCCCCTCAATCACTGCCCTAAACCCAAGAGCCACCGTCTCAGTGATGAGAAGAAGGCAAAGACTTTAACCTTACCGAGTTGCAAATTAGACAAAGAAGCCACCATCTCAGTGACATTCATGAGCCCAGAGCCCAAAGACCGGCCCAATGATTGAGTCATCAACGACAACAATGGAGACTCTTCCGTTGGGGAATTCAATCTCAAAGAAGATAGAAATGGCAACGTTTTCCAATAAAGGTTGCTTAAAGATATCAGACTCAGCAACGCTTTAAAATTTCATTTTCAAATATTTTATTTTATTTTAAAATATATCATATTTCAAAGACAGACTCCACAGGTTGCCAGTAATATTTTTCACCGTCCAATATCACCCATCTTAAAAGAACAAGTCACATCTACTAAATGACCATGATACTCCTTCGATGCATAACAACTACGGTGCATTTAATACACCACCCGCCAAAGCAATTACGTCAAATTAAAGACTAATTAAACAAACTTATGCGCCCCAATAGAGGATATGCAACTTGCGAGACATTCTTACTTTCTTGCCTCCTTTTCTCAAGTCTAAAAGCATATCATGCTACAGATGTGTTAGAGGAGTTAGAGGAATAACACCCTTCTTACTTCTTAGGCTGACAATATTGAAATCCACTTGTCCGAAATCATCATGCAAGCATTAATATTGCTGAATTTAATATTCAGATGAATCTTGCACAATCTATGTCAATTGCTCGGTTCATATCAGGAACGGATACAATATTATAAGCACATTTTATGGTTTCGACTCTCCTCAACAAACGCAATTAGCGTATTCAATTGTTGTAAGACTAATTTCTTGAATAGTCTCTCTGTCAGGGTAGCACAGTAAAGACTTCCACATCTTTCATTACGGGGCTCCTTACTGAGTATTTAAATGTCCATCCATAGCAGGCTCCAGCATGTTCCCCCTTTTTGTTAAGGGCAACAACAGCTCCCTCAAATTTTGGAAATTTTCTTGCTATTCGCGCTATCGCATCTTGAGCAGCAAGTTTCGGTTCCATTCCCAACCTCATACTTTCAACAACTTGATAACTGAAATTGATAGAAGTGCAGCATTAATCTTGATATTAATAATAGGAAACACATATGAACCGGCAATTAAAGCTTTTAAGGACACAAGGACAAACACTTCATGAAACTACCAATATGAGAAAGAATGTGTATTTTCAGGTGAAGGTGTCAGGAAAAATAAAATAAAAAATACGTTTCCACATATTAAACTTCCAGATGATGGATTAGGCGCGGTCGCCACAAACAGCAGTCATTCCTCAAGATTACAAGCTTTAAGAAACATCAGATACGAAATCAAGTCGTAACATATGCAATCATGAATAATGACTTGCTTCCTCTTCCTGTTTCATGTCATTGTGGTCATTGAAGTTACTGGTAGCTGAAGTAATATGGCATAATTTTACTTCTCATTATACTGTTTCTATGCTTCTGCTGCAGGGGGTTCAAATTTCAAATTAAGGTACAAACAACTACAGAGCATAGCACATCTTAAGCAATTGTTATGTTATTAAAGGAAAGTGTGCTACGAAAGAGTCCAGCAGAGACAAGCCTCCATAAAGTTCCATATACCCTAAATTGTGTGTTCATTTTCTCTTTTCTCACTTTCATTTATTTTAACAGGCAAGGAAAGTGTGCTGCAGAAGAGTCTAGCAGAGTCAAGCCCCCATAAAGTTCCATATACCCTAATTCAGTTAGGAGTTAGTTGAGTATGTTGGTCTTTAAAAGGATGAGAAGGAAAAGGGGTTAGACGGGAACTTAGTAGAAGGAACTTGGAGAGAGACGCTCTCTCAAATACCCTCGACTGGAGTCTCCGTAAATACTAGTTTCTTCTCTGGATCACACCAGTTCCTGAGTACAGAAGTGAATAAAAACACTGATTCTTTTCCACCGAGTCTCCCTCATTGCTCTTGTTTTCTTGCACTTCTCTGGACCGGTAGTATCAGAATGTCACTAGATTGTTGCATCATTAGAATCAAGCCAATTTTAAACATCAAAATATTAGCTCCTCTAATATGAATGTTAACTATGTATCCCCTTGTTCCCCTCCCCAAATTTTTGTTGGAAAGATAGACATTGCTCTCTAAAGTTGATGGTCAAATCTTGTTAGGAACAATACTTCTGATTTTAATGTTGAATGGTCAAAAAAATTAAAACTGAAAGCAACTAAGAATCCGAACTAGAAAAACTTTGGAGTTTCTATGTTATGGTACCATGGAAGGAAGCGCATCATGATGTCACCATCCCCAGTTGCACAACATGCACCAACTTCATCAACAGCATATGCAGAGGACCCAGCTATTGGACCATCACCTACCCTGTAAACAAAGGATAAAATTTAAAGAGAAGTCCATTATAAAAAGCATCCAGAGAACAGATTGTGGTTAAATTTAGCACACGAGAGGTAATGTGCCTTTGTTACAACAGAAAACATAAAAATAAATAACATCTGGCTTTGATAAAATAAAGACAAAATTAGCTTAGAAAGAAAGAAAACTGTGGCCATCCAAGAAATGAAAAGATCAGCCCACTTATAAGATTGGCATCAACAAGGATACCTGCCAGGAATCTTGAATGTTGCCCCATTAGTTGATGTCCCAACAGCAATATGTCCCATCTATGCCAAATAAAAATGTTATTTGCATAGACAATATGATGTATACAAAATAAATTTTTATGTTAATTATTATCGTATCTTACTCTATCAATAACAGCCATTGATATAGTATCATGGATGTGAAGACCAAGATGAACTGATCCTGAATTAATAGTTTGCATCTGATAAGTGCTGGAGCACGTTTCATCAGTATGCTCCAGGTAACTTGTTGGATGATAAGGACCACAACTATTTTCAGGTAAGACGTTCTTCCAGAAATTCGGTTGGCAATGATTAGCTTTCCATTTAGCCCACTTCTCTATAGATTCTGATGAACTCAGGTTTGTGGGTCCTGGAAGACCCATTGAAATCGCAAATGCTGACGCTTTCTCTCCTACCAGCAAAGTGTGTTCAGTATGTTGCATCACTAACCTAGCAGCCTTGATTCCATCCTTTACATATCTCATGGCAGCAACAGCTCCTACTTCCATAGTCACCTATGTATCTCCTTATCCTTAGCAGAAGATTGGACCAAAAATCATGCCAATACATGAAAAAGTAGAATGCAAGAAAGAAGAAATTCAACAGCCAAAGAACATGGTAATCGGTAGTTACCCCATCCATGACCAAAGCATCAATTGTAGTCTCTCCATTCTCGTCTGGACTTCCACCCGGACCAACTTTTTAGAATAGGGGATGCAGAAGGCATGTGTAAGTGTACCCATCATGAACAAACAATCCCAAGGACAAAATCTCAAGGTAGTTAAGGACTAAATATATATAGAGAACAAAAACAGCAGTGAAATACTTTCTGACCCTTTCATGTAAGGCAAAATTAAAAGAATTTTTAACAATTCTCCTCTTCCAACCAAGCAAGCTTTATTAATGATAATATCAATCTTCCAAGCAAGTTATTTTCAAAATCCACAACAAAACAGGTCACACATGAATAGTAATTATGTTGGGCTGCAAAGCATATATATCGTGTGTAATACTAAAGCATCAGTATAACAAGCTCCTAACTGTATAACATCTAGTAAATAACATTTTGAGAGCAAAAGTAAAAGGAGAAGCAAACTTAGTGTTCCCAACAGAGCCTTGCGTGATAGATCAACGAGAATTGAACAATCTGTTGGTCAAAATCAACAATCTAATATTTCAAAAACTAGCATGATATAGAGAGATAACTTCGTAATTGTTTCTGACACACTCGTACATTCAAGAACAAGCATTGGCCCAATCAAGCACTTTAACCAAAACAAGAAAAAGAAAACAAACACGTTATATTGCAGTTTCCATTCAATAATGGACAAAATAAAATGCGATGATTCATATTGAAAAGTCCATGTTATCTTGGAAACATTCGAGTTCGCACCTGTTCCATCACACCTGAGTTCCTCACAAGCCGAGCAGCCTTCAACCACGGAATCCACAGCTGAAGAGCCCCCATCAACAGCCCTCCATGCAGCTCTGACAGCCTCAACAAACGGCCACGTACTCACAACCAATGGGTATTGCTCCACTTCCACAGTTTCATGCCCCACCGCCTAATAAGAACCAAGGCAAAACAAGACCCATCACATGAAAATTCAACCATGTAAATAAAGATGTGGAGGGTTTAATGCATAACGTGAAACCCAATTAAGAAACTGGTCCAAGTTAGTGAATTTGAGTATTGAGAAAGGTTTTTCATTTTCCACTCCGAGCTTCTCAGCCGGCAAACAGAGAAGAGAAAAAGAAGATAAAAGAAAAAAAAAAGTTACAGGCAGTGAGAGAAGAGTCTGTTATTGTGTGTTGTGTACCATAGAGAGTAAAGGGAGGAGCAAGATGAATTTGAAGAGTGGAGTGGTTTTGGGTGGCTGTGACTCTGGAAGGAACGGCTTTGTAGCCATGGAGACGACTTCTCCCTCTCTTCTTGAGGGGCAGATTGCAGGAACACCAAATTGAGTAAGAGGCATGCGGGTCTCGGTAAGTCAATTTTTTTTTTTAAGGAAAGGATAAACGTGTTACATTACTTGTCATGATGCTGAAGCATTATATGATAATATTTATAATTAATAATATTATAATATTTTAAATAGAATCTATTATTAATTTATGGATCTTATCTCCCACTATTATGATATTATTAATTATGAATATAATTATACAATATTTTAAAATTATCCAAATATTTCTCATCTCTCATGAGATGTCTAGGGATGTCAACATGGTTAGAAACCATGTCCGCATATGTACCCACATTTGCAAACTCCTACGAATAAGTTGGTATCTGCATAAATTTATAGGTATTTATATATTATTAAAATTTTTAAAACATTTAAAAAATAAAATAAATAAATAAAGTTTTAATACCATAATTTAACAATTTAAAATATTTAAAATAAAAAAAATACATAATAATAGTCCAAAATAAGTTTCAGTAATCGTTAAATTATTGAATAATAGACAATTTTTGCATTTGTAACCTTAAAAAAAATGTTTCAAAAATTAAGCCACAAATGCATAGAATAATAAAAAATATTTTGAATTAGATTTGTGAACTATAACAATATAACACCAACAATCACAAAAGCTATCAAGAATCCTATGTTATTCTTAAGTATGAACAATTGTTTCCTTGGCCACCGCCAACCAAACCAAATAGAAAAAAGACTCAGATTATTAAAAATACATAAAACTATTAAATCTAATTTCAACTAAGTAAAAGTTTAAGATTGTTAAAAAATTCAAGACACTTTTCCTTTGAAAGAAATAGGTTACTAGAACAAAACTTCAAGGAAAAAGCATCATTACAACATTCAAACCTCATAAAGGAGAAACCAAATAGCAAACGAAGCATGATGAGTGAGTGGCCAAACTAAGAAGTAAAATCCATTTGAGAAATTACCAAAAAATAAAAAAAAGGGAAAAAATATTCAAAAACTATGTTGAGAGACAATGGCTGAGGGCATGAGGCTTTTGCTATTGACTTGTTGTTGTGGCCTGTGTGATCCGAGGGCTATTGCTGACTTACTGCGAAACTTGCTAACTCGCTTGCGATGGTGCCTTGTGGTCGCACATGGCTATGAGCTATGACGGCGGAGCTATGCAAATGAGGTTGAAGTCGCAGCAGCGAGTGCAATAATCGACGATAGTGGCTGATGGTGGGCTGGCGGTTGACGGTGGCCAAATGAGGTGGTTCTGGATTTGAGTTCTTAGGGTAGAGCAATGAAAAATGGTGGGGGTCCTGGGTAGGTAGCTGAAAGACTCAAAGTAGTGAAATTAAGCAGTGTTTGTGACGAGGCAATCCATCTAAATTATCGGCGATATTTGATTAAATTACTTAAGTCCACAATATTATCTTTTGATTGGATAATATTATTAGCAATCCAAATTTTTAAGATAAACCACCAATGTGTTAATATAAATTATCCCATAAGAAGTGGCTATTTGGATTACCACAAACATGACAATCTTTTTACCATTATTATTATTATTATTAATTATTATTAGCAATCAGGCATGCCCATTAGCCTCGTGGATATTGATAGGGTGAGATCCTAGATTTCTCCAAAAAATCTCAACTCTAGAAAATTACAAATGGGTTTCCATAATACAAAAACATCAGGCTTATGAACCTGCACTAATTGCCTCACATGAGTTTTAGCTTGCCTATTCATAGTCCCTCTAATATTCCAAGATAAAACTTACGGTAACGTTTAAAATGCTCATCTTGAAAAAGTGAGCATTAGATGTTCACCTATTTTATAAGCCATTGATTAAGTATAGAAACAAATCTAATGTTAGATATTGCACAAAGATAATTATGATGTTCTACTTCATATTTGGAGTATGATACTCCTTCAGGTTGAGGCGGTAATTTGCTTAGTAATAAAAAAACTCTAACAAATCAAGTTACCTATCTGCCCATGTTATCCTCTCCTTTAATCAGAACTCCGGTCACTTAGCCGCCAACATTGATCATGGCTTCTGTATCTACAAGACTATAATTATGACCCCTTCCATGAGGTCTTCTGGCGAAACTTCGGCATTGGCGACGAAGCTGCCTTCTTCCACATGCTCTTCTACTGCAACATCCTTGCCTTCGTCGACAGCAAACTTGACTTGAGGCCGATGGTTGCATTTGGGAGAGATGTTGAGATGTTTATTGAGATTAGCCTTCGATTTGGATGCAAGTAAGGTGACGGTCTTAGGGGGAGTTTGGAGTAGAATGATGGTGTCTTGCAAGTAGAAGAAAGAACATTATTCAAGTTGAACACAATGATGCCTACTAGCAAGGAGAAGAAAGAAAGGATATATGGTGTCTTGCAACGCAACAACTAATGTTGTGTTTCTATGTTTTTGTTATTTTTTTTAATGTCTTTGTTGTTATTTTTTTGTTGTGGGTTGTTTGCTGGGTTTCATGATCCATTGCTATTTTCTTCTTAGTTTTTTGAGTTGGAAAATACAAATTTTTGTGAGAAAAGTGGCATGAGGAAGAAAATTTGATTTAAGATAAAGGATAAAATAGGTTTTTTTATAATTGTTGAAAAAAAAAACAAAAATTTGCTATAGTAGGTAAGAATAGGGTGAGCATTTAAAGTTTTATTTTTATGGGTGAGCACTATATAATTTTCCAAAACATTAAACTCTTGAAACTAAATCATATACACAATCTGAAAAATGATAATTAGAGACAGAAGAACCTCAAGTCACAGCAGTTTCCATTGCTTGATTAGTAGTACAAGCAACAACATATATCTAGGTTTCTACCACATTTTCCAATTAACTCTCCCCAAGGTGTTCATTATTTGTTTCCTTGGTATTATCATTGCTGCTGACTTCTATCAAGGAGGATTAACATTATATTCTAGATTTTATTTCGATAAATTTCCAGCTCCTGGCCCTTCTACATTCTAAGACATTCGATTTGGATCTCCCAAAATCTCCTTGGCAGCATTAGCTATCACTTTAGAGAATTCTTTCTCCATATTTTGCCTTAAAATTGTGTTGATCTGCTGTTCACTCTTGTTTTCGGATGGACATTTCTTTGCAATGGTAACTGGACCTTCATTCGCAATGCCTTCCTTGTGTACTCTCTTTTTCTTGGTCCAACGCCTATGAATTGGATGAATTGGAAGCTTTGTTCTCCTGTTGCACTTTCCTTTTTTAAACTTTGGCTTTCCCTTTATCTCTAGCATTATGCTTCTTCCCAGTTACCAGCATCTAGTCCTCATAGATCACCTCTTCCTCCTTTGCTGCAATAACTATCTTGCTTTGAGCCGTATCAATAAAGGCAGTGCTTCCACATTCTTTAATCATAGCTTCTGAGCCTTCTTGAATGTTTCTTGGGTTAATCACAGTTTTTGTGTCTTCTTGCACTTTCTTATGTTGCTCTATCCCAACACAGTCTTGTGCTCGATGTCCATAGCAGCTACAAGAAGTGCAAATAACATGGAGCCCTTTGTACTGCACCTTACACCAATGCCTATCGAGTCAAACCTTGTCAATGACAGGCCTAGACAAATCTACTTCCATACATACCTATACAAGCTTCTAATATAAACCTTCAACTAATGTAAATGGTAAACAAATGGAACCACAGTTCTGAGTGGAAATCATCCTTCACTGATGTATATTGAATAGCCGTAAAGAAAACAACAATCTGATATATGAGTTGAGTCAAACAAATGAACAAACAATTGGAAGGGATATGGTGTATTCAATGGTAGCAGTATAAGAAATGATGAACCACACAGTGTGGTAATACAATCACAGATCTATGGTTTATGATGGAGAAGACAATCTCAACCCGTGCAGGGAATTCACCTGAGAAGGAAGTTATGAGAGGAAATTAGCTCAAGAAGTCATATAAGGGAAGGAGAAACAGAGGGAAAAACCAGATGGGAGAAGGAACTCACATAAAACGCCTAAAGCTCCCTTGCCGTTGCTAATGGATATAATCCTTTAGGCACTTTGGTTCTGTGCGCTTCCTGCTCTCTGTTTTCTCATTTCCCGCTCCAAGTTTGTTAGCTACCGTGTTCTCTGGATCGTGAGCCACGTGTCCCTCTCGCAAATATTTTTTTTGGCCTTCACCTGTATAATAGCTCCCCCTATTGACATTGACCTTGCCCTCAAGGTCAGAGTTTTGCTCTTGTTGACCAGTGTCAATATTTAATAAGGCTGTGGGAATCACCTACTGTTATGGCTGGCCAACACATTTCTTTAGCAAGAAAATATGAAAAATCGGATGAATTCTAGCTGTGTCAAGCAAGTGTAACTTATATGCAATTGGTCCAATTCTCTCAATAATCTTAAATGGGCCAAAATAACGCATGCTCAATTTTTTATTCTTGCGCAAAGCCAATGAATTTTGTCTATATGGCTGTAATTTGACATACACCAAATCTCCTATATCAAATTCCACTTGTCTTCACTTGCCATCCGCTATCTCCTTCATTCTCTGCTGACCTTTGCTGAGATTGTGTTTCAACTATGCCAAAAGCATATCCCTTTCTCGTAGCTGCTACTAGACAGAATTACTATCAGCTGATGAAGGTTCATATCTCAGGATTTGAGGAGGATCTTTGCCAAAAACAGCCTTATACGGTGTCATGCCTATAGTAGATTGGAAGGATGTGTTGTACCAATAGTTAGCCCATGGTAACAGCCTGAACCAATCCTTTGGATTCTCTTGAGTGTAGCAACGCAGGTACATTTCAATGCATCTATTCAGAACCTCAGACTGACCGTCTGTTTGGGGGTGATAAGAAGAGCTCTTTGCTAATGTTGTTCCCTGACTTCTAAAAATCTGCTGCCAGAATTGACTTGTAAAGATTTTGTCCCTATCAGAGACAATGGATTGAGGTATGCCATGGATTTTAACTACCTGTTGAATGAAAGCATCCACTACTTTCTTGGCTGTGAAATCTGCTAAAAGTGCAATAAAATAAGCAAATTTGGATAACCGGTCGATCACCACCATGATAACAGAGCAGTTATTGGATGGAGGAAGCCCAATAATGAAATCCATAGCTATATCTTGCCAAATCTAATCCGGTATTGGCAACGGTTGCATGAATCCAGTTGGGGGTTGTGTCATGTATTTTGCTTGATGACAAGTGGAACAACTGCTCACATAATCTTTAACATCATGGGACATTCCTTTCGAGAAAAATTGGGCTGCAATTCTAGCCAAAGTCCTCTGCACACCAGCATGGCCCCTAACAGAAGAATCATGAAACTCTGTCAAAGTTTGTTGCTTAATATCTGAAGCCAACAGTATGAGAATTCTTTCTTTCCAAAACCACAAACCATCCTTGTGCTGAAGATGATGCATGGTGGCTGGTGTGATGGACAATTCCGATTTAGGATCAAAATTCACCAACTACCACTGCAATTCATTCAAGATGCCGAATTGAGGTTCTGAAATTGCCATAAAGGATCGAGATAAGGCATCCGCTACTTGATTTTTGGCTCCTTTCTTATATTCAATAACGAAATCAAAACCTAGTAATTTTGGTAACTAGGCTTGCTATTCCGATGTCTGAATAACCTGCCCTTGCATCTCTTTTAAACTCTTACGGTCTGTCTTGATGATGAATTTATGCCTCAGCAAGTAATGTCCGAATTTGCTCACAGCTTCAGTTATTGCATACATTTCTCTAGCATATGCAGACTATTTTTGCATCCGTAGTGAGATTTTCTTTGAAAAATAAGCAATGGGGTGGTTGTCTTGGCTTAGAACTGCTCCTATTCCAGTGCCTGATGCATCTATTTCCAGCACAAAAGGTTTATCAAAATTGGGGAGTGCTAAAATAGATGCCTTTGTTAAAGCTGATTTCAGGGTGACAAAGGCATCATGAGCTCTTTGCGACCATTGGAATGCATCTTTTTTTAGTAGATCGGTAAGTGGTGCAGCCACCATAGCAAAGCCGTGGATAAACCTTCTATAATAGCTTGCCAACCCAAGGAATACTCGGAGTTGCTTAATTGATTTAGGGAATGGCCATTGTCTTACTGCTTCAACCTTGCAGCCATCTACTTTCACCCCCTCTCTTGAAACTACATGTCCTAGATATTCTATTTGCTGCTGCCCAAACGAGCACTTAGAGAGTTTAGCAAATAGTGAGTGTTGTCGCATTGTGTGTAGAACCATAGAGAGATGTTCAACATGTGCATTCCAAGTGGGACTGTATACTAGTATGTTGTCAAAGAAAACGAGTACAAATTTGCGAAGGAATTAAGCAAATATCGCATTCATGAGTGATTGAAAAGTAGCCGGTGCATTCGTGAGTCTGAAAGGCATGACTAGCCATTCATACAGTCCTTGATGAGTTTGGAATGTTGTCTTGTGTCTATCTTCTGGCTTCACCAAGATTTGATGGTAACCAGAACGCAAGTCTAGTTTTGAAAAATATTGGGCACCAAAATGTTCATCAAGAAGTTCATCCACCATAGACATTGGGAATGAATCTTTGATTGTCATTGCATTAAGTGCACGGTAGTCTATGCAAAAACGCTGTGTGCCATCCTTTTTCTTGACCAATAATACCGGTGAAGAGAAAGGGCTGGAATTAGGTTGTATAATTCCCTCTTGCAACATTTTAGCAACAATATTTTCAATTTCTAACTTTTGGCTATGTGGATAGTAGTAAGGCCTAACTTTGACCGGTGCTGCATTGGGTAAAAGAGGGATATTGTGATCATGTGTATGGTGGGGTGGTAACCCATGAGGCTGAGCAAATACATCCTGATATGAATGTAACAGCATGGCCATTTCCGGTTCAACAGTATCTGGCAATTCCAGCAATGGTGAGTCTGAAGTTTCAAGTACCTAAAGCTGCAGGGTGTATAATTCGGCTATTGCATCTGTGGCAGCAAGGCGTTTCATATGATTAAACTGAGCTTGGCTTGGTGTATTCTGTGTTTCTCCCTGCAATGTATGCATGTGATCATTCAAGAAGAAAGTTATGAATCTCTTGTTGTAATTGACCAAGTGAGTATCTAATGTGGCTAGCCATTGTGTTCCCAATACAAGTTCAGTAGCGGCTATAGGTAAGACATACGCGGAGATTGACAATGAATGCCCCTGGATATGAACCGAAACTTGCTTGACTCTCCCTTCACACTCCAGCAGATCCCTATTTCCAACAATCACCTTTAGTCTTAGTGTAGATTCAATTGGAAGCTGTAAAAATTTGGCAATTCTTGGCTGAATGAAATTGTCTGAACTTCCAACATCTATCAAAATCTGAATTTCCGTTCCATTTATGCTGCCCGTAAATCTGATAGTCCCCCTTCCATGAGTGCCATTCATTGCATGGTAAGAAAGGTGATGTGATTGATCATCAATTGTTCCACTCACTGTAGTAGCCTCTTCCTGAACTGATACTGAATCTTGTTCTTCCTCCTATTGATCCTCACATTGGATCAAATAATAGTGTTTATTTGTGCATCGGTGGTTAGGTGAGTATTTTTCATCACATGTGAAACATATGCCTTTGTCTCTTCTAAACTGAATATCGGCAGGGGTTAGTTTCTGGAGGTTGTTTGGCTTAGGGGGTGAGGGTAATAATGGTGTGTTATTTGTGTTTTGTTTTGTGGTGGTTGTAGTGGTCTTATGTGCTGAAAGGGTGAATTTTGGTGATAGTGGAGTTGGGGTATAGGATTTTTGTGGAAATTGGTTGAGTGGTCTGGGGTTAGAATGTGGTGATGGTATTCGGTTTGGTAGAGCGAATGGCTGAACTTTCTCTTCAAATAGTTTGGCCAAGGCAACCGCATATACCAGGTAGTGGGGGCATCTAGATATCACTTCCTTCTTCAATTCTAGATTCAATCCCCAAAGAAAATAGTCAAGTAGCAAGGTATCATCTAAACCATAGGATCGATTAGCCAAATCCATAAAAGCTTCATGATATGCATCAACAAAAGACATCTGAGTTAATTTAAGTAACTCAGCCCTTGGATTTTCAAACTAAGAAGGTCCAAATTGTACTAACAGAGCAGTAGAGAGTGTTGGGAAAAAATAATTTGAATACTAGTAATTTAGCTTTAAATAATAAGAAAAAATGACAGAACAATGAGATGTAGTAGAACAAGGTTACCACGAATCGTGCAAGGCACTGTCCTTAAGGGTTTAATTCCGCCCTACCCAAAGCTATGCTCGGTGGAATGGCGTTGACGGTTAACCCTCCAGGATTAGACGTTGGAGTCTCCACAGGAACTCGCCCACACGATGATCCCAAGATGCGTTGAGAGATCTTGCAAAGAAAACGCAATAGAAACAATGGGGTAGCTTCATCAAGAGAAAGTGAGAATGAAGAGATAGGTGTGTTGTGTTATGCAATGTAGCAGGGTTTATATAGGGAAAAGAAATAATTTGTTGTAAAAGAGCCGATTGAATACGGTCGAAAAGAGTTGGGTAGTGAATTAAGAAAAGAGCCGCTGGAGCATTAAAGAGCTGCAACGGTAAAAATTAAAATTTGCAGAGTAATAAAGTTTGCAGCCCACACGCCGGATGGGCGATGGCGACGAGACGGCTAAGCGTGTGTGTATTTAACTAAGGCCTAAGTCCACAATTGTACCTCAATACCATAAGGTATTTACCAGGTTATACCATCATATATAAATGTTTATTAAAACATTTTCATGAACAATGCGGGACTTCTTCCATAGTTAAATACGATATGACAAACTAAGTTTGAAACACACTAAGACCCATATATAAACAACAATACCGCACATGTTACAAACTTAGAGGAATAAATAGGAATGTTATGCTTCAGTGTAGTATCCAAAGGATTTGAACTTCACCTTAGGTGCAAGGTGGGGTGACAACCCTAGGAAATTTGGTAGAGAAATCTCTTTGAACCAAACTTCTAAGATAACAGTTGGAGCACGCCCACCAACCACACAACATCCCATAAGATATCTGCTCTTAGCCGCTTTGCATTAAGGGCCATGCGCTTTATCCTGGAATCATGAGAGCTCTAGAGTTTTATGCCCATACTCATGGAAGTCGGCCTCATCTCCACTCTCACTTAGGTGGCATCCATCGTGAGTATGCTACAAACAGATACCCCACCCCACATTGAGGGCTATGGATCCATTAAGAGCTTTGCTCATCCTAAAACACCACTGTGGCGTCTTGTCATACATCATGTGGAGGAACTCTTCACCAATCATCTCATATGACCGAGAGAAAATAGTAAGCGACAATACCCTTTATGAGACTCGTATGACCGTTTACCACATTGAACCACCTTCATGGGATCTCCAATCACAAAGGGTTGGGTTTCCATCATACCGCCTTAAGTTATAGGCATCAATCCCATCCCTCGATGTTTCACTTACTAGCGCCCTAGTAAGTGGCTTCACAATCTGTCACCAAGTTCTTTCTCGCCTTACAAAATCCATGGATATCACATTGTTCTCAATCAATCGCCTTACAATATTATGTCTCACCGATATGCCGACTTTTCCATTATATATTTTGTTCTTTAACAATGGCAGCGACTTGACAATCACAATGAATAGATACAGATGTTTGTGTTTTATCCTATAATGGTATGTCCACCAATAAGTTTCTCAATCATTCAAATTGCCTCGTTTCCTTTTCTAAAGCTATAAATTCCTGACTCCATAGTGGACTTGGCAATACAAGTCCGCTTTGGTGGACTTCAAGAAATAGCCCCACCTTGTTCTCCTTGTTCTTAACCACACATCCTCAAAGTTGTTCCATGTAGATTTCTTCTTCAAGATCACCATTGAGAAAAGCGGGTTACACATCCATTTGATGCACAACAAGTTTATAGATAGATGCAATGGCAAACAAAACTCTAATAGATGCAATTCTAGTAACAGGAGAATAAGTATCAAAGTAATCAAGATTCTTTGTTGCTTGTATCCCTTAGCTACTAACCTGGCCTTATATTTATCTACACTACCATCCGGGTTTTAATTTCTTTTTAAATACCCATTTACATTCAATAGGTTTTGTCTTAGGTGGTCAATCTACTAATTCCCAAGTATAATTGGTCATAATAGATTCAATCTCAGGCTGTATAGCATCTTTCCAAAAAGAAGCATCAATAGATGTAATAGCATCATTATAAGTTAAAGGATCATGAAACAAGATAAGCATAAAAGTCATCACCAAAATCTTTTTCTTTCCTTGTTCTTTACTCGTTCTCAATTCATTATCATTTTGATCAACTATATCCTCAGATATATTCTCATGTGAGTTTCTACTATGCTTTTCTTTAGTTTTCATAGGAAATACATGCTCAAAGAATGATGCATTACAAGATTCAATTATGGAATTATGTTCTAACACATCACTTTTGACAACAAGAAATCTATATGAAACACTATTTTGAGCATATCCAATAAACACACAATCACATGTTCTGGAACCAAGTTTCCTTTTCTTAGGAGTGCAGCAACATTACCTTAGCTAAACACCCCACACTTTCATGTGTCTAAATTAGGTTGTTTATCAAACCAAAGCTCATAAGGTGTTTTACTAAGTTTCTTATGTGGTACCCTATTTTTGTATATAGCAGCGAGGATAGCTTCCCCATATATAGTTAGGTAATCCCTAAACTAACAAGCAAGGCATTCATCATTTCTTTAAGAGTTCTATTTTTCCTTTCGGCTATACCATTAGATTCAGGTGAATAAGGTGGAGTTATTTCATGTATTATACCATGTTGTTCACAAAACTCATTAAAGGAGTTTGATTCATATTCACCTCTCTATCTCTCTTAATCTTTAATTTTCTTACCAAGTTGGTTTTCTACTTCATTTTTATATTTAATAAACATTTCACAAGCCTCATCCTTAGATCTCAACAGATATAATTTAGTATATCTAGAATAATCATCAACAAAGATTATGTAAAACCTTTTACCACCTCTTGTCATTGTGTGCTTTAAATCTCCTAATAGCATCATTATAAGTTAAAGGATCATCAGAAACAAGATAAGCATAAAAGTCATCACCAAAATCTTTTTCTTTCCTTGTTCTTTTACTCCTTCTCAATTCATTATCATTTTGATCAACTATATCCTCAGATATATTCTCATGTGAGTTTCTACTATGCTTTTCTTTAGTTTTCATAGGAAATACATGCTCAAAGAATGATGCATTACAAGATTCAATTATGGAATTATGTTCTAACACATCACTTTTGACAACAAGAAATCTATATGAAACACTATTTTGAGCATATCCAATAAACACACAATCACATGTTCTGGAACCAAGTTTCCTTTTCTTAGGGTCTGGCAACATTACCTTAGCTAAACACTCCCACACTTTTTCATGTGTCCTAAATTAGGTTGTTTATCAAACCAAAGCTCATAAGGTGTTTTACTAAGTTTCTTATGTGGTACCCTATTTTGTATATAGTGTTTAGAGGATAGCTTCCCCATATATAGTTAGGTAATCCCGAACTAACAAGCAAGGCATTCATCATTTCTTTAAGAGTTCTATTTTTCCTTTCGGCTATACCATTAGATTCAGGTGAATAAGGTGGAGTTATTTCATGTATTATACCATGTTGTTCACAAAACTCATTAAAGGAGTTTGATTCATATTCACCTCCTCTATCTGTTCTTAATCTTTTAATTTTCTTACCAAGTTGGTTTTCTACTTCATTTTTATATTTAATAAACATTTCACAAGCCTCATCCTTAGATCTCAACAGATATAATTTAGTATATCTAGAATAATCATCAACAAAGATTATGTAAAACCTTTTACCACCTCTTGTCATTGTGTGCTTTAAATCTCCTAATAGCATCATTATAAGTTAAAGGATCATCAGAAACAAGATAAGCATAAAAGTCATCACCAAAATCTTCTTCTTTCCTTGTTCTTTTACTCCTTCTCAATTCATTATCATTTTGATCAACTATATCCTCAGATATATTCTCATGTGAGTTTCTACTATGCTTTTCTTTAGTTTTCATAGGAAATACATGCTCAAAGAATGATGCATTACAAGATTCAATTATGGAATTATGTTCTAACACATCACTTTTGACAACAAGAAATCTATATGAAACACTATTTTGAGCATATCCAATAAACACACAATCACATGTTCTGGAACCAAGTTTCCTTTTCTTAGGGTCTGGCAACATTACCTTAGCTAAACACCCCCACACTTTCATGTGTCCTAAATTAGGTTGTTTATCAAACCAAAGCTCATAAGGTGTTTTACTAAGTTTCTTATGTGGTACCCTATTTTGTATATAGCAAGCCGAGAGGATAGCTTCCCCCCATATATAGTTAGGTAATCCCGAACTAACAAGCAAGGCATTCATCATTTCTTTAAGAGTTCTATTTTTTCCTTTACTATACCATTAGATTCAGGTGAATAAGGTGGAGTTATTTCATGTATTATACCATGTTGTTCACAAAACTCATTAAAGGAGTTTGATTCATATTCACCTCCTCTATCTGTTCTTAATCTTTTAATTTTCTTACCAAGTTGGTTTTCTACTTCATTTTTATATTTAATAAACATTTCACAAGCCTCATCCTTAGATCTCAAATGAGATATAATTTAGTATATCTAGAATAATCATCAACAAAGATTATGTAAAACCTTTTACCACCTCTTGTCATTGTGTGCTTTAAATCTCCTAATAGCATCATTATAAGTTAAAGGATCATCAGAAACAAGATAAGCATAAAAGTCATCACCAAAATCTTTTTCTTTCCTTGTTCTTTTACTCCTTCTCAATTCATTATCATTTTGATCAACTATATCCTCAGATATATTCTCATGTGAGTTTCTACTATGCTTTTCTTTAGTTTTCATAGGAAATACATGCTCAAAGAATGATGCATTACAAGATTCAATTATGGAATTATGTTCTAACACATCACTTTTGACAACAAGAAATCTATATGAAACACTATTTTGAGCATATCCAATAAACACACAATCACATGTTCTGGAACCAAGTTTCCTTTTCTTAAGTGCAGCAACATTACCTTAGCTACACACCCCCACACTTTCATGTGTCCTAAATTAGGTTGTTTATCAAACCAAAGCTCATAAGGTGTTTTACTAAGTTTCTTATGTGGTACCCTATTTTGTATATAGCAAGCCGAGAGGATAGCTTCCCCCCATATATAGTTAGGTAATCCCTAGAACTAACAAGCAAGGCATTCATCATTTCTTTAAGAGTTCTATTTTTCCTTTCGGCTATACCATTAGATTCAGGTGAATAAGGTGGAGTTATTTCATGTATTATACCATGTTGTTCACAAACTCATTAAAGGAGTTTGATTCATATTCACCTCCTCTATCTGTTCTTAATCTTTTAATTTTCTTACCAAGTTAGTTTGCTACTTTATTTTTATATTTAATAAATATTTCACAAGCTTCATCCTTAGTTCTCAACAAATATAATTTAGTATATCTAGAATAATTATTGACAAAGATTATGTAAAACCTTTTACCACCTCTTGTCATTGTGTGCTTTAAATCTCCTAAATCACTATGTACTAGCTCTAATAATTCACTTTGTCTTGTTACTTGTTTGGATGGCTTCTTAGTTATTTTAGTTTCTACACAAATTTCACATTTATCCAATCTAGTATTATCCAATCTATCAATTAGTCCCATTTTTTTTTAATTTTATGATATAAGGAATATTTACATGTCCTAATCTAGCATGCTAAACATCAAGAGAATCAACCAAGTAAGCAAAAGAAGAGCTTCCTTCATTGTAATTAGTAACTACATTCAAAACATACAAACCATTATTAAGATAACCTTTACCCAACATATATGTCATTTTTAGATAAGGTAACTATGTTACTATCAAAGGTTACCTTCACATTGGCATTGTTAAGAAGATGGGACCGAGCACCGAGACAATGTTTAATGGCGTGTACAAAGAGTACTTAGATAAAGGCACAAAAGGTTTTCCCAGATGTCATTTTTAATGGCACCTTTCTTTACCTAAGGCCTGAGATTTTGCTTGAATCTCTAGGTAAACATAATCCTTCCCATCCTCTATGGGAGAAAACTCAGAGAACATTCCTTCTTAGCACAAATGTGCTTTGTGGCACCAGAGTCCACAATCCATCCTTAGCTTCCTTCAGTAAAAAGCATTGAGACACTACTGCCACTATAACATCATCTTGATGTTCCACCACGTTTGCCCTTGTCTTTGATGATGATCCTCCTCCTTTATTTGCGCCTCCTTGATTGTTCCTTCTCGCCTACAAGCGATGCAAAATGACTGCTTTGCCACAAATAAAACAAGCACCCTTCTTCTTTTGTTGTTGGTTAGAATCATGCTTGAAATGTGGTTTATGAACTCTAATGTTATGATTTTTAGAGCCATAAAATGATTTTTTAGACTGCATATCCTTAGCAATGTTAGCTCTAGCATGCATTTCCTTAGCATTTTGTTCACTAGCCATTAGTCTATTTTTCTCCTCAATCTTAATATGCACAATAGTTTCTTTACAATGTCATAGCTTTTTCTCTTTTGCATGAAATTCATTTTATAATCTTTCCAAGATTGGGTAGTTTATCAACAAGAGTTTGAGATACAAACCTTTCGTGAATATCTCCTTCTTTAGCTAATTTATCTACAAGCTTAGTAAATTCATTAATTTGAGAAGCAACAGATTTATTTTCGTCCATTTGAAATGCATTATAATTATGAACCAAGAATTTTTTACTACCTTCTTCTTCATAAATATATTTTTGAACCAATGCATCCCAAATATCCTTTGCATGAATATAATGACAAAGAATATCATACAAATCATTTGATAAAGCTCCTAAAATATTATGTTTGCACAATTTATCAGCCAATTCCCAATCCTTCAAGGCTTGTTGATAATTTTCAGAATCATGTTCCGGTTTAAGATCTTGTAAAACAAAACTGATTTGAGAAAAGTCTAAAACTTCTAAAATTTTGTGTTGCCATCGTTTAAAATTATTTCCATCAAATGATTCAATCCTTGAAGCATCAGGAATGACTTAGTGTGGCGACTAAAATACTAGGATCCATAATTAAACCCTTAAGAATGTTGGGAAAAAATAATTTGAATACTAGTAATTTAGCTTTAAATAATAAGAATAAAATGACAACAATGAGATGTAGTAGAACAAGGTTACACGAATCGCAAGAAGCACTGCCCTTAAGGGTTTAATTCACTACCCAAAGCTATACTTGGTGGAATAGCGTTGACGGTTAACCCTCCAGGATTAGACGTGGGTCTCCGCCACAGAACTTCGTCCACACGATGATCCCAGACGTTGAGCGTGAGATCTTGCAAGAGGCGAAACGCAATAGAAACAAGGGGTAGCTTTTCAAGAGTAAGAGTGAGAATGAAGAGATAGGTGTGTTGTGTTATGCAAATGTATATTATAGGGGAAAAGAAATATTTTGTTGTAAAGAGCGTTGAATAACGGTCGAGAAAAAGCCGTGGGTAACGCGGTCAAGAAAAGAGCAGTTGGAGCATTAAAGAGGCTGCACTGTAAAAATTAAAATTTGAGTAATAAAGTTTGGCAGGCCCCACACGCTGACGAGACGAGGCCCGGTGGGGCGTGGCGTGTGTGTATTTAACTAAGGCCCAAGTCCACAATTGTACCTCAATACCATAAGGTATTTACCGGTTAAGTACCATCATATATAAATGTTTATTAAAACATTTTCATGAACAATGTGGGACTTCTTCCATAGTTAAATACGTATAGACAAACTAAGTTTGAAACACACTAAGACCCATATATATACAACAGAGAGAGCTACCTAATTTGGTACCTGGTTAGATCTCTCAAGCAATTGTAGCCAAGGTAGTGCTTTGCCTTCAAAATGCACCGATGCAAAGGGCACCTTCTGGTCCTCAGGAATTGAATAAATTCAAAAAAATCTTTCAGCCTTGTAGATCCATTGCACTGGATTGTCGCCATAGAATTTGGGAAAATCAATCTTGATTGAACATGGGTGGAAAGTTACTGCTAGATTGGTCTGTGCGGTTGAGTTATGCTCATCCCAATGATTTGGCCGTGGAGTAGAATGCTTCGAGCGTTGGGTTAACCGTTGTAAGATCTCACTTATCTGCTACTCAATGCGCTCAAACCGAGCCCCAAACTGTTGGATGTCGTTAGTATGAACACCCAGTGTCTCGTTGACCCATTTTAATTCCGCCTGTTAATTCTCCTTAATGCGGGTGTTGTCTGCCATGGATGAGTCAATGAAAGCACCAATAATATAAATCTTCAACTAATGTGAATGGTAAACAAATGGAACCACAGTTCTGAGTGGAAATCATCCTTCACTGATGTATATTGAATAGCCGTAAAGAAAACAACAATTTGATATATGAGTTGAGTCAAACAAATGAACAAACAATTGGAAGGGATATGGTGTATTCAACGGTAGTAGTATAAGAAATGATGAACCACACAGTGTGGTAATACAATCACAGATCTATAGTATGTGATGGAGAAGACAATCTCAACCCGTGCAGGGAATTCACCTGAGAAGGAAGTTATGAGAGGAAATTAGCTCAAGAAGTCGCAGAAGGGAAGGAGAAATAGAGGGAAAAACTAGATGGGAGAAGGAACTCACATAACACGCCTAGAGCTCCCTTGTCGTTGCTAATGGATATAATCCCTTAGCCACTTTGGTTCTGTGCGCTTCCTGCTCCCCGTTTTCTCATTTCCTGCTCCAAGTTTGTTAGCTACCGTGTTCTCTGGATTGTGAGCCACGTGTCCCTCTCGCAAATATTTTTTTCGGCCTTCGCCTGTATCAGCTTCCTTCTTACAAATGTTTCAATATTGATATCTACCCGTATAGGGATGCTTATTGCCTCTGCCAATGTAAGGAGGACACTCTCATCATAGTACAGTAGTACACCATGCTTAATCTTGGTAATCAAACCCAAACTAGAGTCCGGCGGGTCCCGTAGAGTTGCCCCAGTCGAGAAGACAAATTCAGTCATGATTGCAAGAAAGGATCTTGGAGAATTTCACTCACTTTTGTTGTCCGGCAGGTACCATTTTAGATGTGATATATGAATATTTGGAATTCATAAATCAAGTTTGAAGCCAAACTTAATTCTGTTTCAAATTATCCAAATATCTATTACATAAAGTTCAAGGCATCTATATTCCCTCAAAGTTGATTTTGGGCTGCTCCAAGCTCTCTCAAACACAAAAAATCTTGCATATGCATTTGAGAGAGTAGGTGCTTTATTTGATATTATTTCGATATCTATGTAACTACCACGAATGATTTTATATTTTCTTGAATTTTTGTTGACTGAGAGTGCAAATTATGTTATAGTGTTAATGTATAGAAATTATTCTTGTATTTTTTTAATGTAAAATATCATGATTTTTTTCATTTTTTCCTCTAAAATATTATGATTTTCTCTTTTGGTCTCTTAAAATTTTAGGATTTTTCTTTTTTTTTTCTTTTATTTGATCCCTCTATCCATTAGTCTATGCCAATCTTCACATTAAGTTGGTCGTTAATCTAGAAAACTAACAATAGTTAATGGAGAGAGTAAAAAAAAATTGTAAAATATTTTTTATGGACTAAACAAAAAGATTTTACAGGATCAAACGATAAAATCGTGGTATTTTAAGAGATTAAAAATACAATTAAGTCTAATTTATTTAATAATTCATTAATAAAATAAGATTAAGAGTTTATTTGCTAGACAATTTTATTTTGTAGATTTGGCCATTGTATTTACTTTTTTTTTTGTCTAAATCATAAGTAATTAAAGTTCATGAAGCTCTAACTAATTTAACACCAATTGAATTAGCTCATTATAAAGATAAAGCTCTCCTACCAGTGAATTTTTTTTTTTTTTCATACATGATATTTGAATCCAAAACTTTCCTTGAGAGAAACAAGAAAGTAGCTATTATCATACTTTTTTGTATATTGTCACTCGTAATTTAATGAGTTTTTATTCAATTGTACTTAAATATTCTTTATTCTCTTTTAACATTAAACTAATAATCTATTATTAATTCAATATTGTTCAAACTCATTATAATTAATATTTTTAAATAAATCTTTTTATATATAGTGATTTGTGTTTCTGTATTTTTTATTTTGTGAAAAAATTTATAATAATTTTATATAAATTTTATTAAATAATAATTAATTTAGTTCTAAAATGTTTAAGATTGATCATATTTTTATTTTTATATGACCACTAAATATTATAATTATTTATAATTAATTTATTTAATATAATTATTTATAGAATATAGTAATAAGTATGTTAGATAAAAAATAATAAAAAAGCAAACAAATAAATTGCAATATACAACTTACATAGTGACGGACCCAAAAAATTTAAGTAGTGGGGTGGGGTTAAAGATATACACAAACATAACAAAAAGCTTTACATAATTTATATTTTGGGGTCAAAGTTAATTAAATAATAAGAGCAAAATATATTATACCTATATACTATTAAAAAAATCTGAAATTTTAGTGGGGGCGTATGTGCCAACTCCCTCTAAGTAGATCTGCCCTGAACATATATACACAAGATTTTTTTATCTTGTATTTCTAATTTAATTTAGCATTAAATAAACATATTGTATTAGTATTTGTTATGTTGATCAATCGATTTTAATATAGTTTTTATTTTTTATTTTATTCTTAAATATTAAGATAACTTAATATATTAAATTAGTTATTTATTTGATAATTACATATATTGTTAGGATAAAAATTTTATACTAACATTTGATTATATATTTTCACAATATTTAAAGTGTTTTAACAATGTATGAAATATTAAACTCATTAAGTCAAATAATTATTGGATAATATTATTTTTTTTAAGTTGATAGTGAATATTAGTTAAATTTTAAAATTATTATTAATAATTATTTTATTTAACCCAAAATTTATTATGTATATCAATAATTTTCTTAACTTAATTTTATTCCATAACATATATGTAGAATATTAAAAGAAAAAAGAATGAAAATATTATTATGCTTAAAGAAAGTTATGTGAAGTAAAAAACTTAATTCAATTCAAAAAATACATTTAAAATTAAGAAAATTAATTTGTTATATAATTATATTTTTTTGTCTTTATGTGAAAATATAAGTTTAATATGTTTCATGAGAAAAATAAGTCAAAAATAAAAAAAAATTCATAAAATAAAATATTACAAAAAAATTGAAGAAAATTATTAATAATATTAAATATGAATAAAATTAGAAATAATAATAGAATATTAATTCAATTTGTGCAAAAGAATATTTGAAGGATATTTTATTAAAGTACATTAAATAGAGAATGATAATAGAAGAAAAGATGTAGCAACAATCACTCTCAAAAAATAAATATTGAATCACTTAAACTAACTAAACCTTAATCCCCCTCCCCAGCAAAAAAAAAAAACACCCTAACTAACCATATTTGGCCATTGCATTTACTTGATTCTTATATACAAAGATCACTCTTCACTTCATTATCTTGAACTTCCATATATTACAAGAAAGTGAGAAATAAATTTCATAACAATTTAAGAATTCAAATGTAGAAGATTCTGAGGGGAAAAAACAAGTGCAAAAAGGAAGCATAAAATATAAACAAAAATAATAACCAAACTAATAAAGAAAGCCAGTGAAAATAAAAATAAATAAGAGCCTCTTTGGATAAGCTTTTAAAAAAATGGGCTTTTTCTCTCTAAACTTTTTTAGTAAAGTTTTAAATTTTAGAAAAATATATTTTGTATTTGAATAGATATATGAGAAGTAGTTTTAATTATTAAAAGTACTTATAAATCTATTTGGATATAAATGAATAAAAGTACTTTTTATTGTCAAATTACAAAAAATATTAAAAAAGAGAAAAGAAAAGTAAGATTTGATAAGGAATAAAAAAGGAAGAATATGTATTATAATTTTAATTAAAGATAAGGAATATTTTTAGAAAATAATTTTATTAAAAATTATTTTTATTTCTACTTTTTTATAAGTTAGGTATTCCTAATTTTTAAAAAAATAATAAATTAATTTTTTTAATTGAAATATATTTTTAAAAATTATATTTAAATACCTATAAAAATTTATAGAAGTATTTTTTAAAAAAAAAATAAGTACTTTTTCTTGAAAGAAAGTCAATCCAAACGGATTCTAAAGAAAAAGCCAATAAAATATGAACTAAACTAAAATAAAGGAAAAATAACGAACGAAATACTATTTGTTTCAGAACGAAAATGAAGGCGCCTCCTGCTATACTTCTTATAAAAGTAGGGACTGCTCACACCTTAATATCTCAATTATTCATTCAAATGTCAATGACTGAGATTACATTAGGAACACCTCTACACTATTTATTGATGATGCACGCTAGAAGCATGACTCTTCTCTCTCTCTCTCTCTCTCTCTCTCTATCTTTCCCTTCATTGCCGCCCCTCTTCCTCCATGCCTCCACCCCATAAGGAGATGAATTCAAGCTTATCATTTGATCTCAGTGAAGCAAACTCTTTAACATTCTTTCCTTATGGAGTTATAGGGAAGAGTTAAACCAAAATTTCAGTTCTGGATATAGTTTAACTGAAATCTAGAACCACATTGAGCTAAAAAAAAAAATAATAAAAAATGCTCAAACAATGAAGCTCAAACATGGAAACCAGTGAGGTTGCGTGAAGCTCGAACATGGAAACAAGGTGGCAAGAATCAACTTACATTAATATGTAGCTTTGCTAATATGGAAATAGCAATTTTCACCTTTTGATGCAAATGGGATCAATCCACCAACAACTCTAGAGCCACACACACACACACACACACGGTGCACGATTTAGCTCATACCCACTTCAATTATGGCCTCATTTTCCACTTCCAACCACTTCACTGCCTTCATATTCCTCATCTTGTTCTTGAAAACCCAAGCTTCTGACCCAGTTCCATCCTTTTCCTTCATAGTTTGAGAAAGATCCAATATTTAACCAACGTGTGGCACTTTATGGCAATGCAAAGGTCGTCAATGGTGGCTCTGAGGTTCTGCTTTCTGGGAAAGTCATGTGCAAGAACCCCATCAAGCTTGTTGAAGGTGCATCAAGGGAAGTAATCTCATTCTCAACCCACTTTGCACTTTCAGTTTATGATGGGATGGCTTGGCTTTTGTTATGGTTCCTAGCGGTTTTGAAGGTGAGTTTTTTGATACGCATCAGTGGTGGGCTGGCCGCAGGTTGCAGGAACGGTGAACGGCAAGGATGGCGGCTTGATGGTTTTCCACCATTCTCGGAATGGGGTCACCGTGGATGATCGGGGGATGTGGCTGATGGGGGCGGGGGCGCGATCAGAGGTTGCTGGCGAGGAAAGCCAATGTTCAAGCGAGTGGTGTATCGGTGGTCTTGAGAGGGAGTAATTATAAGATGTTCTAGGTGTGTGATACTCCCTAAAAAGTAGGGAGTATAGCAGCAAGCGCCGAAAATGAAATGCTCTTGAAATTTGGATATAACTAGAAAATAACCTAGAATTTAGCATCAGTTGAGTTATCCTCTACCGATCTTCAGCAGGACAATGAGAGGATTTGCGTTGCCGTTAACCAAATTGGCGCCTCCTCCCCATTTGTGCAGTGCCAATGCCATCAACTCCTTCACTTGCCCCATTGCTCCAATTCACTCTCTCGTTCGCAACCCAAAACCAAAGCTCTTCACTTTGCTCTCTACCACCCAACGAGTCAATGCCAATGCAGAATTCTCGTCTTCTTCTGCTTCAACTTCAGTTACTGCCCAACAACAACGGCAAGAAGAAGATGATGAAGAAACCTTTCAAGTGCTGACATCTATGAAAAGTGATTACAATGATATAATGATAGTGGACACCCCAAAGTCTAGAGTGCTACTCCTTGATTCAACTCGTACCCCCTCCCTCTCTCTCTCTCTATCTCTCTCTCTCTCTCTAAGTCTGAATTGTTTTTTTGAAAAAAAATTCAAACTTTACTCCGTGGATGATCTGGGTGTGAAAAGTGTTCACATGGGGTCTCTTTCTTTGTGTGTTTTTCTCTATCTGAGTATGAATTTTTTCTTTTTAAAAAAAAAATCGAACTTTACTCCATGGATGATGTGGGTGTGAAAAGTGTTCAATTGGGGTCTTTGGGTGTAAAAGGCAAGGAAATTGTGTTGTTTGTTGTAGCCGTCAGTCTCCTTCAGACACCTGGCCAAGGGAGGCTGATGTGTCCGAATTTCTGGTTCTTTTTATTGTTGCAGATAATGTTCACAGCATTCTTTACAAGGAGCAAAAGTGGACTGGTTCCTACTGGGTATGTTGCTTTGATATTGTTGTTCTATTTTTTTTTTTTTTGGGTGTATACTTATGCAGTTATGAATTTGATGCATTCCCCCCCCCCCCCCCCCCCCCAAAAAAAAAAAATTGAAGGTTCAGGTATGTCATGATAAATGTAAGGTAAATTAATCAATTAGTCTCTATAGTTTCAACGTGTTTTAGATAGATCCCTGTACTTCAAAAGTTTTAATTGGTCCTTATATTTTAAAAATTTTGTAACTGGGTCCTATGTATATTATGCTTTGAAATGGGTCACGTATGTATGGTATAATAGAGAATAGATTGACCAATTAACAGTAAGGACCCAATTACAAAATTTTTAAAGTATAAGGATCCTATTAAAAACTTTAAAAGTATAGTGACCTATGTAAAACACTAAAATTATAGGGATCAACATATTAACTTAACCTAAAAGTAATAACTAGTGTTGATTACTTAGCATCAAAATTGAAGATATCAAGAACACCATGCCCTTGTATAGTGATGTACATATGTCAAAGTCATATTCAAATTGATTATAGGAAATGCTAATGTATATAGTTAAGTGTGTTGCTGTTTGTCTAAATTTGTACATTTTGTCCATATCTTGGTTTGATCTGGTCATAGTCCAATTATTAGTCAGGCCCTGATTGGGCTCTAAAATTAGCTCAATCAAATATTGAGCTGGAGCCAAATTAAACCCAACCTAATACAACCCATTTGCACCCTAAGAGGCCAATACTGTCATACAATTATTGAGATGGGGATAAACTAGTTCCTGGACCTACTTTGTCACGTTTTAAGTGAAAGTTGTCATTCATAAATTAGGTTGTTCTATATAGTCCATTGATGATGCAAGTTTCGTGATACCCTTTATATGAATACTATATTGCTAAAAAAGCTCAAATGTGGCCTCCAATCTAGTTTTCATTACCTCCAATCTAGTATTCATTGTCTAGTGATACCTATCTAATTAAAGCATATCCCATGCTGAGTCCTGCACCGATCAGATCACCATTAAATACTGAAGTGTTGAATAAAAAGCTAACGGTTCCATTATTGTGAAGAATGGCATGCAATCTAGCTTACATATTTAGTAAAACAAATAAATATAGATGCAATAGTCATATTGGATAAGAGCTAATGAGAAACTTCTGTTTGGTGTTAGGTGCCTGTGTTCCACTATCCAAACTATGAAGTATCAGTGAATTGTAAAATCATTTACATTATATTTTAAGTTCTCAAAACTCAGCTCTTTTGATGAAAATATGGCAAGTCAAATTGTAAATTAATATAAAGAAGCATCTTTTAGGAGTTACTCATGAAAGTAGTGAAATGAACAGTACTTTTGCTACTCCCTAACCCCTGATATATTGTTAGAAATTTGTCGATATGAGTACATTCTTTTACCCTTTTGCTGTCATATTCTTTGCGCATGGAGATAGTCAGGTAGAGCTATATAAATGAGTTTAATCATTCCTGAACTTTGTTATTAGTGTGTAACATAACCATGTGGTATGTTTGTATTGATGTGTACATAATAAATTAATTGTTCATCTCAGGGGTTTCTGAAATTGTTGCATTAAACAGGATGAGTTTGCCAGCTTGCCAGCTATTGTTCCTAAAGGTCCCATTGCTATCTTAGGTTTGGTAATTCATTTAATTTTAAGATGGAACATAATTTCTTGATTAATTTATACCATGAAATTCCCAAAATATCATTGATCTTGTAAGTAATATCATGCTGGTTTAAAATCCTTCAGGGTGGTGGAACTGCTGCTCATCTGATGCTTGACTTATGGCCTTCACTGCAGCTTGAGGGCTGGGAGATTGATGAAATTGTAATATATGCTTCTTTTCTGGAATGAAGTTTTTATAAATTTATATGGAGTTTCTCTGCTTTAGCCCTTACCTCTACTTCAGGGATCTCAAGCCAGTAACACTGTTGAATTTGATGAAACAGTGATTTCCTTAGAAACCTAATTGTTAAAATTGCAACTCCAAAGTCAATAATAAATTTCCAGTAAAAACAAAATAACCAACATGGCATTTCTACTTGAATATGCTTTAGGCTTTTAATTTGTTCTTGAGATGCTAATTCAAATTATGGATTGTACTCTCGTACTTTGGATATAGAAGTCCTCTTAATTGTCAGTTAACTTACCTATAATGTAGACCCTTTACTTTGTCAGTAGTTGACCATGTGTGTTAGGACACCATTAGTTAGTTAGCTACAGTTAGTTAGTTACTATTAGTTAGGGATTAGTATAAATAGAAGGGTTAGAGTAAAGAGAAAGGGTTTTTGATCATTTGTTAGTGAGACTTGGGAGAGCTAGAGGACTCTAGAATTTTCTCTGTATATTGTGATTCTTGAATAACACCAGTTTCTGATTCCAGTTCTAACACTGGTATCAGAGCTCTTGATTCCGGGAGCTTGTGAGGAGCTTTCAGCATGGAGAAGCAATGGAGAAGGGAGGTGCTTCCATCACGCAATGGAAGTGATGTCCGACGCTGGCTAAGAAGGGTGTGGGAGTATTTTCTTGATTATGACATTCCACAGGCGCAGTGGATACCTGAGGTAGCAGCAGCCCTTAGCAACCGTGAATACTACTGGTACTGGTGCTGGAAAAGAGACAACCTAGAAGCCAAATGGTGGGAATTTGTGAGGGCCATCTGTGATGAGGAAGAAAAAAGGGTTAAACAAGAGATTAGGGAGAAATCTCAGATTCCTGTGTTTGACAATGGTGATGTAGGTTCTTGGCTATGGCAGGTATGGGATCTCTATCTCATGCATGGGACACCAAAGGCACAAAGATTCCAGGAGGTGGAAGCCGCCCTTGGAGGAAGCCATCTTGGTTGGTTCCGATGGTGGAAGGCGCACACCCCAGACATGTGATGGGCGGAGTTCGTGACGGCCATGCGCCAACGCTTTCTGCCAGAGTCTGAAGGAGAACTTCGCGGTGGCAGCGAAGACACCGGCAGCAACAAAGAAACCAAAGGCCGCAACGACGCTCTCGAACGAGGGTCGCACCACCCTCGGCGAGAAGAAGTCGACGAAGGGCACAGTTGGGGGACCAATATGGTGGGTTTGCATGCGGCGGCCGGCATCATGTTGTTTGAGGCAGCGACGACAACTACTGCTCAACCTGACATTATCGATGACGATGGCAGTATCACCGATAGCACCACCAGCAGCGACGGCGTGGAGTATGGGAAGAAGGAGCCCCTGGAAAATGATGGCGGAGAACATGGCGAAAGGACCGCCAATGATCCACTTGTGGCGACCAGCGGGGTCTCTTCAACGGAGGTGCATGGAGAGATAGCAGCACTTCACGTTGGTAATGGCATCAATAGAAAGGAGGGAGGAAGGGGAACCGGCGACCAAGACCTAGATGCCATTGTGATAGTTGCAGCGGCTGTGCAAGCGGGAAGGCTGACATTGGTCAAGGTGGCAAGGGCGGCGGCACAACAAATCTTCGCGGGTGGTGGCGTGCAAAAGAAACAAAAACTAGGGCAAGATTGAGGGTGCACTAGATAGGGTTGGTCTTTACCCTAATGGGCCAGGCCCAAATTAGTGGAGGAACTACATTATGCAGTTCTGATGAAGGAAATTGTTTACACCTTAAGGGTCAAGCCCAATTCAACATACAACATTCACCAACATATTTTTTGAGGCTACTGGGCCCAGAACATTTTGATGTCATCTCAATTAAACAATAGGACCCTGGAGGAATTTATTTGTAAATGTCTAGTAATAAGTGCCTCTTCCCCCCACCTTGAGGACAAGGTGGATCTTTAGGGGGGGAGTAGTGTTAGGACACCATTAGTTAGTTAGTTATAGGTAGTTAGTTACTATTAGTTAGGGATTAGTATAAATAGAAGGGTTATAGTAAAGAGAAGGGGTTTTTGATCATTTGTTAGTGAGACTTGGGAGAGTTAGAGGACTCTAGAATTTCTTCTATATATTGTGATTCTTGAATAAACACCAATTTCTGATTCCAATTCTAACAATGTGTGACCAAAAGTGAACTTACAAGATGATGATAACTAACAAGGTATATAAATGTAGTAATTAAGGATATGATGAGGAGATTAATAGTTAATACCTGCCAATTTTGGTGGCTAGACTTACTACGCTTCTTTCAGTTTCGGAGGCTGATCTTGTCAATTAACTGTACATGGATTTGTTTCTTAAATTGCATACTGCACTAACATTGTGCATGTTAGAGCAATGAAGAAATTGACCCTCACCCTATTCTTTCGTTGAATGGACTTTGCAGTATAGGACTCACTGAGATAGAAGCTACCCAATTTAAAGCTAATCTTGTGCCCTTGCCATGTCATGTTGTCCTCTTCATGGATATTCACTTTCCCTCCTTTGATGAACCAACATTCTTTAGTCCAATATTAAGCATCACAAAAATGCTAATTATTGATGCCAGAAACTTTAGCGTAATATGCTGATATGATTTTTGAAAGTAAGCATCTTCTTGTAGAAATTTGATATGGAAACATTGGAAGTAAATTTAAGATATCCATTTTACAGGATAATCTCAATAAACATGTTCCTTATATATCTCACTTACTTAAAGAACTCTAGTCAATAATTTTTCCTCTGCAAAACTTGATGGTAATGTATTGCATTTACCTCCTAGATCTCAGTAGATGCTAGGTGCTGATTTTCTTTCTGCTCAAAACGGTTTGATTATTAGTCAGTTTCATATAAATTTCATGCCTTCTGATCCTGATATCATTTTAAACATTGATTTGATCCTGGACGCATTTGTCCTCACCTAATTCTTTTTCCTTGACAAATCAAATATTTCAGTTGATTGATAAAGCGAGAGATTATTTTGGCCTATCTGATCTGGAGAAGACAACAGAAGGTGGTGGCATTTTAAATGTTCATATCGGTGATGTCTTCATTCCGTCAGAGAATTTACGCAGAAAATATGCCGGTCAGTCATTTGTATTTCATATTACCTAGTTTATCTAGTTTGGTATTGGTTTTATTATCATATCCCTGGCTTTCAGAGGAGAGGAAAACAACTATCTTATGATAGCTTGTGTGGGTAGCCTATATACAAAACAAACCAACATTAATAAGAATTAACTAAAGATTTGATAAAAGTAACATGGTATAAGCATCAACAACTTTTACAGCAAATAAGGAAAACACCATCTACGTATATATCCAAAAAATCTTCCAACAACCCCATGTTACAGTAGGCTATGTTGTATCTGGTTGGTGTTTTCATCCACTTGTTTAATTGTACCTAGAAATGCTAAAGAAAGTAATGTAACAGTGAAGCGCAATTCAATTGATAATATCCAATCATAGATGCAGTGATGCATAGTTGAATTGATCATGTAGATGGATCTTTACTTCATGCAATGGCAACACACCGTTAAGATTACCTTTTCTCTTCATTTATTTATAGTGGATATTATTCTGCAACTGTTGGCCAACTCATATTTGAACAATTGTCAGGCATTGTAGTTGACTTGTTCTCTGATGGAAAAGTTTTGCCTCAGCTGCAAGAGGTATGTGGTTGTCGTTCAACATATAGATTTTCATGTTATAGGATTTTGTGAAGTTTACCTAGTTAGTAAAATAGGCAGTGTCAAATTTAAGCTTACACAACTCAAAAATAACATGAAGACAAAGTTGAATTGGCTTTTTCCTTTGTTTTTATCGGCTCTTGTCATTATGTCATTCATAAGCCAAATTTCTGTAAGAGATACCTGTGTATAGTTCAGGTCATTCCCTTATATGGGATCTTTGGATACTTGACATGACTGTGTCATATAAAGAGATGGACAAAAACTCTCACAGGGCCTCACTTCCATGCACAAGGTGCCACAAATTTTGTGATGTGTGGGGTCTTTGTGTTCATCTCTATCTTCACATGATATGAACATGGAAAAACTCATATAAGAGGATCTGAATCTAGGGTAACATCATTGTCTCTATCTTCACAGAATATCTGGGAATAATGTATGGAGCAAGCCTAAAGATAGTTATTATACAATACAAGTAGTGAGAAAAAGGGTGGTTGAGACTCCTACCTGATGGGGTTTAGGAAAGTAAATGTACACAGCCTTACACCCACAAGTGGAGAGGCTGTTTCCAACATGTGAACCCAAAACCTCTAGGTCACAAGGTAACATCCTTATCATTGCGGCAAGACTCTGAATCAGAATATATAGTTTGTATTATGGGAAAATGGAATCAGTAAAAGTGAAGACGGATGCAATTTAAAAACAATACACTTTGACTACTATAAGTGAAATTGGCTTTTGTGGCTTTTGCTTTGCATAAAAAGGAAGCGGTAAAAATGAGTAGCAATGGAAGTTGTAGAAATCCCTCAAGTTGCTTTGTCCCTAATTAGAAGACAAAAGTCATGAAGGAAAATTTTGATAATCTAAAAAATTTGTAATCTTTCTATGAAGGAAGAAAAATGTAACCTTTCCTTGTCTTGGTGATGAATGTCTATTTTTCTTAGGGTCTGTTTGGTTTGAGAAAATATTTTCTATTTTCATTTCCTATTTTCAATTTTAATTATAAAAATATCACCTTGTCTTCAATCTATTTCCCTTTTTAGGAAATTGTGAAGGAAACGGTGAAAACAAGATTTTGTTGTTTTCACTATTTCCTTTACAAAATCCTGAAAATAGAAAATAGATTGAAAACAAACAATCATTCTTGTAATTAAAATTGAAAGCAAGAAATGAAAACAGATATTATTTTTTGAAATCAAACTGACCCTTAGATTTTCAATGTCCCTTATATTTCTGATTTTTTACAAAAAGACTCCTCCTATGAGCTTTTAAGAATTTGCTATCTATATCACAATTCAGTAATTCACAAGCAGATTTTTGGTGCATCCCTCTTATTCGAAAATCAAGGAATATATATACCAATCAGAAAAAGTACTTCCTACTTCTTATAGTTCTGTTTCAACATTCTTTGTCTACAACATGTATAAACTTGTGATGCAACTTTTTGTTAAACTGAGGATTAAGTAATCATAAAGAAGAAATTAATAAAAACAATTAAGATTGATAATTTATTAATTGTGTATGAGCATATTCTTGCAGTGATATGCTTAAACTTCTCTTTTTCTTGAGATTCCCAGGTAAAGAGAATAAACTTTATACCAAGTCATGGTGTGATAGCATTATGTTTCACAGTTCTTAATGTGTTTGACAGGTTAATACTTGGTTGGAGTTACATGAGAGATTGATGCCTGATGGTCGTTTTATGGTGAACTGTGGTGGCATTGATGGGGAACCAAGTGGGATTGAAGGAATTACTGATCCAGAAATTTTATCAAGTGATGAGACATGGTTACTAAATCCAACACTGAAAGCATTATACAAGGCATTTCTTGGACAAGTAGGCTTCTGTTGCTAATGGCATTGTTCCTGTCATGATTTCTTCATTGATTTCATGCCTTACACTATAATAGACATAGTACTTCTAAACACAACATGTGATCTTTATATGTTAAATTATTCATAAGATGAAAGTAAAAAGATACCAAGTCCTTTGTAGACCCACAGGTGCAATAAGTACAGGATGGGAATATTGATAACGTTCATGTTAATGGGCTGAAGCATAACAAGATGCTGAACGTGGCAGTGAGAGGAAGGGGAGAGGTTGTCTGGAGGAGTGAGGTGTGAATTCAATTAGGAAAGAGGATAAAAAGAAAAGAGGGAGAGGAGGGGAGGGGAGGGCATCCAGAAATTGAGTGAAGATTTTGGGGCTGTTTGACCAGCATGGTTGGCTCCACTAAGTTTGCGAGGATCTCTATGTTTTTCGTATACATTGTCCTTCCTAGTTACACAGGTCTATTCTATATATAGAGATTTTTTCAATAAAATTACTGTTCTGTTTCTGGGTTCTTATCATCCTTACACTAGAGCAAAAGGTTTCTTAAAAGTAATTGCTACTGTAAAATGTATTGACAGATTCCAGGATTGTGTATGATCCATATTAGCATACAAGGAAGCTTTTAAGCAAATATAAAAGACTGGGATACTATGCTTGTCTGGAGACCTTTTACATATTGGGAGTTTAGGCTTTAATGAGGCTAAAATACAAGGTTTGAAGTCCTTAGGTTGATTATAATGCTTGGCCTGTTGAATAGTGCTCTATTTAAGAGGTAATGGGATATCATGGGTTCTTTATGCCTCCAAATCTTATACTCTGGTGATTAAGTTACACTGGTCAAGCAGAGACAATTATTGTGTTGTCAAACACTTACACTGCCGGTGTAAATATGTCATGCATCATGCATGATGATTTGAAATGTTGCTCCTTCATTAGACAATTGAAATGCAGGGCACCTAACAATTGTGTAAAATACTGAAGTTAACTTTTCGGATTTCAACTATTTGCAAATTTATTAAATGAGTTTCTATTTCACTGGATAATTGATACCACTATGGCAAAACTGAAAACCATGTGGGATTTCAAGACAAAAAGAAAGCAGATCATTTTGAGACAAAGAAAAAACAAATACACATTACAATGCTGCAATTATTTCAGTGTGGGATCACAATATTGGGTCATTTAGAGTTTTCCAATTTAAATTAACTACGTATTGCATGGAAAAGTTTGTCATGTTTATTCATGAATACCTGTTGCACTTGTGCCAGTTTGACACCCTATGTCTTTGTGATTTTTTATTGTTTTTAAAGATGCTTACAGTTTGTATTTGAATTTCTCAGTTAAGTTGGAAGAGAATGCCAAAGGAAAGTGGTGAAAATTTTATGGCACTCACAGGACCCTTGCCTGATCTGGAATCTTGGTCTGCTAGTGTCCCATCTCCTCTAAGCACAAACGTGAAGGATTGGAGACCTTGTGGGCAGGTTTCTAGAATCTGATCTTAACAGTTCATAGCTAAAACGAAATATGTTTTGTAGGGCAAGAAGTGCAATTAGTTTTCTGAAACTGTTTCAAACTATTATCCTTTTTGTCATTTTCTTCGAGATAAAGGTATATTATGCAAAATGCTGCCCAGAAAGAAAGCTTCACTACTAAATTTAACTTGATTGTACTATTCCTACTTGAGTTATTTAGCTTAGTTGGCATTTTGTATTGGATTTGGATGACTTGGGCTTGGTAGAAGGAGGTGAGCATGGATAAGGTGTGGAATACTTGGACAGAGCCAACTTGATCCAAAAGCGAGCATAACGATCTTGGCATCTAAGCCTTATAAAATAGAAATCATTATTCTCTCTCCCATTCTTCCAAGAAAAATGATTAGGGGACACATCTTTTGCGACATAATACGCGATGCATACGGAATAAGTGAGTAAAACGACAAAAATACTTGGATGATGGGTTCCATATAATCATTATTATTTTTGTTTAATTTTTTTTATCCAAAAATTTGCCATTGTATTGTTCAAGACACTAGTAAGTTTTGCATTTTACACACACACACACACACACACACACACACACACATATATATATATATATATATATATATATATATATATATATATATATATGTAAAATTTATCAGCATTTTTTAACAATAAGTTGGTAACTTTCTGGAAAAAAAAATGAACAAAAGTAATAATGATCATGTGGGGTCTATTATCTAAGCATTTTTGTTATTTTGCTCACTTTTTCGTATGTATCACATACTGTATCGCAAAAAATGTGTCTTTCTATCACTACTCTTCTTCCAATGTGCGACATTGTATTCCACAACACATGTTCTTCATCACTCAACCTCACACATGTCATTCAATTTTTTATCTCTTTTTTTTTAAAGAAAAAAAATCTTATGTTTGGGAACCTTAGATTGCATTTGAACTCCAAATAGGCTGCAATTGGACTCTTCATATATGTCAGTTTTTTTTTTTTGTCTGTCTCAATAGAATCATCAGTATTTGGCCCCTATTATCAGGAATTCGATTAATCTGGCTTGATTTGATAGAGGTCCTTCAAAAGGGTAGAGGTTTTCCGGTGAGAATTTTTTCTATCAAAACTTCATATTTTAGCTTCGTTCTTAGCTGCAATGCAAGTGGTTTTATTTTATTATTTATTTATTTATTTTGTCTTATACACACACACACATTAGGGGGGAAGGGAGGGTGGTCTCTGACCTCAAAATCAAACCCGTGACTCGTGACTACCTTAAGTGCACCTCTTGCAGAGGCACGGTCGATGACCATTTGTGCTGGCCTCGCAATGGGATCTTTTCAATGCAAGTGGATTCGACATGGCCTCATCTTTACTTCGTAGCCGGGCTAACTTCCATGACTAATTACTCAAACTTGGCAACTAGTCACTGGTTGTAGTTTATATGGCAATCGCACAATCACTTTGTTGTGTGGGCTTTTACAACAAAATATGGACTGAGGTACTCATCTGGATTTTGAATCATTTCGGCTTCATCCTTGTATTCCACACCTTTCCAATGCCAACACTCTTCCACTAAGCCCAATACAAGATGCCAATATCATATAGGAGCTTAGATGATCTTGTCTCCACAATCGAAGAAAAGAAAAAAAGGGATGATCTTGTAAAGACAATATAATGAGAGACAAGATCATCCAAGCCTCATGAACCCAAAAAAAAAAAAAAAAAAAAAAAAAGATCATCCAAGCCTTATAAACTATTATTTGTCTCTCCTTCTTCTAACGTAGGCATTGTGTACCACACACACGTGTGCTCTTCAACAAGCTTAATTTTCAATGAGTAGTCCTGATCTGCTATGATAGATGAAGTCCAAGTATAATTAGTGCAGGTCATATATGTTGAATAAGTGTGAAGGGTTTGTAACCTGTGCCTCCACAATAAATTTAAGCTCTATGAAGAACAAAGTCCTAGGGATAATCTTGATCTATCATTAATATAAAATTTTTTAACATTATCATCTAATCATATATTGTATCAATACTACTGTAGAGACTAAGGCTTTTCACTTTAAAGATGTTTTTACACAATTTGCACGTCATGGTTGACCCGATTGTGAAAAAGCACTAATTTAAATCCAGGACTTGATTCAAACAACTAAACTATGATCCTAATGAGAAAGAATTCAGGTTTAATCTTTAAAGAACATATAGGAAGGCACTGAAAATTCAAAAATAGTAAGTTTTGACCAGACAAAAATAAGGATTGGCAATTTGGCAGTAAAAAAAGCCATAAACAAAGTCTCTTTTTACACTGCTTGATCTAATGATCTTACAGCAAACCTGCTTCTTTTGCCATATGATGAGTGTGAAAATCCGAGGTATAGGCTTTAGGAGATAAAGTGTAAATGAGATTGAGATTACGGCTTTCAATTTCAATGTCTCAAAAAGCGAAGTCAAGAAGCGGCGCTCTATACCTTTTTTTAGATTTTTATTTGCTGTAGTTTGCGCGAAAACTGGTTCATGAGGTTCTCGCGTTCAACCTGTTCCAACTTATCCACCATGCATATCAATTTGGTAGTTGGAGCTACATTATTATAATTATAATAATAATAATATTGTTATTATTGTAACTTGTGGAATGGTTGCATTGCAATTAACATGTACTGTTCTCTACTAGTATGAAGTAATAATCAACTTGTAGCCAATGGGTTTCTAGATAATCAACTTTATGCAAATGGGGTTCTCTTATTTTAGCCAAAAAAAGTGAAGGGGTTCTTTTGCCGTTATGTCACTACGCTACCAATCCAATAATTATTATAAAGGTGCCAATTGATTCCCATTCACCATGCATCAAATATTCAAATTCAAACTAGGTAGCCATCGTACATGTTCATCTCATAGCAAGAGCTAGTTATATATGTTGTCCTTGGAATCAAAGAACATGTAATGTGCCGTTCAGCTTCATTTAGACCATACATTAGACCAGGCATAGGATTCCCCATATCCATTAAGCCAAAAATATTAATGCTGTGCAGTGTTCGTAAAGGCAACGGCACCAGCACTAGCAAGCAAGATGCATGTGTATGTAGCATATAATAAACAATTAACAAGGGAAATGGTTATATATGGTGCAGCAGATTAGTAGCTAAGAGTTAATGGGTGTGTTTAAAGAAGGAAGTCACAGTTATAATGAGAAGCAAAAGCCATATAATGTGGTCTTTTGATTAAGTTCATTCATTACATTCATCAGCGTGGTTGACCAGCTAAGTAACACAGAGACTCTTTTTTCATGTGGAAATGAATAGGGGGGAGGAGGTTGCGTGGGAATCCCTTCGGTGAATTTTGTGTGTGTATAAGAGTCACTAAAACAAAGCCATTCAGATCCCGTTTTTGCACCTATTTTGTAATGAGGATTTATGTGACCGAGGCCTTGAATTGTGTATTCTGTGTTAAATCTGCACGTGTATAAGCCACGGACTTTAAGGGGATTTGATTTCTCTCTTATACCCCTCCACTTTTTTTAATTGTTAATTTTGTGTAAATAATGCAATGTGCAAAACAAACCCCACACCGACCTAGTGATCCACACCTGCATTTTGGGCTTATTATCTACTAGAAAGCATTGTGCAAATAATACACAAGAACTTATTATGGGGAAAAAAAATTATAATTTATATACTTAAAACATTTACTAATATAAACTAGTAATCTTTGTGGTATATATTAGTATATGATGTTATATAATACTTTCTTCATTTTAGAATATCTATCCAATTTTGATATTTTAGAGTTTCAGAATATCTATCTATTTCTAATTTTAAGATAGTATCAATTTTTTTTTCAATTATATGCTTAATTTAATTGTCACTCACTATTATCGTAATTAGAGTTAAGAATATACTAGACTAACCTACTATCATCTATGTAAAGAAAATAATTGTAACATTAATTATATTAATGAAAGTATATTTCTTTAGACAAAGGTAATTTCATCTATTTATATAATTTTAAATTACTCTTAACGTTAATTTTTCTTTTCTTAATTTGTGTGTTTTTTGGTTTTGGATAGATATTTTAAAATGGAAAGAGTATAAAATTAGAAGATTCATGTGAAAATTCTACGTGGCCCCACTTTATGATATTATGAGTTTAGGATAACTATTATACAATAACAGAACAAAGGTGCTTGCCTAACTTTGTCACAAAATTACATATGATTGAGTCATATGAGATAGAGACAATTTTGTAGACTCTCACCACATATTTCTGCATCATTTCGGATACATACTAACAAGCTGTGTTTTTATGGTTAAAATTATATATGTTGTCCTGAGATTCTGTCAGCATGTATGACAAAAGGTAATGCATATCTTTGGATCAAAAACTTCAGGACAAGGGTGTGGTCAAGGACATGTTGATGTTATCCATGTATCATGTACAAGCAAACAAATGTGGTCTCAAGTAACTACCAAAGAATGCCATCTCTTTCCATGGAATACATGAAAGAACAAACGAGTCACAAAATAAGCGAAATGATATGTTAGAGGTTAAGAAAAAAAGAAGAAGCAATAATCAGGAAAAGCTTATACAAATTAGAAAATCTGTAAAAGTTGTGAGGCTTAAATGGTCATTTTAGTTTAATTTGCTTGCTTAGCTTAATTACTTCATTGATTTTATTATCACCTAGGATCCGGAATCATGATACATCGTCCATAGGCAGCTGTCGCTGCATCCCAATAACTCAAAACATATAAATTGGTCATTAATTAATCAATTAACTAATATTGCGTATGATCTTAGGTGGTGAATAATGACTATATATGCACACTGATGGAATTAGAAGCCCAAGGTTTGACACTTAACACTGAATTTGATGCAAATTCGTCACTTTTATGAGCATGATTCAAGGCTTGCCGCTAGATCTTCATCCTTTGATTAGTTGACTGCAGCTTTACAAACCCCTAATGTAATCAGAAAAATAATTAACTATCCTAAGTAAATTAAAATATTTAGATATTAGTGCAAGCTCTCAGCAGGCTTATAACAAGCCACAAAGACAAGCTCACTTGTACAGATTCAAACCAACGATATAATTTTGGACTTGTGAATCATGATAATATTTTAAATAATGATAACTTTTTGTTATAACAAATAACTATAGTTTTAATCATTTATATTATGATAACATTAAGGTGCATGTATTGGGAATATTGGAATGAGCTGAAAATGCCTATCATTCTTTCTTTGACTTTGACTACCTGTCCATGAGAGAAGGAATAATTGAAGACAGATAGATTTTCTCATTTTCATATTGTAATTAAATGAACAAAATCTAGAAACTAAAAAACAAAAACCACATTTTTTTTTAATACATTACAAGTAAAATGAGAACAAAACCAAAAGAAGTTACTGTTTCTGTGTGGATTAGTAATTGCCAGTTAAGCAGATTTTCTTCATTGTAATGAGGCGAAAGTTGGGAGCAAGGTCTCCCATTCAACGGACACTTACCAAAGCCTATTTTATATATTATTACACAAACAATACTTATGTGTCTATTATCATTATTCATATCATATATAGAAAAAACAATAATTACCCACTTGAAAGTTTATATCATTACAAGGGGTGGTCAAGAGTAAGCTCTATATTAGTGTACCTTTCTGATATCATCATCATCATCATAACACAGCTATTCAGCAGCTCAGACCGTTCAATAATTTACTTAATTCTTCTTCTTCTACGTTTGGTTACAGCAACATATAATAAAGTAAAATACAATTTTTATATATTTCTGTGCCCATTCTTGGTTGTCAGTCCTTGTTAGAGAAGCCAGCATTTTGCACTGATCCACACATATCTATCTCTCTCTCTCTCTCTCTCTCTATCTATCTCTTAAAACCCACGTCCGTGCCCTTGAAGCTAAGAAAGTAAGAAACAGTGCAACCTAAGCCTCCTTGTTTGTCCCCTTCCTCCTGTGTAGTTCTTTGTCTGCTTTCCTTTGTCCGGGAGGGGTTTCATTTTGCTTATCACAAAAGGTTTGTATGCTTTGTGTTATGTTGTTTTGCCATCACTTCTTCTTTTTGTGTCATGAAGCTTTTCGTTTTTTGGCTTGTTGAATTTTTTTTGTTTCTTTTCTCTTGGATTCTTTCGTTTGTGTCTTTGTCACATCATTTCAGAACCCCTTTTGAGTCTTTGGTGCTTAATTATGACCCTGAAATTCTTGCATAAATCATAAGTTGTGCTTTCATAGCTCTTGTTTTAATTAGGTTTGAAAATGATAGTACTTATATTTGGTTCAAACTGAAAGTTTTAGGAGAGAAGCAACAAGGGTTTTGTTTGTTTGATTCTTGATTCTTTTCATTTCATTTCATTCAACTTAATTATAAGTTAAAGGGGTTTTATTAACTGGAAACCTAATGCATGTTTTTGACTTAGTTACATACAAAAACATATTAAGATGAAGACTGGTCACTTTTCCTTTTTTTTTTTTTTTCCCTTCCTCTATCTTTTAATTTTTCTTTCTACCTTTTTTTGGATCGTACCTAATCCCTTCCATGCACGTAAAAATTCAAACTGATATGAATGATTGTTGGTGTTTAATTTGTTTAAACAAATGCATGTATATGAGGCATAGCATACATATTCCTGTCTTTCTGCTGTTTCTAAGGGGTTGTGTTCTGAGATATACATGCACATAGTGATAGAGGGAAGCATGGACATAAGTTCTTTCTTGTTAATTTCTTATTATTAAGTTGGTTCTAAGTCAAATAGCTTTAAGCAGTTCAAGTTCAATATCATGGAATAAAAGGTCTAGGTCCTGAAGCTTGATTTTCCAGCAGTCATGAATATATATGGTCAGAAAAGTTACCTGCCTACGTTTTCTTTAAGGATCTACCTAGGTTTATAGATCTCATATTCATACTCATCGTGTCAGGAAATGTCTCCTATATTGTGCATGGAGACAATTTTAATTCTATATACTCAATAATTTCTGTTATATACGTAACTCATCATATCTTATTCACTGAACTTATACAAAATCACAATTAATTAGAAGTTTTTAGCTAGATTGCATGATTTTAAACAATATTATATACATTTTTTTCTAAGTTCCTTGAATATTATTTTTTTAAGTCATAGAGTAGCTTTTGACAGTGAAGATGGGGAACATATGATCTCGAGATTATCAATTTTTGGCCACCATTTTTGAATTTCTGCAACATGGACTGGTAGTTCAGACCTGCTAAACAATTAGTCCTTAACAAAACTGTTTCATCTACCATGCTATAAGCCAAATCCAAGAATTAACAAAAGTAGATCATTCTTTTCTTTTTCAGGTAGCAGAATCAGAAAACCTGCAGACAGTGCAGAATGATGGCAGGTACTGGACAATTAACAGTTCCCCCGGGCTTCCGGTTCCACCCTACTGATGAGGAGCTTCTCTACTATTACCTGAGGAAGAAAGTCTCCTATGAAGCCATTGACCTTGATGTCATCAGAGAAGTAGATCTGAACAAACTTGAGCCTTGGGACCTCAAAGGTACAAACATGCATTCATTGTTCAAAAAATCTATCTATAAATGCTTATCGTAATTAAATTAAGTTCTCTTCACTTCTCAGTATCATAGAAATAATTGGCATATCGTGAACATATATACTAGTACAACCAAAGGTTTAATTGGTCTATACCATATAGAGTATGCTTAAATATAGCTAAACCATCCTTGTCTTTTGTTCCATTCTATCTAGGGTTTTACTAGCATGGAAAGAAAACACAAAAGGCTTGTTAACTTTGGAAGTTATATATATGTATGAAACAATAGTAATTACTTACTTGTATATGATGCTTGAGTTTTTGATTAAAAGAAGTAGGTAATAAATGTTTCTTTGTATCTTGAATGGTTCATGTGTGGACATGCAGATAAATGTAGGATAGGGTCAGGGCCTCAGAATGAGTGGTATTTCTTCAGCCACAAAGACAAGAAATACCCTACAGGAACCAGGACTAATAGAGCAACCACTGCTGGTTTTTGGAAAGCTACTGGAAGGGACAAGGCCATATACCACAGCAATTCCAAGAGAATTGGCATGAGGAAAACCCTAGTGTTCTACACTGGCCGTGCCCCTCATGGCCAGAAGACTGATTGGATCATGCATGAGTACCGCCTCGATGAAGATGACGCTGAAGTTCAGGTGAGAAAGCCACACAAAACACATACACTTTTAAGTTTAATTTCAACAATATTCAGTCTCTAGATCTTTTGGTTAAGCTATTGATACCAAATATATCATTATATTTCTAGTGAAAACTTGACATTTTTTGAGCACATATTCTTCAAAAAATGAGTGCTGTGTTGCTGCCTGATCCATGTAGCTGAACTCACATAGTGGATAAGGTTCAGTTATTATTGTTGTATGCTTCGAAAAATGAGTGCTAGGGATCCAAGTTACAATATATAATGACAAAGTTTTAATGCACTTTGCAGGAAGATGGGTGGGTGGTATGCAGGGTTTTCAAAAAGAAGAACCAAAATAGGGGTTTCCAACAAGAAATAGAAGAAGAAGAGCACTTAACCCACATGAGAGCAAGTGGTCCTTGCCAGGTTCTGGAGCCAAAACATCATCACATGCAAGGACTATATGATTACACCTTTGATGGTTCAATGCACCTACCACAGTTGTTCAGTCCAGAATCAGCTGTGGCACACACTTCCCTGGCCTCATCTATGAATGCCATGGACATCCTTGAGTGCTCTCAGAACCTGCTGAGGCTCACAACAACCACTGGCTGTGGACTTAATCTCATGCAACACCCAGGGGAGAGGTTCAATGGTGATTGGTCATTCTTGGACAAGCTCCTTGCATCACACCATGGCACCATGGATCAGCATCACCATCCACAAACCAAATGTAACAACCCTCCACCTCAGCATGCTGCTGCAGCTGCTGTGGGCACTTCATCTCAGAAGTTTCCTTTTCACTACCTTGGCTGTGAGAACCATGATATTATGAAATTTTCCAAGTAGGATGTGATGATTACATATATAGTGTTATCATAATTAAGTGAGGTGAGAAATTCGGTTTCTAGTATGTGTATTGAAGCATCCTGTTAGATACTCATTGGAAAATTCCACTCATTTAATATTTAGTTATTTCTTTTGAGTATCAATTGTATATATATGTATCTTTTAAGTTTTCAAGCTGTTTAATAGCATGCTATCCACGAATATGCATGTATATGTCTTAGCTAATGGGGTAACCTAATTATCGTTGCTGCATAATTAACCTCAATTATGTCATAATGCATTAGCCTCCTTAATACAAAATTGAGGGCGTGCCAAAAATTAGAGGGAATTAACTTGTAGGACATATGTATGCATAATATATACATGTACGTGCACGGCAAATGTATACATGCATGTATATATGTGTGTGTACATATATGATGAAAAATGTGTTAATTCAGAAACCACCTTCTGGCTTGACACGTGTAATTAATAATATCTTAACTGACTTAATCAATGCATGAAAAGAATAAACCAGCTTGTCGCTTCACACTATGTAATTATAATCTTAAACAATGATATTCTTAATTACAAGTTATTATATAATAAAGTTCAATATGTATAAGCTTATACCCAGGTAATCTCAACTTTGAAAGTTCTTTTCGCAACAATGCTTCTTTTTAACATCTGTTTCCTTGAATTTCCTTTGAGACATTTCAGGTCGTATTGTTATACGAAGCTCTTACAAATGATTAAACTCTGTTAAATGTCTCTATCTGAAAAGATCAAGGCCACATAGTCAAAACAAATGGCTCGAATTTTTGATAGAAAACTTGGGTAGTCATTGGATAAAATAAAGTACTATATAACCCACTTACTTATATATCTAAGGACCAATAAACATGTTACATCGTTACAATCCTAACAAAAATCTGACTCTCTAATATTTTTCATCTCATCAGTATTTTCCCAATTTGTCTCTCAACTCATTCCTCAAAACTCTTTTAACACATATTAGGGTTCATTCTCGTGATACCAAGCTGAATCTTGTTCATCAGAATCTGATAGGTTGTAGAAGCTAGACGTTTCCTCTAGCTGAGTAGCTGTAGCCATGGCTGTTATACACCAACCTCAACTTACATTTATAACTTTTCTGCTTTAATATTTAACCATATATATCTATCAGTTTAGAAAGGAGAAATGTTGTTTGCACTTATTTTATGAACTTATTGTAGATACATAATGAGAGAGAATGATATAAGATAGTAGATATTGAAAAATAAAAAATATTGAACTCACATCTTTGTATAATCTTTCTCTCATTGTATTCCATAAAATAAGTACAAATTAACATTACAAATAAAATTGTATGGACTTGCTATGGATGATCTTCCTAGCTATAATGTAATTGGAGAAACGAATTGGTTTAAGTGCGCGTATACATTGATCAAAACATAAGCTAATATCTCTATAAACAGGCGAATATATTCAAATTTTGAGTGGCTCAGCGAAAATGTTTCAGTGAATATTACACTTTCATAGAGGTTCTCAATATAAAGAAAAAGTTGGAATAATCTGTCACTCCTTTTGTATATCCAATCTTGGATGGCACCCCAAGTTTTTAATGAGAGGAGAGGATGTACTAAGTGCCTTATAAGTATATGCTAGCTTAGTATTCTGATACACGTATATTGATCTAGATGTATATAAAACTAATAATTAAAAAAATCAATGTCTAGTGCTAGAGAATCTCAATATTACTCTCAAAATTGTAACATCCTCAATCCAAAAGAAAGAAATCATAAAGAAGCACTAATTACTAAGCAAATTCATATAAAATTAAGCGAAAATAAACTTATAGAGTAGTCTTTGTATTAGACGACGTTGGTTATTTGTGATCCCTTTATTCTTCAATGAGCAATCTAGACCAACGTGTTCAGTTGGCGCATTAAGAAAATGCTATACTATAGCACAAAGAAGCTCATTATGAATATAGAAGACTCCAGGTGTTCAATCTTTTTTATTTTCGTGAAAAAATATTTAAAGATAGGAGAAGTTATCCCATATTATATCTTTCAAACTTCAGGCCATGTCACAAATCATAACAAGTAATGGCTTATTAAATTATTTAGTTTTAGCTTAATTATCAATAAAAAAACCACCGTCAGAAAGCAAGGTATCTAATATGATAGCTATGCTTTACATGTGTTCAACAATATTAAACCAAAATATCTTACAATTATTAAGGAATGGCTGAATATATATATATATATAACTGCTGGTATATAAGTAAATCTTCTTTATTCAAGAACAAATTTTATTTGATTTGTTAATTTTGATAAGATTGCAAGAGCTTTAGTAACACAGTAATTATTAGAGTTTTTCAACTTAAAATCCCTAACTTTAAAATGAACAATGTTATTTTGTACAAAAAAAAAATTAATTACAAAGTTGGCTACAAAAAGTAAGAATGCATCAATACAATGATGTGGGGAAAAAAAAAAATAGTATGTATATACATACCTATCACATACATCACAAACCAATCGTACATTCATAGAATGAAATCTTTTTCTTTCAAATCAGCTTTTATTTCTTCAAAACTAACAAGAGAACCAAATAATTATTATACTCGAGACACTATACATGTCAATTCCTGCAGGCACCCAAAGTCACCAGAATTTGCTTTCAACACCAGAATTTGCTTTCAACATTCAATTGGAGTCGTATGTATATGAAACACTAAGGAATCATAAAAGGAACGGTTTTGTACTTCTATGATCACCTTTTTTTTTCAAGAATAAACAAGTCAAACGCACACTTGTCTTCAGATTTTTAAGGCAGTAGAAAGCGTTAGAGCAAAGACAAAGCCAAATTACAGCAGAATATTTAACCTTTTTGTTTGAGTTTGGCGTCTTACCACATAACTCCATCTGTTTAATTACAAGGTATTGAAGAATTGATTCGTATTTGATCTTTAAGAAAGGAATTTTAGATGAACAAGTGTCATGTGGGTAACGACGGCACTCAACTATCCATTATAACAAATGAGTTGGTAAGTATTATCTTTTCTTGCATATTAAGAGTTTGTCAATTTATAGCTAGCAAGTTCACACACATAGTCAACGGACACAAGCCTAATTTGTGGGAATCTCCGCCTTGAATGATAGCCCAAAGATGATAGGACTGCGAACGATAGATGTGAAACTCCAGTCTTTTCAAGCAATACGAAGAAATGTCCAAAGTAATACAAATTCCCTTCCATCAATCTCAGAGGGCAATATGCTCCAATATGATGGGTAAGTGATAACGGAACCTACTTGTTTCTGTTATTAGAATTTAGAAAGTTGTTTGCTTTTACTACATTAAGAGGAGTTCGGCATCCCTCCAAGATATGCTAAAGATTCGTGAATCTCATAAAATAATGTTCCATGCCATGTTATGCACCTTTACTCCACATTAACAATTTCTTTTTAAAGTTTATTATACTTCAATTAATCTTGCTCAAATTGAATTGATTTATTATGAGCATAATTCTCTTTCAATATTAATTTTTTTAATTTAGAACTAGAACGTAATATTTTATTTAAGAAAAGAAGATATCAAATTATCTGATTAAACAAAATGTTAGTTAATATTAATGAGCGCATAGATTTGGCGGAGAATTGGTTTACCTTAACTAGACATTTTGAGTTTGAAATTTGGATATGTAACTATAATATAAATCAGAGGGGAGAGTTTTGACATCTTATCTTATTTGGTTTCAACGTAATCGCTATTAGAATACATACAGGAGCGAGGGAGGGTGGGTGGGAATTGATTAACCCACGTCAACTTCAGTGTACCTTAGGTACACCTGGGTAGTTGGGTGGCCATAAAACTGATAATATATAGTACCTGCACACGCATGGCCGCGTAGGACAGATAAACGTTACCAGTGCATGCAGTAGAATATTAATATTACTTACATGTTTTACCTACTTCTTGGTATAAAGGCATGAAGTAATCCACCAAGAAAAGTAAAGGCATTAAATAGAATCCATTATAATTTAACAACATTCAAATTGCATACACATTTAGTATATAATATATATATCCTGCTATTATATTTTCAAAGCATAAATTTAGGGACACAAATTAATTATAAGAGCTTTTGATCATTAGATTAGGTCAGCTAGAACTTTTAATTTAACGATTTACAATCCATATTGTTTTTCTTCGAAAAATATATATTTTCATTTGTACTATTATATAAACGAGGATTTCCCATTCTCGTGAAAAAAAGTTCAAATTATTATCAATAACTATCTTTAAAAATTTTTAAATAAATATAAAATACAATACTTCTTGTCCTTTAATTTTACAACTATTTTCAAACATTCATGAACTTTTTATTAAAAAGTTATAATTAACTACAAAAGATCTTCATTGTTACTTATCTTAATTAGTATTTTAAAATGTACCAACAGATAGTAATATTTTTAAAAAAAAAGTTCATTGTATTGTTGTATTTACTTAAACACTTATTGTTATTATTATTATTATTATTATCCTTACACAAATAAATTAAAAAACTAAATTGACAAGTATGTCATACCAGTCAACACACTAGTTTACATGGTCCGAATTAAAAAAAAATTATAAAAAAAAGTTCATTGTATTGTTGTATTCACTTAAACACTTATTGTTATTATTATTATTATTATTATTATCCTTACACAAATAAATTAAAAAACTAAATTGACAAGTATGTCATACCAGTCAACACACTAGTTTACATGGTCCGAATTAAAAACAAATTAATTAAATAGTACAAAAACAAATTAAAAAATTTTAAAAATTGATTATTGCATATACATAAACAATCTTTCACTCTCACACATTCACATATAACTCAAAGAAATAAATTAAAAATGTTCTAAATACCCTGTAAGCCTTCCCCTCTACCACTAAACAGCTTCACAACTGTCATAAGAATATAGCTGGAAGTGAGCCGAGCCGAGCCGAGTTCGAGCTTGGTATAGCTCAAACTTGGCTCTATAGTTTTGAGCTTGGCTCAATAATAAATAAGTTTAATTTTTAAGATTCAAGTTCAGCTTGTTAAAAGCTTACGAGTTGCCTCGAGCTTGATGAGTTAACTTGATTAGATATATATTGAGCTTTTTGGCTATTATAAGTACATAGCCTATTTTCAACTATATATATATATATATATAGCTCATGAGCTCAATTTATTGAGCTATTAATAAATCAAGTTAAAAATAGCTCACAATCTGACTTGACTCATTTCCAACCCTACACAAGAAAGGGGCTCACCACTAAACATAAGCTGCAAAGCACAAGAACTTCCCTCCACTTAGACAATAAGGTCATGTTGGTTTGAAATTGGAAATATATATGAATAAGAGTAGGAATATAATGAATGAAATGGAATATTCATTCCTATGATTTATGTGGTATATATGGATAACAATGAAAAGATGGTTTCATTTTGCTTTATGATTAATGTGTTATTCTTGATAAACAACTAAATAACTAGTTTGTAATTATTTAGGTTTTTTTTTCCAACAAGAATTATTTAGGTTAAATCTATAATTATCAGGCCAGAACTTGAAAGAGAGAAAAGATTAGAGAAGTGGAGTAGAGAGTGATGGGAGTGTGAAATGGTTCTCATTGAATTGATTACAATATATATGCACAAGCTTCTAGATTGATCAATCACCACCTCATAATTAACTAACATAATAGACTTCTAACTACTTTACAATAGAATAACTAACCACACATGATAATCACATGTTGTTACTTGGTATCCCTTACTCACACTTCAAACTTAGGGCGTGAGCATCCATAATCCAAAGTTTGGTTCAAAATTCAGCAAAGGAGGATGAGGAAATCGGCATTGTAAGAATGTCACCTACTTGAGCATGAATTGTTACACGACTAATCTAAACTCGTCCCTTGGTGACATGATCTCGAACAAAATGTAAGTCAAGCTTAAAATGGTTAGACTTAGAATGCAAAATTGGGTTAAAGCAAGTAAAACAACACTCAAATTATCACAATAGACCGTAGAAGGACTAGCCAGTGGAGATTGAATTTCATCTAGCAAATTGCTTATCCAAAATAGATTTGCCACAAGGGATGCCAAGCTCCTACATTCTCCTTCAGTGCTCGATGTTGAGACTGCATGCTGCTTCTTAGAAGACCAAGACACCAAGTTTGGTCCTAAATAGCCACAAATACCACTAGTTGATTTCCTATCATCTAGATCACTCCCCCAATGTGAATAACTATAGCTAGTAAGTCTCAAATCTGCTAATCATTGAATGTGCAAACCAAAGGAAGCAATGCCATTGAGATACCCTAGGATTCTTTTAACCACCTTCCAACGATCTTTAAGGGGACTTTGCGTGAATTGGCACAACAATTAGCACAATAAGCAAGCTTTGGCCTAATGATAGTTATATATTGAAGACTGCCTAAACTAATCTATACAAACCAAGATCCTCAAAAGGGTGTATTACCAGTAGCAAAGAGCTTAAGAGTATATGGCAAAGGGGTAGATCAAGGTTTGTAGCCCTGCATATGAGCCTTCTGAAGTAGATCTTAAACATATTTGGATTAAGACAATAATAATCCCCCTACAGCAGTATGCTTAACAACAATTCCCAAAAAATAGTGAAAGTCACCTATGTCTTTCAAAGCAAAAGAGATATCGAGCTAAGAGATCAATTCAGTGATGTATTGAGGAGAATTGCTAGTCACAATTATGTCATCAACATAGATGAGTATGTAGGTGGTAAAGGAGAAAATAATCTTGGTAAATAAGGATACACCTGATTTAGTATAATGGAAACCAAGCTTAGTTAGAGCATAAAAAATTTATATATGAAACCAAGCTCTAGGAGCCTATTTGAGACCACAGAATGCTTTAGTGAGTTTATACACCAATGAACCATCACCAACCTCATAACCTTGTGGCTAAGTCATGTAGACATCTTCATACCAATCACCATTTAGAAAGGTATTATTTACATCTAACTGCTTTATAGTCCAAGCTTTAGAAACAGCCAAGGACAGGATTACTCGGATCATGGTAGGCTTCACCACTAGACTGAAAGTCTCTGTAAAGTCAAATCCTAGTCTTTGATTAAATCCCTCAGCTCCCAACCTTGCCTTATATTTCTGAAGTAAGCCATCTAAGTTGTACTTAGCTCTAAAATGCACTTACTACCAATAGGGACTTTGCCTAAGGGTAACTTAACAAGTTGCCAAGTGTTGTTCCTTATAAGCGCACATACTCATCATCCATGGCTTGTTTCCAATGAGGAATTTGTTATGCCTACTTTGCAAATGTAGGTTCTAGCTTAGCTTGAAACACTCTTGGCTTATAAATCTTGTCCTTTGCCCCTGTGGTCATTGATAAGAATTGATAGAAGGAGGCTTGGTCTGAGGTGGAGCAACTAGTAAAATAGGTGCTACAATATTATTTGAGGCAATAGGTAAAGCTATCTTAATGCTAGAAATGGGAATAAGATTGTAGGGAGGAGGTGTAGTTGGCAAAGTAGATGATAAAGGTGCTACAACTAGAGGTTTAGGTAAAATGGAGATAGTAGAAGCCCCAGAGAAAGTGGTAGAAACAAGCTATGAAGAAACTTGAGAAAGTGCAAAACTAGGATCTTTGAATGAAAAATGAGACTTATCAAACAATACACGTCTATTAATCAAGATTTTACTAGAGGGTGAGACACTTATGCCCCTTATGGTGAGTACCATAGCCAAGAAACACACAAGGAGTTGATCTAAAGTCAAGTTTGTGCTTATTAAATGGTCTAATGAATGGGAAAAAAGAGCAATCGAAGACTCTAAAGTTGTCATATGGTGGCTTTTGTGAAAAAGTACCACAATTAGGGATTGATTATTGAGTAAAGGAGTAGACAAAGAATTTATAAGTTACATAGCAGCGATAAAAGCCTCACCCCAATACTGCATATGCAGTGAAGCCTCAACCATCAAGGTTGATCCCATTTCAAATATGTGCCTGTGCTTCCTCTCTACAGATCCCTTCTGTTGGTGAGTGAAAGGGCAGGAAAGCCTATGCACTATACCACAATCCTACAAATACTTAGATAAGCTCATATATTCTAATGCATCATCATTTTGGAAAGTCTTAATCTTAGCATCAAGTTACAACTCAATCATTTGTTGGAAATGGAAGAAAACATATCTGAGTTGTGATTTAAAGCTAACAAGATAAATCCAGTATTTAGAAAAGGCATTAATAAAATGAATATGGTATCTGGATCCATTTATTGAAGGAATGGGTGAAGGATGACCAAGCTTGGAGTGCCAAAGATGAAAGGTTGAATCTCTTTTTGCCGCAGATAGTAAGGCAGTAGGAACTAGACCTTGGACAAGTTTGAAACTAGAACTAGAAAACTTATATAAACCATTGTCAACAGTGCCTTGGAGAAGGATATCCTTAGTATCTTGACATTTAACACAGTAGTAATCAAGGTGAAACTTAAAAAATATCTAATTATCCTTGGCAAATTGAGAAACACTTAATAGATTCTTAGTAATAGCAGGCATATGTAATGATTTATTAAGATAAAAGGGTTGAGAAATCATATATGAAACAAAATAAGACTTTCTAGCATGATATATGCAAACCTGAGCCATTGCCTACAGTAACCTTGTTTGAGCCTCGATAGTCAACTTTCTCCATAAGATTGAGTGGATCAGGTTTCATGTGATGAGTAGCACTTAGGATCATGAACTGTAGATGGAGTTGCCAACACATTACTCATAGAAAGATTAGCTCTTGGTCTAGCATGATGACTGAAGATATCTTGCTGACTCAAAATTAGATTGAGCACCATACTGAGAATCAAATCTATGCCAACAATCCAATGCAATATGAGCAACCTTTCCATACACCTGATACTTAGGCTGATATGAAGAAAACACTCCACATCTTCTTGACTACCTCCTCGACCATGAAAACCTCCTCTACTAGGCTAAGATCTTGAGTATTGATCTTGAAGATTTCTTGACTGAGACCTTTGTTGATTCTGAAACTAAGCCACATTGGCATGAATTAGATTATCATTTCTTTTGAATCTCTGGATCATTTTCTCTTGAGCCATGAGTAGAGCTTCAAGTTCACCTATGGAAATTAGATCTGCTCTTGAAACAACTGTAGTGATATATAAAAGATCTATACTCTTTTGTTAATCCATTTAGAATAGCTTCAACAAGATACGAGTCACTAATTCACTAATAGGAGCTCCAACAAAGATTAAGGCATCAAGTGCACTTTTAATCTAAAGCACATAATCACTAACTCCTCCTTTTTACTTTGTTTTACTAAGCTTGCTCAAAATCTGATGACAGAATTCATGACCAACCATTCTTGTTGCGAAAGGTTTGCTTGTAGATGACAATTGCCAAGACTTCAATAATGCATCTTGCTTAGCTTTTTCCAATGCTGATATTCTAAACTAATTGTTCCACTTTCTCGATCTTCTTCAGTTGTGATGTGATTCAACAAATCATATCTTCAATAGTTGCCTCTGCTTGTTGCTTCTATGGCACGTTGTTTTCTTCATCTAATTTCAATGCTACATGACTTGAAAAACTCTGAATCATCGATTGAGACATATTTGAGAGAGTGTTTCAAAGGTTTGAAAGAATTTGGGGAATTCACGATGAGCACTGAAGCTCTGATACTGCATAGGTATAAGGCAGAGCTTGAGAAAGAGAAAAGATTAAAGAAGTGAAGTAGAGAAGTAGAGAAGTGATGGAAGCATGAAATGATTCTCATTAAATTGAATACACTTGGGTTACAATATATATACATAAACTTCTAGAACTGATCAATCACCAGCTCACAATTAACTAACATAACAGACTTCTAACTACCTTACAATAGAATAACTAACTGCACATGATAATCATGTGCCCATCATCTAGTATCCCTTACAAAATCAAATAAGATTGGCTCAAAATAATTTGGGTGAACCAAAATGTTTAACTATATCATATCTGAGTTAAGCCAAACTAATATTTTTAGCCCAAAAAACACATAGTTTAGCTAAAAAGTTAATAATTTAGGCTAAATAAAGTGTCTGAATGGTGGGTCATTTTTACCAATTTTTAGATAAAATTAAGTAGAGATTCCATCACTTTTATAATGGAATGCTTATTTCCACAATTATAGGAATGTTCATTTCCTCGGGAATGCTCATTACTATCCCAAGTACTTAACCATAGGAATGGAACGGGAATAATCCACTCTCATTTTTATTCAACTCCATCTAACCAAACGTGTTCTAATTAAGTATATCAGGGCAACATGCAACAGGGACAGGGAAGAGTAGTTTATTGTAAAAGGTAAGGAATTGATTCACGACTCTCGAACCTTATTTTATATATGTGAATTAATATTCATTGACACCAATATAAAAAGGGCAAGTTTTTTATTGAATAAAAAAAAATCTTTTTTAGATATTCTCCAATAAAAGGATAGTGGAGGGAATGGATCTTCATATATGAAATTTCATATAACTGATCATGAGTTGATTTTCATTCTTGATTAAGTAGGGTGGATCAAGTATGAAACTTACAAAACATTTAATTATTAGTAAAAATTAACACATACCAAAATTACGTCAAATTTTCACAGTTTGTACATTTGTTACAATATGATACGCGTCAAATAATATTCACGTTATGCTTTACTGCAAAACAACACAAGTATAATATATATATATATATATATATATATATATATATATATATATATATATATATATATATATAGTTTTGATTATATAAATATTGATACAGTTATACAGCGTAATAGCTAAAAAAATAAAAAATAAATTTTTAAAATCATATTATATGTTAATTAGACAAAAATTTGTGAAGGAAAAGTCAAATTTGAATTAGTGCAAGACTTTAAGAGCATGTTACAATATAATTATCCCTGTTTTTCAGTCCAACTTGCGTGCGTAATGCACGCACGTATGGATAACTATGTGTAATTAATACACGTTAGTTTAATCATTCCTAGCAAGGACAAAATCCTACGTTAAAGTTTAATATTAGCTTGGTGTATGGGTGAAGTATCATTTATAATGACTTAAATATTTCTTTTCTCTTGAACAAATTTTTAAAATTGAGTTAAGCAATCCATTCCCAATTCTAATATGCAATATGATAATGAAGTCAATGCTAATTTTGATATGAAGCCAGTTGTAAATATGTAGTCATACAAACTTCACATTTGATATTTATGGATGAAGCGTTTCGTATAATAACCTAGACAATTAACTTTTTGGATTGAGACATTGAGTTAGGCTAAGTGCTCTTAATTCTAAAATCTATAATTTTGATATTCATAATTTACGTCAAACTATAATTGACCACTAGCTATAAATTTGTTAATTTCACTAATTTATTCACCCATACTAACTACTAACTAAACCACAAGTGACGCAGTTTTCTTCCTAAAATTATAATTCGTGCAGCAGCAGAAAAAAAAAATCTAATTTAATCATTCGTGGTAGAAATGTGTACGTACTGTTTAAAATTACTTTTTATGTGTGTATAACGGATGCTCTAGATTTTTAACAGATGTCCATCAAGAAATTGATGGAGGGAAAAATAATAGAAAAGAAAGAGGTCGGCACACAGGAAAATAAATATTTCTGATATGACATAGTAAAATATTCCAATATTTTAACATGCCACGTTGTCTCAAATATACATGCACTTTCACAAATTCTAATAGTCAAATTACGTGTTATCCAAAACCCAAAAAAATAAAAATAAAAATTAAAAATAAAAAATAAAAGAAGGAAAAAAAAAACAAATCCTATAGTCAAACTAGACTGCTATATATCATCTTCTTACAAGAAGCATGGCTAGAAAAGATCGAGAAATGCACATCAAAAAGAAAAACATGATGTAATAGGCGAAGAAAGCGAAATGTTGGCAATGTCAAAAGGTTGGGGTCTTCTTTGTCGATCCATTTATATCCATTTTATTGAATTCAAACGTCCATTGACATGCCGGGAAAGCTTAACTACTGGATTGGAATCAACGAAAATAAGATTTCTCTTTCCGTCAAAGCAGAAAACAAAAAAATTGATCACGCCATTAAACTAATTGTTTTATCCATTTGGACATTTTGTGTCGTGCTAAAGTTACTGTTGTTGATTTGATATTTAATTTGTTCATCGCCGGTGGGATGGAATTGGAATGAAAGATTCGCACAGTAAAATTGGATCTAATTTAAATTTATGTAAATAAGGATAAGAATACTTTGCAAATTGCGTTAAGGATTATAGATAAGCACATATATTATTATTATATATAATTTTGTTTCCTTTAAGCAATTCCAAAAGTCCTGATTCACATTCAATTCGGACATTTTTGCACTTGAATCGAAATTCGAACAAACATTAGTATCTATGGGACACAAACACAATTGTATTTTATTCATTTTCCCCGATAAATAGAGTACTATCCTACATTCACCTATGATATCACGAATTTTAATATTGATGAATCATATTTAAAAGAAAACTCCACAATGTCGTTAAGGATAATATAGATGATCGAGATGCGTTTGGGCTTTGGTCGAATAAATATTCAACTAGTCCTAAAGTTAAAGAATAGTAAACTTTAAACATATATGTTAGCTTTGATGTGAACTTCTAATTTTTTAAACATATTTAAATGTAAACTACAGAACCATATATATTTTTTAAATATAAAAAAGTGTAAGCTTGATTTGATATTTATGTATGATATGTTACATTATAAGTAAAAATAAGAAAATATCACATTTTATTGACAAAAGTATAAAATTCTTGAAGTATGTGTCTTTTTCACATTTAGCAATAAACTTTAACGTCTCTAAATAAGGAGGTGATATATAAATAGTGCAAGAGACCATGATGTAACGTTTAACGAACCAAAAGAATATTACATTAATTTTAATACATTATAATACATTATAAGTATAAAGTATTTTATATTATCAATTAATTGTATATGTATAAATTTTGATATAATTATTATAAGAATAAAAAATTTTGATAATATTTTTTTGTGTAAACGTAATTTTTTTTGGTAAACAAATAATTTTAATAATATAATAATATATAATTAAATATCTATATAAAAAATTTATAATGACTATAAATATTAAAATTAAATCCATAAAATATTATGTATCATATCTCGCTAGCTAGTATAGTTTGGTAAATTCTTTGTAAGTTAATGCAAGGATTTCAAATGACATCCCACCTTGTTTTACACGTGTGTATTTAGTTAGTTATGGCAGTTATAAAAATGGTTATGTATGTTTATGTATGTTAGTTATAGTTATTTACCCAACTGTACAAAAGATCTGTATATAAACTCAATTGACAGTGAATGAAAACTGCCAATTGACATTCTTTCCAATATCAATCTCAATATGGTATCAGAAGTTATCTAGCTTCTGCTTCCACAATTCTTGATTTTTCTCTCATTTTCCTTCATTTTCTCGCCTCTTTTCTTTGCTTTCATGGCGCTCAACATGGAAGATCTCCTTAATCCTACACTCTCCAATTCTCGTATACTCCAAGATTGGTGCTTGTGTCTCATCCTCTCACAAGATACAATTACAATTTGTGGAGCCGATCTATGAAGTTCGCTTTGGCTGCGAGGAGCAAATTCGCATTTGTTGATGGTTCGATTCCAAAAATTTGCTGATGGTCAGTTTTCTTCTTGGGTGTGTTTGATATGAGAATACAAATAAGAGAGAAGTTTTCATAGATATCTCATTGATATATAAAATTATACATAAATAGGATTCATGAAAATTTCCTTTTATTTTTATTCCCATACCAAATATTACACACCCAAAGTGTTGAATTACATATTATTTCTGACAAAGAAAAATTATAAATTATAGTTGTGTATTGTGTAGTTATATAATATATTTTATACTTTTATTTTTTACCATTACTCGTATAATATATTACTTATTTAATATAACTGCATATTGAATTTGCTAAAAAGAGGTCATAAAAAATGAGCATATGAAGAGTTTTATCTATATAGTTGGTCAATTCAACTCAATTCAAATTAATTAAAAGCTAATAAACTCCGAATATGTGTGTGTGTGTGTGTGTGTGTGTGTAAAACTTACATTTACGTCACTCAATTACAAGTTTTATCAATCCACTCATTATAATTATCTATCATATAGTTTACGTATGTTAAATTTTAAAATAATTCAAACATCAACAAGAATGTAGCTAAACAATTATTTTTTTATAAATTTTGAAAGTATTTATTATATTAATTTTAGAATATATAAAAATTGCACTATAAATGACTATGGATTATCTTGTAAATATGATTTATAAAATATGAAAATTTCAATCTAATCATGAATTTTATATAAAAAATCAATAGAAATTATTTAATGATGCAAAAATTATTTTAACTTACATAGATATAGGTTGATTTGTTCCCTATATAAATAAATAAATAAATAATTATATATATATAGGGCATTTCTAACCTCCACACCTTTATGTGGAGGTTAACAACCTCTATATTTTGTTTTGGACGAAAGAATCACTCACCCTTTTTTAAATTAACTTATAATCACAAGGATAATTTTATATCTTTATTTTATCCACATTAATTACTATTTTAGTATTTTCTCTCACTTCAATAATATCATCTTTCTCGTCTATTACATTCATTTTTCTTCCAAAAAAAGAAAAAGATATTATAATACCTTGTGATTAATATTAAATTACATGTTATATTAGTTTAAAATAAAACTTCTAAATCACTTGTCTCAAGTTGTTGTTTTTTTTTAACCCATCCATATAAAGAAGGCACTATAGTGTATATTCACACCAAAGGTGCATGTTATTAAAATCTTTTTATACTTTTTCAAGATTAGGCGTCAATTGATATGCAGTAAATTAAGCTCGGCCAACTTCCATCCAACACACTTTTCTAATAAAATCTTGTGATCTCCAATAAATTAGGGATTGTGATTCTCTTCCTCTATCATGACAATCATATCACTTAATCATGAAGAGGATCTCTCGAATCTTTACCCATTATACTCATATCCTTATTATTACATATAGCTCATTAGGGCAACAAGGTATGAACCTTTTCACTGTTACTCCACACTCTTAGCCTTTTGTTTGGATGAGATGAAAAAGAGAGAAAAGAAAAGGAGAGGAGAATAAATGGAGTGATTATGTGTTGTCTCGTTGTTTGGGTTACAAAAAAACATGAGAGAAGAGAAAATTTCTACTGGTGTCTACAAAATTGTATAGTTAGAAGAGAACTGTATATGAGATGCGAAGAAAATTGTATAGTGAGAAGAGAAGTGAACTATGTGTAGGGGCAGAAAGAGAGAGAGAGAGAAAGAGAAGCAAGTAGAAAAGTAGGATGACAAAGCCATAGGAACAAAGAAATGAGAAGAGAGAGTTTGATTAAATAATTTTTTATTCTTTTTACACAACAAATATTTTCTTTTCATTCATTTTCTATTCATCCAAACATAGAGAGAGAATATTTTCTCTCTGTATATTTTCTTTTCATTTTCTTTATTCTCATTTTTTTCCTTTCATTTTCTTCTTTCTTTCAAATGAAGCATTAGTGCACATGGTAACTTTAGCATTGGAATTGTAGGCACCCCTTTGCTCGCTTGTTATTGTATAAGGAAAGGTTAAAGATCAAGGAATCTTCTTCCCACATTGAAGTGAATCTTTCCCTAACCTTTTACCCACATTGAAGTGAATCTTTCCCTGAATCTTGAATAAAACATTCGTGTGAGTTGTGGGAAATGATAAACTAGTTCTATTCTTACCCGCACAAACCTATAATCATTCTTGGCATAGCCAATGCTAGGAGAAAATTTGCTGCACAACAAGATCAACCACAGAGATCCCACCTCTGTGACAAAATAACCATACATTTGCATACCATTGTACATTCCACAATTAAGAAGCCCTCAACCTTTGAGATCTTAGAACATCACTAATCTTTGAAAATATTGCAACTAGAAACAAACATTCTCTACCATGAGTTTATGTAATTTGTCTAATAGACCAAAATGACATTGCATTCCATTTTTCAATAACTTGGACTACAAATCCTCATTTCCCTCTACCTCGCTTCAAGAAAATGCAATGATAGGATCTCATGTTCTCTCTTAGTTACTCCTAAATCGGTTTGTAAGGCCTTATATTTGTTTATCTCGCATCTAATGTGGAGCTTTACAAGACTTTATCACAATCTATTTGAGTTGTCCCCAAAATGTGATATGGGACAACACACCGCCTTATCTTTTCTCTAATACAAATCCCACTATGTCCCACATTGGTAACTTTAATTTGCTACTTTAGACAAGTTCTAAGTTAAGAGTGATATTTTGGACTAAGGCAACATTCATGATGACCTTAGCATGGAGTACTTGACTACCACAGTTAAGTACTCGAGTAACTTTCTTAAGCACTTGAGTACTTTTTTGATTTTGTACTCGACTACTTTTCCTAATTCAACTCTATTATGTTTGAGTATAAACAACACATAATCAAATATATGATACACTAAGCCTAGGGTATTCGAGAAAATCTCTTGAGCCATTCCAATACAATTGATAGAAATTTATCATTCTAAATATTGACAATCTTCTAAATCTGAACTCTATGTCTCCTTGGAGAACTATATGATAAAGGTATTTCTAAAGGCCAAAAGTCCCGATAATTATTTCTTAAAGAATTAAAGACCGATTCTTAATTAATTTTAAAAAGTTATTAACCCCTCCATTTTTAGCCAAGAATTTTATAAAAACTCATATTTTAATTTCCTAAATTTGAACTAAAACCCAAAAATTGAATTTTGATTCTTAAGGACTTCTTTTTATATGTATTTTTGTTGAACCAAATGAGGTTTCTTTATTTACATTTATGTTTTAAAATTAATGGAGAGTAAAATAAATAGGGACGTTAACTTAAAATTAGTAACTGTAAATAAGTGAGAGATGGTATAACTCTGTCCTATAAAGCCACAAACACCCTTCGACCCCTCCATCCAAAATAGAGTAGATTGCAACCCTCTCGTTCTTATCTTCTCCTCTTCTCTTCTTCTTCATACTCCACAATCATTCTTCCTCTCTCTACCACTCCTGCCACCATTGTGATGTTGTTACCTGTGCTCCATCGCACCTAAGCTATTCTGGCAATAGAAGGGTGCAATTTGATGGTTTTGGGAGTTGAGGTTTGCTATAACTCCTTTTTTTCTTCTTCTTTGGGCTCCCAAAGATATTCTTAACACTCACACCTCTTCATGGTTTACTTGTCTAATGATGTTTGTGGTACTAGATATATTGGAGGATCATTTCGGTGATTTTGTGGCTTCATAGAGTAGAACCACCACTTCTCATATGGAATAGCATAAGTGGATAGCGTATTTATACTTATTTTCTATATATATATATATATATTTGTATGTATGTATCTTGTTTATGTATACTTATAAATTTTTACAAGTTAGTTGTCAAGATGTTAAATTATGTATTTATGCTTTATTTAAAAGAATAGGCTATTAAGGAACTTTCATGGAAATTGTCTTAATAAGACTTTTGTATTAAATATGAGGGATAAGTTTGGTGAAATGGCATATTTTGCTTGTTTTGGAAAGGATCATGAAAATTTGATGAGATATCTCCTAGTTTGCTATGAGATTTTGAATGAGACCTTGCTTGATATAAATTGAGAATATGAAATGAGACATGAAGCTTTGCAAAGATATCGCCTAATTTGTCATGAGATTTTGGATTTGAATATAGTAATATCTTGATTTAATAAAATAGAAAATAATTTCTGTGGGAGGAGATCTATGACAAAAACTATAGCTAATAGTAGTAAACATTAGTCTTGGTGCATCTTAATTGAAACATCAGCTAGCACAGTTGATGCTAGCCTGACATGTTTTGGCCAACATATCTAGATCGATTATAGTCAGATTATGGATGGATGTTAAGATCACCCAGATATGAATCAAGATAGGGTCACATTGGGGATGGGTATTGGGGTTGCCCATATGTAATTTAGGGTATAATCACATTGGGGACGGGTTTTAGCTAAGGCCGCCCAAATGTGACGAGAATAATGAATATGATTCTAGATTAGAAACTTTCCTCCTAAGTTATATATTACATAATGAATTTATTTTGCAATCTAATGTGTTTCAAATCAATTTCCTACGTATACTTACTTTCAATTGGATAAAAGGTATGATAATGTAAATCTTTACTTGTACTTGTCCCATGTTAGCTATAAATACATTATCTTTTACTGAGTTGCGTAACTCACCCTATTGCTCCTAATGTTTTACATCTAGGTGTAGAATTGAGACCTAGCTCCGCCAGCTTTGTAGGATTCAATCATCCTCATTTTAATGAGCCCAACACTTGTGTGTGGGCCTTCTTTGTAATCCAAGCTAGTTATAATTATGTCTAAATCTTAGTAGATCTAGAGTTGCATTGAATCATAGGGAGAATCCAAAATATCTTATGTTTATGTTTGTGTTTGTGTTGAAGTTACTTATGCATGTTAGCTATGAACATAAATAAATATATACATATAATTATATACCTATCTATTATTTTGGAATTGCTATAGTGATATTTCCATACAGGAAATTTATTTGGGAGAAGTTCATTTTTTTTTTTTTTTTGGGGAAAACTCTGCCAATTCTTCTATAAGGTTTCCACTAAGGCTTCCTAGGGGATCAATGCCCCTATGTGCCAGTCATGGGTCGAAGTTGGGTTGTGATATATATCCCCTTAAATCTCCCAAAATAAAAGAATAAAATAATAAAATCCCCTCAAATCTTCCATGATATCCCTAATAAGAAGGAAACTAAATTTTAGATAGATTGCTCTTCTCACCTTACTTTCGATGTAAAGAGTTTAGCCACTAAGGCTAATATAATCTCCTTTACTCTACTTTCCTAGTGTAAATTTTACTCCTTTGGTGAAATTGGAAACTACTAGCTTCTACCCACTTTCGAGTACCCTCTTTACCTAAACCTTGGACTAAAAAGCAATAAGATTTGTAGTAGTGAAGTTAATTTCACTCTTGGATGGCTAAAGAAAAGAAAAGTTTTCAAAGAAGGAGGAGAGAAATAGGCTTAGAAAAGTATATAACTCAAAATATCAAGAAAGGAGAATTTTTCAGAAATGGACAATCTAGTTGCGCTCCAAAATATAAAAGGAGTCCTCTTCTTAACCATTGGAATCTTGAAGGGAAAATGTAAGGGACACTAGGGGGCAAAAACATCCATCAAAAGGCCCTAGCGAACCGAGGAAAGAGTTTCATTTTAAAGCCATTCGAAATTATTGTCAGGCAAAAACCAAGGGACAACTGGGAAATGCTTACCTGATGATTGGAATGAGATGAAAGGGCTCAAAGCTTGTGATGCAAAAGGCAGAGACTAAATTCACCATAGTATGTTAGATCACAAACGGAGAGAAATAAGAGCATCGCTCGACCAAATCACGACAGCCCACGTAACCCCTTACATAAGGAAATCTAATATATTGTCCCATTGAAGGGTAATTTCTCACCCAATATGATATGCAATGCAACCCCCTTCAAAATAAAGAATTCAAGTTGTGAAAATTGCTAGTAAACTCTCACACTTGAATACTGAGTTAGAGGCAATGTTCCAAACTAGACCATCAAATTGGGCCATTAAAGTAAGGCTAACTTCCACCTAAGACACTTTTCCAATAAAATATTGTAATCTCTTAAAATTTAGCTAGGCATCATGTCTTCCTCCTTTATCATGAACAATATATCACCTAACCATAGAGAGGATCTCTTTCATCTTTAACCACTATACTCATATCATAATCATATTGTCTTAAGGCAACAAGGTTATACACCTTTTTCACTATTATTATGCTCTCTTAGTGCTCCTATGAACTTGAGTGTCAAAATCCCTTTATAGTATGTCAATTTTCTCTACTTTGGCTCGTGATGAGACTTCATATACCAATTAATCTTCTACCCACATTTAGGGGCTGAAAGTTTTGAAATGTTGAAGAATTAATGTATTCTTAAAAGCAAAGAGGAAAATGTCATAATTTTTTTTTCAAAGAATACTAAACAAACATAGATTTATAAGTTTTAGTGAGCCTCTAGATTAACCACAATTCTTCTCTCCCACATATTGTAATATTTCAAATAAGTCACTTTGTCGTTGTATAAGGTCATTGATATTAATATTAAATATAGACACCTTTTTTCTTGTAATATTTCTCTTTTGAGGTATTTTTGTTGAAAATATTAAATGATCTTCTCTTTATTTGTCTATATCTATATCTATATATCGATCTATCTATCTATTCAAGTAAAATTTACTTCATTTTGTAATTAATGACTCACAAATCCATTCTTTCTTACAATTAATGTCCAACATATTTTTTGGTAATTTAAATCTAGTCTAATTTGCACTTCTTACATAATTCAAGTAGTAATATAATTTACAATTAAAATTTATTCTAATTTTTAATAGTGAAAAACAATATTTGTTTTAACATTGTGTTGCATACAAGATTAATTTTTTTATTTTTAAATTTAATTTCATTAAAATTTAATATTATTAGTTCATGATAACTTAATGTTTTTAATTTTTAATCTTAAGAATTAATTTTCTTAATATTTTACATTTTTAAAATTGTTTTCATTTTAAAAATAGTTTAACTTTTGAATTATTTAATAAGTGAATATTCATTTTGGTTCTTGAAGTTGTATGCACGCTTTACTTTACTTCTTGAAATTAAGGATTAACGATTTAATTCCTAAAATTGTAAAAAAATCATTCAAATTAGTCCTTTTATTAATTTAAATTAGACTCTATAAATGCCACTCTAGGGCCTAAATTGACTCATTTTCTGTAACTTTAAGGATGAAATCATTAACTTTTTAATTTCAGAAATTAAAGAGAAGTACATATATAATTTCAAAGATTAAAATGAGCATTATTTAATAATAAAGTTAAAAGGAAGGAGTGGCATTAATATCCTAAAAAAAATAGTTTCATATAGCATTTTATTTAGTTGAACATAATGTATTAATATTTTATCTTTAAATTTTATAATTTTAAAATCAAAATAATTACGCTAATATGTTAGTTTATGATAACATAAATTTTGTGAAGTAAACTTCGATAACTAATCTACTTAATTTTTTAAAAAATTGCAAAATTAAATTTATTTTTAAATAAGACAAATAAAGCATTTTTACTTTAAATTATTTAATAGGTTAAGATTGTGATTGAAATTATTACTCTCTCAAATTTGTAATTATTACATTACTCATCACATTTTCTAATTAAAATTTACTCTAGTTTACAATAATTATATAACATTATTATTTAATACTTTGCACATAACAATATTAATCTCTTATCTTTGAATTTAATTATATTAAAGTTTAAATACTTATATTAATATTTTAACCCACGATAACTTAACTTTTGTGATTTAATTTTGAAAATTAATTTGTCTAAAATTTAAAATTTAAAATTATTTACAAAGCAGAAAAAATATTTTAACTTTTGAATTATTTAATAATCAAATTTAAAGGAATAAATTATCTTAATATTCTTAAGAAAAAATTATTTTCCATGACACTAACAACATTAATTCTTATCTTTGAATTTTCTTAGGTCAAAATTTAAATAATTTTCAATTAAATTTATTTGCTAGCTGTGTCTGGAAGTTTTTATTCGGGCTACTATTCTAGTTAAGTAGCTTTGCTGCTACATCAAAATGTTAGCTCATTTTAACGTAATTTTTGTGATTTAAATCTTGATAATTAATTTTCGTATTTTTTCAAAAAAAATTAAAGCTAAATGGTTTTAGTTTTAAATCAAACAAAATATTTTTTAATTCTAAACTACTTAATAGGTTAAAGTATTATTACATTTCATTAGATTACAATGTGTAACACTAAGATAGCCATAAGTGTGAGTAAATAACTATTAATCCTAACATATTTGCTTTATCAGTTTGTCACGTTTTTTTCATTTACTTTTCTTTATATTTCACTTATTTTCTCTTTCTATATAAATAAAACATACAAGCAACTATTTCTATCTTATGTAGATTTGTGTGTTTATCAAAATAAATGAACCAACCCTCCTTCTTTAAGTGACATAGATAATTGGCAACTTTGAAGAGTTAGCTAAATAAGTACACGATAAATTGCTTACTTATTATATGAAAATAAACAAAAATAAAGATCAATCATTGAATTATATGAAATTATACTTGCCAAAACTTGTATTTTGTTATAGACATTTATGGTCCCTTTGTTTGAGCTCCTACAAACAAAAGAGGTATTTTTTTCAAAAATTTTTTTAAAAAAAAAAAGTACTCCTAAAATTTGTTGTGTTATTTGTTTATACTTTTAAAAAAAAGTTAAAGCAAAAAATAATTAGTTTTGCTGTTTTTTTGAGAGGTAAATAGAGAGCTGGTTCTCATAAAAGCAGAAGCAATATAAAAGAAAGAAAAGTAATTTTTGAAATTCAAACTAAGTATTTACCCACACTATTATTATTCTATCCTTAATTTTTTTTTGGAAATATTATTTTCTATCCACTAATATTATAACTTTACACTAAAAGAATACTTTTATATTTATCACATCTAAATAATTTAATAATTTATAATTCTTTTTAAAAATGCTTCTATATTTATATTCAAATATAAAATATTTTTTATTTTTATTTCTGTTTCTACTTCTAATTTTATTTTTAAACAACTACTTCTCATAAAATATTAACCAAATTGACTCTATATATTATATTATCCTCAGTGGCTTTATCAAAATAATTCAGAGTTCCCATAATTTTTTAAAAAGTATTTTTATTAAAAATAATTATAAAAAATATCAGCAAACCGTGCGCTATACGGGCATGTATTTATGTGTTTCTATTGCATGTCTCTTTTTTTTTTGTTTCACTCTACGGGCATGACCAGACAGTCGACACCTTATTAAATTTTAAACTGTTTATAACATGATTTGACCTTGAGTAGATTGATAACAGATTCTTTTTTCTCTCTCAATTTCAAACTAGAAAATCGTGACATTAATAGTCAATGGCTTTATTATTCAAATGATACCTAATTTTTTTGTTTCCGTCAGGCACTCAAACTTTGATTATTCGCCATCTTAAAACCACCTTTCTTGTAAAACTCACATTTCTAAATCTTAAGCAAACTTCCATTTAAAAATTTCACTTAAGTAGTATTTGGTATATTACCTATTAAAATTGTAAGTAATATAGATTATTACTTAAAAAAATTACCACCTTTTAAATTATTGATAATATTAAATATAATATTTGATATGCATAAATAATTTAAGTGATAATTTATATTATCCTATTTGATATATCAAAAAGATTACTAAGTAATATATATATTAAATTAATATAATAATAATAATAATAATAAATAGTTAATTATTAATTATTAGTTATAATAATAGTAATAATTAAGAATAATTATTAATTAATAAGAATAAGAAAATTTAATTATTAATTATGATTATAATAGTTAATTTTATTAATAATAATTATTAAAAAATAATTAATATGATTAATAATTATTATTAAATAATAATAATAATATAATAATAATAAATAGTTAATAATAATAATAAAAAAATAGTTAATTATTAATTAATAAGAATAAGAAATTTTAATTATTAATTATGATTATAATAGTTAATTTTATTAATAATTATTATTAAAAAATAATTAATATGATTAATAATTATTATTAAATAGTAATAATTAATATTATTTTTAATTAATAATAATAATAATATTTATTTTTAATAATAATAAATTATTATTATTATTTATTGATAATAATATTATTTTTAATAATTAATAATAATAACAACAACAACAACAATAACTATAAAAATAGAAAGATTGTCATATTGATGGTAATGTGGATTACTATTTTTCAAAGGGACAATCCATATTACCACATTGATGGTAATCTATATTATCTTGAAAATTTGGATTGTCGGTAATATTATCTAGCTAAACAGAATAATATTATAGGCCCAAATAATTCAATCAAATATTTCTGATAATTTAAATGAATTACCCACACCAAATACCATCTTAATACATTTCTCTGATATTCATTTACATAATGATTCTCTATTCAATCATGAAAAGAGTAATCGCTTTATTACTTTCTTGAATAAATTTAATTTTGTTTCACGTGGAAATGATTACGTGACCAGACAAGAATTAAAATTATGACACTTCAAAAATTTGATCGAATATTCCTTCCCCATCTGCAAGTATAACCGTTAAAGTTACAACTGAAAGAATGGACTAAACTTCAGATCTGATTGCAAACGATAAAAGATTAGGAAAGGGGCTTTTCTAAAGTAAAATTGTTTCACAGTAAGAAAATGAGAAAAATTTATCCATAAATTATTGAATTTAATTTAAATGTACTGATAGTATAAAACAGTTTTACACTGTCAGTCAATAGAAATAGTGAAAAATACTAACTCACATAAATAACTACCCATTATAATGAAGGACCCACCATGATTTCTCATATTTTCCTATTTCTATTTATTGACAGTATAAAATAATTTTACACTATCAATGTATATCAATTAAACTCTAAATTATTTAGTAAAATTTTTTATTAATTTAAAGATAAACATCCTTTCATTTTATTTTATTTTTGTTTTAGCGACAAGGTTATTTTAGAGAAGTTTAATCCAGAACGTGATATTATATTATGACAGGTTATGTACTAAATATTAATCAATTGTGCCAATGAGGGATGAGATACTTGGCAAAGAATGGACATATATTTTAGAAGGATATGAATTCGATTTTTGCTACTGATATGAAGACTTTGTTGGTAGGTAATTTCAAAAGTTTTTTATAAGTGTTCTCTAAATTCAGGGGCATGCCTCGATTTTAGTGGAATGAGCAGTATCAAATTCACCTAAAATTTTAAGAATTTAATTAGTATATATTGACAGTATAAAACTGTTTTATATTATCAACTAATAAAAATAGGGGAAAATGAGAAATTATGGTGGATCCCTCATTATAATGGGTAGTTATTTGTGTGAGTTTATATTTTCCACTATTTCTATTAGCTGACAGTGTAAAACTACTTTCACTTTCAGTGCATTTAGATTAAATTCAAATTTTAACTACCAAACAAAAAAATCAACTGTAATCGGTTCATGAAATAACATCGAAAACTTAAAATAATTTTTTAGATGTAGTAGATATGCGTACAAAAATAATTGAGATTCTTATCACGTGGATCCTTTCACGTACATCAGAGACAACCAACAATTTTCTCCGCACAAATGATTCTACAAAGAATAAATTCACCTAAGAAAATGGGAAGAATATATTTTCAATATTGCACTTTTTTACTTTCAATTAGTGTCATCAAACCTTGAATAGAAAGCCGAGATTAACTGAGGGAATTTCTTAATTTAGTACTGACCACAAAGGTAACAACTTGTGTCTCATACATACTGTTGTTGTTTTGGATATAGAGATGGAAAAATGGTGTAGCTTGTTGAGTCGACTTGCCTAACCCACCAATATGAAGTAAATTAGAATGTAATTTAAACTGGTCACAAAATTTTAACTCGTCTAACTCATCATATATAACTTGCGGGTTATGGTGGGATGAAATGAGTTAATCCATTGGGTCATTCACTTATATTTTTAAATATTTTTTATTTTTTGTAGGTTGATCAGTCTAATCCACTTTTTATTAACTATTTTTAAATTAAATTAGGTAGATTAACAGATCAATCCATTGATTAGCCTGCTTAATATCGCAACTTTTGATACTATAATTTTTTTATTCCATATTGTAAATTTAAGATAAAATAGTAGTACATGCAACCTTAAAATTATATTTGTTTGGGTATTTCTATGAATATTTTTATGAGATTAAATTCTCAAGCACTTATATAATTAAGAGACCTTCCAACAATTATTTTTTTTCAAGGTTTGAAGGTCCTCTTCATGAGAATGCAACTAACTTACTACTATATCTAACCCTTGTTGATATTATAAATAAATAAAAAATAATAATTTTTATTAACATACATTAAACAAATTATTATTATTATTATTTAATAAGAATATCTTAAAGCAGCTTTTATGTCAATTCAATTGAAATTAAGTTTTATGCCAACCAGCACTATGAGAATTAAGCAAATTAATTGAAATTTAGTGGATTTCTTATATTGCTAATAGAGACAAAAACATTAAAGTTACGTTTTTGGAAGACAACCTTTAAGAAGCGCGCTCACATTATCGTCATGCACCTGGCCCCTATTTGTCATCTTGTACGAATTCTGATGGAGTAAGTTTATATTATACGATCTATTTTAATTAAATATTTAATTTGACACACGATAGACAAAAAATATCCGGTCTGTAAATGTTTATCCTATGATTATATAATAAATTTACAGGATGTTTGGTAACTTGATAAATTAAGTTAATATGGTACAGAATAAAACAGGTTATGATAATTTGTATAAAAATGAATTAGTTTTTGTATTAAATATTGTTTAGTTCGACAACTTAAAAATACTACTTTTAACATATCGATGGTAGCGGACAAGTGGTAGATAGTGGTGACCGGCACGGTAGATGGTGGCGACAGCAAATGGTAGCGGCTAGTAGCATGGTGGCAAATGGTGATGGGGGATAGTGGCAAACAGTGGCGGCTAGCAACGGCGGACGATGGTAGACAATGGTGACAGACGGTGGTGGACGTGATAAGGGACAATGGCAAATGATGGTAGTGGACAGTAGCAGACAATGGTGGCCAGCGATGGCTAGCAATGACAATCGGTTGTAGACAATGGTGGATGGTGGTGGTGGCGAATGGTTGATAAGGTCAATGAAGAAAAAAAAGGATTAGTGTGAAGTGAGTAGAAAGTAATGGGAAGAAATAAAATATAAGGAGAAAAAATTGAGATGAAATAAAATCAATTTAAAATAATTTTTTCCAAACTGGTTTTAGACTCAAATTGGTTCCAATAAAAATTAGTTTTAAAACATTTAGATAGTTGCCAAATAATGTTTATTTAAAACCAAACCCATTGTACCTAGTTATCTGATTTTTATAGTTTGTCGAACATCTCCTTATTCTAGCAAGGTATGACAAGATTGTTTTTTATTATATTGAATAAAATTAAATCATTTATTTTTATATTTATTGCAACATAAATTTTTAATATTTTTATGTATAAAAATAATTTTGTTACTACTCATATGGAATTGATTAAGGTAGTAAGCAACCTTATTCTTTAGAAGAAAGATGCAAGTTCGAATCCTAGGAGATAATTAACTATTGTGGAGAGACTCTAACCCTTGTGCTCTCATAGTAGAGCGAAGATTAATATTTATATATAGTCTAAATGGGCTGAACTTACAAGAATACCCTATGGTCTTGCCAAAAAAATATTTTTATTAATCAAAACATGTGGGATAAAATTATACAATCAAATGTAATATATCAAACTTTAGATAGTATAAAATCATATACAATGTAAAACTTATACTATTAAGCCAAATCTTTTTGCTATCAAATCTTGTACTATTAGACATATATTATTCAATATGATGTGCTAAACAATGTCCTTGAATGTGTTTGGATGGAGTACTCTCAAATTTTAAGAAGTTTAAAATACAAAGAAATTTAAATAATTCAATTGAATTTCCTTCATTTTATAAAATTTTTTGTTTGGATAAAATAATTATAATACTTCACTTACAAAATGTTTTGTTTGTATAATGAAATTATATTATATTCTCTTTGGACAATTAGTTAAGCATGGCATTCAACGATTGCCAGTGGCCAGTTAGCGATTGTCGGTCACTAGTTGCTAGTTGGTGATCATCGGTAGGCGGTTGGCAATGGTCAGCAGGCGGTCGGTGGTTGACATTTGCTGGTGGATAGTTGACAGCTAATAGTTACCAACAAATGGTTAGCGATGGTCGGTGGGTAGTTGATGGTCGCTGGTGACCAACGAGCAGTTGGTGGTTGTTGAGGGTGGTCAACGATGGCCAACGGTGGCTGATGGGTGGTTGCTGGTGGCCAAGGGTCGATGTTAATCGCTGGTCACCGATCGCTAGTGGACAATCAGCTAGTGATGGTAGACTTGTGGAATGAAAGGGTTAAGAGACAATAGATAGAGAAAAGAGGGGTAGAATTCTTTATAAAGATGTGGAAATTAAAATCCACTCTTTTGAAGTTTAAAAAATACCTCCTAAAAATACTTAAAATTTTAAAATTCTTTAATATTATTGTCCAAATAAAGAATTTTAGGCTAAATCAATTGAAATTCTCTCAAAAAATATATTACCCTTTAAGAATACTCTATCCAAACAAAATACTCTGTCCAAACACACTTTTAGGGAATTTAATCAATTTTTTAAGTGTTGATTTAAGTTTTAGACCCTAGTAAACACATCCTCTTGACTACATACTATTTGATATACCATTTTGTTTCTTTGATTTGCAAAGTCAATAATATGTGAACTATCCATTATTAGTGAAACTGTTCATCTTTTTCTCTATTATCTTTTAGTCCCCTATCAATATTTATATTTTTAATGTGGTATCTTATCTTTAATTTTTTATTTTGATTTGATCTCTTAAATTATAAATCGTCTATTAATATGATCTCTGGTTACTTTTCTGCCACGAAATTAATAATAGAAATTATTAGCATAGCACAAACAACATGTTATGGACCAAGAGGACGCAGAGACCCAAGCAGACATTGAAGCAGTAGATTGGGGTGAAGTTGAACATGTTAGCAAGCAAAGTGGGGCCAAGTTAGTTAGAAAAGATAAGGAGGAAATGTTGAATCCGAAAAAGGTGGGAAAGAAGGTGAGGACTAGAATTAATAGTCCTAACCAATGGTTGCAAGACTTTGTGTGGAAGCCAAATGTAGCATGATACAAAAGGTGTAGAAAGGATTGCACGCAATTATAATCTAAGAGGTATTTCTCTTACTTTTCTTTCTAAGCTTCCTCTTCCCTTCTATGATTTTTTGTCTTCCCTCTATTGTTCTTTGATATGAGTGTGCATTTGCATCTACTGTTAGGTGGCACTCAATTCCCTACTAAGGAGATTCTTGAAGCACATGATTCAGGAGAAGCTTTTCATTTTTAACCAGAGACTTTGTTGTTCCCCTTGATTATTGTTTCAATGATATTAGACAATTGTGGATGGAGGCTGATGCTGATTTCCATTATAACATATCGCTATTTTTCTATAATTGGACTTCTATGCTTTTATATTAGGTGCTTTCATCATTCCTACCATGGTTGAGAATACTAGATTGAAAGAGTTTCAGGTTGAATTAAATAAACAAGCTAAGGTGCTAGATAAACTAGGACAAGATTGTTTAGCTCGGTTTGGGAACGTTGACAGCGGATTTGGGAATTTGGAGACCAGATTTGATCACCAGCAGGAGTTTGTGCAAGCAATAATGTAGAATTCCATAAGAAACCATGCACATGGTAGGTCAAGCTCATTCTCAAATCAACCAAATAACATTCAACAACCCTTTCAAGTCAGGAATGTTAATCTTGAATTTCCAAAATTTGATGGCAATGGTGTGTTGCATTGGATTTTTAAGACTAAACAATATTTTGATTATTACAAAGTTCCCTATGCACAAAGACTTGCCATGGTTGCCGTACATACGGAAAAAGAAGTAATGCCTTAGTTCCAGATGACAAATAGAAACCATCCATTCATTTCTTGGCAAGCTTTAACCACTACATTAGAAGTACAATTTGGCCTTTCTCCTTATGAATGCACATGTTCTATGTTTTTCAAATCAACTCAAACTGGGACAATGACGGACTATCACAATAAGTTTTCTACTCTAGCTAATAGAGTATATGGTGTAAGTTCAAATGCTTTACTAGACTATTTTATAAGGGGATTACAGCCTGAAATCAAGAAAAAAGCGGTTGCATAGAGTCTTATTACACTAGTGAAGGTTGTAACTCTTGCCAAATTATTTGAGGAAGAATGCATATCACTACTTAAGCCTAGATATTAGTTTGCAACAACTAAACAAAATAGTACATTACCATGCTTCTCATATAACCAAACCAATAACTATAGACCAAACCTAAAACCAAATGCCTTACCAGCTCTACTACCTACCCCACCATCTAAACCACTACTTATGCTACCAAATCAAATCCAGTTAAGAAGATGTCTCCTATTGAGATGTAATTGAGTAAGGAAAAAGACTTTATTCAACTTGTGATGAAAAGTATACTTTCAATCACATATGCCTAAATAAGCATTATATGATACTCCAAGTCGATTAAGAGGAGATAGAAGAGACCCTAACATATAAGGAGTGTAATGTAGTTGAAGTATCTATTGATAGTGAAGAACATCACCTGTCCTTTAATGCCTTAAAGGTGTAGCTACAATGGGGACCTTGAGGTTTGGAGGATAGATTCAAGGCATGGACATTCAAATTCTCTTAGACAGTAGCAGTTTAGATAACTTTCTATAGCCTCATATTGTTCATTGTTTGAACTCCTTATGGAAACTCTATGGTAGCCGAGAGACTGATTAAAGATTTCAAGGTGCAATTACAAGGAACTATTTTACAACTGCTAGTATACTTGCTTCCTGTGGTTGGGGCTGACTTGGAGCTTGGAGCTGCTTGGTTGAAGACATTAGGCCCTCATTGCAGATGATGATGCACTTTCCCTTAAATACTTTGTGAATGGAAATTTTGTCACCTTACAATATGAGAAGCCTCAAACCGCAGCACCAGCAACTTACCATTATATTAGAAGACTTTTTAACATCAATAGTATTTAAGAATTCTTTAGTTTATAATTGTAACATCCTAAAAAGTTGGAGGATAAACTGTTGGATTTTCTTGAGAATATAGAACCAATATTGGTTCTATTACTACACACATACAAAAAGGTATTTGACAAAACTTTAGGTCTACATCTAAATAGACCACAAGACCATGCCATTCCCTTACTTGATACAAACCCTATCAAAGTAAGACCCTATCGTTATCCCCATAGCCAAAGGGCAAAAGAAATGCTTGAAGAAGATTTTATATAACCAAGAACCAGCCCATTCTTTCCCTTATTTTGTTAGTAAAAAAGAAAGATGGCTCATGTTGTTTCTGCACTAACTATAGAGCATTGAATGCTATCACTATCAAGGATAACTTTCCAATGTCTATTATGGATGAACTATATGGTGCTTAGTTCTTTTCTAAGCTTGAACTCCAATCGAGGTACCATCAAATCCTAGTGAAACCTGAAGATAGACACAAAACAACTTTTAAAACTCATCAATGGTGGTATGAATGATTGATCACGACCTTCGGGTTGTCTAATGCACTTGCAACCTTTCAAAGCTTAATGAATGAAGTGTTTGTAGGGTTATTTAGAAAGTTTGTCCTTGTCTTCTTTGATGACATACTAATTTATAGCTCAACTTGCCATGACCACTTACAACACTTGGAGACAGTACTTGCAATTCTACAATAGTATGTATTATTTGCAAAGCTATCCAAATGTTCTTTTCGCCTAAGAGAAGTGGATTATTTAGGGCATACAGTTTTAGGGAATGGAGTTGCAATGGATAAGGACAAAGTCAAGGATGTGGTTCAATGACCTATTCCAATGTAAAACAATTGAGAGTGTTTTTAGGGCTGGTAGGCTATTATAGGAAGTTTATCAAAGGTTATGCTTGCATTGCTTCTTTTTTGACTAATTTGTTGAAGAAAAATGGTTTTAATTAGTCCTCTTCAGCTCAAATAGCATTTGAACAATTGAAGAAAGCCATCACTAGTGCACTAGTTTTGGCATTGCCCAATTTTGCCAAGCCATATTAGTTTCAAGGATGAGTACTAAGGCTATTCTTAACCAACAAGGTCATCCATTTGCTTTCTTTTCAAAGAAAAATGTCCCCTTAGATGCAGAAACAATCCACTTATTGTAGGAAGCTATATGCAATCACTGAGGCTTTGGCAATATTCTAACATTACTTGTTAGGCCACTCATTTATAATTCAAATTGACTAAGAAAATTTGAAGAATTTGATGGACCAAACAATTCAAACACTAGAACAGCAAATGTGGTTGTACAAATTCTTGGGGTTTGATTTTAAAATTGAGTATAAACCTAGCAAGGAGAATGTGGAGGTAGATTCACTTTCAAGATGTTTCTTATATGCTTGGTTTGAATCTCAATACAAGCTTCTGGAAGAAATCAAAGTTACATTGAAAAAGGACCTTGAGTTTTATCAGCAGATGCAGCTATGTAAGCAAAAAAATAGGTTGATGTGAACTATACTGAGAAAGGAGACTTGCTGTTTTGGAAGGATAATTAGGTTGTGCCACAAAGAAGTGGTTTAGTTTAGAAAATCTTGATTGACTTTCATACTTCTGTTGTGGGTGGACATGTAGGAGTGAACATAACTTTGGCCAAAGTTAGTGTTCAATTTTATTGAAACAAAATGAAAGCTGACATAAGGAATTATGTGTTGCAATGCTCAATTTGCCAACAAGCAAAAGCCTCAATAACTTTACAACCAAGCCTACTACAACCTTTGTCAATTCTTAATCAGATTTGGGAGGATATTGCAATAGATTTTGTGACTGGGATGCCCTTATCCTTTGTTTATCAGTGATATATGTGTTGATTTAGTATGCACATTTCTTTTTGTTAAAATCAAATTTTAATAGTACGAAAATGGCTAGGGTTTTCCTGAAGAATATGGCAAAATTGAATGGTATACCAAAAATAGTTGTATTTAATATAGACAATACATTGAGACAATACATTTACAAGCTCATTTTGGTCCCATCTTTTCAAGCTACAATATGGACTACTTTGTTTATGAGTTTAGCTTATCATCCAAAAGCGGAGAAGTTGAAGCTCTTAATAAATGTATTTAGATGTATCTTTGATGCTTTGTATTCTAGAATCCAAAGATTTGGTATAAATTTATGCCTTTAGTAGAATTTTTGTACAACACATTTCAGACTAGCATAGGCAGTACTCTTTTTAAGATTGTCTATGGAAGGGATCCTACAACCATTTTTTGACAAGAGCTAGCAATCTCTGATCCCTTGGATATTCAAGAAATGTTGTAGCAGAGGGAGACAATCATTTCTTAGCTTAAAATATAGCTGTTGAAGGCACAACATACTATGAAGGCTCAATTTGACAAGAAATGGAGAGATGTACACCATGAAGTAGGTAACTTAATGTTAGTAAAATGATAACCCTATAAAAGTCACTCTTTACACTTGAGGAAGAATAAGAAATTCAGTATGCGCTACATGGGAAGATCTAAAACTGATGCAACAATACTATCGCAATCCTCATCTTTAGGATAAGGTTGTTTCCATGGGAGGAGAAATGTTAAGGGCTTTGAGGACGTGGAGGCCTAAACAAATATGAAGTAAGCATAATAGGGTGAAGCTGAATACGTCAACAAGCAAAGTGGGGCCAAGTTAGTTAGAAAAGACAAGTAGGAAATGTTATTCGAAAAAGGTAGAAAGGAGGGCGAGAGCTCCAAAATTAAGAGGCTTAACCACTTGTTACAAGACTTTGGTGTGGAAGGCAAATATGGCATGATACAAAAGGATGGTGCAAAAAGGAATGCAGGTAGTTATGATCTAAGTCGTATTTCCTTCACCGTCCTCTCTAAGCTTCCTTCTTTCTCTAATTTTTTCTCTTCCATCTGCTATTCTCTAATCTACATATACATATGCATCTACTTGCAGGTGACACTCAGTTCCCTGCTAGTGGAGATGATTGGAGCACACAATTTTGAGAAGCTTTTCATTTTTAACCAAACTTTGTTTGTTACCCTTAATTATTGTTTCATTGATATCAAACAATTATGGATTGAGGCTATTGTTGTTTTTCATTATAACATAGAGCTAATTTTCTGTAATTGGCCTTCTATACTCTTACACAACAACACATTTATGATTGTATTTGTTAGCACCGTTTATGCCACATCAATATTTTTTGTAAGTTTTATGATTTAAAAGAAAGTAACTAGAGACTACACTAGTAGACAATTATAATGTAAGGGGCAAAATTAAATAAATTAAAAATAAAGGACTACATTGAAAAAAAAAGTTAATAAAGATGATGGAGTGTAAAATTCCTTTTTGCCTATCGTTATTTATAAGATATGAATACAAAACTAAAATAAGAAAACATTACGAACAATATTCAACACCTGTAAATAAAACTTTTGAAGATGAGGTCAAGTTCATTTGCTAGTGTTTCTAGATCCTATTGATATACAGACTTATTTAGAAATGAGCAAGCCCATTTTCATCATATTAGAAAGCTCAATATATCAAAAGGAATTTGCTAATAAAAACTCGAGCACTCAAGCATTTTATCTATGTGATGAAACAAAGAACCAACGAGATACGTGCATTAACAAATGAAAAATAAATAGTATGAGCCAGGGAGCTCGAACATTATGCTTTTGAGTGTTCCATGGCAGCTTCCATATGAAAGACAATGGCCCAAAAGAAATTAAGAATTCAAAATGATCTATCCTCACTTTTTATTTTTTTCCTATCTTTTTATATAAAATCTAGGTAAAATAGATTTTTTGGTCCTTTACTTTCATTTGATTTTGCAATTTCGTTTCTTATCTTTTTATTTTTTTTCAATTTGATCCTAGTTTTTCAAATTATTTTTAATTTGATCCCAAATCACTATTCCATCATATAATTGACGGAAAATACTAACGTATTGAAGGAAGAGAGAACTGGACTGGATCGGCCGGTCGGACCGATTCAACCCGGAACCAAACCCCAGGGCGGTCTGGTCTTTATCACAAAACCGATTGTGGTCAAAACCAGTCAAGAATCAGTCAAAACTAGGAAAAATCGATGAATTGGACCGGTCAAACCGATTGACCGAAGGTTTTTAAAAAAATTTTTGGTAAAAATACTATTATTTTTTTTATAAAAAAAGAAAAAAGAAAAAGCTTAGTAAAAACAAAAATTCATTTTTTTTGAATCTTGATTCTTTTAGTATGTTTATTTGCTATATATTCTTAAATTAATTTAAAAATAAGAAATAAAAAGTAATTGTTATACTGTCTGTGAGTTCTTTCTAAAAGAAATATAAGTGAAAATTAAAATAAATAAATTTTATATTTAACATGTTTAATAAAGTGCTTCATAATAAATATTATTTTGCATTAATTATGTTATTGTTAATAATTTCATATAATTTTTTGCTTTTTAATTAATCATATGTATATATTTATATATATAAATAATTAAATATATATATTTTATTATATCCCGATCGGACCTAGTTGAAGCTTACAACCTTTGAACACTATCTTGTGCCAGGTTCGATACCTGATCCAATTTTCTTCACTTTGGACACAATCCACATCAGATCTATGTGTGTGTCATATCAACATCGTTTGTGTTATGTCAGTATTTTCTATCAATTATATGATAGAACAATGATTTGGGATCAAATTAAAAGTAATTTGAAATATAAGGGACTAAATTGAAAAAAAATAAAAGTAAAAGGACCAAATTAAAAAATCAAGTGAAGGTAAGGGACCAAAAAACATATTTTGCCTAAAACTTAGCACTTGAAAAGATCTTATACATCATAAATTTCAGCAATTTTAAAATCTTTAATTTTTTTTTTTCAGATTTCAAGTTTTAAATAGCAAGACAAGGAAAAGATAGAAAATAGAGACTCATGGTTTTCAGCCATTCCAAATTAGAATAGTTATGAGTATCCTTAATTAGGAAATTGTGAGTAATAAATTTGTTGTGTTGGTGTCAAGTTAAATTCATTACACAGTACTAAAATGATATCTTACGTATAAAAGTATGATTAACACAGAACAAACTTTGGATCACTTATCAAAAGAAACTAAGCTTTTTATTTTTTTAATATAAAAAAGTTTAAGTGGGTTAAGCGCTAGTTATTTCATTAGGAACTGGGCAAAGATTTAAGGCTTAGAGAATACTTACAGTAGACTTATAACTTTACCCACCAAACAAATCCTTAAAACATAGCGGCAATCAAATTCACGTTCTTGTGAAATACGTGACCACTCTTTACTAATTATGCCAACTTACTAATTATGTCAACCTTTGTTATTTGAAACTAAGCTTTTTTTATTGGAGATTACTTGGTTACCTTTTTACCGGTAACATTGATAAGTCTTGTCTTCACTATCTAAAGTTCCAAGATCAATCACTAATTAACTCTCTTGATTGGAGGGCTAACCTTACCTACCAAGTGATTACATGCTGAGGTGCCAAGGAAACACACCAAGTATATAAAAATGACAAAACTAGCATAAATGTTCACATGGGATGTTCCGGTCATGGCGTCATGCATTGAGATTTGAGAAACCAACCCGACGATTCTAGGCCTGATGTTGTAGTAGTAATCGACCAAGTTGCATTGTTTGAGGTGCATGCAATGCAGGGTACTTGGCAACTAACCAAACCATGAGAGCAAAAAGTCCTGAATGAGTTAGATCAAATCACCTAACATGGCCGATGGAACATGTCTCTAAGATAAGATTAAACGTCCTATATGGCATCAAATATCATATGATGGGTAACCATCTATTTAATCGATAAATACACAAACGTATAAAGTATGAGTATCTGAGAGTTGTGGTGTTAAACGACCCATATGGGAAGCTGTGACGAGACCCACCTCACCATTAAAGATTATATATATTGCTCTGCATGGAAGTTCGAAACCTACAACTCACCATAATTGTAGGTCATGACCAATCCATTCCGCTTGCTCCTTCAAACTGATCAATTTGAAGTTTATCTATAAAGAAAAATCTTAATGTAATTCCATACTCATTAATGCACCAATTTAATCAAAATAGAAATATAATACAGTAATTGAATTTGTATCTAAAGACTAACTTTAAAATAATTTTATAAACTTTAGCTTTAATGTATTACTTTAAGAACTATATATTACTATAGAAAGCATTGTGTCGTTTTAACGGTTTTCTGTCACATTTCACTTTGTGGCCGGTGTACTAACTTTAATTTATAATTTTTAAAATAAAAATCCTATGACCTTTTTCTACCATATAACTGCTTTTACTCATTCACTCTGGCATTTTACATGTGTATTCTTCCGCTATCATTACTTAGAAATAAAAGTCACTAATCGATGGGTACGTGGCTATGAATCAGCTGGTAGGTTCGACCAATCAATAATAACCCCTTTGTCTCAAAAACTTGCTATCACCAAGTCATTAATTAATTAGTTTGAGGGGCAACCTCCGTGTACCGTGACGTGTGTCCGAATATACATTGCAAGTCACATATACCATAATGTATCAATGTTTGAGGAAGCATGCATTGCTGGTAGGCAAAGGCTTAGATGTCATAATCGTTATAACAAAGCAATCATGGATATGGGGCACTCTGAAAAACATGAGGTGTGGCTATCGATCGGAATCTGTTTATTATGTAGGTAAACTTTACCTGTAATGCAAGGATTCTCATGTTAATAGAAACACGTAACACGTGTTCTGATCAAGCTTTGGCAAAGTAGATAATATAATCACGACCTATATAGTAAAAAGAATTGTTAAGAGTCTCAATTATTAATAACTTGCTTTCACTATGTTATTAATTAGGTTAGGGCAAGTTATGGACCAAAATGTATAATCGTCATAATTAGAAGCACCACATTGTCACCATTGTGGTTCAATGTCATGTCGTGGGGATTAACGGATTAACTGCCTCTCCTTCAGTGGTAGGTATATACGTAGGATGATATATGCTTTGGGACTCTTGGATATTCTTCTGTTACGGTAGAATCATCCCTTTTGCAAATTTCTCTCAAACCTTCAGCTTTGGTTATCACAAAGATGTCAACTTACCATGTAGATATCTCCTCCTGATCCTTCTCATATCCCTATCATGTAGAGAAGATTATTCCTATTCATGAACCTAATGAAAAAATAATAATAATTGAAAAAAAAAAGACCCAAAAGTATATAATTGAATAATAAAAAAAATAGAATACAAGGAAAATATATAAAAAGAAAAATTCTAGTACCATAAACTATAACCTTGTCGAACAAATGTAAATTTCTGTATCATGATTTGAACTAAAAGTGTTTTTGTAATTTTATTTACATTACGAAACTATTTTTCGTAGTTTCTGCATAACACAATGCTAGCACTTGATAGTTTTTTTTTTCCCTATCTCTCTTCCGCTTCGTGATTTCCGCCAAGGGGAGCATTTCATTGGTCCTAAATCTTTTTGTGCATTTTCATCACATTGCTATTCATACTATGTGTACTTACAATAATAGTAAAGGAGTTAGTTCCTCATATGTAATAGATTATGGTTTAAATTTTAACTGAGAGAATTACTCATATTCAAGTATTCTATAATATTTAAGCAGAATTATTTCCAATGAAAAGATATTTGTGGGAAACAAAAAAAAAAAAAAAATTGCCCTTAAGATCATGGGTCTATTAAATGCAAATAATTTTCCTTTTTCCGTTGTCACACTAATAAGGAATGACCGAAGGATAGATTCTTATATCAATTTAATCTATTGTTGAAAAATATCAATATATCATTAATTTTTATCATATATATAAAAATTACTTATTAATATTTTAATGATGTATTAATATTTTTTAGCACCATATACTGGAAATTTTTTTATGAGTATCTGCTTAAACAGAGAATTTTAACATCCCCAAGTTACCATTCATGCGATTTTTTTTTAACTTGATTTCAATTTGATAATTGATCATGTCGATAAAAGAAAATATAATTTTTGTTTAAATTAATTTATATAATTTAAAAATGATATTTTAGAGAAAAATAGACTTGTTCTTGTCTCAAACATTGACATTAGACATCTTTTGACGAGTTACATCGTGAAATCCGGGCAATCACATTTATTTTTGAGCTATATATATATAAAGATTCGTATAATGAAAAGAGAAATAGAACCTACCGTTATATCCACAATTTTATGTAGTCAATAAAATAAAAAAGTAGTGGAAGTTAATGAACTCGCTTTTCGGTGCACCGAATAGTTACATAAAAAAAACCAGCCAAATGGAAAAGTACCAGTCCTAATGCACACTCACATGTGAGTAAGGAACCAGAGCACAAGAAAATGCAGCAGCTGCATGTGGATTGTCTTTGTTCTTATGTGATATAAAAAGGAAGAAAACAAGGCCATATTGAGGCGCGCAGCTCCAATAAAGACAAATGGTCCTTGGGATTGACCACCTTAGTTTAATTTTTTTTAACTCCATTTATTTACCCCTTCAACCTTCTTTACTGGGACCATTTGATTTTGATGACTTTCATGGTTCAAAATTTACAAAAATGTTGTGTACTTATTTTGAGACTTATTTAAAGGGATATATTAAGATATCTCTTAATTATTAGTTGGGAGTGGATTCTATTTTTTTTTTAACCAATAATTAACAAACATCGTAATATATTTTTTTAAAATGAATTCCAAAATGAATACATATAATACTACTCCAAAATTTAATTCCTAAACAAACTACTGTCTAGCATGTGATATCAAATCTATTTTAAACTGTCATGTGACATCAAAATCTATCTTAACCAACTTAAGCAGTTGAATTATTGTTTAAGGGGACATATTTTATTTGGATTCGACTATTGAACCAGTAATTAAAAAGAAATAATTCATTGTCCTTACAATAGTTTAAAAAAGGATAGAATCTTAGTTAATGTAAAATTTGAGTAAATAATAACATTGTCAATTTCACATTGGTAACTCTGTTCATACAAGCTAGTTAAAGACATAATTTCAAAGTAATCCGTTGTAGTAAAAATAGGTTGTGATTTTAGGTAAATTTTATTTGTAATTAATGTCGAAATTTCGAATTATCACTTTAGAGATAATTTTATCTAACTACCATTTCAAATTGAAATTGCATAAGTAATTTCTAAGATTAAAAACAAAAAAAGTTACAGACATATAAAGTGAGTAAAGAAGTTTAATCATCGCCAGATGTTTTTCATATTTCAAACTTTTTCTCTTATTTTTTATCCCTTCTCTCAAATCTCATTAGAAGGATTTTTTTTTTTTTTTAAGGAAGTCACTATTAAACCCACAAGATGATCTAAATTCTCTTAAAAAACAAAATACACAATTGCTACAAAGAAAAAAAAACCTATCTTCACGCACATAGTATCAATAAGATAAGGATATACATGTTTACATTAATTTATGAGAGATAATTAATTAGAGGGTCAAAGATGTAACCTAAGTAAGGGATAATGTAAAATAAGCACAAGATCAACGTAATCTAAGGAAGTAGGGCCTGTGGAGACACGGGGGATGGAATTTCATTGTCAAGGGCTTTGAGAAGAGAAAAGGGGTTTTGGGGAATGGCATCAGCAACAACAGCCAATGGCCGCATGGCCTGTGCCTATGCTGTGTCTCTTTCTTTGGGAGGTACCTAGGCTTGCCGTTTTGTATGGTGTGGCTTGCTTTTATGCAAAAACATTTCATAATATAAACCTCCCCTTTGTCTGGTGTGAATGAATGACTCTAATTAATGTGGAAGAACAAACACCTTTATATCCTTTTTTCTTTCTTCTTCTTCTTTTTCTTGGCGGGGAAAACACCTTTATATCTTTGATTCTAGTCATTCTACAGTGTGTGGAAATTGCTTTTGTGGAAGCAACCAATGAAAGGAAAAAGATTCTTCTATGTCTGTCCTCTGTTGAAAAAGGCGAGGGAGAATCTGATACAAACCCCTAGAACGGTTTCAAAAGTTTATTCACAATTTAGCGGTGCTGTTTATATATATATATATACAAGAAAATATAAGTATGACTGTTTGAGTGTAAATAAGTAATCAGGTACACATATAACAGGGTATAAAAAATGTTGTATATTTATATAAAAAATGTTGTATTATGAATGCTGAAAAGTTATGTATAAATAACATAACTCATAAAATAAAGGATGAATTGACATTGATATTATGCTTGGCATATTTATATTATTTAATATTTTTTATAAATATATTTTTTTCAATTTTTTAAAAAATGAATATAAATTAAAATTTAATGAATAATTTTATTTTTATAAATTTCAAATATTTATATATATTAATTAATATCGATATAAAATTTAACATATTTATGCTAATTTAATAATTTTTATAGAATATAATTATCATTAGCCTAACTATTAAATTATAATTATTTATTATGTAGATTATTTATTTTAATTTTAAAAAATAAATATCAATAAAAATATAATTAAATAATTTTTGTTTTTATAAATGTCAAAAAAAATCAAGCTGATTTTGGTGTATATATAAAATGTACTAAAGGATTTTATATTAATATTATATATTATGAAAATAATTTATAAAATATAAACTTTTAATCTAATAGTTTAGAAAAAGATTCAATAAAAATTAGATAATGTCAATCAAATTAAAACTAACAATATATCACGTATATAAACTTTAAAGTAAATAACTAACACAACATAGTAATTTTATGTAAAGGGATTAAAAAATTAATAACTTATGATCTTGGTCAAACTTTTAAATAATATATTTTATTTGACTTGTATGAAAATAATTTTTGTATATATGATAAATTATTAAAAAATATATAAAATAATTTGTTTATATTTTATAATAATTTATACTTAAGATTATTTTGATAAAACCATTTTAATTCAACAATAATTAGTTTTTTCTTATAATCAAAAGTTTTAAAAATCTATTTTCACTTATAAATAGATTTTATATTTAAAATTAATTTTTTTACTTATAATCTATTCAAAATTTTTATTCAAATATGTGAAATCATTTCAAAATAATTTTTATTAAACAAAAAATTGGTTTCTTACATTTCCAAACACAAACCTTAAAGTATCAAAAATTTTGTAAGCATCCTTAGAAACTAAAGCAATGCTTAGAGTTAACAAATTTATTACTTGATCAATGAACCTGTTATTTAACTCTTGTAATTGCATATCTATTGTAATAAAAAAAATTTTCACTCTAAAATGATACTTAATTATAATGTGATCTTTTTTATTTTTAATTAAAAAATAAGCTAATGAACTTTTAAGTTAGAGAAACCTATTTATTATATAAAGTAGCATAATTTATGTAGAATAGAATGTTGAGACTTAAGTTTATTTATCAAATAAAACTTCTCTCTCTTTCTATATATATATATATATATATATAAGTTAATTTAAAAAAAAAATTGGGGGGGGGGGGGCATGGCTCCTATTTTCCTAATGAAGATCCGCCGTTGTTTGTAGCTACCTAAGATGTTCTGAAAGTTTTCACGTATTAATTAAATAATTTTTTATGGGATTTATTAACTAAATAATATTTTAACACCATACATGGATGCTAAATAATTATAACTTTACATCTTGACAAAAGTAATTGTTAAAAAGATTTTGTAATTATAACAGTAATTGAAAGATTAGTATTTTATCTTATTAAAATTAACGGAGTTTACCCTAATTCCATAGTTATTGTACAAGTAATTTTTCCTTCCCAAAATTAGATTATCTGTAATCTATTTACATGTGATTATTTCAATTAATGTGTTTAGTCTAAATTTTCTTATCAAAATTTATTTTTCACTTAATTGATCATTACAATTTTTTATAATTTTAGATCCATTATAATTATGTTTTCAACTCCCTATAAAATCTTCTTAATTTTTTACGATTAAATTTTTACTTATATTTATTTCATTGATACTAGTATTTTATTAAAAAAAATTTATTATAAGTTTAGTTTTTATGTATACTAGTTTGGATTAATTTTAAAAACTAAACAAAAAATCAAACTAAACTGATCAATTTTCGATTTTTAATTTGATTTTGATTAGTTTTCTACACCCTTAGTGCTTGATATAGGTATCCAACAACTTTATATATATGTGTGTGTGTGTTCAAGACACAATAATTAATTACTACCTATTTCCAAGAGTCCACAAATATTAAACACCAGTCATAATACATTTGTTACATACATCATTTCTATCCTTCCTCAAGCTAAAGTTTACTATAAGCTTTAAAATTGTTACAAATCAACCCTTAGTAATACGGAAACTATAGAATAAACTCTATGAAACAACTGACAAGGCAACTTATTGTGACTAAAAGGCTTTTTCAATAATTATTTTCTCTAAGGTTTGAATTTTAATTCTCTCCTTAGGAGTATAATTTCCTTACTACTGTAAGGTATCAGGCCCATAGAAAGATGAAAGGGAGAGAACTCTGTTGAGAGTTAGAGAAAGGAGAAGAAGAACAGAATGAAATCTGAGAGGAATTGTTATTGATCAACTCTTTTGAGATACACTGAGTTAGTCTATATATACACGATCTAGCAATTCATCACATGGGGAAATGAGTGTAACTACCTAACGTTTGTGTAACTAACTGCTAAGTGATTCTAACTGAATTTGTTTATAGTTGCTCTGAAAAGCTCTCCCTAACATCCCCCCTCAAGGTCAAGGAACCGAAGTTGAGAACCTTGAGCTTGGACCTGAAAGCAACAAAAGAAGCATCGAAGATGGGCTTGCTAAGGATGTTGGTGATCTGATCAGTAGAAGGAATATGATGAACCACCATTTTCTTTTGAATGACATTGTCTCGGACAAAGAATAAGTCAAGTTCAAAGTGCTTCGAACAGTTATGGAGCACCGAGTTAGCAGTTGGTTGCATGGCTTCTTGATTGTCACAAAAGACAGTAGGAACAGTGGTGAGAGGAACACAGAGCTCTACAAGAGGGACTGTAACCATGCAATTTTAGACATGACAGCAGCTAAACTATGAAACTCTGCCTCAATACTTGAACGAGAGACCACATTTTGTTTCTTGGAGGACCATGAAATTAAATTGTTGCTAAGAAAAACACAACAACTTGTGGTGGATTTGCAATCGTCCAAGTTAGAACCAGTCACAAAAGGCAAACAAACGAAAATCAGGACACTTATGAAAGACAAGCCCATGCTGAATAGTGCCACTTAGATAATGCAGGATGCGCTTAACAACCTTCCAATGGAGTTCTAGAGGTTGATGCATGAATTGAGAGACTTTATTGACAGCAAAGGCAATCTCAAGGCAAGTAATTCTAGAGCTCTCCCTAACAACCATTACACACAATCTTTATTGATATTTTACAAATGTAATAAATAATTAAATATTTTAAAATTTATTACACCCCACCCTCCACCACATGCCGTTGAGCCTGTGAATCAATTATAGATAGGTAATGTTTCCAAATTAAATTACTTCTAACATACACTACCACCTCACTTTAATTACCTTTTTTTAAATCACATTTTTCTTCTTATTTATTTATATTATTATTTATTATTAATAATAAATGGGATTGCAGTTTTGGTACTATTTTTTTTTATAAAGATAAATTTGTTAATATATTAAGAGTAAACATAAATTTTAGTCATGTTCTTGAAAGTAAACATATGATATCACATTAATCCATGAAAGTCATTTGACATCAAAAAAATCCTAAAAACGTAAAATATAAGATCATTTTAGTCATTTTGAAAGTTATTTGAGATTAAGTAGGTATCTAACAACTTATATTTTATCAAAAAATAAAGATTAAATAAGTGTCACGTGCATTTATCAAATACCAGAGTGATATAAGTGATGTCACATTTAAAATTTTAGAACCTATTTGATATAAAAAAATTTTTAAGAATTAATATTAAGTCATAATTTAAACTTTTATGAATTTATTTGATATCAAATTTTTTTATGAATTAAGCTGATGTCATATATGTCTTTTAGAGAACAAAATACTTGTTTACTCATATATTAATGATAACCATTTATTTTATTATCCCATTACTTTTTAAGAATTGCTTAGGTGCTATACTTTTTCTTAATAGATATCTACTTTGTCTTTAAAATTTTAAAAATAAAAAATTACTTTCGTCATTATAAAAATATTAAACATAAATATACATAAAAATCACAGTTTTTAATATTATAATAAATTATGAAATATTAAATAAACATTAGTTTAATTAATTTTAAATAAACTAATGATTATAAAATAGCAATAAATAAAAATATGAATTGATAAATATATACCTATCAATCTACTAACTATTGTAAAATCATTTTTCTACACAACTTTTTATTTTCATCCAATTTTATTATATGATTATTAATGATTATTTTAAATATATTTAAATTTGTTTTTAAATAAATTGCTGTGCATCGCATGATTGCAATGCTAGTCACTATAATATTTGTGAAAATACATTAGTAAATAAAATTAAGTTTAGTTATAGAAGTATTTTTATAAACTTTTGATCTTAAGACACAAAATTTAAATTAAGAAGAATATTTACTTTAATTTAAAGATTTAGAAATGAAATTTAAGCTATAAACAAATTACGAAAAAAAAAAGTCAAGTAAATGAGTCAAATTTTATTAAACTTAGAATCCAATTGTAAACATATTATTTTGTACGAATTTTAGGTTCTTTTTTTTATCTCTACTCTACATGCCACTTTTTGATAAAAGAAAAATACAACTTTAGACAATTTGTATTGTTAAAAAAAGACTTAATAGATAAGCATAGAAAAGTAAGTCAAATATAAGTACTTGGAGTCAAGGATAGAAAAATTAAGCCAAGCAAGAAGACCAAGATTAAAGTGAAGTATTTGTTGAGTTTAAAAATAGTGAATGTGTCAAATTTTAATTCCACTAGGCACTGGATGAAGATGAACACACCAACCGGCCTTATATTCCATATGTGGCAGATTCATTCTGATTTGTCACCTGATTTTGTGATGCCAGTAGTTACACAAGTCAAACATGCAAACGCTGCACCAACGCGGATGCATGAAGGTGACCTGATCAACTGATCTTAGAGTAATAGCAGTGCCCAAAAACAAAAATTGATGTTCCAACAGAATAAAATTGATGTTAGAGTAATCATACTTTCATAAATTGCACTTGAACACTCTTTATATATTTAAGTTTAATTTTAGTATATTATAAATGTAAACTTTTCTATACAGTAAATTAGTTAATATTGTTTTATATCAATATTAAATTATTATTATAAAAATTAAATATTTAAATAATGTAATATATAATTAAATGATAATTAAAATTTACACACCAAAAAATGATAATGCAAAATTTTTTTACATGAATAATGTTCAAAATGATATCTTACATATTTATACTTTTGTGTAAGTATGATTGTAAATTTTTTAAATGATTTGAATTGCTATAATAATAATAATAATAATAATAATTTATATAGATTTTATATAAATATATAAGTTAATAAGTTAATGAGTATTGTTTTGGGCTCTTGACTCTTGAGCCCGGCAGTTATTAAATAAGAAGAAATTAATGATTATTAGAACCAAAAGAAGAAAAAAAAGAAGTTAATGAGTATTAAATGCTAAATACTCGCTGAAAATCTTGCTTGATTTGAATGATTAAATTTTATTGTTAATTATTCTCACTTATTAATATAAAAAAAATTTAATCACACATTTTGTATTTTATATATCTCATATATAATGAAGTAAGATTTTTATTGATTTACTATTTCACTAATACTAACTACTTACTCCTTAATAAACGGTTTCAAATTTAAATTTTGAATAAAGAATAATTAATATTAAAAAAGCCATATACCATATAAAGTTTTAAATATTCGAGCAGATTGTCTTTGTACATGTGATGTTGACGAAAAAGCAACAAAAATTTCTTCGTCTCAACGTGAGCCATGTGCAATTAATATCCCCGTAAATGTTATTTCAATATTATTCATCATCGTTGATTGTGTCAAAAATAGAAAAGGTAAAAGTCCATTTTTTATATATATACATATTTTATTTACCGAATCCAATATAACCATAAAAGGAGAAAGTAAATTTATTTATTCAATTTTATTTATTTATTTATTGGGTCATGGATTTTGCTCCATTTTAAAGTTGAAAGGTGAATGCCTAGGTTCCTTGTTCACCCGCCGCCTGAAACAAGAACAGCAAGGAAAGCAAGAGAGAGAGAACAGTGTGCTTTGCATTTCCAATTTCTCATAACCATAAGGCAAAACCAAAAGGCATCTTCATCTCCTTCAAAGATTTATGCTTTTTCTTTTTTCTTATTCTCTTACACGTATATTTAAATTTATATGTACACACCTACCTATAAGTCTAATGTCTATATATATAGTCCTAATCCTTCAGAGTGTTATCCCATTTGTGGGTTGATAGAGGCATTCTAGAGCCAGCAAGAGGATATTTTTCTCACTTTGTTGGGGTTTCTGTAAAGAGAAAACAAAACCCTTTGAGCGTGGGGGGGCCAACACATCAACACAGTTTACACATAGAAAGGGTTTTTTGCCAGAAGAAAAAGCAAGAAAAAAAAAAGCAGAGTGAAAGGAAAGGGGACCTTGTAAAGCCCGTCATTGTGAACAAGGTTCCTCATTATTCTCTCCCTTGTGGGGTTATTGAAAGTTTCTACCTTTTCTATTTTTTGTTGTTATCTCACCATCCCTTTTTTTTTTTTCAATTCCTTATGATATCTATGTAATGTCTGTCACTGCCAGTATTTATCTGTGTAAGCTAAGTATGCTAGCTATTCACACCTTATCCGTTTCATTACCACTTTCTGTTTCATTCCGGAAACCGTCACTATAACATTGTTGTTTTGTACTGTTGTTGTCAGCATTCATAGTTTTATCAGAGAGAGCACAAAAGGGTTAGTGAGTCTTAGTGTAACTACTTAAGTGGTGTGCTCGTTTTCTGGCACTATATATATGTGTGTGTTTTGTTTTTGTTTTTTCAGTCCTAGGTTGTTGTTGTTTGTTTTGTCATAGACTGATATATCTGGTGTTTGTGCATTTTGTCTGGCACAAGCAGGAGAGGGCTAATTTCACTGTCCAAGAGTAAGGGGAAGGAAAAACTAAGGGTGGTGAAAATGAAGTACGTGTTGGTGACAGGTGGTGTTGTTAGTGGACTTGGGAAAGGAGTCACTGCTAGCAGTATTGGTGTCCTCCTCAAGGCCTGTGGTCTTAGAGTTACTTCTATCAAGATTGGTAAATTTTTCCTTCTTCTTCTTCTTTGGACTGTTATTGTCCAGCCTCACTTTGGTTTTCTCCCTCTAGTACTAGACTAATACTAGAAGAGAATGCGTTTTTTTTAATATTTCCAATGTTAATAAATTGATTTTTATTAATAAAATTTCCATTCGGTTCATTTGGCTGAACTGGATAACCAACCCATTTGAGTGTTTTACTTGGCTATGTGAGGTTCAATTCAATTTCAAAGGCACTCTTTTTCTTGTTGAGCCAAAAAGAGATAAAGAAAGGGGGGGGGGGTGTGTTTCTTGTATATGGTATGAAAAGGTATTGTTTTTCAGTTTGTTTGAGCTGATGTATTTCTTTTTATGATCCCTGTACATTTTGTTTGTTTCGCCACACTGCTTTATTAGTTTTTTGTTGTTAATTAAAAGGAGCAGTTCCAATTTTATGTTCAGTATTTCTCTTCCATCCTACAAGCAATCATAACCCTGTCTTTCTTTCTTATTATGAAAGATGTTATGTAAAATAATAATGTTCATCCTAAATTTTTCTGCTTTTGTTTGAAATTGTCTATCACCTGCAGATCCCTACCTCAACACTGATGCAGGGACTATGTCTCCTTTTGAGCATGGGGAGGTGTTTGTCTTAGATGATGGTGGTGAGGTAAATAGACTAGTTTTTCTACCACGAGGATGCCAATTAGTAGTTTCTTTTTCCGGAATACAGTGGCAGACTGAGATTGTATTTGTTATTTCTTGGTGACATGCCAGTATCTATCATGTGAATCTTTACCTATGTTGTGTTTCACCACCTTTCCTTTTTCTCATTTTACTTGAAATTACAGCTACATGTTTTTTGTTTGTTCTCTGAGATGGTTTGACTGGTTTCAGTTATAGTAAACAGAGGATAACTGCAACCATTTTTTAATTGATTTTAAGTTTGCAATTTTTATTCATTTTCTTGTCTGTGTTGAAGGTTGACCTTGACCTTGGAAACTATGAACGTTTCTTGGACATCAAATTAACCCGTGACAATAACATCACTACTGGGAAAATATATCAGGTGAACAAACTGCCTTTAAATGTGTTCTTCTTTATTTTTGGCTAGTTGTGCCTGTGGTTTCTCATTGGTTTTTTATTTTACATGTTTCCAGTCTGTTATTGAGAAGGAGAGAAGAGGAGATTATCTTGGAAAGACTGTCCAGGTCTGTATGATCATTCTGATTTTCCCCTTTGAAGCCGTTTGTAATGGTTGCTGGTGTCTTGGTTTTGATTTCGTCTTTGCTTTGTTGGTAGGTTGTTCCGCACATAACAGATGCCATCCAAGAGTGGATAGAGCGTGTTGCAAAGATACCGGTTGATGGAAAAGAGGGGCCAGCTGATGTTTGTGTCATTGAATTGGGTGGAACTATAGGTAGATTAATACTTTTAGGGAAAAATTTAATTAATACTTTAACAAAATTTGATTTTCAGTACTATTATAATTCCACTTATCTGTTCAAAGTTTCCATATTTTATTTTTGAAAAATATTGGTGAGTAGCTTCTATTTGGCAGATAGTGAGAGGAATAATGTTGATATTATCTATTATGATAATTCTAGAACATCTTCTATGGTGCAAAACCTTCATTTAAAATGGCTTTTCTTTAATGCCAGGGGATATTGAGTCTATGCCTTTTATTGAAGCACTTGGTCAATTTTCATACCGTGTAGGTAATGTCTGTCGAGCTTCAAACCTCATAGTTTACTAATTTATATAAACTAGTTTGTTGTTTGGTGTGCTTCAGTGAACCAGTCTTGCCCTCTTGCTAATCGTTTTTCTATTTTCATAGGCCCTGGCAACTTCTGTTTGGTTCATGTCAGCCTGGTTCCTGTTCTCAATGTTGTTGGTGAACAGGTATACTGCAAAATATGTCATCAGTGCAACATTTATATTCGCTTATTAGAAATAAAACCTATTCAAATAACAAATTGAATTTTTAAATTTCAGTTTATTGTTTTGGACTATGAATATATTCAAGTGGTATAATCAACTTGGTATTATTTGTACATACTTATTGGAAGTTTTAATTTGCAGAAAACAAAGCCAACTCAGCACAGTGTTCGTCAACTTAGAGGATTAGGTTTGACCCCTAATCTTCTTGCTTGTCGGAGTACAAAGGTGTGTCTCTTGTCCTATTTACCTTTTCTTGTTGTCCTGTTGGTTTCGTGTGATCATTATTAAAGAATTTCTATTTCACTTGTCCTTTATGCCAGGCACTTGATGACAACGTCAAGGCAAAACTTGCTCAATTTTGTCATGTGCCGGTAATATGATGTAAAATGTGAAGATTTTGATTTTGGTTATCGCAAAAACCTTAGATATATTCTGAAAACAAACTTCTGTATCTGCAGTTATCAAACATAGTTGACCTCCATGATGTTCCAAATATTTGGCACATACCTTTGCTATTAAAAGTAAGTAATTCTGTAGTATTTTGGAAACTCCTTTCTGTGGCTTTCTTATATGACTGAAGGAACCTTATTTATTTATTTATTTTTAGTTTGTTTATTCTGAGGTTTGATAAATGTAGTTTTCCCTAAAAATGCTTAATTGCATTTTTTCTTTTTTTGGTTAAGTGCTTTAATTCGTCTAAGAATCTGAACTCTTTCCTTTGAATTTATTTTCTGTAACAAATAGGACCAGAAGGCGCATGAGGCGATCCTGAAAGCATTAAACCTGCTAGGGTTTGTTTGACAAACTCATTCTTTTTTCTTTTGGTGCATAAACCCCCTTCCTTTCCCCCAGAGCAAAGTCCTCATGATGTTTGGAGATTGTATTGTTAGTTCTGCTACTGCAGTTAGCAAGTATTTCTGTCATTTGACTAATGGATTTATTATTTGCAGTGTTGCTACAGAGCCGAATTTGAAGGAGTGGACGGCCAGGACAAAAGCTTACGACAGATGTCATGAAACTGTGGGTCTCAAACATCTCAAATCTATTATCTCCTGTAAAATAGTTCCAACTTACGAGTAATAGATATTCATCTGGCAATTGTTGAGCTTACAACTATTATGCACTTCACAGGTTAGAATTGCAATGGTAGGAAAATACACAGGCCTTTCAGATGCATATCTTTCTGTTCTGAAGGTAGCTTGCTCTACAATTTGACAATTAGTAATACACAATTATTTCTATTTATTTTTGTATCTGTGACTTGCACATTTACCTGAATTTGTTAAGAGTTTGTAGTGAACTTCTGGTCTAAAATATTATTAAACTGAACTTCAGTATCCAACAAGCTTATTTACTTGGTTTCTTGCGCAGGCCCTTTTACATGCTTCTGTTGCTCGCAGTCGTAAACTTATTGTGGACTGGGTTCCAGCTGGGGATCTTGAAGATGTGACTTCTAAACAGGTGACTACTGGTCCTTCTGCTGTACTGCATATGTAAGAACTTTTTGTCTTCAATTTGTGCCGAACATCTGATGATTAATGTACTATTGCAGGATCCTGATGCATATAAAGCTGCTTGGAGTCTTCTAAAGGTTCTTACTATTTGGACTTTGTACTGAATTTCTTTCTTCTGTTTTCCTATTATAATGCTAATGTACATTCGTCTAAATGCATTTAAATGAGATTATTTTCTAGTGGTTCCCTAAATATTTCTGTTGCAGGGTGCTCATGGGGTTCTAGTGCCAGGGGGTTTTGGTGATAGAGGAGTGCAAGGGAAAATTCTTGCTGCTAAGTATGCTCGAGAAAAGAAAGTTCCATATCTGGGCATTTGCCTGGGGATGCAAATTGCTGTCATTGAGTATGCACGATCTGTTCTGGGTCTGCATGATGCTACTAGCACGGAATTTGATCCTGAAGCCAAGAACCCTGCTGTCATATTTATGCCAGAAGTATGTTATACTATACTTATCACATGAGTTGATAATGTGTTGTTGTTCCTTTTGAGAATCTAGTTAAAGTGGTATGTATTCTGTTGATAGGGTTCAAAGACTCATATGGGGGGAACCATGCGTCTTGGTTCAAGGAGGACTTATTTCCAAGTTGCTGACTGCAAATCTGCAAAGTTGTAAGAATTAAGAACCAAACTCAAGCTTAATTACACGCATTCCATCTCCTCCTAGTAGGATAACACACTCATTAATGTTCTTCTGCACTTGGGGTTGTTTAACTGAAAATATTCATCTTCAATCCAAAAAGAAAATTCATTGATAAAAGATTAATTCAAGATAGTAACTTGAAGATCTCCACTTTACATAGATTTCACTTATCTATGATACTAATTTGGAATTCTTGGTAGGTATGGTAATGTAAACTTCATTGATGAGCGGCATCGCCATAGATATGAGGTAAATTGTGTTTGTATGCAAAAAAATTTCTTTATGGGAAAAAGATGCAACCATAGACACTTAACAATAATTGTAATTCTGTATAGGTTAATCCTGACATGATATCACAGTTAGAGAGTGCTGGTCTATCTTTTGTTGGCAAAGATGAAACTGAGAGGCGCATGGAGGTGTGTATTTACATGAAATTGTAATTGCATATATCTTAATATTGTCACACTATTTAATATTATAAATTGGTAATTATGTGCATGAGTGCAGATAGTTGAACTGCCTAGCCATCCTTTTTTTATTGGCGTTCAGTTTCACCCCGAGTTCAAGTCCAGACCAGGGAAACCTTCTCCACTCTTCTCAGGTATTTTCTCTAGAGCCAGCCAATTATGCTTCTTCTTCTTTTCTTTTTTAATATGAATCAGTACTTCCAAGCTTAGTTGAAAGATTTAATTTCTCTTTAATCCTTGATGTTAACATCTCTCTATCCAAGGAAAAAATGTTATAGTCTTCTTCCATTTTCTGTTCAAAATCTTTTGTAGGTCGATTTAACAAATAATGAATCTGCATTAGACATGGTTAAGAATTACAATCCCCTTCCCTTTCTTAGTTATTGTTGCTTATCGCTGTTAATTCATATGATTATACTATTGGATATGCTATATTTCTATTACTTATGTTTTCTAGACATCTATACATGTATCTTTTATGCATTTTATTTTATTTTATTTTATTTTTTTTTGTTGTTGTTTGATTGGATTTGTATGACTAATAATTTTGTTAGAGTGTTACAATATGATAACTGGTGCAATTACTTGTAAAAGTAATCATAGAAATAATTAGTAAATACTGTAATTTCCTTTATAGAGAGCAATAGTTGCATTCTTACGCACTAAATATAAATGCCTCATTGTCAAAACAGGCTTAATAGCAGCAGCTTGTGAACAGAAGAAGACAGTTATGCCTCAAAGCAACGGCCACGCCAAGTTACCTAATGGAATATACAATGGAGTGAATGGGCACTCACCAATACTGAAAGCACACCAAAACGGGAATGGCTTCATCGCATCCAATGGCGCCTTAAATGGCGTATATGCCAATGGCAACGGTGTATACGTGGACGGCAGCTATTAGTTATCTGCATTTGCGCTGCGTACCAATAATCCGGGTATAATTCTCTCCAAGGACATTCTGGTTGTCCTCGGTTTCTGTGTACAGTTAGTGAGTTGGATAGATCCTTTAGCTGGGGACATTGGGGACTTCGTCTCCTGCATGAAAACAAATTTTGAGTCTAACAGCTTTTGTGGTTCCTAGTACAGTTGTGCTTATGGTGTGGCAGTTGCAGCCACCATTGATTTGATTTTCAGGTTTTGTTGGTCAGAACATTGGCCAAAACTACACTCTCACTTGATCATGCCAAATATTTGGGCTTTGGTGGCTTTCCGGTGCTTCTTTTAGGAATTTTCTTCTTAGTATACAGGCTGAAGGTGTAAAATTACTTTCAACCTAGTGTCTTATTTTTCTGCGTGGTCATAATGTAAAACTCCTTATGTTATGAAGTTGAATTTAGTTTGGTGACACATGGTTCGATATTTCTTGTGTGAAGTATGAATTTGACCAGTTCAAGTTTCTAGACCACAGAACTCCCACCCCCCAATTCTTCTTACTCCCCCAAAAGAAAAAAAGAAAGAAATTAGCTTGTAAGACCATTAGAAATCAAAAGGGCAAAGAGATTGTTTAGTTCAGTACAATAACGATGATGCCTCACTTGTTATGCAAAGCCAAAAAAAGTAAAGAGAAAAAAAGGGTGATAGTATTATCTATAAAAATATTGGAAATAACCTCTCCACTTTTGAAGGGTGCGTACATCCACTTTTTCTAGTCTAAGATGAGAGTTTTGTGCATTGGGCTGTACTATTATTTATAAAAAGTATCAGGAAATACCCTCTTTTCTATTGTATTCAGCGTCAAATTAATAATGTTTTCTTTATTTCCCTAAACCCAATTACATAGTTGGCAAGTCTGGCTGATCCTTTTCTTGTGTACAGAAGATTTAGAACATAAAATTTCTAAATTGACGTCATGCGACTAGAGAAATTTGGAACAAGAATTTCATCAAGTTTTGGAAGTTTTCAATTTTGTGGTAGACAATTACAATCTGTAAGGGTTTAGGGTGTCTCAAACTGTAGACCCCTTTACTTGTCACCTCTCTGAAGTCTAAACCAGGCAGCCAAAAATCTCTTACGTCCATGATTGTGATCTTCATCCAGCATTGCATTTAGCAAATTTGGTGGGTTGATCATTTCGTGGGCCACTCAAGACCCAACAAAAAACATAGGATCATTGACCAGTAGGTATTTGGTACCCTCCCTAGGAAACAAGGTTCTTCATGTCCACACCACAAACAGAATGCACAAATTCCAAAATCACCGATGACCCAAAGTAAAAGATTCCAAAATCACCTTGTCCGAAGAGGACCAAAGAAAAAAAGAAGTAAAAAAAAAAATAAATAAATAAAAGAGAGAATTGGACCCTATTTATATCATGTTTGTATTTTACTTTGAAACAACCATGGTTTTTGGTAAAGGTAATAAGAGAAATTTTTTGTTTTTACACAAATCATGATTTTAGAGGCTTATAAATGGAAAATCAAATATTCTATTAGATTTTTTCATTTTTCTAACTATGCTCTTAATGCCCTAGCTGCTGGGGTCTTCCTAAGCATGAAAGAAACTGCTACTTTGATTATCAGTGAGGGTGTAACAACTAACAAGTATTTTTGTAATTTTTCACTCTAAAACAGCTTTTTAGCTAAAAGCTCTCTCATTAAAATTCTTTTTCTAAACATAAAGTAAAGCCAACGCAATAATGCACAAAGTATCGTACAACGGAACCCACTGCATACGCCCCCCCGCGCGGGGGTTCAGAAAGAAGTACTAAAGCAAGTTTGAGACGTGCCCACAGGCCAACCCACTGCATACGCCGCCCCGGGGGGGATAAGAAAAAAGTACTAAAGCAAGTTTAAGATGTGCCCATAGGCCAACCCATTGCATACGTCCCCCTGGGGAGAAAAAAGTACTAAAGCAAGTTTGAGATGTACCCACAGGCCGTAGGGCCCAGCCTAATTTCTAGTGTTACTTTTGTATTTGAAAGAAATTCTCACCACACGCAAAGGCTTGGATCAGTTGGCAAAAGGCAGTATGCCTTTGCTACAGTGTACCCGGAGGAAAAAAGAGACAGTGTTCGATATCTGGAGCTGAGCTCCCATGTCCCTCTTCCCTCACATAGATGGGCCCGGCCCCCAAAATAAAAAAAAGAAATTCTTAAAAATCACAAATATTTACCTAAAATTTAAAAATGGCTCCTTGTTGTCTTTCCAGTCTCCTCTTTTAACGTCCTCCGTCTAAGTATGCCCCTTTTTTGACCGTCAACTGAATGTCTCGTTCCTAATATGACATGTTGCAGTTAAGTGTATGTGTAAGTGAGTGGGACAAAACAAAAAGGAATTAATTGCTTTGAGAATCTGGGTGTTCTGCTGTCAGACCTTAAAACTATTGAATTATAATCAATCAATAAAAAATTTTCCCCCTTTTTATTGTAATCCAATCAAGTAATCTAGGAAACAAAGTAACAAGATTAAACCACTGACGGCACTAATTGTCCAGATTTATACATAACTGTGTCAGTATTTTTTATACAAAATTTTGTATAGAATCTTTTTATACATATAAATTCATGTCCGATCAATTTTATCTTTATATCAAACATACCCTTAAAAATAATTTTATTTCTTTTCCGTTAAGAAAAATTCCACTTAGCATTCTCTTAAAAAATCGATATCATAAATTATTGTTTACTTTAAAAAAGTCAAGATATCTGCAATTTAGTTTTAAGGGAAAAATAATATTAAAGGTGTTAATAAGAGTTAATCAAGAAAAATGACCAATTATATTAAAGTTATTAGACAGCTCTATTAAATAATATTTAAGAATAAGAACTAAAAACTTTTTACAAGTAAATAATAATACCCTTAAAATATTTCTTAAATTTTTTTTTTGTTCTTTTTACGATTCCTACCACTCTCTCTTTTAATCTCTTCTCTGGCAGATCTCAAACCCACATCCTTGCCAGCATGCCTTCGTATGTGGTTCGCCATTGGCAAAAAGAAATTAGATCAACAAACTTTAAAACATTTCTGATGGAATGAGTTTACATATCCGTAAAGGAAATTAAGAGTTTGTCCAAATTCTCCGATCATGTTAGACAATATCCAAATAACTATGTCAACCAGCTTCTAGCTTATGTTAGATGAAAAGGAAATAAATATCAATTAATCAATTGGGAGTATAGTGAAATTTTTTTTGGTTACAATCAAACATTGTATTTCTAATTCTAATCTTGACAATTTTAGTTCAATGAAAAGAGAGAATTCAATCAATTTCTTGAAGGCAAAAGTGGCCCATATTTGAAGGCATGTCGACAAAGGTATTAAGAGAGAGATGCAGGAGACATAAAAAGAATAGGAAAAAAAAAATACTGAAAAATAGTTTAAGGGTATCATTATTTACTTGCAAAAAGTCTTTATTCCTACTCTTTATATATTATTTAATAAGTTATTTTAATTAATTGTAAATAATTGGTCATTTTTCTTAATTAGTCATTGTTTGGGTACTTAATATTAATTTTCCCTAGTTTTAAACTATACTTCCAATCCATGTCATCAATTTATTTAAGCTTAATTAGATTTTTGTCTTATAAAGTATCATATTTTTTTTTTGTTTGATTTTTCTTGTTTAAAAAGTTTTTTGTTTAGTCCTTCAAAACTCTTTCTATTTTCATTCTGTTTCTCTGTTAGTCTCGTGGTAGTTTTCTCTATTAAGTGCTCACATGGCAAAAGTTGACATGGATTGAAGGGGCAAAAAGAGAGCCTAGATAAAAAAATTACAATGTTTTGAGGGACTAAAAAAAATGTTATATTTTGGATGACGAAACGAAGTGTAATGTTTTGATAATATACACACGCGCGCGCGTACACAAAATAAAAACTATAATTAAAAATAGGTTTAATTATTCTGCAAGTCCCTATAGTTTGACCTAATTTTCACTTAAGTTCCTATAGTTTAAAAAATTTTTAATCAAATTTCTATATTAAATAAATTTTTGTAATAAAGTCCTTAGAATAATCTATTATTGCAAAATTGATAGTTAAATTGAATAATTTTTTACGTTTAAACTTATAAAATTGGGTTAGGACCTATTAAATTATATAAAATTTTAAAAATTTTTGTAATTTGAGATTGCTCTAAGGACCTAATTACAACAATTTATCTAATTTAAGAACCTAATTAAAAATTTTTAAATTATAAGAAACAAATTAAAAATTGAGTGAAACTATATGAACCTTCAGAATAATTAAACCTTAAAAATATGATAAAATCAATTTACATATGTTACAATACCTGAGCCCACTTTGCCAAACTCTAGGCCTAATTTGTTCAATTTTAATCTAGAGGAGAGGGAAAGCGATACAATGGGCCAAAGAATGGGCCACGAGATTAGTATATAATTGCAGACATAGGAAGAGCACAGAGATTGAGGGGCGCACCAGTGTGGTTTTGTGATTTCAATATGACACTATCTATTGAGGCTCTTGGCACATGTGCAACATATAGCAGAATTGGAATAGTTATACAGGCGTATTCTGCTCCAGGCCTGGTGGAGTTAAGTGACCACCATGGTCACTACGTATATTTGCGAAACCAACAAACATCTGTGGTCAAATTATAATTTTAAAAGTACGAATAAAATTACAAAAAAGCCATGATAAACATCAACTCCAATATACAACTGGACAACATTAGCAATCAAATTTGTCACAACTTTTCCCAACGTTCTATAGATCTGTAACTCTTTTTTATTGTCGAAAGCAAACATGAAGGGCAAAGAGTAGAATGACCCCAGTCCATGCGGTCTCTGGCTCAACATAGTAGAGGAAAGGACGATAGGTAGGAACATATGAACATAAGAGTTTTAAGCTATAATTATGTTTTTATTACATTGTTGTCATGTTTCCTGCAATAGCATATCTAAAGCTGTAGAGCTATAGACAAGAAGTGGTAATTATCACTTTGTTATTTGGCTTTTGATGATTACTCATGGTTTCCACGTTATTTTACTTTTATAGACATCATAGAAGAGAGGAAGAAAAGAAAGATGGCTGAATGGGAGAAGTTAAGAATATTGGGAATGGGTTCTTATGTCATTGTCTGCCTTGTTGTCCTTGTTTCTCCACAAGAAGTGAATGGAAAGCTTATAGATGTAAAGAGTTCAACGCCTAACTTGGCATATTCATTGAAGAAAGAAGAAATCATATTGCAATCATTTCGTGGTTGCAAAGAAGTCCTTCAATGCATTCACAGCCAAATCACTATGGAGAAGGGACATTTAATCTACAATCTTCTCCTGGAGTTTGCTCCTTATGGTTCTTTGGAGACTTAATCAGTAAGAAGCCACTCCGGGAAAGTGAAGTAAGTCTATACCTGTATGCTCTTTAACGAGCTTTCTAACATTTATCAAAATGGAATTGTTCATTGTGATCTTAAGCAAGACATCCTTCTCTTTCCTTCATCTGAAGATGGTTCATAATATCAATTGAAGACTGCACACTTTGGATTGTCTAGGACTAAAGATAAGAAATTCAATGCAGATGCCTTGGAAGTTCGAGTTTAGAGGGACACCATTATACATGTCACCGGAATCATTAATATTGTGTCAGGTTACACACCATTGGATACATGGTCTCTTGGGTGAATAGTAATTGAAATGCTCGCCGGGTTCCCTGCATGGGGAAACCTTCATGCCAAGGAGAACATAATATTCAAACTAGGGTTCCTTAAAGAATCGATACCTGATGGACTGAGTTAGGATTGCAAAGATTTTTTGAGCAACTGTTTTGTGAAGAACCCTAGTGAGAGATGGACTGCTGCTTCTCAATCATCCTTTTCTTTTTCCAACATACGATATATTTAGAGGTTATAAAGAATTTAATATGACTAGTACCAAGGGCGGATCTTCTTTAAGACAATGCCCCCCAATATATATATATATATATATATATATATATATATATATATATATATATATATATATATATATATATATATATATATATCTGTGTGCGCGCGGGTGCGGAGAGAGAGATAAATAATTTTAAGTCTTATCATATTATTTTTCATAAATAAACTCCTCTAATTAACAAGCTTGTTAGTTTTTTTTTTGAATTAAAAATAACTAAACTAAAAAGATCAGAATACAATTAGCATCATTTTATAAGAGTTAAGTAACGGTTCAACAATTGAGTAATAAATTTATTAACTCTAAATTTTATTTTGATTCCTAAGGATGCTTACAAAAGTTTGACATTATTAGATGTGCAGTTGGAAATGCAAGAAAATTACTTTTTTTTTTTAATAAAAATTATTTTGAAATGATTTCACATGCTTAGGCAAAAGTATGAGCGGATTATAAGTAAAAATATTCTAATTTTAAATGTAAAATCTACTCATAAGTAAAAGTAAATTTTTGAAGTTTTTGATTATAAATAAAAATTAATTATTTTTAAATATAATATTTTTAATAATATTTTTACCAAAATAATTCTAAGTATAAAATATAAACAAATTATTTAATACTTTTTAATAATTTATCATACAAAAATAATTATTTTCGCATAAGCTGAATAAAATATATTTTAAAATTATTTTTAAGTTAATATATTAGACACTATAAATATTAATTTTTTAGTCCTTCTGTAGAAAATTATTTTGTCATATTAGTTAATTAATTTAAAGTTTATATACGTAATCTACTATTAATTTTGATTTGATTATCATAATTTAATTTACATATCAAATTTTGGCCCTGAAAATTTTCTGAAGCTTCGCCACTTACTAGTACATTATTTTTCGCTTTTGAATTTGATTGTGCATGATCGTAAGTGTAGCATTTTAGTACCATAGCTACAGGGTGTAAAATTTTGCGGTGAGAGATTGTGAAGTTAGATGGAGATTGGTCCACTTGCTATTCATGTATGCATCCTGGAATTGTGACATTCCTGTTGAAGTTGGTAGATTTATTTTGTGGCTTTCTCAATGGTATATGCGTGACATCGTGTTGTGTAACAACCACGTATAACGTTTAGGAAATAATAAAAACGTCATTGGGCAAACTTTTGTTATTCACAACCTTGCCCCTGAATATTTTAGAAAATGACATTTAGATTCCTATATCAATAGAATTAGTAGAATAAGGTTTTAAACGAAGCAGAATCACGTAGCAAAAACGTAGAAACCTAAACCTCGGCTGATTGAGCCACAGAGGTATCCATATGTGAAATGACATGGGATGCCCCTAACCTTACCCATAATTACGAAAATGCCGTTGGCCATGAAAAACAGAAAACGGAATAGCCCTAAATTGGTAAAATGATTAATTTACATCGTTAACCGATTTATTCGATTTTATAGGATAAGTAGGATTAATTAGAAGAATTAAGCTTAGGTTAAGATAGATACATAGGAACTCTCACAAAACTATTTAGTAATGATTTGTTGGTTTGGAGAAAATCGATAGAGATTCGGTATTTTAAACTGTCGAAATCAAATCAATAGAATTGTGCACCCAAAATCCTATGACTCAAGGCTGATTCCTCAGCCATTCAGCCCTCTATGGGTGGCGCCACCAAAGCCACAAAGGAAAGGAAGCTTGGCTGAAGATGAGCCACAAAATAGCAACCAATCAAATTCCAAGCTTTCAACTACTTCATTAAACTTTAACAACATATTCCTTCCTTTCCCTTCAGCATCTTTGTGCCACTTTCTCATCTAGTTTTAGCTTTCTTCTTCTCTTCTGCTCCTCTCCTCTCAACCTAACTCCATAAAACCTTCAAGCTATGATTAGGTTCCATCAACTTGAAGCTCAAACTTAGCAAAATCACACCTAAAGGAGGTAGGATTCTTCAATTTCTTCTATAATTGGTACTATTGTGGCTTAGCAGAATTCTTATTCTTTCCATTTGATTGATGATATATGGTGTTTATATGAATTATTATGATTGGATTGATGTATAAATGTTGAGTTTGGATAAGAACTTGGGTGAGAATTCAAGAAGGGATGCAAGATAGAAGCTGAAACCTTGAAAAATCTTACGGCGTCCGCACTAGTGGAGTGTACGGCTCTGCCTACAGCCACCAAAACTTGATCAAACTATTTTTATATGAAACTAGATATTCAGGGCTTTCCATACATATATAAGGCCATTGGATTAGTATTGAGAGAGACATGAATTTTGGAAGTTCGACCTAGGTTTTTGATTTTGATTCTGGGCAGACTAGGTTATTTAGGGTAAAACTTGCCCTATACTACTTGGAATTGAATGAAACTAACTTTGTTAGAAATATTACACATAGGAGGATATCCCATAAAAATTTCAGAATTAGATAAGGTCCCATTTGCTCCCAGTGATTCGAGAAAGTTGCCCTATGTCCAAACTGGGCCAAAACAAGGTAGTTCAGGAAGGTCAAATTTCGGGGCTTATAACTCGAGCCCTACTAAGGTAAATGGAATGCAACTTCTTGAAAATGAAATATTGTTCTGTTAGCTTTAATATGATACCAATTTTGTATGATTTGAACTAGTTTTCGATTTTTAGTATATTTTTACTTTTAAGTGTGTAATTCTGGTCAGCTACAGAGCAGGCCGAGATAAAACTTAAATAACTTGAGCTATATTTATCAAAATTAGATGGGACCAAAAAGGTTAGAAAATAGACACATAACACTTTGACATATCCAAAATTCAGGTCCAGATGAGTTAAATAGAAATTTTGGCTTGATTTACAAAAATCAGGTTCAACGAAAGTGCTGAGGCAGTAACTCTATCTTAAATGTAACTAATGCTCCTATGAATTTGATGTTTGAAATATGAATGAAGTGTTATGACTTTTATGAGAAATTGGTGTTCTGAGTACTGGCACTATTCATGAGGAAGTGGACCCGTTCCATTATGCTGCTGAATTTTTGGTAGAATTGTAAGGAGGTTATGAGCATTTATATGTTATGAACATTCAAGGTATGAACATGAAATTCTATATGCAAAGATACATGAAAGTAAATAATGAAGCACATGTATGAGTGCATTCAGTATGTCTATGCATGATTATGTATGAGAATGAAAGGATATGAACATATTAAATGTGAATCCCTTCACTTGGAGGCAGTTATCAGATCCCTCCTTGTGAAGGCAATTAAATAAGATAAGAAGTGGGTCCCTTCACCTAGAGGCAGTTGCACATTAAATCCCTCCTGGTGAAGGCAGTATAAAACTATGAGATCTCTCTACCTTGGAGGCACGTGGTCAGATGAGATCCCTTTACATTGAAGGCACGTGGTTAGATGAGATTAGGGGTGCCAAAAAAATTCGCACCCGCAGATACCCACGGGTAATACTCACAATGGGGCGGGTATAGGGGGAAGATTTTGTCCCCGCGGGTAATGGGGACAGGGATTTTAAATACCCACATGTTAAATGGGGCAGGGGCGGGGATCACTATTCCCATACCTGCGGGTACCCGCCATGAAATTACTATTTTACCCTTAAATTATTAACTTAGTTAAACTAATATTATTATTATTATTTAAATTGATTAGACTAATATTTAAATTTATAAGTTAGATTTATTTGTACTTATTATATATTAGATTAATGATTGGATTACTATTATGTGTTTATTTTTATTTTAAGTATTTTAAGTTGTTAGAATTTAGATTGTAGAATTGGATTATTGTACTTATTTTTTATTTATTTTATTATTTATTTTTATTTTAAGTATATTAAATTGTTAGAATTTTAATTATTAAATTAGATTATTATTTATGGTTATTTTAAATATTTTGTGATATTAGAATTTTTATATTTAATTTAAATTTTTAAAATTTTTAATATTCTAACGGGTATCCATGAATATCCATGGGTACCTGTAAATCTGCTGGTAAGTAAAAAATGGCTACCAACACGGATATGGGGCGGGGGACGGGGGCCTATCCCCTGCCCCCACCTCGCCCCGTTGACATCCCTAGATGAGATCCCTTTATTCTTGAGGCACGTGACCAGAAGAGATCCTTTCAATTTAGAGGCACGTGGCCAAAATGAGATCCCTCCAAGACTAGAGGCATGTGAATTCCCTTGTAGGTCAGTTCTGTGTGACGACGGTCACGAGTTGAGCTCACTCCTAGATCAGACTATCAAAGGGCAGTAAAGAATAAAGAAAAGAAAGCAAAGAAAGTTAAAACAAAAAATCAGTGCATTTGCATGAATTCAAGTATGAGTATTTGCATAATTATATCCCATGTTTTATTGATGCTGAGACTGTTCTATCTACTTATATTATGATTATTATTCCGAATATGAAATATTGCCAATATGACTCAAGTGCATGAATAAAATGAATTCTGCTTTGGATAATATGTTTTTCAAACTATAAAACTGAACAGTCTAGTTAACATGCTCACATTTTTCATAATAAATCGAAGCAGCTGGAGATAATAACGATGACACAACATATGGTAGTTTAATGAATCCTACTGAGAATTTATAATTCTTACTCCTATGTTTATTTTCATGTTATCTCCAGATAGTTCAAAAGTTCCGAAGAAGGTCCTCCGAGGCGGAGTTGACTAGTAAGATTGAAGGTGGCCGAAGGTTGTTGCCAGACAAGGTCCGATTAAGTGACAGTAACAACTCTTATGTGAGGTATTATGACTTAAGCATAGTACCATACTTTGAAGGACGTTACATGTTGTAGGTGGAGAGTGGATTGTAATAAAATCATTTAGTGTGATTAAGGAGTTAAGGTGGAGGCAAATTTTCTGGTATAAGTAGAATTCATGGCTGTATAGAGATGCAGAAAGCTTTAATTGTTGCATTTTATATCATTGTTATGCGACTCCTTGAGGCAAGTTGCAACAGTCTGTGGCTTGTGGTTAGCAATATGAATGTGGGGAGAAAGTTTTCTGCAACAGTGGTGGGTAGAAGAAGGTTTTTTGAAATTCTTGTAAGTGAAAATTCCATAGTGAAGAAAGGTTCCAAATAATTGGGACTAGATATAGGTCAGATATTGTGGCTGAACCAATATAAAACTTGCTATGCACTTCTCTTTTCCCTTATCTTTTTTAATTTTTGTATTATTGTGTTCAAGTTATTTTCAAGTTTTAGTTCTAAATTTTCTAATTTAACTATTCTAAAATTTTTACCAAAGGTTCATTTTGATTCTTGAAGCTATACGTGTGCTTCATTTTAGTCCTCAAATTAAGAAATTAGTAATTTAGTCCTTAAAATTATAAAAATTTATTCAAATTAGTCCTTAAAGTGATGTTCGTAAGGATCAACTTAAATTACCAAAAGGACTCATTTGAATCACTTTTTACAAGTTTAGAAACTAAATCATTAATTTCTTAATTTCAAGAATTAAAGTAAAGCACACATACAATTTCAAGAACCAAAATAAACCTTTACTCCTAAATTTTGTTATATAATTTTCTATTATTAAACAATAAAGAACCAATTCACCCCCTCTTAATTCCTTCAATCAGAATAATCTATGGTGGGACATGTTATTTTCTTGAGTGTATTGCTTACTTGGTGTTTCTCAAGTTATTCTTTTGCTAGTATTGCCCAAGTAGAAATGGCATGTCCTAGGGTGATATATTGATCGATTTAATATTCTGATGCTTTTGGGAATAACTTAAGGGGTCAATCTAGAGTGAAGCATTACTTTGGTGTCATTACTTTAGCGTAATTCTATTTTGGCTAGAGTAGTGGTTTGCTCCTTCTCTTTTCTTGCATTTTGGTCCTGATGTACTTTGTTATGGTGCTCCTCTGCTTTTGGAGAGTTTCAAGCCTTCTATAATTATAGGGTAAATAACACAAACTCTCCTAAAGGTTTTCTAAAATAACAAACCCTATTTTTGGTTGAAAATTGCATTCCACCCTATTATGAGAATATTGTAATGGAATATTCTCATTGAATTAATTAAGGTTAATCCAAAATTTTTTTAGGAAAATAAATTATCCAACCTTAACTATCTTAACTCATAAGTCTCATTTTTCAATCACCACTTATCATCACCAATCTCGATGCATTCTCTATATTCTCATTATTTAAGATGTACTAAAAGATGAAATTATATTAATTAAGTTCAAAATGGAATTCCAATTATTTGTGTAGATAATTTACTCAATCATAACCAAAAAAAAAAAAAGAAGATAATTCTCTTTCCTCTCTCTCTTTCTCTCTCTCTCTCTCTCTCTCTCTCTCTCTCTATATATATATATATATATATATATATATATATATATAGATAGTTTATTCATTTCACCTATAAATAAATCAACTTTTCCAGAACTAAATTGAGCCTTCAAAATTTACTATATAGATATCATAATTCTTCAATCTTTTAATCAGATCATGAATAAAATTCTTTTGCAAAGATTGCTTGTATTATACTTTATAAAAATTATTTTGGCCTCCTTTATATATTACAATCATGAAATGTACCGTCTTTATTTTTTTTTAAAAAAAGAATATTAGAAAAATATCTTTGAAGGCATTCAACAATCGTTTATTAAATCTCCTACTTTTTTAACAAATTTTATGTATTCAAAAAGTAAAAAAAAAAAATCAAAAAATAAAAGGCATGTGAAAATTTTCAAAAATAAAGAGATTGATAAGAAAAATGAGAATATAAAAAAAATTGTAAAATAAAACAATTCCACCTTATTTCTTGTGAATTTTTAATAAGAAATATAGCAAAGGCTAGTGAACGCAAGTGGTGGTGGAAGAATGAGAATGTATGGTTAAAGTTGGTTAATTTTAAAAAAAAATATTTTGGGTTAACCATAGTTAATTAAGTAAGAACATTCCATTAGAATATTCTTATAATGAGGTGGAGTATAATTTTCAACCAAGAGTGGAGTTAAGTGCCATTTTGAAAAACTTCAAGGGGGTTTGTGCTATTTACCCAAAATATCTATATATATTTGACCCAATCACAATTTCATTCTTTTATGTTACAGATTTATGTCCAAATGAATAATTGGTTTGCATTAGTGTTTGATGGTTGTGCCCATAATGGGAGTAAAGTCTACATATTGGACTCATTCTCAAATAAGGGCAAACATATCCCTTGTAGGGCTATAGTGGGGATTGTGGTAAGCCTCTAAACCAATGCTAAGCTTGTCTTATATCTTCCCTATCTAATGTTAATTACTTGGTGTAGCATCCCCCATTTTCTTAAGTGAAATATAATAAAAATTTTGAATTATTTCTCTTAGGCAGTGTGGGAATCTCTTAAGCAGTGGTATACCTCGAAAATCCTCATACTCAGAAATATAGGGTAGTATAACACTGCCATTAAAAATATGGCTCTGCCATATGCTAAAAATTAGGAAATGATAAAAGTGCCCCTGTCAACTTTTGTTAATTGCAATCTTGCCCAAAAGTTTTAGAAATTGTACTTTAACCCCAAGTGGATATTTTCACAATAACCCTTAAACTTTTCATAAAATGACCTTTATATCCCCACATAGATAAAATTAGCAGAATGGGGTTTTAAACAAAGCAGAATCACGTGGTAAAACTGTGGAAGTTTAAATCTCCACCGATTGGGCCATGGAGGCAGTCTGGTGTGAAATGACGTGGAGTGCCCCTGGACTTGCTCAAAATTACGGATATACCATTAGCCACGAAAAATAGAAAATAGAAAAGCTCTGAATTTGCAAGAATGATTATTTCACGTTAACAAGCAATTTGTTTGATCTTATTGACTAAGTATAGTTAATTAGAAGTTAATTAGAGGGATTAGGCTTAGGAACAATTAGAATAGAGATATAGAAATCCTCTCAGAGTCATTTAGTAAAGTTTTGCTGATTTGAAGAAAATCGGCGAAGATTCGATATTTTAAACTGTCAGGACCCAACCAGTAGAATTTTCTACTGGAAACCCTCATTTAAGTGGCTGAAATTCAGCCACCCCTACCACATATGAGTGGCGCCAAGTGTTGCTCAAGATAGTGGAGAAACTTGGCCTTACCTCCATCGGATTTTTATCGTTTTCGCCTAGTTATTCGGCTTTATCAACTACTTTAGATTAATTAGCATTCGATTAAATTTTTACTTAGACCCAATTAAGTATCATTTGGAGAAATTAGAGATGAGAAAATTAGATTGAAAGCATAGGAAACTTCATAGGATTTTTTCAAAACCGACTTACCGATTTAAAGGAAATCGGTAAGATTTTGGTACTTTGAACTGTCGAAACCGAAGCAATAGAAATTATACTATGAAAAACCCTAGGATGGATGGCCAAGATTCAGCCAACACTCCTCACAAGTGCACACAAATCAGACATAAAAGAAGGAAGCCAAGCCAAGTTTGAATGAGGGTTGAAATCCACCAATCAAGAGCCAACTTCCTTCATAAGTTTTCATTTTTTTTTCTTCCTTGCCCCTTTATATTTTCGGCCTCCCTACTACCAGCCTCATTTCCCTACTTTCCTTCATCTTCTTCCACTTCCTCTCATCCCCAAGCTCAAGCTCCAACCATCAACTTCACTCCAAGATCAAGTTCCACCAAAATTTCACACCACCAAGGTAGGAATCTCAACTTTCTTCTTCTTTTCTTTGAATTGGGGCTGCCTAGAGTCCCTTATTCATCTATGATTCTGATATTGTGATGGGTGGGGATGATGAATTAAGGTTGGTTTAAGGTGTATATATGAGTTTGAATTAAAGATTGGATGGATTGATTAGAGAAGAACATGAATCCAAGAAGTTATTAGGGTTTTCCCCTCGACGGTCCGTACGGCGGAGTGTACGGCTCCGCCTACAGCCAATTAAATTTGATTAAACTATTTTTATATAAAACTAGACATTCAGGCTTTCCATACATATAAAATATAAGGCCATTGGATTAGTATAGAATTAGTTATGAATTTTTAAAGTTTGACCTAGAAATCTGGATTCTCATTTAGGCAGTGTGAGTTGAGAAGGGTATAACTCACACAACTCCAAATTAAGTGAAACTAATGCTATTTGAAATTTAATATGTAAGGAAATATCCCATAAAAATTTCAGAGTCAGATTCGTTGCCAGTTGTTCCCAGTACATCAATGAAGTTGACTCAAGTTCAAACCGGGCTGGAACAAGGTAGTCCAGTAGGGTCAAGTTTCGGGGCTTATATCTCAAAATATACTCATGCAAATGAGATGAAACTTATTCATTCGAAAGCTTGTCCTGTTAACTTTAATTTGATATAAATTTCGTATGATTTCACCTAGGTTTCTATTTTTAGTAAATTTTTACTTATAAGAACCCAATTCTGGCTAAGAACAGGACAGTCTGAGGTAAAATTTTTATATTTTGAGTTATACAAATCAAAATGAGATGGGACTAAAAGGGTTAGAAACTAGACACATAATCCTATGACATATCCAAAAATTAGATTCAAATGAGTTGAATTACAATAAGGGTGGAGTATACCAAACTCGGGCAGAACAGGAGAGAATAAACCGAAAACCCAATTGGTGCTTGAATTGAAATGGATAAATGATACTATATATATATATATATATATATATATATATATATATATATATATATATATATATATATATATATATATATATTTGCTGGTCCATATTGAATTGCAAATTTGTACATTTGTACTGGTTTCCTGGCACTATTCATGGAGAAGTAGACTCGATCCGTTATCTTTAGAAATTAAATGAAATATGTGAATTATGTGACTGTTATGAACATTTATATGTTATACTCATTAGATTCATATATGCAAGAATGATTTAAGTATAATATGAAATATATGAATGAATGCATGTAGCATATGCATGCATAATCATGTCCAAAGAAGAATAAGATTTATAAGAATTTGCAAGAAAGACGTACCAAGCTACCACGTGAGGCATGGTATAGACCCAGCTAGCGTGGGACAGAGCGGTACTGTCTAAGACTTGGGCTAGCCCTCGACCAGATTTAAGGGGAATAGACCGGTGTGAGGGTCGGGGAAAGTAAACCCGTCACTCATGTATAGGTACGAGCTCGGACCTGAAAAGCAGGCTATCACCCAGGGGTGAGAGAGGCCATTCACCTCCGGGGGATCAAGTACAGAAGAGCAAGATCAAGTTGCAAGTTAAAGAAAGATACGAATTAAGTCAAGTACACTTGCATACATTCAAGTATAAGCATCTATATGTGCATCTTAAATTATCTAGTTAAGTCATAATGCTATTATGATCCTTGTTGAAGTTTATTATACTATCCGTATTTTTATGTCTATCATATGATGTGGCAAGTGGTTGTTAAAATATAACCCGTTTCAAGAAAAGTGTTTTCAACTTAAAATTGAACTACTATTTGTTTACCTGTGCTCATATTTTCATAATAAACCGAAGCGACTGGAATGTTTATAATAGCACTGTAAGATTGGTTTGAGTTTACCTACTGAGAACCTTAGGTTCTCACTGTCTGCTTGTATGTTTCTTTTTTCCGTAAATATTCCAGCACCCAAGTTGGAAATCAAGTGTGAGATGGAGTACAGGGCCATTCATTGAGCAAGAATCGGGTGTAAGCCAGACCAAGAGACTGTTGAAGCTAGCTAGTGGCCTTAAGTAAGCAGCTGTGTATTATGTCAGTCATAATTTCCTTTAAAGTGTAATTATTTTATTATCTATGTATCAGAGACTATTAGTCAGTAATAAAGTGAGTAGTTAAAGGGCCATGTATTATATTTTTCATATTTTAAAGCTTTCTTAGCATAGTGACAACCTTTTAATATAACTCCATGACTCGAGTATGGCATATATAATAAAAGGTGTTACACTTGGTGGTAAGATGGAATGGCCTAAATGATACGAATCCATGTAAAGAACGTGACATCCATAAAAGATTTGGAATCGTATGATGTTCACAACCATTACTCAACCAATCAATAAAAACCTTGAGACAATGATTGGGATTATTAATCCTTTATTCATAAATGAAACAATAACCCAAAAATATCAAGAATTCACAAAGTATAAGAGAAAAAGGAATAAATCTCACAATAGTATCAATATTAAAATTGAATAGTTTGTAGGCCAATTTGCTTATTTAAGATATAAAAATAGAAAAGATAAAAGATTTGATACTATTTAGAAAGATTTGACCATATCTAAAAAGATTTAAGCTTATCTCAAAAAAATTGGCCTGACCTCAAATGATTTGATCTTATTTAATGATGCTAAATAAAAGATATGATTTTAACTTATCCTAATTAAAACCCAAAATATCATAATTACTAAACTCTACTTAATGGACCAAAATACTAATGGTAATAGTATTTTTCAAATTAGCCCAAATAACATAAGAGCACTTCAAACCAACTCATGTCACTTATAACTTGATCGACTAGATCTCTTGGCACTGTGGTTCCTGCCACTTCACTGTATTCCCCATCACCAAATCAAACCATCCAGGCATAATCCTTGTTGCTAATTAACAAGCCCGATTAAATTGAGGCCCAATTTATGTTTTAAAAAAATGGCCCAATCAATGTCAGTGTAATGCTAGCCTTACCTTTTCCCTTTATTTTTTTGTCGACAAAGGAGTGACACTAATCACAGTAACAAAATTCAAACAAGTTTGATGTTTTAATTAATTTTCATGTTGCACTCGTCGTTTATTCCTATTTGTTGCCATATATTTTTATTTGGGTATTGTTTTTCTATTTTCCAAATTGCTTTGTCATAGAATGTGAAAAACATTCCCTTGATGTACAATTGGGCTTATTAAGATGTGCAGCCTCGTAAATACTAAGGCAATTGTTTGTAAAAACAAAAAGAAGATAATAGTGGAGATTTTCAAATTACTCGATCATCTTTTTATGTCATCAAACTTTTGCATATTAAAAAGTCAAGTCAAACCAAGACCCCACTTTTGTGAGACTTTAATACTATGAAGAACACATCAACGTTTACAAACGCTAGCCTTATTTTTTCCATTTTTAAAATCCCAGAAGTAACACTACTCAAAATAACAAAACGTAGTAAATTTTGATTCATTTGAATTTTGTTAACCTCATTGTCTCACTTTAACCTAACGGTAACAAAGTTTAGCTTTATGTGGGTTTCTGTTGTATCCACCTAAAACTTTCTATATAGGCTTGTAATGTATCCTTATAAACCCAACTAATTAGTCATATCAGATTAAATGGTCCACTAGGCCATATACTTTCTTTTCATCCGAAAGTATATGGTATATAATCAAATGTTTAATGCAACATTTTTGAGTATGTGGTCTTTATAATTTCCTAAAGAATATAAATAGGTTTTCAACTTGCAAAAATCAAATCTTGATTTATCATATCAAACACTTAAATGCTTGTAATTATCCTTTCTCTTTTTCCTCTTTTTCTAGAGCTTGTAAACGTCTTTGTATGTTAAACAACATATCATTAAAAATTGACAGTTTAAAAAAAAAAAAATGAATGCATTGTGTTGCACTCAAGACATTGCTCAAAGGTCAATACTCCTACACCCACTCGATGGACAACAAGATTGACATCGAAAGCTGGGATAAGTGTGACACAACAGGGATTCCAAATATGGGAAATAGGTGACATGAAATAACACACAGAAATACTAACATATATACATTAATTGCTTATACTCTATTAAGCTTACAAATTGCATCTGACTTATTTGTAGTCTTTAGTCGCATGCGTGGGTTTTGAATTGGCTGCAAATGGAACATGCGTTCAACCCAAGTATATATTATTGGTGCGGTAAACTTATCCTCTTTAATTTCATTATCTTTGATCAATGCACTTAGTTATTTATAAATTCACATACTGTGTACTTGACTATTGCTTCAACGCTTCCAACCAAATGAAAAGGATATACATATGATGATTGTTATGACATTGATATTGGGGCCACATAATCTGTTCAGAAATATGATTGAAGGTAGGGCGCAAAATAGGCGGCATGCACTTGTCCCTTGCCACCTGCCAAAATGCCAAAAAAAAAAGTGTTTCAAGTAAATAGGGAGTTTGTAGCCCCTAATAGTTGTGTATTTTTTTTTGTTTTTTGGTGATACATATACATTTGGTTCTATTTTGGTTAGCAACGAACCAGCCATATGCCATGCACATATACATTTTTTGGACAAAACAGTTACTTTGAACACTAGAAGCATTTGCCTGTGTTTTGTAAGACATTTAATGTGAACCTGTAAGTGGTCTTTACAGCACATTATGTGAGCCATGCTTATCTAATCCTTAGATTCCGTGAACCATGCTAAGTTGATGTAGTTATTTAGTAAGCTTTGATGTGCATTTAGTTACCGTAGCGAATTACTAGCAAACCAAAGCAATAAAATAAATAAATAAATTTATTCTTTACACAGTGAGACGAGAGAAGGAGAGAAACCGATACTTGCATCCATCAATAAAACTTGACGTAGAATACTCTTAAGATCCTCAATTTGCAAATTTGGCCCCTACATTACACTAGCAAGTAATGATACGACGAAATTAAGTCTTTGCCCAAAAAGAACTAATAAATATACACATTGTGAGCCATATGCCTCAAGGTTATACATTCTATAGTGATGACAATTGATTCATACTTAAGTCACATTCCATGATTTGTTCTTCAACTTGTCACTATCAATATTCTTACTGGATCTTGTAATTAGAATTCTTAGCAACTCATTAAAATGTCAATGCAATAGTAAAGTTCACTAATAACCACAAAAATAAAAAATAAAAAATAAAAAATCATATATCAGTCACAATAACAATTCAATGAAGCAATTTATGCAAAGTATGGACAAGAAGTAATAAGAAAAGGGAGTTTCAATTGTAGATAAGACAGAGTTTAAGAGAGGATGATGATGGTTTCCAAATTCATTCCCCTATAGGGTGTTCCACTTTGGCTCCCTGACTAATCATCGGTCTCTTATTCACACATAAAGTGCCAAGGAAAAACTAATTTTTCGTCCAATTCATATTTTTCTTGTGTCATGCTTCGCTTCTCACATTGGGTTTTGCCATCATTCTCAATTTGGGATAAGCCTTTCGTTCTTGTGAAAGATTTTCATACAACATCTACATATGGCGTGAAAGGTAACAGAATTGTTAAAAGCTTGTCAATGCTTCTTTAAATAAGGCAACAACAAAAGCATGATACAGCCACTAAGTATTTTTTTTTTTCCATATAGTACTCATAATTCGGATTTAACATAGCCACATCCATAATTTGTAACAAGTTTAGAAAGGATGCATGTGCCAGCAAAGAAAAATAAGGGTTACATAATTATCTTGGTTAGGCCATTATATTGACAATAAAAACAAAACTAAATCTTTGTCACAATCATAAATTGGATAGGGCTGCTTTAAAAGGTGCATAAATATATTATCTAATAGTATATTATTGAAGTTACTCACTTATTTTGACGTTCATCACTGTCAGGATCATCATAGGCTGGCTTAACAACTTTGTTATTATTTCTTCTTAAACAATAAAAAAAATGGGCAAATTGAATGATGAGAAAAAGCATGCAAAATAAGACAATGTTGAAAATAGATATTTTGGTTGTAAATGTCCTTTTAACCTTTTTCCGATAAGATCATAGGAGAAAACTTAACGATTATACCACAATCCAAATTCACATTTTTTTAGGTCTCATCAATGGGGTCTCAAACCACTAATATGGGAGGCCACTAAATTTTGAACAATGGGCTGCAATCTCGGTAGCTAAATCAATAGAGTAATGATATTTGAATGTAAAAAAATGGACGCATGTGAAGATGTATACGGTTGACACAGAGAAACTTGCAAAATAGCATGCTTTCCCATAACATATTTGGAAAGGTAGAACCCGGAATTCGAAACCTCTGTCTGTGGTCACGTCGGCAAGCATGGAGAGTGGAACCCAGAATGTTGAACCTCTATTTGTAGTCACATTGGCAAGCATCTATAGCCATGATAGAGGTTCCAAATTCCGTGTTCCGCCCTGCCATATAAAAAATGAAAAGCCTGAAAAAGATGTATAGTAGGGAAAAAAAGTGGGTTCGATTTTTTCTTTTTCTTTTTCCACTATAGCCGCGGCCCACGGGAAAGATATGCTATGGGAAATCACATTATTTTGTCATGTTCCTCTGTGTTGACCGTATGTATCCCTACATGCATCCATTTTTTTACATTCAAATATCATTACTCAAATCAATAATCTAGCGTATAACAAATCAATTATTGACAATCAAGTTAATAATAAATAAATAGGAGTCAACAAGCTAACACAAAATCAAAGGTAAACAATATCATGTACTAAGACCAACAACCAATAACGATTCTTGAAAAAGATAGAAATATTAGACACTACACATTTAACCCTATTCAGAGTCTGCCAATGTATTACCACGTATCTTGTCTACCAATTTGCATTATACCAACTAGTCCACCATTAATGATGCAATTACATAAGTATCCCAAATGTTCAATAGTAATAATTTTATAACAAATGTCCTAACATTCCAATCTCCTATGCAACCATTACCATGAACATGTGCAATAAGATCTACTATTAAGCCAAGATATAATTTCAACAATTCAATAATAAGACCTAGCATTGATCGAAGTTTAAACACAACTTTATTATTTGAAAATTGTGCCAACTTGCTACAAGGCCATTTTTATGGCAACCAAATGACTTAGAAAATGTTTAGCCCCTCAAAATAACCTAAATGAATGCAAGGAAGTTGTGGATGATTCCAGCACAAAAGCATAAACTAGACTCACTGATACAATTAATATTTGCTCAATTAAGCTTTAGCCAACAAAATAAGACCAAATTTCTTGCACAATAAATTAATATGACAATAACTCTATTTGCACCAAATTTTAAAAAATAAAAAATAAAAAAGTTTCTCAATTCATGTGTTCAACATCCTTCAACTTACCAACTCATTGTCTATACAATGCGTACTATTGAAATCATCATCATGTTCATCTTCCTCTATAAATGAATAAAATAAATGACCTAAGAAACTAGCATCTGGTTCTTGGGTAGCAAACGAGCATTTCTTGCTATTTTGCCCTTCATTGTGACATTTAATACACCATTAAGTGTGCTTTAATTTCCCAATACCCGACAAAGGTCTTGAACCACATTCTTTATGTCTAACACGTTCAAGATCCCCCTCAATATTCTATTGTGAGCTGTGAACATGGGATTCCTTTACTCTAACAGGCTACTTAGATCATTGATCTACTATTTCATTATACAGGTTTTTCTTTATTGATGAATAGTCCTCAAATGATCAAGCTACAAGGCTATACAAGTCTCTGCAATCCTCTAGCAATGCTACATAAACTATCTATAATTAACCACTACCTGGTATCCATTTAAAACAACTTCCTTTGCCTTCTTAGTCCACATTTCTACAATAAGACATTTTGATAATTGCGTAATGTCTAGATACATCATGACACCAACAATATGCACGCATGAAGCCCCAAATGATTCCACACGAAGGCAAGAACACCTAAGTTGCATCTCAGTCAGGTAAAGAGATACGCAACATATGTTGCTAGACGTGCAATATTTGCTAACAAAAAGTATGTATTTGCTTGTAGCCAACCACCTTCATTATGCTTGCCATCAAGAACACCGTCTAAAACACTTTAAACACCTCCCTGGTATATACCACTAATGCATGCTATTCTAAATCCGTTAACCGAGTTTTCATTATTCCCCATATCAAGACTTATAATCGACTTCAACTTCCTTGTAGCGCATGTAGTCTAACTAACATGTTCAATGAATTTGCTCAAATTGTAACCGGATTGAAAGTACTTTCCTATTTGTGAATGCAAAGCCTTACACTCTGACATCGTTCTAAAACCCCCAAAGAACTTCCCCCTTATGTTTGTATTTGCCCACATATGTTTTTTCTTATACATTTCTACCGCCCAATTATTATCTTGGAGCCCATATTTCTCAACAATCAAATCCTACTTCTTTTTAAATTTCTCCACTTCATAGTCTCCCATTGTACATTTTTCAAATTCTCTTGTGAACTTGGCCTTCCCAACATTGATGGTTGCATTTCATAAAAGGTACAACCCACATAGCCTATATAATGTGCATTTGGAAAAACTATTCTAATGGCATTCCTCATTGCCAAGTCTCCATTAGTTATAATAACATTGAGACATTTTCCCTTCATTACTTCAACAAATTAACGTAGAAGCCAAACATATGTCTATTCTATTACATCCAAAATAATTGCATGTCCAAATACAATTGCGTGCATGTGATGGTTCACACCAGAAAAAGCTACAACTAGACACTTGTACTTGCTCCTACCATAAATAGCATCAAATTTAAGTACGGTTCCAAAAATAGAATAATTATTCTGGATAGTACCATCACACCAAAATAGATGTTATAGCTTCCTATAATAATCAACAATGTGCCTCTGAAACATCATAGAATCTATACTATAGAACTTGCATTTGTACATTAATGCACCTTTTGCATCACCATCTCGCAATCTTCTTTGCTTATCAATCTCATTATACATGTCCTTTATAACGTTCAAAGAATTTTATTGTTAGTAATCGAGTTATTCGATTTTTATCAAATAAGTGGGTTTGATCAAAATTCGATTAAGTATTTACTTAAAGCTAGTTAAGTGTGATTTAGAAGTGATTAGGCTTGATGGAATTGGATTAGGAACATAGAAAACCTCACAGAATTTTTTTAAAACCGATTTATCGATTTAAGAGAAATCGGTAAGATTTCGGTAATTTAAACTGTTGAAACCGGATCAATAGAAATTATATTGTGAGAACCCTAGGATAGATGACCAAGATTTAGCCAACTTACCCAAGCAAGTGGCGCCATCTCAACCCTCCAAATGGGCTGCCAAACCAAGTTACATAACCCACTCAGATCCACCAATCACATGTAACTTGCTTTAGAAGTTTTTAAATTTTTCCTTATCTACCTTTGCACATTTTTGGCCCTATCTAAGCTGAACCCTCTTCATTGTTTTCTCCATTTTCTCATCTCATCTCAGCTCATATCATCTTCCTCTCCCACAAACCTTGAAGCCATAACAAGATTTCTTCAATTCCAACTACAAATTCAATAAGAATCATACCTAGTAAAGGTAGGAATCCTACTTCTCTTCTTATTTTCCTTGGTTTGGATTTGTGCGTGGGTCTTGTATATTTTGTGCTATTGATAATATGCGGAGTGATGATGATGTTTTATGGCTGATTTTGCATGTGTGTTATGATTGGAAATAGAATTGGTATGAAATAACTTGAAAAAAGGAGAAAACTCAAGAAGCTAGTAGGGTTTTTTCCTCAGTGGTCCGTACGGCGGAATGTACGACTTCACCTACAGCTGTTTAAACTCCATGAATTTATTTTTATATGAAACTAGACATTCAGGGCTTTCCATAAATATATAATATAAGGCCATTGGATTAGTAAAGAGGAAGTTATGAATTTTTTAAGTTTGATCTAGAAATCAGGACTTTCATCCGAGTAGTATGAGTTGAGAAGGATGTAACTCACTCTATACAACTCCAAATTGAGTGAAACCACTTTGTTAGAAAGCTTACACATGGGAGAATATCCCATAAAAATTTTTGAATTTGATAAGGTCCCGTTTGTTCCCTGTGAGTCGAGAAATTTGCCCTATATCCAATTCGGGGTAGAACAGGGTAGTCCAGTAGGGTCCAGTGCCAGAGCTTAGATCTCAAGTTATACTCATTCAAATGATATGAAACTTAATTCATTTGAAAGCTTGTACTATTAGCTTTACATGGATATAAATTTTGCATGATTTCACCCAGATTTCTATTTTTAGTGAATTTTCTCTCATAAGAGTACAATTTTGGCTAGAAGAAGGACAAGTCTAGGACAAGACAAATATAACTTGAGTTAATATCAGAAGTCGGGATTTAGCAAATAGAAAGCTAGATCGGTACACTTAAAATCGAACTCTAAACTCAGTAAATAAGGGACTAGGTTGGGAATACTTGAAGTTGAAGTCGGGACTCAGTAGAATAGAAAACTAGGTCGGGAATATTTAAGGCTGAACTCGAAATGGTACACTTAAGGATGAACCTGGAAGGGTATACTTTAGATTGAACTTGGAGGGGTTTACTTAATGATTGAACTCAGACTTAGTGAATAGGAATCCATATTGGGTACATTTAAGGCTGAACTCGGAACTTAGTAGAGAGAGCTAGATCGGGTATATTTGATGTTGAACTCGTGACTTAGTAAATAGGAAGCTCGAAATTTAGAAAACACGCTTATCAAGGTCTCAAAAGACCAATGGTAGGGTAAGGTCGAAGATCAAACACAACCCCGAAAGTCGGGAATTATATAATCTCGGGAGACCGAATATAATGTAGAGAAGTCAGAACTTGTATAAGATCGGGACTCGGAACCCATTAAATATTGGAAGTCGAACTCGGGAACCTTAATAGAAATTAAAAGCTTGCAAGATAGATTGATACTTACGATTCTAAATCCTTCACCTATCAATATTGTTACATTCTTGGTGTAAATATGATGTTTTATATTGAGTTTATCATTTGATTAAAATGTTCTGGCTGTCTGGCACTATTCATGAGGAAGCGGATATGATCTGTTACGCTGCTAAGATTTTAGCAGAAAATGCAATTAAAGTGAATTTACAAGTTATGCATGTATTGGTCAAAGTGTTAGACAAGCAATACTACTCTATAAGCATGAGAAAGGATTTCCATGTGACTTGGGCCAGCCCCTAAATAAAGTTAAGGGGAATAGATCAGTGGGGAAATTGAGGAAAGCAAATTCGGCGACTCTGTATAGAAACAAGCTCAATCCTGAAAAGCGAACTATTACGCAGGAGTCTTATGGCCAATATACTCCCAGGGGACCAAGTATGGAAAAATATGAGTTAAGATCAAGTGCATCATTTTTCATGCATATTCATAATTTCAGTTTTTATGCATTGATTTAAAATTGCACCATTAGATGTTATATACATATTATTGCTTACTTTATAGCTGTCACTTATTTATGTAAGTACACAGATCGGGTTGCTTATTTTCTATTTAATTTCCTTTATTTTCTTAAGTAAAACAAAGCTGTGTTTCGGGCTATGATTTTCATAACTAATTGAGTAGAGGGTACGACCTCCAGGTGAGGTAACATTTTCTCCTAATTAACCAAAAATCCGAAACACCTGAGAATGATAGTGATGACAGGTATGCATATATTTAGGAATTCCTACTGAGAAATCTTTATTTCTCATCCTATTATATACTCTCGCATCCTTCTCAGATCATGAAGAACGCGGCAACCGGCATCCTGTTCATTGACTTTCCAGAGCTCCACATCCATCTCGGTTCGTTCATAGATTCCGTGTACATATGTGGTAGATGCCAGTTTCGTCTTTACTTCTTTTTTCGGAGAGATTTTGCCTTACCCCTTATGCACCCATTTTTTGACCCTGCTGTCTCTTACATCGCCATCCCTCTCCACGTGGCTCATCCCTTTTCCCCTCCACCCATAGCAGCAGCACCAGCCATGGCTCCGCCAGTCGCACCACTGCAGTTGATCCCCTCTGTCTCTATGTCTGAGGAGGATCCGTCAGAGGCAGCAAGCTCGTCGTCATCATCTTTTGCCCCGAGCATAGACTATACCCTTGCTGACGCCGGTATGGCTAATGGATTCCTCTCTTCAGAGTCCATCTAGAGTACCTGCCATAGCAGCAGTAGATGTACAGGATGACCCTCTTTTGGCAGTTTGGGTCATAGGCATACGGGTAGGAGTTAGTAGTTATACATGAAAATGTCCCATAGGGACCCATAGAGGGGAATGTTCATATAGTCAAGCTGATTTATTTTGTGTTAGCGGCCTCCTTTCTTTTACTCTGTACTGTATTGTCTTTCCTTTGGCAACTTTGAAAACAAAGGTATAAGCATGTACATATATATATGATACAGTTTGTTTATTCGCAATTCTGTTTGTGTTACTTTATTTCCGATACAATAATTGTTTAGTGTATATCTCACTGCCAAACCAAAATTGATTAAAGTAAATGGTTAACTCTTAGTTCACCACACGTAATAACTTATTAGGTAATATATTATGAGTTAAGCATAGTATTTTGTCTGGTAAGGTGTTACATTTTTGGTATCAGAGCAGTTCGTCCTAGCAAAGGCCTAAGGATTGGACTGACTATGCTCCGTATATGCTCTGTGTTCCTTAGACATTATCATGCACTGAGTCTTGTCCATAGGGATAGGATGCATGTGAAGGGATTGCCTAACCGTATGCTGTTAATTACTAGCACACCGAACTTAGTATTGAGCCTGATCAACTCAATTACTTTTGTTTTGTGTGTTCAGAACTTGATGGCTTTTGGAAGGCAAGGTAGGCTGGGAACTTCCCCAGCCCAGGAGGAATCTACAGAGTTCCTAGACACAATGCGAGAAATGGCACACGTTATGCACGAATAGGTAGCTGCGGCGGCTCAAATGATGGGCCAACTAGGAAGACAGCCAGAGGTAGGTCTTGGATGAAATCATAATGGCACTGGGATGGATCTGGAATATCTCAAATTTGCAGAATTCAGAAAGGTCAACCCACCTAGCTTTAAGGGAGCCTTTAACCCAGATAAGGTAGATGAGTGGGTTAAAGCTATGGAGAAGGTCTTCTCCTATTAGATTGCACAGATCACCAGAAAGTGACCTTTGCCACCTATATGCTGGAAGCAGATGCAGAGTTCTGGTGGAATGGTGCAGGTCGGTTATTAGAGGGATCTCAAACAGACATTACTTGGGATGGATTCAGAGATGCGTTCTATCAAAAGTACTTCCCTACGTCTATCCGCAATGCTAAGGAGTTAGAGTTCATGCACCTCCGTCAATGGAATAGTAGTGTATCGGAATACATTGCTAAATTTGAAGAGTTATGCAAATTCTCTACCATTTATCAAAGGGACCCCAATGAAGCCTAGAAATGCATGAGGTTCGAAGGTGGGCTGAGAGAAGACATCCTTACCACTATAGGACCAATGGAGATAAGAGATTTCCCTACCTTGGTGAATAAGTGCTGCTTAGTGGAGGATTGTAACAAGAAGTTGGTTGCTGCTAGATCAATCGGCAGTAACTTTAAGAAAAGGTTAGCTCCACAAGGCCTAAGATTCAATCCCAACTCTCAGCAGCAGAGGAAATTTCAGCCTGTGCACAACAAAGGCAAGCAACCTCAGAGACCTTTTGGGAACTAGACCTGCAGCTAGTGCAGCAAGAATCATGGCAACTGCCCGTGTCTGGCAGGACAGAATGTTTGTTTTGGATGTGGTCAGCCAGGCCACAAGATCTATGAATGCCTTACCAGAAATCCTCAGATGACTCCCCGGCCACAACGCCAGGGAAGAGTTTTCACTACGGATGTACAGGAGGCCAGCAAATCGGAAGACTTGATTCAAGATACCTATGAAGTAAATGGTAAGACCTTAACTATTTTACACGATTCAGGTGCATCTTACTCTTTCATCTCTTATGATTGCATGTCAGCCTTGCAATTACCTATTTCTGAGTTACCCTATAACTTGCTAGTTTCTACTCCTACAAGTGAGCCTATTAAGACCAATCATATTTGTATGAATGTCCCCTGTCGGATAGGAGGTCGAGCTTTTTCAGCCAATTTAATTTGTCTTCCCTTGTCCGGACTTGATATTATTCTGGGTATGGACTGGCTCTCTGCCAACCAGGCCCTATTAAATTGCTCTGATAAATCCATTGTGCTTCCCTTTGTTTCATCTTCTGAATTAGTAATCCCAGTAAACCTTTATTTAAGCTCCTTAGCAGTACATCATTGTGGGAATAAAATTTAAAGGTATATTCTCTTATCAACTAGTATAGCGGAGGTTGATTAGAAATTAAATAATACTCCAGTTGTTAGGTATCTCGATGTGTTTCCTGAAGATATTCCTGATTTTCCTCCTGAGAGGGAAATTGAGTTCGCCATTGAATTGGTACCAGGAGCAGGACCAATATCTATAGTGCCATACCGAATGTCACCCTTGGAGCTGACCGAACCTAAGAAGCAGATTAAGGAACTCCTGGAAAAGAAATTTATTAGGCCAAGTGCATCACTATGGGGAGCCCCAGTCCTATTACTTAAGAAGAAAGAGGGAGGCATGCGATTATGTGTGGATTACAGGCAGTTGAATAAGGCGATGATTAAGAATAAGTATCCATTGTCAAGGATTGATGATCTCATGGATCAACTGCAAGGGGCAACTGTATTCTCCAAAATTGATTTATGATTTGGATATCACCAGATTCGGGTTCGAGAAGAAGATATTCCAAAGACGGCATTTCAGACTCGTTATGTACATTATGAATACACTGTAATGTCCTTCGGGTTGACGAATGCACCGGCAATATTCATGGATTATATGAATCGAATATTCCAACCATATCTTGACAAATTTGTAGTGGTATTCATTGATGACATGCTTGTTTACTCAAAAACGGAGAAGGAGCACGCAGAACATTTGCGATTGGTTCTGCAAATTCTAAGAGAGAAGAAACTTTTTGCCAAGTTATCCAAATGTGAATTTTGGATGAGAGAAGTAAAATTTTTTGGCCATGTGGTATCCCATGGGGGAATTTTAGTAGATCTCAGTAAGGTAGAAGCAGTATTAAATTGGGAATGGCCAATAACAGTTACGGAAATTAGGAGCTTCTTAGGGTTGGCAGGATACTACAGGAGATTTGTTTAGAACTTCTCTCAAATGGCCCTTCTCTTAACAAAGTTAAGACACCTGAGTGTGAGCAGAGTTTCCGAAAATTAAAAGAAAAGTTGACAACTGCTCCAGTACTTACTCTACCTAATCCTCATGGACCGTTCGAAGTCTACTGTGATGCTTCTAAGAAAGGATTAGGGTGCGTGTTAATGCAGAACAGGAACCTCGTCGCGTATGCTTCCAGGCAATTGAAAACTCACGAAAGAAATTATCCAATGCATGACCTAGAGTTAGCAGCGGTAGTGTTTGCTCTGACGATATGGAGGCACCCCCTATATGGAGTGAAGTTTGAAGTATTTTCTGATCGCAAAAGCTTGAAATACCTTTTTGATCAGAAGGAATTGAACATGAGATAGTGAAGGTGGATGGAGTTTCTTAAAGATTACGAATTTGAGCTAAAGTACCACCCTGGCAAAGCAAACGTGATGGTAGATGCCCTGAGTAAGAAATCTTTAACTGTGTCATGGATGATAATCAAGGAGACGGAACTCATAGAGAGTTTCCGAGATCTCAATTTGGGAATCTCTATGACCCCCAATGCCATTCAGTTAAACCAACTTAAGATAACCAGTGAATTTAAGGACCAGATCCAGCAAGCACAACAAAGAAATGATGACTTCTAGCATACAGTGCAACTACTGCAATCTGGCAAGCTAATAGGATTTACTCGGGATACATAAGGAATATAGCGATATCAGGGGAGAATATGCGTACTTGAGGGGGATAACCTCATAAAGAAGATCTTGGAGGAAGCCCATAAGAGCGAGTTTACTGTACATCCTCGCATCAACAAAATGTATCAAGATCTCAAGAAGATGTTTTGGTGGCCAGACATTAAGACAGATGTGGCAAGTTTTGTGAATAAATGTTTAACCTGCTAGAAAATAAAAATAGAACATCAGAAACTAGCAGAGTCACTACAACCCTTAGAGATTCCGGAATGGAAGTGGGAGAGCATTTCTATGGATTTCGTGATGGGCTTACCAAGAACACCCTTAGGATATGATGCTATATTGGTCATAGTGGATAGGCTAACTAAGTCCGCTCACTTTGTGCCCATTCGAGCGAACTACTAGAGAAGCTAGCTCAATTGTACATTCAAGAAGTGGTATGACTACATGATATTCATTCAACAATCATTTCAGACCAAGATCCAAGGTTCATCTCACGATTTTGGGGAGCGCTCTAGAAGGTGTTCGGTACTAAGCTATGCTTAAGTACTGCATACCATCCACAAACAGATGGTCAGACCAAGCGAAATATTCAAACTTTGGAAGATATGCTGCGAGCATACATTCTGGAACAGCGTGGGAGCTGGGATCGATACTTACCACTAGCCGAGTTTGCATACAACAACAGTTACCATGCTAGCATCGACATGGCTCCGTATGAAGCTTTATACGAATGAAAGTGTCAATCTCCTCTGTGTTGGTATGAATCAAGAAAACAGAGTCTGTTGGGATCGGAACTAGTTAGACAAACTACAGAGCAAATTAAAAGGGTCCGTAGCAACATACTTGCAGCTCAAAGCCGCCAGAAGAGCTACACGGACATCAGGAGGAAGCCATTGGAGTTTCAAGAAGGAGACCATATGTTTCTAAAGATCACACTCACAACTGGAGTAGGTAGAACCATTAAAGTTAGAAAGCTAAGCCCTCACTTTATAAGTCCTTTTCAAATTTTAAAATGAATTGGGCTAGTGGTGTATCGAGTCACTTTACCTCCACATCAGTCAAATCTTCATGATGTGTTCCACGTTTCTTAACTCAAAAAATACCAGCCTGACCTTACTCATTTCTTGGAACCTGAATCAATCCAGTTAAGGGATAATTTGACTTTTTATGCACCCCCAGTACGGATAATAGATAGGAGCATCAAACACCTCCGGAACAAAGCCATACAGTTAGTGAAGGTAGCATGGGGACACGAAGAATCAGCGGACTGTACATGGGAGCTTAAGTCCGATATGAGGTAGGAGTATCCTGAATTATTCTCAAGTACTAAATTTTGAGAACAAAATTTTTTTTCCAGGAAGGTAGTAATGTAACATCCGAAGAATTTTATCGATAGTAACCGAGTTGTTCGGTTTTTATCAAATAAGTGGGTTTAATCAAAATTTGATTAAGCATTTACTTAAAGCTAGTTAAGTGTGATTTAGAAGTGATTAGGCTTGATGGAATTGGATTAGGAACATAGGAAACCTCACAGAATTTTCTAAAACAGGTTTACCGATTTAAGAGAAATCGGTAAGATTTCGGTAATTTAAACTGTCGAAACCGGATCAATAGAAATTATACTGTAAGAACCCTCGGATGGATGACCAAGATTTAGCCAACTTACCCAAGCAAGTGGCGCCATCTCAACCCTCCAAATGGGCTGCCAAACCAAGTTACATAACCCACTCAAATCCACCAATCACATATAACTTGCTTTAGAAGTTTTTAAATTTTTTCTTATCTACCCTTGCACATTTTCGGCCCTATCTAAGCTGACCCCTCTTCATTGTTTTCTCCATTTTCTCATCTCATCTCAACTCATATCATCTTCCTCTCCCACAAACCTTCAAGCTATAACAAGATTTCTTCAACTCCAACCACAAATTCAATAAGAATCATACCTAGTAAAGGTAGGAATCCTACTTCTCTTCTTATTTTCCTTGGTTTGGATTTGTGTGTGGGTCTTGTATATTTTGTGCTATTGATAATATGTGGAGTGATGATGATGTTTTATGGCTAATTTTGCATGTGTGTTATGATTGGAAATAGAATTGGTATGAAATAACTCGAAGAAAGGAGAAAACTCAAGAAGCTAGTAGGGTTTTTTCCTCAGCGGTTCGTACGGCGGAGTGTACGGCTCCGCCTATAGCTGTTTAAACTCCATGAATCTATTTTTATATGAAACTAGACATTCACGGCTTTCCATACATATATAATATAAGGCCATTGGATTAGTAAAGAGGAAGTTATGAATTTTTGAAGTTTGACCTGGAAATCAGGACTTTCATCCGAGCAGTATGAGTTGAGAAGGGTGTAACTCACCGTATACAACTCCAAATTGAGTGAAACTAACTTTTTTAGAAAGCTTACACATGGGAGAATATCCCATAAAAATTTTCGAATTTGATAAGGTCCCGTTTGTTCCCTATGAGTCGAGAAATTTGCCCTATGTCTAATCTGGGGTAGAATAGGGTAGTCCAGTAGGGTCCAGTTTCAGAGCTTAGATCTCAAGTTGTACTCATTTAAATGATATGAAACTTATTCATTTGAAAGCTTGTTCTGTTAGCTTTACATGGATATAAATTTTGTATGATTTCACCCAAATTTCTATTTTTATTGAATTTTCTCTCATAAGAGTGCAATTTTATCTAGAAGAAGGACAAGTCTAAGACAAGACACAACTAACTTGAGTTAATGTCAGAAGTTGGGATTTAGCAAACAGAAAGCTAGATCGGTACACTTAAAATCGAACTCTAACCTCAGTAAATAAGGGACTAGGTTAGGAATACTTGAACTTGAAGTTGGGACTCAGTAGAACAGAAAACTAGGTCAGGAATATTTAAGGCTGAACTCGAAAGGGTACACTTAAGGATGAACCCGGAAGGGTATACTTAAGATTGAACTTGGAGGGATTTACTTAATGATTGAACTCGGACTTAGTGAATAGAAATCCATATCGGGTATGTTTAAGGCTAAACTCGGAACTTAGTAGAGAGAGCAAGATCGGGTATATTTGATGTTGAACTTAGGACTTAGTAAATAGGAAGCTCAGAATTTAGGAAACACGCTTATCAAGGTCTCAGAAAACCAATGGTGGGGTAAGGTCGGAGATCGAACACAACCCCGGAAGTCGAAAATTATATAATCTTGGGAGACCGAATATAATACAAAGAAGTCGGAACTTGTATCAGATCGGAACTCAGAACCCATTAAATATTGGAAGTCGAACTCGGGAACCTTAATAGAAATTAAAAGTTTGCAAGATAGATTGATACTTACGATTCTAAATTTTGCACTGATCAATATTGTTACATTGTTGGTATGAATATGATGTTTTGTATTGAGTTTACCATTTGATTAAAATGTCCTAGTTGTCTGACACTATTCATGGGGAAGCGAACATGATCCGTTACGCTGCTAAGATTTCAGCAAAAAATGCAATTAAAGTGAATTTACAAGTTATGCATGCATTGGTCAAAGTGTTAGACAAGCAATGCTACTCTATAAGCATGAGAAAGGATTTCCATGTGACTTGGGCCAGCCCCTGAATAAAGTTAAGGGGAATATATCAGTGGGGAAATCGGGGAAAGCAAACTCGATGACCCTGTATAGGAACAAGCTCGATCCTGAAAAAGTGGACTATTACCCAGGAGTCTTATGGCCAATATACTCCCAGGGGACCAAGTATGAAAAAATATGAGTTAAGATCAAGTGCATCATTTTTCATGCATATCCATAATTTTCAGTTTTTATGCATTGATTTAAAATAGCACCATTGGATGTTATATACATATTATTGCTCACTTTATAGCTGTCACTTATTTATGTCAGTACACAGATCGGGTTGTTTATTTTTTTATTTAATTTTCTTTATTTCCTTAAGTAAAACAAAGCTGTGTTTCAGACTATGATTTTCATAACTAATTGAGTAGAGGCTAGGACCTCCTGGTGAGGCAACATTTTCTCCTAATAAACCAAAAATCCGAAACACCTGAGAATGATAGCGATGATAGGTATGCATAGATTTAGGAATTTCTACTGAGAAATCTTTATTTCTTGCCCAATTATATACTTCCACAACCTTCTCAGATCATGGAGAGCGTGGCAACCGGCATCCTATTCATTGAGTTTCCAGAGCTCCACATACATCTCGATCCATTCATAGATTCAGTGTACATATCTGGTAGATGCTAGTTTCGTCCTTACTTCTTTTTTCGGAGAGATTTTGCCGTACCTCTTATGCACTCACTTTTTGACCCTGCTGTCCCTTACATAGCCATCCCTCTCCACATAGCTCATCCCTTTCCACCTCCACCCACAGCAGCAACACCAGCCATGGCTCCACCAATCGCACCACCACAGTCGATCCCTTCTGTCTCTATGTCTGAGGAGGATCCGTCGGAGGCAGCGAGCTCGTCGTCCTCATCTTCTGCCCCGAGCATAGACTGTACCCCTGCTGACGCCGGTATGGTGAATGGATTCTTCTCTTCGGAGTCTATCTAGAGTACCAGCCGTAACAGCAGTAGATGTACAGGATGACCCTCTTTTGGCAGTTTGGGTCATAGGCATATGGGTAGGAGTTAGTAGTTGTACATGAAAATGTCCCATGGGGACCAGTAGGGGGGAATGTTCATATAGTCAAGCCGATTTATTTTGTGTTAGCGGCCTCATTTCTTTTACTCTGTACGATATTGTCTTTCCTTTTACAACTTTGAAAACAAAGGTATAAGCATGTACATATATATATATATATATGATACAGTTTGTTTATTCGCAATTCTATTTGTGTTACTTTATTTCCGATACAATGACTGTTTAGTGTATATCTCGCTGCCAAACCGAAATTGATTAAAGTAAATAGTTAACTCGTAGTTCACCACACGTAATAACTTATCAAGTAATATATTATGACTTAAGCATAGTATTTTGTCTAGTAAGGTGTTACATCCTTTATGTGAAAATGTGTCATGTGGTAGCCTCCCAATACCAGCCAAAGAACCATAATTTTCTTGGGTGCGAATAAGAATTCTCCTCATGTTATTCATCTTATCAATATCACTATCTTTTACATTCCTATGCAACCTTAACATTCCTTTAAACTTATCATTTAGTAGCTCATTATTCTGACTATCATCAACTGAACTGTGACTTTCCTCTTACATTAGGGAGAAGTCCATTTTCATCATGATCAAGACATACCCGCAACCAAACACCAACTAAACATGCACTTGCATCCTTGCATTGCAACCACACTTAGTATTGTTGTTTGGCTCCCTCTTATGATTAATACTTTCTAAATGTTTGCTATCACTCTCCCTTCTCAAGGATACAAGAAAGTTTGCCAAACTATGTTTCCCTTAGCAATATGACCAATCTTTGATCTCCTAACACTAAATCCTTTTTTTTTTTTTTTTTTTTGTGTTGTACAACACTAAATCCTTTAATTATCCCATAATCATTGTCAAAGTCATAAGTTGTTGCCTTCAAGTTAATGAAGTGCATTTGCTTAACATCATCTACCATAAGCAATTCGAAGTCAATATCTCCAAAACATCCAATATCAGTAATGTACATTACTCCTTCATGATGACAAATTTCATCTTCATAAACACTAATTTCCTCCCTCATTGTCTCGTCTATTTCATTTTCCTCTAAAGACATGTCATCCATTGCCTACACGTTACAAAAATAACTGATTTGAACATACCATTGCTACTTTGAGAACAACTCACAACTATGCCAATTCAAGTGATACGGTCCTTTTTCTTGCTCTAGAGTTATTAGTAAGGTAAAAATTTATTACAATTACCTAAGTATTTGTATTTTCCATATTCGAACATGATTTTTATGTTATCCCTTCCATTTCTCCAATATACAAAAACAAGCATATACCAACATATAAGGTCAAAATTGGTTTCTTTAACAGTTTTCATATACTTTTATTTGAAATTTTTGTTCCTATATTTCAAATTTATTTATGTCAATTAAGTGTGACAACCAAAACACTAACATATCAATCAAGGTGAATGTTGCCTCATCTATCTCACCAATCATTTTGGTATGTTTACTTTCCTACCCACATTGTAATTCCTTATCTTCAACTATCTCAAAATGTTTTGAAGGAAAGTACCAATGTTCCCTACTTCCCTCACTTTTGTTATTTATTTAAATTCAAAGATATGTAATTAATGAAATAAGCTTGGATCCAACTATGCTATGTATTGAAATAAACTATTACAATCTTAATTTTTTAATTCTATGAATGTGGAAATTGCTACTACCAAATTCTTACAACTAGCAAATGGATAACTTGTTTGAAAATTCAATTGCAAATTAAACAACATTTAATATAATAATACTAATGATAAAAGAATTCAATTAGAGGATTAAATATGATTTTCATTTTGCTTGTCATGTTTATCAGAGATGCAAAGAAAATAGAAAGGAAAATTGACCACATTTCCTATTTCCTCCATTCTAAGAAATCACAAAAGAAAATTTACCCACGCATAAATTTCAAAGCCAAACACACAAATCACGTGAGGAAAATCCATAACTAACAACCACAACTAAGGCTCCTAAAGCTGAACCTAAGCTACTCCTATTATAGTTAACAATGGAATATCCTTGGCCTCAAACGAAAGCTCTTGTACAATTGGCTCTCAAGTTCCTCACTTATTCACGTTACCTCTTCTTCTGAGTATAAAACCTTGTAATGACACACTTATCAAACGTTTCCTTCTTCGACCACGTAGTGCATGTTTGGGAAAACTGTAAGATTAAAATTATTTTAATAATCATTTATTTGTGTGATCATTTTTTTTGTATAATCGGTTTTATGATAATCAATTTATGTTTGGATACTTTAGCTAAAAAGTGGTTTTAAGATAATCTGTTTTATTTGGATTGTATGAAAAAAGTTGCTTTTATATGGTAAAATTACTAAAAAGGGTATGAAATTATTATTTATATTATATAATATTTGATACTTAGGGTCAGTTTAGTAAAAACATAATATTGTGAGTACTATACAAAAAGCTTTTAATCAAATAATGCTCAAAATCTAGCTTATGTTTATTTGGTAAAACAGTTAGTTTAAGCTAAATTATCCAAACAAGCTTTTAATTTCCAAAACAACTTTGTTTTTGGGAAAAATAACTTTAGATTCAATTTTAAGGGTTTTGAAAACATAAGTTCCCAAAGTATGTTTCTTTCAATCCTGATCTCATGAGCATAACATAAAGCAACATAAGGCCATAGAATAGAAACACACATACTAAAGCACAATATAAACATCCATGACCATGCATATGAGAAAGTAAAGATGCATGCATGTTCATGTAACTTCATGGACTTGAGTAGTGTCTTCCTTTAACTTTACTATACTTAGCACGTGCCTAGCATTCTTTTTCTGTTTATATGGCCCTGGATAGACTATTATAAGACATGAGCTTATTCCGTGACCATCGTCATACAATACTAATCTAAATTAGACTTAGCAAACAAGGGGATCTACGTGCCTCTAAATTTGAAGGATCTAGTTTGGCCATATGCCTCTAAAAAGCATATCACCTTCCCTTTTAAAGGATCATATCCAAGCATTTCTTTTCTTTCATTAACATGATACTTGATATTACATCATTCATTCTCAATGTATTACATTCAAGGACAAGATACATATAAGCACTTAGTAGATACTTCTAAATCCATAATTTTGACGTAAATTCGGCAACATAATAGCTAGACTGGAGTTTCCTTAAACTTGCCAAGCATAATAATTTCAACCAACATTTCATCATAATCATCACAGGACATTATACCAAGTACCAATAATCAATCATTCCAAACAACAACATTTATGAGAGTAATAAACATTCATACCCTAAGTAGTGTCTAGGGTTTCCTTCTACTTTGCACAACATATTATGAATCATGGTTAGATTTCTCATGTTTGCTCATGAGTGAACCATATGACTTAAAGTGAATATGTGTTATAAGCTTTTAATTATTTACATTTCAAGTGAGATCATATTTTACCTTAGGGATTCATTTTTACCAAATAACTTAATAGATTCCTAGTGTTCATATCTTAAGGGACATATTATTCAAGTTAAAAGTTTAACACTTAATTTCCTTTTTTCCCTTGCTTATCATGGCCAAAGCCTCTAATGGGGGGTTTTTGGCCATCATTTTGCATTCATGACTTTTAGTTTCCCTTTAAATAGTGCATACGTGATTCTTAAGTTCATGGTATGATCAAAGACCCTAATCATACTTTTGTTCCCAAAGATTTTGAGATCCCTCTAGTACCTTGGGTCATGATAATGCATAACCACACTCATGAACCCAACAACACTATGTGCTCACCATTATCAAGAAGTGGCTTTTATTCCAAACTAAGTTACAAGATTGAGCCCTTATTAAATGAAGTTGCAAGACTTCACCTTCATGATTTCAAAGTCTTAGTCTTGAATAAAGTTTAAATCTGTATCCATTATTTGACTTCAAGATTTCATCTTTATACATTAAAGTTACAAGTTTTTTTTATTATGACTTAAAAGTTTCATTCTTATGAAAGTTTAAAACTTTATGTAATATCTTGTCTTCAAGATTCAACCTTTATGAAATAAAGTGACAAGTTCTAACTTTTATAACTAAAGAGCTTCATATGTTAAGAAAGTTTAGACTTTTACACATATTCTTGTCTTCAAGAAAAACAAAATGAACCTTTAAGAGGGTATATTCTCTAGTGCCACTTTTTAAGCTTCAAGAAGCAATCTTTTTAAAATTTTATGCTTTAAAGTGTTCATTGCTTGCATAAAATCCTTGTTGGAGGTGTAAAAAGGGCATCTTTACAATCATGAACCATTACATCAACAAAACAACTTTGAACAAAAATGTTTCTAAGAAAGCATATTTCTTCCCAATAACTCCAAGAACACCAAGAACACATAGATCATAGAAGAAAATGAAAGCTTTTAGAGCTTTCAAGAAGAGAAACTTCCAACCAATACATAAAATCTCATGAACAAGGTTCAAGAAGCAAACTTTCCAAAAAGGAAACTTTTCTCAAGAAGAAAATAGAGCTTTACTCAAGTTGTCACTTGAAGCTCTAGGCCATGGTGGAAGCCAAAGCTTCAAGCTCTCTCGAGTAATAGCAAGAAAAGGCAGAAGATTACTACTTAGGGTGTGTTTGGTGTCTTCTTGAAGAGGAAAAAGAAAGGTGAAGATAACTCCTCCAAGTGATGGTGGTGGTGGCTTCTAAAGAAGGAGATGAGAGCTCTTGTGTTCTTGAGAAAATGGAGGTTGTAGTGTTTAGATCTTGTCTCCAAAGACCAAAAGATGTGGGCTTTGAAGGGTTTATGAGAGAGTTTGGCTATGGTGTTAGTGGAAGAAGGAAGAAGATGATGAAGAAGAAAAAGGAGTAAAGAGAAGTTGAAGAATTTAGGGGGTTAGAGAGAGAATGAGAAGTTGAAAATGAAATGAATGTGTATGTATGGAGGAGGGAAGGCTGTGGCATTCATAGGGAGTTTGGGGAGATATTTTCTACCCTTTTGTATTAATTAAGATTTAAGGGGACAAATTGGATGATAAAGGAGACAAAATATGTACTAGCTCTTGCAAAAGTGATCTTGTCTCATGCTTTATTGTCTAGTTGACTTAATTTAAATTCTAATGATATGATTAAGTATTCTTGAATCTTAGTTAACTTGATTAAGCAAGGATTAGTGATTAACTCATGTTGGCATGATTAGCAAGCTTAAAGTTTTAATTATGCTTAATTATCTTTAATCAAACTTGATTAAGTTAATCATTGGTGATTAGTGCTTAATTCAAAATTCTCTAATCTCGATTAAGTATCTTCTCAATTTTTCTCTTCATAGTTATCCCTTAATTAAGTCTTCATCCATTAATTCTTCATTAAGTACCTTGTCACTCAAGATTGTTGAGGTAACCTTAGCATAAGGGAAAATTTGGGAATTTTATGGTTTCCCAAGTTTCAAGTTCATGCACAATAGTTAGTATCAGGTTTCCGAGTTCCGAGTTCAATCAGAATAAGCAGGTTCGGGGTCCAGAGTAGAATGGGCGGCAACGGGTTTCAGTCTCCAAGTTCATTTCCAAGTTTGAGTTGAACTAGCATTATCAAGCTCTGAGTTCCGATCTTAAACAGAACAAACTACACCAAGTTCCGAGTTCCTTATTGATATCTTAGTTCAAAACGGAATAGACCCAAGTTCCGATTTGATACATGTTCCGACTTGGCGCATAATGAGCAGAATCAAGTCGCAAGCTCCGATTTTCATGCTCAATCAAAATGGCGGAATTAAGCTATGAGACCCGAGTCCCAATCTTGAGCAGAATAAAAGGAAATTTAGCATAACAAAATTGGGGATGTTATAGCTATCCCATCAATAAAAAAAGATAGAAAATTGCCATTTTTATGTTATCGGCAAAAATGGTTGCAAATGACCTAAAGGTGAAATCTACCACAAAGATAGTTACCTACTTTTCGGAGTAATGCATGAAAGAGTTCGATCCTACATCTCTGATGATGGTTAGAGAGAGCAAAGGTAGTGTATTAGGATGAATGCACAAAAAAAATAGAGGCATTCTCATCCTCTAAATAGCAAATTTTGGGAAAACAAATGAGAAGGAATGCGGGTTTGAGGCCTGTGACGATCTCTATAGTTTATACTACTACAAGAGGTAGTGTGTTGGTTTATGTAACAAAGGACAATGAGAATTGTTCACGAGCAATAGGTGAACTTAGTTTTATTCGACATTCTCAATCTTTTTCATGTTCTCTTGCTTAAAAATAAAAAAAAAAAAAAAGAAAAAATGGTAAAGAGGGAGCGGGCTAAGAGTGTGGTATCACTGCAAAGCAACAATGGTAGGTTAAACAGTAGAGGTTGACCAAAGACAACCTATACTCGAGAAAGGTTGAAAAATTATATCAACCTTACCCACAGACTTGGGATTTGTTGCGGAAAAAATAAATCGAAAGAAAATTTCCAACTAATGCCCAAATAATCTAAATCAGTATATTAGCATAATGACATCAACATTTTTTAATTGTTTCCGATCATGTTCACTAACTAAGTGTTAATTATTAACACTTAAAAAAGTGATTATAAAACTTAAATTTTATATATAGTTGAAAAAGTTAAAAATTAATTTTTTTTAAAAGCTACTTTTTCGGCTTTTACAAAATAATTAAATATAGATTTTTTTTAAGATTCTAATTATTTTTTAAAAATTATCCAAATATATAAAACTGATTTTTTTTGGTGAAAAAAGTTATTTTTTATTAACAAAAAATCACAACCAAACACACTCATAATTTAGTAATACAAATTAGAACATGTCATGATTGGTTCACCAAAATTGATTAATATATTATCGCAATGATATCAACGATTATTAATTGTTACAGATGATATTGATTAAATAAGCATTAACTATAAAAAAATATAATTTAATTTGGCTTCATTGAATTTCCGTAAAAAACAAAAATAAAAATTAAGATATAATTGTCAGTATAAGTAACAGAATAATAGATGAACTTATTAAGTAAAATAAAGGTGTAATTATTTTACAGGTTCTTATTGTTTAATTCAATTTTTAAATATGTCCTTATAATTTAAAAATTTATAATTAGATCCCTATATTGAATAAAAATTTATAATTAGGTCCCTAAAGCAATTCACTGTTACAAAAACATTAGAAACACTGACATGGCATCTGCTATAGTATTAGGGACCTACTTGAATTTTAAATGAAACTATAGGACCTACTTAGATAATTAAACCATTAACTTTTAAACAAAAGATTTCCATGATATTAAAGGTAAATATACTCTTATTTTGACTTTAAAGAATATAACAACTTTCATAATATTTATTGTCTTTTATTAAATTAAAATGTAATCTTTGAAAAATGAAAATATAATAGCATTTCATATGAAACTATTACTTCAACTTTTTATTTCTTCCTTTCTTATCAAATGGAGGAAGGAAGTGTTACCAAGTGTCACTACACAACCATCAAAAGAGAAAATAATTTTACCATCATTCTATATACTTTATCTATATTTTCACAAATTGTAAAATAAACACAAAAGCTACTAGAGATCTAAATCTAGTTCATGTTTTGCTAATATATATATATGTGTGTGTGTGTGTGTGTGTGTGCGCGTGTGTGTGTGTGTGTATATATATATATGTTAGAGGCATTCTATATTCTACCTATACAAGTGTCTTCCTCAACTAATCAAAATGCAGTCTACACTTTATATCTTTCGACTTGTGAAGTGTAAATTATGTAGAAAATTATTACAATAAATTAGTTTGTATTCCAGTTTTGAATCCTAAAATTAATTTACCATGTGATAACAAAAGTATATTATTTTAACTATTTAGTTTTATACTGGTGAACACTCAAATTATTTTAAAAATCAGACATGCACATTTCAATAGGTGCATTTGTAACACCATCCTAAGTACAATATTATGCTTAAATCATAACATCATACTTAGGAATTACTACTTGTCAATTAGTAGATCTTAATTAATTATCTATTGTTGTAATACTGAGTAAATATATAAATAAGCAAGTAGGGAAAATAGAAATTTTCTTATATACACAAATTTTTACATCATAGTTACAATGATCCAAATACATAACCACATTATATACACAAATTTTTACATCATAGTTACAATGATCCGAATACATAACCAGATTCCTATCCTGCCATAACAGCCTTTCATAAAAACATAAACAGCTTTACCATGGGCTTCAACCAGTGAAGCAAACTTCCAGTGTTAACATATATACATATTTGATAGTAACCTTTAGTAGCCAAATTTAGTCTAGATTAGGTTGTCCCATGATGGTCAATATCAAGATCTCTTGAGCTATCTAGAGACAACGCGGTAACACATATAGGACTGAGAATTTTATATTCTTAGTAGGCATCGTAAGCTACTAGACAATCAATGTCGTTATCGTCGTCCCAGCTACTTCGATTTCTTAAGAAAAGTGTGATCTCATACATAAGGATAAGGGTTCGTTTATTAAGCTCAGAAAACATATTCTTCCGAAGTAGGTTAATTTTTAACTCATATACTTAGCTCAAACACGACAAATAATTACACAATTGTTAATGATGCTTGGTTCTACCAGATTATGCTATTAAATACAAGCAGATAAGCTATATGGTCATGAATGTTGGACTTGATACACTTTCTTATTTACTTTCTTACTTAGTACGTGCCTTCAATCTTTATTGCCCTTGGATAGACTATTTTGGGAAATGAGTTTATTTTGTGATTGTCATCACACAATAATAATAATTGACAAGGGAATCCACGTGCCTCTAAATTGGAGGGATCTCATTTTGGCCAATTGCCCCCAAAGTAGAAGAATCTCATAGTTTTAATATAACTACCTCCACATGGATGGATCTTATAGTCTTAATATAACAGCCTTTAAATGGAGGGATCTTATAACTGGCTCCAAGTAAAGAGATCTCATCTTCTCATGTTATTAGCATGCATTATTTGTTCACATCCTTTTCTCAATTCATATGCTTATGTGCATTCCTTGGTCATAATGATTCCTGGGGATATTTGAATACATATATGCTTATGCCATATACTTACTTTTAAAACATTTTAACCAAAAACTCAACAGTATGATGACTGAAATATGAGGGTTCCCACAATTTATAACAGTAGCTAAAATAGCCAATCGACAAAAAAGAGCAATTCAAATACATAAACCGAGGTCTCAATCACATACTTATGCACATAAGGCCAGAAATGCATAAACCACAAGGATTTCAAGGAATAGCAGTACCATAACCTATATATCAATATAGCAGTGAGATCAACATATGATCCTCATTCCTTTCAATCAATTGTGGTCTCAAATAGTTTGGAGACCTATAAATTAAATTATAGGTAATTTAACTGCAGAGTAGACTTAAGTTCCCCAAATTTGTCTAAATTTGTAAATTATACCAAAATTTCAATTTAAATTATTTTGCTCTCAAATTCTACAGAAATGTTGCTCACTAACCTATTTTCAAACTTCTTTGGTTCTATTAAATTTTGATAAGCATAATTTAAGATATATGAATTTGATTTTCTACTATTCTGTTTTGGGGTAGACTTAGACACCTAAAAGGGGAAATCACCAAAAATCTATTTCTCATCATTTTGCTCTAAAATTTTATATGCTTATACTAACTTGAACCCTCTTTTAAACAAACTAAGTCCCACTCAATTTAGTTAAGTAAAGTTTAAGTTATAAGCTCTATATTTTGGTTATCCTGTTTCAATACTCATAGAGAATATGGTAACTTTGTGGAATTATTGGGAGCAATCCTAATCTAAGAATTTACAAGCTTATTCTTTTATGTGTTATCTTTCTAACAAAACTAGTTGTACTCAATTTGAAGGTTTGTGGGCCAAGTTATGTCTATTAGGACACATACTCCTCCAATATGTGTTACTCCACCTATAGTCTACTTAAAAAATTCATAACTTATTCATCTTAAGTCCAATGGATCTCAAATTTTGTGAGTATATTCTTTTATGAGTTAGGTTTCATCTAAAATTGGTTTCACTTTAATTGAAGTTTCCTAGCTCCATATATGGTCCAAAATCCAACATTGCCTAAGCTTGTCCTAGTTGTCTTATTTTCTGTTTGTGGACATCTTTGAGTCCCTAGCTTGTTTCCTTCACTAACCCAAGTTTCACTAGTTCCAACTCATTAATATGAGCCTAAAGAATATCATCATGAACCAAAATATATGAAAAACTAAAAGAATAAAAACCCTAGCTCATCTAGCCATATAACTACATATAAGGTAGGAGCCTATCTCATTTTCAAGCTTAAAGGAGCTTCAAGTCTTGCCTCCAACATCTCAAAAACTCCCATGGAGCCACAAACTACACTTAAACCTTTCTCTTTTTCTTCTTGGTTGAAGTTGAGTATAACCCAAAAAGGAGAGTTTTTTTTACTTCTAACTAGTTTTAAAGATAGGCAACAAGCTCAAGAATCAAATAGATTTTGAAGGAACAAGGAAGAACCAAGAGTTTGTGAGATGGTGTGAGTAAAAATGGAGGAGAAAGGAAAGGGTAAGAGGTTCGACTAGTGGGTGGTTGAAGGGGGAGAAAATGATGAGAAAGTTAGGGTTTTTGGGGAGATGTTTGTATAAAAGTAAGGGTGACTCACCATCAGTGCGTGGCTTATGTTGCACCGTGTAATTTTGGCCGTGTGGCCCATTCTAGACCACATATAATAGGTGTGATATCTTGATGATTAAATTCTCTGGTATTTTAAATTCTTATCATATCGATTTGTTATGTTCTGAGAAACTATTCTCAAAATTTTTATGGTCCAATTAAAATTCTATTTCCATAGAAATTCTAATCATACACTGCTACTACCGGTACTTTCTACACTCTCATCTCTATTTTATAAATTTAGTGTTAATTAATATCTAATAATGTTAATTATAGACTCGACTAAATCAGGATGTTACTGTAAGCTCCAATAACCTTCAGAAGCCACTGAATAGTTTGATTTATATCGAGTTAAGGGTTTTGATGAACAACAAATCAATTCTTAATAAAATATTTTGTATGGACTAATGGTTCGTTCAAGTGTTTGCTCTCATTTATACTAGTTCATGTTATATGTATGAGGATGAAAATTGGAATCATACGAAATTAAAAGTTCCTATATATCTTGTACTTATCATCTAAAGAAAAGAACTTTTTATTAAGAAAGTCTATGATTCTAAATTGTCTCTCACAAGAAAGCGTATCAAAAGGATCAGAAGGATATATTTATGTCATCAGAAGGATATCAAACCATCAGAAGAATCACTAGCACACCATAAGGATGAACTGTCCAGAAAATTTTGTCCAGAAGGGTGACCTCCGAAAAGTTGATTCACGTGAAGTACCTCATCCTTAAAGCTTGTTCTACACAATTCATAGATCATTCCAAAAGGTCAAACTTGACAAGACAAGATCTAAAAAAATCACTAACAACTCTAAAAAGCTGGTGGATCCGAATGGCTAGTTTTGTTCTTTGGTGATATTCTTAGTTACTGAGAAAAAAAGCAACCTACTTCTTTCTCCAGTCTTAGATTAGTGAATCAAAAAGCTCTAGGCTCAAGGTCTGAATTCTCAGTTGCTAAATTTTTGAAGCCTATATAAACATGGAAGATGATAAAGAAAAGAAGAAGAACTCTGTGCATTTGAATATCTATCAAGCCTTCATCTTTCTTAACCTTCTAAATGTCCAGAAAGTTACTTATTGTAACTTCTTTTAAAGAAAATATTTTCATTTGCTTTGTATTAGCCAATATCCTCATAGTGAGATCATTGAGAAGTCACTACACACTAAAGTTAATTGTTTTATACACCTTTGAGTGATTTAGTGTCAATGTTATTCAAACACAAATATTTTAAACTCATTATTTTCACCTAACCCAGTAATGGTCATCATGAGCTTGGGGATGCTAAGATAAAATACTACTTATTGTTAGTTTGGAAAGGCTTTATAAAGACCACTCATTTGGTTAGCTTAGAGAGGTTAGGAGGAACTACTTGGTTTGTAAAGCGTGGAGAAGTTTGGACAAAGAATACTCTTGTTTATAAAATCTGAACTAATTTGTTGGGAACTGGACGTAGGCAAGGGGTTAGTCGAACTAGTAGAAAATCTTCATGTGTGATCTTCTATCTTTATTTCTCTTTACATTTTTTGTTTCATAGTTTGTGTATTTTTCTGTGCTCTTATTTTATTTACTGCTTAACAAAGTTATGTGAAAAAAATAGCTTTTGTTTCATAGGTTCAGGAACCAAAGAATTTTTAAGAAGCACGATTCAACCCTCCTTTCTTGTGCTACTTCCACCTTCATTTGGCATCAAAGCTCAACCTCTAGGGTTGAGCTTCTTAATAGTTACAGAGGTTAAAAGGTCCTGCGAAATGGCATAACAAATCAATCACATTGCTAAAGGACACTTCATCACCCGTGCTTCATATTTCAATGGAGAGGATTATCCTTACTGGAAGGACAGAATGAGACACTTCATTGAGTTTACCAGCATAAATATGTGGGAGTTCATTGAGCAACAAGTGCCTTACTTGCTTGTTGATCCAAATCAAGCCCCACCAATCATGGGTAGAGTGATTCCCAGAAATCAATGGACTAACTAGCACAAAGCAAAGGTGCAAATGAATGCCAAAGCGAAATACCTTTTCACATGTGCATTGAACAAGATTAAATATGACAAGATTATTTCATCTGACTCTACCAAAGAGATCTAAGACAGACTCCAAACTCTTCATGAAGGAACTGATTAGGTTAAAGAAACCAAGATCAGTATATTGGTACATCAATATGAAATGTTCAAGATGCTAGAGTATGAAAATATTGATTAGATACATGCATATCATAAATCAATTGAAGGCATTGGGTAAAAGATACATCAATGCTAAAATGGTAAGAAAAATCCTAAGAAGCTTATCCAAGGCTAGTCACTCCAAAGTGACAGCCATTCAAGAAGCTAAGGACTTGAATGTGCTCAGTCTTGATACTTTCATTGAGTCCTTGAAGGCTCATGAGATCAAGTTGAACAAAGCTTTTGAGGAAACTAATAGAAAAGGAAAGTCTATTGCCTTAAAATCCACTCACAAAAGATCCAACTCTTCTAAGGCTATGAAGGTTGCAGACAAATCAGATGAAGAAGAAAAAGAAAAACCTTCTGATGATGATGATGATGATGAGAAAGATGAAATTGCTCATCTAACTAAAAGGATCTCTAAGGCTTTGATAAAAAAGAAAGGATTTGTCCCTAAAAAAGACAAGAAAAGAAAGACCAAGCAAAGTGAAATCATTTGCTTCAAATGCGAAGAACCTGGACACCTAAGATTAGAATGCCCAAAGTTGAGGAAGAGCTCCAGGAAGAAGGCCATGATGGCGACATGGGAGGATTCGGAGAAGGAAGAAGAAGGTACAAAATCTCATGAAGATGAAAAGATAGTTGCAAATCTATGCCTTATGGCAGATAAAGTCTCAGATGAAGAGATAGAGGTAACAGATTATCAACCTAAACTCTCTTATGATGATCTTCAAAAAGCTTATGATGAACTTTTGGATAATTCTGAAATGCTTACTTCTCATTATGTTTCTTTAAAGAAAAGTTTTAAAAAACTATCTCTTGAATTTGAAAAATCTTAAGATTGAGAAAGAGAAGTTGGGGCATGAAAAAGTTAAGCTTTTAAAAGAAAAGACCCTTCTCCTGAAAGATGTAAGCCCCCTGAAAATTGAAGTTTTTGAATCTGCTCAAAATACATCTTTTGATGTTTCTAAAGTTTAGAAAACAATTAAGCTTCGCAAATCAGTTATTGAGAAAATGGTAAATGGCTCCAAAATTCTGGATTTCATGCGTGGTGGTCAAAAGCCATATTTTGATAAGGCAGGACTTGGATATGAAAAGGAGGAGAATGAGAAATTATCCAAAGTAATGTTCTCACTTGTATTTACTGTTTTAAGAAGGGACACTCTTCTTAAAAAAGCTTTTCAAGAAAAAAAGCAAAGAGATAAAAAGTGAAAAAACCCAAAAAAGCTATTAACCTAAAAGGATCCAAAAAGATGTAGGTACCTAAAGTGAAGGTTGCTTCTATTGCAAGTGTGTCTTCAATCACATCATCATCATGAGATGAAGTGGTATCTAAACAGTAACTATTCTAAACATAAGACTGGAGATAAGTCTTGGTTCAGAAACCTCATACCCAAGGATGGAGGAGCTGTGAAATTTGTTGATGGTATCAAGTCAAAGATCATTGATATAGGTAATGTTGGTAAGAACAAATCTGACTTGATTATTGATATTATGTTTGTTGAAAGATTGACTCACGACCTTCTAAGCATTAGTCAGTTTTGTGACCAAGGTTATAGAGTTCTGTTTGAATCTTCTCATTGCATCATAAAAGACTGCACATCAAATAAGATCATTCTTACTATTAAAAGGCGTGATAATACTTATATATTATATCTAAATGACTTTTTAGATCAAAATAAAAAATGCTTAGCATCCTTTATGGATGAGAAGTGGATATAGCACAAGAAACTTGGTCATGCTCATATGAGATTAATTTATCAGATTTCTCAAAAAAAGCTTGTCAACGGTTTACCCTAGATCAGTTTTGACAATGACTAAACTTGAAAGTTCTGCCAAAGGGGTAAACAGACTAAGAGTTTTTTCCACAGTAAGAATATAATGTCAATTACTAAACCACTTGAGCTTTTACATCTTGATCTTTTTGGACCAACCAGAATTGTCAGTCTAGGTGTTAAAAAATATAGTCTAGTCATAGTGGATGACTTTCAAGAGTTAGATAGGTTATATTCCTAGTCGATAAGGATGAAGCATATGAGGCCTTCAAAGTATTTTCAAAAAAAGTTTAAAATGAAATAGGTTTCTGCATTTCATTTATCAAATCAAATCATGGTGGAGAATTTGAAAATCATGTTTTTGAAATTTTTTGCAATAAAAATGGCATTTCTCATAATGTGATACCCCAGCATTAGTTGCAATTATTTGTTGATATCAGATCCTAAAAATTCTAAATTTGAACCCTATTCCTTCTTGGAGGGCTATAGGATTAAAAAAATTTCGGTAATGGTTTCTTGGATATTAATGAGTTAAAGGGCGATTTTTAATGAATTTTAAGGAATAGGTAAACCCTTCATTTTTAACCCACAAGTTTATAAAATGCAAGTTTTCAGAGGAAATGTACTAAAACCCAAAAGTTGGATTTTGATCCTTAAGTATTTTGATTTGTTTGATATTTTTATTGAATCCAAATGAGGGGTATTTCCTTATTTACATTTATATTTTGAAGTTAATAAAGAGTAAAATTAAAGAGAACATTAAGTGTATGATACCCATGTCCCCAGGTTGTGAGTATGCTCGGAGTCTGTCTTGTCCGTGCATTTTCCATAATTGTAATTGATTACAAAAGAATTGTAATTGATTACAATTGTCTGAAATAGGTTCCCAACCATTCTAGATGCTTTCGAGTTGAAATTTTCATAATTATAATCGATTAAAATTATCTGAGTCCATGTTAATCGATTACAAGGGATTGTAATCGATTACTAGAGGCCTATATAACATCCAAGGACGTTCTCTTTCCTCATTTCACATGACACACTCTCTTTAACCCTTGAAAACTTTCTCTTCTCTCTCTAAAATCACTCATTTCCTCATCCTTTACCTCCATCTTAAATCTTTTCATCAAAATCTACTCCAAACACACATTAAACACCCCCTTTTTCCTTAAATCCTCATCAAATCCGCCCCTTTTTCTCCCTACCTCCACCATTATTGAGCTTGGAGCTTGGGGGAGGAGAAATCGTGGAACCTACCTCCACTTTCACCCTTATTTGCTTCCTAAAGGCAATTCCTAACACTTTTTCCTTTTCTGTTCCTAAGCTTTTTGAATCTTGCATGGTTGAGGGGGTGCTCCTCATGAACCTTAGGTCAGAGAATTAGGAATTTTAGAGTCTAAGAGTATTTGGTATTAATCTTTTGTATTAGTGACTAATATTTGATTAATTTGCTGTGGATGTGGTGTTAGATTGTTCCAGGGAACGCTCCCTTAGCTCCGTGGCTCCGGTGACTTGGAATCCTCACTCTTGGCTTGTGTATAGTGAGTAGATAGAATATCCTTAGTTTTTTTTTTTGTAATTATTTTGCTATATTGAATTTTGGAAAATTTTGGAGGTATAAGTATTTTCATTAATGACACTGTTTTTAAAACTTAACACATGAGTCATTAATCGGTATCATGAGAAATTATGTGAATGTTTTGAAACAAATATAGTAAATGTTGAGAATTTATTTTCGTAAGAATGCCTCATTTTAATTTAATATTATTGCTATGATTGAAAAGATTTGGAATTGGTATTTTAGATTCAACAAAAAAAATGGAAGTGCATGATTGTTAAGGAAAGGTTCAAGAAAGTCTATAACAGGATCTGTCTGCTAACCGCAGTAGATGGTAGCCCTAGTGCACCTTGAGTATCATTTACACAGCCACCCAAGGGAGTGGTGTGTGATAGATATTACACAGCCACACACACACATAGTGTAGTGCATAACGGATTTATATAGCCACTCTCAGAGTAGTGCATGATAGATTACGGGATTTATATAAAGGAGTGGCTACCTAAGTGTGAATCCTGATGGATTATCCTGTGTTAGATAGTTCCTATGGATTTTAATGAATTTAATTTCATTATGTGTTAGATACTTATGCACATTGACTTATGTGGGTTAGGGATGTCTTGTCTCTTACTAAGTTGCATAAACTCACCTTGTTGCTTCTTTTTCTTTTTCAATTACAGGTGTTCTATTAGGATTTGATCATTCCGTCTCTGAACAATGAATTCCTACTTCTTGGGATGTCCTTTTTGTTCTAAGGTCATTTAGTAATATGAAGCCTTATAGATTTCTTAGAATATTGTAGCTCCATAGTACTACGGCCAGGGTCTGATCGGCGCTTGTTTATGTGTATGTTTAAATATGAGTTTTATGTGTATTGAAATGAATGAATTTAAAAAAAAAAACAAAAACTATTGTATTTTGGATGGATAGTTATAATTATGCATTTTACTCTTACACTATGTGCTATGGGGTACATTCTGAGAATGCTTGGGTCCCCAATAGTTCTATGTGCTTGTATTTTCTATGCAGGGTGAGGATCTGTATTTGGGAATAGTCTTGAATACAAAGGAGACTTTGCTAAATTTTAAGAAAATTGTGTGTTCAAGGCTTGCTAGGGGACCCATCCCCTATGCGCCGGTCACGGCCTATAACATCCCCACTTTCGTAAACAGAACATAATGGAAACTTTGAATTATTTCCCTTAGGTACTGTGAGAATTTCTTAGACAGCATTATACCATAACGATCTTCACACTTGGAATTATAGGGTAGTGTAACACTGCCGTTGAAAATATGGCACTGCCATATGTTAAAAATTAGGAAACGACAAAAGGGCCCCTATAAACTTTTGTTAATTTCAGTAATACCCAGAATTTTTAGAAATTATATTTTGAACCCAAAGACTTATTCCTACAATAATCCTAGAACTTTTCATAAAATGACCTTTATATCCATACATCTGTAGAATTAGTAGAATGGGATTTTAAGAAGAGCATAATCACATGGTGAAACCATAAAAGTTTAAATCTCTGCCGATTGAGCCATGTAGTCTAGTGTGAAATGACGTGGGGTGCCCCTGAACTAGCTCAAAATTACAGAAATGCCATTAGTTATAGAAAATAGAAAACAAAAGACTCCGAATTTGCGAAAATGTCTAATTTATGCCGTTAATCTATTTATTCGGTTTCAATAGTTATGTAAGGGCAATTAGGAGTTAATCAAATATTAATTAGAAGTTAATTAGATGTTAATTAGAGGGATGAGGCTTAGGAACAATTAGGATAGAGATATAGAAATTCTCTTAGAGTCATTTAGTAAAGTTTTGCCGATTTGAAGAAAATCGGTGAAGATTCGGTAATTTAAACCGCCAGAACCGAATCAGTAGAATTTCACACCAGCACCACTAGTTTGAATGGCTAAAAATTGAGCCACTTCTACCCTTATAGATGGCGCCAATTAGCTACCAAGTGAGTGGAGAGTGTAACGTCTGAAAAATTTTATCGTTATTAACCGAGTTGTTCGGTTTTCATCGGATAATTGGGATTAATTAGGATTCGGTTAAGCATTCACTTAAAGCCAATTAAGTGTAATTGAGAAAGATTAGACTTGATGGAATTAGATTAGAACCATAGGAAACCTTATAGGAGTTTTCTAAAATCGGCTTACCGATTTAAAAGAAATTGATAAGATTTCGGTATTTTAAACTGTCGGAACCGAACCAATAGAAATTATACTGTGAGAACCCTAGGATGGATGGCCAAGATTCAGCCAACACTCCTCACAAGTGGGGCCACAAATTAGCTATAAAGAGGGAAGCCAAGCCAAGTTTGAATGAGGATTGAAGTCCACTAATCAAAAGCTAGCTTCTTTCATAAGTTTTCATTTTTTTTTTCTTCCTTCCCCCCTTAAATTTTCAGCCTCCCCATAGTAGATGGAGACCAGCCTCATTTTCCCACTTTCCTTCATCTTCTTCCACTTCCTCTCATCCCCAAGCTCAAGCTTCAACCATCAACTTCACTCCAAGATCAAGTTCCACCAAGATTTCACACCACCAAGGTAGGAATTCAACTTTCTCTTTCTTTTCTTTGATTTGGGGCTGCCTAGGGTCCCTTGTTCATCCATGATTCTGATATTGTGAGGGGTGGAGATGATGAATTAAGGTTGGTTTAAGGTGTATATGTGAGTTTGAATTGAAGATTGAATGGATTGATTTAAGAAAAACGTGAATTTAAGAAGAATCCAAGAAGCTGGTAGATTTTTCTCATCGATGGTCCGTACGACGGAGTTTATGGCTTCTTCTACAGCCATTTAAATTTGATGAATCCGTTTTTATATGAAACTAGACATTCAAGCTTTCCTACATATAAAATATAATGCAATTGGATTAGTATAGAAGTAGTTATGAATTTTTTAAGCTTGACCTAGAAATCTGGATTCTCATCTAGATAGTATTAGTTGAGAGGGGTGTAACTCACCCCACATAACTCTAAATTGAGTGAAACTAGCACTGTTTGAAAGCTAATATGTAAGGAAACATTCTATAAAAATTTCAGAGTCAGATTCATTCCCAATTGTTCCCAACACATCAATGAAGTTGGCTTAAGTTCAAACCGGGTTGAAACAGGGTAGTCCAATAGGGTCAAGTTACGGGACTTATATCTCAAAATATACTCATGCAAATGATATGAAACTTATTTTATTTGAAATTTTGTTCTGTTAGTTTTACATTGATATAAATTTTGTATGATTTCACTCAGATTTCTATTTTTAGTGAATTTTCACTTATAAGGGTGCACTTCTGGCTAAGTACAGGGCAGTCTAAGGTAAAATACTAATAACTTGAGTTATACAAGTCAAAATAAGATGGGACTAAAAGGGTTGGAAACTAGACATATAGAACTATGACATATCCAAAGTTTAGGTCTAAATGAGTTGAATAGAAGTAAAGGTGGATTTTACAAAATCAGGCAGAATTAAGTAGAATGAGCAGAAAACCTTAGTTATGTATTTATGTTGACATGTTATATGATTGATATTATTGTTATAAAACTTGATACTCTATGTTGGTTTTGCTACTTGATTGATCCTTCTAGTAGTCTGGCACTATTTAGGAGGAAGCGGACTCGATCCGTTATGCTACCGAAATTCCGGCCGAAATATGTGAATTATATGAATGTTATATATTTATATGTTATGCTCATAAGATTCATATATGCAAGAATGATTTAGTATGATATGAAGTATATGAATGAATGCATGTAGCATATGCACGTATAATTATGTCCAAAGAAGAATAAGATTTATGAGAACTTGCAAGAAAGACGTACCAAACTACCACGTGAGGCATGGCATAGACCCAGCTAGTGTGGGCCAGAGTGGTATTGTCTAAGACTTGGGCCAGCCCTCAACCAGATTTAAGGGGAATAGACTGGTGTGAGGGTCGAGAAAAGTAAACCCGTCACTCATGTATAGGTATGAGCTCGGACCTGAAAAGCAGGCTATTACCCAGGGGTGAGAAAGGCCATTCACCTCCAGGAGACCAAGTACAGAAGAGTAAAGTTAAGTTGCAAGTTAAAGAAAGATACGAATTAAGTCAAGTGCACTTGCATATAGTCAAGTATAAGCATCTATATGTGCATCTTCAATTATCTTGTTAAGTCATAATGCTATTATGATTCTTGTTGAAGTATATTATACTATTAGTATTTCTATGTCTGTCATGTAATGTGGCAAGTGGTTGTTAAAATATAACCCGCTTCGAGAAAGATGTTTCCAACTTAAATTGAACCACTGGTTGTGTATATGTGCTCACATTTTCACAAGAAACCGAAACGGCTGGAATGTTTATGATGACACTATAAGAGTGATGGTTCGAGTTTACCTACTTAGAACCTTAGGTTCTCACTGCCTGCTTGTATGTTTTTCTTTTCCGTAAACATTCTAGCACCCAAGTTGGAAATCAAGTGTGAGGCGGAGTATGGGGACATTCACTGATCAAGACTCCGGCACAAATCAAACCAAGAGGCTATTGAAGCTAGCTAATGACTAGTCGGAAACAAATGTTGTGTATTATGTTAGTCACAATTTTTTTTTAAATTGTAACTATTCTATTCTCCATGTATCAGAGATGATGAAGTTTATGAACTATTAGTCAATAATAAAGTGTGCAGTTAAATGGCCAGGTATAATATCTTCTATATTTTAAAGCTTGCTTAGTACAGTGACACCTTTTTAATATAACTCCATGACTCAAGCATGACTTATATAATAAAGGGTGTTACACAGCCCGAGTTAGGGCATGACACATAATTTCTTTTCTCCTAAAACTCTTCAACAAAATGGTGTTATTGAAAGAAAGAACAGATCTTTGCAAGAAGTAATCAGAACCATACTTTTAGAAAGTGGTTTATCAAAAGGTTGTTCGGCAAAAGCAGTCAACATTGCCTGCTATATTCAAAATCGTGTTTTCTTAAGGCCAATAATTAAGAAGGCCCCCTATGAATTATGGAAATGAAGGAAACCTAACATTTTTTATTTTTATATATTTGGATCTGAGTGCTTTATTCTTAACACAAAAGACAATCTGTCAAAGTTTGGTCCTAAATATGATCCTAGTGTATTCCTAGGATACTCTTCTGTGTCTAAAGCTTATAGGATATATAATAAGAAGACTTAGGCTGTGAAGGTAACCATACATATATCCTTTGAATCAGAATGTTCGTGACTTAGAAGACGACATCGAGAATTTTTCTTTGAATAATGACTTTTAGAATCAGCAATCTTTTAGATAGCCATAAGAAAAAACAATGATGATATAACTGCAAATTCTGAACCTCCCTACCCGCAGCATGTTTCTAATGTTATTATAGAAGATTTAGAAGAATCATCTATGAAGAAAAGATACACTAGTATAAGAGATTTGAGAGCTATCTCTTAGAATCAAATCATTGGTGAACCTTTTTAAGGAATCAGAACCAAATCCTCTTTCAAAACAAAATCAAACATGGCTTTGATTTCATAAATTCAACCTAAATGTATCGATGAAGAACTTCAAGATCAAAGCTGGATAGAAGCTATGCAAGAAGAATTGAATCAGTTTGAAAAAAGCAAGGTTTGGACTCTAGTTCCATTGCCCAAAGGATATTCTATCATTGGTATAAGATGTGTATTCAGAAACAAGCTTAATGAAAGTGGAAAGGTGGTCAGAAACAAAGCAAGGCTGGTTGCACAAAGATATAATCAACAAAAAAGAATTGACTATGATGAGACATTTGCTCCTTTTTGTAAGATTGGACGCCATTAGAATGTTGCTTGCTTTTGGTGGCATACAAAGGTTTTATTCTATATCAAATGGATGTTAAATTTGCTTTTTTAAATGGCTTTATTTTTGAAGAAGTGTATGTTAAACAACCTCCTAGTTTTGAAAATGAAATCTTTCTTCATCATGCTTTTAAGTTGTCAAAAGCTTTATATGGTTTGAAACAAGCTTTAAGAGCTTGGTATGAAAGACTTAAAAATGGTTTTAAAAGAGGAAAAGTTAATACAACGTTAATTATCATGCATTAGAAGATGATTTTCTTATTATTGCAATTTATGTAGATGATATCATTTTTCGTGCTACTAATCAAAATCTGTGTAAGAGCTTTTCTGAACTTATACAAGGAGAATTTGAGATGAGCATGATGGGACAACTCAAATACTTTATGGGCTTGCAAATAAAGCAATAGAAAAATGAGATTCTTATTTATCAAGAAAAATATGCTAAGAATCTGCTCAAAAGATTTGACATAGATAAAGCTAAGAACATAAGCATTCCCATGCATCCTGCTCAAGTTCTAGAAGCTAATGAAGATGGAGTTAAAGTTTCCGATAAACTTTATCGAGGTATGATTGGATCATTACTTTACCTTACAACCAGCAAACCTAACATACAATTAAGTGTGGGTATTTGTGCTAGATTTCACTCTAACCTAAAGCAATCACACTTAAATGCTGTCAAGAGAATTATGTGATATTTAGTAGGTATTACTAATCTTAGTCTCTGGTATGAGAAAGGTACTTTTTATGATATTTCAGGTTACTGTGATGCTGACTTTGCTAGAGATAGAGTTGAAAGAAAAAGCACAAGTGGCCGCTGTTGTTTCTTTTGAAAATCCTTGATAACATGGTCAAGTAAGAAGCAAAACACAATTGCTCTTTCAACTGCTGAAACTAAATATGTATCTATAGCAAATTGATGTGCTTAGATTCAATGGATTGAGTATCAATTAGAAGATTTCAATCTGAAGTATACCAAAATCCCTATTCTGTGTGATAATACCAATGCTATTAATCCAGCTAAAAATCCCATTTACCATTCTAGATCAAAGCATATAGACAATAAGCATCATTTCATAAGAAATCACATTCAGAAAGGAGATATTGAGCTAAGTTTTGTGAATACAGAAGATTAAATAGCATATGTATTTACAAAACCTCTAGTTGAAGATCGATTTTCTTATATTAAGAACCTTCTGACTATGATTAGCTTTTGAGCATGCATCCATAACACATGGATCCTATCCCCCAAGTTTCAGTAAAAGCTAAAAACTGAGATTGCAACATCCAAGTGTGCTTCCCTCCTAAAGAAGACTTCTCAGAAATGATTTAGAAAGCTCAATTTAGAATGGTATTCAGGATATGTTCAAAAAGATCATCTCAGAACAATGTACAAAATGTTTTAGAAAGATCAACTCAAAATGGTATATAGAAAGTGTTTAGAATGTGTGACCAGAATGATACTTCAGAAAGGGTAAATAAGAAAGGTGGTTCAATTTTGAATTCAGAAAGAAGATTTCCATCAGAAAGATGACTCAAGCTACTGATAAAAGATTTGAATGTGAAGAGTCAAGGCAGTTTTGGAGCGTGGGATGATATCATAACTCCCCACTATGCCACGTTGCTACGACTCAGTGAAACAGGGAAGCCAAAAGTATGCTCACACAAATGCGTCATCGTTTCAATCTCAAAACCTTTCACATTACCTTAACCCTTGGTCATTTTCTTTAACCACCAAATCCATTTACTCACTCTGAAAATCTTTTTCTCTCCCAAGTTACTGAAACCTTTTTACTGTTCATATTCTTTCTCAAGATTCAAGCTTTCATCACTTTTACCTTCACCCTCAACTTTAACCCAAACACATTCCCTATTTCTTCAAGCGCCTACTTTTTGCTTATTCAAATATAGATGATAAAGGTCAACATAGCATCCTTTACATGTTTGAAGATGATGAGATGTGTAACATCCCGAAGCATGGTGCGTCTGATTTACACCGTTAATTGTTTTATTTTGTTGTGTGCGAGAGATACACTTAATTACGGTTGAAATATGGATATTAGGGTTTAGGATATTTAGCATTTCAATGTAAAGAATTTTATGAAAACTATTGGTAACGTCATGCTAATTTAGGAAAAATCGCTTTGATTTTGGTATTTCGTAATGCAAGAATCAGATCAATAGAAACTTATACTATATGATTACATAAATACTAGTTAAAACTTTAATTTGAGTGGTCAAAATTGATCCATAACCCCCTTAGGCTGGCACAATTTCGACCACAAAAGAAGAAAGTTAAGTGAAATTCAAATATTAAGAGAATTCCACTAATCACCACAAAGTGAGTCACCTTGTGTCATGATGCATTTCAAACCAAAATTTCCCAATTCTTCCCTCTTATTTTTGGCCCCAAAACTAACCTCTCTCACTCTCATTTTCTTTCTCAATTTCACTCCTCCATCTTCACTTTTTTATCTTACCCAAATTTTCTTCACCTAAGGCTCACTCCTTACTAACTCAAACTTGGAATTTCAGTAGGATTCTTGAGTTTTGCTTGATATTAGAGCTATATGGCTGATTAGAGTTTTTGTGCTTCTCCTTATTATGATATTTTATGATGATTTTATGATTTGTTTCAATTGATTGGATATGAAAATTGTTATTTGGGTTGGAAGATTGATCAACAACTCAAAGGAGAACTCAAACAGGATAGTTGAAATTTTAAACCCTAGGACTTGCTCGTCCGTTTACAGTACATTTTGACCTATAGAGGTCAAAACTTTATGAAACTATTTTAGATAAAACTAGACATTCAGAGCTTTTCAACCATATAAATTATAAGTCCATTGGACCTGAAATGAGAGAGTTATGAATTTTTGAAATAAACCTTTGAATCTTGTCCACTATTTTGACCAGTATGAGTTGTGAAGGGTATAACTCACCCTATACAACTTCAAATTGAGTGCAATTAATTTTATTAGAAAGCTAATATATAGATGTTCATGCCATAAAAATTCCAAACTCATATATTAAGTACATGGCTCCTAGAAATTCTTCAAATTTGCCCTATATCCTATCTAGGTTGAAACAGGGTAGACCTTTTTAGCCTAATTTTAGAGTTTATAACTTAGGCTCTACTTACTTATTCAAAATGAAACTTAGGAGAAATAAAATATGATTTAATTAGCTTCACTTAGTCATAAATTTTGGATAAAATTAATAAAAATTGTATTTTTAATGAATTTTTACATTTAAGTGCTCAAATCTATCTAACAACAAGGCAACCTTGAGTAAAATCTCAATAACTCAACTTATACTTATCAAAACTTAGTGAGACCATAAAGAACTAAAAATAGACAAACAATGCCAGAACATATTAAAATTTCATATTTAAATGAATTAAGATGAATTTATGACATAATTTCTAATATAGAGCAGATTTAGGAGGTTGAAGTGTAAATGTCAATTTTAAGTATTTGAACACTTTTAGACCATGAATGACCAAGGATTGAAATTTTGATGATGCAACTCTCTATTATATTGCTGAAATGTTAATGTAATATTATGTTTAGTGGTTGGCTAAAAATGTCTCTGTTGGATTTTTGGGAAAGTGTATTTTAAGTCGTTATACTGTCAAATTTCTGGTAGAATACATATGAATGGTGCATTATAAGTTTAAGTCCCTCAAGTTTGATTAGTCATAAGTACATGAGTTATGAGAAACATAAGTATTCCATATCATTTGGGCCATCCCCGGAATGAAATTAAGGGGAATACATCGGTGGGAAAGTCGAAAAAGTAAACTCGGCTATCTTATATAGTAACAAGCTCAATCCAGAGAAGCAAATTATTACCCAGGAGTTATATGGCCTAAAACTCCCAAGGCATAAAGCATGGAAATTTATGAAATACAAATTAAGAAAGATTAAGAGTCAAATGTATTTATATTGAAATTTCTATTTTGCACTTGCTTGTGCATGTTATGTAAGTAAGTGTAGTCTACTTTGAATTGCGAAATATTCTCTGCTATGTCTATTCTGTCTATCATATGTGTTCTTTTCTGTTTATTAATTCCTTAAGTAAAATGGAACTTTGCTTTGGGCCACTTTTTTTTTTTAATACTTATGAATTGAGACACTTACTTTACTAATTACACTTTTCTATAATTAAACTAAATCGAAGTGACTGATAATGATTGCAATGTCAGTGTGTACTAGATAGGGACTCCTACTGAGAATTTTCTAAATTCTTATCCTATTGTATGTTTGTGTCATTCTCAGATGATGGTGATAACAGCTATGATATTCTTTGCTGAGGTGCTAGAGTGGTATTGGCACTATAACTAGTTTATGGATTCATTGTATCTAACTGCTACCTCCCAAGTCCACTCGTATATATTCTTTCAGTGTGCGTTTGCTGTGTAACACTTTAATAATACCATACATGCTTAAGTTATTTTATAGCATTACTAATCGTTACTCTTAATTAACGAAAATTCTTATAATTGAAATTAGCATAATATACGAAAATAGCATGTAAATTTTTTTTAGAACCTTTATACTTGAAAACTGAGCCATTAAGTGCTTACTTACTCATATACATATGGATGTTGTTTCTTGTAACATGGAGTTACAAGAACGACGTACGACAAAATTGAAATAACATAACACAATACCTTAAGATAATAATGTAATCATAGATAATCAAGAGTCATAATCACACTTAATAATTATCATATATGTAATAAGTCAGATTAAGTGGCATGACTTCCCACATGCTACTTAATTACACATAAACTGCCCAATTAGGGCTCTTAAGAAAATGATAATACTATGTTACTATCCCAATCCTCCTTAGCTAGGTGAAGTAACACAACAACTCCTTGTCTTATACAGTCAGGTACTACTGAAAGTGTTACCATGGGCGCCATCAGCTCCGTCTGAAGATGACACAGAAATATAGAAATGAGAAATACAAGATTTCTCAGTAAGATCCCGACTAGACCATTAATATGTCATCATCGTTGTCCCAGCAACTTTAGGTTTGATTATGAAAACAGTGAGCATGCTTAAATTTCATTTCTAAAAGGTTTGAAAATATAGGTTCCTAAAGTGGGTTTCTTTTAATCTTCATCATATAAACATAATATAAAAGAACACAAAGCCATAAGACAGGAGCATATATATGAGAACATAGTATAAACATTCATACACATGTATATGAGAGAATAAAGCCGCATGCACATTCATTTAACTTCATGGACTTGACTGGAGTCATTTTTTAACTTTACTTTCATATTTAGCATGTACTTAGCATTCTTTACTTTCCCTTGGAATAGACTACTATTGGACATGAGTTCATTCCATGACAACCATCATGCAGTACTAATCTAAAATCAGACTAAGCTGACAAGGGTTCTTCTAGTTCTGGAGAGTTCAGGGCTCTCTTTCCTCCAAAGTAGAGGGGTATCTTATGAGTCACATTCCTTTACTTCCCTTACTGAAGTAATCAAAGGATCATGTCTACTTATCTTATCTTTGTGGATCACCTTCCTTTACTTCCTTTACCGAAGTGATCGAAGGATTATATCCAATTATTTTTTTTCTTTTTCTCATAATTACATCATACCTCTTTATATGCATTGAAAACAAAGACATGACACATGTAGACATGCAAATAATATGACCAAGTCCATAATTTTGGTGAAAATCTGGCAGTGCAACGACTAGACCAGAGTTTCTCAAAAATTTGCCAAACATGGGATCTCAACCAACAACCAATCACATGCATTTCATAGCATTATATCAATCATCAACAATCATCTAATCATGAGTCAATGCTCAGTCAAACTTTCCATACACCATTGCTAAATAGCATCCCACATTCACGCCCTAAAGGGTGTTGATAATTCTATTATTTCTTGTGAGAAATCTTATGAGATATCATATGATTCCTCATGTTTACTCATGAGATAACCACATAACCAAATGAATATGGGTTATAGATTTTCAAACACTTGATTCTTACATGAAATTCATACTTTGATGATGGGTTTTGTGCTTTATTATATATCTTTGATGTAAGAGAGATATTTATTCATTTAATCATATATCTTAGACTTTATTCCAAATTCAGGCATTAAACATTTGTCTTCCCATTTTCTTCTTGTATGGAAAGTTTTGTCTTCCAAATCTTTTAGTTTTCTTGAGATAGGGTGCTAGTGATTCCTAGGTTCATGGTATGATCAAAGGTCTTAATTATACTTCTGTTCCCAAAGAATTTTGAGATCCCTCTAATCCCTGGGGTCATGACAATACACCATATGCTTACTAATCATCAAGAAGTAATTTTTTAACTTATCCAAGTTGCAAAATTTCAAATTTTTACAATTAGCACAATATTTCACCTTTACTATTATGAAGTTATCATTCTTTGTGTTATGAAAGTATGAGTCTCTAAAATTATATTCTTATCTTAAAGATTTAATCTTTATAAGAAAATGATAAAAGACGCTAGCTTTATGACTAAAAAGTCTTATTCTTTAGGAAAGTTGACACCTTTAATCATTATAAGACCATCAAGATTCCAGCTTTATGATTTAAGGTTGCCTTAAAGTTTAAAAGCTTATTTTCTTGAAGAAATTAAGTTTAATACTCATTATTTTGACTCAAGATTCAATCTTTACAAGTTAGAAGTTGCAAGTTAACATTTTTATGACCTAAAAGTGACATTCTTGAAGAAAGCTTCAAACCTTATGAAGTGTCTTATCTACAAGATTTAATTTGTGTGACATAAAGTAATGAGACCTTACTTTTTATGATTGAAAGCTTCATATCTCAAGAAAATTTAGACTTTTACACATATTCTTATCTTCAAGAAGAATAAAATAAAACTTTATGAAGCATGAAATATAGCACCACCTTTATGCATCAAGAAGCAAACCTTTTAAAGTTTTATGCTTTTGGAATGTTTCATAGTCTTATCAAAATCATGGAAAAGATGTAAAGGTGAGAACTTTTCCAATCATAAACGTAATATAAGAAAAGAAACAAACTTTAAACAAAATACCACCAAGAGTTATCATTCTTTTTCCTCAACTCATAAGAAACATTATGAACTCATGCATCAAGAAAGAAAAATGGAAACCTTGAAGCATTCAAGGAAAGAAACTTTGAAATGAATAAGAAACAATTCACGAACAAGATCAAGAATATACTTTGCTAAAAATGGAAACTTTTGCTCATAGAGAGCATGAGGTATTTCTCAAGTTCTCACTTGAAGATCTTGGCCATGGTGAGAGCCAAGCTTAAAGCTTTTTTGAGTAAACAAAAGAAAAAGAGTGAAAATCACTGCTTAAAGGTGAAAGTGGCATTCTTTGAAGGAGAAGAAGAAGATGAAGAAAACTCCTTCTTTGGTGATGATGGTGGCAGTGTTGGCTCCAAGAAGATGAAAGCTCTTGAGTCCTTGTGAGAGTGAAGGTTGTAATGTTTGAATCTGATCTTCAAAGACTAAAAGATGTGATTTTTGAAGGGCTTAGTGAAGAAGGTTTGGTTATGGTGGTGATAGAGAAAGGAAGAAGAAAGTGTAAAGAGAAGTTGGAGGATTTGAGAGTTAGAGAGAGAATGAGAAGTTGAAAAATGAAGTGTATGGGCGTGTGTGTGTATGTGTGTTGTTGTTGTTGGTAGTAGGTATATGGGCATAAGGGGGGAGATATTTTCTTCATTTTGTTGTAATTAAGGGGACAAAATGGTTAACTATGGGGTTTACTTTAGAGAAACCCAAGTACTTGTCTTATATAATGCAAACTTGTCTTTTACTTTTCTACTTTAGTGATGTTATCAATGCTTTATTATCTAGTTGACTAAATTTGAATTTTAATTATGTGATTAAGTGCTCATACAACTTAATTAACTTGATTAAGCAAGGATTAGCAATTAACTCATATGATCATGATTAACAAAAAATTAAACTTTTGATTAAGCTTAATTATCCTTAATTAAACTCGATTAAGTTATTATTAGTGATTAGTGCTTAATTAAGCTAATTAAAAATTCTCTAATCTTAATTAAGCATTCTCTTAACTTTTCTTTTAAAAAATTACCTCATAAATTCTTTAATTAAGCCTTAATCCTTTAATTTCTCATTAAGTGTCTAATTACTTAGGGTTACTAAGGTAGTTTAGCATAAAAAAAAAATTGAGGATGTTATACGCTATTCTCGTGTTTAGTCCTCATTTTGATCCTACTGCTCCTTTCTTAGGAGTTCCTCTGTACATAGTACACCCAGACCCTATCCAGCCTTACCAAGCACAGCCACCGCACCACCACCTTAGTATGTCTCCAAAGATGATGGATTCCTCTTCTACTTCATCTTTAGCCCTAAATGATAGCCAAGCACTAGGTGACCCTAAATTCGTAGGCATCATCCTGAACGAATCCTTTCTACATAGGCATAGTTTCTTTTTCTTTCTTATGTATTCATACTAGTTGAAATATCCTTCTGAGGGCCATATAGAGCTGATTTTCATAGATATGGGCCAAGTTCTTTTTGTTTAACGGTCCAACTTGATGTACTTGGTACTTATACATATGAATACATGAGATGATATTTATATATGTATATGCATGGTGATAAATCAAATTTCTGCTTGTACCATTTATATTCCTATATACATACATACATACATACATACAAACATATATATATATATATATATATATATATATATATATATATAGATAAGCACTATGTAAATAAAACAGAACCGATAACTTACGCCTAATTAAGATTACTTTGCCAAATTCAGAATCTAAAGGTAAAATAAATGAGGGTTAGTATTTCGTGACAAATTACCAAGTATAGTATTATGACTTAAGCATAATATTATATTTGGTAGATTGTTACAAGATGCAGGCCAACTTTCAAAATAACTTCTTTCGAAAGCCAAGTGCTAGAGGAAGGAGTTTCTACTTATAGCACTTCACTACTTTTCTTGAAGCTTTTGACATCTACGAGCTCCAAGGGATAAATGACTTCTTGAGGATTCCAGAAGATATCTATACAGGGGTGATTCTTGCTTTTTATAGCACCTTTGTACCTTCTGACAAAGACAACATGTTACTTCGAAGCATTATTGGAAGCTTCGAGTTGCAGGTCTTATCCTCTGACATCGTCCAGATAACTAACACACCCAACAATGGCATCTTGTGCCGTGGTGGAGAAAAATAGTGGGAAGAACTTGGTGCAATAGAGGAAGAAGTTGTTGAGATCCTCACAAGAAAGCGTAATATGAGAGTAAGAGATATTCCTACCTCTGACTTGCTTATTCCTGTTCGAGCTGTGTATTATGTGGTTCAACATACTATGTTACCTAGAAGTGGTAACATTGATGTCATGACTAAGGTAGACCAAATGGTGATGTTCTGCTTCATGTTTAAAAGAAGGATCAATTTGGTTAGGTTGATTTTGTATTTGAGTTAAATACCACTTTAGTCCCTAAAATTATATACGTGCTTTATTTTAGTATCTGAAATTTGGAAATTAACTCTTTAGTCCCTGAAGTTACATTCCGTCAGTCACTTTAGTCCCTTATTAGTCAACCGTCAGTCAACTGTTACAGTTTTACTGATGTGTCACGTTAAGTAATACGTCAGCATGTCACATGGCATGCCACGTGGCACAACATCTGATGTGGCATGCTACGTGGCGAAGCACTATGACGACATCTAATGTGGCATGCTGATGTGTTATCAATTTTAAATTAGTTCAAATTAGTCCTTGAAGTTTCCAAAGTATGTCAAAGTAGTCCCTAAAATTTCTAAATGTGTCAAAATAATTCCTGAAATTTTTAAAATGTGTCAAAATAGTACAAAATTCCAAAATTTCTCCTATTCTCCTTCATAAGCTCTAAATCTTTAATCTTCCTTAAATCCACTAATTTCTTTCCTATTTTCACATTCTACCTAGACTAGATCCTCCTTAAATAATAGGAAGGGAATATATAGAAATGAGATAATGAAATACAATAAATAATTTTAATATAGCTCATCTGAGTTTAAAAATCGAAGAATACCTCTAGACTTAACAAATACTTAGAGGTGTACTTATGTAAAAAATATAAATTTAACATGTTTTATAAAAGATTGAATAAATAAAATATTATTTTTTAAATAAAAATTAACAAAGAATAGATTATAAAGGCAAAAATAATAGAACACTAAAAGAAATTTTTTAAAATATTCAAAATATTGAACATGGTCTAGTTATTATCTATATATGAACAAATTAGCCATCATTCACTCACCAAGAGTTGGTTCACTTGATTGATATTTTACTCATACTTTATTATAAGTTGGGTTTAATTTGTTATTACCTTATTAATTAGTTATTTGTAAGTATTTATATAGATAGGTACTTAATGAATTTGAATATATTTTCTACGGTAAAATTAGGTTAAGCCTTTTTCTTACCTTAAATTATAGTTCTTTAATTAAAAAAAAAAGAAAAAGAAAACGAAAAAAAGTTGATTTCGATTTTGACTAAGCCACATTGATGGAGTTTTTATGACAAATGTATCAATTAAGTGCATATTTGAAAATAGTTGTTCCGAGAAAGATAATCGTTCTTTAAAATTGTAGTTTTAGAAAATTCTTTTGATGCATCAATTGCATTGAAGTTTTAAATTATGATCTCATCTAATTATGAAATCCTTCACCATTTTCCTAGTGACGTGTTTCATAAAACTTTTGATTATAAATTTATTTTGAATTTTAAATTAGTTAATCCTAAACATTAAATCTTAAATTAAATGAGACCAAATAAATATTTAAAATGTTAATCAAATATATTTAAATGTTAAGTTTGAATTTAATAACCATCAATAATTTTATAATTTACCAATCTTAATCTATTTAAATTTACTTGTCACTTTAATAAGATGCACAAACTTCTATGTGGAAAGGATTTAGTCTAAGTAGGGTGTGAAAATAGGAAACAAATTAGTGGATTTAAAGAGGATTAAAGATTTAGAGCTCGTGATACAGAAGAGGAGAAATTTAGAAATTTTAGACTATTTTTGACACATTTTAAAAATTTCAACGACTATTTTGACACATTTAAAAATCTTAGGGACTAATTTGACACATTTTAGAAATTTTAGGAACTAATGTGAACTAATGTAAAATTGATTACATGTCAGCATGCCGCGTCATAGGACTATGCCGTGTGGCATGCCACGTCAGAGATCGTCATAGTACTTCACCACATGGCATGTTACGTCACATGTTGTGCCACGTGACGGGCCATGTGGCATGCTGACGTGTCACTTAACGTGATATATCAGCAAAATCATAACAGTTGACTTACGGTTGATTAACTAGGGAATAAAGTGACTGACGGAATGCAACTTCAAGGACAAAAGAGTTAATTTCCAAATTTCAGAGATTAAAGCGAAGCACGCATACAATTTTAGGGACTAAAATGGTACTTAACTCTTTTGGATTTCATTCTAGTTGCAGTTAATGCTAAGAGGAGAAGGCATGCCACTCTATCCTACATCGTATTTCTCACTAGGTTGTTTATTAGGGCTTAGTTGCCTTTGGATGGGTAGAGGGCTGACAATAAGAAATCCACAATAACAATGAAGACTTTCTTAGCTTTGGGATTAAAACCCCAAGCTCAAGAAAAAGAGAAGAAGAAAGAGAAAAAAAAAAAAAAAGACAAGAAGATGAAAAATTCTACTGCTAAAGAGGCTAGTAGTAGAAAAGGAAAACCCAAGTCTTCTAAAGAGGGCAAGGAAAAGAAGAAAAGAAGAGAAAGAAGCTTATTTCCAATTCCTGAGGAGAGAAGGACAAGCAAGAGAAGAATAATGAGACTTGCTGAAGAGTCTTTTTCCTCTTCAAGAGCTGAAGATGAAGTCTTTGCAATTGGTGCAAATATTGCTGCAACACCTGCTACCCGACCTGCTTATCGAGTTGTTATACCCATCAAGGAGGAGTTGTGATAAGGGAAGCTGCAACTCAAGAATAACCTGCACAAGAAGAGGTTCAAAAAGGAAAGAGGAAGAAGAAAATAAAGAAAGCCTCTATTGTTTCTTCTCGAGATTCCACACCCTTTCCCCTTAAAAGAGCAAGAAGGGAAGCAGAGGAGAATAAGCTGAGAGAAAAGGCAAGGCTCCAGAGATAAAGAGATCTAGCCATTGGAGTTGGAGCATTTAAACCCAGAAGCTCTTCTATCTTTCAAGAGGTAGAACAACATTTTGTGGTGATAGAGGAAGCAAACCCTCATTTTGAGATGAGAAAAGTAATTATGCCCTATGAGGAACAAGTTGGACAAGCTGCCACTCAACCTTAAAATTTTCCATTAATCCTTGCTGGTCTAGAAAAGTCCATGGATGAGAGGATTGAGACTGCAACTAAGGCTGCTACACGAGAAAGGACAGCAATAGAAAGAACTCAAATCTTAGTGATGGAAACTCAAGCTGATGTTGTCCCTACATCTGAGTTTGCCCTCATCTCTACTCCAATGCCGAATCTAGCCATTGCCACTGCCACTGCCTCTCAAGACATTTCTACCACCTCTTTTACTGCCAAAACTCTCTTGCTGTTGACAATAGGCTTAAGATTTGACAAAATAGCAACTGAAGCTAGTTTTGAATCCATTAAGTCTTCAACTGGACACATTGAGAAATTATCTTTTGAAGAACCAGACACTTCAAATGTTCTCCCCCATGCTGCTGAAGTACAAATGGACTTTCATTTTGGCCAATCAATAAACTATAATGGCCAATCAGCATGAACTTTAGGCCAATCAGCATGCACTTGAGAGAATAATGGACAAGATGGAGAATCTGATGTTGCAAATGTTAAAGACTCTTCAAAAAGGAAAGTCGAAGGGCAATTAGTGATAGTCTTTTATAATCCCTACTCATCTTTTGCAAATGTTAAAAGGGGGAGAGAAGAGAAAAGCTTGAACTGAGGGGGAGCAAGAGCTATATTTTATTTTATTTATTTTATTAAGCTATATTTTATTTTATTTAGCTACATTTCATTTTAGCATAATTTTCATAACTTTAGTCTTACTTTCATAGCATTTGCAGAACAATTTTACTTTGGATTACATACATTTCAGATTATGATTCTTTATTATTATTTTGTTCTGATATTACAATTATTCTACATTGATATTTATGTCAATTTATGCTCTGATAATTTAATGCTCTGATATCTGTGATATCTGATTTTGCATATTCTACTCTAATAGTTATCACAATTTCATTTGATCAATTTATCACTATGATTATGCATATTTTGTTCTTTGTGAAGTTATATTTCTTATATCTATAATGTTTTCAATTGCTTTGATTATACATATATCATGCTCTGCTATGTTATAATCTCTTAGTACTTCTCTTTTCACTTTGATTGATCTTGAACAATTTTTTCACCTTTTGTGAAGTGATGATTTAACTCATCTTACTCTGATGTATTATAATGTTCAAATCTTTCGAATCTTTTTTTTTTCTTTTTATGGCAAATAACTTGATTAAATATTTGCTCTAATTACTTATATTCTTTTTGAAGTTTTTGGTTAACACGATTATTTGCTATCAACTTCAGAAAATATAATTACAAATGAGAAAAATTGAAACTAACCACAAACCCTATGCTTATATGCTTTCAATTCTTTTTATAAAACAAAAGATTTTCTTAAGTATTGGTTTGCCATTATAAAAAAAGGGAAGATTATAAACTCCAATACCCTTTAGAAGTCACTGAATAGTTTGAGTTATCTCGAGTAAAAGGTTTTGATGAACAACAAATCAATTCCTAATAGAATCTTTTATATGGACTAATGGTTTGTTCAAGTGTTTTCCCTCATTTATGCTAGATCACATTCTATGCACAAGGATGAGAATTGAAATCATACAAAATTAAAAGTTCATATATATCTTGTACTTATCATCCAAAGAAAAGAACTTTTTATCAAGAAAGTCTATGATTCTAACTTATCTTTCACAAGAAAACATATCAATAGGATTAAAAGAATGTTTTATGTCATCAGAAGAATATCAAGCCATTAGAAGGATCACTATCATATTAGAAGGATGAACTATCCAAAAGGCTTTGACCAAAAGGGTGACCCCCAAAAAGTTAATTCATATGAAGTACCTCATCCTCAAATCTTGATCTGCACGATTCATGGATTGTTCCAAAAGGTCAAACTTGGCAAGACAAGATCTAAAAGAAGCATTGACAACTCTAAAAAGTTGGTGGACCCAAACAACTAGTTTTTTCTTTAGTGATGTTCTTACTTACTGATAAAGAAAGTAACCTATTTCTTTTTCTAGTCTTAGACCAGTGGATCAAAAAGTTCTGGGCTCAAGGTCTAAAGTTTCAATGGCTAGATTTTTTAAGCCTATATAAACTTGGAATGATGAAGAAGAGGTGAAGAACTCTGTGCATTTGAATATCTATTAAGTCTTCATCTTTCTCAACTTTTTGAACGTCCAAAAAGTTACTTGTTATAACTTCTTGTAAAGAAAATCTTCTCATTTGCTTTGTATTAACCAATATCTTCTTAGTGAGATCATTGAGAAGTCACTACACACTGAACTTAATTGTTTCATATACCTTTGAGTGATTTAGTGTGAGTGTTATCCAAATACAAACCTTTTAAACTTATTATTGTAATCTAACTCTGTAGCGGTCATTGTGAGTTTGAAGAGGCTAAGATAAAATACTACTCATTGTTAGTTTGAAGAGCCTTTATAAAGACTACTTATTTGGTTAGCGTGGAGAGGCTAGGAAGAACTACTCGGTTTGTAAAGCTTGGACAAAGAATACTCTTTTTTATAAAATCTCAAATAATTTGTTGGGAACTGGACGTAAACAAGTGGTTAACCACACCGATATAAAATCTTCTTGTGTGATCTTCTATTCTCATCTGTCTTTATAGTTTTTCTTTTATTCATAGTTTATGTATTTTTTTGTGTGTTTACTTTATTTGCTGCTTAACAAAGTTACTGTGAAAACAATAGCTTCCATTTTTAACTCAAAACGCTTTCGCATTCTAAGTCCAAAGACTTGAGAAAGATTGTTCAAAAGTTTTAGGAACCAGAAAATTTTTAAGAAGCACGATGCAACCTCTCGTTCTTGTCCTACTTCCACCTTCAACTACAACACCAACAAAGATTACTTTGTTTACGAAATTATTTGGCCTAAGTATAACAAATGACCATCATGTTATACGACGTTAGTTGAAGAAAGGAAAGCAAAAAGAGGGAGAATCACTCAAGGTTGAGGAAATTAGATGGTCCAACATTGTATATCATCGGGGTTAAGCAAGATTGGTGAAGTAAATCGAGCCTTATAGCAGGCTATGCACTAAGAGTTATATAGAGAAGCAACATAAAGTCCAATTTAGAGAACTTCCATAGATTTACAAGATCAACTTTTTAGCTTAAATGTGAATGTTTTGGGTGGTTAAGATATATCTATTCGGGTTCTATTTATTTAGTCTAAGGTTTTTATTGGTTGATCTATCTTTTATGTATGATTTGTATTGGATTCTCATGGGAAGTTTTTGAGCCTTTTAATTATTAAAAAAAGAAAGGAAAAAAGAAAATTGGGAAGAATATCTAGAAACATGAGAAAAGAGATAAGTCCGATCAACTTGTATGAAACTTGAGTTGGAATGTTAAGGGGGTTAGGGAATGGTGCAAATTAGCTGCTATTAAAATTTGAAAATGAAGAAAAAGAAAAATTTTCTTATGTATGTTCTCAATTAGCTCCCCTTACATAAGGTTTACAGCTTGTTTTGTTCTATATAACTATAGAAAAAATTGAAAATATTTAGAAAATTTATAGTAATATTTCATACTAATTAAATCCTACAATTAAATTCTTAAGATATTGTGTAAATAATTAATAATGTAGCAATGCTAATTTAGATGAGTGTTATACTTAATTTAGAAATTAAATATTTAATTGTTATATAGGTACTTATAATTTCACTCAAAATTTAAGTGAGTCTATATAGTTTCATTCAAAATTCAAGTATGTGCCTAGTTAGTGACGTGGATATAATATAGCTCCATATTGGATAATTCTATATACAAGTGATGCTATATCATCTAGAATAATTGAATATTTTGTTTTATTTCACAGTGCTATAATAGTGGGACTTCATTACAAATTTTTAATCAATGTAAAGACTTGATTAAAAAATTTTAAATTAAAGAAACTTATTTAAAAATTAAATGATATTATAAGAATTTTTAGAATAATTAAAATAAATTATTATTAAATGAGTTAAATGCCCTAATTGCATCCTGTTACATAGATAAATCATTTCACTTATACAATAATAAACAGAAACAAATAACAAACTATTCTCCATAACCCTTACTTTTACATAAGTTTATGGAATTGTGGTCAGAAGCCTGACAGATAACCTAAGAATTTCCCATTGTGCTTCAGAAGCACTCAAACCACATGCATGAACAAAAAAAAAATAAAAAATTGAGCATTGCAGCATCAAAAAAGAAATACCATACAGTTAGTTGCTTCTCCGATGCCATTCGATACCCCAAATTAAATAATAGCACCTTAATAAACATTATCATCATCATTAGTTAATATAATTATTCTTATCATTGTTGATTATCCATACAGTAACATATCATTATCAATTAACTGCATATAAAAATAATTAAGATAATAATTGGTATATTACTATATTTCGGTTTATTATTATTATTATTATTATTATTATAATCATAATCATAATAATTGGTATTTTATTATAATAATTATAGTTGGTAGATTAACTTATTATTATAGTGCGTCAACTGGTTATAAAATCAGTTAACGACTTAACGTTATAACTGATGTATTGTTATTATCATTATTACTTAATAAAATTATAATTATTATTATCATCATTATCACCATCACTGGAATTATTATTATTATTATTATTATTATTGTTGTTGTTATTATTATTTTATTACGACAAATAATTTCTTTGCTTGGAGAACAATATCATCACATATCATACATCATCACCCCTGAAATTTGGAGAACCACTTCCAGCTGTCCACCATCCACCGTCCAAGAGCCTTCTGCTAACAAGAACAAAAAACTCAAAAAGAAAAAGGATAAAAGAAAACAAACAAAAATCAATGGAATGAAACCACAGCTGCCACGTAAGATAAACATTAGCCAACACGGCTCCATAATTGTATCGTATCGCATCAAAAGCGCTTCCAAAAGTGCCGTTTCACGAAAAAACGACTTTGGATCAGCGACCACGGCCACGGTGCATGCTGCCCCATTAAAGCCTTAAGGAGTTGCCACCGTGGCATGTGAGGCTTTGGTTTCCATTTGGAGGTTCTCGAAGCAACCATTTTTCCGACCAAATTGGGATAGTGTCTCGATAGATTTTAAGTGTAGAAGGCATTTCTTTTCTCCAAGATACACCGCCACTTCCTTCATTTCATCTCATCAGCATCAGTTCAACTTGGTTCGGTTCTGCAAGCAACCATTCTGGTTTTCGTGAAAAGCAGAATTCAGCATCATGGTGTGCTTCTAAAAACTTACCTTTTTTTTTTCTTGGTTCTCCTCACCTTTTGGTTGTCAGATCATTTAACACTTTCCTTTCCTTGTTTATTTATGATGTTTCAGGGTACACCTGGGAACATCGTCGTGGGATCACAGGCTTTTATTGAGGATCCTAAGATTGCATGGATTGAAGGTGTGGTGGCGGAAATCAATGGCAAAAATTTCACCATCATCACTTCAAATGGGAGATCCGTAAGCTTCTGTTGCCTGATCATAAAACTTGAAAACTGAAAGGCTTACAAAATGGGTTGGGGGTTAAAAATGGGGGGAAATTTTCTATAGAGGAGTTCCATGTGTAATTTTACTCATGGAGGTCATCCATGGAAAATTTGCCCTCATTTTTACCCTCCAACTAAACACACCCTTAAGAAAGAATTATAGGTGATCCATCCGCTGTATTTATTTTATTTTTGTTTGTTCTTTCGTTGGATTTTTCTTCAACCAAAATATTATGTAAAGTTAAAATTATAATTATGTGCTTATCTTATATGAGAATAAAGCAAAAACGTGACCAGATGTTAAAATTTGAAAAATAAAAAGGAAAAGAAAAGATTGAACCTGTTTTAGCATGGGAACATACACAAGATAGGTACAAGTAATAGCATCAATGCGAAATTTTACCACTGAAACTTCGGCCACACATAGTAGCACAATTTTCAGAAAAAAGAAAAAAAAGAAACTACTATTTTCCCTCAAACATAGTTGTCCAAATGAGATTTCCATATCATGAAGAAGCAATTAGTTTTTCCAATTAAGATACCTCCAGTTTCTATTTGATGAAGTTTTCATTATTAGATCAAAAGCTATACTTGATAGTCAAGCTCAAAGTCAACAATCCTTCTTGCAGCATGTATTACCATAGTCAGAAGTACAAAGTAGAAGGAAGCATATGAACTAAACATGAGCATGACCCTCAATTTCAGGTGGTGGCAGAAATTTCAAGTATATATCCAAAAGATACAGAGGCACCACCTGCAGGGGTTGATGACATGACCAAGCTGCCATATTTCCATGAGCCAGGAGTCCTGCATAACCTTGCCTGTCGTTTTGCTCTTAATGAGATATATGTGAGTAACAACCAGTTCATCAAATTCTCAATGTATTTTGATAGATAAATGACATAAGGGAAAGGAGCAACATCTGACAGCTTAAAATGAAATAAACAGACGTATTACAGGAATACCTTAATTGCAGTGAATCCTTTTCAACGACTACCAGACTTGTATGACATCCGTACAATGGAAAAGTACAAAGGAGCAGCATTTCAAGAGCTGAGTCCTCACGTTTTTGCTGTTGCAGACAACTGTTACAGGTATAGACTAATGTAGAAATGGATTTGGAACAAGCAAAATCAGATAACAGTTGATGAGAGTTTACTCATTTTAATATATCAGGGCAATGATAAATGATAATGGAAGCCAGTCCATTCTGGTAAGTGGAGAGAGTGGAGCCGGTAAAACAGAAACAACCAAAATTTTAATGAGATATCTAGCATTCATTGGGGGAAGATCTGGTACAGAAGGAAGAACCATAGAACAGCAGGTTCTGGAGGTGAGTTTAAACTACTTACAAATTGTTTCTTGGACCTTAGTTAACTCAAACAAAGTATATGTAGTGATATTTTCACTTCTTCAGTCCAATCCAGTGCTGGAAGCATTTGGAAATGCCAAAACTGTCAAAAATAACAATTCAAGGTAAATTGTATGGACATGTTTCTCAGGTCAGATTCTCTATCGTAATTTCCATTTTTGGTTAATCTTACAAAATTATTGGAGTTTGTGGCAGTCGTTTTGGTAAATTTGTTGAAATCCAATATGACAAGGATGGGAAGATTTCTGGAGCTGCAATTCGAACATTTCTCCTCGAAAGGTCACGAGTTTGCCAGGTCTCTGACCTAGAGAGAAACTATCATTGCTTTTACATGCTTTGTGCAGCACCACCAGAGGTCACTTCTCTATAATTATCCTGAAAGAAATTTAGTAATAAGTTATTACCTCACAAAGCTTAACTGTTAAAGTTTGCTTAATAGGATGCCAACAAGTACAAGTTAGGGGATCCAAGGCAATTCCACTATCTTAATCAATCAAACTGTTATGAAGTATCAAATGTAGATGATGCAAAAGTATACTTGGAGACAAGAAATGCAATGGATGTTGTAGGCATCAGCCAGGAAGAGCAGGTACGCATTGGAGCATCACATTTCAATGAAGCTGCGATTTCCTTTTTTCCGTACATTTGATTAAAGAAAATTTCCCTCCACAGGAATTTATCTCACGTGTGCTAGCTGCAATCCTCCACCTTGGAAACATTGACTTCATCAAAGGGAAAGAAGTTGATTCTTCCAAAGTAAAAGATGACAAATCACTCTTCCATCTTCAAACAGCTGCAGAGTTGTTCATGTAAAAAGCTTTGATCCATCTATCAAGTCTATTTCCAATGCTTCGCCTTTAGTGTCTCTTGACATGCTTACGTTCAGGTGTGAAGCATTGGAAGACTCACTTTGCAAGCGTGTAGACCCAGATGCAGCTGTTTTGAGCCGAGATGCTTTGGCAAAGACTGTGTACTCTAGACTGTTTGATTGGTAAAAGCAAACTAATCAACAACTATCTGCTGTCATTCACTAATGTGATACTAAATCTAGGATGTTAAAGATCCAAAAACTTTGATGTCTAGGAAACATTCTAGTACTGTAAAACAGCAATCATAATGCATAATAACTCCTCTCTATCGTCTATTCTAATGACACATTCAACTTTGAGACAAGGAATTGATTAAATGCATTCTCAAAATCTGGCAGGATTGTGGACAAGATTAACAGTTCAATTGGTCAAGATTCCAATGCAGTAAGCACAATAAGAGTCCTTGACATTCATGGATTTGAAAGCTCCAAAATCAACAGGTAAAGACAATAATTTTGTATTAGAAAGACAATTTCTACATCTCTATATTTTAATCTTATTCTATTCTCCATTTATTAGTTTCGAGCAACTATGCATCAACCTAACAAGTGAGAAGTTGCAACAACATTTCAACCAGGCAAGGCTATAACTGCTAAATATAGTTTGAGCATCTTTGTTACTGCACATACATAATATAGAAATGCATCCATTTCAACAGCATGTATTGAAGATGGAGCAAGAAGAGTACACAAAGGAGGAAATTGATTGGAGCTATGTAGAATTTGTGGATAATCAGGATGTTATTGATCTTATTGAGAAGGTAACAGGAGACTTATGCATCACCATTGCTTGTGTAAGACCTTTTTTGACCTGATGAAATTGTGAAACTAGTTACTAGTTTTATGTTCTGCATGCAGAAACCTGGGGGAATAATTTCTCTTCTTGATGAAGCCTGGTATGTCATTTCTCTAAGAAAACTACGAATAGATTTAAATAGCAAGATGAATAAATATATTTTTTATAATGTGCCTGAAAAATAATTTACCAATTTGTTGATACAGTATTTACTTCCCTGCTAAATAGAAAGCATAAACTGAAAAAACAAGTGAAAATTTAAATTGCATTCATACTTTCTGCAGCATGCTTCCCAACTCAACTCACGAGACTTTTGTACAAAAGTTGTGCCAGACATATAAAGGACACAAGCGCTTCAACAAGCCACAACTTGATCCAACAGACTTCACAATCAACCACTATGCTGGAGATGTAGGCTGACAATTCTAAAATTGTCTCTCATCCAGTCAACAAAAGAATAACTGTTAATTTCTTTTGACAACCTTTTGATGTGCAGGTCACATACCAAGCTGATCATTTTCTAGATAATAATAAAGATTATGTTGTAGCAGAGCATCAAGCTCTTTTATGTGCGTCCAAGTGTTTATTTGTTGCAAATCTTTTCCCTCCTTTGCCTGAGGAGACATCAAAGCAACCAAAATTCTCTTCCATTGGTTCACAGCTCAAGGTGATTTCAATTTCAACTTGGATTGGTTACATTGGTTTCTGGAAACCCTCAACCCACGTATGAATTGCTTCTGAATCTAATCTTATTACCCAGCAACAACTACAATCTCTCATGGAGACACTGAACACAACAGAACCGTGTTATATCGGATGTGTGAAGCCAAATACAGTTTTGCAGCCACGAATATTCGAGAACTTAAATGTCTTAAGGCAGTTAAGATGTGGGGTAAGTTAAATGTTTCCTTGTCTTCAATGTATGACTGTTAAGTAAATTCAAAAAATTTCTCCCAACATTAACTGGTATCCCTGCAGGGGTTACTTGAGGCTATGAGGATTAATTGTGCTGGATATCAAACAAAAAGAACATTTGAAGAGTTCCTTGATCGTTTTGGAATGCTATCCCCCGATGTCCTCGGCAGGTAAGAAGATTATTCTAGTTTACAAGAAAACGACGACAGTGTATTTTAAACTTTGATTGTCATAAGACATTCATACCTTCAAGAAGATAGAGTAAGAATTATAAGTCAAAGATGGAATGCAAGCATTCTTATGCTGAACTACTTGAAGCATCACTTGAAAATAGTAGTAAGAACGATGTATGATGTAGCTCATATAGACTCACTTGAAAACAAATAGCATCAATCTATATCTCTCAGTGTCAAGTCCTACAATATATATGTTGAGCTTCACATATAACCGCATATGTAATTGTTAAAGTATAAAACCATTCATATGCCTCAACTTAATCTTTTGGGAGAGATGGTTCATGACGTGATATCAGAGCTTCTATGACCAACTGGTCTAGAGTTTGATTCTTGTTTGCTCCCTTTCTTCTGAAAAAGAGAAAAAAAAAAAAGAAAAAGATTTCAGCACAAGATAGAATGGACGTGTGTATTGTCCACGCTTCAAGCCAAAAGAGGCTCTTGCGTGAAGGGGCATATTAAGGTATAAAATTATTTATGTACCACTACGCAATAGCTTAAGCTTTTGGGAGAGATAATTCATGAGTCATGATGATAATTAATTCTTTCTTTTGTGCAGATCTGATGAGAAAAAGGCATCTATTGCCATTTGTGATAAGATGGGCTTAATAGGCTATCAAGTAAGTATATATACATATGGAAAAATGTGTTATAAAGAAACGAAAGGCATAATTTCCGTAAAATTTCCAGTAACTTATGTGTTACAAGCTCTAATGCATTCGCCCCCCCCACCCCGGGGTAATGTTGTTTTCAATCAGATGGGGAAAACAAAGGTATTTCTCAGAGCTGGTCAGGAGGCTGAATTAAATGCACGAAGAGCTGATGTCTTAGCTAAAGCAGCTAGACACATACAGAGACAAATCCGTACACTTTTAACCAGAAAAGAGTTTATCCTCTTGAGAAATGCTACAATTCATATCCAGAAAATTTGTAGAGGTCAGTTTTATTCACAAAACTAACTTTTTTTTTTTAATACATCCTTTGCTTTTACTTAAGTGCATCATTGTGTTGGTGTTGTCCCAGAAATAATTGTAGTGAGTTACTTTTCTTGTGCCTTAAATATTTCAGCAAGACTTGCACGTAAACTCTATAAACATAGGAGGGAAGCAGCTTCTATCAGGATACAGAAACATGTGCGTGCACACAGAGCAAGAAAGAAATATACATCATTGCAAGCATCTGCTATAATTATTCAATCGGAGTTGAGAGCATTAGCAGCACGAAATGAATACATAAGACAAACGAAGGCTTTAATTAGAATTCAGGTAAAACAGCTGTAGAAGGAGTATCTAACACCAAAATAGATCATGACATCCATATTGAAATAATTTGGAATTCAAAATACATTTTCTCATTGGAAAATTAATCAATAAAAATTTGAAGATACTTTCGGTATGAGCCTGCATAATATGAATTTACTTTGCATCTTTTCTTTTTTTTTTTAATTAATGTTAACTATTCCATTTCATTTTGTCTCAGAGACAATGGAGAAGAGTCCTAGCTCTTCCTGGTTACAAACAAGAGAGACCAACTGTTATACCTCGATGGAAGCGTGTATTACATTGGTTTACAGGAGGTTCTGTACAGAGAAACCCAGAGATATCAAACAATTGCAGGCAAATGTCAAAGAAGGCACTCTTAATAGGTTGCAACTACCCAGGAAAAAGGAATGCACTGAGAGGGTGCATCAATGACGTGCGTAGAATGAAACGCTGCCTCATGGCTTACTTTGGATTCTCATGGCTAGGTATCACTGTTCTCATTGACACAGATCCCTCCTACACCCAACCCACTGCAGACAACATACGAACTGAGCTGTCCTTGCTGGTCAAGTCGGCAAAGCCAGGCGATGTGCTGTTTGTTTACTTCAGCGGTCATGGCAAACGCCAGCTCTCAAAGAATAAGGATGACGACACCGGCTATGATGAATACATTGTTGCTACTGATAAGAAACGCATTACAGGTTGAAATACTCTTCCGTGTTTATTTATACTCCCTCTGTCCATTTTTATTTGTTGTTTAAGGCTTTTCACACAGATTAAAGAATTATTAAGTAAGCACAAATTTAGAAGAAGAAAATTAATCTCATATTTACAATTGTTTTTAAAATATTGTCTTTAATCAGTATATATGAGGTTTATTCTTATTTATAACTGTCACAGTAAGTTATTGAATTTGGGTTAACTACCTAATGAAAGACGTTTTAAGAAAATAAAAGGAAAGTTGATTGAATTGAAGTAGAGATATATACTCTCATTTAGTAGTGTGTTTCTATGAAATGATCCATTGCCCAGATTCTTTAGAAAGCAATGCTAATTGTGCCTTGTACCAGATGATGATTTCAGGGCAGTTGTAGCTCTGGTCCCGGAGGGTTGCAGGATGACAATCATAGCAGATTGTTGCCACAGTGGGGGGCTGATTGAAGGTGCTAAGGAGCAAATAGGAAACAGCACAAAGATACGACGCAAGCATTCACGCTCTGGCTCTGAAAGTGAATCCGAAAACTTTCACAGTGAGCTCTACGCCTGTGTGATGGATAAAACTTTGGCTCCTTCTAATCCGTCTGATCTAATAATTGGGGATGATGCTGTCTTTAAGGCGTTTGAACCTGGAGAAAGTAGTGGGATCTTGGGTAATCAACTAGAGGATGATGCTGGATTTGAGGTGCTTGAATTTGGAGAAAGTAGTGGGATTTCGGGTAATCAAGTAGAGGTAGATGCAGGATCAACTGAGAGCAGCATTTTTGTGGATCGTGGAATTCTGTTGAGTGCTTGCCAGAGTGACCAAGTAGCCAAGGAGGCGAGCTTTCGTGCATATCCCAACATATTTTTTGGGGTTTTTACCAATGCCATAGTGACTGTAATTAGGATGACTGGGGGTCAAGTTACAAACTGGTTGCTTGTTAGCAGGGTTTCGTGGATACTTAGGTGTCAGGAGTTCGCTCAGAGACCTGGGCTCTATTGCGGTAATTGTCATGCCAATGCTTCTTTTTTGGGTGCTGATTCGATCTGATGATACGGAGAGCGGAAAAGTTCCTACTTGAAGGATTCGTTAGTCCACCTCTCTTCTTGTAACTATCTCATAAGCATCGATTCGTCTTGGTTCAGTTCTACAAGCCACCATTCTGATTTTTATGAAAAGCAGAATTTAGCATCATGGTGAGCTTCTGAAAAAAAATTTTTATATTGTTGATCTCCTCACTTATTTGTTGTAAGGTCATTTGACACTTTTCTTTTCCTTCTTTGCGATGGTTCAGGGAATGCCTGTGAACATCATCATTGGATCACAGGTTTGGGTTGAGTTTCCTGAGATTGCATGGATTGATGGTGAGGTGACAGAAATCAATGGCAAAGATGCCTCCATCATTACTTCAAATGGGAGAACTGTAAGCTTCTGTTGCTTGATCATAAAAACTTGAAAACTGAAAGCAGTTATTAGTGAAACACTACAAAACTTCATTAGAATAATTCCATATAGATTTTAACATAACAAGCATGTCATAGATAGGTGTAGAACTCTGCTTTTGACCAGAATAGCATGGCTACTAAGGATCCAAATGGTCGAAATGGAATCACTTTTTAGAAAGAATTCTCGGGTGATCCATTAGCTGTATTTTTTTTCTTTTTTCCCCCTTATTCTTTCATTGGATTTTCTTCAAACAAAGTATTATGTAAACCAAAGTATTATGTAAAGTCAAAATTATAATTATATGCTTATGTTATATGAGAATAATGCAAAAACGTGACCAGATGTCCAACTTTGAAAAAACAGATTAAACCTTAGAGGTGCTGGTGCAATATTTTCTTTTAGCATGAGAACAGACACTAGGTAGATGTAATAGCGTCAATGTGAAATTTTAGCACAAAAGCTCCAGCAACAATTTTCAGCTTCAATACGAATCTAGAATGTCAATGTTAAATATTAGTCACAGCACATTATAAAGAAGCGTATAAACTAAGCATTAGCATGCCTCAAATTCTTGTGGTGGCAGAAATTTCAAGCATATATCCAAAAGATACAGATGCACCACCTGCAGGAGCTGATGACATGACCAAGCTGGCATACCTCCATGAGCCAGGAGTCCTGCATAACCTTGCTTGTCGTTTTTCTCTCAATGAGATATATGTGAGTCACAAGAAGTTCATCAAATTCTCAATATATATTAATAGACAAATGAGATAAAGGAAAGAAGCACTATCTGACGTCTTAAAATGAACAGACGTATACAGGGAATATCTTAATTGCAGTGAATCCTTTTCGTGGACTACCACACTTGTATGACATCCATGTGATGGAACAGTACAAAGGAGCAGCATTGGGAGAGCTGAGCACTCACCTTTTTGCTGTTGCAGACACCTGTTACAGGTATAGACCGATGCAGAAATAAATTTGGAACAAGTAAAATCAGATAACAAATGATGAGAGTTAACAAAATTTAACATATCAGGGCAATGATAAATGACAATGGAAGCCAGTCCATTCTGGTAAGTGGAGAGAGTGGAGCTGGTAAAACAGAAACAACCAAAATGTTAATGAGATATCTAGCCTTCATGGGGGAAGATCTGGTACAGAAGGAAGAACTGTAGAACAGCAGGTTTTGAAGGTGAGTTTAAACTACTTGCAAATTGTTTCCTGGAACTCGGTTAACTCAAACAAGGTATATGTAGTGACATTTTCACTTACTCCAGTTCAATCCAGTGTTGGAAGCATTTGGAAATGCCAAAACTGTCAAAAATAACAATTCAAGGTAATTTGGAAAAATAACAACTCTATTTCGAAAAAATGGCACAAGTAAGCTTTCAGAACTGTAAAATTTTTTTATATAATGGTGCTTGATATACAAAATCAGGGTTTACGTTCATCTTCATTGGGCATGGGGATTTCAAGCGGTTACAGTGGAATGGTGGACAAGCCCAATGAGCAATCTAAAGTGGAAGCCAAGTACCCAGCAATTCTGTTTAAGCAACATTTGCCTGCATATGTTGAGAAGATATATGGAATGATCCGTGATAGTTTAAAGAAAGAGATCAGCCCATTCTTAAATTTGTGTATTCAGGTAAAGCATCATTTTTAAGAAAAACTTCCAAATTACAACAGAATATTAGATATTGGATGATTTGATACATCTTTTATCACCATTGACAGGCACCAAGAGCCGTAAGGACCAGATCAATAAGAGGGGGTCATCCAGAAACATCCATTCAAATATACTTGCAAAACGACAGGCATTGCATATGCACTGGAAAAGCATTGTCAACAAGTTAGACCAAATCTTGGGTATACTGTCTGACAACTATGTAAGCATGAAACGCTCAATATTTCCTTGCATGGCTGTACTTATTGGAGAAGAGATTTCCCAGTATTCTACATCTTGTGACTTCAGGTCCCTTTCATGATAACAAGGAAGATATTTAGTCAGGTTTTCTCATTCATGAATGTCCAACTCTTTAATAGGTAAGCAGAATTTCCATTCAACTGCACTAAAGATCTTAGAGTAGTAAACACAGATTCAATTTATTACAAGTTCTCCTAAAGTTGTGAACACTATGGTCTGGCAGTTTGTTGCTTCATCGTGAGTGCTGCTCCTTTAGCAATGGAGAATATTTGAAGTCAGGTTTGCATGAGTTGGAACTATGGTGTCTTAAAGCAACAGATCAGGTAAACTTCAGATATTTGCCAAAGCCTATGCCTAGACTAAAAATGGCAGAAGTGCAAGAGAGTCATTTTCTATATATTTTTTGACAATGCAGTTTGCTGGGTCATCTTGGGATGAACTCAAATACATACGCCAGGCTGTGGGCTTTCTGGTATAAATTCTTGGATTCAGATCAAAGTGAATGTACTCTTCCGTTCCCTTTTCCTCAATATTAAATTTTCAAAAATGCTTCATTTATGCAGATTTTGCATCAAAAGGCTCAAAAATCTTTGGAAGAGATCACAAATGAACTATGCCCGGTAAGTTGACTAACTTATCTATCTAAAACACCATAATGCTTAATGAGCACTTGACATATTTTGTTCCATGAACCCATTCTACTTTATCAAAAAATCACATCCAAAATTCCAGGGAAAAAAGAGAATGATTCTAGTTCTTGTCAATGTGACATCATTTCTTGCTTTATTTTTTCATATATTAGGTGTTAAAGTATTTGACAAATATACCGTATTGGAACTATGTTCTGGGATGACAAATATGGAGCACAGGGATTATCTCCAGAAGTAAGTCCTTGCATCTTTTACCATATTTAGCTTTAATGCATGATTGTGGAAATCGTTTTCAAGCTTTCAAATTCATTTTAAATATGGCATACACTTGAAGACATTCTGTTTGCTTCAGAAAGCATCATAGAAGACAACCAAGGAACAATACTTTTGAAAAAAAAAAAAAAGGAGAGAGAAAAGAAAAAAGAAAGGGTTATCGATAATCAACTCTAATAATAAGATTGCAAACCATAGACAGGTAATAAACCTTGAAACAGCCCATAGGAACCTAATTGCACTAGGACAACTAACCAAAACTAAAAACTGAAGAAATGATATTTCAAAATAGGAAATAGAACTAGGAATAATATATCCTAACACCAAAACACTTGACCGAATTCACAATGAGAATCCCTGATTCCCACATTCTACATGCATCACGAATTCATACAACCAACAAAACTATCATGACTTCATTCTGCATTAGATATCCTTATACAAAATTATAGCTAAACATCTTCAAAGTATTTCTTTCTTTATTTTCATTCCCCTTTTGACTATTATTCTGTACAGGTCATAAGCAGAATGAGAGTGCTTATGACAGAAGACTCAATAAACATACCCAATAACTCATTCCTTCTTGAGATGGACTCCAGGTAATTATTAATCATTAATATGCTCCTAGATCCATTTTATTGTTTTCTTTTTCACACTACAAATCCAAAAGTCACTTCCCAGCCTAGAGAAAAAATTTGTTGACAAGCTATTGCACTGTTTCCTTGTACAAAATTCAGCATACCATTCTTGATGGAGGAGATGTTCTGATCAATGAGTGACATCCCCCTATCAGATATAGAAGTGGATCCACCATCAATCTTCAGGCAAAGGTCTGATTTCCAATTCTTGTTGCAACACATTGAAAGTGATTCTCAGTGACCTAGTCAAAGTTTGGTGCTGATACATAGTTATAGTTTCTGATTTGCATTGATTTAATTTGAGTTTGGTGTGAAGAGAGTCAATTGAGTGATGAGGTGAGGAATTGTAATTATCTTATTTTATCTATTTTTTTCATTTGTTTTTGGGAAGGCTCCAATTTTTTTATTCATATAGGGCTTCTTTTCAAGGAAAGCAAGGCCACAGTGAATTTTGGCATTGTTTTACAATGTTACTTCAGAAAGGAATGAAATGAAGGAAAGTTTGGGTTTAGTTCAACTTATTGACTTTTAGCAATATCTTACTAATAATTCTTTCAGAGGATCATTTTGGTAGTAGTGAAGTTGTCCGTTGGAAGAAAAAGAAGATGAGATATACTATGAGGGAGCAATTCTTGCATGCTTTTGTATTAAGATTTCCCAATGAAAAGAGATCAGGAAAGATACAACAGTCATTCCATCGTCACAGGACTTGTATGCTGTATTCCACTTGACTTAGTAACACACATGAAAGAAAATAGTAAATGCTAAATTTGGTCCTCAGAGTACATACGGGATATCAAATTCGTCTTCTAAAGGTTTTTACGTCAGTTTAGTTTTTCATAACATAAAATAAAAAAAAAAACTATCAATTTAAAGACCAATTCAGAGAACTAAATGAATGTCTAAGGGGTCAGATTGATATCTAATAATTTTTTGAGAACTAATTCGATATTCCGTATATATTTGGAGGACTAACTTTGGAGTGGCTTGCTTTGTGGTCAATAAGGCTTACAGAAACAAACAAAAAAAAAACGAGAAAAAAAAACTCTACTCTAGTTTTGGATATCACACTGATTTCCCAAGGTACGGATTCATCACTTGTACAGAAATTTGCATGCAGTGTGTCAGTACCTAAAAAGCAATCCATGATGTAATATTCTAAGTTGTTTCTGCATGTTTTCCGTCAGTACCTAAAAAACAATCCACAATGTAATTGCTTCTGCATGTTTCCTGGGGAGGTCAATTTACATTCATATGCTTTGTATCTTCTAGAATGATGTACTTCAGTTTATTATAACATTTAACTTGCGAAACAAACCACAAAAATATGCAACAGAAAGCAATACAAGTGTTCATTACTCGTTATCGCTGCAATTCTTCCACTACAAATTATAATTCTTACAGCTTAAAAAGAAATTTTATTGTGATACAACATCCAACTGTTGAAAAGAAACCACAATTATAACCATTGCAGTAGAAAAATGATAAAGTGATGTACCAAAAAGAAAAATGATAAAGTGGTAAAGGAAATGTATACTGAAGTAAAGAGAGTAAATAAGCATAGAACAAATATCACTTGAAACGAAATCCTGATGTTTTCAACAGAGGCAATGAGCTCAGAGGTCAAGTTGATGGCTTTCTTTACATGATTACGCAAAAAAATGTGTTGCGGTAACGAACGTGAAACATGAAGCAGAAGAAAGAGTGGAAAAATTGGAAGAGAGAAAAAAATTGGACAATTTCTCGATTTGTGCGTGTCATCCTTGTGGAGGAGCTATGCTAATATTCTTTGTATGGTTCCAATTTTATCGGATGTCTCCGAAGGGATGCTATTATCACCTTTTTCTTAGCTATTTTTATTGGAAATATATTATTTGAACATATTTATTTACACATTATTGCTATTTGGTGATCACAATTTAAATAAATATAAATTTTAATTATATAAGTGGTGAATCAACATATTATTTTCAATAAAAAATATGTAGTAATTACAATTCAAATAAGTATAAATTTTGATCATATAAATATGGAATCAACATATTAGCTTTATGAACAATGAACACCCATTCTCATTTAATATTGTGTTCCTCTTTTAAATAATTGAAATTCACATTTATTTGAATTGTGCTTGACACATATAAATAGTATCTCTAAACAGTGAGTACAAATAACAGTTTCCTATTTATTGTCTAATCTATAATTGTTATATATGCCATAAATTAATATTAAATCTAAATTTATCAAAAATTTTGGATTGTTAAGCTTTCATTGTGAATGGGTGAATGCTGCAATGCACCTGATACAGCATTTACTACTATGCACCTATATGGCGTTTGGCATATTATCTACTAAGATTATCAGCAATATAAATTGCCACTTAAAAAGATTGTTACATTTTAAATTATTGGTAATATTAAATACAGTATTTGGTATACAAAAATAATCTAAGCAGCAATTCATATTAGCTTGTTTGATATATCAAAAAGATTACTAGGTAATATATGTCTTAAACCAATATTATTATTAATAATTATTAATTATAATAATATTATTATAATATTAATTTTTAATAATAATTATTAACTAATAAGAATAAGAAAATTTAATTATTAATTATGATTATAATAGTTAATGTTATTAATAATTATTATTAAAAAATAATTAATACTATTAATAATTATTATTAATTATTATTATTTAATGATAATTAGTATTATTTAAATTATTATTATTTAATAATAAGTAAGTATTAATATAATTAATAATTAATCATAATAATAATTAATATTATTTTTAAGAATAACAATAACAACAATTATTATTATTATTATTATTGGATGATTGTCACATCGGTAGCAATCCACGTTACCTCGAAAATTTGGATTGCCAGCAATGTTGCTCAACCAAATAAGGTAATGTTGTGGACCTACGCAATTTAATCAAATACTGCTAATAATCTAGATTAATTGCCTCATACCAAATGCTACCTTAGTGTGGTCTACGAATGGTAAATAGAGGTCATTCTTTGAAGAGACGGTAATTGTATAGTTTTATTATTTTTTCCTTGTAACTTTTTAATCGTGTAACACATGGATGTCGAGATCCAGAGCCTTGCTTTGAGAAAAGTTGTTCATTTGTTTATCCTTTTTAAATCTCTGGGCTTCCTCCAAGGACGGTGGTTGTGATCGAAGATTAACCAAGAGCCTGTTCAGACCATATTTATCTTGGAGTACAATGGGCAGTGTATCTGTGATGCGAAGTTGTGATGTCTTAATGTTTTATATGATATGAGTTTTAAGTTGTTTGAATTATGGACTTGGATATAATCTTTTAAATTAGTATTTTGAGTATTTAAAAGTTATTAGAGTGGAAATAGGCTTATAAAGATAAGTGATGCTTATAATTTGTTTTTTTTTTAAAAGAAAAAAAAGGGGTACCAGCGTTCGAGCGCTAGCCTTGGACATCAGGCACTAGCTTTGCTGTCTGGATGAACTTCAGATAGTTGGGTGCTCCGGCGCCAAGTGCCCACTGCTAGATGGAATCTTGGGAGTTTCAAGTCATTAGGCGCTCGAGCACCAGAAATTGCCCGCTCAAGTGCCAGACATCAGAAATAGAATTTTCAGGTTTTAGGTAGCTGGGTGCTCAGGCGCTAGAAAGTGGCCACTCGAGCGCCCGCTGCACGATAAATTTGGGGATTTCAACCCATTTTTCATTCTTCTTTGAAAGTCTCTTTATCCTCCATGTCTCTCTCTCTAAATTCTCCCCTTCATTTCTCAAACTCATAGCTTATCAATCTATTTCCCAAGAATCCACCACAAATCATCTCTCTTCCCTTTTCATTACCATCATTATCTTCTTCCTTGGGTTTCTCTCTTTCCCTTCTTGTAGTGAGAAAAAGAGGAAAGTGGAGGAAACCCACCACTGCTCCTTTGCTCCACTTTCTTTCCCAAGGCTTTTGAGGTAAATTATTGATACTCTCTACCTCCTTTTAGTCATAAGCTGGTTGTTTGTTCATAGAGTTGAATTTGGGTTTTGGGTGAAGAAGGCTTAGGGCTCAAAATTAGGGATTTTGAGTTTGGGTATTGATTGAAGTTGAGTTTGATTCTTAAAAGCTTATTTATGTTAGTTTGATATGTTTTGCAACTTCAAACTCTTTCTAGGAGTGTCCAGTTGACCCGGAGGCATCACCTCTCTAAAGTTTGCCTTGAAGCCTTGCTTATGAGTGGATAATATATTTGTAGTTAACCTTTGAGTAAAGTTATGCATGGATATATAAATTCATATTGCCACTTTTCCCGAGTAATTGTTAAACTGATTCTATCTCTAAGATTTGGAAGTATTTACTTATAATTTTACACTTAAAGTTCTTGTTTCATTAGTTACTCAATCATTTCAAACTTGATATTATGCATGTTGGGCATGGGACAATACTACCTAACTAGGTTCTTGAGTTCACATGTTATCTATGGAAATTTTGTTGAAAATTGATTATATGCATGACAGTGAAAAGGAGTGGAAGTTTTAAGTAAAAACAAAAAGGGAAAAAATAGTGTCAGAAATTGCTTACTAATGGCAGTTAGCATTAGCTTTGGTGCACCTTAAATAGCCCAGCTAGCAGGGTGGTTACTAGCCCGACGTGTTTGGCAGACATATTCAAAAAGTTCAGGCATTTTGAGATCAGGTTGTCAGGGCTGCCCAATTAGAAAGTTTCTTCTGAAATAGAATTCTCCCTAAAGTTTTAGTATGACATTGAATTTAGCATCTTAATTTATTTGTTATAAGGTAGTTACTCTGGTACCCCGGGAACTGGAAGGGTTTAGATACCCTTCTTAGTTGACACCTCTAAAAAAGTGACATGTTTTAATTTAACTGCGTCGTCATTTAAAATTGGTCAAACTTTATATATTTACTTTAAAATCCCTAATTTAAATTTTGTTTATATTTATCACCCTTAAATTATTTTTATTAACTTTCAAATTTTTATCTTTAAGCCCCTATACTAATTTTCAGTTGTTTTGCTAATGTCCATTTCTCATTAAGATTAAAACACCAAACTTAATGAAATTAAAATTATCAAAGTTTATAGAACATAAAGAACCCTAAATTCCCAAATTGAATCAACCACCCTCATTGTTGATTGATTGGACTATCAAACCCAAAAATTCCTTTTCTTGTTTGCAGGACCCACCAAGGGGAAAAGCGTGCCTCATGTATCCATCGAAAGCGTGATAGTACATATCACGAATCTGCAAATTTTAATTTAACTTAATTGAGATTTTCAATTTTGAATAGAAAAAAGAAATGAAAGAGAGAGTGTGAAGGTATTTATTGAGGTAGGTAGGTATTTGGCTTCATTGGGGGTAACGGAATCAATGAGAGTGATATGTAGAGAGGACAGATAGAGTAATAGTAACAGTAAGATCTACAATTGAATGTAGAACCTTCCAGCTTCCATTTTCCCATTGAAAGTGAGAGGCACTCACTATCACTCTTCGCATTTAGTAAGTAGAGCTGAAATCACTTCTTTGCTTTGCTAATTGCTATCGTTGATTTGATGGGTTCTTCTCATTTCATTTATCTTCAAGACGCCCAGACCCAAACTCAATTCCAGTTTCAAATCGAAAAAAGATTGGCACTTGGTGACTTTTGATTCAGGTTCTTCCTAATCTATGGATCTAACATTAGTGACTTTTGATTTTCCTTTAAATAAAATATTTTGATCTAAATAAAATATAGAGATACATACAATATATGAAATAGATGGAGAGATTTATGTGTAAATTTAAAAAGTAATTTAAATAACATTTAAGGTCAAATAAGAAAAAATAAATATTAGAGATTAAAATAAAATTTGACCAATTTTAAATGATGTGACAATTAAATTAACATATGTAACTTTTTTAGTGGTGCCAACTAAGAAGGGTACCTAAACCCTCTAAATTTCTACAGCACCGAAGTAACCACCTTGTTATAAAGCAATATGTTGTACCTTTTATATGATTTTAATCATGGTTAGAATTTAAAGGCTTGTCTCATGCTAACTATGAATATGTTATTTCTCACTAAGTTTCATAACTCATCCCATGATTTCCTTATCTATTTCAGATTTAGCCATAGAGACAGCTCCTGCCCAACCTACTTAGTAGAGTTGCTCTTTATTACTTTTTGGTGAGCCCATCTGTAGGGCCCTATTTATTCTTTTTATTATTACATTTTGTATAGCCATGTATGGCTCTTGATTGTATAGAGCTCTATGAAACATAGGGAGGGTCGGGAATTGGGTTTATTAAGTGTCTTGTATTAAGCAGATTCTTTTCATTTTGACTAAATGAAGCAAATGTGTATGTATATCTATATATATTTTGTTGAAGTCATCTTGGCTAAATAACTCTTTGATAGCCTTGTATATATGAGAATTTCTAGACTCTATAATTATGATCATATATATATATATATATATATATATATATATATATATATATATATATATATATATATGTATGTATGTATATGTTTGAATTGTGCTGGAATGTCTAGATGAATTTTTTGTAGGCTTAGAATATTCGAAAATGTCCTAATTTTAAAGGAAACTCTGTCAGTTTCCATGAAAAATTTAGATTAGGCTTGCTAAGGAATGAGGATTTCGTATGCACCAATCACAAACTCAAAAGGGTTGTGATAGAAGTGACGTTGTTCCAGTGTCAAAGTGTGAGAATCTCAGTGTTTAAGAGAGGGGTTTTGGTTTGTTTGATGCTTGGAGGCTTTGTTGTCATCCAACTACCATTATTAGAGCGTTGAGGACTTTGAATAGTCAACGATCAATATAGTACCTTTGACCTATTTGGTACTTAATAATATCTATTATGTAAGGAAGATGATAGCTTTCGTGAGAAGATGTTAGTTATTTTTTGATTAGTGAGGTTGTGGGGGAGGGCTCGGTGGGAGGGTATTATGGTGAAGGCGGGTTTGGTTTAGTTATTGGTGTGTAAAGTCTACGCGAGAAGATGCTTTAGACACCGCATAACCCTGTCTCCATTATCCCACTATTGCTCCACCACTACCCCATCAATCGCTACCCCGAACCCAAGAGCCACATTTCAGTGACAAGAAGAAGGCAAAGACTTTAACCTTACCAAGTTGCTACACAGAGAAGCCACAATTTCAGTGACATTCACGAGCCCAAAGCCCAAAGATTGGCCCAATGATTGGGTCACCGGCAACATCGACAGAGACTCTTCCATCGAGGAATTCAACCTTGGAGAAGATAGAAATGACAGTGTTTTTCACTAAAGTCGCTTAAAGATATTAGACTCAACAATGTTTTAAATTTTCATTTTCAAATATTTTATTTTATTTTAAAATATATCAGATTTCAAAGACTTATTCTATAGGTTGTCAGCAAATTTTTATACCACCCAATACTATCCATCTTGAAAGGATGAGTCACATTTACTGAACGCCCATGATAATCCTTCGGTGCATCACAACTACGGTGCATTAAGACACCGCCCGCCCTAGCAACGACATCATATTAAAGACTAGACTAAACAAAGTTTTGCGCCCGAATAGAGGTAAATGCAACTTGTCGAGACATTCCTACTTTCTTGCCTCCTTTTCTCACATCTAAAAGCATATCATGCTACAGATGAGTTAGAGGAGTTAGAGGAATAATTAGCCCTTCTTACTTCTGAAGCTGATAATATTGAAATCCTCTAGTCCGAAACCATCATGCAAGCATTAATATTGCTAAATTTAATATTCAGATGAATCTTGCACAATCTATGTCAATTGCTAGGTTCATATCAGAAACGGATACAATATTATAAGCACATTTTATGGTTTCGACTCTCTTTTAACAAACACAATTAGCGTATTCATTTGTTGCAAGACACTAATTTCTTGAATAGTCTCTCTGTCAGGGTAGCACAGTAAAGACCTCCACATCTTTCATTACAGGGCTCCTCACTGAGTATTTAAATGTCCATCCATGGCAGGCTCCAGCATGTTCCCCCTTTTTGTTAAGGGCAGCAACAGCTCCCACAAAGTTCGGAAATCTTGCTATCTTATCTTGAGCAGCAAGTTTGGGTTCCATTCCCAACCTCATACTTTCAACAACTTGATAACCGAAATTGAATAGAAGTGTAGCATTAATCTTGATATTAATAAAAGGAAACACATATGAACCGGCAATTAAAGCTTTAAGGGCACAAGGACAAACACTTCATGAAACCACCAATACGAGAAAGAATGTGTATTTTCGAGAAATTCTAGTATTCACCAAGGAGAAGAGTGTTTATTCTTCTATAATGAATTATGATCTCACAAAATTTTATGTGAGATTTATTTATTGTACTATCTACAAAAATTTTGTGGTGAAAAGAACAATATGTAGGAAGAATTTTATGCTTCATGGTGGATAGTAGAATTTCTCGTGTATTTTCATGTGAAGGTGTCAAAAAAAATAAAATAAAAAATACGTTTCCACATATTACACTTCCAGATGATGGATTAGGTGTTGTCACCACAAACAGCAGTCATTCCTCAAGATTAACAAGCTTTAAGAAACATTAGATACGAAATCAAGTTGTAACATATTCAATCATGAATAATGACTTGCTTCCTCTTGCTGTTCCATGTCATTGTGGTCATCGAAGTTATTGGTAGCCGAAGTACTGTGGCATAATTTTACTTCTCATTATACTGTTTCTATGCTTCTGCTGCAGGGGTTTCAAATTTCAAGATAAGGTACAAACAACTACAGAGCATAGCACATCTTAAGAAATTATGTTATTAAAGGAATTTTTTTTCTTTTTTAAACAACATGCGTGTCTCGGTAAGTCAATTTTTTTTTTTTAAAGGATAAATATGTTACATTACCTCTCATGAGGTGTTAAATAGGGATTTCAAGGAGCGGGCACCTGCATTCAGAAACTCCCGTGCATAAATGGGTACTTATAAAAATCGATAAGTATCCATATATTATTACAAATTTTAAAAAATTTCAAAAAAATAAAATAAATAAAAAATTTTAATACCATATTTATAATTTAAAATACTTAAAATAAACATAAATATATAATAATAGTTCAAAATAGGTTTTAGTAATAATTAAATTATTGAATAATGGACAATTTCTATGTTTGTAATCATAAGAAAAGTTTCAAAAATTAAGCCAGATAAACAATATTCTGAATCAGAGTTGTGAGCTATAACAGTATAACATTAACAATCACAAAAGCTATCAAAAGAATCCTATGCTTTTCTTGAGTATAAACAATTGTTTCCTAAACCACCACCAACCAAGCCAAATAGAAAAAGGAACTCCGATTATTAAAAATACATAAAACTATTAAATCTAATTTCAACTAAGCAAAAGTTTAAGACTGTTAAAAAATCTCATATACTTGTCCTTGAAAGAAATAGGTTAAAGAACAAAACTCCAAGCAAAAAGCATCATTACAGCATTCAAACCCCAGGAAGGAGAAATCAAAAGCAAACCAGGCATGATGCTTGTTTAGAAGTCATTATTTTGATTAAAAAAAATTTCTTTTGTAATTAAAAAAATATATTTTAATATTTTTGAAAATATTTGGGTAAAATTGTTTAGTAAAAGTGAAATCACTAGAAAAAGTATAAAAACATCTTTTTTGAGAAACTATAATTTTTATCTTAAGAAAAAGATATTTTTTATAGCATAAAAAGGATGTTTGAAATGAAAGAAAATCTTTTAATATTATATCTAAATATAAATTATTTTTACATCCAAATATTAAATAACTTTTACTTTTTCAAACGAGTCCATGACGAATGAATGGCCAAACTAAGAAGTAAAACCCATTTAAGAAATTACCAAAAAATAAAAAAGAAAAGGAAAAAATATTCAGAAACTGTGCTCCGAGACAATGGCTGAGGGCTTGAAGCTTCTGTTGCTAACTTGTTGCTGTGGCCTGTGTGGTCCGAGGCTAATGTTGACTTGCTGTGAGACTTGCTAACTTGCTTGTGATGGTGCCTCGTGGTTGGACAAGGCCGTGTCAACCGAGCTGTGCAAACGAAGTTGAAGTCGTGGCAGCGAGTGCAACGATTGACAATGGTGGCTGGCGGTGGCCAAATAAGATGGTTCTGGAGTTGAGTTCTTAGGCTAGAGTAGTGAAATTATATAGTGTTTGTTATGAGATAATTTATCTGAATTATTAATAATGTTTGATTAAATTACTTGGTTTATAGTATTACCTTATTTAGTTAGATAATATTACTAATAATCTAAATTTTTAAGATAATATAGATTACCATCAAAGTAATAATATAGATTATCTCAATAAAGGATGGATATATGAATTACTATCAACTATTCTTTTCATTATTATTATTATTATTATTAACAATATTAAATAATTATAATTATATATAGAACCCACACACCTCCTGGCATGCCCATTAGCCTCCTGGATATTGATAGGGATTAGATTTTTCCAAAAAATCTCAACTCTAGAAAATTGCACACGAGTTTCCATAACACAAAAAACATTAGGCTTATGGACCTACAATAACTGCCTCACCTGGCTCTTAGCTTGCCTATTCATCGCCCCTCTAATTTTCTAAGATAAAACTTTAAACTCTTGAAAGTCAATCATAAGAACCAATCTGAAAAATGATAATTAGAGACTGAAGAACCTCAAGCTACAGCGGTTTCCATTGCTTGATTAGTAGTACACGCAACAATGACCATCTGGGTTTCTGCCACATTTTCCAATTAACTCTCCCCAAGGTGTTCAATACTTGTTTCCTTGGTATTATCATTGCTGCTGACTTGTTATCCAGGAGGATTAACGTTATATTCTAGATTTTGTTCCGATAAATTTCCACCTCCTGGCCCTTCCATATTCTGAGGCATTCGATTTGAATCTCCCAAAATCTCCTTGGCAACATTAGCTATCACTTTAGAGAATTCTCTCTCCATATTTAGCCTTAAAATTGTGTTGATTTGCTATTCGCTCGTTTTTGGATGGACCTTTCTTTGCAATGGTAACTGGACCTTCATTCGCCATGCCCTCCTTGCGGGGTCTCTTTCTCTTGATCCAACCCCAATGAATTGTGTCTTAGTTAGTTTCGGCTTCCCTAATGCCTTGCTGATCTTTTGTTGTAGCTACTTCACATTGGTTTATTTCCCTTTTACCTTCACTCTTAGATGTCCTGGAAGCTTTGTTCTCTTGCTTCACTTCCCCTTTTTGATCTTCGGCTTTCTCTTTATCTTTAGCATTCCACTTCTTCCTACTTCACACACACACACACACACACACACACACACACATATATATATATATATATATATTGTTAGTTATTGTAAAATAAAAAATATGAGTAAATTAGACACCCCTTTCTTAAGAGATATCTTTATTACACAACCCTCTCCTCTTTTTTCAAAATATATATCATATGGCTATAAGATAAATTTTGTTAATAAGTTTAACTTTTTTGGAAAAAAAAAATTGAAGGTAATGTATTTGACAAGTTGATTAGCTACATAATTTTTTAAAAACAATATTTATACCAATAAAAAGTGAATTAGTTGAAATAATGTAATATATAAATATATAAAGATTTTGAAATTAATTAAATTAAAATTTAGATGTTACCTTTATTAGGTTAAATTAAACATAATTATATTGGTCATGAATTGGATGATAATTATTGAAACTATTTTAAACAGTAACAATGATATTTATGATGGTTTATGATAAACTGTCAATAGTAGAAAAATAGAATAAAATTGTCACAATATAATTCTAAAAATATAAAAAAATCCTAAAATCTGTGAGGGGGTAGACCATGTTTCCTCGATCCACCCTGCTTAATCCGAAATCAGATCCTCGTCCTATTATAAGTGATTTGTATAACATGTGTATAAATCAATAAATGTATTCAACAAACATAACATACATATAACTACAAATGCAAAGAATTAAACTATAATATCGAAATATATATGAACAAAATTGAAAATGTAAGACATATGTTAACTAAATAAAGACACAGCACACTTGGCACCTCGTTATTCAAAAAGTTGAGGACTATCCTCATCACTCTTCGTTTCAACATCGTTGTCAAATTCCTCTTCCTCATCCTCCGTGCTGGCATCCCTTTCATTAGCCTGACACATTGAATATTGCATTGGGAGTTTAATTATGTCAACTTTCCCTAAAATGGAACATAGATTAGAGGGGATGTCGGTATTAACAACAATCCTGGAAGGACTTGGATCATCGATTTGGTAAGTTTGCTCAAATACTTCTTCAAGCTCTACTCTACCCTTGGTTTGCACTTTATTACCATCCTCCAATTAGATTTACACCTTCCAGGGTATGGCAAGTAATAAACTTGTCTTGCATTTTGGGCAATAATAAATGGATCAAATTTTCCATATCTTTTAGTGTGCTTAATTTCAATTATTTTATAGTGATTATGTTTACTTGTCCCTCGGGACGTGTTGGATTATACTATTCATAAGCGAATAACACAACCCTTTTAAGAGGTTCACTAAGATACTCCAATTCAAGTATTTCATTAACTACTCTATATCAATTACTTTCTTCATCTTCAGTATCTTCCCTAACACAAATCCCAGTGTTGACATGTTTTCTTTCCTTTCCTTTCCTTATTCAGTTGTATGAAACTTGTAACCATTGACATGGTTCATTGGCCAACTCATAGCTCTGATTTTTGAACCCTAAACTGAATTGTATAAGTGAGGATTGGTTAGACCATTCTTCTATTGGAATATCAATTACATAATTATACAAGAACAAAAAAAAATGAACAACAAAATAGAATCTCTTTATCACATACAAATGATTTGAACCATTTAGAAAATTATTCAAGAGATTGTTGACTGTATAGTTGTTCAAAATACCTGTAAACATTAGACAAAGTATAAGAGAAGACAGCTTGTCATAATTTACCATTATATAGGATTTGAGGAATTATATAACAAAGAATACAATAAAATAGTTTATCAGTTACCTTATGAATGACTCCACTTTATCATAATTTAGCAATATATATAAATGTGCAGATTCGCATTTATTCCCAGTTAACCATCGGTCTTTGTATTGTCCAGCAACATGACTAAGTTGGTTGAATACTAATAAGATTGGTTCAATTGAGCTTTAATCACTATCATCATTCTAATTAACTCTGGTTCTCCTAGATTGGACATGTGACTTAAAATAGTAGGGGCAAAGGTTAGATGTCTCATTCGAAATGTATGCTTGACATATCGATCATTCTACTTTAGCTTTATTCTTTACCGTTCTTTTGAACCCTCCTAATTCTTGCTTAAACAGGTACATCCACCTATATTGGACAGGTCCACATACCTGTGCTTCATAGGCCAAGTATACAGCAAGTGCTCCATAGAATCAAAAAATTCAGGAGGAAATATCCTCTCTAACTTACAAAGAATAATGAGAATATTCTTCTTTATTACCAAAAAATCATCAACCCTGCGAGTAGATGAACACAAATATCTGAAATACTCACTCAACTCAGATAACAACCTCCAAATATAATTAGTTAGTTCTCTCAATGCACCAGGCAACAAACACTCCATAAATACATGACAGTCGTGACTTTTCATGCTAATAAACTTTTCTTGTGCAACATTTACACACCAACCCAAGTTTGAGGCAATAACCATCTGATATTTTTAACTCTTGTACTCAATTACAAATATCTTGTCTTTACACAGAGGTCAATGTATAACTGGCTTTAGCCTTACACCAACGACAATTTCTTAAGGGTTATAAATTTACCTTAGGACGTTTATAGTACTCCGCTAAATTCATCATTACTTTTTCATTGTCTTTAGTTCGGTTACTATTCATCACAATGTGTATAATATTATTGAATAAGTTCTTCTCAACATGCATCACATCTAAACAATGATAGACTAAATGATTCTTCTAATAGGGTAGTTCCTAGAATATACTTTGTTTGGTCCAATTATGTTCTATTGAATAACAGATTTCTCATCTTCTATAATCTTTGGAAATCACTTAATCCTATCCCAAATTTGCTGACTAGTAAGTTTAATAGGAGCTTCCTTACTCTCTATGGTGTTCTTTCTAAATAACCTATTGTGCCTATAAATATGATCCATATCTAAAAACCTTTTATGATAGTCAAACCAAGAATTCTTGTTGCCATACTTCAGAGTGAACGCTTTTGTATCATCCATACATATCAGACATGCCAATTTCCTTTGCGTCATCCATCCAAATAACATCTTGTAAGTTGGAAAATCATAAATGGTCCACATCAATGCTGCTCTTAACCTAAAATTTTGCTTGGTTGAGATGTCATAAGTCAAAATATCATCACACCATAACTCATTTAATTCATCAATTAAAGGTTGGAGATAGAAATCAATCTTGGCCTTCATATTATCGGGATCAAGGATTATGTAAGTTAAGAACAAGTAAGGATCTTTCATGCACATTTTGAGTGGAAGATTGTAACGAGTAACAATCACAGACCAACAAAAATATGGTTTACTAAATTGATTATTAGGAGTAAAATTATCGACACATAACCCTAGCCTAATATTGTGGAGATTAGATGTAAAATCAGGATAGGTTCAATCAAAATGATGCCAAGTTTTACCATGAGAAGGATGTGTCATTGCACTATCACTCTTTTGGTTCTCAAAGTGCCACCTCATGTAAGATGCTGAACTCATTGATACATACAATCTTTTAAATCTAGGGATTAGGGACAGATAGTACAATTTTTTATGCGGAACATCCTTATACGTCGTACTTCCCTCTCTCTTCAGCTTAAACTTAGGCTCTCCATAGAATTTACAATGAGTTAAAGCAATATTATATTTTTAATAGACTATATATCTATTCGAACAATAATCAATCTTTACTTCATGCAATCTAAGCTTAGAAACTAACCATTTGACTTGGTAAAAGTTCTTTTAGATAGTTTTTAATTGTGGACTAATTTTACTAAATGGAACTTTAGCTTTGATTCGCTTTTGACTTATTACTCAACATTCTTACCGCTAAAGACAATTATGAATTCACACACTCTTCCCATAAAGACCTATTCACTGCCTCTAAGAAATTATAATCATCCGGATTGGGAACCTCTTCCAAAATTTTAGAATACATTCCAAACTCATGGTCAGCAGCATAAAAAATCATTCCTTCATAACGACTAAGGTTATCTTCTCAAGTGATATTTTCACCTTCTTCATTACTTACATGGACCTCCAGTTGCATTACTTGCAACATAATTGACTTCAAATTGATTCTCCAGTAATAGAGTTTTCCCATGTTCAGTCCAAACCCAATAATCAAGCTTAAATATATTCTTGTACAAGTGATACCTAATAATAGACTCTATGTCTAAAAACCTCCTATATATACATTTACGACAAGGACACCTAACTGTCCCTCACGCGTAAACTGCTTTATTCAAACACTGGCCATTATAAATTTCTCAACTCTGTCATAAAATTCTGGTTTAATCCCTCCCCAACTTGAGTGCAATATATCATATGTTTATGCTCGATTTGGAGCAAACATTTTGTATCTCAACAATATCACATATCTACATAGCAATACAATTACACATTAATAAAAAAGATTTAAGCAAAGTCTTCTCTTAAATTAAGATCCTTCACAAAAATTAATTTATCTCCTAAACACGCTAACAATTACTTATTTTATTACAATAATTATATAATTTAAATAATATTCTAAATAATCAACAAAATTTGAGCAGAATCTTCCTTTATTTTAGGAACTTTCATAGAAATTATTTTGTTTGTCAAACATAAATAACAAATACATACAATGATATAAATATCTCTTATTTCACATCATGCAGATATACAACATCACAACACACAATTTAAACAATGTGAAGAAACTTTAAGCCTTACCTCAATTATATAATCCCATCTCCATCTTCCATCCTACAACTCAACCTTAAAAATAGATTACAAAATTTTAATAAGAAATCATCTCTATTTTTAAGCCAAAGGTGAGAAGAGAAAGACCATGACTGAACCATGGATAGAAGGTCCACCATAAACACACCCCCTCCTGATCCCTCAAAACCACGCGATTTTCCTTCTTGGTCACATGTCTGGAAATCCCCATCATCCCCACCCCAATTCGCTTCTTTCTTCTCCTTCTCTACACTTCCTTATGCAAAGTTGCAAACTTTCCCAACCCTAAACCTAATAATTATTCTCACCACTCTCCTCCTTTCTATGGGGTTCCAATCTCTCTAACCATCGATTTTTTCTTCTCCAATTTTCTCCACCACCGATTTCTCGGTGCAACCGCGCGCGGAGTTGTTCGTGATTCTCTCTCCTTCGAAGGTTGTGATTCGCCGCCGATCGGAGAGCTCGCGCCGAATCCGAATCCGAGTTCTGCAGAGTTTCCTCCTCGTTCTTCGAGTTGAGTCGATTGTCGAAGCGACGACGGAATATTGTTGTTGCTGTTGTTGTTGTTGTTATTCGCGCTTTCGATTCGATTGCATCTCTCAGCCCTAACTGGTGTTGCTGTGGCGTCGTCTCGGCGGTTTCTATTTTCAGAGTGCTTCGCCGGATTTGATTTTCTCTTCGATTGTGTGTTTCCGATGACTCTGATTTGTGATCATTCTTCATAGAGTCGCTGGAAGAACGGAATCTGAATTTTCAGAGATTCATTGAATGTGGACGATTTTGTGACGAAGTTGAAGACTTGTCGGCATCTGGTTGCTCGCGAAGAAGAATTCTAGGAATGTTCTTGTTGGCGGTTCGATTTGTTCGATCTTAACCCCAGTAATTTGCAAGCGGAGGAGAAAAAAAAGAGTTCGATTCGTTTGATCGTAAACCTAGTTATTTGCAAGTGGAGGAAAAAAGGGGGGAAAAGAGAAAAGAAGAAGAAAAAAAATAGAGCTTTGGATATATTATTGTACTGTTTGATTTTGTTTGGATTTTTTAATATCAGGGGCCAATTTCTTAGTTTTTGAATTTCACAGGCCCTTTTGATTTATCGTATTTTTTTTTTTTTTTGTTATTATTGCTATTGATCATTTTATTCGAGAGAAAGAATAAATATACCACCATGGCGGTGTATTATAAATTTAAGAGTGCAAGAGATTATGATTCAATTCCCATGGACGGTCCTTTCATCTCTGTTGGTACATTGAAAGAAAAAATATTTGAATCCAAGCATTTAGGGAGGGGTACTGATTTTGACCTCGTGGTCACCAACGCCCAGACCAATGAAGGTTGGTTCTGACCTTTTGATTAAAACTATTATTATTCTCTTCAAATTAGTTGTTTGGGGGGCGATAACATGAGTTTATGGTTTTACGATTTCAGTTCGGTGCTTAAATTGTAAATTTAAAATGTGGAACTTTTGCATATTCTTTGGCCTTTGAGAAGGGGTTTCATGGTTAAACTCACAGTGTTTATCTTGTTCCTCTCAAAGTAAACATTTTAGCATTCCCATCTTTCAGGAGTTCATTGGTTTTAAAGAAGATATTAATTTCATACACTAACAAGTAACAATGTAAAATAATTTTATATTGTCATCTAGAAATCATGGAAATTAGCATGGTTGTTACATGAAAATGGGTCATGTTAGCAATTTTTATGATTTTGATTAGTTGACAATATAAAATAATTTTTACAATGTCAGTGTTTGAAAATTATTTCCTTCAAAGTATTTTGATTCATATCTTAAAATTCATGGTTTTTGTAGTGTTTTGATTCTAACACTATCCCCACCCCCTTCATTAAAAAGAAAAGAAAAGAAAAGAAAAGAAAAGAAAATACTTACAATTGAAAGGCACAGAATGTTGGCCAGGATATTGGAAATTTGAGATGTAGTTAGGCTGCAATCTCATTGTAGGAATTACAGGCGCCCAACCATGCGAGATTTCTTGTATGGTAGTTCATATATATTTGGCTTGATGAATGGCATATTCACAGTGTTTTATAGTTGCTCTGTCTCTTTGGAATTTCAGAATATCTTGATGAAGCAATGTTGATTCCTAAAAATACCTCAGTGTTAATTCGTCGGGTTCCGGGTCGGCCACGTTTACCAATTGTTACTGAACTAGAGTATTGTCTCAAACCTTTAATCTCATTACTGTTGTTGTTTTTCTGGCTATTGATCATGCATTATATATGTTGGTTCTTTAAAATGGGCAGTCATCAACTTGTCATTCTCTTGTCTGTATACTGCATATTATAGTGGCACAATCTTCCTTAGAAACTACATTGTTCGATTGTGAGATAAACTCTTTGTTCTTGAGTTGCTACTGTCTGTGGCTTTTTGCAGGCAAAAAAGGGTGGAAAATAAGGTGATGGAAACTGAACCTGAAAACAGTAACTTACCAGCTGAACATACATCTACCATGAAATATGTAATTCCCTTTTATCTTTTCATGTTGTTTTATTTAATACTGAACAATTCAGCTTTATTTCCTAGGATATTTACCATTTCATACCACTTGACAGCCGGAAGATTCGGAGTGGGATGAATTTGGCAATGATTTGTATACAATTCCTGATGTACTGCCTGTTCAATCAAGCAACATAGTTCCAGAGGCTACTCCAACCAACAAAGCTGATGAAGAAAGTAAGATAAAGGCCTTGATTGATACTCCTGCCTTGGATTGGCAACGGTGAGCAGAGTATCCTCCTTTTTTTAGGGCTGTTGTTTAGTTCATGGAATCAGCATAAAATGGGACGATAACTATAATTAATATAAATAGCAGAAAAATAAATACTAATTCTTTCTGGCCTGCAATAATATGGGCATTGTCATTTCTGGAGGTGGAAGGGACTTCTCGTCTCAGGAATCAAGACTTGTAATGGAGTAGTTGCCTTTCATTTTTCCCCCTATTCCTGCATAAGATTTCTGCAGAAGATTTCATTTCACATACCAAATGTGCTTTTTTTTTTTAGGTGAAAAGAACTGTCATTCTTCACTTTACCATATCTAATTAGTTTTCTTTTGGCATGCAGTCAAGGTTCGGACTTTGGCGCTGGTAGAGGTTTTGGAAGGGGTATGGGTGGACGGATGGGGGGTGGTCGTGGTTTTGGTGATTCTCTGTGCCTATTCTGTACATTTTTGAGTGACTTCCTGCTTTGAGTACAGATATTAATATGTCGATGTTCTAATGATTATTTACTTGCTGAGCTCTGGCAGGGTTGGAGCGGAAAACCCCTCCTCAAGGCTATGTATGTCACAGATGCAAGGTGCCTGGTATGCATTTCTAAACCTTTTTTTTTTCCCTTTAATCTACCTCTGCTGACAGATGCTGGATAGTAATGTCAGTATGCTTAGCTTGCTTATTTCTTTTAACTTTTATGTAGGACATTTTATTCAGCACTGCCCCACAAATGGTGATCCAAATTATGACATCAAAAGAGTTAAACAACCTACTGGTATTCCAAGATCCATGCTGATGGTAAACCCACAAGGTTCCTATGCTCTACCAAATGGTTCAGTGGCTGTCTTGAAGCCAAATGAGTGAGTACATATTGATTCTGCTTGTCCATTCTGTTATATGTAGGCATAAAATTATGTTTCACCTTTTCATTGCAAACAGGGCTGCTTTTGAGAAAGAAATAGAAGGGTTGCCATCAACACGTTCTGTTGGGGATCTACCACCTGAGCTCCACTGCCCCTTGTGCAATGATGTGATGAAAGATGCTGTACTGACAAGCAAATGTTGTTTTAAAAGCTTCTGTGACAAATGTCAGTTTTTCATGCACCTCTATCAGTCAGTTTTTAGAGATTGAGTATCATACTTATGTTTTTCTAGTTTATAGTTGCTCATTAAGCTTGTAAAGAACACTTTAGATGATTTAATCTCTTCTCTGCCATATCTTGCCCTGAAGTATTGTATGAATAAATATCTCAGATGAAGTTATGTAATATCATTCTGAAAATTCTTTTCAGGTATTAGGGACTATATTATCTCCAAGTCCATGTGCATATGTGGTGCAACAAATATTCTTGCAGATGATCTTTTACCAAATAAGACCCTAAGAGATACTATTAATCGGATATTGGAGTCAGGCAATAGCAGTGCTGATAATGATGGGAGCACTTTTCAAGTTCAAGGTTATTGAAACTATTATGATGTGACACTTACTTGGACTATCACTGGTTATCAATATGTGCATTGTTTATTTCCTTGATTTTAACTTTTTCAGATATGGAGTCTGCTCGTTGTCCACAGCCAAAGCTTCCATCCCCAACCTCATCTGCGGCATCTAAGGGAGAACCAAAGGTTTCACCTGTTAGTGAAGGAACGCCAAATGTACAGGAAAGAGTTGATGACAAAAAGGCTGTTTCTGCTCCACCACAGACATTAGAGCAAGTAAAGGTCACCAGAGTTGCTGATGTATCTGAAGCTACACGTGAGTCGATGAGTGTAAAGGAACCAGCCTCACAAGGGAGTGCTCAGCTTGTTGAGGAAGAAGTTCAGCAAAAGATGGTTCCTACTGAGGCAGGTAATGTAGATTGCTTCTGTGTCCTCGTTTTTTTTTTTTTTTTGGGGTGGGGTGGGGGGAGGGAGGAGGAGGAGGGAAGGGGGGGTGTGGTTAGGGCAAGATAATAAAGCACCTATGCTTAGAGCAGCAATAATCTATTTTCTTTGAGGACAATCTCATTTGTATTTTTAACTTTGCAGGAAAGAAAAAGAAAAAGAAGAAAGTCCGCTTGCCTGCAAACGGTAAATCTGCTGTCCTGCATGCTACCTATATATCTATGTTTGAATTTATGACATGTATCTATATTTTTTCTCCCCCTAGATTTCGCTTTGCATGCTGCTGGAACATTTAGTGGACAAGGACAATACAGAGGCTTTTGCCTCTATTTATATTATTTGTAACAATGTCAACTTATTTTTATTTCTTGCAGATTTGCAGTGGAAAACCCCATATGACCTTGCGGCTGATAACTACATGATGCCAATGGGCCCAGCTCCTGGCTATAATTCATACTGGAATGGCATGCAACCTGGTATGGACGGATTTATGGCACCATATGGTGGTCCGATGCAAATGATGGGTTACGGTCTAGGCCCCTTGGACATGCCATTTGCAGCTGGTCTGCCTCAAGACCCCTTTGGCATGCAGGGTTACATGATGCCTGTTGTTCCACCTCATAGGTATGTAAATAGCTTTTTTCATTTATCAAAATTTGGCACTATCTGAATCCGAGTGTTCCCTCCTTGTTTCTCTCTCTCTCTCTCTCTCACACACACACACATGCTTAGGGCATAACTTGTTGGTGCTGAGGGAGGGGGTTGAAGGTTGTAGGGTGTAGACTTGTAGTGAATGTGGTTGCATGTTTGTCTTCTTGTATAATTAGATACATTGTTCTTTAGAAAGCCAAATTGTTACATATTTTTGAATGTGTTTAGGGATCTTGCTGAGTTCAGTATGGGGATGAATGTTCCAACTCCAGTTATGAGTAGGGAGGAGTTTGAAGCTCGGAAAGCTGATCTGAGGAGGAAGCGTGAAAACGAAAGACGTAGTGAAAGGTAAAAATGGAATTACTCTTGGGTGGCTATTTCATGTTTTTCTGATATGGATGGTTAAGAAGTTTGACTCACTTTTAACTTAATAAGTCAAATATTTGTTACCACTATAAGATAACAGTTTTTCAGACATTATCATATGTCTACTGAATCTTTCTTAAGTTTTGTGTGTTGGATCAACCTCCTCCACATCTTTAGTATTTCACCAGTGTGTTACGATTATGCTTCAGCACATTTTTGGTCTCTGACAGTGGAACAATAGGGTTTTATTTATAATTTGTAGAGTGACGTTATTACCCTTCGTTTCCTCTGTTAATAAAGGACAAGGGTAGTATGTTAATTTTAGTAAAATATTTGCAAAGCTTTGCTTTACACAAGATATATTCTTAAAGTTATGAATGGATGACCAATGTTATCATGGCTCTTGTTGCTTGTAATTTTATGGGGTTCTTTTAGACTTCTTCTGTATTTTGTTTCTCATTGTTTGTTAATGAGTTTGTTTCCTTAATGAAACAGGGAGTTCTCCAAAGATCGAGAATTTGGTAGGGAAGTAAGCAGTGTTGGGGATGTTTCTTCCATGAAATCAAAAACCGTATGTGATTTTCATTGTCTTAATTTGCCCTTCTTTTTCTGTGGACTTCCATACGTTATTTACATTTTTGGGTTTTTTCTACCAAAAATTTGGCCAGAAACCTGAAACCTGAAGCTCAGAAAGGAACAAAAAAAGAACACTGATTGCACTAGATAATCTCATTTACTGTTTTGGTTTCTTAAATTATAGTAGTCTGTGGCAATGAATTGGGCTTGTTTTATCAAGTGATACTCTGGTTTATCATGAAATGGCTGAGGGAGTGTGCCCACGGATCACCATAATTCTGTGATCAACAATCACCAATTGGTTTAACCAAGTCATACATAGAGCTGCATTGCTGCACTACATGGTAATGGTGTAGTGCTGTTGTTAAATTTTCATGCTCTCAGGGTTGGAGCTATAGTTTGTGATCATTTTCAGATTATGGTTTTTGGACATTCTTTGAACCATAAATCAGATTTAAATCATTTAACACCCTAGATTTTTCTTCGTGTTTTGGGCTGAAATTGGGTGAACTCTGAAGTTTTTGTTGATCCATTGAAGATCATAGTTGATTTTTCTGGTTGTAATGGTTTTTCCATTGGTAATTATTGTTCACTGATGAGGGTGGAGTATATAGGTTCAAATTTAAGATTCCTAATTTTTTGATATATGATTTTAGTAACTAATATTTGGAATGTGGTCTCTCCTGTATTAGTCTCTTCTTCTAAATAAATTATGGGAGTAGTGACAGCTTTGAACATAAAACAATATGCGCTTATTTGCGCTGTCAGTATTTTACCATCTAGTGCTGTGGCAATTTGATATTTTTATTTGGGGAGTTACAATGGGTGATGCCAGTGGGAGATTTTACTGAGGTTCTCATTTGAGGTGCAGCTAAAGGATCTTGTAGCATATTATTTTCTGGCAACGATTATTTTTGCCGTAGTAGCAACAACTATTTGGGATACCTTACTGCCCTTGGCTACCCGTAGTAGCAATAACCGTTGAGAGGAACACGGGGTTTGGATTGATTTTTTTTTTTTTTTTGGGGGGGGGGGAGGGATGTGGGGTTCGGAAGTTGGAGTAAGGGTGATGAACATGAGTGGGTGTGGGCCACTGCCCCTCATGCAAAACAAAAACAAAGCTGCTCCAATGGAGTACTGTAGTAATGCTTTGTATCTTTGACAAAACAAAAATCGTGTGTGTTGAACTTGGCATGTTGTTTTGCTTGGTTGATTCCATGATTTCTAAATGGAGTTAATGTAACTTGTTAGAATGAATAATTTTAATTTTTCTGAAGTTTAAAGGATTAATTATGAGTAAATTGCTGGAAGGAGCAAATGTATGGCAACAGATTTAAAAATTGTGATTTTCGAATAGCTAGAATGCACAAATAGTGCTTAACATATGAAGACTCTGCATGTGGGACATCTATATATGTTTAAAATTTATATGCTTGCTGTGTGGCTAAGAAAACTAAAGGATAAAAAAATTGCGCCATCCAAAATTGTCCTCCAAGCCACTCTTAAGCTGTCTTTCTTTAATTGAATTTATATGGGTGATCATATTTCTATCCTATGTAAGTGTCAATATATATAGAAAGACTGTCAAAAATACAATCGGTGTGGCTATGTACCTTAAAATAAAATTATTATTATTTGTAATTATAATGTGTCATTGCAATGAACTGATTAAATATTGTTGTGGTGTCAAAAGAGGAATGCTGAAAAAAAAAAAGTACATGGATCTAACTTCTAACAGTAGGCCTTTTCTATTTTGTGCAGAAATCACTTCCACCACCTTTGAGTAGCGACTACCACCATCCTCACTGTCACCGTTTGGAGCGCCTCTCGCCAGATCGATCTCCATGTGAGGTGAACCCTCCGCACCCTTCCAAGAGAAAATCTGACCACCATTCTGATCGTGAACGCGAACGTGACTATGATCACGACCGTGACCACCGGGATCACCGCGATCGAGAAAGAGGCCGCGACCATGAGGTTGATCGCCCCCATCACCATCGCCATCACCATCACCGGTCAGAATCCTCATCCCGAATGTCATCAGAACCGGTGACCAAAACCTCCTCAACTGCACCATCAGCTGCTGCCACAGGCATGGACCGCAAGCAGAAGGCCAGCGTCTTCTCCCGCATAAGCTTCCCCGCTGAGGAAGAAGTCACCAAGAAGAGGAAGGTCTCCGCCTCTGCCACAACTGAAGCCGCCAGTGCCACCACCACTGCATCTTCGGCACACCACAAGGCAGTGTCCAAAGGCTACTACGAAGGTAGGAAGAGCAGCACCGTCACGGAGTACGAGTCCAGCGACGATGAGCGGCATTTTAAGCGAAGGCCGTCAAGGTACAAGCTGTCCCTCTGTCTAGTTTAAGATGAAATATTATAGTCTTCTTTCATTCTCTGCTCAAAATCTTTTCTGGGTCTACTTAACTAATAATGAATCTGCATTACAGACACGGTTAAGAATTAAAATCCATTTCCCTTCCTCAGTTATTGTTTTTATCACTGATAATTCAGATGACTATATGATACTATGTGCTATATTTCTATTATGTTTTCTAGAAATCTATACGGTATTTTTTTATGCATTTTTTGTCTTGTCTGATTGGACTTGTATAACTAATAATCATGTTTGAGTATTACAATATGATAACTAGTGCAATTATTTGATTTTAAGTAAATATCTTTCGTGTGCTCTTAATGATTAAATTTGCTTACCTTTTTTATATCTGTTTATTCTTTCACATTCTTGCTTGTCTTTTAGTCTATGGTGCATCTGGGAGTCATCCTTTGATTTAACCAGATGGTGATGATGCAACAACTTGAAAGTATTCCTGTGTTTGGTGTTCTGAATTAGACATTATAAGATAAACTAATACTATGCATTATGATCTTATTTGTTATTTGGTACACATAACGTATTGTATATGTTTATCTATCATAACCCCCCTAATGTATCAAAATGATGGATAACTTAATCAAGCCTAGAGAGGTCATATTAGGTCTAATTAGTTTTTGATGTATATAGACTCTTTCACTCTTTGTATTTTTATATATTTTATTAAAATAAAAATAATTATTGAACAAATAATAAAAAATAATAATAATATATAAATAAAAATAATATTATTTAATAATATTAATTTTAAGAAATAATAGTTAATATAAAATAACTATTAACAGTAATATAAAAACTATAAATAATAATCCATTATAAAAATATATTAATAATAATAAATAATATAAATAATTATTAAAAAAATAATTATGAAAAATAAAAATATTATCAAAAGTAATGAAATAAATAATTATATTATATTTATATATAATATAAACAAAAAATAATTAAAATAATAAATATTTGAATAATTATATTAATTTTAAAATTTTTAATTATATAATTAATAAAAATTATATTTTATTATAATATTTTTTTTCTTGTTATATTTCATATAATACTACATCTTATACAATAACATATCAAACATTGTCACTAAACATTGCATAGTATTAAAATTATAGTTGTCAGGGTTGACTGTTTTGGCATAATGATATGATATATGATATGTATATTTATATATATACATAACGCAAAACAAACCATATTAACATGATGTGATATGTGGGTGATCAGCAAAAGAGGTGAACAAGCTAGTGTTGGAGAAAATAATAGAAATAATATCTAAATGCTGTTATTTCCTTTATATAATAGTTGTCTGAGAGCAAAAGTTGCATTCTTATACTCTAAACATAAATGCTTCATTGTCAAAACAGGATATAGCAGCAGCTTGTGAACAGAAGAGGACAGTTATGTCATCAAGCAATGGCCGCACCAAGTTACCTAATGGAATATAATGGAGTGAATGGACGCTCACCAATACTGAAAGCACACCAAGACGGAAATGACTTCATATCATCCAATGGATCCTTAAATGGTGTATATATATATATAGACACACACACCAATGGCAATGGTTTGCATGTGGATGGCAGTTGTTACTCAGTCTTCTGCGTTTGCTACTTAACAATAATCCTGGTATAATTCTCTGCACGGACATTCTGGTTGTGTCCTCGGTTTCCCTGTACAGTTAGTGAGTTGGATAGATCTTTTAGCTCACTGTGGACTTTGTCTCCAGCATAAAAACAAAATTTGAGTTAACAGCTTGTGTTCCCTCGTACAGTTGTGCTTATGGTGTGGCAGTTGCAGCCACCATTGATTTGACACAGTTTTTGGTCAGAGCATTGGCCAGAACTGCACACTTTTGTCATGCCAAATATTTGGCCTTTGGTGGCTTTCCAGTGCTTTTTAGACAGGCTAAAGGTGTAAAATTACTTTCAATCAAGTGTCTTATTTTCTACGTGCATAATGGAAACTCTTTACTTCTATCCCAAAAAAAATGTATACTGTTTACTTATGACGTTGAAGTTGAATTTAGTTTGGTGACACATGCTTTGATCTTTCTCATTTGGAATTTGAATTCGACCAGTTGAAGTTTCGAGAGACCCCTGAACGCGCTCCCCACTAGTGTAACAACCAACAAAAACAAAACCAATGCAAAAGTAAGAGCTTGTAAGACGGCTAGAAATCTGAAGGGCAAAGGAAGAGATTGGTTTTTTGGGTCTAAAAAGAGATGTTAGTTGAATAGAATAATGACGTTGCCTCACCTGTTATGCAAAGCAAATGAAAAAAAATTGTGATAGTTTTATATATAAGAATATGAAGAAATACCCTCTTTTCTGATTGTATACGGTATCAAATGAATGATGTTTTGTTTATTTCTTCAATCCCAAATACATAGCCCTTAAGGTTAAGGTGATTAGTTGGCAAGTCTGGCTGATCCTTGTGTACGAGATTCAGTACATCAAGTATTCCTTTTTTTTTTTTTGTTTTTGTTTTTCCTCCATGTGTATGAGTTTCAGAACATCAAGTATTTGTGTGTAAGGCTCTATTGTGATTTACTTCACAAGGTATATCACATACCCTTTCATCTAAAAGTGAAGATATGAGGGTTTACAGGTATAATCAAAGGCCTATGATGCATTGTAAGAACATCTATAACTCCTGCTGCAAGAACGTTTGCTCTCGCACCCTCCTCTCCGATCTCATCTCTTGCAGTGGCGGTGGCGGCTGGGACGCCCTACACAAGCTCACCCCCTACTGACTAGGCCTCCTCGACACCTCCAACTTCGGCCTCCATCGCAAGCTCGGCTTGACCACCCCATCACCCCCACCCCCCATCCCCACCCCTCCCATTATTCCCTCCAATGACGTCTTTTCCTCCGCAAGAACATATGCTTTTGCACCCTCCTTTCCAATCTCATCTCTTGTGGCAGTGGTAGCGGTGGCTGGGCCTCTTACCGACCTCTTCCTCGACACCTTCGACTTCGGCCTCCACCGTGAGCTCGGCCTCGACCACCCCCTCACCCCCATCCTCACCACCATCGTCACCACCACCCCTCCCATTATTCCCTCTGACGATGTTGTTTGCTCCGCCTTTCAAATTCAATATCACTCTTATTGGTCCCTCTTGGATGACCTCTACTACAACACCGTTTATGATACCTTCGAGTCTGAATCCTAAGATGGGCGAGGAGGTCGGAGGTAGCAGATCTGTGGGGAGTTAGAGATTGGGAGTGAAGGTGCTGGGAGAAAGAAAAAATTACAGTGCATCACAGGCCTTTGGTTGCATCCGTAAACCCTCATATCTTCACCTTTGGATCAGACGGTGTGTGATACACCTTGTAAAGTAAGGTGTAATGGAACCTTATCCCAAGTATCTACATAGTTTTTATTGACTAGCATCAAATATCTACATTGACATCATGCGAATAGCAAAATTTGGAATGTTTTGTAAGTTACTAATTATGTATTGGACTTTCTGTAAAGGTTTAGGATGTCTCAAGATGTAGACACTTTTACTTATGTGTCAAGTCTAAACCAGGCAGCCACAAATCTCTAACGGCCATTTTTGTGATCTTCATCCAGCATTGCATTTAGTTGATTAAAACATAAGCCATTTAGGCCACATACCCCCCGCCCCCCAAAAACACAAAAAAAAAGGTTCTTTGGGCAGTAGCGATCAAGGCCAAGACAAACTGGCAAATCAATAGCCTTGTTAGCAACCACATCACGGGTTCGACTTTCAAACACTAACCTTCCTCCTAATCCCCAAAATCCCCTTTCCCCTAGATATGAAAATAAATAAATAAAAATTCGAGCAATAGATGTTTGGTTCCTTTCTTGGTGGGCAAAGTTCTCCACGTTCACACCATATACAGATTGCACAAATGCCAAAAACTGTCTGAAGTGAATTGGACCCCATTTAATTTCTTATTTTCCTAACTAAGCTCTTAATGTTCTTCTTGTGAAAAAAAAAAAAAAGGCTCATAATGCTCTTGCCTCTTGGGGCTTTCCTTTCGAGAAATTCTTGGGGTACTCTTAGAGTGCCACATAGGATAATACTCACTCCATTCGTTGCATGCCAATTCAACATATTTTTGTAGGGGGATCTACCATTAACATACAAAATATCTATATACTCTTGGAGAAAATGCTTTTTCTAGGGATGTGCATGGGTACGGGTCAACCTGCGAACCCGAAGACTTAACCCGACTCATGTGCAAAAAAATCGGTTTTGGTCGGGTAATCGGGTCTAATTGGGTAAAACCCAATTGACTCGTTTAATATTCGGTTCAGGTAATAGGTTTAAAAATCAAACCTGTTACCCGACCCAACTCGAACCCTAACCCTAACCCCAACTTTTTTTTTTTTAATAAATAATGACTCATTCACTTATATATATTAATATACACAAATATAATTATAAATATTGACTTTTAGGCTCTGTTAATATATTAGTGTATAATTAGATTTATTGATGATTGATATTGTATAATGTATGATGTATAATATATTTCATGGTTATGATTATGGAATTATTAATTATGTATGTAATTTTTTTTAAATATATTTGATTATATTCAGATTTCAAAAACACAATTTAAAGGTTTCAAAATGTTACAAAATAGGGTGTTCCAATATATTTTTCACCCACAAAAAAAAAAAAAAAAATAGAAGTTGATTGCCTACCTAAATACTTGAATATTTTTCATATTTTCTTTAAAAGATAAGTTTCAATATATTCCTCCACATAATAGGGTGTTCAGGTTGGGGGTAAAAAATGCCAAAAACCTGACCTGACCCGACCCGATTATGTTTGATTGGTTTGGGTATTTTTTTTCCCCTAAACCCAACCCGACCCGACCCGACCCGACCCATGCACACCCCTAGCTTTTTCTACCTTTAGATGAATCTTAACTATAAATGAAAAAAATGTGAAAGAGAAAATATATTTAAAAATTACATACATGGTTTAGGTGTTATGTGGAGGAAGAAATGTTTTACTTTCTAGAGTAAGGCAGAACAACTTCCACTATCACACATATTTTGTGCATTTTTATTTTTCAAACATAAAATTTATAATAGCATAGATATGCATATTAGTGGTGCGTCCTCCCACAAACATATGTTGAATTGGCATATGCAATGAATGAAGTGAGTATTATCTTATGTGCCACTCTAGGAGCACACTTTCCTAAATGTGAATGCAACTACCACCATGATTATCCGTAAGAGTGTAACATGTTTTTGTAACTTAGCTTTCACACAGAACAACTTTATAGCAAAAGCTTTGACATTTTAAGTTTGGTGGTTTCTATGGTACCTCTTCAATTTGAAGGGCTTTGAAACTCTTTCTATTTGGTCACATAATTTTTGACCATGTAGTTAGTAATTGTCCACTTAGATACTACATTCAATATTTTATTTTTTAATTTTAACCCCTTTAACTTCTTTTTTTTAGGTTACAATTTGCCCCAATTCTATATAAAAATTTCAAAATTTATCAAATCAGATTACTTATTCTAATTCTCTGATATCTAAACAAATTTTTTTCTTAAAATTTGAAAAACTCTAACTAAAATTCTATGAACCCTAAATCCTCTCTCAAATCAAGAACCCTAAATTTTCCAATCTCCCTTGATCATCCTCATTGGAACCTTCTTGGCTAACCTCACCATTAACTTTATGCTTTCGATGCCCTTATTCCTAGCCACCAAGTACGGCACCCAACTCTTTCGCTATCTTCTTCATTGCCCTCTCATGCTTTTGCACATCGAACTAATGCAAAATTGAAGAGCATCTCAAACCACAAAAATGCCAATAAGACAAAAGAACTGATTAATTGCTTTTTGGGTATAAGTAATATGTCATGTAAATAGTCCAAAATAAATTGCATGCCAACAGGGCTTTTGTCAAGTGATAACAAATCATTTGTATTCCCTAACCATAAGCTAAGCCACTAGGTGAGAACATGGGAAGCCAAAGCATTTTATCAACCACCAACTATGAAAAGTGCGGAGCTCGTTATTTATGGTATATAATTATTTTATATATTTTTCTGTTATAATTTTTGGCACAAAATTGGCCAAGTAGGAGTATTGAGAATCATTGGACTTGTTAAGTTTTGAGGCCTAGCCGAGCAGGGGTTAGCCAAGGAAGGGTATTTGTTGAATAATTAATCACACTTCGACTGAGCTAATTATACTATATTGGCAGCCGACCGAGGGAGACAAGCTTCAAGCCTTTGCTCACTAAGTAAGACCATGTACTTAGAACTAGACTTCGGCCAAGATGTACATGGCAAGGTGTCAAATAATGTTGAATGGGGAATGAACTAAAAAATTAAAGTGAAAAGTTGAGGGTAGTTACTAGCGGTTGATTTGGTCAAGCATGAAGCATCATTGGAGAGGACATTTTCCTATAAATAGGAGAAGACCCACCAATTGAAGGGGATCCTCAAAAAACACACAACACCAGACTTATTTTACTTGTTTTTAGTCCTTTATATTTATCTTTTAAGCTTTTAGCCTTTACTTTCCTTTACTATTCAATTTACTTTACTTATCTAGCATTGTTACTTTATCATCTTTCCTCTTGGATTGTAATTGGGTCTCATGGAATCTCTATTGTACTTCCTCTATTTCAATATATCTGTCAGTTTGACCAAAGTGGTACATTCTTAAATCGGTATATCTGGATACAAAATTGTATCCACATACATCAATTTAAGAATGTACCACTTTGGTCAAACTAGTAGATATATTGAAACAGAAGGAGTAACTTGTTTAATTATTAATAGAATCCTACCTATTCTTCTCATTATATCTTTGGTCTTGGTTTCCTTTAATTGATCTTAGCCAAGTGCTTATTATTAAGTAACTTGGAAACCCATATCTAAGGAGTAGATATCCTTCCTTAGAGTAATTGTTTAATTCTTGGAATTGAGAGGGCTAACCCAAAGCTAGCTGATTTCAAGGTCTAGTATGCTTAGCACCCAATTCAACAGTAACTTAGCTGAATATAGTTCAACATATTTTTGGCACGCCTAGTGGGACCCCAATAGATCAATTAACAAAAATTCCAAGACCAGGAAAATTTATTATGCCAAATCCACAACCACCACTAAAGTAGACCGGCTAGAAAGCTAGCAGACTACAGGTGACCATATGGGTTGTACCTTGTACCCCTCCAAGAGGCGTAGGCTCACAGCTTCCACAGGGTGCCGTGAGTCAGCCACTGGCAAACTCGGTTGCTTCTTCTTCTAACAATGCCTAATTGACATCGACTGGGGCAAATAAAACCCGACTGATTGTTATGACTACATTATTTATTCATGAACAAATAGATTTGGGGTTAAATGACTTAATGTTAGAATTATCAAAACAATTAGCTAATATTGTTAAGCTGATGGCACATAATAAAATCCAAATGGCTCAACAAAAAATCAATTTTGTAAGGAAAACTTGGCTATGTCAGCAAATAGGGAAATTCCAACCATGGTTGGTGGATCGGCCAATCAAACTGGGGGGCAGGTTTCTCAATCGCCTAATTTACAATATGGCCAAGTTAATATAGCTCAAAGGCCCCCCAAATAACCCTAGAAACATCAGTTTGTCATTATTTTCCTCTGGCCAAAATGGTAATTCATGGCAAATAGCCATAATGGGTAGTTTTGCTGAAAATGGGAATGTGAATCCGAAGATAAGAAGTTCCTAAAACAGAAGAAGAATGGAATGCTGAAGACTTGAAGAAAGTTGAGCAAAATGCCAAAGCTATAAACATGATGCATCGTGCTATTAGCTTTAAGGAATATAGAAAAATCTCATGATACAAAATAACGAAGGAAATGTGGGATAAACTTGAAATCACTCATGAAAGAACATAGCAAATAAGGCAAACAAAGACTGACATGCTCACTCATGAGTGTGAACTCTTTCACATGAAAGAGGATGAGAAAATTGATGACATGTTTAAGAGGTTGTCAGTCATTGCTAAGAATCTTGATGTTCTTGGCAAAACTCTGACTGATGAATTCGAAGAACTTGTGAGAAAAGTTCTTAGAAGTCCCACAAGACTGTGGCTATCAAAGATCTTGGCTATACAAAAAGGAAGAGACATTAGCACTCTTACCTATGATGAACTTAGAGGAAATCTCATTGCATATGAGACTACTCATTTGAGAAATGAAGTTGGAGACAAAAAGAAAAAGTCTTCAGCTCTCAAATCTCAAGAAGAGGTAGACTTTGAATCTAAAAATGAAACTGATCTAAGTGATATGATTGCACTTTGATCAAGAAGAATAGCTAGAATGATGAAGAAAAAAGGAAAGCCAAAGAAAGGCCAAACCTCACGAAAAGAAAGCAACAAGAACAAATCAAGTAACAAAGATGATGATACTTGTTTCGGCTGTAACAAGCAAGGACACTTCAAGAGTGAATGTCCAAAGCTTAAAAAGGACGCAAAGAAGAAGAAAGCCTTAATGTCAATATGGGAAGATATTGAAAATGAATGTTCTGATAGAGATGATGATGAAGCTGAGGAAGTCGCAAACCTTTGCTTCATGGCAAATCAAGAAGACGAGGTATCTCCCTATCATGTGAGCTATGTTGAATTGCTAAATGCCTTTGATGATCTGCTTATTGACTCTGAAATGATGTTATCTAAGTATGCGAATTTAACAAAACAAAATGAGTTACTTGCAAATGAAATTAATATGCTCAAAAGTAAACTTGTTGTTTTTTAAAATAAGGAGTCAACTTCTTTAGATCTTAAAACTGAAAATGATTTATTGCATGAAAAGGTTGAAAGGTTAACTAAGAATTTAGCCAACTTTGTTCAAGGAAGAGATAACTTGGACAAATTGCTAAGTCAACAAAGATGTGGTTTTAACAAGACCGGTCTTCAATAAGAAAATGAACAAAATAAATATTATAAGAACTTGTTTGACAAATCAAAAGATAAAGGAAAATAAAAGATCCAAGAAAATTCATGCTAAAAAAAAGAAGAATAATATCACCAAAAAAAAATCGAATCAAGTTTGTTATAATTGTACAAAGAAAGGACACATGTCTAATGTATGCCCATATTATTGGAAATTGATTGGTGATAAACATTATCTTCTAGCTTCTGATTCTAACACTCAGGATCCAAAAAAATTTGAATACCTAAGTCACAAAATTCTTTGAGTGCAATTTTGCTTGAAGTCTAAGAAGCCAGAAGTGGCTATTTGGTACCTTGATAGTGGTTGTTTGAGGCACATGACTGGAAATCCATCAATGTTCAAGCAGTTGCAAAGATATGATGGAGATCATGTAACTTTTGATGACAATGCTACTAGAAAAATCATTGGCATAGGTAAAATTGGTAAAGTTCTTTTTACTATTTACTACTATTGATGATGTTTATTTGGTCGATGGATAAAAGCATAATTTGTTAAGCATTAGTCAACTATGTGATAAAGGTTACCAAGTTATGTTTTAAACATCCAATTGCATCATTCATGAAAAACATGACAACCATGTACTTTATGTTGACCAAAGATGTGGAAATGTCTATGACATAACCTTGGAGGACTTAAATAATCAAGATGTTAGATGTTTTGCATCCTTTGGGAATGAAAAGTGGCTATGGCATAGAAGGCTTGGTCATGCTAGCATGTACCAAATATCCAAGCTACTAAAAAAAGGACTTAATTAGAGGAGTTCCTAAGACAAAGTTTGATCAAGATCTTATTTGTGATCCATGTCAAAGGGCAAACAAACAAAAAGCTCTTTTAAACCCAAAGATGTTGTGTTTACAACTAGACCACTTGAACTCTTGCATCTTGATCTATTTGGTCCAACTAAGACACAAAGCTTTGGTGGCAAAAGGTATGTAATGGTTATCATGGATGATTATTCTAGATTTGGATGAGTTTTATTTCTTGCTCATAAAGATGAAGCTTTTGACATGTTCAAAAAATTTTGCAAAAGAATTCAAAACGAGAAAGACACTTCTATCATTTTTGTTAGAAGTGATCATGGAAAAGAATTTGAAAATCAACATTTTGAATATTTTTGTGAAGAAAATGGTATCTCACACAATTTTCTTGTCCAAGGACTTTGTAACAAAATGGAGTAGTTTAAAGAAGAAATACATCATTGCAAGAGATGGCGAGAGCCATGCTTTGTGAAAATGATTTACCAAAATTCTTGTGGGCTGAAGCTGTAAACATAGCTTGTTATGTTTTAAATCGAGCTTTGATAAAACCTATTTTAAAGAAAACTACTTATGAGGTTTAGAGTGGAATTAAACCAACTCTTCATTATTTTCATGTCTTTGGATGCAAATGTTTCATTCTTAACAAGGATAATTTTGGTAAATTTGATGCTAAGACATATGATGGCATATTCACTGGTTATTCTACTAGGAGCAAAGCATATAGAGCATACATTCCTTACTCTAGAATTATTTTTGAAACTAATCCAAATGATGAAAGAAATAGTGGATCTATAGAAAATGATAATGCAAATCAACCTAGAACCAAACAAAATACAACAAAGATGACATCTACGCAAAATCAAGAAAATCCACCGGTAGACAATTAGAACTCTAGTTTAAAGAAACTAGATTCTTCTTTAGAGAAGTCCAACAATTATGAACTTGCTTCTATGACACATTCTAAGACTCCAAAAAGAAGCAAACCAAGAGAATGGAAATCATCTAGTTCATTTCCTCATGAATTCATTATTGGAGATCGGTCACAAAGAATAAGAACTAGATTGTAACACCCTACCAATTATAATACTATGCTTAAGTCATAATGTTATACTCGGTAGTTTGCCATATATTACTAACTCTCATTTAGTTTACCTTTAGATTCCTAATTCGGCGAAGTTAATTTTAATTGGGCATGGATTATTGGCTTCGTTTTATTTACGTGGTGTTTATCTGCTGGTCAAGTTGCATATCATATAGAGTGCATCGCAATATAAGGAAATATAAATGGTACATATAGAAATTTCTTAGTAATTAATCACAATACTTCTCACATATATATATAAACATCAACTCATGCATTCATACATGTAAGTACTGAGTACATCAAATAGGACCATCAAAACAAAAGGGGACTCGGTCCATGTCTGTGAACATCGGCACAATATAGGTCCTTAGAAGGACATTTCAACTGATGTGGATACACGAGAAAACCAAAAAAGAAACTGTGCCTATGGCCCAAGGTCATATAAAAGATGTCCAAAAGAGGACCACACTATACAAACTACGGTCTTTAGGGTCTGATCGCTCCACTAGTCGCACTCCAATGAGAGGAATCCATTCGGTATGATGTCTATGGATCCAGTGGTGGCTGGTGCGTGATCGTCACCTGGTGCTGATGATGAAGACGAGGAAGAATCCATCCACTTTGATGGATCACTCTCAAAAGATATAGGATGTACAGGCAGGGGTGATGCAGCGGGTGGCTGTGCCCAGTAAGGCAATATTGGACAAGGGTGAGCCATATATGGAGGTAACCCTAGAAACGGAGCAGTTGGGTCAAAAAGGGGGCTAAGGACCGGTACAACAAAAGCCCATTGGAAAAATATGTACAGATGGACTCAGAGGTAGCAATCAGGTAAAGAGAATCTAAAACGCGATCATAGCGCCATTGCCACCCTAGCACCTCAACGAAGAAAACTATGGCTGCTATCACCATCATCTGAGAATGACACAGACATATAATAGGATGAGAATTTAGAAAATTCTCAGTAAGATTCCCTAACTAGCACACACTGACATCGCAATCATTCCTATTTGCTTCGGCTTAGTTAAATTATGTAAAAATATGATCAATAAAGTGAATGCCTCAATTCATAAGTGTTAAAAAGTGGTCCAAAGCAAGGTTCTATTTTACTCATAGAACTAATTAAATTGAAAAGAACATATATGATAAACAGAGTAAATATTATGGAGAATAATTTGAAATTCAAATTAGACTATAACTAATCATATAATATGCATAAGGAAGTACAAATAAGAATTTAATGCATATGCACTTTACTTTTTATCCTTCTTGACTCGTATCATAATTTCCCATACTTGGTCCCCTGAGAGTTTTTGGCCATATAACTCCTAGGTAATAGTCTGTTTCACAAAATCGAACTCGTTCCTATATAGGACCGTCGGGTTTACTTTCCCCGACTCTCCCATCGATTTATTCCCCTTAATTCATTTTCGGGGCTGGCCCAAATAATATGGAAACGTTATGTTTCTCATGATTCATGTGCTTATGAAAAATCAAATTTGAGAGACTTAAAACCAGCATTCATCATTCATATGTAGTCTGCTAAAAATTCAGTAGTATAATGGCTTAAAATAAGGCCTCCCAAAATGCAATAGAGATTTACAGCTAGCCAGTCAAATATCAAAACCATCAGAAGCATATGACAACATTATAGTAGTTTAATAGGAAATATAAATCAATACTTTTAATCATTGATTATCCATGGTTCAAGAAGCTCCAACTACTTGAAATTTGTCAAGGCAGTTTAACATTCTTAAATCTGTCCTGTTTGGTGAGTTGCATTGTAATTTCATTTTAACTCATCTAAATTTGAAAATTTAATATGTTGTGGCATCATGAGTCTATTTTCATTTCTTTTTAGGCCCACTAAGTTTTGATGAGTATAAATTGAGTTATTGATACTTTGCTCAAGACTTCCTTATTGTTGGATAAATTGAGCACTTAAATATAAAAATTCACTAAAAATAAATTTTTCACTAATTTTATCTGAAATTTATATTTAAATAAAACTAATTGAACAATCTTTCAATTCCCACAAGTTTCATTTCGAATGGGCATGTAGAGCTCAAGTTATGGACTCCTAAAGTAGGTTGTTTTGTAATGCTTGTCTCAACTCAAGCAGGACATAGGATTACTTTGAAAAATTTGTGGGACCAATATACTTAAGATATGAATCTAAATTTAAAAATTTAACATGTTGTGGCATTATGAGTCTATTTTCATTTCTATTTGGGCCCACTAAGTTTTGATGAGTATAAATTGAGTTATTGACATTTTACTCAAGACTTCCTTATTGTTGGACAAATTGAGCACTTAAATGTAAAAATTCACTAAAAATAAAATTTTCACTAATTTTATCTAAAATTTATATATAAATAAAGCTAATTGAACCATCTTTCAATTCCCACAAGTTTCATTTTGAATGGGCAAATAGCGCTCAAGTTATGGACTCCTAAAGTAGGTTGTTTTGTAATGCTTGTCTTAACCCAAGTAGACATAGGATTACTTTGAAAAATTTCTGGGAGCAATGTACTTAAAATATGAATCTCAAATTTTTATAACATGTATGTGTTAGCTTTCTAAAGAAATTGGGTGCACTCAATTTGAAGTTGTATAGGACGAGTTATGCTTTTCACAACTCATACTGGTTAGAACAATGGATAGGATTCAAGAGGTTATTTCAAAAATTCATAACTTTCTCATTTTAGGTCCAATAGATTTATAATTTATATGGTTTGAAAGATCTAGATGTCTAGTTTCATTTAAAAATGGTTTCATTAAATTTTGATCTTTATAGGTCAAAACATACCATTCATCGTACGGGTAGGTCATAGGGTTTCAGTTTCCAGTAATCCAGTCTAAGTTTTTTCTTGAGTTTTTGATTAATTCAGCAACCCAAACAAAGAATTTTCATGTTAATTCAATTGAAACAAAATCATATAATCATCATCCAATATCATATTAAAGAAGAACAAAGAAACCCTAACCAACCACATAAACCCTAATATCCAACAAAGTTCAAGAATCCTACCTCAAAGCTTCAGTTGTAGCTAAGAATAAGCGAGTTTGGAGTGGAGGTGTGGAAGTAGGATGAAGGATTAAGGATGAAGAGATGAGATGATGAAGAAAATGAGAGAGAGAGAGAAGTCTGGTTTATGAGGGCCAAATTATGGGGAGAAAATGGGAAACTTTTGTTTTGTGATGAGTCATAAAACAAGGTGACTCACCTAAGGTTGATTGGTGGATTTTCTAGCCAATTTGAATTTCATTTAGCTTCTCATTTGTATAGCTGAAATGGCACTAGCCCAAGGGTTTTTATGGATAAATTTTGGCCACTCAAATTAGAGTCTCTAACTAGTATTTGTGTGATCCTACAGGATAATTTCTACTGACTTGGTTCTTGTATTATACAATACCAAGGTCAACCCAATTTTTCTTAAATTGGCAAAACATTAGTAATGATCTTCATAAAATTTTCTGCATAGTAAATCTAAATATTTCTAACCCTAACATTCATATTTCAACTCTAATTACTTGTATTTCTCTCATGCATGAAATAAATCAATTAATAGTGCGAATTAGACGCACCGTACTTTGGGATATTACATAGATCATCCTTCAAGCAAGGGAATCTTCCATTCTTATCACAAATTGAGCCTAAATCCATAAATGAAACCTTGGAAGATAAAGCTTGGATAGATGCTGTAACACCCTACTAATTTAATGTTATGCTTAAGTCATAGCATGAAATTTGGTAGTCTATGTTACCGTGTTAATACTTTACTTAAATTTCGTGATTAGTATTCCAAAACCGTCAAAACGGCGCGCTGCTATACTATAAGCATAACGAAACTCAACATTTTACCACAACGGATAAGAAATAGTACAATAACATCAACTGTGCACATACATATATATATTTGAAACCACTGTTTTAGTTTCTATACAAAGTTTCCCAGTAGAATACATAAGTGGGCTGATGAACCAAAAAGACAATAATGCCCGTGCCAGTCAAAAAGATCCTAAGGTCCTCAGAGGACATTTCAGAACCTACTGCTAGTCCTACTGTCAAGTCTATGACCCAGAGTTATGTACTATCAAAATAGGGTCATGCTGTACAACATCTCCTGCTAGCTAATCTACCCCGTCAAGTAGCCGTTGGCCATGCTAGGCCCGGCGGGAGAGTACTCTGCACTGGGTCCCGAAGAGGAAGAGGGTGACGAGCCGGTGGCCTCGGAGGGGTCACTCTCTGAACTGAGTGGCACATCGGGGACTGCCTGTGGGGGTGACTCCGGTGCAGGGTCGGCGAGTCTTGCTGTCTTTGAGTGCGGGGAGGAGGAGCTGGAGGTGGGTGCGCCATGTGCAGCGGGACAACAATATAAGGAGTGGCAGGGTCAAAAATAGGATCGTGTAAAGGGACATCACAGTTCATGTTGCTGAAGAGGTAGAGAGGGAAGTTACACGAGCTGGCTATATACAAGGAATCCAACTCTAGATCATGGTGAAGCTGTAAAGCTGGGATCTTAATGAAGAGGTAACTGTGGAGTCCATCGCCAACGTCTGAGAATGATGCGGAAGATACAGAACGAGGTGAGAATTTAAAGAAATTCTTAGTAGGGTTATGTTTAGTGGTTATCTGACGTCACATACATTCTCAGTTGCCTCGGGTTTTATTTAATTGTAAAAACATATGTTTAAATAGAAATAGCCATCTTACTGCGTTCAAGAAAATATCTACTCCGAGGCAAGGTTCAGTTTTACTTTAGAAGACACGAAAACCTAAACAGACTACTAATAAAGATACGTAAAGTAATAAACAGGATAAATAAACAAACAGCAGTAAATAAATATAATAGACAACTGTAAACGTCTTAACATAAATATTCCATGTAATCATGCATTCATATAGTCATGTAGACTTATTCCTAAACATTCCTTCATAAACCTAGCATCATTTTCCAAAACTTTTCATCCTTTTCCATCTCTTGGTCCCTTGGGAGTTTTTGGCCATTTAGACTCCTAGGTAATAGTCTGCTTTTCAGGATCGAGCTCGTTCCTATACAAGAATGCTGGGTTTACTTTCCCGACCTTCCCACTGATCTATTCCCCTTAACTTCTTATCTGGGGCTGGCCCAAGCAGCATGGAACTTTCATAGTAATATGATTCTTATCATAACCTTCATAGTTTTCTTGAAATTGTACATGCATTAATATGTAATTCATGACTTGTGCATGGGTTCACCAAATTTTCGGCAGCATAACGGAACGAGTCCGCTTCCCCATGAATAGTGCCAGCATACCAAAACATCAATTTATCACAAAGATCACAACATTACATACATATTCCAATATTGAGCTCATAACAACGTTAAACTCATTAAGGCAAAGTTTCTGCCTCAGCATAGTCAACCAACCCAATTTTTATAATTCAAGTCATAAATTATATTTAACTCATTTGAACCTCAAATTTGGGTATGTTAAATTGTTATGTGTCTATTTTCTAACCTCTTTAGTCCCATCTAATTTTGATATCTATAGCTTAAGATATTTAGATTTTTCTTCGGCCTGCCCAGTGGCTAGCCAGAATCAGACACCTAAAAGTAAAAATCCACTAAAAATAGAAAACTAACTCAAATGATACGAAATTGGACTCATATTAAATCTAACAGGGTAAAGTTTCGTTTCCAAAAAGTTTCATTCCAATTGACTTAGTAGGGCTCGAGTTATAAGCCCCGAATTCTGACCTTTCTAAACTGCCCTGTTCTAACTCGGTTGGGACATAAGGTAACTTTCTTGGATCACTAGGAGCAACTAGGACCTTATCTAATTCTGAAATTTTTATGGAACATTCTCCTATGTGTAAGCTTTCTAAAAAAGTTCGTTTCACTCATTTTCAAGTAGTATAGGGCGAGTTCTACCCTGAACAACCCAGTCTGCCTAGAATTAGAGTCAAAACCCTAGGTCAAAATTCAAAAAATCATATCTCTCTCAATACTAATCCAAAAGTCTTATATGATATATGCATGGAAAGCCCTAGATGTCTAGTTTCATTTAAAATTAGTTTCATCAAATTTAATCTACTGCAGGCAGTGCCGTATAGACTATCGAGGGTTTTTGGTTCCACCACCTATCAGCTCTTCCTATTTTCACTCTCTCTTGCTTCCAATTTGGTTTTAATCAAACAAATAGCCCAAAACCAATCACATATCATCATAATCATTCATTTAACATATCAAAGATCATGAAAATAATCGAAGCTCAGCCAGCCAAGACCATAGAATTGATGCAAGAATAAAACCCCTACCTTTGTTCTAAGTGATTTTGCTTGACTCTTGGGGGCTTGGATGAGCAAGGCTTGATTTGGCTTGATGGTTGGCTAAAGTTGTGTGTGTGAAGGAGAGAAGAGGAGAGTTGAATGAGAGGAGAAAAGTGGTGCAAGAAAGAGGTCAGAATGGGTGATAAAGGAGCAGAAAAATCTGATTACATAAGTGGTGTTTAGTTGGCTTTCTCTTTGGCATTTGATTGGTTGAACTTGTATGGCTGAAATTCAGCCAGCCTTCCTTAGCTTTGTGGCCATTTTTGCGCCACTTTTGGGTGATAATGTGGCTGAGTAATCAGCCTTAGGTCCTAGGGTTTTAAGCTTGCAATTCTATTGGTTCGGTTCCGACAGTTTAAAATACCGTAATCTTCTGGAATTTCAGAAATCCAGTAAATCAGTTTCGTGAAAATTCTTATAAAATCTTCTATATTTCTAACCTAATTAACTTGTACCTAATCTCAATTAATTGCTAATCAATTGATACTAAATAATTATTTAACCGAATTTTAATTAATCTCAATTATTCGATAAAAACCGAACAATTGAACAGAAAACGATAAAAGAATTTCGGTGGATGTTACAGATGCAATGAAAGAAGAACTTACGCAATTTGATAAAAATCAAGTGTGGAAGCTTGTACCTAGACCTCAAGACTCAACAATAATTAGTACAAGATGGGTCTTTCACAACAAGCTTGATGAGCATGGAAAAGTTGTGAGAAAGAAAGCAAGGCTTGTTGATCAAGGATTCAACCAATAAGTAGGTATTGACTTTGATGAGACATATGCATCCGTAGCAAGAATGGGAGCTATTCAAATGCTACTTGCATATGCGACTCATAAAGGTTTTTAATTATATCAAATGAATGTTAAAAGTGTATTTCTTAATGGTTTTATTAATGATGATGTTTTCGTCAAATAACCCCTCAGTTTTGAAAACAAGAAACATCCAAATCATGTACTAAAACTTTCAAAAGCTCTTTATGGTTTGAAACAAGCTCCAAGAGCTTGGTATGAGAGTTAGCACATTTTTAATTGAAAATAATTTTGAAAGGGGTAAAGTTGGCACTACTCTCTTTATTAGGCACTATGATTCTCATTTCTTGTTAGTTCAAATATATGTTGATGATATAATATTTGGGTCATAAGATTTTGTTAAGCTTATGACTAATGAATTTGATGTGAGCATGATGGGCGAACTATCATTTTTCTTGGACTTGCAAGTAAAGCAAATTGAAAGAGGTATTTTATTAGTTAAGAAAAATATACAAAAGAATTGCTGAAGAAGTTTGGTTTAAACATGGTAAAACCCATGGCTACACCTATTCATCCTTCATGTAAGTTGGATAAAGATGAATGAGATAAGGGTGTAGATGAGACCAAATATAGAGTTATGATTGGCTCATTTATGTATTTAACATCTTCTAGGTTGGATATATCCTTTAGTGTTGGTTTGTGTTCAAGATTCAATATTGTCTTAGAGAATCTCATCTAGCTGCAGTTAAGAGAATTTTTAGATATTTACTTGGAACACAAACCCTTGGTCTTTGGTATCCAAGAACAGTTATGTTTGATCTTGTTGGGTTTTGTGATGTAGACTATGCGGGTGATAAAATTGATAGAAAAAGGACGAGTGACTATTGTACCTTTCTTGGACACTTTCTAGTGCCATGGACTAGCAAGAACTAAAGCACCGTTGCCCTTTCAACTGTCGAGGCAAAATATATGGTTGCATCTAGTTGTTGTTCACAACTTCTTTGGATGAAACATCAAATGGTAGATTATAATATGCTATATGATCATATACCATTGCCTTGTGATAATATGAGTGCCACAAATTTAACTAAAAATCTTGTTTAACACTCTATAACTAAGCATATTAAAATAAGACATCATTTTATAAGAGAATATGTTCAAAAGGGAAATATTGAAGTGTGTTTTTTAACTCTGAAAATTAACTTGCTAATATTTTAACTAAGCCCCTTTTAGAGGAAAGATTTTGCATGTTAAGAAATGAAGTTGGAGTGCTTAGATCTACAAGTCTAGAATAATCCTTGCTACATCTTGTTGAGATTTTATGATCTATGTAATATTCTGGAGCAATGCTTATATTCTGAGTCAAAAGAGGTAATAAGTCTACAAGCGCTTTACTAGATTTCTAGTTGCTGAGTAACAGATTTTGAGGTAATCATGGTAAACTCAACTATCTAGAATATTCTTATAATCTTGTGACTTATTCTTTAATATATAATCATCCAGAGTAAATCTATGATTAAATTTATTACTTGCTTGGTTGTTAAATTTATTCATTTTCATCATGAGCTATATGAAAAGTTTAAAATATGTTTTGTAAAGTCAAACAATGTATGTTGCCAGGTTTTCATTTGATGTGAATCATATTTAGAGCATATTTTGTTTTAATTGTTTGTCACATAACTCAATGATATGTTAAAAAGGAAAGATTTGAAAAATAATCTTATTTTTGGATTACATGTGACTTTCCATTTACATGCTCTTTGAATTGTTTCTTTTGTATTGTTAGCCCATGTATCAGGATAAAGCAAAAAAAAAGAAGAGGAAATTATTGATTTGTGTATTTGTTAATAACTTGCATGTTGAGCCATAAGCTATAATCCTTTTGTTTGTTTCTTGGGCTTCATATCATTAAAGAAAAGATTTGATCCAATTAGATTTGAACTGTGTACCATTTTGGGTTAAAAATCTTCACCTTCCTAAATTAATTGGGCTATGATATAATGCTAATATGGAAAGGTTCACAACTAATTCTTGGGTCATGCAATCTATGATCTTGGGAGCCCAAAATCATCAATTAAAGGAAAAGAGATATTGCTTTCTCTCTCCTAGTTTCGAGAAGTGCATTATGCAAGTATATTAAATCAAAGTCTCTTCACTTCTCACGCATGCCTTGTTATCCACGATTAATACACTCACTCACCACACACTCATTTAACTTCTCCATTATCCCTTACCGTCCACTCACATTCATCACCCTTCCTTCCATTTCTCTTGCTCTCTGAAATTGCTTCACCTTCCTCTTTAACTATCCTTCTCTCATGTCCATCTGTTGCTTCTCTATAAAATGGGAAGAAAGAAAATCGAAGGCAAGAAAGCTCCTCACTCCCAAAAGAACTCTTTGACTCAGATCTTTTCTCCTTCTCCAACTAAACAACCTCTAATATCACAGCCAAATCCCCAAACCGATCCACTCGCTCTGTCTACCCTCCACCACTTTCCACTTCTCTTGAACCAAAAAGGAGTATGAGAATAAAAAAGGTTGCTCACAAAAAGAAGTATGATTAAAATGCTCCTCCTACCATCCCTAAAGAAGACACGATGTTGATATGGAGCATCCCTCACCGACTTAGCCTCAAGAGACTCCGCCGCCAGCATAATAACCACCACCTTCATCATAGCCGCAACTTTCACCTACTCACCATGCATCTTCAACCCACACTCACTCTCACTTTGCACAACCTTCACCACCGCAACATGCACACACTTCTGCACCTTCTCACCACACTGCCGATGATACATTTGCTCATGATGCATCTAGGTCTGAAAAGCTCTATGACAAATCTCTCTTTTCCTCTTTTGAAAACTCTAAAAAGTTTAAAATGGTGTTTTCAAAAAAGTCGTGCAGTAAATTTGTTTTGGTTGGTTTGGATTCTTTCAAGAAAAAGGGTTATGACTTCGAACTTTTAGTTTCTGATCAAGGCTAGTACGATCTTTTTCAAACACAAGAGAAGGTTTACTCGAGGCTTGTGAAAATGTTTTATTCAAATGCTGTGTTTTCGGATTTAAAAATTACTTCCTATGTTTTGGGAAAGGACATTACAATTGATGTAAACGTTTTATTAAATGTTTTTGATGTCATAGACTCTGATGTTGCTTACCATTATTGTCACCATTCTTAAGACAATACCTTTCCTATGACTTATGAACAAGATTTCTGGCATGTGCATTGACCTCAGTACCTTGGATGATGCTCGACCTTTTCATGCTACTCTCAGTCTTAAATGGGCATAACTTCACAAGATTATTTCTCTATTTTTGCTAAATGGGCACAACTTCACAAGATTATTTCTCTATTTTTGATAGCAAAAGATGGTAGCCATTAGTTGGTGACATACATGGATACTCTGATGCAATACTGTTTGATTCACATGACTCCTTTCTTTTTTCCTAACATCATGATGAGATACATGGCAGATTGTGCCTCGACGTGCAAGTCTACCATACTCTATGTTCCTAACAAGTAGTTTCAAATATTTTGGTGTGGAACTTGAGGGAGAAGAAGGATTTGAGGTTAAGTTAGTGATTGAGGGTTGACAGGTGAAGCCTCAAGCCTTTCCTCGAAGGTCCACTAGAAGGGTAACTACAAAGGATAGAGGGAAATCTCCTTTAATTAATGTTTCTGATGATGAGGGTGACCTTGATTTCATGACAGAAAGGATTCCTAGACGAATAGCAAGAAGCTAAAGCACGCAAGGCACGTGTTGAGGCAACTCACAAAAGAGTTGTAAAGCTTCACTAAGACTCAGAGAAGAGTTGTGAAATAGCTGGCAAAGGAGCTAATAAAGATTGATCGTGAGCTCTGAATTTGCCAAGAATGCTAGAGCTTAATGCATTCTCAGATTGGCGTTTCCTCATCCTCTAAAGAGCTCTCAGATGCCAACTCTACTTCAGACTCATCAAAAATATTTTATCTCATTTTTGGACACTATTTATCTTTTTGAAAAACATTTGAAACAGTTTTTATTTTGGGCTATATCCCACCTTGTCTTAGATCCCTTGATTGCTGACGAAAGGGGGAGAAAGTGATGTGATATATATACTATGTGTTGCTATGATATGTGCTGCTATTTTGGTAATATTTGGTGAACTCTTGCTATTATAGTTCTAATCAGAATGTAATTTTTGAATGTTTTCATTGCTAGAAGATATGCCTGATTAAGTGAATATGTCAAAAATTAAATGTATGATTGAAATGTGGAATTTAAAATTTTTGCATGAATGTATGTGCTTAAAAAAAGCCTTTCCTTATATCGATCTTTTGAGAAAGAAGGAGAATAGGATGAAAGCAACATTCCAACTACATTTTTGCTCTGGCTTGTAATTTCTTATGGTACATAAGGATAGCAAGTAATGGGGCTAATTGAAATTCCTCTAGTAAGCCTCAATTTTATTGAGTAAAATTGAGAAGTAGTAGAGGAAAACATTTAAAATTCTAGACCCTCCTTAATTGATCTTATTGCATATATAAAGTGGAAGCACATATTTAGGGGGGTAAATTCTTAAACTCTTTATTTTATTAAATTCCTTTTATATAACACATGTTTGTCATCATCAAAGAGGAGATTGTTGGATCTATAAGTGTTTTATTATAAATGATGATGTAAATTATGTGTTAGAAGTTCTTAGCACTTGATCTTGGAGAAGTTATTTTTGTGTGTGTAGGAACTAGATATTCCAACAATAAAGAATGAAAGTTTTGAAGCAAAATCTACTAGTGAAGTAGCAGATATAGCCACTACTATGTTCGAGCATCAAAGCATAAGTCCAAAAAAGTTGACTAAAGACACAATATCTGAACGGCTATATCAACAAAAGCTGCTAAAATGAAAACTATCTTTTGTATTCTCCTAGGTTTCTTTGTACTAGAATGGGAATACAAAAGGTATAAACAAAAAGTGATCTATTCAAGTAAGGAAAAGGACAATTTGACTTGTACCATGCAAGAGAAAAAGTCACGGCATAATGCACAACACATGGCAATTTGAAAAGACAACTGCATGGACTCATTGGAAGGCTCGCTAATGTTCAAATCATTTTGGTAGGGTCCAAGCAACTTGCAATGGGCTGAAACATTTATAAATATTAGCTTTCTAAACATAGTTTATGGTCTTTGAGACATAGTCTGTGTGACTCAAGTTCTTTGTGAACTCTTTTGAGAACTTTGTGCTTCTTGTACTCAATCTTTCTTCTTCTCATTTCATATTCCAAATTTGTTGTAACTCTAGTGAGTGAAGCTTGAGAGAAAAGTGAAAATCTTGTGAGGTGCACAAGTGTGTTAAATACCATTGAGAGAGGTTTCTTCGTGGTGAGAAAAAACTAGTTCAAGTTTGAGTGAATAGAGCTTGGAGAGGATTATTATAATAAAGAATACTCATAGTGAAAATCCCACAAAGTTGTGGGGACTGCACATAGAGTCCAAGTGGTGGAGATCGAACTAGTATAACTCCTTGGTGCAAGCTTTTCTATCCCTTACTCTTTATGTTTCTATTTTAAAGTTATATCTCTTAAATCTAAACTTGTATTGCTACAATATTTGGAGATACACATTCTATTTATATTTTGAGTTATTTGATAAATAATTCTGATAGGCACTTACTAGATTTCTATTAACTATTTACTAGAAAATCTAGTTATGGGAACCTTTTGAATTATGCATTAAGTGTGCAGAAAAAGTTTTATTCAACCAAGAACCTGATTCAACCCCCTTTCTTAAGTCCTCTGGTACCATTAGATGTATTGATGTAGGTTGTGCCTAGGAACATAACTGAAAATTTGGAAATTAAATTGTGTAAGAGTAAACTACTTCCCATATTAGTTAGTAAAGACATCAAACAAATATATCCTACAAGCAAAAGGTATTATTTATCTTTCTTTTCTAGCAAATATATATATATATTAGTCATTTTATCTGCCTGCACAATGCACCGGTCTTAATCTAGTTTGATTTCAAAATTTTATGCAACTTCAAGCCCTAGCATTCCATTCCTTTCTTCCTCTATGTTGCCTCCTTCTCTTTTCACCTTTTCCTCTATTGCCAATGTTTTCATCTCCACTGTCGTTAACACTTTCACATTTTATTCTTCTCAATGATAGCAAAAGATCATCCTCTGCAATTCACTGCCATTGACTTCCGAACCACCATCGTGTAACGTCTGAAAAAGCTTATCGTTAATAATCGAGTTGTTCGGTTTTTATCGAATAAGTGAGTTTAATCGAAATTCGATTAAGCAGTCACTTGAAGCCAATTAAGTGTGATTTAGAAGTGATTAGGCTTGATGGAATTAGATTAGGAACATAGGAAAACTCACAGAATTTTTCTAAAATCGGTTTATAGATTTAAGAGAAATCGGTAAGATTTCGGTATTTTAAACTGGCGGAACCGGACCAATAGAAGAATCATTATGAGAACCCTAGAATGAAGGGCTAGGATTCAGCCACAACACTCCCATAGGTGGCGCCATTTTGAGCCAAGAAGTAGCGACAAAACCAAGTTGAATAACCTACTTAAATATACCAATCACACAACTCCTTGCTCTACAAGTTTGGGTTCAATTCCTTCTTTCCCCTTGACAATTTTGGTCAAGATAAGAGGCTGACTCCCCTTCATTCTCTTCCATTCACACTCCTCTCTACTCCATCTTCAACTTCTCTTCAAGTCTCATCAAGAGTAGCTTCCATCTAAGGCACCAAATCAACTAAATTTCAACTAGACAAGGTAGGAATCCTACTTCTATTCTTACTTTCCTTGGTTTGGGACTGTATGGGAGTGTTGGATATCTTGTGATATTGATGAGGTTTGAAGTGATGATGATGAATTATAGTTGATTATGCATGTATGTTATGATTAGAATTAGAATTGGTATGAAAGAACTTGAAGAAAAGAGAAAACTCAAGTAGCTGTTAGGGTTTTTCTTCAGCAGTCCGTACGGTAGAGTGTACGGCTCCACCTATAGCCATGTAAACTTCATGAATCTATTTTTATATGAAAGTATACATTCAGGGCTTTCCATACATATATAATATAAGGTCATTGGATTAGTATAGAGATAGTTATGAATTTTTGAAGTATGACCTAGAAATCAGGACCTTCATCTGGGCAGTGTGAGTTGAGAAGGGTGTAACTCACCTTACACAGCTCCAAATTGAGTGATTCTAACGTTGTTTGAAAGCTAACACATGAAGGAACATCTTATAAAAATTTTAGAATCAGATTCATTGCCAACTATCCCTAGTACATCAATGAATTTACCTTAAGTTCAATCCAGGCTAGAACATGATAGTCCAATAGGGTCAAGTTTCAGGGCTTATATCTCAAATTATATTCACTCAAATGATATGCAAATTTTTCATTTGAAAGCTTACTCTGTTGGCTTTACATTGATATAAATTTTGCATGATTTTGTCCAGATTTCTATTTTTGGTGAATTTTCTCTTATAAGAGTGCAATTCTGGCTAGAAGTAGGGTGGTTTAGGATGAAATACAAATAAATTAAGGTTGATCTCGGAATTTAGCAGATAGAGAGCTAGGTTGGGTATACTTAAGGTTGAACTTGGAACTTATTAAACAGAGACCTAGATCGAGTATACTTGAGATTGAACTCGGAAACTTAGTAGACAGAGAGCTAAATCGGATATACTTGATGTTGAACTCGGAACTTAGTGAATAGGAAACTAGATCGGGTATAGTTAATATTAGAAATTTGGAATTTAGAAAACACACTTATAAGAGTCTTAGAAGATTGATCGTGGAATAAGGTCGGAGATCGAACATAACCCCGGAAGTCGGAAATTATATAATCTCAGAAGATTGAACATAACCCTAGAGGTCGGAACTTGTATGAACTCGGAACTCGGACCCGATATAATCTTGGAAGTCTTACTCGGGAACATCAATAGAAATTAAAAACTTGCAAGATAGATTAAGACTTAAGATTTTAAAACTTGCACCTATTGATATTGTTATATTCTTGGTATGAATATGATGTTCTGTATTGGATTTGCTATTTCATTAAAATTTCGTGGTTGTCTGGCACTATTCATGGGAAAGCGGACATGATCCATTATACTGCCAAGATTTCGACAGAGATTGCAATTAATATAAATTTACAAGTTATGCATGCATTGGTCAAAGTATTAGACAAGTAATGCTACCCTTATAAAAATGAGGAAGAATTTCCATGTGACTTAGGCTAGCCCCTGAACAAAGTTAAGGGGAATAGATCAGTGAGAAAGTCGGGGAAAGTAAACCCGGCGACCCTGTATGGGAACGAACTTGATCCTGAAAAGCAGACTATTACCTAGGAGTTTTATGGTCAATATACTCCTAGGGGATCAAGTATGGAAAAATATGAGTTAAGATCAAGTGCATTATTTCTTATGCATATCCACAGTTTCTGTTATCATGCATTCAGTTAATTGCATCGTTGGATGTTATATATACATATATTTATTATTGTTCACTTTATGGCTGTCACTTAACTATGTCAAAAACATAGGTTCGGTTATTTATTTCTCTGTTTAATTTCTTTTATTTCCTTAAGTAAAATAAAGTTGTGTTTCGGGTTATGATTTCTATAACTAATTGAGTAGGACATCCTGTCGATGCAACATTTTCTTTTAATTAACTAAAATCTGAAACAACTGAGAATGACAGCGATGATAGATAGGTATAAATTTAGGAATTCCTACTGAGAGATCTTTATTTCTCACCCTACCATGTATTTCTGCGTCATTCTCAAATCATGGAGAACGTGGCAATTGGAGTCCTGTTCATCGAGTTCTTTAAGCTCCACATCCACCTAGACCCATTTCTAGATTGTATATATGTATATGGTAGATGTCAGTTCCATTTTTACTTCTTCTTTCGTAGAGATTTTGCTGTTCCCCTTGCTCATCCACTCTTCGACCCCGCCGCACCTTACATTGCTATTCCGCTATACATGGCCCATCCCTTTGCACCTCCACACACAGCGGCAGTAGGACCGGTAGCAACAGTAGTTCCGATGGCTCTGCCAGCCTCACCACCATAGCAGATACCCTCGGTCACGATGTCTGAGGAGGATCCATCTGAGGCAGAGAGTTCATCTTCCTCGTCCTTTGCTCCGAGCGTGGACTACACTCCTGCAGATGCCGGCATGGCAAATGGATTCCTTTCTTCGGAATCCATCTAGTTGGAGTACCCGCTGTAGCAGTAGTAGGTGTACAGGATGACCCTCTTTTGGTAGTTTGGGTCATGAGTATATGGATAGGAGTTAGCAGTTGTACATGAAATGTCTCGTGGGGACCAGTTAGGGGGCTGTTCATATAGACAGGCCGATTTATTTTGTGTTAGCGGCCTCATTTTTTTTACTACCCTGTACTATCTTATATAACTTTTGACAACTTTGAAAAATAGATGTTTATGTATATATATATATATATATATATATATATATATATATATATGCAGTTTCCAGTATTTTTGTTTATTTCGCATTTTTATTTATGTTACTTTACTTACGGTACACGATTAATTAATAATGAAACTAAAAATGGAATTTAATCAGCTAGTCACACGTAATAACTTATCAGGTAATATATTATGACTTAAGCATAGTATTTTATCTGGTAAGGTGTTACACATCGCACTCATCATCATTGATGACTCTCTTGTCAAAGAATCGGATTGCATCTTCATGGTAGCAAGGCTCCTGATTTGGGGAGTTTTGCGCAATGCCATTTGATTTTCTGTTACCATCATGCATATCATCCTTAGAGTCCATGGAAGTAGAACCAACAAAGCAATCCTAAGAGGAGAAGTTTATGGTCTTTTTTCTATTAAATTTTTAAAATTTGTTTTCGAGAATAAGGAACATGCTATGAAGGGTTGTGATTATGGCATTTTGATTTTCAATTAATTACAATTACTAAAAGAAAATGAGAATTTTGTGCTCGAGAAATAATTGCTTGAGTTTATTGATGGTTGATGCCCAAACAAGTTATATTTTTGCATGGCTACTATGAAGAGCTAATCATTTACAAGTGGAAAGACCTTTGCATTCATGGTTTCCTTCAAACTTAAAGCAATTATAGCCCTCTTTCCCTTTTTTTTTTTCCACTTAGTTATGTGGTCTTTGTTTTATGATTTGTTTTAATGGCTAATACTTATTATACATAATTTTATTTTGAAGGATCCCAAATTAGTGAGAAATCCTTAGAAGTGTAAAAGAAGGATGAAATAATAGTGGAAATGGAAATAATCATTTAAGATAGATTGAGTACTATCAAGATCTTTGAACTAGCTTTGGTTGCCCTTTGTAATTCACTTCAACATGCATTTTTTGCCTCTTGACCTAAATTTTCCTTTGAAGTCCAATTTACTTGGGAAGGTATTGCTCCTATTACTTCCAGTTACTAATGCATTTTCTTTGTAGCATCCAAAAGTGGTATTAAAAAATTATATTTTATTTTGAAGTTTCTTATTATTCTTCATTTTTTAGGTACATGACAACAATATCTTAGTTGGGGGGATCCTTTATCATTGTCGATGTATATATTATTAATTGGGCATTTTTTAGAGAAAGACATGCAAATGCCGGAGTTATTCCTCATGGATCTTAGGTGGCTGAGCCATTTATTCATGAAAAGACTGCATACCAGAAGGTCACATTTTTTAGGGTCCTCCAACGTTACCCCAAAGTCATTGGATTAAGGAATTGAATTATGCAATATGGTGTAAAAATTGGTTTCTTCTATCATTTTAATGAGGAATTATGTTTTTGATCCTTTCTATGTGAAATATCATTTGTTATTTCATGACAAATTGTCATAATTGGTTTCCGCTATCATTTTAATAGGGAATTTTGCATTTGATCCTATCTTAATGTTTCATTTGTCCTGATAGAATTATAGCTGAACCTTTTGAAATACAATTTTATGCCTGAAATTGGAGACCAAATTTGAAATATAATTTTATATCTTAAGTCAAAATTATATCCAAGTTGTGAAATGCAATTTATGTCATAGTGGTTTTTATTTTATTTATTTTCCTTATCATGTTAGTTTCATGTGTTGTTGGTTTGTTTATGTGTAGTACATTTGATTTTCAAGATGTTGATGTGAATATACTACAAATGAAGATATGGATTAGGAATTAGGATGTTTCAAAGAGCAAGTTCATTTGTGAAGAATCATGTCAAGATACAAACCATTGCTTTCAATTAACAAGCAATCAAAGGGCATATGCTTTTCATCTATTTTATTTTTTTTCAAGATTTGGAGTAATTGATGAATGCTAGGTGCTTCAATGTTCAAAAGCAAAAACAACTTATACATCATTATTCTTCATAATTGATTGAATAATGAATAGTAAAGTTAATGACAACGTTGGAAGACCAAAACACAACCCGACCTTTATTCTTGAAATCAATTACCATTTCAAAATAATTGTATGCATCAAATTCTACTTTGTCAAGCTCATAAGTAAATTTCTTTGTTGTTGGATTCACAAATTAACGTCATTGTTTGTTGTTAAGTATATTTCTATTTCACTTTTTATCCTCTCAATTTGTATTTTGTCATTTTATTTGTAGCTTATGGGCACTAGCTGGTTCAATGGAACTACGAAACAAGTAGTGACAAATCTCCTTTTCCAGTCCTAACACTAAATATTGCCTCTTGCCTCCAAATATAAGTCTCTAATAAATCGAATTCTCTTCACGTTCTTGCCCACTATCCATTTAAGGGGATATAGCATAAAGAGTTACAAGTGTTTCCAAAAGCCACAACGAATAAGAGGAATGGATTAAGGACATCAATGCATAGCTTGTAAGTCTAAGAAAAATGGTTTCTTAAGTTTGATAACAATTCCACTTCCTTACCTTAAATAGAGAGTATGAAGCTAAAGTTGAAGGTGAAGGGATAGGTTTGGGTTGTTGCTGATTTACAAGGAAACGATACTAACATAAGCCTGTTGAAAAGCAACATCTATACTATTCTATAATAACATAAACCTTTTGGATAGTTCTAGATGGACTTTTGTTGTTAATAACCCTTGCAATTGTGCTTTGCTTTATGTAGATCTCTAACTCTCATCTATCCAAAGGAGAAATGTAACAACCTCCTAAGTACAGTACTATGCTTAAGTCATAGTACCACACCCTTGAGATGTTACTATTACCTAAGCAGACCTCATCTGACAGCAACTTCAGCCGTCTTCGGAAACTTTTGAAACTATCTGGAGACAACACGGAAATAGGAGTGAGAATTATAAATTCTCAGTAGGATTCTCTAAGTATAATGTCATTGTTGTCATCTCCAGTTTGCTTCGGTTTATCTTGAAAAAGGTGAACATGCTTTACAAATTGTTTAATTTTATAGTTCGAAAATGTAATATCCGAAGCAAAGTTTATTTTAGTCATACACTTGGCATTTGAGAGAACCCATGAAAATCAATTCAATCATGATATCATAAATAATAACTGCAACATATCAAAACACACATAGCATCAATATGCTGGGAACATAACCTCTGCACATAACTTTACTCGTACTTGAGTTTATGCATATACTTAAAGCTTGCTTTCCTTTCTTCATCTTTCTTTTTCATCATAAAATCTTTATGTGCCACATTCCAGAGTATGATTGCCATGTCATACCCCATCAGAGCATGATAGTCATGCCACGTTCCTTAGGAATATGGGATCTTCCTTTGGTACTTACACTAGCTAGGTCATACCATGCCTCATGTAAGTGGGGTGCTTGCATATGTCTTAATCTTTAGTATTTAGTCTTTAATCTTTAATCTTTAGCTTTTACTCGGCACACCTAGGCATTACGTATCGCCGTCCCTAGGGTGCTGTTACTGCCCTTGGGTAGCCTGGCCTTGGAGTGAGCTCGTCAGCTTCACCCGTGACCATCGTCATACCGACTCACCCTCAAGGGAACCCACGTGCCTCTAGTCTTGGAGGGATCTCATTCTGGTCACGTGTCTCTAATTGAAGGGATCTCTTCTGGTCACGTGCCTCAAGATTGAGGGATCTCATCTGACCACGTGCCTTCAATATAGAGGGATCTCATCTGACCACGTGCCTCCAAGGTAGAGGGTAACTCCCTTCACAGGGAGGGATTCAAAGTGCAACTGCCTCCAGGTGAAGGGATTCACATTTTATCATTTAACTGCCTTCACAGGGAGGGACCTCATTTAACTGCCTCCGAGTGAAGGGATTTACATTCTTTATACTCATGCTTTGTCATTCTCATACATGGTCATGCATAGACGTGCTGAATGTACTCATACAGATACTTCATCACTTACTTCCATATATCATTGCACATATGATCTTTGTGTACGTATTCATAACGTATAAAGAATCGTAGCCTCTTTACCATTCTACCGGCATTCATACATATACTACATCATTTACCTTCATATACCTCATATCATGCTTATATCATTCTTGCATACAAACATCCCTAGTGTCATAGACTTCTGCCGTAAATTTGGCAGCATAACGGATCAGTTCCGTTTCCTCATGAATAGTGCCAGTTCGCACAGACCAACCAGTCATAGCAACATAATCAATCTAACACATATATATCAATGTCAAACTGGCAATCCTCAACTCAAACCTTATATGTGCACTAACACTTGTAAAATTATCAATTTGACCATTCTGCCAATCTTACTTAGTTCTGCCTAGATTTAGTATAATCCACCTTTATCTCTATTCTACTCATTTAAACCTCAATTTTGGATATGTCATAGTTCTATGTGTCTACTTTCTAACCTTTTTCGTTCCAAATCATTTTGATTATATAACTCAAGATATTTAACTTTTGCCTCAGCTTGTTTGGTCACTAGCCCGAATTACACTCCTAAAAATATAAATTCATTAAAAATCGAAACTAACCTCAAATCATACGAAGTTGGTGCCATATCAAAGCTAACAGGACAACCTTTCATTTGCAATAAGTTTCACTTGATTTGCTTAAGTATAACTCGAGTTATAAGTCCTGAAAGTCAACCTTCCTAAACTACTCTGTTTTAGTCTGGATTAGACATAGGGCAATTTCCTCAAATCACTGGCAATAATTGGGACCACAAAAAACTTAGAATTTCATATTGAGATGCTCCCCTATGTGTAAGCTTTCTAGCAAAATTATTTTCACTCAAATTGGAGTTGTATAGGGTGAGTTATACCCTCCTCAAGTCACCCTGCCCGGATGAAAGTCCTGATTCCTAGGTCAAACTTTAAAAATTCATATCTCTCTCAATACTAATCCAATGGCCATATATGATATATCTATAGAAAGCCCTGAATGTCTACTTTCATCTAAAAATAGTTTCATCGGATTTGACCAGCTGTAGGCAGAGCCGTACACTCCGCCATACGGACTGCCGTGGAGCTTCTCACTTAGACAGCATTCCAAACCTTCACTTTTCTAGTTTTCTTCTTCTAACCTTAATTCCAACTCAATATTTCATATTAATCCAATCATAATCCATCATAATACATCCAATAATTCATCAAATACATGGAGAAGAGTACAATTTCATGCAATCATAGTGCAAATAACTCAAGAATGGAAATAGAATCCTACCTCTTTGGAGTATGATTTGAGCTGAGTGCTGAAACTTGGAGTGTTAGAACCTTGCTAAGCTTGAAGGAGTAATGGAATTGATTGAGAGAAGGGAAGAAGGAGGCTGGAACAAGAGGGAGAGAAGGAGGCGTAGATTAGTCAGAAATGAGGGGGAGAGACTGACTTAAATACATGGGGGTAGTTGGGATTATGAGTGTTGATTGGTTGAAATTTTGTGATTGAAGTTCGGCCATGTCTCCCACTGTTGTGGCCAAATTACTCTCACGTTGTTCCAAAAGTGGGATATGCTTCCGTCCGACTGAAATCGGAACTCGTCTCTATTATGCTTGAAGTCGGAACTCGTGCCATTTTACTTGAGCTTGGAGCTGAAGCCGGACGACGGAACTCGTTCCATCTTGTTTGTGACTTGAGGAGATCTTGTCTGGTTTATTCGAAACTTGGAAGCAAGGTCGGAGGTCAGAAATCATACAGCTCGCAACCATATAATCTTGGAACTCCTCATTTGAACTAGGGAATGCCAACAGAAATGGAAGGCTTCTGGGAATAATCTCGGAAATCGGAACTCGTGTGTGACTGGAAATCAGCTCAAAGATCCGAACTCGGGTCCATCCCAATTGAGTTCGACTCTAAGGTCGAGCTCGTTACATTAAACTCAGAGTTCGGTACTTGTAACCGTTGTGTTAAACTATTACTTCTGAGGTCGGAAACCACGTACACTATCTTGAAGCATGAGGTCTGAGGTCGGAACTCGGGTGCCTCGGTTGACACTGGAGGCTACATCATGAGACCGGAAATTGGGCCCATTTCTTTGAAACATGAAGTCGGATATCGGTAATCACGTCCGTGTTGTTTGTACTTGAAGGTTAAGTCGGAAGTCGGGAATTATGTTGAAAGTTGAACACGAACGCGGAAATCGGGAATGATCAAAATAAGATGAAGTCGGAAATCGGACACCAGAAGTCAAGACGAACTCGGGACTAGGAAATAATCCCATCTGCCTGGAATTCGAAGATGAAGTCGGAAATTGAAATCGATCAATCCTGAGGGCTAAGTCAGAACTCGGAAATCGGGATGTTACAAGAAAACTCTATATATACTTTCTATTTTAGGTCCCGAAAGGCTTAAATTATGTAGGGTACCACCTATAAGTGATAAAAAGATATGCTAACATTTAGTTTTATCTTTCAACTCTGTTAAAAACTATACTAACTTTTTTCCCAAGGTGTAGGTTAAGTATCCATCCAAGATAGATTTATCTCTAGTTGAAATTCTAAAGTTGTGGGATATTTTCTGTTTTTGTTAGCTGGCATCTTCCTCCTGCACCTGCGCATCCATGAGTGGCTACTAGAATGCATTAGCAAATGGAGACCATATGATATGGAAAAATGACTTGCTAAACAATTTTTCCAAATTCTTGAGTAGCTTCAATCTCAACTATTTTAGTATCAGTACTTGATGCACTTTATTTATCCTTGGCAGTGTAACGAAAGTATGTTAGGCCTAGCCAATGAAACTATTTTGATTTCTACTATAGTGGTAATTAGTTTTATGACTTGTTCTCTAGAGTTTGTTCAACTCAATTAGTTTTATTGCTCCATTATCCATTAAATAGGTAAATTGGTGATTTGGTGCATTTGTCTTGACAAAAAGCAAGTGTCTTAGATTCATGGAGTGCCTTCATGTTGAATGTTGCTACCAACAAGTGTAGTGGGAATCAATTCTGTAGTGGATGATATGAATTCGATTCAATAAGCCTAAAGGCATAACTTGATTGTAAAGGAGATTGTTTAAGAGATTGATTTAGAAATTGGGCCCAAGGATGATGATCCTCAATTCAATTTTTTGGTGCTAAAGAATTTGGTTGTATGTATAAAAAATATATACTGAAAAAGATTGATAAAGGAAAAGAAATAAAAGCAATTGAAAAAGAGAGAGCATATATAGTTCCAATTGAGAAAAGATATTTTTTATCCTATTTCACAAATATATAAAGATGATTTATGCACACATTTGACTAATCATTATTATTATTATTATTATTTTGGGAATAGACTAATTATGTTCTAATTAGATAGTAGTTATTTGTTTATATTAATTTTAAAATGCTATATTTCTTATTCCATTAATGCATATATCTAACATGATACAGTGGACAAAGCAATATTCATATTGTTTCGTAGTTCTTGCTAGTCTTTCTCTTTATGCTTATGTTTATGCCCTTTTATATCTTTTTTCTGGTACTCATAATTGAGACTTTGAGAAGACCAAAGAAGAAAACAATGTTGTTTGGAAATTTGTGAATAGTATAAAGTGCAGAAAGTTCAATCAATACTTTAAAAATAATGAATACTATAACACCCTAATTATATCATACTATGTTTAAGTCATTTTATGGTATTACTAGTTGTTATACATAACTAGCGGAAGTTCTTATAATTGAAATTAGCGTAATATATGAAAATAACATGTAAGTTTTTCTTTTTCATAAATTGTTTATACTTGAAAATCGAGCCTTTAAGCGCTTACTTAGTCAGATACCTATGAATGTTGCTCCTCGTGTCACCTAGTTACTAAAAAGACATATGGCAAAGTTGAAATAATATAACACAATATATTAAGACAATAATATATTCATAGATAGATTAGAATCAAAATTGCACTTAATGATTATCGTTTATGTAATAGGTCAAATTAAGTTGCAAGACTTCCAACATGCTCTTAATTATACATGAATTGCCCAACTAGGGCTCTTAAGAAAATAAACACTACGCTACTATCTCAACCCTTCTTGCTAGGGTCCAATGATGACAACTCCTTATCACATCCAGTTAGGTACCATCAGAAACGCTACCATGGATGCCATCAATTCCGTCTGAAGACGACAAGGAAACAGGAGTGAGAAATATAATATTTCTTAGTAGGAACCCCACTATACAATTAATGTGTCATTGTCGTCATCCCAGCCACTTTAGGTTTAATTATGAAAATGGTGAACATGTATAGATTCAATATTAAGGGTTTTGAAAACATAAGGCCTCGAAGTGGGTTTCTTTTAATGTTAATCTCATGAACATGGCATAAGCAACATAGGGACATAAGATGAGATCATACGATCTAAAGCATAACAACAATAGTCATGATCATGCATATGAGGAAATAATGATGCATGCACTTTCATGTGACTATATAGACTTGACCAGGGTCTTTCTTTAACTTTGCCTACATACTTAGCACGTGCTTAAAATTCATTACATACCCTTGGAATAGATTTTTATTGGATATGAGCTCATTCCGTGGTTGTTGCCACATAGTACTAATCTAAAATTAGACTAAGCTGACAAAGGTTCCTCTAGTTTTAGAGAGTTCAAGGCCCACTTTCTTCCAAAGTAAAAGGGTCTTTTATAGGTCACCTTCCATTACCGAAGGATCATGTCCACTTATCTTGTCTTTGTGGATCACCTTCTCTCACTTCCCTTACCGAAGTAAACGAAGGATCATGTCCAATTATTTCTTTTCTCATTGTTACATCTTACCTGCATTGTAATCACTGACAAGACACATGTGGACATACAATGATATGACTAAGTTCAAAATTTTAATGAAAATCCAGCAGCATGACGGCTAGACCGGAGCTTCCCCAAAATGCTAAACATAGAAATTTCAACCAATAACCATTTATTTTCATCTCATATCATCATATACATCATCAACAATCATATAATCATGAGTCAACACATCAATCAAACTTTCAATACATTATACTTAATAGCATGATACATTCATACCTTAATGGATGTCTATGGCTGCATTTTCCTTTGTGAGAAGACTTATGAATCATCATGTGATTTTTCGTGCTTACTCATGAGAGAACCACATAGTTGGGTATGAATGTGTATTGTAAACTTTTAATTATTTGACTATTGAGTGAAGTCACCTTTTGCCTTAGGGATTCATCTCTACCAAATAATTTCATAATGTTCTTATGTATATATCTTATGGAATAGTGTGTTTGAATTAACAAAGTTTGACACTTATTTTTCTTTTTTCTCTTTAGTATGGCGGAAGCCTAATATGATGTTTTAGCCGATATTTTGCATTCCAATATTTTAGTTTCCTTGAGATAGCACACTAGTGACTCCTAAGTTTATGGTATGCTCAGAGTCTCTAATCATACTTCTGTTCCCAAAGGATTTTGAGATCCCTCTAGTCCATTGGGTCATGACAACGCATAACTACAATCATGAACCCAACAACACATGTGTTCACTAATCATCAAGTAGAAATCTTTATTCTAACAAGATTCAATCTTATTTAAATAAAACAACAAAATTTCACCTTTATGATTATGAAGTTTCATTCTTTAGGAAAGTATGAACCTTTACATTATATTCATGTCTTCAAGATTCAACCTTTATGAAATAATAACACAAGATGCTAATTTTATGGCTAAAAAGTCTTATTCTTTAAGAAAGTTGAAACCTTTAATCATTATTATGCCTTCAAGATTCCAACTTTAGGATTTAAAGTTACTCTAAGCTTTAAAAGATTCATTCTTGAAGAAAGTTTAATACTTTACTTAATATTTTTAACTCAAGATTCAATCTTTACAAGATAAAGTTGCAAGATTACATTTTTATGAACAAAAGTTACATTCTTGGAGAATGTTTAAAACTTTATGGAGTGTCTTGTCTTCAAGATCGAATGTTTGAGACATAAAATGACAAGCTCTTATCTTTACGATTAAAAAGCTTCATATCTTAAGAAAGTTTGGACTTTTACATGAATTCTTGTCTTCAAAAAGAACAAAATGAAACTTTGTGAAGCACATATGATATGGTGCCACTTTTAATGCATTAAGAAGCAAACTTTTTAAAGTTTTATACTTTAGAATGTTCTTAGACACATCAAAATCATAAAGAATGCACAAAGAGGATATTTTCAATAACTCACAAAAACACTAAGAACTCATGCATCAAGAGAGAAAAATGAAAGCTTTTGAAGTATTCAAGAAAAGAAAGTTTTAAACAAACATAAAATATCTCATGAACAAGTATCAAAAAACAAACTTTACTGAAAATAGCAACTTTGCTCAAGAAGAGTATGAGGTTTTTCTCAAGTTCTCACTTAAAGTTCATGGCCATGGTGAGAGCCAAGCTTCAAACTTTCTTAAATAACAAAAAGAATAAATGAAAGATCACTACCTAAGAGTGTGTTTTGTGCCTTTTTGGACAGAAAAATGAAGAAGATGATGACTCCTCCAAGTGGTGGTGGTGGCAGTCACAAGAGAAGAAGATGAGAACTCCTATGTTCTTAAGGAAATGAGGCTTGTAGTGTTTGAATCTTGTCTCCAAAGATCAAAACATGTGATCTTTGAAGGGCTTAGTGATGAAGGTTTGGTTTTGGTGGTGGTGGAGAAAGAAAGAAGAAGATGAAGAAGAAGAAAAAAAAGTGTAGAGAGAAGTTGGAGGATTTGAGAGTTGGAGAGAGAATGAGAAGTTGAAAAATGAAAATGAGTGTGTGGCTGTGTGTGTGCAAGTGCATGGCCATAGGTTTCTAATTGGTAGGGTGGAGATATTTTGCTTGCTTTTGTGCTAATTAAGGATTAAGGGGACAAATTGAATGATGAAGGAGACAAAGTGTGGTCAACTCTTACAAAAGCAACTTTGTCTCATGCTTTATGCTTTAATGACATCATCAAATGCTTTATTGTCTAGTTGACTAAATTTGAATTTTAATAATGTCATTAAGTGCTCATACAACTTAATTAACTTGATTAAGCAACAATTAGTGATTAACTCATGTGACCATGATTAACAAAAATTAAACCTTTGATTAAGCTTAATTATCCTTAATTAAACTTAATTAAGCTAATTATTAGTGATTAATACTTAATTAAGCTACTAAGAATTTGATTTGCTTAATTAGGGATTCTCTAATCTTAATTACGCATTTCCTTAACTTTTCTCTTCAAAATGACCTCATAAATTCTTTAATTAAGGCTTAACCCTTTAATTTCTCATTAAGTGTCTAATTACTTAAGGTTACTGCAGTAATTTAGCATGAAAGAAAATTGAGGATATTACAAATACAAATTAAAAAGGATGATAATCTAATATAAAAGATAATTTTATATCAATACACAAATAATAAAAAATGTAGATTGGCAAGCACATAAAGGATAGAAAACTGCTAATATTTAACAATTGCATTTGAAGATTAGAAAAATAAATCAATAACAACATTTTTTTTGCAGTCATCAACATGATTAAGATATTAAGTGAAACACTTTTCATTGATAACAACATCTTTGCCTCTTCCACTAAGTCATAACAAACTATGGTAATCATCTTTATTTTGATGGAAATAATTACAAACTATTTGATAAAGCTTACTTCAAGTTCTATGCCTATGAATCCAGCAGTGTACACAAACCATAGTTTATAATAGATTGAATTGCATGTTTCTCTTCCTTGACAAAATATGTCATGATAAGACAAAGCAGAAGCAGTAGTGTTAGGAATTTTGGGTTTTGTACAATTGTTAACCTATAAAACAATTATAAACCAATCATCATAGCAAGGATGTACATTAGAAAATGTTATCCAAGAATGTATTTGTTTCGAAATCAATTAGGATACATTCAAAATGATGTCACTTACTCGTATAATTATTCCAAGACTTTGTATATTAAAACCTAATAAAAAAAAAACTATATGAAATTAAAAGTACCTCTTTTATATTATTCAAATCCAAATCAATTGATAAGGATTACAGTTTCCAAAAGATGTTGCTTATTTCAGATTCCTATAAGCAATACAAATACAATTATCACATGGTTAAAAACAGGGCATAGTAAAATTAGAATAACTCTTGAAACAACACAAATGTGCCATCATATATAAGAGTAGATAAATATATAGTAATCAATGGATCTCACTGTAACACCCTTTATTATATAAGCCATGCTCGAGTTATGGAGTTATATTAAAAGGTTGTCACTGTGCTAAGAAAACTTTAAAATATGAAAAATATAATATATGACCCTTTAACTACACACTTTATTATTGACTAATAGTTCATAAACTTCGTCGTCTCTGATATATAGAGGATAAAATAATTACAATTTAAAAGTAATTTTGACTAACATAATACACAAAATTTGCTTTCAAATAGTCATTAGCTAGCTTCAATAGTCTCTTGGTATGGTTTGCATCCGAGTCTTGCTCAGAAAATGTCCCAGTACTCTGCCTCGTACTTGATTACCAACTTAGGTGCTGGAATATTTACGAAAAAGAGAAACATACAAGTAGGTAGTGAGAACCTAAAGTTCTCAGTAGGTAAACTCAAACCAATCTTACAGTGCCATCATAAACATTCCAGCCGCTTCGGTTTATTATAAAAATATGAGCACATATGAACAAATAGTGGTTCAATTTTAAGTTGAAAACACCTTTCTCGAAGTGGGTTATATTTTAACAACCACTTGCCATATCATATAACAGACATAGAAATACGGATAGTATAATATGCTTTAACAAGGATCATAATAGCATTATGACTTAACTAGATAATTGAATATGCACGTATAGATGCTTATACTTGAATGTATGCAAGTGCACTTGACTTAATTTATCTCTTCTTTAACTTGCAACTTAACCTTGCCATTCTGTACTTAGTCCCCTGGAGGTGAATGGCCTCTGTCACCCCTGGGTGATAGCCTACTTTTCAGGTCCGAGCTCGTACCTATACATGATTGACGTGTTTACTTTCCTCGACCCTCACACTAGTCTATTCCCTTTAAATCTGATTAAGGGCTGGCCCAAGTCTTAGATAGTACCGCTCTGGCCCATGCTAGCTGGGTCTATGTCATGCCTCACATGGTAGCTTGGTACGTCTTTCTTGTAAGTTCTCATAAATCTTATTCTTCTTTGGATATGATTATACATGCATATGCTACATGCATTCATTCATATACTTCATATTATATTTAAATTATTCTTGCATATATGAATCTAATGAGCATAACATATAAATGTTCATAACAGTCACATAATTCACATATTTTTGCCGGAATTTCGGCAGCATAACGGATCGAGTCTGCTTCCCCATGAATAGTGCCAGGCAACCAGTACAAATATACAAACTTACAATTCAATATGGACCAGTATATATATATATATATATATATATATATATATATATATATATATATATATATATTGTAACATCCCGATTTTCGAGTTCCGACTTAGCCCTCAGGATTGATCAATTTCAATTTCCGACTTCATCTTCGAATTCCAGACAGATGGGATTATTTCCCAGTCCCGAGTTCGTCTTGACTTCTGGTGTCCGATTTCCGACTTCATCTTATTTTGATCATTCCTGATTTCCGACTTCATATTCTAGTTTCGAGTTAAATGGGTGACTTCTGAGTTCCAATATCCGACTTCGAGTTAAAGTATACTGGGACATGATTTCCGATCTCCAAACTTATGTCCAGGTCTCAATAAGATTATTCCCGATTTTCACGTTCGTGTTCAACTTTCAGCATAATTCTCGACTTCCGACCTTAACCAGCACTCTCATTTCCCTACTTCCGACTTAACCTTCAAGTACAAACAACACAGACATGATTACCGATATCTGACTTCATGTTTCAAAGAAATGTGCCCGATTTCCGGTCTCATGATGTAGCCTCCAGTGTCAACCGAGGCACCCAAGTTTCGGCCTCAGACCTCACGCTTCAAAATAGTGTACGTGGTTTCTGACCTTAGAAGTTATAGGTTAACAACATAATGCAAGTACCGGCCTCCGAGTTGAATGCAATGAGTTCCGGCCTTAGAGTTGAACTCAATGGACATGAGTTCAAATCTGATTTGATTTACAGTCATACGTGATCTCCGATCTCTGAGTTTATGTCCAGCATTGACATTCCCGAGTTCAAATAAGGAGTTCCGAGATTATATGATTGCGAGCTGTATGACTTCCGACGTCCGACTTTACTTCCAAGTTTCGAATAAACAGATAAAATTTCCTCAAGTCACAAACAAAATAGGACGAGTTCCGACATTCGGCTTCAGCACCAAGCTCAAGTAGAATGGCAGGAGTTTCGACTTCAAGCATAATAGAGGCGAGTTCCGATTTCAGTCGGATGGAAGCATATCCCACTTTTGGAACGATGTGGAGAGCAATTTGGCCACAACAGTGGGAGACATGGCCGAACTTCAATCACAAAATTTCAACCAATCAACACTCATAATCCCAACTACCCCTATGTATTTAAGTCAGTCTCTCCCCCCTCATTTCTGACTGATCTACACCTCCTTCTCTCCCTCTTCTTCCAGCCTCCTTCTTCCCTTCTCTCAATCAACTCCATCACTCCTTCAAGATTAGCAAGGTTCTAACACTCCAAGTTTCAGCACTTAGCTCAAATCATACTCCAAAGAGGTAGGATTCAATCTCTGATCTTAATTTCTTTGAACTGAGGATACATGAAAGATTACTCTTCTATATATATTTGATGAATTATTGGATGTATTATGATGGATTATGATTGGATTAATATGAAATATTGAGTTGGAATTAAGGTTAGAAGAAGAAAACTAGGAAAAGTGAAGGTTTGGAATGCTGTCTCAGTAAGAAGCTCCACGGCAGTCTGTATGACGGAGTGTACGGCTCCGCCTACAGCTGGTTAAATCCAATGAAATATTTTTAGATGAAAGTAGACATTCAGAGCTTTCCATAGATATATAATATAAGGCCATTGGATTAGTAATGAGAGAGATATGAATTTTTGAATGTTAACCTAGGAACCAGGACTTTCATCCGGGCAGGGTAACTTGAGGAGGGTGTAACTCACCTTATATAACTCCAAATTGAGTGAGACTAACTTTGTTAGAAAGCTTACACATAGGGAAACATCCCAGTATGGAATTCCAAGTTTGTTACGATTCCAATTGTTCTCAGTGATTCAAGGAACTTACCCTACATCCAGACTAGGCCAAAATAGGGTAGTTCAGGAAGGTCAATTTTCAGGACTTATAACTCGAGGTATACTTAAGCAAATCAAGTGAAACTTATTGCAAATGAAAGGTTGTCCTGTTATTTTGACATGGCACCAATTTCGTATGATTTGAGGTTAGTTTCGATTTTTAATGAATTTATATTTTCAAGAGTATAATTCGGGCTAGTGACCGAACAGGTTGAGGCAAAAGTTAAATATCTTGAGTTATATAAATCAAAATGATATGGGACCAAAGAGGTTAGAAAGTAGACACATAGAGCTATGACATATCCAAAATTGAGGTGTAAGTGAGTTGAATAGAGATAAAGGTGGATTATACAAAGTCCAAGCAGAACTGAGTAAGATTGGCAGAATGGTCAAATTGATAATTTTACAAGTGTTAGTGCAGATATAAGGTTTGAGTTGAGGATTGCCAGTTTGACATTGATATATATATATATGTGTTAGATTGATTATGTTGCTATGACTGGTTTGTCTATGAGAACTGGCACTATTCATGAGGAAATAGAACTGATCCGTTATGCTGCCAAATTTACGGCAGAAGTCTAAGAAACGATGAGCGTTTATATTACAAGAAATTTATGATGTGAATAGCTACACAATTATGAGTCTGTAGGTGAAACTCTATGTTCAAGAATGATATAAGTATGATATGAGGTATATGAGAGTAAATGATGCAGCATATGTATAAGTGCCGGTAGAATGGTAAAGAGGCTACGAGCCTTCATACGTTATGAATACGTACATAAGGATCATATGTGCAATGATATATGGAAGTAAGTGATGAAGTATATGTATGAGTACATTCAGCACGTCTATGCATGACCATGTATGAGAATGAAAAGATATGAATATATTGAATGTGAATCCCTTCACTTGGAGGTAGTTGCACTTTGAATCCCTCCTTGTGAAGGCAGTTAAAAGATAAAGATGTGAATCCCTCCCTGTGAAGGCAGTTACCCTCTACCTTGGAGGCACGTGGTCAGATGAGATCCCTCTATATTGAAGGCACGTGATCAGATGAGATCCCTCAATCTTGAGGCACGTGACCAGAAGAGATCCCTTCAATTAGAGGCACGTGGCCAGAATGAGATCCCTCCAAGACTAGAGGCACGTGAATCCCCTTGCGGGTGAGTCGGTGTGACGATGGTCACGGGTGAAGCTGACGAGCTCACTCCAAGGCCAGGCTACCCAAGGGCAGTAAAAGCACCCTAGGGATGGCGATACGTAATGCCTAGGTGTGCCAAGTAAAAGCTAAAGATTAAAGACTAAAGACTAAAGATTAAGACATATGCAAGCACCCCACTCACATGAGGCATGGCATCGACCCAGCTAGTGTGAGTACAGGGGACAAAACTTACATGAGGTATGGCATGACCCAGCTAGTGTAAGTACCAAAGGAAGATCCCAGATTCCTAAGGAACGTGACATGGCGATCACGCTCTGATGGGGTATGACATGGCGATCATACTCTGGAATGTGGCATGTAACGATTTTATGATGAAAAAGAAAGATGAAGAAAGATAAGTAAATTTTATGTATATGCATAAGTTTAAGTACAAGTAAAGTTATGTGCAAATGTTATGTTCCCAGCATATTGATGCTATGTGTGTTTTAATATGCTGCATTTATTATTCATGATATCATATTTGAATTGATATTCATGGGTTCTCCCAAATGCCAAGTGTATGATTAAAATGAACCTTTGCTTCGGACATTATATTTTCGAACTATAAAAATTAAACAGTTTGTTCAGCATGTTCACCTTTTTGAAATAAACCGAAGCAAACTGGAGATGACAGCGATGACATTATATATGATAATTAGAGGATCCTACTGAGAATTTATAATTCTCACTCCTATTTCGGTGTTGTCTCTAGATAGTTTCAGAAGTTTCCGAAAACGGCTGAAGTTGCTGTCAGACAAGGTCCGCTTAGGTAATAGTAACAACTCTAGGGTATGATACTATGACTTAAGTATAGTACTGTACTTGGGAGGATGTTACATATATTCATAGCATCATTCATCAATTTCAATTCAAGCACCAATTGGGTTTTCGATTTATTCTCTCCTGTTCTGCCCGAGTTTGGTATACTCCACCCTTATTGCAATTCAACTCATTTGAATCTAATTTTTGGATATGTCATAGCATTATGTGTCTACTTTCTAACCCTTTTAGTTCCATCTCATTTTGATTTGTATAACTCAAGATATAAAAAGTTTACCTCAGACTGCCCTATTCTTAGCCAGAATTGGGTTCTTATAAGTAAAAATTCACTAAAAATAGAAACCTAGGTGAAATCATACGAAATTTATATCAAATTAAAGCTAACAGAACAAGCTTTCAAATGAAATAAGTTTCATGTCATTTGCATAAGTATATCCTGAGTTATGAGTCCCAAAACTTGACCCTACTGGACTACCCTATTCCAGCCCGGTTTAAACTTAAGTCAATTTCATTGGTGTGCTGGGAACAAATGGAAAGGAATCTGATTCTGAAATTTTTATGGGATGTTCCTTTACATGTTATCTTTCAAAAACTTTGGGTTCACTCAATTTGGAGTTGTGTAGGGTGAGTTATACCCGTCTCAACTCATACTGCGCGGATAAGAATCTAGATTTCTAGGTTAAACTTCAAAAATTCATAACTAATTCTATACTAATCCAATGGCCTTATATTTTATATGTATGGAAAGCCCTGAATGTCTAGTTTCATATAAAAATAGATTCATCAAATTTAATCAGCTGTAGGCGGAGCTGTACAGTCCACCGTGCGGACCGTCGAGGGGAAAACCCTACTAGCTTCTTGGACTCTTCTTGAATTCATGTTTTCCTTAAATCTATCCATCCAATTTTCAATTCAAACTCACATATACACCTTAAAGCAGCCTTAATTCATCATTTCTCAAGATAACATCATAATCATACAAGAAAGTGGGAAGAAAGTGGAGTTCCAGTCAGCCCAATTCAAAGGAAACAAGAAAAGAAGTTAGAATTCCTATCTCTTCTAAGTGTTGTTGTGCTAGATTGGTGCCTTGGATTGAAGGAATCTTAATGAAGCTTGAAGAGTAGATAGATGGAGTGAAGATGAGTTGAGATAGGAGAGAAATAATGAGGGTTCAACAGGTTATAAATCCGAAAATAATCAAGGGAGTTGGAAGGAAATAATTAGAGACTTTTGGAGCAAGATTACATGTGATTGGTGGATGTGTTTTCCTTCTCCAATCTGATTTGGCTGCCTTCATTGAAGGCTGATTGTGGCGCCACTTGTAGGGTGTGTTGGCTGAATCTTGGCCATCCATCCTAGGGCTCTCACAGTATAATTTCTATTGGTTTGGTTTCGACAGTTCAAAGTACCGAAATCTTACCGATTTCCTTTAAATTGGTAAATCGGTTTTGGAAAAATCCTATAAAGTTTCCTATGCTTTCAATCTATGTAATACCCTGTAAAAAAAAAAAAATGCTGAGGGATCATGGTGCACCATAAGTGATATGGTGCACCCTAAACCCCTCTCCCCCTTCATTTCACGTTCTGGAGCCTTCCCAGACGCCATTTCTTTCCTTTCTTCCGTCTTCCATTTTCCCTTTTCCTCGTCACGTTCTTTCACTTCTTCCTCTCAAATTCATCTCTCTTTTTCTCTCTCAATCTCCTCTTTCCCTTAGTCACATGAGCCACTATCCACGCTTCCCTCTCTCCGCCACACACCACCAACTACATCTCTCTCTTCCTCGTGATCTCTCTCTCTCTCTCTCTCTCTCTCTCTCTCTCTCTCTCTCTCTCTCTCTCTCTGCCTATCTCTCCTCTTGTCTCCTGGCTCCTTTGCCTTCCTTCACGGTGGTGGAAGGCTGATTTTGTCCTTCCAAAGCAAGCCATAGTCTTGGGTGAGCTATTGACTTTAAACTTGTTAGCATTTTTTTTATTTCAAGAAGAAAGTAAGATGTGCTTGCAGTAACTATTTTTTTTTGTAAATCTAAGTGAATTGCTAAACTCTAATTGTTTAGATTATTGATATAGATAATAAGATTTTGGTGGCTTAGGTTCAATTTTGAGTCTTGTTGGTAAAGGTTAATGGTAGAGTCAAGCCGAGTTGGCAAAGATTAAATTGATATCAGTTGATAGTTTTAATTTTTGGGCCGTGTGTGGAATTGTTATTGTATGAATAATTAATTAGCTATAATGCCAAAGGAAACTACATATTATTCTAATTGATTTTGAAATAACTCAAAAGCAAGTGTAGTAAATAAAGAGGAATTTAAATTCTAGGTTGCGAGATTGAAGAAGCGGATGGGGGTTAAATGTTAAATCATAATATTTATAGTTAAATTGGGAGTACTCATTTATGTGTCAATTTCAGATTCCTCAGGAGATCAACCCACAGATTCATGACCCGGAGCGTAGATTGGACGTTTCCTGACACTTTGTGAGTGGATAATGCCTCTATAGCATATAGTCTTCTTATGCAATTAGTTTTGGTTTGATTTTAATATATATATTGATAGCTTAATTATATATGTCTAGTTAACTATGAATGTTTTGTTTAGTGATAAAATTGTTTTATGGTTTAATTTATTTATCGAATTGTGGACCTTTGATTCAGTTTTGAGGAAATTTTACTAATGTTTTGAATGTTCTGAAAGTTTTTATTTTGGAGAAGGCTATGAAATTTATGAACGAAGGGCAAGCTCTAAATTTTGTTTGGATTACTGAATTGATTTATTGAGTAAATTATATTTTGGACTTTCAACTTTGATGAATACTTGGTGCTCCAAAAATTTGATTTAATATTTGTTATTATTTATTACTTTGTGCTTTTATCACTATTTATTGCTTTAGTCCCTATATAAATTGTGGGAGGATTTTCAGTTAGTCGGTAGCTAGCGATTGTAAGCCTTGTAGTCTTGTGTAGTTGAACTCGAATTTGGGGGGTGTTGCTAGTTCGATGTGTGTGTGTGAGACCCTACACACCATACGACTTGAAATCAAATTTGAAAGGGTTATCCCTTAAATGAAAATATCTCTGAATTGGAAGCCTCCCCACCTTGGGATTTACATTTGAGAAATATATTTCTTTTAAGTTATGAGATAACATAAATTCTATATATACATTTGAGGAGTATAGTTTCAAGTTATGAACAATGTTAATTTTTTTTATACATGCATAAATTTTAAGGATGATTCTTTACTGATATATTATTCCAAATGATGATTCCTTACTTATATTTAATTCGTGATATTAATTCTTATTTACATGTAGTTTGCTTGATTCTTAGAGCTTGCTCTCATATGTTATAGATCTATTGCCCCTATTTAGTCATGTTGGACTCACCCTCCTTCCCTTCTGTTTCAGGATCTAGTCATGTGCTTTGATTCAGTTTCTCCAGCTTTATATAGTGCAGACATCTTTGATAGCCCTTCTACCGTGAGGGCCTTTCATTGACTCTGATTATGATGTTTTATATATGTTTGATGCTTTAGAGTTGCTCCACAATCCACAGACAGGAACTTGCTTGACATTCTTTCTAGATAGGGTATGTGTATAGGAATTCGTTTATTTTGTAAAACATATTTCTTGAGCACTTTGTGATTAGGGATGTATATATAAAAATGTGTAAGTAGATAAACATAAATATGTTGCTATTATAATGAGTGAATGCCTAATATATATATATATACATGTCAAATTGGATATATGTGCTGGTTGACTATTGGAATAGTGCAAAGCTTTCTGAGAAGCTGGAAAAATAGAGGAAACTCTGTCCGTTTGTCATGGGAAATTTGATGTATAAGGCTTGCTGGAGGTCCGTCACTTCCAAGCGCCGGTCATGACTCAAGGCGAGTCATGACAATCTAATTCTCTCATATCTAATTTCTCTAAATGATACTTAATTGGCTCTAAGTAAAAATTTAATCGAATGCAAATTAATCTTAAGTAGTTGATAAAACCGAACAACTAGGCAAGAATGATAAAAATCCGATGGAGGTGAGGCCAAGTTTTTCCACTATCTTGAGCAAACACTTGGCGCCACTCATATGTGGTAGGGGTGGCTGAATTTCAGCCACTTAAGTGAGGGTTTCTAGTAGAAAATTCTACTGGTTCGGTTCTGGCGGTTTAAAATACCAATTCTTTGCTGATTTTCTTCAAGTCAGCAAAACTTTACTAAATGACTCTGAGAGAATTTCTATATCTCTATTCTAATTGTTCCTAAGCCTAATCCCCATAATTAACATCTAATTAACTACTAATTAACCTTACTTAGTCAATAAGATTGAATAAATTGCTTATTAACGTGAAATAATCGTGTTTGCAAATTCGGAGCTTTTCTATTTTCTATTTTTCATAGTTAATGGCATTTCCGTAATTTTGAGCAAGTCCAGGGACACCCCACGTTATTTCACACCAGACTGCCTCCATGGCCCAATCGGCAGAGATTTAAACTTCTACAGTTTCACTACGTGATTTTGCTTTGTTTAAAATCCCATTCTGCTAATTCTACAGATGTGGGGATATAAAGGTCATTTTATTAAAAGTTCTAGGATTATTGTGGAAATAAGTTTTTGGGGTCAAAATATAATTTCTAAAAATTCTGGGTATCATTGCAATTAACAAAAGTTTACAAGGGCACTTTTATCATTTCCTAATTTTAAACACATGGCAGTGCCATATTTTCAACAGCAGTTTTACACTACCCTATAACTCCAAGTGTGAGGATCGTCATGGCATAACACTGCCTGAGAAGTTCTCACACTATCTAAGGGAAATAATTCAAAGTTTCTATTATGTTCTATTTACGAAAGTGGGGATGTTACACTTACCATAAGATTATTGCATTAATTAAAATGCTCCTAAAAGGAAGAAATAAGGCTAAGATGATTGAAGATGATTGAAGACCATAAGGAGAAGCCATCCAACTTCACCAATCGCCTCCCTGATAAGGTATTGACCAGCATCCTTTCTTTGACTTGATGATGTTGCTGGAAGCAGCAACCTTTTAAAGAAATGGAGGTTTATGTGGAAGCAAACTTCAGGTCTCAATTTTAGTGTGATGATATGACATATCCTTTAAGAAGGCATGACATTCCACCACATATTCATTGGGATTTTGTTCTTCATTACAACACAACAAAAGGAATTTCCAAGACAATATACTATTCTCCTTGATCTAGACACAATACTTTGGAAGGTTGACTAGTTGTCATTTCCTACATTTTCCTGATACATGTACTTGGATCCATCTTCTAGTTAAGAAAAATAAGGACTAAAAGATCTAACCCTAGAATGTGAACCTATTGGTTTTCCATTCCAATAACCTTATCCAAGAACATTTAATATTATGAATAGTTTTACCTCTCTGAGTCCCATAAGTTGAATTATTACTTTCTTGAAAGTCCATTCACATTTGAAGCTTGTCACAACTTGTGAACCCTAAAATTGAACAAAGTTCGTATGAATGATATAACCATGAATGGGATTTTGGAAAGTTATGTGTTTCTAGAATATTTAGTCTGATTCAGTCATTTGGATTTGGAAAAATCAAAATCCAAAACCAAATCTTAAATCCATAAAGCTCAATTTGGTAAGGATGGATGAAATAAAAGTTTTTGCTAAAAGACTTGAAGCTTTAGTACAATCTTCTTTAAGTTGTCATGCAAAGAATATGACACTTGGGATACCAAACCTTAGAATATTCTATTGCTTTAGCAAATGTCAAGTTCTAATATCCTTTCATGAATTAAAAACTCAAGACCATTTGGATTACTACAGTGGTCTTGTAGTAAGTGCCATTGATTTCTAACTATTTGTCTACTCTTATATATGATGACACTTTTGCATTATTTAAACAAGGCAAATGTCACTTACTAGTATAACTATTCTAAGAGTTTGTGTAGTAATTCATGATCATAAAGTTTATTAAATTGATAGTGTATCTTATATGTTGTTCAAATCCACATCAATTGACAAAGGTGACAGATTTCGAAAGATATTGCTTATTTCTAATTCATATATGAAGCAATATGAAGACACTTATCACTTGGTTGAAAACACAGCATAGTAAAAATAAAATAACTCTTTAAATAACATAAACATGTTATTGTATGTAAGAGTACACAAATATCTACAAATAATCAAATTGAGCTCTAAAGATTTAAGATTTTGGATTTTTTTTTTACTTTGATTTTTGCAATTACCAATGATTGAATGAGACCAATATTTTCCAAAAACACAACTTTTCAAATTCATATCCATGGTTTAATCATTAATATGAACTCAGTTCAATTTTAGGGTTTGCAAGTTTTCACAAGCTTCAAATGTGTATGAACTTTCAAGAAAGTAACAATTCAAGTGAAGGAACCTTAGAGAGGAAAAACTAATCCTAGTATTAAATGTCCCGGGAAAAGGTTATTTGAGTAGAAAAATAGTTTCACATTCTAGGGTTAGATCTTCTAGCACTTTGTTTTTCTCAACTAGAGGAAGGACCTAAACATGCAAATATGTGTCAAAAAAAGTAGGAAGCAACAACTAGTTAATCGACCAAATTGCTGTCTCAAGATCAAGGAAAAAAAATACTATACCGAAAAATTCCTTTTGTTGTGTTACAATTGAGAACAAAATTCCAACGAATATGTGGAATGTTGTTTTCTTGAAGTATGCCATATACATCACATCAAAATCGAAGGGTGAAGTTTGCTTCCACAAAGACCATCATCTCTTTGAAAGGCTACTGCTTTTAGCAACATCATCAATTGGAACTGAAGAGAAGATGATGGACAATACCTTATTAGAGAGGCAATTGATTAAATCAAGTGGCTCCTCTTTATGATCTTCAATCATGATGGCCTTCTTTCTTCCTTTCTTAATCATCTTTGTTTCATCCCTCAAAGTTGGTTGTGTACCTGGGATGAGGCATTGAGAGCAATTAGAAAGTTTGTGAGATATTGAAGAGTACAAGAGAGAAAGATAAGATGTGTGGCAATGTGAGGCTACCATTAGTGTAGAATGATAGTGTACATGAATGAAAGATAATAAGTAGCTTTCATTTTTGGTATTTGTCGAAATCGGTGGGCGCTAATAATTCCTAGATTTTCTTCCATATTTTGCATTAATTGTTTTCAAACGTTGCCTTTTAAAATTTATCTTTATCAAATACATTTAATTCAATTAAATTATCTAATTAATTATATTCTTTACTATATATACTCACATATAATTTTGGACAATTTAAGAAGGAAATGTCGGCAGCCCAACATCAGTTTTTAGCTTCCCTTTTCTTAAGCCTAACACATATGCAATTGTTAAGAAAGAAACAATAGTATGCTGGACAAGCTTTACTTACAAATTGGAGTCAGAACCAAACGAAAATGTGTTCTATTTCTAATTGGGCCATGAAAATTAAGCAAATATTTCAAGTGTTTTTCAACTTGGATTTTGGAAGTGAATAGATTACATAAACTTGTTTTAACTTCATAATTGCTTTTAGGAAACTCCTTGTTATTTGTATTTTAAAATGCTTTATTTAAAGTCATGAGAAGGTGATCTAAAGGTTATATAATAGAAATATAAAGAGAGATAGGGATTAGAAGGACCACACGGAAAAATTACACTAGTTCATCCAACCACTATTGATGTCCAGTCCCTAATAGAAAGTTAAGAATTTTTATAATCCAAGTAGTTTTGTATATGCCTCTCCAATCTCACAAATCAAGTATTAATGCATATTGAAATGCATTAGAAATATAGGTTCCCAAAACAATAGTTATCAGAAACTTAGCAAGTTATTAAAGCTTTTGGTTATTAGAACTTAAAGTGCTATCAAAACTTATTATCAAAGCTGATCAGAAAGATAAAGAAATATGAGGGCAATAAAGAAAATATCATCAAAGCATAAGGAATAAGAGTAAAAACATAAATGAGCATATATTATATATTTGTTTTAGAGCTCAGAAAAGGGAACACAAGGAGTAATATAATGCCAATTCCATGCATGTATTCCAAAGCTAAGATCCCCCTAAGTTTAAGCTTCCTATTGCTAATCTTTTTGTTATTAGCAAAAGATTTTAGGTGGAAGAGAAAATAAGGGAGCATGGAATACTTTAAGAAGGGTTGATTCCTTCTGGATACTGCTGTTAAGATTTTGAAGACCCATGACTTAAGAAGGGCTATCTTATGCATCATAAATCATTGATTGGCAAGAATAGCATTGAGCTCATGCTCGTTGTACTTCTTGGTCTACTCTGATTGGCCAGGCTGTTCTCATGGCTAGAATCTTGGTTAAGGAGGCAGTTTGGACACTAATTCCTGAAGATTAAGAGGCAAGGTGCTTAAAGGAGAGGGCGTTACTGGGTAGAAGCTCCCACTATTCTTTATGGTGTTGTCTTCTCAAGGGGAGGTTGAGAAACATATAATATCACACCAGTTTGAACTGTAGCACCTTTCTATGTAGGTTAGCTTTCCTATTCATTAGGATCCTTCTAGGCACCAAAAGCACCTACCCCTATTTTCTGCCCTTTTTGCTTCAAGTGTACTATGTCTATGTTGGATACTTCTTAACTTTAGTCTAAGGCATTTCCTTTGAATTAGTGGGTTCAAAATTTTGAGTTATGCTTTCTTCTAACCGAGTTTCTAGTTGTGCAGTAAAGGGAGGATTTGGTGGGATTTAATGGACTAATTCTCTAATATGAATGATTGCATATTCAAATTCTATTCTTTGTTTCTTCTAAATTTCATATTCTAAGGGCAATATTTTAGAAGTTATTGGCTGAGAAGCATCATGGCTCCATTTTCTTACAACCTCTTTTGTTCTATGCGGAGTCCTCTTCGGTAATGAACTTTCGAAACAAGAGGAATTGCTAAATCTTTTTATGATTACCATTTCGGTTATGGAAATTTTGAGAGTTTGGAGAAAGGTGGAAAACTAAGAGCGTATGTGATCTTTTGAGAGTTTAAAAGAGATGGGTTTGAAAGAAATTTAGGTCACAGAAAGTGGTTCAAGTGTTTGAAAAGATGGGTATAGATGGGTATAGATAGGTATGCCATGCGCGTGTTGTCAAAGAAAGTTATTGTTTTGATTGTGGTGGATAATGTTTCGCGTCCAATCCTTAATGGCTATAATTTTCAAAGTTCATATTGTGATGGTCGTACAGAACCATTAATCATTCTCATGCAAAGTTTCAGATTCATCTAATTGAACAAACTTCTCAAACTTTTGCATTTTGGTCATCTTTCTAAGACAACTTTTTGGATACACCTTGCTAATCATGTGGTATCACTTTTCTAAACTCATCATTCTAATAGTTTCTCAGCATAGAAACTTAAAACTTGGGGGGTATGAAGATATCAGCAATCTGATCATCTATTTGTATGAATCTTAGCTCAAAATCTCCTTTCTAGGTATGATCCTTAATTAAATGATGCTTAACATCTATATGCTTTGATCTAGAATGATATGGGGCTCTTAGTAAGATTAATACCACTAGTGTTATAGTAGAAGATAGAGATTTTGGAGTACCTCAAGTTGAAAATGCTCTAATTGATGCTTAATCCATAGCATTTGTGAACAATAATTGGCCACTGAAATGTACTCAATTTCGGTTGCTAAGAGTGCAATTGTGTTCTACTTCTTACTTGACCACGTGATAAGTGATTTTCCCAAAACCAACAATGTCCGTTGTGCTTTTTCTTTCCACTCAGTCACCAGCAAAACTAGCATCATAATATCTTGTAAACTCACAAGAAACATCTTTCTCGTACCATAGCCTAAGAGTAGTAGTACCAACAAGATATGTAAAGATGTGTTTGACAACATTTAAGAGTGATTGTTTGGAATTAGATTGAAATATCGCACAAATCTCCACATTTAATTGAACATTAGCTCTGCTAGTTGTAAGGTAAAGCAAAGATCCTATCATACCTTGGTACATCATTTTAGAAACTTTTTCTCCTTTCTCATAAGCTTTAAGAACTTTAGAAGAATCATGGGAATATTCATGCTTTTGGCCTTGTCCATATTGAATCTTTTCAAAAGGTCCATAGTACACTTTTCTTTACATATAAGGATCACATCCTTCTTTTGCTTAATTTGGAGACTGAGAAAGAACTATAATTCTCCCATCATGCTCATCTCAAATTCTCCCTCCATAAGTTTAGAGTAATCTTTGCAAAGTTTCTCATTAGTAGCACCAAATATGATATCATAAACATAAATCTAATGTCACGACTCAACCCGAGTCATGACCAGCGCATAAGGGACAAGTCTCCCTATAACACCGTAATAACCTTATACTACGCTTAAATCATATTATGGAAATTATTAGTTATTACTTTTACTTGCGAAAACCAACTTGCTATTTGAAATTACTTTACAACAAAAATAGAGGTTTCTATTTTTTTTTTTGAACAATAGCTAAATAAACCTTTTTGAAAAATAAGAGCCATGAATGTTGGATAGGATTGCATGAGAAGGGGGTTGAATCGTGCTTTCAATGAAACTTGAAACCTGAAAAACTTTGATAAAACCATTTTCTCAAGTCCAACACTTAGATTGCGGAAGCGATTTTGTTAGTTTATAAAACTATCTTGTTCTGTTTAAAACAGGTATAAATCTTTTCAAATTAAGTATACAAAAAAAAGAACTTATATAATAAAACAAAATAGCAAGATAAGGGATGGTAGAATCACACAAGAGATTTTTATACTAGTTCGGCTAACCACTTGCGTACTTTCAGTCCCCAACACTTTGTTGAGATTTTATAAACCACAAGTATTCTTTGTCCAAACTTCTTACAAATGAGTAGTCTTTTCTCAAGTTTCTCCAAGCTTTATAACCGAGTAGTGTTTGTCCTAATCTCTCCAAGTTTACATTGACCACTACTGGGTCTAGATACAATTGATGTAAACAATATGTCTGTGTTTGAACACTCACACTAACTCTCTTAACAGCGAATAAATAATAAAGCATAGTGTGCGTGATTTCTCTAAATTCTCAAAGAGAGAATATTATCTATTATAGAACAAAAGAAAAGATTTTCTTTTGAACTGAAGTTACGATGAGTAACTTTCTGGTGTTTCAAAAGGTTGAGAATGATGAAAGAAGGAAGCTCTTTATGCATAGGAAATATTCAATCTTTCTAACAATTCTTTCTTCAACTTCTAGTCTTATATAGACTTCGAAATATGACCGTTGAAGCTCGCAGGCCTTGATCTTGGTGATTCTTTTGGTCTGCTGGTCTATAACTAGACAGAGAAGAAATAGCCTTCCTTTTTCCCATTGTTCAAAACTTACACAGAAGTGGAAAAGTAGCTGTTTGTTGCTTTACTAACTACTCAGACTTGTCAGTGCCTCCTCTGTATCTTTTGTCAAATCACCTTTTTGACTTTTTGAATTTGTCTATGAAGCATGCAAAGGAAGCTTTGAAGGTATAACACTTCATGAGAGGCATGTTTTTGGACATATTCCTTCTGGACAGAGTCATCTTTCTGAATAAGTAGTGTTTGTTCTTGAGGCATGTTTTTCCATTCTGATGTTGTAGTTTTATCCTTCTGAACTTTTCTTTCTATTTCTTACGTGATAGTTCAAGATATACACAAAACATATATTCCATATCAAGTATATTCAAATAAAAGAATGATGGATAACAAAGCTTTGTTGATTCTCAACCAGTTAATGCACGCGATTAAAATCTTTTTCACAAAAGAAAACATTTCTTGAAACAAATTGTTCATATACAAAAGATTAGCTTAAACTCCGATTTAGTATTTATCAAAACCTTAAAGCTCATTCTAGTTCACAACCATAGAATGGTTTCTGAAAAGCATTGGAGCTAATGATCTCCCCTTTTTTTGATGTTGGCAAAATAGTATTTAAGAAAAGCTTTTGTTACCAAAAAAATTTTAAAGAGCATGATTTGTTATTTGGAGTAAGTTACTTTTTGAAGAGAGTAGTAACACTCATGATATAAGGAACATTAAAAAAATTGAATCCTTTTTCAAACCAAAGGGTTTTGATTATGTTATAAGTAAGAGTGCATAGGACTCTTTTGAAACATAAAATCATCACTTTAGCATAATAAAGTATCTAAACACTTCAGAGCAATAGTTTAGGTAGTTCAAATAAGTTACATATAATTAGAGTGATTATGTAACAAAAAAATATATCCATACAGATTCCATAATCTTGTAACAGTGTAACCTCAGTGTAATTAAGCAATTATCATCTCAATTAGTTTAGATTATTTATTATCAAAGCAAATATCAGAGCATTCAATGACTCACATATCAAATCAATTAATAACTCACACTTAATATAGTTGCACTAAAAATTGATCAAAGGATATGAAAGCATAATTGTTAGAGAGATAAATATAATTGAACTGTAATGTTATCCAAAGTTTTGTGATAAAGTGTTAAAAAAATATATAAAGATAAAGAAATGTTTATGGACTGTAAAAAAAAATGAGTCCTAAATGTATGCTCTTCCTCAGCTTAAGCTTTTCTTGAAATATCTTCTCCCCCTTTGACATCATAAAAAAAATGAGGATGTGGAATCATGAAAGAGCTATCACTAATTGCCTTTTGCTTTCTGAATCGTCTTCAGAATATGCAAAAGAAGATTCTCCATCTTATCCATTTTTCAGTCCAACCTTTACTGATGAGCTTGAAGTTCAGCCTAATTGGCCATGATAGTATATTGATTGGCCAAGAGTAGATCTGTTTGGACTTCAGTAGCATTTCGAAAAACTTCAGCAGATGAAGAGTCTCCAAAGGCAGTTTTTCAGTGTGCTGGCTATGACTGGCTGAGGAATATTGGGGCTCTGAAACAGCAGGAGTAGCTGTTCTATCATATTTAGGTGATGAGGTCAGCAACAGCAATGTCTATGTAATAACAAGAGTAGCAGGAACATCTTGAGAGACTGTGGCAATAGTTGGATGAGGCATTGAAGTGCTCAAAGGGGCAATCTCAGATTCAGCAACAGTAGCTTCATTTTCTAGTTCTGCCACTAGAACAAGTGTCCTTTCAAGCTCTGGTCTTTCTGGTGCAGTCTCAATTGGTTGAGCCAATAATCCTTCTTGATTCAAAGGAATCAATGGTAGGCTGACAGGTTGAGTTACTGGCTATTCTGTTCTTTCTTCAACTCCTTCAGAAGGTAACACAACCCTTCTCATCTCAGAAAGTGGATTGACATCTTCAATGATCATATATTGTTGGTCCACCTCGAAGTAGATTAGCTTTTTGTATCTCTAGTTGAGACACCAACTCCTGCAGCTTTATACTTTTGACTTTGCACCCATACCTCGGTTCTCATTCTATTTTCTGCTACTTCTAGTATTACTTTTCTGATAGAGGAAGGAGGGTCTGCAGAAAGTTGTGCAGGGGCTTGCTTCACTGGCTTTTTCCCTTTCTTTCTAATTTTAGGGTCCTCATCTTTATCTGAAGCTTAAGCTTCAGTTGCTCTTGAAGAAGTTGTTCCCTGATCGTAATCCCTCTTTCTCTTGGTCTGGAGGATCTTTGTGCAGATTTTGTAGGTGCAGTAGCATTCATTGGTTGTGCAGCAATGGTTAATGCTTCATCTTCTGCACTAGAGGAGGAGGATTCTTCAACAAGCTTCGGTAATCTTCTTTTACTTACTCTCCTCTCCTCAGAGAGAAGGGAGAGACTTCTTTGATGCCTATTTTTCTTTTTGAGTTTTTCAAAAGGTTTGGCTTTAACTTTCTAAAGATAAGCTTGTTTTCTCTTTTGCTCCTTCTTCTTTTCTTTCTTCTTTTTCTTCTTCTCTTCCTCTTCCTTCTCCTTTTTCTTTTTCTCTCCCTCTATGTTAAGGCCTTGAAGTTTTAAGCTTATGGCAGAGAATTTTTCTTGGTGGTGGTAGGGTGTTTCTCATCCTTCCTGTGACCATCAATAGGAAGTTAGGCTTTAACGAATATACGCGTGAGGAGCATGCCATAGGGCATAGCAACATGACTCCTTCTAGCTTTATCAATGGCAAAAAGCATGTAGTCCAAAATCAACCTGACCAAGTTTATCCTCCTTTTGGTCATGAGGCAGAATATGACCATTTGGTCTACCTCAGTCATAACACCAGTGTTTCCTATTCTGGGAAGCATAGTGTATTGAACTACAGAATATACAACTCTAACAGTAGTAGGAAGATTGGAGGTACGAATGTTTTCTTACTTGAATGTCTCTTCTGCCAGTAAGTACTTTACAGACTTCCTCTTCAGTGGCTCTAAGCTGTTCTCACCATTTGACACCACCTTTGCACAAAACACCTTCATTGAGAGTGTTAGTGATTTGAATAAGATCAGAAGGAAGCACTTGGATCTCAAAGCTTCCAATAATACTTCTTAGTGACGAATTGTCTTTATCAACAGTGGCGAGAATGCTATAGAATGCACCAACTAGCCCTATGTAGACGTCCTTTGAGATGCTCAGAAACTCATTCCACCCTTGGAACTCGAAGACTTCTACAATCTAAGGAAGGAAGGTGAAGTTTGGCAAAATGAAGGTTCATCCAAAGGCAATGAGCTTGATAAAGTAGTTTCTATGAAAGTTCCTTTGCATTTCATCATCATCGAACATGTAGGGAGCGCTGTAATCTCCCTTTTTCATCATGATGATTTGAAATGGTATAAGGTTGAAAGTGAAATAGGGAAAGTGTTTAGGCTAGGTATATAGAGGAAAGAGCAAGGGTAGGAAGGTTTGTGAATTAATAGGATGAACAATGAGAGGTTTTTCTTAGTGACTTGGGAAGTGAAAGGTTGATATGATAGGTGAGGGTTAATAAGGGAAACTGATGGTTAAAGTATGTGAATGGTTTTCAAAGCACAAACGACATCATTTTGGGTTAAGTAATTTTTTTGGTTTTCTTGCTTCAATAGCAACATGGCATAAGAAGTAATAAGCGAGCCCCACGTTTTGTTTTAAAAAAAATTATTTCAGTTCTTCAGAAGCTTGAAGTCTATGAGAAGCTTGAGTCACCATTTTGATGAGAAGAGAGGGTTTTTTACAAATGAACTAAACACCTTTTTGATATTTTTTCTCTAAGTCGTTTCAAAATCCATCTTTCTTAACTTGTACTGCACTTCATTTTTTTTTTCAACCAAGTAGATAACCAGTTCTGAATTAACTTTCTGAACCATATAAGGAAACTTTCTGAGCTAGTTCTTTAATCTTTTCTTGATGTGATCTTTCTGAGGCAATCATTGACGTTGAAGAACTTTATCCAAACAGCAAATCCCATTGGGATGCAGCAATCTCAGCTTTAACTTTTGCTCAGAAAAGAGGGAAGTACCAGATGTAATGTATATGAATGATTAAAAACTAATCATGTTCAAAAGGTTCCTTATATGACAGAAATGATCTTCAGCTAAGGATTTTGTAAAAATGTCAGTAATCTGACTTTTAGTATTCATAAATCTTAGCTCAATATCTCTTTTCTAAACATGATCTCTTATGAAATGATTCTTGATGTCAATGTGCTTAGATTTAGAGTGGTGAATGGAATTCTTTATGAATTAATTGCACTAGTATTTTCACATAGGATAGGGATTTTGGTATACCTCAGATTGAAATCTTCTAGTTATTGCTTAATCCACATAATTTGTGTACTGCAATTTACAGCTGACACATTTAGCCTCGGCAGTTGAAAGAGCAATAGTGTTCTGCTTCTTGCTTGACCACGTTATTAACGACTTTCCAAGAAAGTAACAACAACCACTAGTGCTTTTTCTTTCAACTCTATCTCAAACAAAATCAGCATCATAATAGCCTATAACATTGCAAGCAGTAGCTTTCTCGTACCAGAGACCAAGATTAGTAGTACCAACTAAATATCTCAGAATTCTTTTAACAACATTCAAGTGTGATTGTTTGGGATTGGATTGGAATCTAGCACATATTCCCACACTTAATTGCAAGTCAGGTCTACTAGTAATAAGATACAATACAGATCCAATCATACCTTTGTAAAGAGTTTTAGAAACTTTTTCACCATCTTCATTAGCTTCTAGAAATTGAGAAGGATGCATGGAAGTACTGATGCTCTTGGTCTTGCTCATATCAAACTTTTTGAGCAAATCCATAGCATATTTTTCTTGATGGATCAGGATTCCATCCTTCTATTGTTTGATTTGTAATCCAAGAAAGAATTTTAGCTCTCCCATCATACTCATCTCAAATTCTCCTTGCATAAGATTAGAGAAATTCTTCCACAAGTTTTGATTAGTTGCTCCAAAAATAATATCATCAACATAAATCTGAACAATTAGAAAATCATTTTTGTTATGAAGAATTAATAAAGTAATGTCAACTTTTCCTCTTACAAAACCATTTTTGATTAGAAAAGAGCTAAGTCCATCATACCAAGCTTTGAGAGTTTGCTTTAAATCATATAGGGCTTTTGAAAGCTTAAAAACATGGTGAGAAAAGTTTTCATTTTCAAAACCAGAAGGTTGATTAATATAAACTTTCTCATATATGAAACCATTTAAAAAAGTAGATTTTACATTCATCTAAAATAACATAAATCCTTTATATGCAGCATAAGGAAGTAGCATTCTGATTGCTTCCAATCTTGCTACAAAGGCAAAAGTTTTATCATAATCAATGCCTTCTTGCTAATTGTAACCTTGTGCCACTAATCTTACTTTATTTTTGATAACTTTTCTATTTTTATCAAGTTTGTTTTTGAACACCCATTTAGCCGCAATGGCAAATTGTCCTTTTGGTAGTGGGACTAGAGTCTAGACTTTGCTCTTCTCAAACTGAGATAATTCCTCTTTCATTGCTTCAATCTAGTTTTGATAAGTCAAGGCTTCATCAATACTTTCTAGTTGAATTTCATATATAAGAGCAAGATTGAATTCACTTCTGAGTGCAGATCTTATTCTAATTCCTTGAGAAGATTCACCAATAATTTAGTTTTGAGAGACAGCTCTCAAGTCTCTTACACCAACGTATCTTTGCTTTAGAGGGGTACCCTCTGGTTCTTCAAAAATATTGTCAGAAGCATGTTGATGAGAAAGAAGTTTAGAAACATCATCATCATCATTACTAATGGCAATTTGAAGCTTCTGCTGATTCTGAGAATTGTCATTTAATGACATACTTTCCATTTCTTCTTCAAGATCTACAACCTTCTGATTCAGGTCATTTTTCTTTTCCATAAAGCTTATATGAATTGTTTCTTCCACAGCTTAAGTCTTCTTCTTGAACACCCTATAAGCTATTGAAATAAAAAAGTATCCTAGGAAGATTCCAAGATCAGATTTGGGATCAAACTTTGAAAGTTTATCCTTGGTATTAAGTATAAAATATTCGAATCTAAAGATATGAAAATAAGAAATGTTGGGTTTTCTTTCCTTCCATAGTTCATAGGGAGTTTTCTTAAGAATAGGCCTTAAGAAAATATGGTTTTGAATATAGTAGGTAGTGTTAACTGTTTCTACCCAAAAGTCTTTGATAGACCACTTTCAAGAAGCATAGTTCTGGCCATTTTTTGCAACAATATGTTCTTCCTTTCCACTACCCCATTCTGCTGAGGAGTTCTAGGTGAAGAAAAGTTATGAGAAATGCCATTTTCATTACAAAAATCTTCAAAAGAATGATTTTCAAATTCTCCACCATGATCTAATCTGATGGAAGTGATGCAGAAACCTTTTTCATTTTGAATTCTTTTTGAGAAAGATTTGAAGGCCTCACAAGCTTCATCCTTATGGATTAGGAATATAACCCATGTGAATCTTGAGTAATCATCCACAATGATTAGACCATATTTCTTAGCACCTAGACTGGCAGTTCTAATTGGTCTAAAAAGACCAAGATGTAAAAGCTCAAGTGGTTTAGTAGTTGAAACTACATTTTTGTTATGGAAAGAACTTTTGGTCTGTTTGCCTCTAAGATAGAACTCATAAGATGAGTCATTTTCAAAATTGATTTTAGGCAAACCTTTGACAAGTTCCTTTTGAGAAATCTCATAAATCAACTTCATGTGAGCATGACTACACTTCTTGTGCCATAACCACTTTTCGTCCATAAAGGAAGCAAAACATTTTATATTTTGATCTAGAAGGTCATCTAGATATAATACATAAGTATTATTATGCCTTTTAGCAGTAAGAATAATTTTGTCGATAGTGGAATCTTTAATAATACATTGCGAAGGTTCAAACACAACTTTGTAGCCTTAGTCACAGAATTAACTAATGCTTCGAAGGTTGTGAGTTAACCTTTCTACTAACATAACATCATTTATTCGATTGGAATTGTTCTTACCAATATTACCTATACCAATGACTTTGGACTTGATTCCGTTGGCAAATTTTACTACTCCATCATCCCTGGGTCAAAGGCTTCTAAACCAGGATTTATTTCCAATCATGTGTCTGGAGCACGCACTGTCCAGATACCACTTCTTTTCCCTTTGATGTATTGATTTAAGACACACCTGCATCAGAGGTAATTTTAACTTTAGATACCCATTTCTTCTTGGGTCCTTTTGTGTTAGTAGTGTTTTAGGGTTTTTCACTTTCTGTTTGGCTTTCCTTCTAGAGAAGCATCTTTCAGAAGAGTGTCCCTTTCTGAAATAGTATATGCGTGCAGGAATCTGATTTGGGGAATCTCTAAATGATTGTTCATCATCTGCCTTCTCAAAGCCTAGACCAATTTTGTCAAGATAAGGTTTCTGGCCACCAAGCATCAAGTCCAGATTTTTGGAGCCATTAACCATTTTCTCAATATCTGATTTGAGAAGTTTTACAGTTTTCTAAAGCTCAGAAATATCAAAAGATGACTTTGAGCAAGTTTCAAAATCTTCAATTTTTAGGGCTGTTATATCCTTCTGAATAAGGACATTGTTATCTTGTAATTTGTCCTTTTCATGCCCAACTTTCTTTTTTCAATCTTGAGTTTTTCAAACTCCAAAGATAGTTTTCAAAAACCTTTATTCAGAGAGGCATAATGAGAAGCAAGAGACTTGGAATCATCCAAGAGTTCATCATAGGCTTTTTGAAGATCTTCAAAAGTAAGTTCAGGTTTAGAATCATGTACCTCAGTTTTTTCATCTAAAACAATGTCAACCATGAAGCAGAGCTTTGCTACAATTTCTTCTTCACTTTGTGATTCAGCATTTTCTTGTTCTTCGTCAGATCCTTCTATGTGGCCATCATAGCCTTCTTCTTTGTAGTCTTCTTTCTCGAGGCTTTCTTCAATCTAGGACATTTAGATCTGACATGTCTAGATTCCTTGCATTCAAAGCAGATGATCTTATCTTACTTGACCTTGCCCTTTTTGTCTTTCTTGGGAATAAGGTTCTTCTTCTTCCTCTTAATCCATGCTTTTGAGATCTTCCTTGCTAAGTGAACAATTTCATCATTATCATCATCATCATAAGAGGAATCCTCCTCTTCTTCTTCAGATTCTTCTAAGGCTTTCATGGCTTTGGAAGACTGAGTCTTCTTTTGAGTGGAATTCAAAGCAATAGATTTCCCCTTCTTGGCAACCTCATTAGAGACTTCATTTAACTCAATCTCATGAGTCTTTAATGACCTAATAAAAGCATCTAAGCTAAGCACATTCAAGTCCTTAGCTTCTTGAATAGTCTTAACTTTTGGACACCAAGCCTTTGAAAGACTCGTCAGAATCCTTCTCATTATTTCTGCATTGGTGTACCTTTTACCTAAGGTCTTCAGCTGATTTATGATATGCATAAATCCAGTTGTCATTTCATCAATATTCTCATGCTCTAGCATTTTGAATATTTCATATTGATGAACTAACATACTGATTTTGGTTTCTTTGACCTGATCTATTCCTTCATGAAGTATTTGAAGTCTACCCCAGATTTCCTTGGCTGAATCACAGGATATGATTTTGTCATGTTCACTTTTGCTCAAAGCACATGTGAGAAGGTACTTTGTCTTAGCATTCATTTGAACTTTAGTTTTGTGCTGATCAATCCATTCATTTCTAAAAATGGTTCTGACTACAATAGGTGAAGGTTGCTCTAGATTAGCAACTACTTGAGGTGCTGGTTACTCAACCGTAGGTATATAGTCACCATTTCTATTATCTCCCACATATCCAGACTTGTGAACTCAATGAAAAGTGCAACACCCTACCAATTTAATATTATGCTTAAGTCATAGCATGAAATTAAGTAGAATATGCTACCGTGTTGATACTCTGCTTACTATTTATTTATCATATCACATCTCTTTTTTTCTTTTCTTTTTTTATTTATTTATTTGTAAATAGGCGAAATGGTGCGCTGTATATAATGAATGTAATCAATATCACAGAACGTAACAAAGTTTAATAAAACATAACTGAAAAGAGGAGAATAAGTGATATATTATCGACTGTATACGTACATATATATAGGTTGGAAGCCCACGCTTCAGTTTATGTACAGATTCAAAATAGGATACATGAGTGGGGCCAGTATATCAAAAGACATAAGGCCCGTCTTAGTCGAAAATGATCCTATGGAGTCCTCAGAGGACATTTCAAACTAATTGATATACATGTGACTAAGTCTATGACCCAATGCTGCACACTGTCAAAAGAGGATCATGTTATACAATGTCATCTGCTGCTAGGACCTTGATAGAGCATTTATTTATACATTATTCTAGTGTTATTCCTAGCTTGTTTACATCATAATTGTGTTTTAATTGATGCAAATAAAATGAGTTTGATAACATTGACCTTTATTGAGAACTTGTATAAATGTGTGCTAATTTTCGGATTTCATACTTATTTTGACCTTTCTATCTTCTGCAGCCCATATCTTGAGCTACAAGTATTGGAATTAAGCAATCTTTAGCTCGTTGGAAAGATAACGAAAAATCCTACAACTTTGCTGAGACCTCAAGACCGAAACGCGTCAAATTTGGCGCCGTTGCCAGGGAATTATTCTATTTTTCCATCACATTAGGATTTTCATCTATATTGTGTTTGCATTCTGCATGTCTTGTATGCGTTCTATGCATCTATGTTCTATTTGTGCATGTGCTTTTATTTTGCATCATTCTGTGTGCACCTAATGCATTCTGCATATTTCAACATAATTCTGCATTGGTAATTCTGTGTGTTTTGAGTTTTCAATGCCTTATTCTATTTTGTTTCTGCAGTTGCCAATTCTGTTCTGTTTCTGTAGTTTATAATTAGGCAATTTAGGTAGTCTTCGTATGCTAGATAGTTTTTCATGGTTTAGGCATTACTCATTCTACATAACTGTTTCATAAACTGTTTAGTATAGAATCATTGTTGCATCATATAATTTCCATTTGACATACATTTTCTCTTTAGAGTAGTTATTCATATTAACATTGTCTTTAGTGTTACCTTGCATAGTAGGTAGAAGTAGCATTTTATTTTGTGCATCACCCAACAAAACAGTGTTTTTCTTTGTTTCTATAGACTACATTAATCATATTAGGATTGTTGCTAACCTTGTTTTAAACTGCTAACACTGATTTTCCAGAATCACACCAAGGGAGCCAGATAGGAGTTGCTGAAGTAGATCATAAGTTCAAGTTTGAAGCCAGGGATTCTTGTCCAAAGTTTTACCATCATCTTGAGCAAAAGTGAGGGTTAGGTGACACCTATTTTTGCCAAATTCCATCATCTGGTATGACTTTTTCAAGATTTTAGGCTAAAACTTTGAAGTGGCATAACTTTCTGCATACAACTCCGTTTGATGCAAATTATATGTCCATTTCATATAACTTTTTGAGATCTAGCTGGACAAATTGTCGGAGGCGGTTTGGGGCACAAACTTTTCAAAAAAAACCCTCATTTAGGCCATTTTTTCTTAATTTTTAGGATTTTTTGATTTTTCTACTTCAATTTTCAAGTAGCAAACTAGCAGATTTTAATTTGAGCTTTTTTTTGTGCTTTATCTACATCCTAAAACTGATCTGATCCAATTCCCCATCATCTGGTTTGAGCATTTATGCATGCTGTTTCATGTGTTTTTGCATTTTTAGTGTTTTTCTTGTATTGCAAGTTATCTTGTCTGGTGGTGCATGACCAGGTCCAAGCCTGGGAATTTGATTGACATTGATCCTGAAATAGATAGAACATTTCATAGACTTATTAGGCTTCAAGGTAGTGTGCATACTCATTTACATAGTAGTAGTAGAGATACTTTTAGTGAGTTTGCATCTGAATTTGCTGCTTCAAGTTCTGAAACTGAACATTCACATCTAGAAAACATGGATAATAATTAGCATGAGAGAACCCTTAAGGAGTTGGCTACACCTGATGTGACATATCAACCATTAGGCATTCAATATCTTGAAATTGAAGTCCCTTTTGAATTAAAGTCTAGACTAATCCATTTGCTGCCTAAGTTCAATGGTTCTGCAGGTGAAGATCCTCATAAGCATTTGAAAAAGTTCCATATAGTCTGCTCAACCATGAGGCCCCAAGGAGTTCCTGAAGATCACATCAAACTGAAGGCATTCCTATTCTCTTTAGATGGCACAGCAAAGGACTGGCTATACTACCTCTAACCAGGATCAGTTACTTGTTGGAATGACATGAAAAGGCTGTTCCTGGAGAAGTTTTTCCCTGCATCCAAAGCTGCAACAATCAGGAAGGAGATCAGTGGCATTAGATAGCTTCCTCAAGATAGTTTGTATGAGTACTGGGAGTGATTCAAGAAGTTGTGTGCAACCTGTCCACACCACCAAATCAGTGATTAATTGCTCATCCAGTATTTCTATGAAGGACTTGCTCCAATGAAGAGGAGTATGCTTGATGCAGCCAGTGGAGGAGCTCTCATGGATAAAACTCCTACCGCAGCCAGAGCATTGATTGCTAATATGGTAGAGAATTCTCAACAATTCAGCACAAGAGCCATGATGCCAACAAGAGAAGTCCATCAGTTAGGCCATCCAATTCCATCTGCACCTAATAATTCATGGCCTCAAGTAACAGTCGAGAGAAATTTTGGCAAAACCCAATTTGGTGGTTCTACTCCTGATCAAGTGATAGTGCAGAGTAGGCTAGAGAGCAGGATTGATGACTGACCACCTTTGTAAGCCAATTGGCTGTTGCACAGCAAGATGCTCCACAAAAACTGATGATGAGAGATTGTCTCATTTGCTGTTCCCAAGAGCATACCTCTGATTGTTGCCCTATGCTTCATGAAAATAATCAGCAAGCTTCTGTCCAAGGAGTTTATAGTGGAGGTCAGCAACAATATAGGCAGCAGCAACAACAGCCACAGAATTTTCAGCAATCTCCAAAGCAATGGTACCAATACTAGTATCAGTCTCATGATCCTGCATTAAGGAACCATCCGAATATGAGATATGTTCAACCTCCTCAGTAGCAACAGCAACCAGTTGGGCAGTATAGTAACAAATACTAGCCACCATTCAGGCAGCAGCAGCAGCAGCAAAACATGCAACCAACTCAGCCAAGCCAAAATTCTAAACCATCATTGGAGGATTTGATGAAGCAAATGACCAAAAATAATCTGCAGTTCCAGCAAAATGTGAATGCTTCTATCCAAGACTTGCAGACACAAATTGGTCAGTTAGCCACTACTGTGAAATAGCTGAAATCTCAAGGAAGTGGTCAGTTGCCTTCTCAACCAGAAATAAACCCTCAAGGAAATGTGAGTGCAATAGCCTTGAGGAGTGGCAAGGAACTGCCTACAAGAGAGCCAACTAAGAAGCTGCAAAATGAGCATGAGAAGCTTAACAATTTGTTGCAGAATCAGTCTAATAAGCTGTAGAAAGATCATGCAGACAATGATGCTGTACAAAAAATGGATTCTGCCCCAAGCACTTCAGATAATGCTACACAAAAACCACCTCTTCCTTTTCCAAATAGAGTTGCTAAACAAAAAGCAGCAGCTACAAATTCTGATAAGGAGCTTCTTGAGACTTTTAGAAGAATTGAAGTGAATATTCCTTTGTTGGATGCAATCAAACAGGTTCCCAAGTATGCCAAATTCCTTAAGGAGTTGTGTACCAACAAGAGGAAACTGAAGGGAGATGAGAGGATTACCATGGGGAGAAATGTGTCAGCCCTCATTCAACCCAATATGCCTGAGAAATGCAAGGATCCAGGAATGTTCACTGTCCCTTGCACCATTGGGAATTCCACCTTCCAGAATGCATTGCTTGACCTTGGTGCTTCCATCAATGTGATGCCTACATCCATTTACAAGTCTTTGAACCTTGGTCCTTTGCAGCCAAGTCGTGTGATCATTACTCTAGCAAATAGAAGCATAGCACACCCTATTGGAGTTGTGGAAGATGTACCGGTTAGAGTGGACAAGTTGATATTTCCAGCAGATTTCTACATCCTAGACATGGAAGAGGGATCTTCTCCACGCAGTCCTACCTTGATCCTTGGGAGGCCATTTCTGAAAACAGCAAGGACAAAAATTGATGTGTATTCCGGCATTCTATCCATGGAGTTTGGCGATGATGTTGTGCAGTTCAACATTTTTGAGGCCATGAAACACCCCATGGAAGATCATAGTGCATTTCAGTTAGATGTTATTGAGTTGCTGGTTGATGAAACTTGCTCAAAGTTGTTCTTGGATGTGCTGCAATCAGAGTTTCCAGAATTTATCATTAATGACACCTTCACTTGTCCTGATTGCACAGAAACAGAATTGTGTAGTGTGTGTGTAGAAATTGAGGCATGTTTGCAGAATAAAGATGGTGATTCTGATGGTGATTCTGATGCTGTTTTAGAGGATAATGCAGCAAGTACCTCTAATTCTAATCTTGTTGTAGAATTAGATTCTTCCTCTAGACTACCTCCCTCCATTGTGCAGCCACCTAACTTGGAGCTCAAGCCTTTGCCCAAGCATCTGAAGTACGTATTTTTAGAAGCCAATGGCAAGCTGCCAGTGATAATTTCAGCAGAGCTAAATGCTGAACAAGAGGAAAAGTTACTACAGACGTTAAAGACTCATAAGCAGGCGATAGGTTGGACTTTAGCGGACATTCTAGGAATTAGTCCTTCCACATGCATGCATAGGATCCTGCTGAATGAGGATGCCAAGCCTGTTAGACAGCCCTAAAGAAGACTTAACCCCACCATGCTGAAAGTGGTTAAGAAGGAAGTGAGCAAATTGCTAGCAACTGGCATGATTTACCCTATTTCAGACAATGAATGGGTGAGTCCAGTCCATGTAGTTCCAAAAAAGACCGGGGTGACAGTGATAAAGAACCAACATGATGAGCTAGTTCCCACCAGAATTTAAAATGGCCGGCGAGTGTGCATAGACTACAGGAAGTTAAATCAGGCGACTCGCAAGGACCATTTTCCCCTTCCTTTCATTGATCAAGTTTTGGAGCGAGTAGTGGGAAAGTCACATTACTGTTTTCTGGATGGATTCTCTAGTTATTCCCAGATTCACATAGCCCCAGAGGACAAGCACAAGACCACTTTCACCTGTCCCTTTGGCATATTTGCCTACAGGAGGATGCCATTTGGTTTGTGCAATGCACCTGGCACCTTCTAGAGGTGTATGATGAGCATCTTTGCTAACTTTCTAGAGACTTCACTTGAGGTATTCATGGATGACTTTACTATTTACAGTTCCTCATTTGATGCATGTTTAGATAGTCTATCTAGAGTTTTAGATAGGTGCATACGTCTAACTTGGTTTTGAATTATGAAAAGTGTCATTTTATGGTAACTGAGGGGATTGTATGGGGGCATGTTGTATCTAGTAGGGGCATTGAGACAGATAGAGCTAAGATTAATGTGATTGCATCTTTACCTTACCCCACTTGTGTGCAGGAAATGCGCTCTTTTCTTGGACATGCAGGTTTCTACAGGAGGTTCATCAGAGACTTTAGCAAGATTGCCCTGCCGTTGTCCAGCCTTTTGCAGAAAAATGTGGAGTTTCTGTTTGATCAGGCTTGCAAGGATGCATTTGATGAGCTGAAGAGACGCCTGACCTCCACACCTGTCATTCAGCCTCCGAGATGGGATATTCCATTTGAGCTCATGTGTGATGCCTCTAACTATGTTGTTGGCACAGTCCTTGGTCAGAGAGTGGATAAACAGCCTTATGTTATTGCATATGCTTCTCGTACCTTGGATAAAGCACAGGCGAACTACACCACTACAGAGAATGAGCTTTTAGCTATTGTTTTTGCATTAGATAAATTTCGTTCATATTTACTAGGCTCTAAAGTTATTGTTTTCTCTGATCATGCAGCTTTGAGATACTTGCTTAAGAAGTCAGATTCTAAGCCGCGACTGATTCGTTGGATGCTTCTTTTGCAGGAGTTCGATATTGAGATTAGAGATAGAAGTGGTGCAGAAAACTTAGTGGCAGATCATTTGAGTAGAATTCAACTACCACTCGAGGATTTCCCCATTCATGATACATTTCCAGATGAGCAACTGTACCAGATAGGAGGGCAGGATCCTTGGTATGCAAACTTAGTGAATTATCTTGTTGCCAAAGAGATCCTAGCACACTTTTTGAGAGCCCAGGCTGCTAAGTTAAAGAGTGATTCCAAGTACTACATATGGGATGATCCTTACTTATGGAAGATATGTAGTGACCAGATCATTAGACGATGTGTTCCAGACCATGAATTTCAATCCGTACTCAGATTTTGTCATTCCTTGGCTTGTGGTGGTCATTTCGGGCCCCAACGCACCACCCGGAAAGTCTTGGACTCTGGATTGCATTGGCCTACCTTGTTCAAAGATGCGTACAGCTTCTGCAAGACATGTGAGCGATGGCAGCAGACCGAGAATATTTCGCGTAGAAATGAGATGCCTCAACAACCTCTCCTTTTCTGTGAGGTGTTTGACGTATAGGGTATAGATTTTATTGGTCCATTTCCTGTTTTATTTGGCTTTGCTTATATACTGTTAGCTATGGACTATGTCTCCAAGTGGGTGGAGGCAAAGGCCACTCGTACTGATGATGCTCGAGTTGTTGTAGATTTTGTTAGGTCACACATTTTCTGCAGGTTTGGATTTCCTAGAGTTTTGATCAGTGACCAGGGATCACATTTCTACAATCGCACCATGGATGCCTTACTGCGTAAGTTTGGGGTCATGCATAGAGTTTCTACACCATACCACCCCCAAACGAACGGGCAAGCAGAGATCTCCAACTAGGAAATTAAGCAGATCCTGGAAAAGACAATCCAGCCTAATAGGAAGGATTAGAGTTTTCACTTAGAGGATGCTCTGTGAGCGTACAGGACTGCCTACAAAACGCCAATAGGGATGTCCCCTTATCGAGTTATTTTTGGTAAGGCATGTCATCTTCCGGTGGAAGTAGAGCACAAGGCATTCTGGGCGGTAAAGCAGTGCAATATGAATTTGGAAGCATGCGGTTGGCATAGGAAGCTTCAGTTGCAAGAGTTGGAGGAGATTCGTAAGGAAGCATATGAGAACTCCAACATCTATAAGGAGCGGACCAGAGCATTTCATGACAAGATGATAGGGCACAAAGAGTTCAAAATTGGCGAAAAAGTTCTTTTATACAATTCTAGACTTAAGTTGATGCCTAGTAAATTAAGGTCTAGGTGGGATGGTCCTTTTCTTGTTGTTAACATTTTTCCTTATGGTGTAGTAGAGCTTCAAGACATAGGAACCAAGAAGAGCTTCAAGGTTAATGGCATCGATGCAAGCACTTTCATGAGGACTTAAAGGAGCAAGCGCTAGAGGAAGCCACCTTTGGGTTGGCTATTTACCTCGATTGATCATAGGGGAGTGTTCTTACCCCACTTTCATTTTGATTGTTCTCATTGTCCATTATATCTCATGTTGTTTACATTGAAGGCAATGTAATCTTTAAAGTGTGGGGGGAGGCACAACATTTTTTTTTTTATGTTGCTATTTTTGTGGTTATTACATTCTATTTTGCATTTTGTTTTGCATGTTGTCTATTGGTTTTTAAGTGTTTTCAAGGTTATGAGCATATATCAAGTGAGTGAAAAAGTTCATTGTTTGAATGGATTGAATGACTTGCATTTTGGATTCAATAAGTAAGCTTTAAGAGTCAGTTGTTTGGATCATTGTGAGATTTTTTTTTTGGGCCTATTGTATAGATGACAACATCATGTCATTCTTTCTTCCCTTCTTGTGTGTTGCATTCATGATTGTATGTCACACTAGAACTTGCCTTGAGTTTTCTTTGAGGTCACATTTTTGCATGCATACATGAATATGATTGAGGCATTGTTTCTTGAATAAGCTACTTGGCCAAATAGCCAACCTTGCATTACATCTTTTGTTGAGCCCCTTTGAGCATATTTTAACCAATTCTTGTTCTATTAGCTCATTACAAGCCAAAGTGGAAAACCATGAGTTGACCTTACCATTGAGGATAAATGAGCTTTGGAATTGTTTTGGGAATGATTTAAGAACAAGTGTGGGGGTGGCCTTGAAGTTATGTCAAAAAAAAAAAAAAGAGTAGTAGCATATGTTAAAAATAAATAAATAAATTTTAGTCTCAAAAAAAAAAAAAAAAACAGAGAGAAGAAGAAGAAAGGGAATTAAGGATTGATATCTAACATTGGCATTCTTTGGGGCAACTTTCATGCTAGCTTCTATGATCATTCCCCATTGTTCTTTTATGCTTCTTTGGTATTGCCTTGTTTATCCTTACATATCCTTACCTTTTCCCTTAGCCTCATTACAACCCATTAAAGTCCTCTTGATTTTTGTGTACATGTATTTTGAGTGGTGGAGAAGTAAAACAATAGGCAAGCTTATGTTTGTGCATACTTCATGATGTACATTTGAGTGATATATAGTAACCTAAACACTTGAGAGTTGAGAGTATGACTTGTGACGTTTCCTACTTTTGATCCATTCATTTGACTTGATTAGTTTCTCTTGTTGGCTTAAGTGTGAGAAATGATATCTATGATTACTTTGTTTTCTTGACCATGCTTGGTTTTGTTCATAGTTCTACAACCTTGATTTCCATAGAAAGTGTTATTTAGTTTTTCATTTTAGCCTTGCCTGAGGACGTGCAAAAGATAAGTGTGGGGGGATTTGATAGAGCATTCATTTATACATTATTCTAGTGTTATTCCTAGCTTGTTTACATCATAATTGTGTTTTAATTGATGCAAATAAAATGAGTTTGATAACATTGACCTTCATTGAGAACTTGTATAAATGTGTGCTAATTTTCGGATTTCATACTTATTTTGACCTTTCTATCTTCTGCAGCCCATATCTTGAGCTACAAGTATCGGAATTAAGCAATCTTTAGCTCGTTGGAAAGATAATGAAAAATTCTACAACTTTGCTGAAGACCTCAAGACCGAAATGCGTCAAATTTAGACGTAATTTTCATTGCAAAGAGGCTGCAGTAAATGGGCCCAGAATTGAGTCTTTCTTGGGCCTATTTGTTTTAGATAGGCTTGGCCCTCTTTTGAGGTTTTTGAGTTTTCTGAAAATACTATTAGAGAGAGGGGGGCGAGTGGAAAAGGTGTGGAATTTGAAGGAGTTTAGGTTTTTCATTAGAGAGGAAGTTATTATTTTTTTTTCAGTTTTGCTTTCTTTTTGGTTGGACGTTTCGTTTCTATTTTATTTGTACATGGCGATGGAAGGCTGAATTTTTCTTTCAGCTTAGGAGGTTCATCTCTCAATGCATGGATTCGGAGGTGTAGTGTTTAACTATATTCAATTTCCGTCTCTGTTCTTCCCTCTCTTTCTACAATTCTGATTTTCGTTTATTCTCTCAAACATTGATCAATGGTTGATGAAGCTATTCTGATTAGAATAGAATTGTTTGTTTCATAATTGAACCCTGATTAGATTTGGATTGATTAATTCAAATTGGATTAGATTAAAATAGAGGGCTAATCTCAGATTTGGGAATTAGGTTAAAATCGAATTAGGTTAAAATCGAATTAAACACTTGAAGATCTTCTTGTTTTTAGTTCAAAATTAACAGAATGGAGCTGAATGCGAAATGCTTTTTGTGAACCTATGACAAATCCTAATTATTGTGAATGAATTTCCTAAGTTGATCCCCAATCAAGTGATTTTTCTGCAACTGTTTTAAATTCAATTAGATTTCTGAGTTCTTGTTAATGAAAAACCCCCCATTTTGGTTATCCTAATGTATTCACGAAATTTAGAGTAATTCCTTGGGAAACAATCTAGGTTTGCACCTACTACTACATTGTTTTGTTCAAAACCTAGTCTATTTGAGTGCATTGCGACAGTGCATGTTAGACCTACTCAGTCAGATAGCTGTTGGCCATACCAGGCCCGGCTAGAGAGTAATCTACACTAGGTCCCGAGGAAGAGGATGATGAGCCGGTAGCCTCCGAAGGATCGCTCTCAGAACTGAGAGGAATGTCTGGAACCATCTGTGGAGGGGACTTTGGTGGAAGGCTAGTAGGAGCTACAGGTGCTGCGGGAGCTACAGGTGCTGCGGGTGCTAGAGGTGCTGGAGGAGGGTGTACCACGTGCAACGGGACCGCAAAATATGGAGCTGCAGGGTCAAAAGCAGGATGAAATAGAGGGACAGCAAAATTCCTATTACTAAAAAGGTAGAGACGGAAATGGCAGGAGCTGGCTATGTACAGCGAGTCCACTATTGGACTATGGTGAAGCTGCAAGTCCGGAATCTCAATAAAAAGAGTGGCTGTCGAGTCCATCACCAGCGTCTGAGAATGATGCGGAAATGCAAAACGAGTTATGAATTTAAAGAAATTCTCAGTAAGGTTCACGTATGGTGTTTAACTGACGTCACATTCATTCTCAGTTGCCTCGATTTTTATTTAATTATAAAAACATGGAATCAAATTGAACTAGCCATATTTAATAAGTTTAAGAAAATGTCTGGTCCAAAGCAAGGTTCAGTTTTACTTGAGACAGCATAAGAAATAGAATAAACTATTAAGTAGTGATATACAGAATAATGAGCAGAATAAACAAACCTACAGCAGTAAGTAAACATAACAGTCAAACTATAAATAACTCATAATGACTATTCAATGTGATCATAATGACTATTCAATGTAATCATGCAAAACTCATTCTTGAACTTACCTTCATAAAGTTTTCCATTATTTGGTCCCCTGGGAATTCTTGGCCATTTAGACTCCTAGGTAATAGCCTGTATTTCAGGATCAAGCTTGTTCCTATACAGGAATGCCAGGTTTACTTTCCCCGACCTTCCCACCGATCTATTCCCCTTAACTTTATTCCGGGGCTAGCCCAAGTATTATGGAACTTTCATCATAACATAACCTTTAGGTTCATCATAACATAACCTTTATGAACTCTTTGCAAATGCACATGGATTTGAATGTAGATTCTAACTCATGCATAGACTTTACCGAAATTTCGACAGCATAACGGATCATATCTGCTTTCCCATGAATAGTGCCAGGCAACCAGGGAACGTTAATCAAACAGCAAACTCAATATAGAACATTATAATCATACCAAGAATATAACAATATCAATAGGTGCAAGTTTAAAAATCTTAAGTCTTAATTTATCTTGCAAGCTTTTAAATTCTATTGATGTTCCCGAGTTCGAGCTTGGGACCGACTTCCAAGTTCCGATATAATATAAGTTCCAACTTTCGAGGTTATGTATATAAGGTCAATGTCTTGATTCCTGACTTTCGAGATTCTGTTTAGAATCGATCTCCGAGATTGATCATGGACCGAGTTTTGGAATTACGTGTATGAGTTTAAAGCATCCTAGTTCTTGACTTCCGAGATACGGGTATAAGGTTTCATATTCTAGTATCAACTCCCAAGATTATGTTGAAGATCCTCAACTTCCGGGTTTAAGTGTAGTGTTTTATGTGCTATCTGATTCCGACCTCTGACATTACACCACAATTGGTCTTCTAAGACTTTTATGAATATGTTTCCTAAGTTCCGAGTTCCGACATTAACCATACCTAATCTAGTGTTCTTTTCATTAAGTTCCGAGTTTCGACATTAGCCAAGTTATTTGTGTTTTATTCCAAACTACCCTATTTCTAGCTAGATTTGCACTCTTATAAGAGAAAATTCACCAAAAATAGAAATCTAGGTGAAATCATGCGAAATTTATATCAATATAAAGCTAACAGAGCAAGCTTTCAAATGAAAGAAGTTGCATGTCATTTGAATGAGTATAATTCGAGATATAAGCCCTGAAACTTGACCTTACTGGACTACCCTGTTCCAACCCGGGTTGAACTTAAGGTAAATTCATTGATGTATTGGGGATAGCTGGCAATGAATCTAAATTTGAAATTTTTATGGGTTATTCCTTCATATGTTTGCTTTCAAACAACATTAGATTCACTCAATTTGGAGTTGTATAGCGTAAGTTACACCCTTCTCAACTCACACTGCCCGAATGAAGGTCCTGATTTCTAAGTCAAACTTCAAAAATTCATATCTCTCTCAATACTAATCCAATGGCCTTATATGATATATGTATAGAAAGCCTTAAATGTCTACTTTCATATAAAAATTATTTCATCAAATTTAAATGGCTATAGGTAGAGCCATGCACTCTGCCATACGGACTACCGAGAGATTTTGGTTTTCCAGCTCCTCATATCTTCCTACTTTCACCCTTTCTTACTTCTTAATCGATTTTTAACATCAAAAACAGCCAACAAACCAGCCAAAGATCATCATATTCATTTAATCATCACATCAAGAATTGAGATAATAAAGCCACAATCAGCCACCCATAACCAGAATAACAAGAACAAGATTGAACCCTATCTTTTTATATGTGATTTTGCTAAATTTTGGAGTTTGGATTGATAAAACCTTATTAAGCTTGAAGGTATGATTGAGTTGGGTGAGAGGAAAAGAGAAGAAGAAGGCTAGAATCAGAGAAGAGGGAGGCGCAAGTCAGTAGCGAATAAGGAAGAAAAATCTGATTTAAGTATTGAAGAGGTAGTTGGAAGTTTGCAATTTGATTGGTTGAGAATTTGAGGCCAAATTTCAGCCAACTCTCTTCCATTTTGTGGCCTTTGTGGCGCCATACTTAGAGGTTTAAATAGCTGAGTATTTAGCCATTGGGTTATAGGGTTTTTGGCACATAATTTTATTGGTTTTGTTCCGACAGTTTAAAATACCATAATCTTACCAATTTCCTTTGAACCGATAAATCGGTTTAAGTAAAATTCCTATGAAATCTCTTATACTTCTAACCTAATTCCCTCATATCTAAACTCAATTAATTGCTACTTAATTGATCCTAAATAAATATTTAGTCGAATTTTAGTTAACTTCAATTATTTAATAAAAACTGAATAATGAGGCGAAAAATGATAAGACGATTCCGGTGGATGTTACATTACCACCCTTCTAAAAAAAAAATAATTTTGTCCTCAAAATTTAGTACCTGAGAATAGTTCAGGATACTCTTTCCTCATGTCTGATTCCAGTTCCTAAGTGTAGTCTTCAGCATTTTCTTTTCCCCATGCTACCTTTACTAACTGCACGATTTTGTTTCGAAGTTGCCTGTTACTTCTGTCTACGATCCATGCCGGTGATACGTGGAAAGTTAGGTCCTCTTTCAACTGTATTGACTCGGGTTCTAGGAAGTGTGTAGGGTCAGGTTGATACCTTCTGAGTTGAGAAACATGGAAAATATCGTGAAGGTTTGACAAATGTGGAGGTAAAGCGATTCGATATGCAACTGATCCGATTCGCTTCAAGATTTGGAAAGGACCGATAAAGCGAGGACTTAGCTTCTTAACCCTAATAGCTCTACCTATCCCTATTGCGGGGGTAACCTTCAAAAATACGTGGTCTCCTTCTTGAACTTCCAGAGGTTTTCTCCTAGTATCCGTATAATTTTTCTGACGGCTCTGAGCGGCAAGCATCTTGTTCTGAATTTTCTTGATCTGCTCAGTGGTTTGTTCAACTAAGTCAGGCCCCAATAGAGTTGATTCTCCTATTTCATACCAACACAGTGAAGATTGGCACTTTCGTCCAAATAATACTTCGTAAGGAGCCATCCCGATGCTAGCATGATAGCTATTGTTGTATGCAAATTCGGCTAGCGGTAAGTATCGATCCCAATTCCCACGTTGCTCCAATATATAGGCTCGTAGCATATCTTCTAAGGTTTGAATTGCCCTCTCCATTTGACCATCCGTTTGCGGGTGATATATAGTGCTTAGGCACAACTTAGCACTAAACACTTTTTGTAAGGCCCCCAAAACCGTGAGGTGAATCTTGGGTCTCCATCAGAGACAATGGTTGAAGGGGTCCTATGCAACCTTATAATATCTTGAATGAACAGCTGCGCCAATTTTTCCAACGGATAATTTGCTCGAATGGGTAGAAAGTGAGCAGATTTGGTTAATCTATCCATGATAACCCATATGGCATCATATCCTATTGGCATCCTTGGTAATCCCATTACAAAATCCATGGAGATACTCCCCCACTTCTACTCAGGGATTTCCAAGGGTTCTAACATACCGGAGGGTTTTTGATGTTCCACTTTCACCTTCTGGCAGATCAAGCACTTGCTCACGAAGCTTGCCACATCTGACTTTATGCATGGCCACCAAAACATTTTCTTGAGGTCTTGATACATTTTAGTAATGCCGGGATGTACGGTAAATTCACCTTTATGTGCTTCCTGCAAGATTCTTCTTTGGAGATCATTCCCTTCGGGTACACACACCCTGTCATGATGTCGCCAGATGCCTTCTTTATCTTGAGCAAAACCGGTTAATTTTCCTGATTGCACAAGATTGATCATATGTTGAAAATTGGTATCTTGCTATTGTGTCTGCTGAATCTGCTCCTTAAAGTTACTGGCTATCTTAATTTGGTGTAACTGAATGGTCTTGGGAGTTATAAGGATCCCCAAATTAAGATCTCGGAAACTCTCAATAAGCTCCATCTCTTTAATCTTCATCCAGGCTACAGTTAGAGATTTCCTACTCAAAGCATCTGCCACAATATTTGCCTTACCTGTGTGGTATTTCAATTCAAATTTGTAGTCCTTAAGAAGTTGCATTCACCTCCGCTGGCTCATATTTAATTCTTCTGATCAAAGAGGTACTTCAAACTCTTATGATCAGAAAAGACCTCGAACCTCACTCCATACAGGTGATGTCTCCATATCTTCAAAGCAAATACTACTACTACTAATTCGAGGTCATAAGTAGGATAATTCCTTTCATGTGGCTTTAAATGTCGGGAGGCATAAGCGACTACTTTTCTGGTTTGTATCAACACAAATCCTAATCTTTGTTTGGAAGCATCACAATGGACTTCAAATGGTCCACGAGGGTCTAGTAAGGCTAACACTGGTGTTATGGTTAACCTTCTTTTCAAATCTTGAAAACTCTGTTCGCACTCCGACATCCATTCAAATGGAACATTCTTCCTAGTTAGCTTAGTCAAGGGCAAGGCTATTCGAAAAAAATCCTTAACGAATCGTCTGTAATATCCCGCTAAGCCTAGAAAACTCTAGACTTTAGTGACTGTGGTCGACCTTTCCTAATTTAGTACTGCTTCTACTTTGCTAGGGTCTATGGAGATTCCTCCATAGGATACTACATGGCTGAGAAATTTTACTTCTTGCATCCAAAATTCACATTTGGATAACTTAGAATAGAGTTTCTTTTCTCTTAAAATTTGCAAGTATTCTGCATGCTCTCGCTCTGTCTTCGAATATACAAGTATGTTGTCAATGAAAACCACTACAAACTTGTCCAAATATAGGCAGAATATCTGATTCATATAATCCATGAATACTGCTGGTGCATTTGTCAGTCCAAACGATATCACGGTATACTCGTAGTGTCTGTAACGAGTTCAAAAGGCTGTCTTGGGGATATCTTGTTCACGAACTCGAATTTGATGATATCCGGAACGTAAATCAATCTTGGAAAATACCGTTGCACCTTGTAGTTAGTCCATGAGGTCATCGATCCTTGGCAGTGGATATTTATTCTCAATCGTCACTTTATTCAGCTGTCTATAGTCCACACATAAGCGCGTGCTCCTCTCTTTCTTTTTGACCAATAAAACTGAAGCTCCCCATCGCCATGCACTTGGCCGTATGAATCCTTTTTCCAAAAGTTCTTCAATCTATTTCTTTAGTTCAATCAGCTCCAAAGGTGATATTCAATACGGAGCTATAGATATTGGTCCCGCACCTGGAACCAACTCGATGGTGAACTCAATTTCTCTTTCAGGAGGGAATTCACAAATATCTTCTAGGAAAACATCAGGATATTCCGTAACAACTAGGATCTCCTCCAGTTTCTGTTTAACTTCCGTCACATTAGCTGATAAGAGGATGTATCCTTGACTCTTCGACCCACTACAGTTTACTAATAAAGAGTTCAGATAAAAGTGTGGTGAGGCTTGGGTTTCAAAAGACGAGACAGAGGGGAATACCACCGTCTTATCGGAGCAATTGAGCATGACTCGATTGGCGGAAAGCCAATCCATGCCTAGAATTATGTCAAGGCTAGACAGAGGGAGACAAATCAAATTGGCTGCAAAGGTCCTACCCTCGATTTGAAGAGCAACATTGATACAAACTTGACTAGTTTTAATAGGTTCATTGGTAGGAGTAGAAACCAGTAGATCATAAGGCAATTCAGAAATTTGTAATTACAAAATAGCCACACAATTATGAGAAATAAACGAATATGAGGCACCTGAATCATAGAGTACAATTAGAGTCTCATCGTCCACTTCACAGGTACCTTGGATTAGTCCTTCGGACTTGTCGGCTTCTTCTGTATTCATTATAAAGACCCATCCTTGATGTTGAGGCCTAGACGGTTGTGGTGGATTCCTGGTTGGATACTCATAAATTTTGTTGCCCGGCTTGCCACACCCATAGCAGACATTCTGGCCTGCCAAACATGGCCGATCACTATGATTCTTTCTGCATTTCGTGCAAGTCGAATTCAAGAAAGGCTTCTGGGGCTGCTTGCCTTTATTGCCCACCGGTTGAAATCTTCTCTGGTGTTATAAGTTGGGCTTGAATCTTGGGTCCTGCAGTGCCAACCCCTTCTTGAAGCCACCACCAGATGCCTTAGCTGCGGCTAGTTTCGAGTTGCAATCCTTCACAAGTCAGCATTTATTTACCAACGTAGGGAAATCTCTAATCTCTATTGGTCCTATTGCGGTAAGAATATCTTCTCGTAACCCCCCTTCAAATTTAACGCACTTTCAAGCTTCATTTGGGTTCCTCTAGTAAATTGTAGAAAATTTACACAGCTCTTCAAACCTGGCAATATACTCGGATATCGTCCGGTTTCCTTAACGAAGTTGCATAAACTCGAGTTCCTTGGCATTTCGAACTGAGGCAGAGAGTACTTTTAGTAGAAAACATCTCTAAACACCATCCAGGTGACTACTGTATGAGATTCCTCGAATAATCTTCATACGCCGTTCCACCAAAACTCTACATCTGCTTCGAGCATGTAAGTGGCAAAGGTCACCTTTTGATGGTCCAACCTATCCAGGACAGAGAAAATCTTTTCCATAGCCTTGATTCATTCATCAACCTTATCTGGGTCATACGCTCCTCAAAAGCTGGGCGGGTTTGCCTTCCTGAACTCGGCAAATTTAAGGTAGTCCAAGTTAGCTCCTAGGCCATGTGGATTTCTTCAACAATCTGCCTCAGGTCGCCTGCCTAGTTGATCCATCATCTGGTGCACTGCTGCGGCCTGTTCCCACATCGCATGAGCTATTTCTCGTATCGTGTCCATAAAGTCAGCCGAGTCCTCTCAAGCAGGTTCTGTGCGTGGTCTACCTCACCTTCTAGAAGCCATTAAGTTCTGAGCACACAAAACAAAAGTTATTGAGTTGATCAGGCTTAATACTAAGTCTAATGTGCTAGTAAATAATAGCTCATACGATCAGGCACTTCATACACATGCACATCTATATCTCAACCGTGAAGGCAAGGTCTAGTGCATGTTATCAGCTAAAAATACAGAATATGCGCAAAGCACAGTTAGTCCAATCCTCAGGCCTTAGCTAGGATGAATTGCTCTGATACCAAAAATGTAACACCCTACCAATTTAATGTTATGCTTAAGTCATAGCATGAAATTAAGTAGAATGTGTTACCGTGTTGATACTCTACTTACTATTTATTTATCATATCACATCTCTTTTTTTTTTCTTTTTTTCTTTTTTTCTTTTTTGTGAACAAGCGAAACGGTGTGCTGTATATAATGAATGTAATCAATATCGCAGAACATAACAAAGATTAATAAAACACAATAGAAAATAGGAGAATAAGTGATATATTATCGACTGTATACGTACATATATATAGGTCGGAAGCCTACGCTTCAGTTTATGTACAAATTCAAAATAGGATACATGAATAGGGCCGGTGTATCATGTAATGCTCGAAAAATTTTAATCGTTTTTAATCAAAGTGTTTGGTTTTTTAGCAGATAATTGTGATTAAATAGAATTCGATTTAGCATTCACTTAAAACTAATTAAGTGTGATTTAAGATGATTAGTTATAATGAAATTAGATTTAAACCATAGAAAACTTCATAGGATTCTTCCAAAACCGGTTTACCGATTTATCATAAATCGGTAAGATTTCGGTATTTAAGACTATCGGCACCGGACCAATAGAAATTTTTCTATGAGTGGTCTAGGATGAATGGCTAAGATTTAGCCAAACAATCCTCTCAAGTGGCGCCTTGATCAGCCCTTGATGATGGGAAGCCAAGCTAAATTGGAAAAAGGGGTGAAGTCCACCAATCACATGAGCCTTACTTCTAAAAATCCTCACCTTTTCTTTCTTTCCCTTCTTGTCATTTTTGGCCACCCAAAGCTGCTGAAGCTCATCTCTTTTCTCTTCTCCTCACTCTCATTTCACTCCATCTTCATCCCTTCTTCAAGTCTCATCATAAGTTGCTTCCATCAAAGCCACTAAATCAACTCAAATTCAACTAGACAAGGTAGGAAATCCTACTTCTCTTATTACTTTCTTTGGTTTGGGACTGTATGGGGGTCTTGTATACTTTGTGCTATTGATGATATGTGGAGTGATGATGATGTTTTATGGCTGATTATGTATGTATATTATGATTAGAATTAGAATCAGTATGAAAGAACTTGAAGGAAGGAGAAAACTCATGAAGCTGGTAGAGTTTTTCCTCAGCAATCCGTACGGTGGAGTGTACGACTCCACCTACAGCCATTCAAACTCCATGAATCTAATTTTATGTGAAACTAGACATCCAAGGCTTTCTGTACATATATCATATAAGATCATTGGATTAGTATTGAGAGAGATATGAATTTTTGAAGTTTGACCTAGGAATCAGGACTTTCATTTGTGCAGTGTGAATTGAGAAGGGTGTAGCTCACCCTATACAACTCCAAATTGAGTGAAACCAACTTTGTTAGAAAGCTTACACATAGGAGAACATCCTATAAAGAAATTCCGAGTTTGTTACAATCCCATTGTTTCCCAGTGAGTCAAGAAAGTTGCCCTATGTCCAAACCAGGCCAAAATAGGGTAGTTTAGGAAGGTTGAGTTTCAGGGCTTATATCTCAAAATACACTCATTCAAATGATATGTAACTTGTTCATTTGAAAGATTACCTTGTTCGCTTTATAGATATATAAATTTTGTATGATTCCACCTAGATTTCTATTTTTGGTGAATTTTCTCTTATAAGAGTGTAATTCGGGCTAGAGGCATGTGTGAAGACTAGATCAAGTTTAATCCGTGTCGGAACTTGGAAAATAGTGAACTTAAGTTGAACTCAGAGATGTTGAACTTGGAAATCTAGCAGATAGAGAGCTAGGTTCGGTATACTTTAGGATGAACTCGGAATGATATATTTAAGGTTGAACTCGAAAGGGTGACTTAACGTTGAACTCGGGACTTAGTAAATAGCAAACCCAATCAGATACAGTTAATGCCGGAACTCGAGACTTAGTAAATAGCAGACCCGATCAGGAATGGTCAATGTCGAAACTCGAAATCTAGAGTTAAGGACAAGAATATAGAACCTAAGATACTTAAACCCGGAAGTCTAGGGTCTTCAATATAACCTCAGAAGTCGGGAATCAAGACCATGACCCCGAAAGTTGGGAATTAAGACATTGAATACATAATCCCGGAAGTTAGGAACCAAGACATGGACTTATAACTCCGGAAGTTGAAGCGGATATGACATCAAAACTCGGAAGTCGGTTATGAACTCAAACTTGGGAACATCAATAAGAGTTAAAAAGCTTGCGAGACAGCTTAAGGCTTAAGACTATAGAACTTGCACCTATTGATATTGTTATCTTCTTAGCATAATTACAATGTCCTATCCTGGGTTTGCTGTCTGATTTAATATGATATGAGATATATTAAGATGAATGATGAAGTATATGTACGAGTACATTCAACATGTTCATGCATGATTATGTATGAGAATGAAATAATATGAACATATTAAATGTGAATCCCTTCACCTGGAAGCAATTATGAGATCCCTCCTTGTGAAGGCAGTTAAAACTATGAGATCCCTCTACCTTGGAGGCACGTGGTCAGATGAGATCCCTCAATTATTGAGACACGTGACCAGAAGAGATCCCTCCAAGACTAGAGGTACGTGGGTCCCCTTGTGGGTTAGTTTGTGTGACGACGGTCATGAGTTGAGTTGACGAGCTCACTCCCATATCAGACTACCCAAGGGTAGTAGATATTAAAGATTTAACAAATGCAAGCACCCTAGGGACGGCGATACGTAACGCCTAGGTGTGCCATATGAATTCAAGATGAGTAATGCTACACTTGAGGACGGTGATACGTAATGCTCAAGTGTAAGCAGATGCAAGCACCCTAGAGACGGCGATACGTAATGCCTATGTGTGCCATATGAATTCAAGATGAGTAATGCCACACTTGAGGACGGCGATACGTAACGCTCAAGTGTAAGCAGATGTAAGCACCCTAGGGACGGCGATACGTAATGCTTAAGTGTAAGCAGATGCAAGCACCCTAGGGATGGCGATACGTAATGTCTAGGTGTGCCATATGAATTCAAGATGAGTAATGCTGCACTTGAGAACGGCGATACGAAACGCTCTAGTGTAAGCAGATGCAGACACCCTAGGGATGGCAATACGTAACGCCTAGGTGTGTCGAAGGAAGGAATTAAAGATAAATATTATGGGAAGACAAAGAAACAAAGAAAGAAAAGTAAATCTTATATATTTGCATAAATTCAAAGGCATGTGCAGATTTTATATCTCCAGATTATTGATGCTATTATATTTTAATATATTGCAGTTGTTATTTATAATATAATTCATGAATTGAATTTGTATAGGCTCTTCCAAATGCCAAGTGTATGAGTAAAATGAACTTTGCTTCGGATAATATATTTTCGAACTATAAAATTTAACAGTTTACATAACATATTCACCGTTTTCATAATAAACCGAAGCAAACTGGAGATGGCAACGAGAATAGTATGTATGATGGTTAAGGATTAAAATTCTCACTCCTATTTCCCATGCTATCTTCAGATAGTTCAAGAAGTGGCAATGACGGCTGAAGTTGCTGTCAGTTAAGGTCCGCTTAGGTAACCGTAACAACTCCTAAGTATGGTATTATGACTTAAGTATAGTACTGTACGAAAGAGGATGTTACATATCACAAGACATAAGGCTCGTGTCAGTTGAAAACAATCCTATGGGGTCCTCAGAGGACATTTCAAACTAACTGATATACATGCGACTAAGTCTATGACCTAATGCTGCACACTGCCAAAAGAGGGTCATGCTATACAATGTCATCTGCTGCTAAGACCTACTCAATTAGATAGCCATTGGCCATTCCAGGCCCGACTGGAGAGTAATCTACACTAAGTCTCGAGGAGGAGGATGATGAGCTGGTAGCCTCCAAAAGATCGCTCTCAGAATTGAGAGGAATGTCTGAAACCATCTGTGGAGGGGACTCGGGTGGAGGGCTAGCGGGGAGTTGCAGTCTTCTTGGTCTTTGGAGAGTCTTTGGAGGAGGGTGTGCCACGTGCAATGGGACTACAAAATATGGAGTGGTAGGGTCAAAAGCAGGATGAAATAAAGGGACAGCAAAATTCCTATTACTAAAAAGGTAAAGACAGAAATGGCAAGAGCTGGCTATGTACAGCGAGTCCACTATGGGATCATGGTGGAGGTGCAGGTCCGGAATCTCAATAAAAAGAGTGGTCATCGAGTTCATCACCAGCATTTGACAATGATGCGAAAATGCAAAACGAGGTGAGAATTTAAAGAAATTCTCGGTAAGGTTCGCGTATGATGTTTAATTGACGTCACATTCATTCTCAGTTGCCTCGATTTTTATTTAATTATAAAAATATGGAATCAAATTGAACTAGCCATATTTAATAAGTTTAAGAAAATGTCTGGTCCGAGGCAAGGTTCAGTTTTACTTGAGACAGCATAAGAAACAGAGTAAACTATCAAGTAGTGATACACAGAATAATGAGCAGAATAAATAAACATATAGCAGTAAGTAAACATAATAGTCAAACTATAAACAACTCATAATGACTATTCAATGTAATCATAATGACTATTCAATGTGATCATGCAGAACTCATTCTTGAACTTATCTTCATAAACTTTTCCATTACTTGGTCCCCTAGGAGTTCTTGGCTATTTAGACTGTTGGGTAATGGTCTGCTTTTCAGGATTGAGCTCATTCCTATACAGGAATGGTGGGTTTACTTTCCCCGACCTTCCCACCGATCTATTCCCCTTAACTTTATTCCGGAGCTGGCCCAAGTATTATGGAACTTTCATCGTAACATAACCTTTAGGTTCATCATAACATAACCTTTATGATCTCTTTGCAAATGCACATGGATTTGAATGCAGATTCTAACTCATGCATAGACTTTACTGAAATTTCTACAATATAACGGATCATATCTGCTTTCCCATGAATAGTGCCAGGCAACCAGGGAACTTTAATCAAACAGCAAACTCAATATAGAACATTATAATCATACCAAGAATATAACAATATCAATAGGTGCAAGTTTTAAAATCTTAAGTCTTAATTTATCTTGCAAGCTTTTAACTTCTATTGATGTTCCCGAGTTCAGGCTTAGGACCGACTTCCGAGTTCTGATATAATATAAGTTCCAACTTCCAGGGTTATGTATATAAGGTCAATGTCTTGATTCCCGACTTCCGAGATTATGTTAAGAATCAATCTCCGAGATTGATCTTGGACCGAGTTTTGGAATTATGTATATGAGTTTAAAGCATCCTAGTTCTCGATTTCCGAGATGCGGGTATAAGGTTTCATATTATGGTATCAACTCCCAAGATTATGTTGAAGATCCTCAACTTTTGGGTTTAAGTGTAGTGTTTTATGTGCTATATGATTCCGACCTCCGACATTACATCACAATTGGTCTTCTAAGACTTTTATGAATATGTTTCCTAAGTTCCAAGTTCCGACATTAACCATACTCGATCTAGTTTTCTATTTATTAAGTTCCGAGTTTCGACATTAGCCAAGTTATTTGTGTTTTATTTCAGACTACCCCATTTCTAGCCAGATTTGTACTCTTATAAGAGAAAATTCACCAAAAATAGAAATCTAGGTGAAATCCTACAAAATTTATATCAGTGTAAAGCTAACAGAGCAAGCTTTCAAATGAAATAACTTGCATGTCATTTGAATGAGTATAATTCGAGATATAAGCCCTGAAACTTGACCTTGCTTGACTACCTTATTTCAGCCCGGGTTGAACTTAAGGTAAATTCATTGATGTACTAGGGATAGCTGGCAATGAGTCTGAATCTGAAATTTTTATGGGTTGTTCCGTCATATGTTAGCTTTCAAACAATGTTAGATTCACTCAATTTGGAGTTGTGTAGGGTGAGTTACACCCTTCTCAACTCACACTGCCTAGATGAAGGTCCTAATTTCTAAGTCAAACTTCAAAAATTCATATCTCTCTCAATACTAATCCAATGGCCTTATATGATTTATGTATGGAAAGCCCTAAATGTCTACTTTCATATAAAAATTGATTCATCAAATTTAAATAGCTATAGGCGGAGCCGTACACTCTGCTGTACAGACTGCCGAGGGATTTTGGTTTTCCAGCTCCTCACATCTTCCTACTTTCACCCTTTCTTACTTCTTAATCGATTTTTAGCATAAGAAACAACCAACAAACCAACCAAAGATCATCATAGTCATTCAATCATCACATCAAGAATTGAGAAAATAAAACCACAATCATCCACCCACATCTAGAATAACAAGAACAAGATTGAACCTTTACCTCTTTGTATGTGATTTTGCTAAATTTTGGAGTTTAGATTGATAAAACCTTGTTAAGCTTGAAGGTATGATGGAGTTGGGTGAGAGGAGAAGAGAAGAAGAAGGCTGGAATCAGAGAAGAGGGAGGCGCAACAGGGAATAAGGGAGAAAAATCTGATTTAAGCATTGAAGAGGTAGTTGGAAGTTTGCAATTTGATTGGTTGAGAATTTGAGGCCAAATTTTAGCCAACTCTCTTCCATTTTGTGGCCTTTCTGGCGCCACACTTAGAGGTTTAAATGGCTGAGTATTCAGCCATTGGGTTATAGGGTTTTGGACACATAATTCTATTGGTTCGGTTCCGACAGTTTAAAATACCATAATCTTACTGATTTCCTTTGAACCGGTAAATCGGTTTAAGAAAAATTCCTATGAAATCTCTTATACTTCTAACCTAATTCCCTCATATCTAAACTAAATTAATTGCTAATTAATTGATCCTAAATAAATATTTAATCGAATTTTAATTAACTTCAATTTTTTAATAAAATTCGAATAATTAGACGAAAAATGATAAGACGATTCCGGTGGATGTTACAAAAAGTCTCATTCTATCCTTCCAATATGGATATTCTTCACCATTAAAGTAAGGAGGACAATTTATAGGGTGAACCTCTGCAATGTAATTTATTTTTTGAGCCATTTGATAGGATATTTGACGTTTACAACCATTAGGAAGCTCAACACCAGAGTTAGGCTCTAATGCCAATTATTGGATAGGATTGCACGAGAAGGGGGGTTGAATCCTGCTTTCAATGAAACTTGAAACCTGAAAAACTTTGGTAAAACAATTTTCTCAAGTCTAAGACTTGGATTGCGGAAGCGATTTTATTAGTTTATAAAACTATTTTGTTCTACTTAAAATAGGTATAGATCTTTCCAGATTAAGTATACAAAGAAAAGAACTTATGTGATAAAATCAAATAGCAAGATAAAGGATGAAAGAATCACACAAGAGATTTTTATACTGGTTCGGCCAACAATTTGCCTACTTTCAGTCCCCAATACTTTGTTGAGATTTTATAAACCATGAGTATTCTTTGCCCAAGCATCTCCAAGCTTCTTACAAACGAGTAGTCTTTTCTCAAGCCTCCCCAAACTTTATAGCCAAGTAATGTTTGTCCTAGCCTCTCCAAGCTCACACTAACCTCTACTGGGTCTGGATACAATTGATGTAAATAATATGTTTGTGTCTGAACATTCACACTAACTTTCTTAACAAAGAATAAACAATAAAGCACAGAGTATGTGACTTCTCTAAATTCTCAAAGAGAGAATGTTATCTATTACAGAATAAAAGAGAAGATTTTCTTTTGAACTGAAGTTACGATGAGTAACTTTCTGGTGTTTCAAAAGGTTGAGAAGGATGAGAGAAGGAAGCTCTTTATGCATAGGAAATATTCAATCTTTCTAACAATTCTTTCTTCGACTTCCGGCCTTATATAGACTTAGAAATATGATCACTGAAGCTCATAGGCCTTGATCCTGGTGATTCTTTTGGTCTGCTAGTCTATGACTAGATAGAGAAGAAATAGCGTTCCTTTTTCCCAATCTTCAAAACTTACACAAAAGTGGAAAAGTAGCCATTTGTTTGTTTATCAACTATTCAGACTTGTCAACACCTCTTCTGCATCTTGTCAAATCACCTTTTTGACATTTTGAATTTGTTTATGGAGTGTGCAGAGGAAGCTTTGAAGGTATAACACTTCGTGAGAAGCATGTTTATAGAGATATCCCTTCTAGACAAAGTCATTTTTCTGAATAAGTAGTGTTTGTTTTTTAGGCACATTTTTCCCTTCTGAAATTGTAGTTTCATTCTTCTAAACTTTTCTTTTTGTTTCTTACGTAATAGCTCAAGATGTGCACAAAGCATATATTTCATATCAAATATATTCAAATAAAAGAACGATGGATAACAAAGCTTTGTTGATTCTCAAGCAGTTAAGGCACACGATGAAGATCTTTTTCACAAAAAAAAAAAAAAAAAATTCTTGAAACAAATCATTCATATACAAAAGATTAGCTGAAACTTTGATTTGATGTTCATCAAAACCTTAAAGCTCATTCTGGTTCACAACCATAGAATAGTTTCTGAAAGGTATTGGAGTAACAATGAGTGCATCGTGAACGTATAAAATCAAGCGTCATTACTTACATACACGTGGTGCGCTAAGTAAATAAAGCAATATAAAGAACAATTATCTCAATTAATCATAACAGTCATTCTACAGTCATCATAGTTAGATATAGATATAATAAACATAAACATGTCCTACATAAGTTCCCATGGGACCGATATCTACTGTCAATCTACAAAACATCCCTATACAAACATGAAAAGTAATACATAACTCTGCCACACATACATATGCCATAAAGATGATAACCCTAGAACTACAACAAAAGGGGTTATCCTCGCGTCCAAGCCCAGCAAATGCTATCCAAATCATCTTCACCCTCAGAATGAAATGAATTCATTGCCGAATCCTCCGAGTGCATCATCACCTCATCCTCCACCTTGAACATGCCCATGCCCATGCCCACACCCACGAGGTATGGCTCGAGTGCGAATGAACCTTCGCCTATGCCTCGGGGCTAGTGCTTAGCTCGAAGCAGAAGAAGAGGAATCTGAAGTCAAGCGAATCACAAAAGGATATGATGGCTCCGTAGGATCAAACTCCATAGAATAAGTTGGGGTTAGGCAGGTATTGGAGTCGCACTCTCCATTAGTGGGGTACATTAGGGGATGAAAAGGTGGGACATACGTCATCCAAGGTGATATCATCGTATGACTCATGCGAGCGGAAAAAAGGGATCATGACAGGTGCATGAAATTGACAGTTGTGAAATATGCAGACCCTCATAGCTACTCAAGCTATCGTCATGGAGACATTCAACACTAAGTCAAAGTGCCAGTGCCAGATTGTAAACTTAACATAGATGACCATGCTACTTGACAGCATCATATGAAGACGACACGGAAATATGGGAGTAAGAAATGTAAAATTTCTCAGTAGGATCTCGACTAGATAGTTAAGTGTCATTGTTGTTGTCCCAGTCACTTTGGGAGTGTTTGGAATGATTAAATTTTGAAATTGATTTGATTTAAATTGAATTGACTTGAATTGATTTGATTTCTAAATTAAATTTTATGTTTGTAATGATTATGTAAAAATAGGATTTGAATTGATTTAGAAATCAATTTTTATGTTTATAATATATTAGATTGTGTTTAGAATAACTAAGAATGGAATTGATTTGATTTGATTTGATTTGTACTTAAAATTTAAAATCAAATCAATTCCCATAAAATCCTTTCAATTTTGAAAGGATTTCAAATACAAAAGAGTCAAATCCCATAGAAATTAGAAATCGCTTCATTTCTTATTTTTAAAACACCCAAACACAAGATTTGATTTTTAAATCAAATCATTTTCATTTTTTTTAACATTCCAAACACACTCTTTGGGTTTAATTATGAAAATGGTGAACATTAATAAATTCAATTTTAAGGGTTTGAAAACATAAGTTCCCGAAGCGAATCTCTTTTAACTTTAATCTTAAAAACATAACATAGAGACACAAGGCCATAAGATAGGATAATATATATGAAAGTATAGTATAAACATTCAAGAGCATGTATATGAGAAAATAAAGATGCATGCATATTCATGTAACTTCATGGACTTGACATTACTTAGATTTAACTTACTTGACTTTCATATTTAGCATGTGCTTAACTTTCTTTTCTTTTACGTGCCCTTGGATAGACTGTTATAGGACATGAGCTTATTCCATGACTATCGTCACATAGTATTAATCTAAATCAGCCTTCACTGACAATGGGATCTACATGCCTCTAAATTGGAGAGATCTAGTTTGGCCATGTGCTTCCAAGATAGAGGGATCTCAAGTCTTAGTGGATCATCTTCCCTTTTAAAGGATCATATCCAATTACTTGTTTCCTTTTTTTAACATAATACTTGACATCACATCTTTCATTCTAAATGCATTGAGTTCAAAGACAAGATGCACATAAGCATGTGAGAAAACATTTCTAAGTCCACAATTTTGACGAATATCCAACAACATAATGCCTTAGATCGGAGCTTCCCCAAAATTGCCAATCATAAGAATTCAACCAATCAATCCATCATAACACATCAAGTACCAATAATTCATTCATTCATAAGTCAATAGCCAAACAATCACATCAATCAACATCACATATAAGAGCAATATACATCCATACCCTAATTGGTATCTAGGGTTTCCTTGTACTTTGTGAAATGTCTTACGAATCATTATAAGAATCCTCATGCCAACTCATGAGGGAGTCACATAGCTTAAAGTTAATGTGTGTTATAAGTTTTTAACCATTTTCATTTCAAGCGAGGCCATTCTTTACTTTATGGGTTTCATTTTTACCAAATAACTTACTAGATTTCTTAGGTACACAGCTTAAGGGATGTAGTGTTCAAGTTAAAGAGTTTAACAATTATTTTTCCTTTTCCATCCTTATCTTGGCCGATGCCTACAATGGGGTTTTAGCTAATATTTTGTAATCAAGTGTTTTAGTTTTCTTAAGATAGTGCACAAGTTATTCTTAGGTTCATGGTATGACCAATAGCCCTAATCATACTTCTGTTCCCAAGAGATTTCAAGATCCCTCTAGTCCGTTGGGTCATTACAATGCATGTCTACACTCATCAACCCAACAACATCATGTGTTTACCATTGCCAAGAAGTGATTTTTATCTTGAGTAAAGTTGCAAGATCCAACCTTTATTAAATAAAGTTGCAAGATTCCACCTTTATGATTAAAAAGTTTTATTCTTGATGAAAGTTTGAACCTTTACTCCTTATCTTATTATCAAGATTCCATCTTTGTAAATTAAAGTTGCAAGTTTTCACTTTTGTGACTAAAAAGCTTCATTCTTGAAGAAAATTTGAAATTTTACTCAATATTTTGTCTTCAAGGTTCAACCTTTACAAAATAAACTTGCAAGTTTTCACCTTTAAAACTAAAAAGCTTCATCCTTTAAGAAAGATTAGGCCTTTACTTATTATCTTGTCTTCAAGAAAAATAAAATGAACCTTTAAGAAAGTATATTCTTTAGGTGCCACTTTTTATGCTACAAGAAGCAAACTTTTAAAATTTTTATGCTATGAATGTTCTTTGGTTACATACAAATTATGTTGGAGATGTAAAAAAAGAATATTTTCAATCATGAACTCATTATATTCAAAAGAACAAACTGTAAAGAAAGCATCTTTTTTACCAACAACTCAAGGAATCACCAAGAACACATAGATCACTTTGGAAATGAAAACTTTTAGGGCATCAAAAGAAGAATCTTTTAGCAAATCTCATAAAATAAGATTCAAGAAACAACTTTTCTCATCAAGCCAAACAGACTTTTCTCAAGATGTCACTTGAAACTCTTGGCCATGGTGAGAACCAAAGCTTCAAACTTTCCTCAACATCAAAACAAAAAAGTGAATTATCACTACTTAGGGTATGTGTTTGTGTCTTCTTAAAGAGGAAAAGAAGAAGATGACTCTTCCAAGGTGATGGTGGTGGCGACTTCAAGGAAGACAAAGCTGAGAGCTTTTGTGTTCTTCTTGAGAAAATGGAGATTGAAGTGTTTAGATCTTGTCTTCAAAGACCAAAAAGTGTGATCTTTGCAGGGCTAGCAACAAGGTTTGGCTATGGTGTTGGTGGAGAAAGGAAAAAGAAGATAAAGAAGAAGAAGAAGAAGAAGAGAAAGAGAGCTCTTTGAAGGTGAGAATGTTAGAGAGAGAATGAGTTTGAAAAAAATGAAGTGAATGTGTGTGTATAGGTGTGAAGGCTGCAGCATATACAAGGGGATTTAATGGGATATTTTCTTAATTTTGTATTAATTAAGGTTTAGGGTGACATAATAGATGATAAGAGAAACAAATCAAGTACTAACTTTTACATAAAGTAACCTTGTCTCTTGCTTTTTACTTTTATGACATCATCAATGTTTATTGTCTAATTGACAATTCTAATGATATGATTAGGTGCTCTTGCAACTTAATTAACTTAATTAAGTAAGGATTAGTGATCAACTCATATTATCATGATTAGCAAAAATTAATTTTTAATTAAGCTTAATTATCCTTAATTAAATTTGATTAAGTTAATTATGAGCAATTAGTGTTTAATTAAGCCTTTAAGAGTTTGACATGCTTAAATTAGAGATTTGCTAATCTTAATTAAGCATTTTCTTAACTTTTCCCTTCATAATTATCCTTATGACCTTTAATTAAGCCTTTATTGTTTAATTTCTCATTAAGTGCCTAATTACTCAAGGTCACTAAGGTAATTTGGCACAAAATAAAACTGAGCATGTTACACCCCCAACAAGCCTTTCATCAAACATTTTCAAAAAATCGGATACAATCCCCTTTGTATTTAGGGCAACTCCAAAATACAAATTCTCTTCCTACATGAATAAGCAAACACACTCAACCATTAGGAATCCAAGCATTCTCAAAATACACCCCATAGCACACAACATGGGAATTAAAACAAATTAACTAGTCTAATCATTATATATATATATATATATATATATATATATATATATATATATATATATATATATACTCCTCCAAATACTCATACAATAGTATTTAATTAACTATGAAATAAAAATACCAACATAAACCAAGCTTGGGTTGAATATAGTACTATGGAGCTACATCAATCTAAGAAGTCCGCAAAAGGTTTACCAGTACATCTTGCCCTTAATTAAGAAAAGCTCACCCGAAGGAAATCAAGGAATCACTGTTGAGGGATAAAAGGATCAGCTCCCCAGTCTGCACCTGTATCTAGAAAAAAAAAAGAGAAAGGTAACAAAGTGAGTTATGTAACTCAGTAAAAGATAGGACACCCTTAACCCAGATAAGACAATATATGAAAATTTAAAATAATAAACCTGTGTAAAGTTAAATAAAATCTATAGTTCCAAAAATATCATTGAATTATTTAAAATCAAGGGAAGTTATCTAATCTAGGATGGTTTCTAAGGAACACAGTTAGGCAACATTTCCTTCGTGTGATCCCGTATTTTGTCACGCACTACTCCTTGAGTAACTATGTAATTTCATCACGTACCACACTATGTGTAGCTATGTAAATAATAACCCAAGATGCACCATAGCTAACATCTACCATCGTTAGTTGCAAATCATGTCATCGACTTTCCCAAGCCTTTCTCTTACCATTATACATACCATTCTCTTTTCTTTTCAAACATAACAATTAACATAGTACCATATAAAACATTCCATTGTCCCATGTGAATAATTGGGAAATAATATAATCAAAGAAAGAGTTTTAACATAATAATGCTTGATAATTACTAGAATACAAATATAAACAAGATAATTAAGCTACAAATTAATTAATGATATGCTACCTACCCACAACTCAACCCCAATAGCAGAATCGTAGTCCTGCGAAGTCACAGAGCCAAGAATCGGACCTTCGAAGGACTCTAGTATCACAAACATGATAATTTAATATAATATTAGACATTAAAACCAAGGATTAACATAAATCACCAAATTTAAGTAAGATTCAACTCCTCAAATCCAACCCAATGATGAAATATGGCTAAATCCACAAAATAGAGGTATTTGAATCTAAGAAATACCTCTAAAGCCAAAAGAAGAAGAAAAACAGAGTGGGTGTGAGTCGACCAGCCCTAAACTTGAGCCCTACTCCACACTACCCCTAAAATACAATGGAAGAAGAAGCACCACCACAAGTGCTATAGTAGGCAACGGTGGCGTGATAAGGATGACCGAACGGTGGCGAGACAAGGAGGAAGATGGAGGTGGAGGAAGAAAAAGGTTATGGAGGGTGAAGAAGAGGATGATGAATAAAGTTCCAAAGAGAGAGAAGAGTGGTTCAAAGGCAAGAGAAAGAAAGAAAATAACAGAATGAAGCTGCAGACTCTAATCAAACGCTTAAAGCATTCTACACTATGCTATAACGCCGAGATTGGGCTACAATGCAAGTTCCATGATCTCGAAACTCATAATCTGGAATGCTCCACTAACCTAGAACATGGAATGCATCACTTCAAGTTAGATTACTCTAATTTGGAACCTGAACACATCACCTCGGGTTAGGTTACTCTGACTCGGAACCTGGAACCCGGAACATAAAAGACGCTATCTTGAGTTAAGATTGTCCCCAACTCCTAAATACTCGAGGAATCGTACTCACATGCCTCGACCTTGAAATCCAATCCTGTCACTATAACCTCAAAAACCGAACCTTGAAACTGAATATCCTGCTGCACGTGATGACTAACCATGGAATCCGAAATATGGACACTAGTCCTCATCTTCTAAACGAACAAGTGGTGATCTCCCATGGATCCAGGTACCCAGACCTCACCTTAACACTCCATTATCTCACCTATATCACCTCGCCTCTAGGGCACCACCTTAACCTTAGTTCCTAGACCCAGGAACTTAGTCCCGGACTTTCAATCTCGGATCCTAGAACTCGGTCTCGACAAGTGAGAGTGAGCATTCCAAAACTCGCTAACATTCAAAGAGACTTAAAAACTTGTACCGTGTAGAATTTAGGGCATTACATTCTCCCCCTTTAAAAGAATTCGGCCCCCTAAAATCTAAACAAAGTAAGGAAATTCTTCTTTACCTTAAAAATCATATGGTGGGGATACTTTGCTTGCATTGCTTTTTCTACTTCCCAGTTTGCTTCCTCTCTAGAGTAATTCCTCCAAATTACCTTCAATGAAGCTACTTCTTTGGAGCGTAGCTTCTTCACCTAATGGTCAACTATGGCTATGGGCTCTTCTTCATAGGTTAAATCATCATCCAACTGGACAGTATGGAAGCAAGCACATGTGATGGGCCAGGGAGGTACTTCCTTAACATTGATACATGGAATACAGGGTAAATTATGGACAGCTCAGGTGGCAAGGCTGAATGACATGCCATTGCACCTACTCTGTCTAGAATCTCAAAAAGACCAATGTAATGAGGGTTGAGCATACCTTTCTTCCCAAACCACATTACACCCTTCATAGGTAACACCCGAGGAAATACATGGTCATCCACCGAGAATTCTAGTTCTCGTCTTCGATGATTAGCAGAAGCTTTCTGCCTACTCTAAGCTGCTAACTGCCATTCCCTGATCACACAAAATTTCTTTATTGAATTATGTACTAAGTCTAGCCCGAAGAGTTTGGCTTCACCAATTTCAAACTATCCAATAGGAGATCTATAATGTCTCCCACAGAGGGCTTCAAATGGTGCCATATGGATATTGCTTGATAACTATTCTTATAGGAAAATTCAACTAAGGGCAAGTAGCTATCCCAATTCCCAACAAAGTCCAGAACGCAGGATCTCAACATATCTTCAAATGTCTGGATTATCTTTTTCGATTACCTATCTATTTGAGGATGAAAAGCCATACTAAAGTCAAGTCGGGTTCCTAAGGCCTTCCATAAATGAAACGTGAATTGAGGCCCCCAGTCCAAGATAATGGGCACCGAAATCCCATGAAGTCAGACAATCACATCCACATAAAGCTTGGCATAACAGGAAGCACTGTAGGCAATCTTGACCGGGAGGAAATGAGCTAATTTGGTCACTTTATTTATTATCACCCATATAGAGCCAAAACCTTTGCAATTGCTAGGCAAGATGGTCACAAAGTCCATGGTAAGACTCTCCTATTTGCACTCAAGTATTTCTATCTATCGTTACAAGCCAGTGAGTCTTTGGTGTTTAGCTTTGACCTACTAACACACCAAGCAATAAGACAAAAAGTCTCCTATATCCCTCTTCATGCTTTCCCACCAAAACAACTGTTTCAAACATTCATACATTGTTATAGAACCAAGATGAATCATGTACCCAGAACTGTGGGCTTCCTCTAGAAGAGTTCTTCTCAAGTCGCCTACGCCTGGCACGCATAAGCAGTTACCACATCTCAGTACACTTGCTTAGTCAAGAAAGAACTCTGATTTCTTTCCATTGCGAATATCCTCCGTTAGTTTATAGAGCTTCGGATCTTCATATTGCATAGCTTTAATTTGCTCGATCAAGGAAGATTAAGCCCGTACATAAGCTAGAAGTAGCCCGAAGTCTCCAAGCTCAAAGTGGATACCCTTAGCTTCCAATTTATGGATTTCTTCCACTTATGATCTTTTTGTAGGGCTATATGCACCAAACTACCCACAAACTTCCTACTCAAGGCATTCGCCACCACATTGGCCTTGCCCAGATGGTACAAGATAGTATAATCATAATCATTCCTTGAGGAGTTCATCCACTTAATTGCCTTAGGTTTAAGTCCTTCTACTAGAAAATGTACTTCAAGCTCTTATGGTCAATTTAGATCTTACATGCTTCACCATAGAAATAGTGCCTTCAAATCTTCAATACAAAGACCACAACTCATGCCTTTTCAGTTGTCTTGAAGCATGGGTAATGACTCGGTCGTGTTGCATGAAAACACATCCAAGTCCTGCCTGGGATGCATCATAGTATACCAAATACCCTCCAGACCCCAAAGGTAAAATGAGCACTAAGGTTGAGGTCAAACAAGTCTTAAGCCTTTGGAAACTTTCTTTACATGCATTAGACCATTGGAATAGCACCCCTTTATGGGTCAACTTGGTCAAAAGCGCAGAGATTTTAGAGAAATCTCTGACAAATCTCCTATAGTAGCCTGCCAAACCCAAGAAGTTACGAATTTCCATCACGGTTGCGGGACTTGGCCACTTTTGAATAGCCTCCACTTTCTTAGGATCAACCATAATTCCTTCTTTGGATACCATGTGACTAAGAAAAATCACCTGCTCCAACGAGAACTCAACATTGAGAACTTGGCATAAAGCTGGTGATTTCTCAAAGTCTGCAGAACAATCCTCAACTGATACTCATGTTCTTCCTTACTCTTGGAATATACCAAGATATCATCAATGAAGACGATCACGAAATGATCCAGGAAAGGCTTGAACATCGAGTTCATCAAGTTCATGAAAGCAACTCAAGCATTGATCAACTTGAAAGATATCACTAAGAACTCGTAATATCCATAACAGGTTTGGAAGGTGATCTTGGGAACATCTTCTTCCCGAATTCTCAATTGGTGGTATCTGGAATGAATATCAATCTTAGAGAAGCACGATGCCCCATGTAGCTAATCAAACAAGTCACTAATTTGGGGCAATGGATACTTGTTACAACAATCAATCGATTAAGCTATCTGTAGTCCACACATAACTGCATTGACCCATCCTCTTTCCTCACAAAGAGCACTGGAGCGCCCCTACAGTGATGTGCTTAAGTGGATGAAACCCTTATCCAACATATCTTGCAATTGAACTTTTAATTCTTGTAATTCGGCTAGAGCCAAACAGTAGAGAGGCATGAAGACAAGATTGACACATGGGGCTAAGTCTACGCCAAACTCAATCTCTTTATCAGGAGGCATCCTTGACAATTCCTCAGGAAGCACATCCGGAAACTTCCTAACCACAAGAACATGGTCCAGGCTAGGCACTGTGGCGTCAACATCTCGAACCACAACATGATGAACATCATTTCCCTTGTTCATCAAGTGCATAGCACTCATAGAGGAAATTAAGCTATCAGAGGTTAAGCAACTATCTCCCCAAAAAGTAAAGGATGGTCCTTTCGAAACCTCAAACTTCACCATTTTGGGTTAGCAATCTACTATGGCATGGCATGAGGCCAATCAGTCTATGCCTAAGATGACATTAAAGTCCATTATCTCTAGTAGCATCAAATCAACCAATGTATCTACTTCATTTGCATTGACTTCGCATGATAGAAACATCAACCATCAAGGATTCCCCCATTGGGGTAGTAACCCAAAATGGGTGGCCCAGTATCACCGGTTGCTCACTAAAATGAGAAGCACAATATGGGGACACATATGAATGTGTAGAGCCTGGATCAAACAATACATAAGCTTCAAAAGAGAAGACATGCAAGGTACCTACCACCATAGCATTCAAAGCCTGGATATCTTGTTTAATCAGTGCAAAGACTCTGGGCTAGCCTTTCCCTGATCCTTTACCACCAAAACCTCTGCTACTAGCTCCTCTACCTAACCCTCTGCCCACGGATCCAGATGAATCGCCTGGGAATAAAGTTGAATAGGATGGTGCAAGTGTTGCAGGATACACGAAACTCTGTCCAAAAGCTCCCCTAGAGTGGAGACAATCCTTCTTGAGGTGACCTGGCTATCTGCACTGAAAGCAAGCTCTAGCAGCCTTAAGACACAGCCTCGAGTGGTAGTTCCCACAAAAATAACATAGCTGCCTGGGGAGTTCAACTGTCCGGATCCCTACATGCCTAACTAAGATGCACTACTGTCTTGGAAACCTACTATAACACCCTCCATTATATAAGTCATGCTCAAATCATGGAGTTATATTAAGAGGTTATCACTGTGCTAAGAGAATCTTTGAGATGTGGAAAATATAATACATGGCGCTTTAACTGCACCCTTTATTATTGAATAATAACTCAAAAATTTTATCTCTGATACATAAAGAATAAAATAGTTACAATTTAAGAAACTTTTGTAACTAATATTATACGTAGAAACTGCCTCTACATTGCGACTGTCGTCCTTTCTGAACTTCAACCGACTTTCATAGTCTTCCAGGTTGATGTAAGCCTGAGTCTTGCACGATGAACACCCGAGTATTTTGCCTCGTTCTTAAGTTTTAGCCTATGATCTGGGATGTTTATGGAAAGAAGAACATATAGGCAAGCAGTGAGAACCTAAGGTTCTCAGTAGGTAAACTTGAACCACACAGTGTCGTCATAAACATTCCAGCTGTTTCAGTTTCTTATAAAAATGTGAGCACATATACACAACCAGTGGTTCAGTTTTAAGTTGAGAATATCTTCCTCGAAGCGGGTTATATTTTAACAATCACTTGTCATATTATATGACAAACATAGAATTACGAATAGTATAATATGCTTTAACAAGAATCATAATAACATTATGACTTAATGAGATAATTGAAGATGCACATAAAGATGCTTATACTTGACTGTATGTAAATGCACTTGACTTAATTTATCTCTTTCTTCAACTTGTAACTTGATCTTGTTTTTCTGTGTTTAGTCCCCCGGAGGTGAATGGCCTCTCTCACCCTTGGGTAATAGCCTGCTTTTTAGGTCCGAGCTCGAACCTATATATGAGTGACGGGTTTACTTTCCCCGACCCACACACTGGTCTATTCCCCTTAAATCTGGTCGAGGGCTGGCCCAAGTCTTAGACAGTACCGCTCTGGCCCATGCTAGCTGGGTCTATGCCATGCCTCACATAGTAGCTTGGTATGTCTTTATTGCAAGTTCTCATAAATCTTATTCTTCTTTGAACACGATTATACATGCTTATGCTACATGCATTTATTCATGTACTTTATATCATACTTAAATCATTCTTGCATATATGAATCTTATGAGCATAACATGTAAATGCTCATAATAGTCATATAATTCATATATTTCTGCCAGAATTTTAGCAGCCTAACAGATCATGTCTATTTCCCCCGTGAATAGTGCCAGGCAACCAGGGAACTTTAATTAAACAGCAAACTCAATGTAGAACATTATAATCATTCCAAGAATATAACAAATCAATAATTGCAAGATTTAGAATCTTAAGTATCAATCTATCTTCCAAGCTTTTAACTTCTAATGATATTCCCGAGTTTGACCTCATAACCGACTTCCGAGTTCCGATATCATATCAGCTTCAACTTCCGGAGTTATAAGTCTAAGTCTTGATTTCCGACTTCTGGAGTTACGTATATAATGTCCATGTTTTGATTCCCATCTTCTGGGATCATGTATTCAATGTCTTAATTCCCGACTTTTGGGTTATGTATGTAGGGTCAATGTCTCGATTCCGATTTCTGACTTTAACCCATAATTGTTCTTCCAAGACTCTTGTGAATGTTTTCCCAAGTCCCGTATTCCGACATTAACCATATCCTGTCCTCCCTAATTTCTAAGTTATGACATTAACTATGCCTGACTAGTTTCCTATTTGCTCGGTCCCTAGTTTAACATCCAATATGCCCGATCTAGCTCTCTCGACTAAGTTCCGAGTTCAGCCTTAAACATACCCAATATGGATTCCTATTCACTAAGTCCAAGTTTAACATTAAATATGCCGGATCTAGCTCTCTCAACTAAGTTCCAAGTTCAGCCTTAAACATACCCGATATGGATTCCTATTCACTAAGTCCGAGTTCAATCATTAAGTATACCCTTCCAAGTTCAACCTTAAGTATACCCTTCCGAGTTCATCCTTAAGTGTACCCTTCTGAGTTCAACCTTAATTACTCTCGACCTAGTCCTTTATTTACTAAGTTTAGAGTTCAATTTTAAGTGTACTGACCTAGCTCTCTGTTTACTAAATCCCGACTTCTGACATTAACTGAAGTTGTTTGTGTCTTATCCTAGACTTGTCCTACTTCTAGCCAGAATTGCATCCTTATAAGGGAAAATTCACTAAAAATAGAAATCTGGGTGAAATCATGCAAAATTTATATCCATGTAAAGCTAACAGAACAAGCTTTCAAATAAAGGAAGTTGCATATCATTTGAATGAGTATAATTCGAGATATAAGCTCTGAAACTTGATGCTACTGGACTACCCTGTTCTAGCCCGAATTAGACATAGGGCAACTTTCTCGACTCACTAGGAACAAACGGGACCTTATCTAATTCGAAAATTTTTATGGGATATTCTCCTATGTGTAAGCTTTCTAACAAAGTTGGTTTCACTCAATTTGGAGTTGTATAGGGTGAGTTACACCCTTCTCAACTCATACTACTCGGATGAAAGTCTTGATTTCTAGTACAAAATTCAAAAATTCATAACTTCCTCTTTACTAATCCAATGGCCTTATATTATATATGTATGGAAAGCCTTGAATGTCTAGTTTCACATAAAAATAGATTCATGGAGTTTAAACGGCTGTAGGCAGAGCCGTACACTCCGCCGTACGGATTACTGAGAAAAAACTCTAACAGCTTCTTGAGTTTTCTTTCTTTTCTACAAGCTCTTTCATACCAATTCTATTTCCAATCATATCACACATGCAAAATCAGCCATAAAACATCATCGTCACTCTACATATCATCAGTAGCGCAAAGTATACAAGACCACACACAACCCCAAACCAAGGAAAATAAGAAGAGAGTAGGATTCCTACCTTTACTAGGTATGATTCTTATTGAATTTGTGGTTGGAGTTCAAGAAATCTTGTTGTGGCTTGAACGTTTGTGGGAAAGGAAGATGATATGAGTTGAGATGAAATGAGATGATGGAGAAAACAATAGAGAGGAGTCAGTATAGATAAGGGTCGAAAATGTGTAAGGGTAGAAAAGGAAAAATTTAAAAACTTCTAAAGCAAGTTACATATAATTGGTGGATTTGAGTAGGTTATGTAACTTGGTTTGGCAACCCATTTGGAGGGCTGAGATGGCGCCACTTGCATGGGTAATTTGGCTAAATCTTGGCCATCCATCCTAGGGTTCTCACAGTATAATTTCTATTGACCTAATTTCGACAGTTTAAATTACCGAAATCTTACCGATTTCTCTCAAATCGGTAAACCGGTCTTAGAAAAATTCTGTGAAGTTTCCTATGTTTCTAATCCAATTCCATCAAGCCTAATTACTTCTAAATCACACTTAATTGACTTTAAGTAAATGCTTAATCCAATTTCGATTAAACCTACTTATTCGATAAAAATCGAACAACTCGGTTACCGACGATAAAATTCTTCGGACGTTACATTACTACTCTCCTAAAAAAAATTTTGTCCTCAAAATTTAGTACCTGAGAATAATTTAGGATACTCCCTCCTCATATCGGACTCTAGCTCCCACATACAATCCGCTGAGTCTTCATGTCCTCATGCCACCTTCACCAACTGTACGGCTTTGTTCCGAAGGTGTTTGATGCTCCTATCCACTATCCACTATCCGTGCTGGGGGTATATGAAAAGTTAAGTCATCACTTAACTGGATTGATTCAGGTTCCAAGAGATGAATAGTGTCAGGCTGGTATTTTCTGAGTTGAGAGACATGGAAGACATCATGAAAATTTGACAAATGTGGAGGTAAGGCGACCCGATATGCCACTAGCCCGACTCGCTTCAAAATTTGAACTTGTGATCTCATAACTGCCTCCAAGTGAAGGAATTCACATGTAATATATTCATATCCTTTCATTCTCATGCATAGACATGCTAAATGCACTCATACATATGCTGCATCATTTACTTTCATATATCCTTGCATATAGAATTTCATGTTCATATCATAAATATTCGTAACATATATATGCTCATAACCTCCTTACAATTTTACCGAAAATTTGGCAGCATAACGGATTAGATCCGTATCCCCATGAATAGTGCTAGTTTCAACAGACAGTCAGTCACCGTAAGAGATCAAATATAATGCATTAATCTTTCAAGCACCCACATGGAATTGCAATACTTAGACTTTAATTGGACTCATATATGCATTGAGGTGCCTAATCCTTAGCTTTTTAACTTTAATGGCTCTACCTACTCCAGTTGTGGATGTGATTTTTAGAAACACATAGTCTCCTTCTTGGAACTCCAATGGTTTTCTCCTGATGTCCGCGTTGCTCTTCTAGCGGCTCTGAGCTGCAAGTATCTTGCTACGGATCCTATTAATTTGCTCTATAGTTTGCCTGACTAATTCTGGTCCCAATAGGCTCTGTTCTCCTTATTTATACCAACACAGGGGAGATTGACACTTTTGTCCATATAAAACCTCATATGGAGCCATGTTGATTCTAGCATGGTCACTGTTGTTGTATGCAAATTCAACTAACGGTAAATATCGGTCCCAACTCCCACACTATTCTAGAATGTATGCTCGCAACATGTCTTCCAAAGTCTAAATAGTTCGCTCAGTTTGACCATCTATTTGCAGATGGTACGTAGTACTTAAACATAACCTAGTACCAAACGCCTTCTAGAGTGCTCCCCAAAGTACACTTTATCTTGACGATGACCTGATCCATTAGCAAATTTGCCGAGAAAGTTACTTATCTTTCTTGCCATGTGTCTAACTACTATTGCATTGTAACTTTTGGTAAATTCTTCATTACTTATATCTTGAGTCTTCGACACCAACTCTTAGTGGTTTCCAAGGTTTTGGTCTACTTGACAACCTTTATTATATAAGCCATATCCAACCCTCGCCTACCTGATCCTTTTTGATCAGTGATGAATCCCCTTCCATTAGATTTTAGGTGTAAGGCTAGAGTTTCCTTCTAAACTATAACTATAGTCCTTGCTTCGAAATCTCTCCTTGTTCTTGCAGACTTTATTCCATTTCTCATTATTTGCTAATTGGATCTTGTGCCGTTCTTGTTGAACTTCTCAATGATGGTTGCGATACTTGTTCCCTCAAAATATGATCAGCTTCACGTAAGGAAAGGATTGTGGGATAGCCGAAGTCCCTACCACTCTTCTACTTTCTTCAATTAGTTAGTATGGAGATTCCGTGACTATTGTGTTGATGTCCACCTCCCACTTTTGTGGGCACCAATGTTACCAATCTCATTGGGAGTTTGTCCTAATACAATATATAGAGATGTGTTAGTTTTAATGGCTAAATCTCATATTACCCTAACCGCTAAGCCTTCTGGCTATTCTTCATAATATCTTGCCCCTAGGATGTAGTCCATTTGTTGTGAGAGATAGAAATGATGGTCTTGCTACCCTATTGAAATTACAATATGAGGACTTCCCAGAAGATCACCCATCTTAATATTACTCCCGTCCGAGCATGCTTAACTACAGAACTCTGATGGAACCTAGTGCCTTGGTGATGATTGCATTTAATCTGGTCCAAGGTGTGGAGACTCTTCTGACTGCCTCTAATTCTGATATCGTAACCTTGCCCCTCATGGGGCATGCTTCCAAGTCCTCTTTGATCTTACATTGGTGCATCATTCGATCTTGCTTAGGGTGCATTGGGTCGATTGCACTCGTTGCTAGTGTTGAGGCAACCCAGTTTCGTTACCTCCTGCAAGCTCTTGTTTATGTTGTAATTCCGTACTAGATAGCATTTCACCTTCTCAATGGGCCGTTTGGAATCAAAACTTTCTTTTCTTCTATTTCTTCCTTATAATATCTGTTGTCCCTATAGAAGTTTATCTTCATCTTAGTCCATTAGGACCTCCCACTTTAATACTATCTCAGGCTACCGGAATTAGCTGCACACTTTAAGTCTCTTTCATCCCTGCTAGAACCTGAATACATTCCCTATCGGATTATTCCTTCCACAACATACACAATGGTGTCTAATGTTGATCGTTAACCTTCACCTTCCTTCTATGAATAGCCGCATTCCCTTACTAACAACATGTTGAAAACAATCTTATCATCCAATTCGTATGGTGGCTGAGGTTGACAGAATTCGAACATGACTAGATTTTCTAGCACTCCCTTCATTCCTGAAAAGTAGGAAAAATTACACTTGGTTCGTATGCCACCTCTAGTCTGAAAGCATTTCTACTTCAGGTTAGTAGGAGATATACTGCCCTTTTCTCTTGTTACACTTATAATTTCATTTGATTTCCATACCCGATATAACCGTATCTCCATCTTGATTCAATATACCGTTAGATGGGTCTCTTTATAGTTTGCTCAACTGTTTCCCTTTCAAAGCCAAGATTCCACTTAGTACTCCCCCAATTTGCAATCGCTACAAGGTTAGTTCCCTCTACCCTTGAGGGAGGAACCACTCCATCCTCTGGATAGGGACTTAAAAAGTTCTCCGGCATACCTAACTGAAGCTTCTGCCCTTAGCTTCTTTCACTGATTCTCTGCTTCATTCGTCCACTTTACAAATTTCTTAATGAAGGATCAGATCTTTATAATGTGATATTACCACAATCCAAAATAGAACCATTGGCTGAATTTGTTGGTGAAGTACCTTCGGGATAATCTCATCTATGAAGGAAATAAGGGCACTATCCATGTCACATTAGATAACCTCATCAGCAAGTAATCACCTTACTCCTATCGTGTATTAAAGTTACAAAACCAGGTGGAAGAATCCCCTAGATTCAATCTAGAGAATATAGTCTGGATTGGGTAATCGCGATGAAGCTTGAAACAAGCTCTATCAGGGTGAAGAAGATTCTTATTCAGCTCTTCTCCAACTAAGATCCTGCCCTTGATGATGGAAAATCTTCAGCTACTCGGCAACACTTTCAAACAACCTTTTTCGATATAACTAGGTTTACTATGTCCATAGCAAACCATTCGACACAATTCCTTTGATTGAATCCCCAATTCTCTACACTCCTCAACTTGCTCAATTGTCTATCCCTTTATGCCTTCGTTACTTTCTAGGAGTCTTATCCCTAATAATTATGTACAGATGGTCCCTAATAAGCCTGCTCGGTGTTTTAGGCTTCTATGGATACAAAACCTTATATTGAGGTGATCAAGCTCAAGATTCAGTTAAGTGCAACAAGTAGTCCACAACACTGACAACAAGGCTACCATGCATAATATTCCTCTGTCCTCTTCACCGAGGACCTAAAGCATGGTTTATCTAGATCCTTAGAGTATGCATCAGAAGCATAATCAATCCATCCACAGGCCTATACAGGACGAACTGCTCTGATACCAAAATGTAACACCCTCCATTATATAAGCCATGCTCGAGTCATGGAGTTATATTAAGAGGTTGTCACTGTGCTAAGAGAATCTTTGAGATGTGGAAAATATAATATATGACCCTTTAACTACACCCTTTATTATTGAATAATAACTCAAAAATTTCATCTTTGATACATAAAGAATAAAATAGTTATAATTTAAGAAACTTTTGTAACTAATGTTATACGTAGAAACTACCTCTATAATACAGCTGTCGTCCTTTCTGAACTTCAACCCTCTTTCATAGTCTTCCGAGCTGACATAAGCCTGAGTCTTACATGATGAACACCCCAGTATTCTGCCTCGTTCTTAAGTTTTAGCCTATGATTTGGGATGTTTATGGAAAGAAGAACATACAAGCAAGCAGTGAGAACCTAAGGTTCTTAGTAGGTAAATGCGAACCATACAATGTCGTCATAAACATTCCAGCCGCTTCGGTTTCTTATAAAAATGCGAGCACATATACACAACCAGTGGTTCAGTTTTAAGTTGAAAATATCTTCCTCGAAGTGGGTTATATTTTAACGATCACTTGTCATATTATATGACAGACATAGAATTACGAATAGTATAAGATGCTTCAACAAGAATTATAATAACATTATGACTTAATGAGATAATTGAATATGCACATAAAGATACTTATACTTGACAGTATACAAGTACACTTGACTTAATTTATCTCTTTCTTCAACTTACAACTTGATCTTGTTCTTTTGTGCTTGGTCCCTGGAGGTGAATGGCCTCTCTCACCCATGGGTAATAGTCTGCTTTTTAGGTCTGAGCTCGTACCTATACATGAGTGACGGGTTTACTTTCCCCGACCCTCACACCGGTCTATTCCCCTTAAATCTGGTCGAGGGCTGGCCCAAGTCTTAGACAGTACCGCTCTGGCCCATGCTAGCTAGGTCTATGCCATTCCTCACGTGGTAGCTTGGTACGTCTTTTTTGCAAGTTCTCATAAATTTTATTCTTTTTTGATCATGATTATACATGCATATGCTACATGCATTTATTCATATACTTCATATTATACTTAAATCATTCTTGCATATATGAATCTTATGAGCATAACATCTAAATGTTCGTAATAGTCATATAATTCACATATTTCTACCAGAATTTCGGCAGCCTAATGAATCATGTCTGCTTCCCCTGTGAATAGTGCCAGGCAACTAGGGAACTTTAATTAAACAGCAGACTTAATGTAGAACATTATAATCATTCCAAGAGTATAACAAATCAATAATTACAAGATTTAGAATCTTAAGTATCAATCTATCTTCCAAGCTTTTAACTTCTAATGATGTTCCCGAGTTTGACCTCATAACTGACTTCCGAGTTCCGATATCATATCAGCTTCAACTTCCAGAGTTATAAGTCTAAGTCTTGATTCCCGACTTCCAGAGTTACATATATAATGTCCATGTTTTGATTCCCGTCTTCCGGGATCATGTATTCAATGTCTTAATTCCCAACTTCCGGGATATGTATGTAGGGTCAATGTCTCGATTCCGATTTCTGACTTTAACCCATAATTGTTCTTCCAAAACTCTTATGAATGTTTTCCTAAGTCCCGTATTCTGACATTAACCATATCCCGTCCTCCCTAATTTTCGAGTTACGACATTAACTATGCCTGACTAGTTTTCTATTTGCTCGGTCCCTAGTTCAACATCCAATATGCCCGATCTAGCTCTCTCGACTAAGTTTTGAGTTTAGCCTTAAACATACCCGATATGGATTCCTATTCACTAAGTCCAAGTTTAACATCAAATATGCTGGATCTAGCTCTCTCAACTAAGTTTCGAGTTCAGCCTTAAACATACCTGATATGGATTCCTATTCACTAAGTCCGAGTTCAATCATTAAGTATACCCTTCCAAGTTCAACCTTAAGTATATCCTTCCGAGTTCATCCTTAAGTGTACCATTTCGAGTTCAACCTTAATTACTCCCGACCTAGTCCTTTATTTACTAAGTTTAGAGTTCAATTTTAAGTGTGCTGACCTATCTCTCTATTTACTAAATCCCGACTTCCAACATTAACTCAAGTTGTTTGTGTCTTATCCCAGACTTGTCCTACTTCTAGCCAGAATTGCATCCTTATAAGGGAAAATTCACTAAAAATAGAAATCCAGGTGAAATCATACAAAATTTATATCCATGTAAAGCTAACAGAACAAGCTTTCAAATGAAGCAAGTTGCATATCATTTGAATGAGTATAATTCGAGATATAAGCTCTAAAACTTGACTTTACTGGACTACCCTGTTCTAGCCCAAATTGGACATAGGGCAACTTTCTCGACTCACTAGGAACAAACGGGACCTTATCTAATTCGAAAATTTTTATGGGATATTCTCCTATGTGTAAGCTTTCTAACAAATTGGTTTCACTCAATTTGGAGTTGTATAGGGTGAGTTACATCCTTCTCAACTCATACTGCTTGGATGAAAGTCCTGATTTCTAGTTCAAACTTCAAAAATTCATAAATTCCTCTTTACTAATCCAATGGCCTTATATTATATATGTATGGAAAGCCTTGAATGTCTAGTTTCCATAAAAATAGATTCATGGAGTTTAAACGGCTGTAGGCAAAGCCGTACATTCCGCCATACGGATTGCCGAGGAAAAACTCTAACAGCTTCTTGAGTTTTCTTTCTTTTCTACAAGCTCTTTCATACCAATTCTATTTCTAATCATATCACACATGCAAAATCAGCCATAAACATCATGGTCACTCTACATATCATCAGTAGCACAAAGTATACAAGACCACACACAACTCCAAACTAAGGAAAATAAGAAGAGAGTAGGATTCCTACCTTTACTAGGTATGATTCTTGTTGAATTTGTGGTTGAAGTTGAAGAAATCTTATTGTGGCTTGAACGTTTGTGGGAGAGGAAGATGATATGAGTTGAGATGAGATGAGATGATGGAGAAAACAATAGGGAGGAGTCAGTATAGATAAAGGCCGAAAATGTGCAAGGGTAGAAAAGGAAAAATTTAAAAACTTCTAAAGCAAAGTTACATATAATTGGTGGATTTAAGTAGGTTATGTAACTTGGTTTGGCAGCCCATTTGGAGGGCTGAGATGGTGCCACTTGCATGGGTAAGTTGGCTAAATCTTGGCCATCCATCCTAGGGTTCTCACAATATAATTTCTATTGACCTAGTTTCGACAGTTTAAATTACCGAAATCTTACCAATTTCTCTCAAATCGGTAAATCGGTCTTAGAAAAATTCTGTGAGGTTTCCTATGTTTCTAATCCAATTCCATCAAGCCTAATTACTTATAAATCACACTTAATTGGCTTTAAGTAAATGCTTAATCGAATTTCGATTAAACCCACTTATTCGATAAAATTGAACAACTCGATTACTAATGATAAAATTCTTCGGACTTTACACCTACAGTAGATACGCTCATCGAAGCAGGCCCAGAAGAAGTGGCCCTAACCAATGGTGCCTAGCGTCAACCATGATAACTCTGTGCTCCTCAAGAACTGAATCCAACAAAAAAAAGACCCTCTCATCTTCTACTTCTTGCTGGACTCTTTGGTAGCTCTTCGTTCTTCCCTCCTAAACTCAAGATCATATGCAACATCTGTAATGCCCGAAAAATTTTAATCGTTTTTAATCAAAGTGTTCAGTTTTTAGTAAATAATTGTGATTAAATAGGATTTGATTTAGCATTCACTTAAAACTAATTAAGTGTGATTTAAGATGATTAGTTATAATGAAATGAGATTAGAACCATAGGAAACTTTATAGAATCCTTTCAAAACCGGTTTATCGATTTAAGAGAAATCGGTAAGATTTCGGTATTTAAGACTGTCAGAACCGGACTAATGGAAAATTTTCTATGAGTGGCCTAGGATGAATGGCTAAGATTTGGCCAAACAACCTTCTCAAGTGGCGCCTTGATCAGCCCTTGATGATGGGAAGCCAAGCTGAGTGAAGTCCACCAATCAACATGAAGCTTGCTACAAAAAACCTTCACCTTTTCCTTTCCTTCTCTCCTTATAACTTCGGTCACTCAAGCTACTGAAGCTCATCTCTTTTCTCTTCTCATTCTTATTTCACTCCATCTTCATCCCTTCTTCAAGTCTCATCACAAGTCGCTTCCATCAAAGCCACCAAATCAACTCAAATTCAACTAGACAAGGTAGGAATCCTACTTTTCTTCTTATTTTCCTTGAGTTGGATTTGTGTGTGGGTCTTGTATATCTTGTAATACTGATGTTATGTGAAGTGACGATGATGAATTATAGTTGATTATGTATGTATATTATGATTAGACTTAGGATTGGTATGAAAGGACTTGAGGGACGGAGCAAACTCATGAAGTTGGTAGGATTTTTTCTCGGCAGTCTGTACGAAGAAGTGTACCGTTCCGCCTATAGCTGTTTAAACTTCATGAACCTATTTTTATATGAAATTAGACATCCAGGGCTTTCCATACATATATCATATAAGGCCATTGGATTAGTATTGAGGGAAATATGAATTTTTGAAGTTTCACCTAGGAATCTGGACTTTCATTCAGGCAGTGTGAATTTAGAAGGGTGTAACTCACCCTATACAACTCCAAATTGAGTGAAACCAACTTTGTTAGAAAGCTTACACATAGGAGAACATCCTATAAAGAAATTTTGAGTTTGTTACAATCCTATTTGCTCCTAGTGATTTGAGGAAGTTGCCTTCATGTCCAATCCGAGTTAGAACAGGGTAGACCAGTAAGGTCAACTTCTAAAGCTACTAACTCAAATTATACTCATCGAAATGACATGAAACTTCATTCATTTGAAATCTTGTTCTGTTAGTTTTACATGGATATAAATTTTGCATGATTTCACCCATATTTCTATTTTTAGTGAATTTTTCCCCGTAAGAGTGCAATTTTGGTTAGAAGCAGAACAAGTCTCAAAAGAATTTGAGTTAATGTCGGAAGTTGGGAGTTAGTGAATAGAAAGCTAGGTCGGTACACTTAGAATCGAACTCTAAATTCAGTAAAATAGAAAGCTAAGTCAGAGTGTGTAAGGATGAACCCGGAAGTGTATACATAAGGTTGGACTTGGAGGGGTTTACTTAGGGCCCGTTTGGATTGCGGTTTGCAGCGGCCAGAAGGCCTTCTAGGAGAAGGAAAATGACTTTGTGCAGTAAATGGTAGCGTTTGTTGTAACTTCTTCCAAAAGGCCTTCTGAAAAAAGGCCTTTTGGAAGAAGTATCTTTGAAGTTACTTTTTATTTCAGAAAAAGGCCTTTTGAAAAGTAATCTTACTATTACTCTCACATCAACAACCAAAAGTAATTTTACTTTATCCTATCCAAACAAAACTCATTCTCCTAAACTTACTTTTGACATACTCAAACCAAACAAAAATCATTCTTTTAAAAGTAATTCCTCTAAAAGGCCTTCTTTCAAAAGATCTTCTCCCAAAAGTTACACCAAACGGACCCTTAGTGATTGAACTCGGGCATAGTGAATAGGAGTCCATATCGGGTATGTTTTAAGGCTGTATTCGGAACTTAGTAGAGAGAAGGCTAGATCAAGTATAATCCATGTCGGAACTCGGGAAATGGTGAACCTAAGTTGAACTCGGAGATGTTGAACTCGGAAATCTAGCAGATAGAGAACTAGATCCGACACACTTTAGGTTGACCCCGGGACTTAGTGGATAGTAAACCCGATTAGGTATAGTCAATTCCGGAACTCGGGAATGAGAACTAGGAAACTAGTCGGACATAGTTAAAGTCGAAACCCAGAGATTAGGGAAGACGAGGTATGGTTAAGGTCAGATGTCGGAAATCACTTGAAACTCTAGAGTCAAGGACGAGAATATAGAACCTAAGATACTTAAACCCGGAAGTCTAGTGTTTTCAATACAACCCCGGAAATCGGGAATCAAGCCATTGGATACATGACCCCGGAAGTCAGGAATCATGACAAAGACTTCGGAACCAAGAAGTAGGGAATGACTTCGAAACTCGGAACTCGGTCCTGAGCTCAAACTCGGGAACATCAGTAGAAGATAAAAGTTTGCGAGATAGATTAAGACTAAGGATCTTAAACCTTGTACCTATGGATATTATTATATTCTTAGGATTACTATAACGTTCTATCTCGAGTTGGCTGTTTGATTTAACGTTTCCTGGCTGTCCGATACTATTCATAGGGAAGTGGACACGATCTGATATGCTGCCGAAATATTCGGTAGAAATATAAAGAGGGTATCAATATTGATGTGTTAAGAATGATTTAAGTATGATATGAAGTATAATATTGATATGATGATAGTTTCTTTTATGAATCCTCATGATATGAACATATAGGATGTGAATCCCTTCACCTGGAGGCAGTTATGAGATCCCTCCTTGTGAAGGCAGTTAAAAGATATAATGAAGGTCCCAAATTCCTAAGGGACGTGACATGGTGATCACACTCTGATAGGGTATGACATGGCGATCATACTCTGGAATGTGGCATGATGATTTCACACCCTAAGGAATGTGACATGGCAGTCACACCTGATAGAGCATGACATGACGATCATACTCTGGGACGTGGCAAAAAGAACATATTTCCAAGGAGTGCGACATGGTGATCACACCCCGATGGAGTATGACATGGCGATCATACTCTGAAATAGGTGATGCTGCACTTGAGGACGGTGATACGTAACGCTCAAATGTGGGTAGATGAAGACACCCTAGGGACGCCGATACGTAACGCCTAGGTGTGCTGAATGAAAGAAAAGTAAATTTTATATGATTGCATGAATTCAAAGGCATGTGTATGTAGAGGTTATGTTCCCAGTATAATAATGCTATCATATTTAAATGTGTTGCAGTTATTATTATTCATAGAATAATTCATGATTTGAATTTGTATAGACTCTCCCAAATGCCAAGTGTATGAGTAAAATGAACTTTGCTTTGGATAGTATGTTTTCGAACTATAAAGTTAAATAGTTTACATAACATGCTCACCTTTTCTTAGTAAAACCAAAGTAAACTGGAGATGACAACGATGACAGTATGTATAATATTTAAGGAATCCTACTGAGAATTCAAAATTCTTACTCCTATTTCCGTGTTATCTCCAGATAGTTCGAGAAGTTGCAAAGACGGCTGAAGTTGCTGTCAGTTAAGGTCCGCTCAGGTAACCTCAACAACTCCTGAATGTGGTACTATGACTTAAGCACAGTACCATACGAAGGAGGACGTTACAACATCCACAATCTCGACATATGACATCCTCTCAACCATAGGAAGTAGGTTGGAGAACAAGGGATCAACTAGGCCCCGGACAAATCTCCTAACCCTCATGGTCTCTGTGGACACTAGATGATGAGCATATCTGAATAGCCTGGTGAATCATTCCTCATATTCAGCTACAGACATTTCAGGGGTCTACTTCAGCCTCTCAAAATCAGCAGCAAACTTCTCCCTCTTATTAACAGGGAGGAACCTCATAACAAAAACCTCAGTGAATTTCTCCTAAGTAAAGGAAGGTAGTCCAGAAGCATTCCTTCCCTCAAGTAGGGTCTTATACCACTGCTCTGCATGCCCAATCAGGTTATATACTGCTAATTCCACTGTTCTGTCAGTTGGGCATTTGAGGGTTCTAAGGACCTTGTTGGTATGGTCAATAAACAAATATAGATCATCCATCAGAAGATTCCTAGAGAAGGTTGGCGAGTTTAACTTGAAGAAGAAATTAATAGCCATATCTGTCCCCGCCTAAGGTTGGTGGCACCCCCTTAACAGGAGAATCTAGCTCAACATAGGGTTATGGTCCACCCCTCTTCTACTCAACTAGAAGCTTAACCAGGTTAAGAGTTTGATGAACCCTCTTTATTTCTGCAACTAGGTTAACTAGCTTTTCCTCTAGGACTGATTCCTTGGCTTGCTTGGTTAGTCTCTCGTGGGCTCTACCCCAACTGTGGCCTTTCCCTTGTAGAAGAAGAGAGGGGGCCCAATCAGATTCAGCATCAAAAGCCTCGTAGACTTCTACTCTTGCAAAACGGGTGCGCATCTTAAGTGGCATCTTACATAAGGGAATGAACATTGATGTTAGAACCTGATTGAATTTCAAAGCAAGAAGTAATTTGGGCACATATGACTTAAGACAAAGACATCAAGAATATCAGTTTTAAAGGCCTTTGGTAACATCACGATTTGTGAAAATGGGCCATCTTTCATTTGCACAATCATAATTCTACTAAAAGACACTTGCTCCATAGTACTCAGGGAAACCTAAGCTTTAATACCAACTTTGTCACGACCCAACCCGAGCTATGACCAGCACATAGGGGACAAGTCCCCCAACAAGCCTTTCATCAAACATTTTCAGAAAATCAAACAGACTCTTCGTTGTATTTAGGGTAACTCCCAAATGTGGATCACCTTCCTACACGAATTAGCAAACACACTCAACCATTAAAGATTCAGGTGTTTTCATAATGCACCCCACAACACACAACATTATATATATATATATATAGCGCCTTAGAAGAATTTCAAACTTTACCAAAAATGATCAATCTTTCAGGAGGTCCCTTCCCAGTAGATCTCCATTTTTATTCCAAATTTTCATTAGCCTGGATTTTATCTTAGCGATATATTTTTGGAAAACATGAAAACCAAAATTTACTGCCTTTTCTTCAGAGACAGGCTTTTGTCAAATGGTGGGCAGAATCTGATACTTCTTGGATTAGTCCTCAAAAGGTTAAGGATTGGTTCAAGAAGAATCCCAAACTTCTCTTGGCCTTTGATCCAGAAAATTGTAAGTTCTTAAATCAAAGGTCGCAAATTATGGCAGCTTTAGGAGCATCCGCAAGCAAAGAATCATTTGCTCAAAACTTGAAGGATATTCTGAAGCTCCTCCAAACAGATGAAGCTGAGTCATCAGCCAAACACTTTTCTTTTCAGAAAGGCTGTTGACTATCTTCTCTAGTGAAAACTCTGGTAAGGAAAGTATCCCTATACCAGCGAAAGTTTCCAAGTGTTTTACCCTTGAGATTGGACAATAATTCAGCTGACTTATCCTTCCAAAGGGTAGGATCGCTAATAAAATGCTGAACAATTGTAAAGATTAAAGTGTTGATAGCATCAGGGGTAGGTTCCCCATTGCTGGTGATTGGTGTTTCATTAGGTTCTATTTTAATTGCATAAAGAATTTGTGATTTTTCAAAGTCAGTAAGATAATTATCCCATCAACCTTTCAACTGACCAAAAAAGCCAGCAACCAAAATTTCAACAATTGTTTCCTCTGAACAATTGAGGTTTGTAGAATAAGCAGTTGCAACCATAGTCATATGTTGCAAAGTATTCATAATCTGGTATTCAGTTTGACCATCTATGTTCCACTCAGATGTTATTTGCGCTAAAGGACTTAATACTTAAAGATTTCTCTTCAAGCAATAAATCAGGAGGAATGGTGCGTTGGTAATAAAGTTTTAAAGGTTTTTTCCAGTTTTGAGAAGTAACTTGCTCAATTTTTTGACCTTCAGAATTTTTAGAAAATTCAGTTGTTTTTTTCAAGAGCACTAATTATCCTTGATCTAGAAGTTTCTTGAAGTGGAGTATTAGGAACAACAGTTTCCAAAAGTTTGAGTTTTTCATTAATTTTGTTTAAAAATTCTTCTTGAGAAGAAACAATTTTAGGTTGAAGACTAATTGCCTTTCAAACTTTAAATAGTTTGAAAAGAGGTTTAACTTCAGAAATTTTTTAGGCATCTTGAGAAGAAGACTCAGTTTTGACTTGAAAATCTTTTTTTGTCAAAATCTTTTGACCCAGAGTTTGAAGATATTTATTTGTATAGTTTGATTGTTCCATGAGACGTTTGGTGTCTCTAGGATTTAAAGCCTCATCATCCTTCTTGGTTTTGAAAGGAGAAGCCATGATGGGTTTGCTATCAGCATCCTTAACGTTAGGAAGCTGAAATTTTGTTTCAGGAGGAAGTTCAGATTAAACCGTCTCATTGTTTTTGAGATGCCAAAGGACATCAAAAGTTTTTTCACTCAATTCTGTTTTCCAAGGGTAATCAATCTTATTTTTAACAGAATAAGCATGAAACCAGTCAAAGAAAAATATATTTTGTTTGACCCTGTTAAGAAAATTATAAAAATTTTCTTGAATATCTTTTCTATTTTTTCCCTGATAATTTTGAAAAAACCAATTTCTTTGAGGGGCCAAATCCTCATAGTAAAAGTTTTTCCTAAGGGATTTTTTATCTATAGTGAACTTAGATATTATAAGGTTCGTTCATAGAAGAGTAAGCTGGAGATTGAATTGATTTTTGGTCTTCATCTTCCTTTTGATAAACAGGTCTAGGAAGATCAGAAGACATATCCAACCCTCAAAGTCGAATATTTGGAATTTCAGTTTGTGAGGCCGTAGAGAAGGACTTTCTAGACATAGCCGAAGTAGCTGTCTTAAATCCTCAGAAACCTCAAATCTGGAAGAAGTTCCAAAGTGGAACGAGTTTCTTCTATCAAAGAATAACTCAACTTTTTCAGTATCATATTGCCTAATATCCTGGAAGTCAGGAGTAGGCTTAGGTTTGGCTAAAACAACTCTGTCTAGTATCCATTTTTGAGGAAAACTTATTTCATTCCATTGAATAGCCTTTGGCACAGTGACCTTGGCTTTAGTTGTGTCAGTGAGGAACAAAGTAGTTTCATCGCTTTGTTTTGGTTTGAGAGCCCAAGAGATCATGGAGTTCATGACCTTATATTGGACGATATAAGTTAAGTTTATGGGAACAGATCCGGTCTTCATGTCAAGTCCAGATATCAAAAGATTGAGAGTTAGTACATCAATGATATTTCTATCAGTAAGACTAACAGTAAGATCTGGGAAACTATTAAAGTAAAAAGGCCCAGCACAGATACTAGTTTCAACAGTTCCAAGAACAGAATCATGAAATTGATTATGTCTAGCATCACGAAGGCGGATTAGAACAGAGGTGTTTAATCCTAATCTGATGGTAGGTTTGAAGGAGAATTGAACGCACCCAATGTGAAGAAAATTAAATTCTTCTTTGTGTTTTCTAATAAATTTGTTTGAAAGAAGTTGAAAAGTTTTTTCTATTTTGTCCAAGGGGACAACTTCTTCTACAGTTCTGACTATGTAGTCAGATTTGGAGAAAAAAATTTTCATTTTATTTTTGTAAATTTGAGTTTCAGGGATCCTAGGTATTTCCCAAGTTCCTAGATCCTCATCATTTATATCCTCAAATCATATTTCCTCTTTGAAGATGTTGTTTGTTTTGTTTTTTGTTTGATGATCAATTTCATGATCATTGGAAGAGGAAGAAGATGAAGAACCAGTAGAAAATCGACGAAAAAGGGAACGAAAAAATATTAAATTTTAAATCCCCTACTGATACCAGTTCCTTTAGGTTCAGTAAAGAATTATGATAAGACTTTTTGCGGCATTCCCCCTGACCTCGAATTTGACGTTTAAACGTCGTTCACTGGACTTTGCTTTGATATCGTGTCCAGTTTATATTGTGTCTAACTAAAATACTCTATTTTAGGATATAGGAGTGGGGCTATTCTTCGCACCGAGAAAATCTTTTTTATCTGCTGAACTAAATAGTAGTATTCTCTTTCTGCTAATAATTTATTTAATCCTATTTTAAAGCAACTTCCAAATAGTTCGTTTAAATCCCAGCCATTGACTTACTGCTCTTCAACCAACATGGGACTTATTGCATGCTTCCAAATTACCAAGAACTATTAAAGTTTCTTTTCCAACCAAAATAAGGAGTGGATCATTATAAAGAATATCAACATTAAGTTCATCCAGATAAACATTAATTAAATCAAATCATAATCCCCTACTTCCCTCTCAGGCTCTGATACCAGAGCGACGGGGTGGCCGGAAGGGTGGAAGGGATCACGGGGTAGAGAAGAGGGGAGGAGGCAGACTCCTACTATTTTCATGATATGCAAATGCAATGCAATAAATTAATTAACAAAAGGATTAAAAGAAAGCCAAAGCGCGGTAGTCCGTCGAGACTGGCTAAGGGAGGAAGAGAAATATGCAGAATTAAGAAATATGCAGAAATAAATTTTATTTATAGAAGAAAGTTTACAGAAGTATCTCAGAGCACTGCTTTTAACTCTCTTTTATTTGAAGGATATTCTAAAGCTCCTCCAAACAAATGAAGCTGAGTCATCAACCAAACAAAATTTACCTTCATCATCCTCTTCATCAGCATCATCATCAGGGTTTTACCAGAATGAAGATGATTGCTATGGAATTGATATAGGGATACTTTCCTTACCAGAGTCTTCACTAGAGAAGATAGTCAACAGTACTACTGAAGAATCACGACGGGATGGCCGGAAGAGTGGAAGGGATCATAGGGGTAAAGAAGAGGAGAGGAGTGCAATGCAATAAATTAATTAAATCAAACCATAATCCCCTACTTCCCCCTCATGAATGGAACATAGATGGCCAAACTGAATACCAGATTATGAATACTTTGCAACATATTACTATGGTTGCAACTGCTTATTCTACAAACCTCAATGAACTGGCTTTTCTGGTCAATTGAAAGGTTGGTGGGATAATTATCTTACTTACCTCTAAGATACTTCTGTAAGCTTTCTTTTATAAATAAAATTTACCCACCATGGTTCTTTTCCAACCAAAATAGGGAGTGGATTAGCATAAAGAATATCAACATTAAGTTCATCCAGATAATGGTGGAAGGGAAACCAAACCATAATCCCCTACTTCCCCTTCAAGCTCTGATACCAAAGTGATGGGGTGGCCGGAAGGGTGGAAGGGATCCATCGGGACTGGCTGAGGGAGGAAGAGAATAAGTCCCATGTTGGTTGAAGGGCAGTAAGTAGATTCTGAATCTCATGCTGAAGATCATGAATAGTAATAGGTTTAACAGATTTTTTCTCACGTTTCTTGAGAGTTTCACTTAGACTAAATGAACCTTTTTAAGACAATCATGGAGAGGTTTGATAAGATTATTAAGCTGAGAAAAGAAGTCAAAGACATAATTAAGACAACCTAAAAATCTTTGTAATTGGGTTTTATCAATAATTTGATTAGGAAAATTACCCGCAAAGTGGATTGCCCGATCAATTGGGACGACAGTACCTTGAAAGATATTATGCCCAAGAAATCTGATTTTTGTTTGAAAAAGATCAACTTTTGTTTTAGAAATAGCAAGGCCATTTCTTTTTATTATGTTCACAAAAATGTGAATATGTTTGAAATGTTGATCAATAGATTGAGAAAAGATTAGAACATTATGTATATAGACGATGATAAAATTTGAATAAGAATCAAAAATATCATTCATGATTTTTTGAAACTCAGAAGGAGCATTTTTGAGTCCAAAGGACATTACATTCCATTCGTACTACCCAAAAGGAATAGTGAAAGCTGTTTTGTAGCGATCACTTTCTTTGAATTCGGATTTGCCAAAATCCAGATTTCATGTCAAATTTTGAAAATATTTTTGCTGAATGCAAATGATTCAAAAGATCCTTTTTGTTTGGAATCGAATATCTGATCCATTGGAGAGCTTTATTTAAAGGCTTATAATTTATCACAAGCCTCGGAGTACCACGTTCAATTTTCGCTTGTTTATTGACATAAAAAGCAGAACAAGACCATGGACTCTTGCTCTTTCAGATTAGACCTTTGTGAAGAAGATCATCGATCTCCTTTCTACAATAAATGAGGAGTTCCTCATTCATCTGTATTGGTCTAGCTTTTGTTGGAATTTGTCCTTCATGAAAATCATTTTCATAAGGAAGACTAACAGCATGTTTTTTCCTTTGCCAGAAGGCAGTAGGAACATCAGAACAGATTGTAGTTTGAATATACTCGGGAAGATCTTGGATCTTCTTTTGAACATTTGGTTTGAAAAGTTGGGATTCAATATTCTTAAAAGAGATTTCTTCTTTTAAAAAATTGATCTGGTTTTGCTTAGTTTGAATCAAATTAAGCTTCTTTGAAATCGGTTTTCTTAAAAAAGGAAAACTGATTATCTCACCTAGATATTTAGTAAAAATACCTTCATTGGTGATGTTTAATGGGAAAAGGGACCTAATAAATGTTGTTCCTAAGATCACTATATTACTAAGATTTTTCACCAAAATAATCCCAGTAATTATATTCAACAAAACTATTCTACGATTAAAAAAGAAGTTTTAGCAATTGTTCTCTGCACATCAAAATTTCAATCTGATTTACTAAAGCAAAGGTTTTGGAGGGTTAGGATACTCGGCTCTCACCCAAGAGACCCGGGTTCGTGTCCCAGCAACGGTGAACTGGCTTTTCTAGTCAGTTGAAAGGTTGGTAGGATAATTATCTTACTTACCTCTGAGATACTTCTGTAAGCTTTCTTTGATAAATAAAATTTACCCACCGTGGAGATCTTACTATTAGTCTTACTGATAGAAATATCATTGATGTACTAACTTTCAATCTTTTGATATCTGGACTAGACATGAAGACCGGATCTGTTCCCATAAACTTAACTTATATGGTTCAATATAAGGTCATGAACTCCATGATCTCTAGGGCTCTCAAACCTAGATTCAAATTGCATATAAGAAAGACTTATTCTGACAAAATATTTTGCAAAAACTTCTGAACAACTTAGCACTGCTAGTGGTTCAAAGCTCAAAATTAATTTCAAACTCTCTAAGGTGATGATTGAAAATCAGAACCTTAGATTAAAAACCTCATTAACCAGTCTCCTGACGGAAACATACACTATGAGCAATTAATTTACGATCAACTTATTGCTTATATTCAAAAGGTAGCCTTAAAAATTTGCCAAGATGATAAGATTCAAACTCAGTTGGCCAAAGAAAAAACCCAAAATAGAAGGGAAATGGGCACTTTTTGCGAACAATTTGGTTTGCCTTGCCCAAAAAAGAGGTCTAAGCCCAAAGATAAACATAAGCCTTTTCCTAGGCCCAAACCACCCAAAAGGGTTAAACCCTCACCGAGGAAACCCAAAACTCACCCACACCCAAACTACATTGACAAGCCTATTACGTGTTTCAAATGTGGTAAAGCAGGCCATATAGCCAGAAACTGTAGGCTTAAAGAAAAAATAAAGGCTCTAAGTCTTGAGCCCAACATCGAGGAGCAGATCAATAAACTTCTCGCTGAAACTTCTGAGGAGGAACATGAAATGTCCTCTGAAGAATCTATTGTGCTAGATTATAACGAAGTAATATCTTCTGAAGATACTACTGAAGAATCATCTATAAACGTTCTCACCAGAGAACAAGAGCTTCTCTTTGAAGCCATAAACGCTATTCCTAATCCTGATGAAAAAAGGATTTATCTCAACAAACTCAAAACTACTTTAGAGACCAGCTCTTCTAAGGTCAAACCTTCAATCTAGACTAATAAATGTATATATATATATATACTCTCCTTCAAATATTTGTACAACAGTATCCAATTAACTATGAAACAAAAACACCAACATGAACCAAGCACATGTTGGACCTTGCCTATGGTACTATGAAGCTACACCAATCTAAGAAGTCCACAAAAGGTTTACAAGTACATCTTGCCCTTAATTAAGAAGGGCTCAGCCAAAGGAAATCAAGGAATCACTGCTAAAGGTGGAAGGATCAACTCCCGAGTCTGCACTTATATCTAAAAAAGAAAGAAAGGCAACAGGGTAAGTTATGTAACTCGTGAGAGATAAAACACCCTTAACCCACATGAAACAATGTATGAAAATTTAAAATAGCAAACCATGTGTAAAGTTAAATAAAAACTATAGTAATAAAAATATCATTGAATTATTTAAAACCAAGGGAAGTTATCTAATCCAGGATGGTTCGTCAGGATCACACTTAGAAAACTTTTCCTTCGTATGATACCATATTTCATCACGCACCACTCCTTCAGTGGCTATGTAATTTCTTCACGTACCACACTATGTATAGCTGTGTAAATAATAACCCAATACTCACAAAGGCTAAGTTTACTGCCGTTAGAAGTAGATCCTATCATAGACTTTCCCAAGCCTTTCTCTTACCATCATACATGTTGTTGGCTTTATTTGGCCAGCATCACCCTTAGGATTTGATGGGGTTAACATCCCGGCCCATGGTGCCTGTAATGGGTGCAGCCCCTTATACTTGATGCGGTTTTGATAAACTATAAGGAAATAAAATTGCACCATTGCTAATAGTTATAGCTTTTGGTCTAATGGTAAGCACTTGATCCAACAAGTGGTATCAGAGCAAGGTCATGGGTTCGAATCCCCTGGCTGACACTAGGGGGGAGATTGTTGGCTTTATTTGGCCAGTGTCACCCTTAGGATTCGATAGGATTAACATCCCGGCCCATGGCAGCTGTAATGGGTGCAGCCCCTTATACTTGATGTGGTTCTGAGAAACTATAAGGAAATAAAGTTGCACCCTTGCTAATAGCTATAGCTTTTGACCTAGTGGTAAGCGCTTAATCCAACACATGTCATTCTCGTTTCTTTTCAAACATAACAATTAACATGGTATCACATAAAACATTCCATTGTCCCAAGTGGAAAATTGGGAAATAATATAATTAAAGAAAGAGTTTTAACATAATAATGCCTTGATAATTACTAGAATACAAATATAGATAAGATAACTAAGTTAGATATTAATTAAGGATATGCTATCTACTCACAACTCAACCCCAATAGCGGAATCTTAGTCCCACGAAGTCACGAAGCCAAGAACCGAACCTTCGAAGGAATCTAGTATCACAAATATGATAATTTAATCCAATATTACACATTAAAACCAAGGATTAATGTAAATCACCCTCAAATATCAAAAATCTTAAATTTGAGCCCTAGTTTCTAATATTCAACTCCTCAAATCCAACCCCCATGATGAGATATGGATAAATCCACGAAATTGAGAGAGATTGGAGTCTAAGAAATACCTTTGAAGCAAAAGAAAAAGAAAAACATAGTGGGTGTAAGTGGGTCAGCCCTAAAATCGAGCCCCACTCCACACTAACCCCAACATGCGATAGAAGAAGAAGCGCCACCACAAGCGCTACAGTGCCCAATGATGTTGTCACAAGGTTGGTTGGACGATTTCAAGACGAGCAGGAAGACGGAGGTGGAAGAAGAAAAAGGTTGTGGAGGGTGAAGAAGAGGATGGAAAACAGAGTTCTAGAGAGAGGAAAATGGTTCGAAGGTAAGAAAGAGAAAGAAAATGAGAGAATGAAGCTGCAAACTCTGATCAAACACTTAAAACATTCTATGCTACGCTGCAGCACTAAGCTTGTGCTACAGCACAGGTTCCATGATCCTAAAACTCAGAACCCGAATTGCACCACAAACCCAGAGCATGGAATGCATCACTTCAAGTTAGATCACTCTAACTCGGAACCCAGAACACATCACATCGGTTTAGGTTACTCTGACTAGAAAGCTAGAACATGGAAGGTGCCATCCTAAGTTAAGAATGCCCCCAACTCCTAGATACTCGAGGAACCACACTCACACATCTCCACCTTGGAATCTGATCCCATCACTATAACCTTAGAAACTGAGCCCTGGAACTCAACATCCTACTACTCATGATGACCGACCACAGAACGTGAAACATGGACACCGATCCTCATATTCTTGATGGACAAATGGTGTTCTACCATGGAACCCGGAACTCGGAACTAGGTAGCCAGACCTCAACTTAACACCCCATCATCTCACCTATACCACCTTGGCTCCGGCATGCCACCTTAACCCCGGGTCCTGAACCCGGATCTCGATCTCGGATTTTTTGTACTGGATCTCGGAACCTGGTGTCAACAAGTAAGAGTGAACATTCCAAAACTCACTAACATTCAAAGAGACTTAAAGACTTCTACCGCATAGAATTTAGAGGCATCACATTTAAACTATAAGAGAATCATTATTGTCATGTTTTAATAAGAGAATTATATCTAATTTTCCTTTTTTAAAATTGTTCTTTAAAAGAAAAGAACTTAATATTTCATACTAAGCTTTTGAAGCTTGTTTCTAATCTATATAAAGTTTTAGCTAATTTGAGAACATGGTTAGGAAACTTTTCATATTCAAAGCCATGGGGTTGCTTAATATAAACTTCTTCAGTAACAAAACCATCAATGAAGAAAGATTTAATATCCATCTAGTATAGAACAATATCTTTGACTATTGCATATGAGAGAAACATTTTTCTAGCTTCTAGTCTTGCTATTGGCGCATATGTCTGATGCTAGGCTATGTCTTCTTGCTAGTTGTATCTTTGTGCTACAAGTCTAGCTTTGTTTCTGATGACTTTCCCAACTTCATTAAGCTTGTTTCTAAATATCCATCCTATTCCGATAATGGTATGGCCTTTAAGAAGAGGAACAAGGGTCTAGGCTTGATTCTTCTCTAATTGACCTAGCTCTTCTTGCATAACATCAACCCAACTATAGGCTTAAAGTGCTTCTTCAACATCTTTGGGTTCAATATGAGATATGAGAGCCATATTTGAGTTGCTTCTAATGGAAGATCTTATCCTTACACCTTGAGAAGTTTCTCCTAATATTGGGTTTCTTGATACAACATTTATATCACATGTACCAGTATATCTTCTCCTAACATATGGTTCTTTGAGATCTTCTATTTGGTCATCAAAAGTTGGTAAGACTATAGCACTACTCGGTTAAAGGCATGATCTACTACTCTTCATGGTTGTTGTGCTTCACTACTCTTTGAAGATGGTTGCTGAGGAGGTATCTTCTAAAGAGGTTGAGGCTCCTCAGTGCTGATTCTATCTACAAACGATAGATTTTTCGTTCTTCCTCAAGATCATCAAGTTTTTGGTGATGATCAATCTTCAGCTTCTTGAAAGATATATGTATAATTTCTTCAAACAATTTATGTTCATCATCTTATATACCCTATAAGATTTAAATGAACTGGAATATCCTAGAATACTCCCTTTAGGATCAAACTTAGAAAGTTTGTTCTTGGTGTTTAGGATAAAAGATTCTAATTTGAATACATGAAAATAAGATATGTGTGATTTTTTCTTTCCATAATTCATATTGGATCTTCTTGAGTATTGGTCTTATGAAACAACAATCTTGGATGTAAGAAGAGGTGTTTACTACTTCTACTAAAAACCTTTTAATAAACTACTTTCTAAAAGCAAGGTTTTGACCATTTCCTATAACAATATATTCTACTTTTCAACAACTCTATTTTGTTTAGTTGTTCTAAGAGAAGAAAAGTTATCGGAGATAGCATTTTTGTTACAAGACAACTCAAAATCAAGATTTTCAAATTCACTTCCATTATCAATTCAAATAGATGTTATGAAAAAATAAAAAAACCCTTTTTGTTTTGAACACATTTACAAAAGATCTTAAAGGCCTCACATAATGTTCATTATGGCTTAGAAAAGGTACCCATGTAAATCTAGAAAAATCATCTACAATAATTAAGCCATATTCTTTCGACCAAGACTTACAATTCTTATTGAACCAAAGAGATCAAGGTGTAAAAGCTCAAGCAATCTTATAGTTGAGACTATATTCTTACTATGGAAGGTGCTTTTGGTTAACTTTCTAACAAGAATCACAAGTCATGTCTAAATCATACTTGATGTTGGGCAAGCCCTTAACTAGACCACTCTTGGAAAGTTTTGCAATCATTTTCATGTTTGTATGACCAAGCTTCTGATGCCATAGCACTTATCACCCCTGAAGGATGCCAATCATTCTACACTTTGATCTAAAATGTCATCCGAGTACACCTTCAAATGTCTTAGTAGAAAGAATGACTCTATCAGAAGTAGAATCATTTATAATACAACAAGAAGGTTCAAAAATGATGCGGTAGCCTTTGTTACGAAACTAACTAATGCTCTGAAGTTTATATTTTAATCCTTCTACCAAAAGAATATCAGTAATGAGGTCAGAATCATTCTTACCTACATTATCTATGCCCACGATTTGTGAGTGAACATTACTAATCCTTCTTTCTTCAACTGCAAATTTTTGAACAAAGTTCTGTCTCCAATCATATGCCTTAAGCACTCACTATCTAGGTACCTCTTGTCTCTTTTCTGCATGGTTCTAAGGCAAACATACAAGAGGAATATTTTTCAACTTTAGTACCAAAATCTTCATGGGTCCTTTTTTATCAGTATGGGTTTGGACTTTTTCTTTATATTTTCTCTTCTTACAAAGAAGCATTCTTTAGAAGTATGTCCATATTTAAAACAAAAATGAAACACTTTAGGCCTTTTAGGCAAGTTTCTAGGCGATTCCTTATCATCTCAATATAGCCTAAACTGACTTTGTCCAAATAAGGCCTTTGTCCGACAAGCATCAAATCCAGATTCTTTGAGCCATTAAACATCTTCTCAAGATCAAAAGTGAGAAGTTTCATAGTCTTCTTTAGTTCAAAAACTTTTGAACATGTAGCGTGCGAATAGGATTTAGCCTTAAGAGCGTCGATATTAACCTTGATGATTGTTTTCATTAACAAACTCATCCTTCTCATGTCTTAGCTTCTCCTTCTCACAACTGAGAAGCTCAAAATCTGATGACAAGTCTTTAGAATTTTACTTTAAAGATGCATATTGAGTTGATATGATTTGGTAATCCTTTAGAAGCTTATGATACACATTTAATAACTCACCATAAGAAAGTTGAAGTGATGTCAGCCTTAAACCAAAGATTGGCTACCTCCGTTTCCTGTCCTTGATTTTCCTCAAACTTTTGTTCTTCGTTAAGGTCCTCCCACATAGCCATCAGGTTCTTTGCACTTGTAGCATATTAGGCTTACACACTCTCGTACAAAGATCCTAATTGCTTGAACCTCAATATATACCATCAACGGAATAAGCTTTGACTAATTAGTTAGCCACGTGATGCAAAACCAACCTTACACCATGTTTAGATGACAAGTAATTTGTGAAATGAAGAAAAAAGGGAATACATTCTCTCTGTATAGTATCCCCTTCTTTTCCCTCCAAATCATGCTTTTTATTCTCCTTAAAATTAAAATGAAAGGAATGGAAATAGAGAAAATAAAAAATTAAACCTTTAAATTATATAAATATTCTATTCTACTCCTTTATAATATAGATCCCCAAATATATTTCATTTCCTTTAATTAGTTTTTCCAAACAAAAAAGAATGACTTTAATTCCATTTCTTCCCTTCCGTTTCCAACCCATTCCAATTAGTTCCATTCCATTTCACTAATGAAAAAAATCTTAAAAAAATACAAGAAACAAGCAATTAAATACACTACTTAAAAATTTTATGAAGTGAAAACTGCAAGTCTCCTAACATCATTCTATTATCACTGCTTCTATCGATGTCTATATAAAACTTGAATGCTACAGCAGGTAGTTACAGGCAGGGAATATTCTACAGATTGACATCCAGGAACATCAAAATTATTCTTCAATGAATTCGAAGCATTCTCTTAGTGATAGTAAGCAGCAAAGCATTGAAACCAATTCTGAAACCCCCCCCCCTTCTCTCTCTCTCTCTCTCCCCTCCTCTCTCTTTCTTTTTCCCTCTCTTTCTCCTTAAAATCATAGATTTGTAAATTTTAGAGAGGATCCACGTTTCGTGGGTTCGATGCTCCAATTTAGCTGTTCATTGTTAGAATCCATTGTGGATATGCGTAAAATTCTGTTGTGGTAATCACACAAGGTTGACCTATGGCCAATGCTAACGTATGTTATGCCTGCTGCTCCAATCTTCTGGTACAAATAAGCCTACAAGCCAAAGCAACAACAAAATGAACTTCAGTAACACATGAAGTGATGTACAATCATGACATTGATTAAAATCTTATATTCTTTTGGATCCCGTTACAAGATAGTGCAAGTACTAGCATCTTTGGTTTTACTTAATTTATATAAACAACTTAGGGCGAACTTGGTGCAATGATAAAGTTGCTGCCTTTTGACCTAAAGGTTACGGGTTCAAATCCTGGAAACAGTCTCTCCACTTGCGGGGATAAGGCTTGCGTACATCTACCCTTCTCAGACTCCACCAGGTGGGAGCCATATGCACTAAGTCGCCCTTTGTATAAACAACTTTTCAGTTAAAAGTTCTATATGCAGCATATTATATGCTTTTCTAAACACAAAATAACCTTGTCCAAAAACAAATGAAGTCAGTTATATTATCATGGTAAATTATATTAAAAAAATAAATAAATAATGATGCTTCATGGGCTTAGTTCAAGTAAATACTTCTTGCAAGAAACTGAATTAAAAGCCATTAGGCTTTAGCTACAGTCATCTTTTCCTAAAAGTCATTTCTCCCTTTGGCTTTTTTCACCCAATTTAACAATCAATTGTAGAGGCATCGATGCTTTAGGGACTTAGGCATTTTACTGATGCTTGAGAAATGAAAATGTTCACTCTGGTGCAAGCTCTACTCAAAAGATTTACTTTTCTGGTGGGAGGGGGGCATTTTCTTTGATAGATAAGTATGTCTATATTATTAGATGAATATGAAAATGCCTGAATAGGGAAGAATGGTCAATTTAGTGAACAACATGACTTTCCATATGATATATCAAAATCACATATATGTCATCTGAAGTTGGAATTCAAGCATACCTCATTGGCTTCATCAAGTGCACTTGTGGATTCATCCAATAAAATCAACCGAGGCCTTGAAAGCAAAAGACGAGCAAATGCAAGGCGTTGCTGCTCTCCCAAAGAAAGAACACTAGACCATTCCTGTGTTGAATCCAAACTGAAACGAGCCAATATATAGCCAAGGCGGACATCCTCTAAGACCTGTATCAGCTCATCTGTTGTTGGCTTCATAGGCTTATCTTTCATGTCATCTGAGTTTGGGAACTTAGTCAAGAAAGGAAGCACATCTGCAGAGCAATATCAAAATACACTCAATCAGTAAAGCTTGCACGTAATTCCTGCCAATATACTAATAACATAACTGTGACATAAATAACATAGGATTTCCCGTTTAATCAGGTGATACAATCGTATTCATAAGGCAGAGTTACATGATTAATTAAGCTCTTCACTAATAATTTAGAAAAACAATACTCTGAAAAAATACAAATTAATAAATTCTCAATAAGAACTTGTAGCAACCTGTCAATGCTCAGAATTGATCATTCAAGAATTTGTTCACTTGATTATGAAGTCTAGATTCTATTCAAAGTGGTTAGGAATACGTAAGAACATATATTTATTTACATTCATCTTTTGGACCTGGCCACCTGGGTTTATCCTTCTAAAGAAAAGGGATTAATGCTAGTCTGAAGCATAACCAATATCTACTATCTAACAGCTTGATGAGGTACTAAAGGGGCCATCTTTGCAAGATTCTAGATAGCTAGGCTCCGATTCATTGAGCTCAATAGAAGTCCATATTCAAGAGGTGTTTCTAAGAAGATTCAAAAGATGTTGGCTAGGCTTGGTTCACCATTAGATTATCTTATGGTGTAGGCAGAGTTTACTCTATCACAAATATATCAAATGGTTTCCTTGCCTCGAAGTCTCTTTACAGCTGCAACTTCAAAAGAACTTAGCAAATAATACCTCATGAATAACAATCATATATTTCTATTTTTCCTATGTATAAATTTTATCTTTCTAATTCAAACTTTCTTTTGGGCTAGACATATTTTTCCTACAATCATTGTAAAGCCTCCCACAAAAACTAGAAAAGCATTTCTGGCATTCCTGCATTAAAAGGACTTCATCAGCATTTCAACATCTCATATCACGGTGCTATAACATGTCTTGACTGTTGCAATAGAGCAAATGAGGCGAAGACAGAATAAAAAACATTTTTTAAATAAACAAGTAAGGAGTTTGCATAAGAATTATTAAAATTACATTTAGGTGTGTGGAAAAGAAACTAGAAATCACATACTTTTTGGTTTAGTACTATCTGATATAGGAACCGTCTCATCAGTCCATATTGGATAAAGTAATTGCTGACGGAGAGTACCCAAAACCATATATGGCCTTTGAGGAAGAAAAAAAATTCTAGATTGTCTGCTTATGGATTTTCCACATTCTCCGTGTGCATCTTGAGCAGCATTTACTGAAGGAGTATTCACATCTGAACAAATAGCTTGCTCGAGATCTTCTCCACCTTTTACGTAGTATGTGATCTTTCCAGTTCCAGTTCTCCAGAGACCAGCCAGAGTTCTTAACAAAGAAGTCTTACCACTTCCACTTGGTCCCACGACCTGTTATATTAGTTATATTTAGAAATGCATTTGTACAACTCTAAAGTTTTATGAACTTAAGAATACAAATCTAAATTTAATTTTATACATTGTTAGATATAAATCCATTCATGAACCTTAACCAAACAGGCTACACTTTTGGGAGACTTAGTTCATAATATGGAATCAAAAGCTTTTATGACCAAGTGGTCCAGAATTTGATCCTTACACCCCCTTTCTTCTAAATAGAATAGCTAAATTTCAGCACAAAATAAGTGAGCATGTTCATTGTCAACACTTCAAGCCCAAAGGGCTCTTATGTGAGGGGGAAGTGTAGCTTTTGGCAGTGCTGGTCCATGACATGTAGCACAGGGAAGGAAGGTCTTGAGAGGCCAGTGAATTGCTTACCAGTAAATTATCCATTTCCTTGATTGACAATGACAAGTCCCTAATAAGTGTAGATTCACTTGGAGTCTTCAGAGTCAAATTTTTTATCTCCAGTAATGTTTCGTATTTTTCTGGTGGCATGGATCCATTAGATTCCAATACAGATGAACTCTTGAAATCTTCATATGTAATATGTATGTCTTCCAAAGTATCGGAGAGAGATTTAGAGCTGCTTCTGTCCAAAACATCATCAAATTCACCTGTATATTCAATAACGAAAGTATTAATTGGTAGAGTTTCATTACATTCATATTTAGCCTGTATACTTACTTTCTTGCAATACAATCTGCAGCACACAAACAGACGGAAGACAGAGAAAGAAAAGGTATAACTATTTAAAGGAAAATATAAAAGTTATCAATTAAAGACAAAAAACTTTGTGACATTCCAATTCTATTAAACAGTGTTGTTCCCCAGGAACTTGTCATGATAGTACATATTTGCCATATCATAAAAATGGGCAAATGCAGGGTCTGCAGTATACATAGAGGACAGTCATGTTGTCTCACAAATGATCTCTGATTTATTGTAATGTCTTCTGTTTTATTTTCTGGGATCTTTTATTTGTCTATATGCAAACAAAACCACAAACTATCTTAAAATGGCCCTCTTTTCTGCAGAGTAGAAGTTTGTTTATATATGCTCATATCTTTCATGAGATCCAAAAATGTTAAAATGTAACAAGAAAAAACAAGAGAAAAAGAATGCTATACCTAGCCGATTAATAACAGCAGAAAAAGCACTTATAGCTTGAAACTGGTACACAATGAGGGAAAAGTCACCAAGGATATGATTAAAAGCAGAGACTGACTGATTGATTACACCAAACTCAATTTTTCCAGAGAAATACATGGGAGCAACAACAGCAGCAGGAAGAATTTGAATGAGATAGCGGTAGCCGTTGGTGAAGAACTCCAAATTTCTAGAAGAAATCAACAATCGCTGTAAGGTAAGAAATTGTCATGATGTTATTGTAAGTTAGAGGATGAAACAGGATTGCATAATGTAGTTTAAAAAATAAAAAATAAAAAAAGAACTGATGCTGCAACAAGGTTACATTTGCCTTTTAATAGAGTTTCCCGATCCCAAAAACCAGCCAGTACATATGGCTATTGCTAGGGCGGCAGCGGCAGGGGGAGGGGTTTAGCAAATACAGTCCAACATTAATTACAGCACATAACCTTCTTTCTACACAAAGATTTATATTTGCAAGCCAACATCCTCCCAAGGTAGGAGAAGGTCTAATCAAGTCATTATACATTAAAATGTGTTGTTAATCTTAGTTTACATTTCAAGGCCCTTCAGTGTGTGTCCATCTTTCTAGTTTTCTCCAGTTTAATTCTAGATCTACTGACCAGATCGGAAGAGTTTTGATGTAGAAGAATCACAATGTCTAGTTGTTTATATGAAAAGCAAGGTTGCATTGAGTCTCCTTACAATATAAGCAACAATAACCCCAGTTTCCAGAATATTGTGCAATCAGATTTTGAAGTTTAAACTGCCCACCTTTCCGAAGTTTTTATATGTAAAACTCTAGACTGGAACACCTGATTTGGCAGTCCTCAGTTCCTTAAAGTGCATCTATCCTACTAGTTGAGCATTATTTAAGTCTTGGACATCATGACCACTACATAATCCTTTAAAACTGCTCATGATGTTTATTGTTTCATCTGAGATTTCTGTGACTAGAGTTTTTCAATTGAACCCCTTGTCTTTGAGCCATAACTTTATAACAGCAGCTAACAGTTTTCTTCCACTATTCCCATATCTAAAGATATTTAACTTCCCACACAATAGTCATGCTTAGCTTTCAAACTTAATATCATATCAACTACCTATACCTAAGTCAAGTTAATTCACATTGATCCAGTTTTTTCAATCAAGAAAAAGTAAACAGACAGAATAACCGTTAGAATAAATGCTGCTTACTTTACATGGATTATGCAAAATCTAGCAGTTTAAGAGGGAGAAATATAGGCAATAAAAACTAAAGAAGCAAAGTCAGTTGGACTAATATAGATACCAATAACATCCTGTACAAGAATAAATTAAAAGGTAAAAAGAAAATTAAAGAAGAAGCATCTCACAGTCAGATTTTCGAAAGCACTTTTGAAGCGCTCCAGAAGAAGTTGCATTTCACTTTCTTCACCACCATAGAAAGCAATCGATTCAGCATTTTCCCGAACCCTTACAAGCCCGTAACGAAAGTCTGCTTCTTTTTTCTCTTGCAAGAAGTTTAAAGTCACCAATTCCTGTCATTTTGACAATTTCTAGTTAATAAAAATGGACCTATCTTAAAGGTCCTAAGGCTGGGGGAGGGGTGGTGGTTTTGCCTCACAATTTAAACCATCACAAAAAATGGAAAGACTCATTACCCTTCCAAGGAAAACACTGATAGCTGTCCCACCAATGGAGTATACGAGAAGAACAACAAAAAGGGGAGGATAGATTCCATATAAGATATTACTGAACGAGATTAAGTCTACAGCAGCATTAAAGAGTGTCAAGGAGAAAGAAAGAGCTGTTCCAGTGAAAGAACTTAGATCATCAACAATTCGCTGGTCTGGATTATCAATGATTGATTGTGACTGAATTTTATAGAAAGTCTGATTCTTAAGATAGCGATCCATGTAATAGCTTGTCATCCAAGACCTCCATCTCAAAGAAAGAGTTTCTCTTGCATAATCTCTTAATACAAAAAACTGCAACACAATGACGAACAAGGTTAGAAAGATGTGCCAGAACATTAGAACAAGGTACAAGAAACCAAAAAATAATAGAAAGGCATCCATAGAGCTTGTTTCCAGTCATGATACAGAAGTTTCAGGAAAATGAGAAAAGACATGGAACTTCAATGCACTTGTTTGACAGACTTACATATAACTCGTTGATGGTTGTTTCAAAAACAACTAAGAAGTCAACTAAAAAAACCTTATAAAAATTGCTATCGAACAATGGTGATGCAGTTCCCTTGCATTATTTTTTTCTCTTTCTTGGGATAAAATCTTTATGTACTGAGGCATTAAATCTAGGAATTTATTCACTCCAAGATCAAATACAGAAGCCCCAAAAACATGAAAGGGTGTGACTATTAAAGTCACATCTAGGAAATTCCTACATGACACAATGAATCAGTTCTGCTTCAACATTTTATCTTTCCGATTAAGATGCTGCATCAAGTAATAAGACTCATCATTCAAGGAACTAAAGCAAAGTCTAGCAGAGCTATACCTAAGAAAGTGCAGCAATATGCTCACCGGGATTCCTCCAGCAAAGCCACCCAAGTAGTAAAGCAGTTGCCTGGTGAATTGCTCTTGATCCTTGTCTTGCATTAATAAACTTAAACAGGTTCAGTTTCTTGATGCCACTTCATACTAGAGTAAACAATTAAATTACCACAAAAACAGTAGAAAATCTCACATCAAGCAAACCCTAAACAGATGACAAACAGAAGATAACACAAAGCATCTCTGTCCACTTATACAGATTAACTTACTGGCAAGTGCATTATAGAAGTCCCTCCCCAGGAAATTGAAGCCAACACTAATTCCAGTGGTAGCCAAAGTGAGAGCAAAAACACCAGCAAGCTGCAATCTAGCCTGCACCTTGTCATCTGAGAACCAATAAGGAGCTGCCACTTTCCAGAACCTTCTGAAAAGGGTTTGCAGATCAGGACTCCTACCCTGTGCAACTACTACACCATCACTCTCGTCCCCCACTTTCTGCACTTCCTACAAAAATTCCACAACTGTTTAACACTACCCCACCAACCAAATTCAATCCAAAATCCACAGAAACAATAAGATCAGAAAAAATAATAAATAATAATTAAAAAAAAAAAAAAAAAACCTTATCTGGGTCAGGTGGCAATGGAGCTGGTGCTGTTGTAGAAGAAGAGAAACACTTGCTCCAGTTCCTACTCCTCCTCCTCTTGTAAGGCTTTCCCATGCAAATGGACATCAAGGGCACCTGTGAAAATTTGGTGGACACACCATAACCAAGGTGAAGTTGCACATGGTGGTGGAATGGAAGGTTGGACTTATATGTGGAGGAGAACATGAAAAGTGGGTGAGCTTGTTGTTGGGTCTGCAAAATCATTTTTAACCTTTCTGGGTGTTCTCAATTTGGCCCAAAACTATGGAACACGCAAGAATCAATGCTTTGTTTCCAATTCCATCCCTTTACTTTTAACACAAAAGTTACCAAACAAAAGAAGGACCTTTTTTTTATTCTGAGTTTAGCGTGTTTGTGTGTCACACTCTACTGTTGTTGTGCCCATCATCACTTTGTACTATGCATTGTGTGTGTGTGTGCGCCCGCGCGCGCGTGAGTATGCTGGTGATTGATCGGTGAATTTGAGTTTGAAGCGTGGGGTGCTGTGTTGTGTGCGTGTAGATTATTGCTGAATTATCCGTACGGTAGGATTGCCTTGAGATCCACAAGTTGCCACGCAGAGACCACAAATTCAACATAGCAAGTGGATGTTGTAGCTTGTGGGTTTCATTTACTTGTTAACATCCATTGACATTTAATTCAGAAATATTTAAATTTTTGTTAAAATGTTTAATACTTTTAAGAAAAATATCAAATGTTTTTGGGTTATTAAGATATTAAATATCTCTATTTTTATTTAATAATTTTTGTTTTAAATCCTTAATTAGTACTTTATAAAACATGTTTCCAAATTAAAAATAATTTCTCTTAAAATATATGCATTTTTTAAAAAATTTGAATTTAATTACATATACACTTACACTTTTACTATATTAGAAAAGATAAATGCACGAAAAAAATATCCACAAAAATATTGCAATGATCACATTTTATTTATTGCCAAATTAATTTATTCCTTTTTTATATTTATACTTCAAGGCTAAAGGCCCAAAAAGAAAAGTTACGCAGAGACCGACCTAGTGCTAGTTACACCTATTCGATCAGCCAAGAACTCCAACAAAATACAAGTTGGTAAAGTGTCCAAAAAGAGATACCCAATGTAACATCCCACTTTCGTAAATAGAACTTAATAGGAACTTTGAATTATTTCCTTTGAGTTGTCAGAAAATTTCTCATGAAGATGCACTACGACCCATTTATCCTCACACTAAATTATCTTAGAATGTAACACTCGACAAAATACAAGACCGCTATACGTTAAAAATTAAAACACGACAAAAGCGCCTCAGAACTTTTTGTTAATCACAGTGATACTCCTAAATTTTTGGAATTACGTTGACCCCAAAAACTTATTTTCCACAATAATCCTGTAACTTTTCATAAACGACCTTCATGCCCACCTCTGAACTTTTTATAAATGACCTTACGTCTATATCTATAATTAAATAGAAGCTGATTTTAAACAGAAAGTAGAATCACGCATAAACCGCAGGTTTCAAATCTCTGGGCCAATACATGAGTGTAGCTCCTGTAAATGACGAGTGCATTTGACTTCGCTTTCAAAATTACGAACGCCATTGGGCTATGTAAAAGAAACAAAGAGACTCGAAATTATGGGGTGTCTAACTTACGCCGTTAATCTATCTATCTATTTCAAATAGCCTAACAAGTAGCTGTAATTGTGAGTTAATTAAATATTAATTGTGAGTTAAATGGGGGACAAGTTAATTAAAGTGGATATATTTATGAACAATTGTAGACATGTAAATCCTCTCAAAGTCATTTAAGAAAGCCAATGATTCAAAGACGACAAGATTCTGCGCTTAAACCGCTAATCCTAATCAAGAGAATTTCACTAGTTTGAGCGGATGAAAATCGAGCCACTTCTACCCTAATTCGATGCACACAATTGGCCAAGTCGAAAGAAGAGGTAACGTCCTAAAATTTATCGTTATTAACCAAGTTTTCGCTTACCTGATACTGGATTAATTGTAGATTCGACAAGATTCACTTAAAGCCAATTGAGTGTGGCTAGAATGATTAGCATAATGGAGTTAGATTAGAGCCATAGGAAACTTCATGATTTTTCTAAACCGCTTTACCGATTTAAAGAAAATCTCCAGAAGATTACTTGCTTTTAAACCTGGTTTGAACCGAATTAAGAAATTTATGCCATGAAATGCTCCTGAGATCAACGTACAAGATTTAAATTAAATAACTCCACCCAAGCTTGGGCGCCTGAGCTCTCTTGATGGTGGAAGCCAAACCAAAATGGACAAGACAAAGAGATCCACCAATCCCATGTATTTAGCTTCCAAATATCTCACCTTTTCTTTCCTTCTTCTTATCATTTTCGACCTCCCAAGTACCAGTCTCATTTCCCCACTCTTCTTCATCTTCTTCCACTTCCTCTCATCCCCAAACTCAAGCCCCAACCATCAACTTCACTCCAAGATCAAGTTCCATCAAGATTTCACACCACCAAGGTAGGAATTCCAACTTCTTTTTTTGTTTTCTTTGAATTGGGCTGATTGGGACTCCACTTTCTTCCCAAATTCTTGCAAGATTTTGGTGCTATCTTGAGTGATAATGATGAACTCAAATTGGTTTAAGGTGTATATGTGAGTTTGAATTGAAGATCAAAGCATCGGATTTGACAGAGAAAACATTTAATCCAAGAAGAGATCAAGAAGCTGTTAGGATTTTCTCCTCGATGGTCAGTATGGCGGAGTGTATGGCTCTACCTACTGCCATTTAAAATTGATGAAACCATTTTTATATAAAACTAGACATTCAGGGCTTTCCATACATATAAAATATAAGGCCATTGGATTAGTATAGAATTAGTTATGAATTTTTGAAGTTTGACCTAGAAATCTGGGTTTTCATCTAGGCAGTATGAGTTAAGAAGCGTATAACTCACCCTACACAACTCCAAATTGAGTACAACCAATGCTGTTTGAAATATAACATGTAAGGAAACATCCCATAAAAATTTCAGAGTCAGATTTATTGCCATTTGTTCCCAGCACATCAATGAAGTTGACTTGAGTTCAAACCGGACTGGAACAAGGTAGTCCAGTCGGGTCAAGTTTCGGGGCTTATGTCTCAAAATACACTCATGAAAATGAGATGAAACTTATGTCATTCAAAAGCTTGTCCTGTTAGCTTTAATTTGATATAAATTTTGTATGATTTCACCTAAATTTCTATTTTTAGTGAATTTTTACTTATAAGAACCCAATTCTGGATAAGAACAACGCAGTCTGAGATAAAATATTTATATCTTGAGTTACACAAATCAAAATGAGATGGGACTAAAAAGGTTAGAAACTAGACACATAAGGCTATGACATATCCAAAAATTAGTTTCAAATGAGTTGAATTTCAATAAGGGTGGACTTTACAAAATTCGAGCAGAAGAAGGTAGATTGAGCAGAAAACTCTGTTGATATTTCTATTAATTTTAACATACTATATGATCAATAATATTGCTGTAACTTGCTGTTTTACATTGAATTGCATACTTAATTGATTGTATTGGTAGCCTGGCACTATTCACGGGAAAGCGGACTCGATTCATAGCGCTAATTTTCTCGGCAGGGATTTATGAGAACTTATGCTATTGGTGATTATGCCTTGAACATATTTATATGTCATGTTCATTTACGTCATGCATACAAGCATAATTAGAATATGATATGAGAAGTAAGGCAATAGACATATCCATGAATGCTCAAAGCATCCGCATGCATAATAAGATATGAAAAGAAAAGGATAATAAGAATTTGCAAAAGGGACGTACTGCCACCACGCATGTAATGGCATAGACCCAAACATGAGCGTAGCCGAAATGCACTCGTTTCAAGACTGGGCCAGCCTCGACCAATTTGCTGAATAGAATGCATTTGAGGTCAGTGAAAGTAAACCACACTCATGTATAGGTACGAATTTAACTCGAACTTAAAAGGGTGCTATTACCTAAAAAGGAGAGAGCCATATTCACCTGGGACCAAGTACGTAAAAGCAAGATCAAGTTGCAAGTTAAAGAAAGATACTTAATTAAATCAAGTGCACTTGCATACTGCATAAGTACAAGCATCTTTATGTGCATCTTCGCTATCCCATTGTTATAAGGTTATTAAGATTCTTGTTGAAGCATATTGCACTATTTGTATTTCTATGTTTGTCATATAATATGGCAAGTGATTGTTAAAACATAACCCGCTTTGAGAAAGATGTTTTCCACTTAAAATTGAACCACTGTTTGTGTATATGTGCTCATATTTTCATAATAAACCGAAACGGCTGGAATGTTTATGATGGCACTGTATGAGAATAGTTTATGTTTACCTACTGAGAACCTTAGGTTCTCACTGCCTGCTTGCATTTTTTTCTTTTCCGTAAACATTTCAGCACCTAAGTTAGAAACCAAGTGCGAGGCAGAGTACAGGGCCATTCATGGAGCAAGAATCGAGCGTAAGCCAGATCAAGAGACCATTGAAGCTAGTAACGACTAGTCAGAAGTAGAAGCTATGAACTATATCAGTCACAATTTCTTTTAAAGTGTAATTATTTTATATTTTTCTATGTATCAGAGACTATTAGTCGGTAATAAAGTAAGCAGTTAAAGGGCCATGTATTATATTTTCTATGTTTTAATGTTTTCTTAGCACAGTGACAACCTCTTAATATAACTCCATTACTCGAGCATGGCTTATATAATAAAGGGTGTTACCCCTAAGGCCTATGGCCCATCCTAGGTAACTTATCAACATAATTATTTTGCCTCTTTGAAAATATGCCTAATCTCAATATTTCAATCATCAAACCATTAGCCAACAAACCATAAATAGCACTAATCAGAGCTACATGACAATTAGGTGTGTTCAAGATCCGGCCCTGCCTGCTAACCCGTCCTGACTTCAAGCTTGTTGGGTTGGGTTCGGGTTGTTAAAATTGATCCGGTGTATTTTTCGGGTCATGCTTCGGGTTGGTCCAACCTAGCCCGAAATTAAATAGTTCTTTAAAAGTTTTATTTTTTAAAAAAATTAGTTATAAATTATAATATTTTTATATTTCAATCAATACATTTTACATAACATGATGTTATTTTTATCTTGATATAATTTGTTTTGAAATATATATTATAAAATATTTTTTGAATTTGTTTTTTTGCTTCTAGAATTTTATGATTTCAGTATATATAATATCTAAATTTTTATGTTATTTAAATGCCGGGTTGACTCAGTTTGACCTGATCATTAATCGGGTTGTTATCGGAACGGATTCGAGTCCAAAGAAAGGACCCGGTCTCAAAATAAGGTCAAGTTCAGGTTTTGCCTAACCCGGCTAACTCGTCCTTTATATACCCTTAATGACAATGGGTTCCCCTAACATCTTGTTCAATTAGTTGGAGGACATTAGCTGAATCAATCTCCATACAGATATTATGAAAGTCTAGATTACAAACAATAAAAAAGCCCTAGTACAATCCCCACAACTTAGCTGCAGTTATAGAACATTTGCCCACATTCATATTCTAAGCTGCTAGGAATCTTCCATCATCGTCCTTTGCAATCCCCCCACATGCAACCACTGCCGCATCCCCCAAAACAAACTCATCTGTATTAATTTTAATCTAGTTCTATGGCAGAGGAATCCACTTGACCAACTTGATCACTTTGCTAGGGACTCTTGCCTTTGTTGTCATCACAAGATTTAGTTGATAAGCATAATCCTTTGCAAGTTTCATCACCCTATAAAACAAAATGTAGATGTGCATTATCTTGTCTTTCAAATGTAAACTGATTACGAGCACAACAAAGCAAGCAGCAAGCTATATAAAAAATTAGAGGCTATTCAACCCCGTAAAAATTTCAAGTTTCATCCAAAACATTCTCTTCCAACCAAGTTATCAAGCGCTGTTGGAAGAAAGAGTTTCTAATGAAACTGGGTCCAAAGCTCTACCACACCTCTCTGGCTTTAGGGTCGTCATAGAGTGGAGCAATGTTTTTGAGTTTAAACCATAAATTACATAGGCATCATTTGAGGCCAAACCTCTGCTGACCCTATTATGGTTTGTTAAAAGAGCCTCATTTATGACTAGCCATAAGAAAGACTTAATCCTCTGGGGAGCGCCTAGTTTCCATACATTCCTATATAATCTATTTTTAGGCAAAGATCAACTCAGTCCATGTCTTATATGCTAATTTCAAAGAGGAAACAAAACATCGAAAGTAGGAAACCATGCAATGACATCCTCCTCAGCTCTTGGATCTAAAGTCTTAATTGGATTAAATAATTCTAAGCAATCACTGGACAACACTTGATTAAGTTTTCCCTAATCCTAATTTCCATTATCTAACACATATTCATTCACTTTTTGGTTTAAGAATTCTCCATCCAACTCTATTGAAGCCAAATCCCCTAGTTGGTTAATCTTAGGGAGCTAATGATCTTTCCAACAAAGCACCTTATTACCTTTTCCTAATCTCCAACTAATGTTATTCTTAAACTAAGGCTAGATTTTGATGATAACTCTTCTAGCATTTGAAACTATTGTCCTCCGTTTTATATTCGGCAATAAGTCCTCCTCCCACTTATATTTATTTCTCATAATTTTCATCCATAACTTATCTAGATTAGAGACTAAACCCCAAGCTAATTTCATCATGCAAACCAAATTCAACTGCCTAGCTTTCTAGGAACCTAACCCACCTTCCTCTTTTAGCCTAGTAACCTTGTTCCAACTGAATAAGTGACACTTTATTCTGGATTCAAAGGACCCCCGTATAAATTGCCTACATATTTTATCAATTTCATAACAAACATTGTTAGGGAGCTTTATTGTTTGCATGGCATAATAAGGAAAAATGGACAAAGCAATTTTTGCAAGTGTTACCCTCCTAGCAAGAGAAAGAAACCTACGCTTCCAGCCATTTAATCTTTAAGACAATCTATCGAAAATGAATTGAAAATCTGAGGCCTTACACCTCTCATGAAGGAGTGGAACCCTAAGGTACTTTCCTAGGTTTGCTATTAAAACCAAGCATGCTACTTAATTCAATTCTCCTACTGGGGCAAACATTTCTAGAGGAGGATATGTAGGATTTTTGTTTGTTTATTCTCTAACTCGAATACCTACAAAAAAAGGTTTAATATTCTTTTAATTACATGCACTTGATTATTAGCAGCTTTGGCAAAAATAATTATGTCATTCACAAACCAAAGATAAGATAGATAAGGACCGTTCCTAGCCAATTTTATTGGCTTCTATAATTTATGCTCTATAGTTAGATTAATGAAATGAGACAGCCTCTTAATACACAAAACAAAAATATAGGGGGACAATGGGTCCTCTTATCTAATAACCTTAGTAGGTGTAAAAGCAGTAGTTTGTCCCCCCTTCCACAACAAATTCATATTGGTTGTTTAGACACACTCATAAACTAAATTCACAAAATTATAAGGTATACCAGCATTTTCTAATGTCTCTTGAATGAACTTCCAATTAAGCCTATTATAGGCTTTTTCTAAGTCAACCTTAATAGCCATGATACCAGTTTTCCCTTTTTTATGTCTCATCATATGGACTACCTCCTGAGCAACCAAAATGTTGTTTGAGGTTTGCCTACCGAAACAAAGCTACTTTGCGTTTGACTAATTAACTAGGCATAAAACCTTTGAGCTTGGAGGCCAGAATTTTTGTTATCAGTTTATATGTCACATTACAAAGTCCTATAGGTTTGAATTGGGTCAAACTCTCCAGTTTATCTACCTCAGGAACAAGAGAGATAAAGATGTTATCCACTTCACAGATAAGACTAGGATTCTGGAAAACCTTTTTAACCTAATCACCGAAGGATGTCTTCACCGGGTCTCAATTTGCTTGGTTAAAGATGGCCAGTAGCCCATCTAACCCCGGAGCTTTCTAACCACCCATGGCAAAAATTGAGGAATATATTTGCTCATCTATAACTTCTTTACCTAGCTGATGCACCTCAACTTTAGATAAAGGAGGAAAAACTCCTCAAATGATAAATTTCTCATACCTAGGATCATCTTCATATAGTTTCTTAAAAAATTCAACCCTCATCGCCTAAAAAGTTTGCTAATCATCAACCCATTCCCCATTTTCATTTTAGAACATAAGAATCCTATTCCTTCTTCTTCTATTTGTGAACACAATATGGAAATATTTGGTGTTTTTATCCCCAAAATTGATCCACTTACCTCTAGGCTACTAACGCTAATACATCTCCTCAAATGCCCCCAGAACAACCATCTCCATTTACAACATAATTATCATCAAATCCAAATTTTGCTATTAATCTTAGCCCCATGACTCAAAATGTGGGTTTTAAACAAAACAAACATATTTGCACCATATCTCAAACATAAATCTCCTAACGAAGAAGAAAAACCTTTACTCTCCAAAGCCTTGCAATTCCATAAAATTACACTCATCATAACAAATAATAAAATTTAAAAAACACATAGCCTGGACCAAATTTAGGCTTTTCCTAAACCATTACCATCATAATGATCATCCAAAACCATACAAGTGTCATTTAGAGCTGAAGTTTCAATGATATTAATCGGTAACTGAAGAACCAAATCATTTTCACCTGGGTCAAGAGGATCCTTAGCCGACTTGATACCCTTTTCCTTCTCTAAATTCTGGTTCTCGTGACTTTTCACCTGCATTAGTTCATAGACTATCTCAACCTCGCTATATCCATTGCTCCACCATCTTTGTACATTGCCCAATCCTGATAATATAGCCTACAAAATATTTCTCTATGACCTTTAAACTGAGCATCAACCTCCCTACTTCCTATGATTTTTTTTCTTTTTATTAGGGACATCCCCATCCTTATTTCCAATACTTGCACTGTCTAATTTAGTCCTATTGTTAACAGAACCTTTTTCCTAACACAGACTAAGCCTGAATTATCACCATCCTTATTGCTAGCCGAATGAGTCTTCAATAAACCTTTTTGCCTTTTTTTTGTATGTGCCTCATAATTGGGCCCAATTCCTTCCTCTTTTGGTTAACTTCTCATCCCCAATTTATTTGCCTCTGGGTTGGTATCATTTTGGTTAGCCCATTCCTTCATCGCTAATACAACAAATCATGACCTACTTGGTTGAGTCTCAGAATTTACATTTTTGTGTTCACTTTTCGTTTTTGGGGTACTGCCCCATTTCTTCTCCGCAAATTCATTTTTGCAAGCATCCAAGGACCAAGATAATTTTTCAAACCCCCCTCATCTTTCTTCACCTCATAATCTTGTTGACCTTGATTCTAACTGTCTTCATTATTCACCTGAGAACACTCCATGCTGTCTAGGCCTTCTTAGGAGCTAGCTTGTCTTTTAACCTCTTATTTTTAGTACAACCCCAACATTCCCTGCTCTAATTCAACTACCACTGGTGCATTTTTCACAAGAAGATCAAAGCTAACACACTCACCCAGCTTGTGGCCATATTTTCCACAATTAAGCAGATTAAGTGTAACCCTTCATGTTCTACACAAAAATCTAACCCCAAAGCACTAAAGGATGGATTTAAATTTCATCTTAAATCTACTTCAACACAAGCTCTCGTAAAATGATTTCTTGAATAGATCAATGTTAACGAATCTATTTTTAGCATTGTGCCTAATTTTGAACTAACTCTTCATAAGAAACTTTTATTATACAACTCTATTGGAAGGTTTGGTATCCCCACCCACATAGAAACCTTATGAATTTCCTTATCAATTGGTTTAAAAAGGGGCCTCCAACTCTAAACTAAAAGTAAATTATTACATAAAATTTATTACAATTATAAATTTAACTCTTATTTAAAGATATAGAGAATATTACAAGCAACACACCATTTATGTTTTATTTTTTTTTTTTAAAGAATATGATCAAATGTAGGAGCTATTATTGTAATCCCAATTTACTTTTATTATAGGTGACCAATCTCAACTTTTGACCATTGAAATATAAAAGTAATTAATCCATGGTGAGAATTTTGTGATCATTGATGACCTATGTTCCTTTTGGGTCATTTAAGACAAACTCGTCTAAATTAACACTCATGAAGCAAAGAGGAAATCTATAAATACTCAATTTTTTTTCTCTCTTTCTTCAATCTGCCCACATTGACTACCATATTCTTATGGTAGACAAGAAGTCCTCCGTGAAATGCCGCATTACAAGGAGGTGTGCCTAACGAGTGTCCTTTGCTAAACTTGTTTCCTAATGATAGGGAATATGAGTATCGAAAGTTGTCAAACACTTTCCATTTAGATTTCAAAAAGAAGGGTGCAATTCTCTCTAATGGACTATTAGGTGCCCAAAGAGAAATGGTGAAAGAATCTTTGTTCAACAAGGTAATGGACTAGATAGAATACCCAAATAGTGGGCTTTGGGGCAACTATAAGTGCCTCAAGAGTGAATATGAAATTTTCAGACTCATTACAAATTCTAAGCATTAAGGTGTTAGGTCTAACTTCATAAGTCTCCAACTCCAACCTGCATTGAAAGAAAGTGAACACCTAGAAGGCCAAGACCTAGTTGCCTCATCCGTAGAGGGACTAAGGGAAGTATGCAAGAATACCCGTCAAGATCAAGTAGTCTTGACGATCTTAGAGGTAGCCTCAATCATGAAGCAACGTGCTTAGAAGAGGAAGATCAAAGGTGCTAATGAAGATAACCCTAACCTAGAACAACAAGCCTCAACTCTAAAAAGGAAAAAGACTATTGAAGATAACCCCAAGAACCACTCGGAAGACCCAAGCCATGGTCGAAATGAAGATTTGTAGCATCAAGATAGTTTAAATTTTCCTTTTATATTTTTTAATTATTTCATTTTTAATGACTTGAATTTTTTATTTAAAAGCCTCATCTTTGGCGAAGCGATGTACCCTGAAGAGAAAGAAAACCATTGAAGATAACCCCAAGAACCACCCAGAAACCCAAGCTATGGTCAAAACAAAGGTTTGTGGCGTCAACGTAGTTTAAATTTTTCATCTATATTTTTTAATTATTTCACTTTCAAAGACTCAAATTTTTTACTTAGAGCCTTATCTCCAGCGGAAGGACGCACATCAAAGAGAAATAATATTGAAGATAACCATAAAAACCACTCAAAAGACCTGAGCCATTCTAGATGTTTAATGATTTGAAATTTTAGTTTGGAAATTGGTTTGAAAATTTAGTAAAATTTTGGCTATGTTATAATCATGCTGATAAGAATATCAAACAATAATAAGGACCGAGCTCTTAAGATACTTAAACAGGATCAAAAGAAGGGCATTACTTCTGCTCAAGTTCTATGCAGGTAGCTTTTATTGTGTTTTCACGTCACGTGCTTCAATTTTATTAAACTGTATCATAACAACATTTGATAGTTCATCCTATAAAATAAGGAACTAAATAAGAAATTGATGTCCACAAATGCAATATCATATTGATGTCAAGAAATGCAATTAGTATTTCAATAACATCATACTAGTTGAGATGGAAAATGCAATTCATGCAGGAAAACCAAAAAGACACTAATGTAGGCTGTGACGCAAGTGAGCTTCTCGAGATGTGGTGGTTGTGGATGCAACCAGACTTCTCAGTGTATATTGAGGAGTCCGCCAGTGGCTAGTCGTGGAGGTTGGGGAGGATGGCACAATGAATGGATTGCAATGTGAGTGAAGTTGAGATTGTCTATGCATAGCATAGACAAAGAATAAACAAAGAAAGAATGTTAAGTTTGAGGTGTGCAAAGGACCGTTCTTAAGCATTATTCTGTCACAGTGCATAAATCCCCAAGGGTATATCGAGCTCTTCTGGTCTTGACTGGGAACTCAAGAAAAACAATGACAATATTTTTGAAATAACCCAGGCAATCTAGAAATAGAATTAGAAAAATCAAAGAAGAAAAGAAATATTAATAACAAAATGATTTTTTGAGAGAATGATTGAAGTTATTGACCAAAAACTTAAGAACAACAATGACAATATTTTTGAAAAAACCCAGGGAGTCTAAGAATAGAATTAGAAGAACCAAAGAAAAAAAGGAATAATGATGGCAAAATGCTTTTTTCATAAAATGACTAAAGTTCACATTGCATAATTGAAAACCAAGTTTTTTTAAAAGGATGAAAAAAATGTTTTAGAACCTAAGCAATTAAAAGTTAAGAAAGCACAACCTATATCCACTTATGACAGGGCAGTTTTTCTTTGGAACAATCTAGGAAGAATATTATGAAATAATGATGATACTAAATTCATTTAAGTAGATGATGTTAATTGTAAGTCATGAGATCAATGAGAAGATGAATTGGGGAAAAGGAGAAGGGCTGTAGGGTGTGCAAAAAGAAAAAAAAAATCAAAAAAGTCGAAAAAATGATAACTTATAAAAAGGGTTGATGTGGTAGTACAATAGTATAGCTGAAATGTCATTCTCTTAGTATGCTAAAGAGAACAAATTAATAATTTGTAACAATTATTTTTTAAAATAAAAATTATGTATTTTCTCATCTATTAATTTTAGAATATTAATGTGTAATACCCCGATCTAACCATGTGTATAACTAATACTAGGATTAATTAACACTAAATTTATAAATATTATGAGAATGTAGAAATAACAAAAGTGATAATGTAATACAATTAAAATTTTGTCCGTAATATAATTTTAACTCTACCATAAAAATTTTAATGATAGTTTCTTGGAACATGAGAAATTAATTCAATAGGAATTTAGCAAACAAGAGAACCTAATTACCATGTGACAAAATTAATTTATGTGGTTCAAAATTAACCACAATGGTCAAAAGACAAAAATGAACCTTGACCACATAAAAAATCAAGATTTTTTTTTTGCCATTTACTTTTTTCATACAAATAATTAAAGGATGATCACACCACAAATTTCATCATCTTTTCCTCTCTCCTTCAACCAAAAATCGTTACTCTCTTTGTCATTCTCCCTCTCCAATTTTGCTTTGCCATTTCTCAAACCTTGCTTTTTCACTTGCTTCCTCCAAGGATTACTCAAAAACCAAGCCTTACCACCATCACTACCATCAAAAGGAAACCAAAAACCTTCCTCTTTTGTCCAAGAAGGGTTCAACTATAAGGAAGGGAAAGAGGGGCTAGTATTGTCTTTGCTTGTTTAGGGGAGTTAGAGCTTCAAGAAGCCAAGTTTTGAGGTGTTTCTATCTTTGGAACCAAGGTAGGTTTCCTAAGACTTAACTATATGTTGACATAGTTGCATGCAAAAGTATGTATTAAGAATATAAGAACCTCATAAGTTAATTAAGTGAATTAAGTGACACATCAAGCCTCCACCTAGCAGTGGGCTAGAACAAAACAATCACATATAATGGAATTTGCTTACTAAGGATGCAATACGTAAAGCCAAACTAACATAAGTTAATATTTTGGGGACAGTAGAGCATAACGACCAATCATGTGCAAAAGATTGCATCTTGAGGACAGCAACATGTAACACTCAAGATTTGTGTAAGGCTGCTCTTTGAAGATGACAATACGTAACACTCAAGTTTAGATACTTGTAGAAATCCTAGGGATGGCGAGATATAACGCCTAGGTATGTTGTTGTCAAAGAGAGTGAATTTGACCATTTTATTAGATCCTTTTACTTAAATCAAATAAAGATGTCTAACCTAAGTTAAAGCATGATAAATTAACAATAAGTATTAAAATCAAGAAATTAAGGAAGACTAAGAAAGAAAAGACTGTATTTAAGTTAAAGAAGTACAGCAAGAGAAGAGTCTAGAGACATATATCAGGAGAAATATTTCATTCATTCATTTCTAGCATTATGTTCTATTTTAATTATGTAGGGATGTAAATTATGTGAACGTTACGAGTCTTGGATTAAATGCTGAATAAAAGAGACCCACTTTGGAATGATAGTTTTGAAACTTTGTAAAATAAATCTTTTTCTTGTTATGGTATGATCACGCTTTTCATAATAAAGTAGAGTGATTAAGGTGACAACAATGACATTGTATATGTTAATTAGAACTGCCTATTGAGAATTTATAATTCTCACTCATGTGTGTTCCCATGTCGTCTCTAAACGGCTTAGTTGGCCATAGTAGTGATCCTCCTCGGGATATGTGATTGAGACTAAAGCATCATGACAAGAAGGGTTTGATGATGCCAGAGACTACAAAATTGGACAACAAAAGGCCGATACTACAATGAAGAATGTTTCGCTACATTGAAGCCCTTTTTCCTGATAGGATTATATGTAATTAGTACTGGATTATTAATATCATAGTTGAAGCTCTTCGTATAGCTCTTTTATATTTTTGAAATGTTGTTAAGACTAAAAGTTTAGTTACGTTAATGTGACCATGATGTGGTTTTTATGCATTTAAATGAAGTTTCTACTTTTGATATTCACCTATTTATATTTTATTTAATACAGTGCAATAATTATCATGCTATTCTCCCGAAAATACGATACAAAATAGAATGAGGTCAACTGATTTATTAGTAGCAATTTCTAAGTGCAATGGTATAACTTAAGCATAGTATTATATTTGGGAGGATGTTACATAATATATATAAAAATGAAATTATGTGCTAATATTGTATATAAAGATGAATCATGAAAAAGGTAACGAGAAAAATTTTATGATTTTAATATAAAAAAATATAAATTAATATTCTAAAATTAATAGCCATGAGAATATAAGCAATTTTTATTTTTGAAAAATAATTATTACAAATTATTATTACTAATAATATTAATAATTTGTTCTCTAAATAATTTAAAAATTAAATTATATATTAATATTTTATAGGATTTAACTTTTTTATATTGTCATCAAATCATATATTAATATATCAATAAATATGATAACTCTTATAGTATTCAAAATTTGAAAAGTCATGCAAATGAAAAAATTTGAGTGGATAACAGTATAAATTTTTTTATACTATCAATATATATATATATATATATATATATATATATATATATATATATATATATATATACTATATATATATAAACTCTATTTTATACTATTATAAGTCACGTGTATTTTATTGTGCAATATACATATATATAAAGGATATTTTGGTAGAAAAAAATACTAGGTATGAGATAATGGAGAGTTAATGAAAAATTTAAAAATGAATAAAAGTGTAGCTTATCTTAATTTTTTAGAGAAATTGAGTATATATTTTAAAAATAAAAGAGAAAAAAATATAATAAAATTATCTCTCAAAAAAGGGGAGTTGTATTTTACTGATTATATAGTTCAACGTGTGCTCTCTCGACTATACAGGTTGCTATTGGTAATACAATATTTATTACGAATAATATAACAATTATTACAAAAAGAAAAATTGATGTATATGGTAAAATAATGATAATAATAATTGATCTGACACAATCTCAATAATACAATATAACGGGGTTATTAAGTGCAGCCAAGAATATCTCCTTACTTATTTCAAGCTCCCACCTTGCGATACGGTTACCGGGAAGTGCTCCAAGGATGGATTAGTCAAAGTGTCAAACTACGAAGCAAAAACGGCCTTCTGGTATCTTCTCTGGTCTACGCAAAAACAATCTCATGCATGGAGGCTATACATGTACATTCGTGGTTAGCAATAGAGCGAAGTCAAAAAAATCTGCCAAACTTAAGACACTGTCAGGTGAGGTCACGGTTCCACAGATTCATTTAACCACTCACCCGCTGTTGATGGTGTTCGTTTAGAATCTCATATATGCCCGCTAGCTGAATCTGACGGCTATTAAATTCAAATACAAATACGCAAACTGAATTTCCAGATCACATTTTCCATATAAGAGATTATCCCATTAATCAAGCTTCGGTAAGCACGTACGTCAAACACAATCTAGTGTATACAATTACACGTGAAAATATTGTTGAAAATTATTTCCTTTCTTTCTTTCTTTCTTTCTTTCTTTTATTTTTTATTTTTTATTGAACGGGTGGTAGTAAACTATAAATAGAAGGAACCAGTGTGTTTAGGACCATAGAACACATCAACAAACACCTGAAAGTTTCATAGAGAGACGGAGAAGGGCAATTCATCATGGGGAACAACAATGTTGGTGAGGAAGTGCAAAACAAGCAGGTGATATTCAGGGACTATGTTACTGGCTCCCCCAAAGAATCTGACTTTTACATAAGTACAAGCACCATAAAGCTTCAGGTTCCTCAAGGATCAAATGCGGTTTTGGTGAAGAATCTGTACCTCTCTTGTGATCCTGTCATGCAATTCCAAATGAGGAAAATGGAACCTCTTTCTGGATATATCTATTATGTCCCCGGCTCTGTAAGTGCTGTCATAAATTGGAATATCCTCCTTCATTTTGGTCATAAATTAACTAACTAAGGATAAGAGTATTGAAGTAGAAAGAAGAGTCCTTTTTATGCAATGGGTCTGTCAAATCCTAGGATCCCTAACCAAAACTTACTAATATGCAACGTACCAAAAACAGGAAGTGCTTAATATGTATTTTATTTTTCTTATGTTCATTATTTTCTCTTCATTTTCCAATCGAAGTTTGATAAACTATTTTCATGCTGCAATCACGCTTGAGCTTATATGGGTTGAATTCTGTTTTTGTTGTTTCTTTACCTTGCAGCCAATTAATGGGTTTGGGGTGGCTAAGGTTCTGGATTCAGGGCATCCTAACTTCAGTGCTGGTGACTTGGTTTGGGGAACAACTGGCTGGGAAGAGTACAGTCTCATCCAAAATCCAGAAAAGCTCAAAAAAATCCACCACACTGACGTGCCCCTCACACACTACACCGGAATTCTTGGTAATTTGAGTTTTTCTCAACATTCATGTGCCGTTATGGTTGCCGTCATTCTCAAAGGAGTGCTTAAAAAGAAGTTGCTGTGGAAGTTAGTTTTTGGTTAGTTTGTGATGTTTTAATTCTTGTTATTATTTGAATAGGCATGCCTGGTATTACTGCATATTCTGCAATGTATGAAGTTGGTCGTCCAAAGAAAGGAGAATGTGTCTTCATCTCAGCAGCATCCGGTGCTGTTGGTCAGATAGCTGGACAGTTTGCGAAATTGCTAGGTTGTTATGTGGTTGGAAGTGCAGGTAGCCAAGAAAAGGTACAAGTTCTAAACATCACATTTTCCATGGAATTTGATCATTCTTAGTATAGTTAGTCTCATCTTCTGCTGGATGCCTCCATCATGTTTATCCAGGTTGATCTTCTAAAGAACAAGCTTGGGTTTGATGATGCTTTCAATTACAAGGAAGAGCCTGACTTGGATTTAGCCTTGAAAAGGTTAGTGGACATTATATAAAATATGAATGGAAATAATTTACCATTCGCCCTTATATTTGAAAATGAAAGTTTAACACCAATTATAACATTATTTTATTTCAATACACACGTTTTTCAATATTCATATATGAAAAATACTTTTTAGTACAAAAATAAATTCATACTTGCAATAAGATACTTTTTATTGACTAATCATTCCTTAATTTCCACTCAAATCCTCCTTTTTCTCTCTCGTCTTACTCTCCTCTCTTTTCTGATTGGTCAAAAGGAGGTTTTGCACTCTTTGCACAAAGTTTTCTTTGTGACAAATAGCGTTGTTATTCCCTTATACTCACATTAATATATAGTGTTTGTACAATTTCTATATAATGAGTTTAAAAAACATTTTCCTTAACTTATTAGCTTAAATCCCAACAATTTATTGGTTTTTTAAGAGCTAATAGCATGATGTGTGGAAGTTCAAAGCCACTCTAGGAAAAATTTAAGCTCCATCGAAAGATGGTCTGAGTCTTAATCAAGCACTAATTGTTGGTTTATTCTCTGTCATTAGATGCTTCCCTGAAGGCATTGACTTCTACCTTGAGCAAGTTGGGGGTAAAATGCTTGATGCAGTGCTCTTAAATACGAAGCTCTATGGTCGTATCGCTGTATGTGGAATGATTTCACAGTACAACCGTCAGGAGCCTGAAGTCCTAAAGAATCTGATGCAAATTGCATTCAAGAGACTAACTATCAAAGGATTTACTCATCGAGATCACCATCATCTCTATCCTAAGCTCTTAGAGACTGTGCTGCCTTACATTAGGGAGAAGAAAATTGTCTATGTTGAAGACATTATTGAAGGACTTGAGAATGGCCCTACAGCTTTGGTTGGACTTTTCAGCGGTCGCAACTTGGGAAAGCAAATTGTTACAGTTTCTCATGAATGATCATTCAACTATCAAATGTTAATGCATCCTTTGTGCTAGTGTTCTAAAAATATGTACAAATAAATAACGGCATGTAGAGTGGACTTTCCAATTTCCATGTCATGTTAGACATACGAATCCATAGAAATTCAAATAAGAAATGGGGAAAATTGTACTCTACCCCCCTAAGTATAACCCATATATATTTTACCCGCTAATATTTAAAAATATGTAATTTAATATCCTAACATTTTCAAACTGTATAAATAAGACCTTCTATTAACTTTGCTGTTAAATACGAGTTTCGAGTTTAATAGTATGAATCCGAAGCTACGAGTTCCGAGTTCAATGTACCAACATGAAAGAGTTCACTTCTTCCTTGTTCCAGTTTTCAAGTTCCGATTTCAACAGAAACTTCACTTCTTATCTCCATATTTGTAAATTTATTGGGTCATGTAAGTGGATTTTGAGTTCCGAATTTTGAGTTCTATGTTCAATAGCACATGTGAGTGAGTTCCAAGTTCTGAACTCAATAGCACATGATCACTAACGATAGTATTTACCAGCAGAGTTAACAGAAAATCTTATTTGTACAATTTAAAAATGTTAGGATGTCGAATTGCAAGTATATATAGGTTATATCTTGAGGGTAAAATACATTTTTTCCTAATAAATATGTACTATTTTTGGTTTACAATAATGTTATTAGTATATTGTCAATCTACATACTCAACCAACACTCTTGTTACTTTTTACCTGTCTCTACGTTTTTTCCACATATTTTATCTTTTTTCTATAATTTATTATTTTTCTTCTCCTAGGTATCGATGATGAATATCTAAAACAACGGTAAATGTACTTATCATGTCATGATTACAATGAAATATATCTATTTAAAAAATTAATTTTTTAAATAATATGTTAATACACAATTGAATAATAATATACAAGTAAATCAAAACTACTTTGAAAGTGTGAAGTATACTTTAAAGAATATCCTATATATATACCCTAAATAATTTTATTAAAAATTACAATTGTATATTTATTTTTTTGTAGATGAGTTGAATCCTAATTTCAAATAGCAAGAATAACATCAGGAACTTCTTTTGAGACATTAAATTACCTATATTTACCAAAGAATAAAGGTGAAACTAGAGAGTTAGCACCCAAAAAAAAACCAAAAAGGGGGACAGAGAGAGGGTGCCATATAAGTTGGTCCTGCACATGTCTGGGAGCTTGTGATTATCCGCCCTTTTTAGCCATTAGATGTACTTTATTAAAATCGAACGATTGACATAGAACCCGCATTATGCTATATCCATTTTGCAGATTAGTCCTCCTGCGTGTGAAGCCCGAAGAAGCTCGAGATCTAGTTATGATTCATGGGGCAGATGCTTATCCTTTCCCGGTTCGAATTGCTAAGGGGACTAGTGATTTTTTGTTTGAGTCCTTGGAATTTGCTTGTGCACCGGCGTCTATCAAAGCGGCAATGGACTCTGCATTTCCGCATTTGACGACGTAAGTCAACAAGTCCGTGAGCTGCGATGGAACGCGCCTTAATATGGCTTTGGTCAAAAGGAAGCGAGTTTGTGGGATTCGGGGGTGCTTTGAGATGAGGTACTCGGCGACGTGTGGACCCACCAGGGAAACGTGGATGATGGCGTCGTTGAACACGTGAGGTCCCAGTTTGGAGAAGGGTGGCGGAGGTCGTTGTGTTGGTGGGGCTTTCCGGCGAGGAGCATGGAGGTTCGAACGATGACGGCGTCTGGTTTGGCGGAGAGTGGCAGTTTGTCAAAGGGGCGGAAGATGGAGAGAATGTATGTTGAAGAAGAGAGCGGTTGGATTGTGGCAAATCGACGATCAAAGGAGGATGGAGAAGAAGGGTTTGTGGTGGTTATGGACACTGCCACAGACATGGCGTGCATGAGATTGGTGAACTTGAACGTTGTGTTGCACTTTTGGCCCTTCTAGAAAATCAGCTCCACTTCCTTCACATCTGATATCACCAGCCAGTCTATATGCCCATATGGTGATGCCACTATTTCTAAATTCTAATTTTATAAGACTTTGTTAAATGATTATTGGGCTTATTATCAATGGTATATATGGTCGTTGGTTGGGGTATGATGATTGTGTAGTGTGTGAAGATGAGGAAAATGTATTGACAATGAAAGCATGGAGGATGACTGGAACCTGTCATTGATGGCATCTTTTTAATACAACAATGCTACATAGCATTTTATTTTGTTTTAAATATGATGCTAACATCCAAAACATTCTGGTTGTTTAGCAATTTATTTTGTTTTAAACATGTTGCTAACGTGATAGATAAATAAAGATTGCCTCCCCTGACTAGCAGGATAGGATTATTGTCATCTTTTTTATTTGTCTTATTCTTTAACCATCTGAAAGTGAAGGCATAGCATCCCTTTCTGATCACTTCTGTGGTGCTGAGCTTAGTTTGCTTACCGTTTGTGGCCATATGTGAGAAAGATTACCAATTGATTATTTGGTTAATTGAAAAATGCATTGATGTTGTAATTAAATTTGTGATATTTTATAGAAAATGACCATTCAGGACTAATTAATTCAACTACTTGCCAATTTATTTGATGTTGTTTCTCTGCTATATTCACAGACCATGTATTTAAAGGAGCTATAAGCTTCCCTAATTATTCATAATCTTGCACTTGTAGCTAACATGAACTATATGTACAATATATATATAGGTCTACTATCAGAGACTCAGAAAATGTTATAGCTTTGGAAAGGAATGGTTTTGGAATGTAGCTAAGGAGTCGTATGAGAGGGGATCATCTATATATAAATTGCATGTGGGGGTTCTTTTGCATGTTTCTATGCTTATCAATATACAAAATTTGTGGGGACAAGCCAGGTCTAACATCAGTTCCCTTTTGTGATAGAGCTTGGCACTTTTATACGGTGTAGGAGCCAACTCTACAAATCCAACTAACGACATGGTTCCCCTTTTAATTCAATTCATATAGATTTAGTCTATAACCAAAACATCACTTATATTAGCCAGGAAAATGCTATAAACTCTTTAAAAAATTAAAACTACCAAGCTTTTTCTTTTTTTTGTTATATATATCCTTTCCCACCTTTAGAATTAGTAAACCAGGATGAGTTGCTCACTGATGAAATCTTGTTGAACCTTCTAGGATGATTGTGCCCTGAAGGTGCTATAAGAGGTCTAGCTTGCATGCACGAACATGACAGATTGCACCAGAGCTTAGGACCATTTTCTGTGGTGCTCAAGTATACAATTAGCAAGCTTTTATGTTTGTTCAAGATTTTCCATTTGGCTTATATTTCTCTATCACTCCATCATGGATGTGTTTGCAACATGATGGTAGCACCATTTCAGAAAGAGAAGCTCAATATTTGATTCCAAGAGTGAGGGATCTAGCCTTCTTTGTTGATGTCAGGTAAGTAATTATAGTCTGCCTAGTCCTTTACTCATGAATTAACCTATTGTTAACACATTGATCAACTGGAGATGCTTCATTTGCATATGGCTAACAAAATTTATTATTCTGTTTCTTTCCTTCCTTTCTTTTATATGTTGGTTCTTTTTTGTGAACTTTGAATTTCTTTATGTATGTGTAATATCTTGCACTACTTATTGGCAACCATTGGTGTAATTTGTTTTGGTTATAATTTTTACTATAGTCCATTTTTATGTTTAGATTCCCTAGATATTCTCTTTATGCGAGGTAGGATGACACTATAAGGCTTCTACTTGAAATTGCTGCATTATTTGCTATATAGTTATAATAACATTATGCTTACAAGCTGAAGTATATTATGATATAAGTAGTGTTACATATGATTAATCATTCCAGCAACTCAGAACTTGAAGAGGATCCAAGAACATTCACAGATGGGTGTTTGTGAGTGATTAACATCCTATGTCTACATATGTGTTAGCATAAGCATATTTATGTTTAAGGGAAAGCAAAAACGGGTGGGGAAGGGAAAATTGCCTATGCGGTAACTTAGTTGAACTTTGACACTTGCAGAGCCATCGTGACTTTTGGATTGAATGCACTCAATGGGAGGCACCAGATTAATCATAAATGTTCGGGAAGGAGCTTGGGACCCTCAAAATGCTTATGATTTTATCAAGTACGCTATTTCGAAGGGATACAAGATAGATTTATGGGAACTTGGTCGGATAACGGACAGAGCTATTTGTTCATTTTTGTTTCATGTGACTTATTCTTGCATATGCTGCTGTAGGCAATGAGTTGAGTGGTAAAGGTATTGGTGCCAATGTTCATGTTGCACGGTATGGGAAAGACATAATAAAACAAAAATGCTTTCCTTCCTACAAAACCAAATAAATGCAACTATGTTTGGATATTTGAACATTTTAGAATTATTATCTCTCAGGTATTCTAATATTTCAAACTGTGTTTTCAAATACAACTGTACAAACATGTGGCCTTTTGGAATCAACTATGGACAGGTAGCCAACAATCTTCCTTCTCCATCACATGTGGCTGTTCTAATAAAATCTTTGAATGTAAGTAGAATTAAGCTCTATGATGCTGATTCAAATGTTTTATCTGCCTTCACCAATTCCAATGTGGAATTAATTATAGGACTGGAAAATGAGAACATGTAAAGCATGAGACAATTGCTGATCAAATGTGGGATAATTATCTTAGATAGATTATAACTATCACCTTTTGTATTTTGTTGTAAGATGATGTATTTCTCTTCTTCTTTTTATTTTTTTTTATTTTCTAGCTGGTTGATAAATTGAAGTATAACAAAGACTATGATTATAGATAGTATTAGTTATTTTGTTCAATTATATTTCTTTTTAGTATGACTATAACTTACTCAAAAAATCAAATATGTTCCAAACATATTTGGTTATTACAAATAATTTTTCCAGTTAAAGTTCCCTTAATAGTATTTAATTATATAATAATTGATAATGATAATAAAATTACTTAAACGTGAGCAATTTATTTTATTCTTAATCTTAAAATTTTATAGAGTTATTTTATTTTAATAAATATTTTTAGTAAATGAACAAAATGTACAAATCAAATATATATAAATTTTATTATTTAATAATAAATATAATTATATTATCTCAAATTTGATTTTGAAAATATATTTTAAAAATAGATAAACCAAATATATTTTTATTATTTTTACTTTTTAGAAACAAAATCTATTTTTATAAACTAAACGCATTTTTTAAATTGAGAAAATCTGAAAATGAAAATTCTTTTCAAAAAATAAAAATAGGAAACATTTTTATAGACCAAATGCATTGTAAGATTTTGCTTTGGTATTCTCATATACCTACTCACAAGTCATTATCTTCTGTTATAATTGTATCTTTCATTCCCATTATATTAAATATCTAGTTTTTAGTTGATTTCTGAGCATTTTCGTTCAATTCTGGACAATATAGTATGCCTATGGAATTCCAAAGCTTAAAAGTATGAAATCTAAAACTCCACGAGCACAATGCACTGTCAATTCCTTTTCATTGTTAAAAAATGCATTTTTTGTTGTTATCATGAGTAGCACTCTGGTGACAAGTATGTGCATCTTCATGTGTGTATATTGTAACTTAATACTATACAGTGAATACTTGCCTTATGATAAATTCATATTTTTGGAACAAATTGGCTTAGGCATTAAGACTACTGAATATGATGCGCAAGGCCAAGGTGTAATCCGTTTGTGTGCCTCTGTGGCTGGATGGATTCCCGTGACAAATTTGGATGGATAGCTCTTCATTGGGCAGCATATTATGGAAACTCTATTACACAGAACCATGATAACCCGCGAGCCCCATAAGAGGAAAGAAATATCAACTCCAAAGATTGGGATAAATAAATGTGAGATAATAGGAATTACATATCAAAATTAGTGTAAATTCTGCTTAAAATTTCTTGTAATCCTCAGAAGTTTAAACTTAAAAATTTTAAAGTGCCATTGAGAATACCAGATTAGCTATAATAAGGCCCATTTTCGAAAACAAAAAACCAACTATCTCTTTCCACAATGGCTATAATATGGGCCAGGTGCAAAAGCCCAATTTCAACATTTAGTTGGTTATCCATTGAAGTTAACAAAATTATCCAAAAAGCAGTGTATTAATGAAGCACTGGGTTTGTTGGTCAAGAAATACAATGAGTGTGTTTAAGTTTTATAGGATGATGGGGGTGGTTGGTATTAATGCAGGTAGATAATACAAAAATGTGCATAAAAATTACATATGTGTAATTATTTGTCAACTATTAAATACTTGGGTTTGTAAAGGGCCTATTTGGGTTTGTAAAAGACATACAATTGGAAAAAAAAATTAAAAGTTTTTTAAACTTTTAGTTGAAATCTAAAACTTTTGAAATAAATTATTAACTTTGACATGTTTAGGGTATGATTTTGATTTGATTTGATTAAAATTTAAACTTCGAAAAAAATAACACATGAAAAGAATTCCCAAACAAAAGTGACAAAATTAACCCATTCACTAAAAAGTGGTCAGTCCAAAATTTAAAGCGTTGATAAAAGAGATATTTAAGCTCAATAGAGAAAAAGTAGAATTAGGATCAATCTGAGACTCAAAAATAAATAAAGTAACACAACAAAGTTGCAATTCATAAATAGAAACTAGTTATTAATTTGACACTACATGCTCTAGATTTAAAGAATTTATTATAAACAATGGTAGAGAGCAATGAAATTAATAGAAATTAATTAAAATTATAAGATAACTTAAAATTAAAATGAAAGTATACACTAATAAGATATCTTCAAAATATAAGACAAGCTATGATGAAGCCTTACTTTCCTTCCTACGAAACCTTTGCAACTCATCTTAGTTGTCTTTAAATTGCATGGAGAGTAAACTCTTATATCATGCAAATAGTTCTTCTTGTATCCGTCTCTATGAGCAACTGTGCACCTAATTACAATTAGGAGTAGAGGTTTCGCCCAGTGTGTCAGTAATTTGATGGACTATGTCTATTTACATGTTTATAAATGTAATAAAATTCATTTTATGTTTTCATTTTATGCAGGTTAGTGTGATTATTAAGTGTTTCATTTGTCTTATGCATATAAATGGAATGAGCCAACTAAAAACAAATGTAAATGAACTAGTAGAATATTAGTCTAACCTGTATAAGGCCAACCTATAGACCTAAATAGGGTAGTGTAGCCCATTTGAGTCCAGCTTGTTTAGGCCCAATCCATTTAAATCTGCTAGTTAAATGAGTCACCCCTAAACTTGGAGCAAATATTAATGAGTTAACATAATGTTTGCTCCGGCCGTTTAAGGCAATTAGAGTTAAATATAATAATGTTGGTTAGACTAATTTTCAAGATAGAACCAAATTAAACTAATTATTATTGTTAAACCCAATTACCCAAATATCCAACCAAATCACTTGATCAACTATTTTTTTTATTGCTAATATTTCTAAGTCTTGCACTTAAGTTTCTAGTAATATAGTCACCTCTTTTTTTTTAGCTTCTTTGTTAATACTTGTTTAAGAAATTTATCTATGTATGCTATTATTAAATATCTCATAATCAATCTTTACATTATTGTTAGTTGTTATAGACATATTTTTTTCAAAGAATACAGTTCATTATTTTTTTGACTTCAATACAAAAACCTAAACCAAACCAATCTGATCTTAATTAGATTGATTTTAGTTCGGATTTGTTGAAAAAGATTTAAAATTCAAACTAAACCAATCCAATTGAATTTGATCGGTTTGAATTTATTTTTCATTTAAACCCGTTTCAAATCAATCCATTTACAACCCTATTGCCTGTACACTTAACCTGTCTAGGTTGGCCGATTAGGCTTAGTTTATTTAGGCATAATATTTAAATGGTTCAGACTAACTAGTTTGGACGATGACGAGCAACAGGAACATCAAAATCCAAATTCAAAGTGTAGTGTCAAAGTTGAACATATTGCATAATCAAAATTAGGTTCAGGAGTTGTCCCCTTTTTTTAATCTTTATGAAAAGAATGCAAAAATAATTAGCGAAATCTCTCTCTCTCTCTCTCTCTCTCTCTCTCTCTCTCTCTATATATATATATATATATGTGTGTGTGTGTATGTATGTATATATGTATGAAATGAGGTGATGAAAATTAATACCTGTCATAACGATAGTGTTATTAAAGTATTAAAATAATACCAGTGATGAATATAATAAGAATTAAGATAATAATTAGTAAGCAATATAACAATTGTACTAGGTTAAGATAATGTTACGATAATACTTATAGGAATTATTTCCTGTATCGATTGTAAAAAAATACCATAATAGTATTAATGCATAGCAAATAGCTAATACTTTCAAGCAAGAAGCAAGAAGATGAAGACCTAAATAATAATACAAGACTTCGATAATATTAATTATACTAATAAGTATAATATCAGGGATAAGATAAATGTCATATATATATATATATATATATATATATATAGAGAGAGAGAGAGAGAGAGAGAGATTTCGCTAATTATTTTTGCATTCTTTTCATAAAGATTAAAAAAAGGGGACAACTCCTAAACCTAATTTTGATTATGCAACATATTCAACTTTGACACTACACTTTGAATTTGGATTTTGATGTTCCTGTTGCTCGTCATCATCCAAACTAGTTAGTCTGAACCATTTAAATATTATGCCTAAATAAACTAAGCCTAATCGGCCGACCTAGATAGGTTAAGTATACAGACAATAGGGTTGTAAACGGATTGGTTTGGAATGGGTTTAAATGAAAAATAAATTCAAACCGATCAAATTCAATTGGATTGGTTTGGTTTGAATTTTAAATTTTTTTCAACAAATTCGAACTAAAATCAATCTGATTAAAATCAGGTTGGTTTAGTTTAGGTTTTTGTATTGAAGTCAAAAAAATAATGAATTGTATTCTTTTAAAAAAATATGTCTATAGCAACTAACAATAATGTAAAGATTGATTATGAGATATTTAATAATAGCATACATAGATAAATTTCTTAAACAAGTATTAACAAAGAAGATAAAGGAAAAGGTGACTATATTACTAGAAACTTAAGTGCAAGACTTAGAAATATTAGAAATAAAAAAAAATAGTTGATTGAGTGATTAGGTTGGATATTTGGGTAATTGGGTTTAACAATAATAATTAGTTTAATTTGGTTCTATCTTGAAAATGAGTCTAACCAACATTATTATATTTAACTCTAATCGCCTTAAACGGCCGGAGCAAACATTATGTTAACTCATTAATATTTGCTCCAGGTTTGGGGTGACTCATTTAACTAACAAGTTTAAATGGGTTGGGCCTAAACAGACTGGACTCAAATGGGCTACACTAGCCTATTTAGGTCTATAGGTTGGCCTTATACAAGTTAGACTAATATTCTGCTAGTTCATTTACATTTGTTTTTAGTTGGCCCATTCCATTTATATGCATCAGACAAATGAAACACTTAATAATCACACTAGCCTGCATAAAATGAAAACATAAAATGAATTTTAATACATTTATAAACATGTAAATAGACATAGTCCATCAAATTATTGACACACTGAGCGAGACCTCTACTCCTAATCGTAATTAGATGTACAGCTGCTCATAGAGACGGATACAAGAAAAACTATTTGCATGATATAAGAGTTTACTCTCCATGCAATTTAAAGACAACTAAGATGAGTTGCAAAGGTTCCGTAGGAAGGAAAGTAAAGCTTCATCATAGCTTGTCTTATATTTTGAAGATATCTTATTGGTGTATACTTTCATTTTAATTTTAAGTTTAAGTTATCTTATAATTTTAATTAATTTCTATTAATTTCATTGCTCTCTACCATTGTTTATAATAAATTCTTTAAATCTAGAGCATATAGTGTCAAATTAATAACTAGTTTCTATTTATGAATTGTACTTTGTTGTGTTACTTTATTTATTTTTGAGTCTCAGATTGATCCTAATTCTACTTTTTCTCTACTGAGCTTAAATATTTCTTTTATCAATGCTTTAAATTTTGGACTGACCACTTTTTAGTGAATGGGTTAATTTTGTCACTTTTGTTTGGGAATTCTTTTCATGTTTTATTTTGTCAAAAGTTTAAATTTTAATCAAATCAAATCAAAATCATACCCTAAACATGTCAAAGTTAATAATTTATATCAAAAGTTTTAGATTTCAACTAAAAGTTTAAAAAAATTTTAATTTTTTTTTCCAATTGTACGTCTTTTACAAACCCAAATAGGCCCTTTACAAACCCAAGGATTTAATAGTTGACAAATAATTACACATATGTAATTTTTATGCACATTTTGTATTATCTACCTGCATTAATACCAACCCAACCACCTCCATCATCCTATAAAACTTAAACACACTCATTGTATTTCCTAACCAACAAACCTAGTGCTTCATTAATACACCGCTTTTTGGATAATTTTGTTAACTTCAATGGATAACCAACTAAATGTTGCAATTGGGCTTTTGCATCTGGCCCATATTATAGCCAATGTGGAAAGAGATAGTTGGTTTTTTGTTTTAAAAAATGGGCCTTATTATAGCTAATATGGTACTCTTGATGGCACTTTGAAATTTTTAAGTTTAAACTTATGAGGATTACAGGAAATTTTAAGCAGAATTTACACTAATTTTGATATGTAATTCCTATTATCTCACATTTATTTATCCTAATCTTTGGAGTTGATATTTCTTTCCTGTTATGGGACTCGCGGGTTACTATGGTTCTGTGTAATAGAGTTTCCATAATATGCTGTACAATGAAGAGCTATCCATCCAAATTTGTCACGGGAATCCATCCAGCCACAGCTTTGCACACAAATGGATTACACCTTGGCCTTGCGCGTCATATTCAGTAGTCTTAATGCCTAAGCCAATTCGTTCCAAAAATATGAATTTATCATAAGGCAAGTATTCACTGTATAGTATTAAGTTACAATATACACACATGAAGATGCACATACTTGTCACTAGAGTGCTACTCATGATAACAACAGAAAATGCATTTTTTAACAATGAAAAAGAATTGACAATGCATTGTGCTCGTGGAGTTTTAGATTTCATACTTTTAAGCTTTGGAATTCCATAGGCATACTATATTGTCCAGAATTGAACGAAAATGCTCAGAAATCAACTAAAAACTAGATATTTAATATAATGGGAATGAAAGATACAATTATAACAGAAGATAATGACTTGCGAGTAGGTATATGAGAATAGCAAAACAAAACCTTAGGATACATTTAGTCTGTGAAAATATTTTTTTTTTTCATTTTCTGAAAAGAATTTTCATTTTCAGATTTTCTCAATTTAGAAAATGCGTTTGGTTTATAAAAATAGATTTTGTTTCTAAAAAGTAAAAATAATGAAAATATATTTGGTTTGTCTGTTTTCAAAATATATTTTCAAAATCAAATTTGAGATAATATAATTATATTTATTATATAATAATAAAAGTTATATATATTTGATTTGTACATTTTGTTCATTTACTAAAAATATTTATTAAAATAAAATAACTCTATAAAATTTTAAGATTAAGAATAAAATAAATTGCTCACTTTTAAGTAATTTTATTATCACTATCAATTATTATATAATTAAATACTATAAAGGGAACTTTAAATTATTTGTAATAACAAAATATGTTTGGAACATATTTGATTTTTTGAGGAAGTTATAGTCATACTAAAAAGAAATATAATTGAACAAAATAACTAATATTATCTATAATCATAGTCTTTGTTATACTTCAATTTATCAACCAGCTAGAAAATACAGAAAAAAAGAAGAAGAGAAATACATCATCTTACAACAAAACACAAAAGGTGATAGTTATAAATTATCTAAGATAATTATCCCATATTTGATCGGCAATTGTCTCATGCTTTACATGTTCTCATTTTCCAGTCTTATAATTAATTCCACATTGGAATTGGTGAAGGCAGATAGAACATTTGAATCAGCATCATAGAGCTTAATTCTACTTACATTCAAAGATTTTATTAGAACAGCCACATGTGATGGAGAAGGAAGATTGTTGGCTACCTGTCCATAGTTGATTCCAAAAGGCCACATGTTTGCACAATTGTATTTGAAAACACAGTTTGAAATATCAGAATACCTGAGAGATAATAATTCTAAAATGTTCAAATATCCAAACATAGTTGCATTTATTTGGTTTTGTAGGAAGGAAAGCATTTTTGTTTTATTATGTCTTTCCCATACCGTGCAACATGAACATTGGCACCAATACCTTTACCAGTCAACTCATTGCCTACAGTAGCATATGCAAGAATAAGTCACATGAAACAAAAATGAATATAACAAATAGCTCTGTTCGTTATCCTACCAAGTTCCCATAAATCTATCTTGTATCCCTTCGAAATAGTGTACTTGATAAAATCATAAGCATTTTGAGGGTCCCAAGCTCCTTCTTGAACATTATGATTAATCTGGTGCCTCCCATTGAGTGCATTCAATCCAAAAGTCACGATGGCTCTGCAAGTGTCAAAGTTCAACTAAGTTACCGCATAGGCAATCTTCCCTTCCTCACCCCTTTCTGCTTTCCCTTAAACATAAATATGCTTATGCTAACACATATGTAGACATAGGATGTTAATCACTCACAAACACCCATCTGTGAATGTTCTTGGATCCTCTTCAAGTTCTGAGTTGCTGGAATGATTAATCATATGTAACACTACTTATATCATAATATACTTCAGCTTGTAAGCAGAATGTTATTATAACTATATAGCAAATAATGCAGCAATTTCAAGCAGAAGCCTCACAGCGTCATCCTACCTCGCATAAAGAGAATATCTAGGGAATCTAAACATAAAAATGGACTATAGTAAAAATTATAACCAAAACAGATTACACCAATGGTTGCCAATAAGTAGTGCAAGATATTACACATACACAAAGAAATTCAAAGTTCATAGAAAAGAACCAACATATAAAAGAAAGGAAGGAAAGAAACAGAATAATAAATTTTGTTAGCCATATGCAAATGAAGCATCTCCAGTTGATCAATGTGTTAACAATAGGTTAATTCATGAGTAAAGGGCTAGGCAGACTATAATTACTTACCTGACATCAACAGAGAAGGCTAGATCCCTCACTCTTGGAATCAAATACCGAGCTTCTCTTTCTGAAATGGTGCTACCATCATGTTGCAAACACATCCATGATGGAGTGATAGAGAAATATAAGCCAAATGGAAAATCTTGAACAAACATAAAAACTTGCTAATTGTATACTTGAGCACCACAAAAAATGGTCCTAAGCTCTGGTGCAATCTGTCAGGTTCGTGCATGTAAGCTAGACCTCTCATAGCACCTTCAGGGCACAGTCATCCTAGAAGGTTCAACAAGATTTCATCAGTGAGCAACTCATCCTGGTTTACTAATTTTTAAGGTGGGAAAGGATATATATATATATATATAACAAAAAAAAGAAAAAGCTTGGTAGTTTTAATTTTTTAAAGAGTTTATAGCATTTTCCTGGCTAATATAAGTGATGTTTTGGTTACAGACTAAATCTATATGAATTGAATTAAAAGAGGAACCATGTCGTTAGTTGGATTTGCAGAGTTGGCTCCTACACCGTATAAAAGTGCCAAGCTCTACTCACAAAAGGGAACTGATGTTAGACCTAGCTTGTCCCCACAAATTTTGGATATTGATAAGCATAAAAACACGCAAAAGAACCCCCACATGCAATTTATACATAGATGATCCCCCCTTATACGACTCCTTAGCTACATTCCAAAACCATTCCTTTCCAAAGCTATAACATTTTCTGAGTCTCTGATAGTAGACCTATATACATACTGTACATATAGTTCATGTTAGCTACAAGTGCAAGATTATGAATAATTAGGGAAGCTTATAGCTCCTTTAAATACATGGTCTGTGAATATAGCAGAGAAACAACATCAAATAAACTGGCAAGTAGTTGAATTAATTAGTCCTAAATGGTCATTTTCTATAAAATATCACAAATTTAATTACAACATCAATGCATTTTTCAATTAACCAAATAATCAATTGCTAATGTTTCTCACATATGGCCACAAACGGTAAGCAAACTAAGCTTAGCACCACAGAAGTGATCAGAAAGGGATGTTATGCCTTCACTTTCAGATGGTTAAAGAATAAGACAAATAAAAAGATGACAATAATCCTATCCTGCTACTCGGGGGAGGCAATCTTTATTTATCTATTACGTTAGCAACATGTTTAAAACAAAATAAATTGCTAAACAACCAGAATGTTTTGGATGTTAGCATCATATTTAAAACAAAATAAAATGCTATGTAGCATTGTTGTATTAAAAAGATGCCATCAACGACAGGTTCCAGTCATCCTCCATGCTCTCATTGTCAATACATTTTCCTCATCTTCACACACTACACAATCATCATACCCTAACCAACGACCATATATACCATTGATAATAAGCCCAATAATCATTTAACAAAGTCTTATAAAATTGGAATGCTCTCATTGTCAATACTTTTTCCTCATCTTCACACACTACACAATCATCATACCCCAACCAACGACCATATATGCCATTAATAGTAAGCCCAATAAACATTTAACAAAGTCTTATAAAATTAGAATTTAGAAATACTAGCATCACCATATGGGCATATGGACAGGTTGGTGATATCAGATGTGAAGGAAGTGGAGCTGATTTTCTAGAAGGGCCAAAAGTGCAGCACAACGTTCAAGTTCACCAATCTCATGCACGCCATGTCTGTGGCAGTGTCCATAACCACCACAAACCCTTCTTCTCCATCCTCCTTCGATCATCGATTCGCCACAATCCCACTCCTCTCTTCTTCAACATACACTCTCTCCATCTTCCACCCCTTTGACAAACCGCCACCTCCGCCGAACCAGAAGCCGTCATCGTCTGAACCTCCATGATCCTCGCCGGAAAGCCCCACCAATACGACGACCTCCGCCGGCCTTCTTCAAACCAGGACCTCACGTGTTCAACGATGCCGTCATCCACGTTTCCCTAGTGGGTCCACACTTCGCCGAGTACCTCATCTCAAAGCACCCCTGAATCCAACAAACTCACTTCCTTTTGACCAAAGCCATATTAAGGCATGTTCCATTGCAGCTCACGGACTTGTTGACTTACGTCGTTGAACGCAGAAACGCAGAGTCCATTGCTGCTTTGATAGACGTCGGTGCACAAGCGAATTCCAAGGACTCAAACAGAAAATCACTAGTCCCCTTAGCAATTCGAACCGGGAAAGGATAAGCATCTGCCCCATGAATCATAACCAGATCTCGAGCTTCTTCGGGGCTTCACACGCAGGAGGACTAATCTGCAAAATGGATATGGCATAATGCGGGTTCTATGTCAATCGTTTGATTTTAATGAAGTACATCTAACGGCTAAAAAGGGCGGATCATCACAAGCTCCCAGACATATGCGGGACCAACTTATACGGCACCAGGAAACATACAGTGTCTCAGCTATCTAGAAAGTGAGCCAGATTTTTTTTGTTTTGGTCATCGGGGAGGGCAGATATTGGGCATGCGGCTCTGCCTTGCGAGTTCGAACTCGCGCCCCTTATACACCTACTTCGTAGGCCACTACATTTTGCCAACTTAACCACAACACGAGTGCAAACAAGTGTCTGAGAAAGGTGAGAGTATGTTGAACAGTGATTTCTTTTTCCAAAAATAAAATAAAAAAATTTTAATTTCAAAAATACTAGAAATGAAGAATTATTATAGAAATACGGAAAAATTTTGTGTGAGACAAATCCGCCCACGCAATAATTCTTCATGTCCAGTATTTTTGAAATTAAATTGTTTTTTATTTTAATTCTGAAAGAAAAAAAAAAACCCTTGAATATACGACATGGATTTGGAAGCCACAAGGTAGAGCTGCCAGCGCCACCCTCCCCAATGTTGGCTAGTGAAGCTGTTTGATTTGACAAGTCCCCTATTTCCAATTTTGGTTGTCCTTCCATTGTAGATTTGTTGTGAGGTTCATGGAAGTAAAAGGAATGTCAAATACATGTATTATAAAATCAAGTTATTAAATGCTTTGCTATGATAAAACCATTGCTTCATTCATCTTGGTCCATTGTGGTAGTGTTCAATTATTTTTCGAGTCATGAATGGACATAAACTATTAAGTTTCATGATCTTTGGGCAAATAATTGATCCCAAGCTCATACGAACACTCTTCTTGAAGTGATGGCTCGTTCCTCGTTATGGGACAAATACTGAAGAAAGCACTCGATCCATCTTAGGCTTCTTTGATTGGTAAGGATCAATGAGAGGGGGTATATTATTGTTACGCAGAGAGAGCTTGTCTGGTAGGCCATAACCTGTTTTCCTAGAGTATATAAGTCTTTATTTCCCTAAAAGATTGTTCAGAGAAAGTAACGAAATAAAGGATCATAGACCTAAATATCGATGCAACAAATTACAAGATAATATAGTCGTTGATGAAAGTAAATTGATTTTAGAAACACATTTTGATTTTCAATTCTGCCAAAAGATCCATGTTGATCTTGTTGCATAATCAAACTTAAGTTTTAAATGGCAGATTACATGGAAAGATATACTCTTGCCTACACCACGTGGTGTCACTAGAACTTTGAAGGCTCTTTTCCCTCATGTCACCATGAAACAGATGAATTAAAAAAAAGAAGAGGATCAAACAAGTGAAGAAACTTGCACTAAATCAATGGCAAATGCATGATAATATCGTTTTTATTACTCAACATCTTATAAACATACATGATTAGGAAGGTTAATTCTACATATTCATTCACAAAATTCTACACCAAAATAAAGGCAGACAAAAGAAACACTGGCTAAACTTTTAACAAGCATTATGAAAAAAGAGACTAGTATTTGGCATGGTAGTAGGTTATTTAGCCAGTGCCAGTGACTCCAAGGTCTTGCTTGTTCTCATCTTTACCAGCACCAAACACAGGACCACCTTTGCCAGCAGCGTCAGGGATCTTCTCCTGCAGCTTATCCACCTGAATGCTACCTTGATCCTCCCTTGAACGCAAGTCAGTCCTGGTTCTATTCTCTCCTCCTTCTACTGACTCATATATTGTTGCTGTTTCTGCTTCTTTTGGCTGTGCTCCTTGTGCCCCTGACATCCTTTTTGTAATTTGCAGTGATACCCTTCCTTGGTTTTCCACCTTTTGCTCCTTTCAGCTTATGATTGTAATGTAATTCTTGCTATAGTATCATTGTAGCAACATCTACCTATATATATAGAGGTGGGAAGTCAAACGGTCACAGGTGTGGGGCACTGCAGCCATACCAAGATCAGCCACGTGGAATAATAGCATGTTCAAAACTTACACGTGTGCAAACTTGTGCCACATGGCACTTGTGCGCTAACCTTCTGCCACGTTTTGTAGCTTCATTTTTAGTTCTCAAGACACACAATCCAGTTGGAGTGAAATGTTATAGTTATCTTGTTCTTTCTCTTCTTGTTAGTTGTCACATATTTTTCAGTTCATGGTATATATTTTATCCATATCTAATTGTCTGGTTGTATATGAACTAGGTATTATTTGCTGAACCAAGCAATAGTATTAATATTACTATTACTATATATGATAAACTAAAAGCCTCTTACTATCTTGACTCCTCTCCAGGTAATTCTGATTTTTCAATTTAATCTATTTGATGTAACATATAATATGAAATACTTCAGCAAAAATCAATATTTTACATGAAATTATACACAGCCAAACCAACTATAATGCCTAGTAAAGCACCAGCTATGACTTCAACCTCAGTATGGCCAATAGATTCTTTTAGTGGGAATAGACCATTAGCAACCAACTTTGAGATTTCTTCTGCATCTGCTGAGAAGCCAGATGATAGTAGCTCCCCATCAGTTTGCCTTATTTTGCTTCCTGGTTTAACTAATTGGCGTGCATTATTAGCCTGTTTTGGGTCCAAAGAAGTGGCCTCTTGGGACAAAAGAGACTTTTCAAGACCTTCTACATTTAGAGGTGTTGATAATCCTGGTTTGGAGTTGATCAAACCATCTTTATCTTTGCAGCGTAAAGAGTTGTAGACATGCATGTGAAGCAGTAGTTTGTTCAATGTCCTAGCATGAATTCCTACTTCTCTTCTTACACCCTGAAAATCAAAGAAGCCACAATCTCAATTGTCAGTTAAAAAGGTCACATTGATAAAAAAAACAACCAAGTTCTGAACATAATGACAAAAGGAAAAGAATATGCAAATTAATGTGACCACATTAACAGGTTTACTAGTAAGGTTTCACTTCTAAGTTTTAACAGCAATTAGCTTATAGAAACGTTCTTCCTGCTAGTCCTAAGCAACTAACTACAGCCAATATTTGTCTTAGTGAGGATAATCAGCGGATCAAACAAAAAATTTCAAGAATTTTATAATGCTTCCCAAGGTATAAGTAAATTATAGGGAATTCAACGAACAATACAAGGTGTGACTAGCAGATTGGGATCCTTGCAACATGTTTTTTCAAGTCAAAAAAATGTAATGGATTCTCATGCAATTCAGCATGCATGACTTGCCTAGAAATATGATCCATGCCCTAAGGATAGTTCAGGCTTGATAATAGGACTGTCCATTAAAGGATTTTAAGCAGCAAATAGTAAAAAAAGTCACATCTTGATTGAAATGAATGGTTGCTTAATGAGCAAAACTAGAGAACAGCTGTAGAATGGAAAGGAATTATCTTTATTCAGAGCATAAAACAGTGACAACCAGACCTACTTGCATGCTGCATCTTGGCAACCCTCTTTATTCGGAACCAGGCTGACAACAAATTTTTGTTCATAATTTTATCTCAATAGCACCCCCAAGCAACATCCTTTGCCCACTTTCCTTATAGAACCTCTATTCATTAAATTTCATTTCCTTTCTCTAGGTTAAAAAGTTGGTGAATTGCCAATGTCAAGGCGGGAGAAGCCAATATACAGGCTAACTAATGAATTACCTCATAAAGGCAAGTGCCAATCTGTTCCCAACTAATCTATTTCGAGCCAGGTTGGCCCACTATAAAGGAACAGCTCTCTTAGTGCTAGTTTTCTACATTTGCAAGACTCAAATTTAAGATCTTGCTCAAGGTAATAAGTGTCGAGCTACTTGAACTAACCAAGTGTTAGAAAGCAAGCGTCAATCTAAATCTAAGCACTTGAAAAAAAAAAAGCCAAATTACCAAAATTGTTTACATACCCCCGAAAAGGGGGTACAAGCATTGTCCAACTGAACAAAATATTTAATCATGCTCCTTGCAGTGATTGAACGGTAATTAATTGCCTCCACATAATTGTTAAATCATTAGAGAGATAGATAAAACTTTCCAATTATGCAAGCTGTAATACAGTCAAAACTATTAAATCAAGCTCCTAATCCCATGAATGAACCCCAAGCAGCCTTGAAACGCACTCTGTTTTAGCCTTTGAGACATGTTTAAGAGGAATCAAAACAAAAACAGAAAGACTAAATATCATTAGAACAGGGCATGCTGGACAATGTAGCAGAAGTTAGTCTCAAATCCCCACTGACTACACATGCAGAACCAACTTACCATAACCATATGATGCCTCCCTGCATCATTGGTTTGACAAGTGGAGACAGTCTTTAAAAGAAAGGTGCCCTAATTTTCTTTTTCTCTAAGCATGACTCAAGTCTCAGCCTCCAAAGCAGCAAGTTCCCTTCAACAGCAATCCCCTGCCTGCATGTATGGGATACCATTGTCTTGTTCTGTTGCAAATCCAAATAACAACCTTTCTCATACTACTATTCGAAAGGATAATATTTTCCTAACTCCAGTCTGATTAACCCATATGAACCAGATCTAAAGCCTAGTATATCAAACTACTACTTCTAGCAAATTCTGTTTTGATCAAATTCTATCTTTGCAATCCTAAGTAACCACTCTAAATTTAATAGGTCCATTATTTTAATAACTCGTCCCAAATTTTAAAAACAAGTTTCAATCCCAAAGGCAAACGCATAGATTATCAGTGCTTGAGGCAACTCTTAAATCTACCATTGCACAGATACTGGAAATATAAAATGTTCATGATCAAAGTGTAATGAGTGGCTTATATTTAGCTTTGTGCTTTGACAATGACATGTAACCTAACCTGACAAACTTGCAGTGAAAGTGTGATGCAACAAGGATTTTCAGGGAGCTTATGTGATAGCAGCCTCCCGCAGTGTGGACCTTTATATATCCTAGTAATTTAGTACTTAGTCATCTTATAACATCTTTCAAAATGAATGTAGGGTGTTTTGAAATTAGAGTTTGAGTGTTGACCAGCTGCTCCTTGCAATCTTCATTGGTCAAAGTGAGTTCTCTCTATTTCACCCTTTCACTTAAGCCTACACATTAAATTCTTTGTTGTTTTCTCTTCTCCTGATTTCCCAATCGCATCTAGTTACACAGACCATCACATATTGTTACAAAAATATAACATCTATAAGTGAAAATTAGAATTTAATTTGTCCCTGTTGACCATGGTAAGGATTCCACAAATAGTTTAATCATTAGAGAGAATAGACAATTGCACAGGAACAAAACTTAATATCTTGATGGATCTTAATTTTAATCCTGCCTAACATGTAGTTTGTAAGTTGTAACAGTCCATGGAACCCCATGGTATTTGTCAAATAGACCTCCCAGATTGTGGGTTCATTCTAAGTGCAGTCTAAATCTAACTTGGTTAAAACGTAAAAGGACATAACAAAAGACATTCACCTAAAACAAATACATAGAGTGAAAATAATGATATAAAAGACTAGATGAAAAGCATTATATTTGACAGAAGAGTACCTGAGCATCATACATAATGAGGCCAGCATACACAACCGTGAGACCAAAAATGGGATCTGAGAAGCCTCTGCATTTGGAAATTATACAATTACAAATAACGCAGGAAGGATTAATTAAAACAGGAAAACAATAACTATTGAACTTTCAAGAGGATAGAGAGAGCATTGCCATGAACCAAACACCAAACTCACATAACCAAATTATCTTACCTCTCAAGACCAAGGAATGTTGCACAAGCCATTGTTGCCTATCCACAGGAAAATGCAAACAACTTTGTGAGATTGACTGTGAAACTGCAACCCAGACCCAGTAAAATCAACAATTTATGTGGCATAGGTGAAAATTGGATTAACTGATTAAGGGTTTTGCAAAAACCATACAGAAGAGTGTGATGATGGGAACCCCCCAGCCTGAACAAGAGCCTTGATATCAAACTCTTTGCCATACAAGAACACAGAAGTAAAAGGCTTAAAAAGCTGCCCAATCAACACGGAAGCACCAGCTGCAACCAGAACCTTAGCAGTACAGGATCACAGAAGAGAGGAAAAAACAAAATGCCAATTCAGCATATGAAACATCAAAACAAGAAGTGGGTTTGTTTAAAAGGTAGCAAACAAAATCAAAACTTGAGAGAAACCCAGAATTTGTAGGCACATGTAAACCATAAATCTAGAAATGGGGTACCTTGTTATGAGCAATTTGAGTTATGTCATAGACGGAACCAGCACCAAAGGAAGAGATTCTGAAGGTGGAGGCTTTGGACTTTGGGAAGTGTTGTTGTTGGTGGAGAAGTGGGTTCCTTTTTCTTAGTGGTTGGGTGAAGACAGAAGGAATCTGAGAGGGAGGAATGGCACAGAAACTGGAGTGCTGCAACGTTATCATGGTACCTATCTTGTTCTGCACCACTCCCAGTGAACCATTAAACATGACCTACTGAGATGACGCAGAAACAGTGTCTGAGGCAAAACCAGATTATTGTTTTTTTTTTTTTTTAATTTGACACATTTGACAAGTCAACTTACACCAACATAAATTACATACAGTTCATTCGCCATTCGGTAACATTGAAGAAATTTTTGACAGAAAGTTTATATGTTCTAAGTAGGTTAGAAAGAAAAACGGTAATACAGACTCGTGATTACGATGAATCTCACATATATTAATGGTTTTATAATATTTATATATTTATAATTTTAAATTGTGTAATGCTTGTTAGCATCAAAAAAAATTTGTGCGTGTTGACGAAGCATTTGATTGGTTGAAGTTGCAACAGTATTTAATTTAATATCTTTATCCCATCATATTTTTCGCTCCATTCCAACTTTATACTTTTATCCTTCATTCACTTACACTATTCGTACCTTTTCATTTCGTAACATATAGCATCACTGTTTTAAATTATATTTTGAATGATTGAGATATTATCATTTTTAGGATTTACTGTAAATCTAAGTATATACTAAATTTACTCAATTAGAAAAAGAATTCTCTCATATGAAGAATGGACATGACTCTATCATGTGCACATCCTAATCATTGATTTAAGTTATCTAAAAGAGTGAAAAGTTAAAAACATGAAAAATAAATGGTGGAGATATGCATGTAATAAGGTTATGTTTATTTCTCCCATGAGAGGATCCTCTTTGTACCAAAAAAATTGAAAATTTATATATTAAAATTATATCTATAAAATTTTAAATTAATTTAAAATATAATACACCTTTTTATGTATATCAAGATGAATGTAATAAATATTTTTTAAATTTATAAAAATAAAAATTATTTGATAATATTCTTATTGATGTTCAATTGTATTAAAGTTTTGCACAAATTATTAACATGATACATAGTTATAATTTAATAATTAGATCGATAAGAATCATTCATATAAAAAAGTTATTAAATATATAAGTGTGTCAAGTCTTACACTAATATCAATCAATCTCTTCTAATATATGGAATGGGTCGACTTATTCCGATATAATTAGTATAAGTTAAATATAATTCGTACACTATTTAGTGACTTTTTATAAAAGAAATTTTTAACAAAATCTATCATTTGATTGAAAAGTTCATATATTATATATGAGAGAGAATCAACTTACATCAGTATAAGTTAAACTCGTATCTTATATTATTGGATAACTCTTTTATTGAAGAAATTTTTTACAAAAGGAACCATTGAATCGAAAATTTTTAAGTTATAGATTATGTCTATAAAATTTTACACTAATTAGAAATTATTTAATGCACTTTTTTATATACATTTAAATCAACATAATAAAAACTTTTTAAATGTATGTAAACAAGAATTATTTGATCACATTTTCATTGACGTCCAATATTTTTAAAATTTGGCACACATAATCCATATGATATATAATTATAATTCAACAATTAGATTGATAAATATATCAAGTCTTATACTAGTGTCAACGAATCTCTCCTTATTATATATTATATCTACAAAATTTCATACTAATATGAAATCATGTAATGCACATCTTATATACATCAAATTCATAATCAATACTTCTTAAATATATATAATTATAAATTATTTGATGATATTCCTATTAAAAAAAAAAACTACTTGATGACATTCTTATTGACATCGAATGTTTTAAAAATTCGACACAAATTATCAATATAATAGATAATTATAATTTAAAGGCATTCTTATATCCTAACTTGAAGAGTATGTATAACTTTGACCCTAACTTGAGTTTATATAACTTGATTCTAACTTAAAATATATATGCTCTTAAAGTTAGGAAGTAAGTCGGACTTCAATAAGATCATGTAACTCTTATCTAACTTTGCAATTATAGTTATAAAACTCAACCCAGTGATTGACTCGGCCAAAGCACCAGATCACTAGATCCCACTAATTAAATTGAATATAATTAAATAAATATATAAAAATACATTAAAATTTAACAAATACAATGAAATGACAAGTAATTAGCAACTAATCAAATTATAAAGTAATCAAATTAATTAATTATATGCTATAAACTAATTAAATAATTTAACAATAGCTTCAAGCATTCATAGCAACTAGTATTGTGGGGACAAGTGAAAGTAAGTTTATATTTCATAGCATAAATATATTGCTTCCCTCTATTTTTTAGTCCCATATTGAAAATGTAAATAAATGAAAGTCAAGACTTAAGCTATAAATACTTTCGACTGTTTTTTAGTTCCACATTAAAAATGGAAGTAAATGGAAGTCAAGACTTATACTACAAAATGAAACGGTCTCAGATCTCTCATTTTTATTGGAAGTAAAGGCCTAATTACTTCCATCATAATTTGGAAATGTCAACAGTTTTACTTTAAGAAGTTAAGTTTTATAAGGATTCTCAAATCTCTTAAAGAGTATATAAGCTATTGCAAGGCTTGTTAAGCTTAGGGTGCGTTTGGCATGCCATATTAGGCATAATAGGATAAGATAATACAATACGTTATGACTTTGTTCGTTGTTTGGGGTAATCAACGTATTGTATAAACTTCTCCATCAAACCTCCCTTATACGTCAAAATGATGGATAACTTAATCCAGCGTAGAGAGGTCGTATTAGGCCTGATTAGCGGTTGACGTATAAGGGTTCTTTTACTTTTTTATTTTTTAATATATTTTATTAAAAGAAAAATAATTATTAAATAAATAATAAAAATAAAACCATATAAATAAAAAATAATATTATTTAATAAATTTTTTTAATAATAAATAAATATTTTTAAAAATAATAATTATAAAATAATTATTCAAACTAATATAAAAATATAAGAGTAAAAATTTATTAATAAAATATATAAATAATATTTAATATAAATTTAATTATATATAATAAAAAATACAACTAAATATAAAAATATGATATTAGGCTTACTTAAATTTTGATATATGAAAACTCCCTCTTTATTTCTCTCTCTTTCTTTCTCTCTCTCTCACTCGCTCACTTATATTTTTTATATTATGAAAAAATATTAAAAATAAATAAATAATTTTTAATATAAAATTATATTTATATATAATAAAAAATAGCTAAAATAATTATAATAAATATTTAAACAATTATATTAATTTTTAAATTTTAAATTTAATATTCAAAAATAATATTTATTATAATATCTTTTCTAGTTATATTGTATATAATACAAAATCTTATATAATGACATATCAAATACTGCATAGTATTAAATTTTTATCAGGTTTCACATAATCAAGCTTTATACTATCAACCGTTATCTTATCAGATCTTATACTATCAGGCATGCCAAACAGGCACTTAGTTTCAAAGAGAAACTTTGTGCAGAAGTTGAACTTAGATTGAATTAGGTGGTTATAAGACAAAATTTTGGCTTGAAAAGCTTCACTCAGATGTTTGGCAGGGTGTTACCACTTTTCTTGGTTTCTTGCTATGAATCCTTCCGATCATGTTGGATTTATAGATTTCGTAAGATGTAAATTTTGAAAGATGTTACCGTTACAGGTTTCAGAAGACTTCCAATGGATACTTCTGGTTGTACTATAGTTATTTACTTATTACCTTGTCTTTTTTCCACCGGATGGCAAGCTTCAGAAAAGGAAACGTCTACAATGGCTGTATACAGCAAACAGCTGTTGTGCGACTATGTCAATGTACTTCCAAATGCTTTATTAATTTCTTTTCAAAATTTTGTGTAACATTTCATATAGTCGTTGAGCTTACACAGTCATTTTTATGAGGTTGACTCTTTTAGATTGGTCTCTTCTAAAGGTATCCTTCTGAAGGTAACTATTGAGGTACATGATTTTGGAGTGCATCCTTCTGAAGTATTTTCCTTTAGAACCAAATTTCTTCAAAATTTGATACTTTTGAGGCTCTCCATCATTTTGACGAAATTGAATACACTTAATCACTTGGTTCTTGATTCAAAAAACTCGTGATGGTCATTAGAAGGTTGCCTTGAGCCGAATCTTGAAATTTTATGTAGTGAGTCAGCATCAAAAACTTTAATGTTTTAGAGTACAGGCTAGCAGATACCTTGCCGACATTTGTGAGCAGTTCAAAACCTATGATCTTATCAACACTTTAACAAATCATTAGTATAATGCTTAAGGTTTTAAGATTTAGTTAGTTAATCATCAAAACCTTATTCTAAGTCCTTCAAAAAGTTTGTTTAGAAGGTGCTAAAGGGCTTTGGAACTAACAAATAGGACGTTTGGATCTTAGAGAACGATCTAGGCATTTGAGTATCCCATTTGAATATCGAGCTGGAGACAATGTTGTGGATAGTATTCCTAGGAATTAGGCCATTAACATAGGCTCGATTCTTTCCAGAAATATCTTCCCCATCGATTGCCCGTAATGTTGGAATTATGATTCCCTCCCCATGCATGATTACATGATTAAGAAGAGAATTGTTGAGAAACATGGCAAAGCAGTGAAAGAGAGAATTGAGAGGTAAATCAGAAATTATGTATTGATGCAAATAAAAGCTTCACTTACAATTTTGAGCACAAACTTACTTATATACTAGAGGTAATATAACTAACTATCTAACTTCCTAACCAATGTGTAACAAATTCTAATACTTCCTACCCAATATGTAACATACTCTAATTATCTCTAACACCCCCTGCAAATTGGAGGATGTGTACTTTAGCATCTTCAGCTTGGGACGAAAATGCATTACAACTGAGAAATGAAAAAAATACAATAAGGTAAATCACAGCATCTCCAGCTTGAGACCAACAATACAATATAGTTAATATAACAAATCAACAAAATGAATGAAAATTATGTAAGCAACGACAGTGGTGCTTAGTGCCAAGAAGTCTTTGACCTGCACTTGGGCCCCTTCGATCTTCCATCGATGTCTCCATAGCGCTCATTGCGAAAAAGGTTAAAGTCATAGGGCTATTAAGAAATCCCGATTTAGGGAATATCAATCTTCAATGCCAAATCAAATCAAATGCTTAACCACCCAAGGTAAAAGTTGAAATCTCAAAGATAAAAAAAAAACTAAACCAGAATCAATTTGCATCATAAACTTGCTCAAATCCATGCTTAAAGACAAAAGAAAAGTGGGCAGCACCATGAATGCATCCAAAATCAGAGCCAGTGGATGTCCATACAAAGGAAACAATATCTCCAATAATTGAGGCAAACCATCAAACACCTTGTATGCATCTTTGACAAGAATATCAACACAGAACATAAAACCATCGGCAAACAACCATTCAATATCACATTCGCAAAACTACCAGTCCCAACGACTAAAAGTAATAAACCTCAAGTCTAGCATCAATCTATCACGAAACACCAACCCAATAAACATAGTTACGCAGCAAAAATCTTGAACCGCAAAAAAAAAAAGGAGACTAACATGTTCTGCAATGGAAACTGCAACCAGCAACAAGAATCAACAGTAGCAAGAGTGACAGATCTGATGACTGAACCTTAAAGTCATGACACTTTCAATCCTTCTTTTTTTTTTAAAAGATCACACAAGAACCATAGAACACCAAGCCATCCAACAAATCCTTGAATCACAACCATTGCAGAGATCTGATGAAGCACTGCCACAGGACAAAGCCTCACCCCCATGCAAATCACTGGGCAAGGTCGGGGTAGCAACGCCGGAAACGCGAACAGAACCATGTGCTAACCAAAAGAAGGAGGCGAGCCAGATTCGAACGAAGACGAAGATGAACCAGATCTAATGAACCATATCCAGATTCAACAAAGAACTAGCAAGAAATCAAACGGATCTGAGGGAATCCAACATAAACCATCATGTTTTGAGCCAAAACAGAAACAAAGTCACAGATCTTGAGTTTTTTTTTTTTTTTAACAATAATAAGAATGACGGTAAGGTAACTAGATAAAAGAATCAGGAACAGATCAAAGGTGAAGGTAGGTATTTGAAGATGAACGTAGATCTGACAGTGAAATCATTGAATCTTGCAAGAAAAAGGAAAGGAACGTGTTTCTACCAAGGAAAAAACAAAAGAAAAATTGCAAGAAAATGAAATGATGAAAGGCTCAGCAAAGAAGAAAAATAGTTTGAAAAGTGATGCACAATAAGGACAAAAGCATTGGGTGACGTGAATGAAAAATTAAAAAAAGAGAAAGCTGAAAATGTATGAGAAGCAATAATGAAAGAAAGTAGCAGAAAAGAATGAAAGAAAATTTGCAGCAGAGAAGAAGCTTAGGGTGGATGCCATGGCTCTGATAGCATGTTGAGAAACATGGCAGAGCAGAGAAAAGAGAGAATTGAGAGGTAAATCAGAAATTATGTATTGATGCAAATAAAAGCTTCACTTACAATTTTGAGTACAAACTTACTTATATACTAGAGGTAATATAACTAATTATCTAACTTCCTAAACAATGTGTAACAAATTCTAATACCTCCCACCCAGTATGTAACATACTCTAATTATCTTTAACAAGAATCTCTCACAATCCTTGATGGCTATTCTCATCATCCTATCCTTTTGGTGCAACAATTGACTTGAGTGTTGGAGTGGCTTGCAGGTACACTAACCCCTCATTACTATTGCTGCTACACATGCGGAACTTAAGAGATCGTACCTTTTACCCATTTTTCAAGTACACTCCTTTTCCAAATCTTTGGATAGAACAACACCTATATAGGAAAATATACCTTTTAAAGAGAGTATTATTTCATGACATTTTTTATATTTTCATTTTTTTATTGTTTACCCAATTTATCATATTATAGAAATATTATAATATTGTTAACAGGACCTTCTACTCATGCATTATCATGACTTAGATTCGATTTTTAAGCTTTCATTTTAGTCGATAATTTGTAAATACCTTTATAAGTACTTGTTAAGATTGGAGACATATCCTAACCTTGAACTAGGATATGTCTTTTTCTCCAACTTAAAATTTTAGTTAATAAAAAAGATATTATAATACTTTTTATACATGTAAAATTACCATTAAAAAATGATTTATGTCATAAATCATGTTTACTTCGTCGAATTATCACATGGATCATCCTCAAATGAGTTGAAGTTAGAATTTTTTCTTTGTCTGACTAGTGTATATGAAGCTAGTAGTAGTAGTAGCAAGTAATTTGTAGTTTTAACAAGCAAAATATATAAGGCATAGTTTTAGTTTTAGATACTTGAAATGTCATTTGATTAATGAGAACTTGGGAATCCATGAAATGAAAGAGCAGGCTATATTATGGATGGAGAATACAAGCCTGTAAAACCGCCTTCATTTGCCAGTTAAAAAAAAAAGGAAATAAAAAAATATAGTGCTTTTTTTAGTGTGTTTCATTAATCATGTATATAAATTGTTACAGCATAAATATAATGTCTCCAAAAAAAAAGCATAAATATAATATTTAGTATTTATTATCCTATTTAAAATTTAAATTAATATGAATATATCATATAAGTAAATTATTATCAAGCTAATAATCTCTTAAGTAAGAAATTTACATGATTTCTATATCTTGTATATAGATTATTGGTTAATAAATATAATATATTTATTATTTATTATCATATTTGAAAGGATTTTAACAAATAAAAGAATATTATAAAATGAAATTAATTAATATCATGCTAATAGAAAAAATAATTAATCTTTTAATTAATATAGATGTCTAATTTTTCTTTTTATGTGAGATGTATAAAGTTTATATCATACATTTTTGAGAGAGAAAATAGAAAATTTTAAAAGTTAATTACTTATTTCCTTAACTAAAAAGTTACATAAAAATTTTAGTTATACGTATATTAAGAGGGAAAATAATTTTGATGTATTATTAATATAAAAATATTTTATACTATTATCTATTCGCATATTTCTATTTATAAAATTATTTGTAAAATTTTTAAAATAATAAATAATTAAGTCAAATATTTTTTTTAATTAACAATACATAATTAGATATTTATATAGAACTTTTCTACACCGAGGATGTCTCAAAATTTTTCTATACATGATTATTTTTTGAGTTAATTGGAATTTATTTCCTGTATTATAAGTTATGTATATTTTATTGTCTATATTTTAAAAATTATCTGTATTTTCACATTATATACTTTAGCCTCAAATAAGTAGATTATACTTGTCCAAATTTTTGAATCATGTGTGAATTAACCATCAAATCTTTCTAAAATATGTAACCTGACACATTATATTTTTATTTATAATTGATAAAAAAAATCAACAGAAGAGATCAAAATATATTTTGTGAAAATATAGGTAATCAAAATACTCATTTTTAAAATATAAGAGTAAAATATATATTACCTATAATATAAGAGAAAAACTACAATCAACCTTTATTTTTTTTCTACCCTCATTTAGTCAAAGGGGGGTTTTTTTTCTTCAGAAAAAAGGAAAATAAAATTTATTTTGGTGATGGAACTTTAGCCACCCGTGGAAAAAGGAAGAGACCGACCAAAAGGAAGAAGCGGAACAACGAAAAAACAAACCATGGTGTGTTGTCTGCCCCCGAGATTGTTGGTGAAGTAGTGCAGGCATCGCGTTGATAACTAAGCCAATCTTACTCTCTTCATTGGGAATCGATAACCGAAGATTCGTTGATTCACTACACATAATACTCTTTTAAGTACTTAGCAGATTTTCTCTCTTTCTCTCTGAGTTCTCAACCAAACGCGAGATATGGGGTTCCAGAAGATAACGGTTGACAACCCCATCGTTGAAATGGACGGTATTGTCTATCACTCGTCCCTCTCTTCTTTGTCTGTATTGTTTTGATAATTTCTAACACAGATAGAGAGAGAGAGAGAGAAAGAGAGAGAGTTTCAGTGCTTAGTTCTGTGATCAGATATGAAAAACATGTGTGCTTTAATCATGATGCTGAACCTGGTTTAAATAGGGTCTCAATCACAATTACCCTTTTTGAAAGTTTGATTCTGCTTTAAGCATTATAGGGGAGCTGTGCAAAAATGGGGTCTCATCCTTTCTTATGTTTGATGTTAAATTTTATTTATTTAATTACAATTATTGTTATTATTTTGTGTCTGTGCGTGTATGTAATGAGATTTAATCATCATTGAGAATTATGTTCACATGGGATCTCATCCTCAAATGGATTACAATAACTACCTTGTCCCACTAGGCGGGTCAGCTACATAGTTCTGATGAAGCAATAGTGTACTGCCATAAATCATGTTTACTTCATCGAATTTTTATGACATGGATCATTCTCAAATGGGTTGAGTTTTTTTTTTTTTTTTTGGTCTGGCTAGTTAACAAGAAGCTAGTAGTAGTAGCAAGTAATTCATAATTTTAACAAGTAAAATATGTAAGCCATAGTTTTAGGTAATTGAAATGTCATGAGCTTAATCAGAACTTGGGAATCCATGAAAGAGCTGCCCATATTATAGATGTAGAATTCAGGCCCAGTAAAACTACTTTCATTTCCCAGTACATAGAGCAAATAGTTTTCCGAATAGTGTTTGCTCACTCACTTGCACACACCTTCATATCTGCATAGTTTTCACCATTTGATTACTGCTCTTATTGTTGTTTGTAATTAAAAAAAAAAGTGTCACTCAAGTTTATATATTTGGGATGTAGTTTTTTTAGACAAGCTTGCCTTTAACACATTACAGTAGATATTATTAAGCTTGTCATCTGAATCATTTGTTGCTTACTGTACGTGAGTTGAATTACTTATTTCTTTGACTTAAGACACTCGTTACTACTAGGTAGTAGCAAACAACATTGACTGCCATTTTCTACTGATTCCACTTTCTTTCTCTGAATAATATTTTCTTGTCTGCACATGTAGGAGATGAAATGACTCGAGTAATTTGGAAAATGATAAAAGATAAGGTAGTTATGTCTTGTGTCATCTTCATGAAGCAGGTCTGCATTTTTTCTCCTTGACATTATGGGCATTTATCTCTTTTGTGTTTTATTTTTGTAGCTTATTTTCCCTTATTTGGAGCTGGATATTAAGTATTTTGACCTCGGCCTTCCTCATCGGGATGCCACGAATGATAGGGTTACCGTTGAAAGTGCTGAAGCTACACTCAAGTATGTGCACTAATTTTGCCTTGAAGGCTTCTTTGCATATCTTCACTTTTGAGATTACTTATCATTCTGTTATTGCTGTCAGTGTCACTGTTTATGCCTTCTCTTCAATTTTTATTTGTTTTTTCTTGATTGTTGTTAAGATCAACATTTCAACAACTGCAATGCTTTTAAAAGGAAAATCTGACCCATATCTGTATATGCTCAAGACTGTACATACAACGTTTAGAATACTGAATTTCAAAAAGAAGTAAGGTTAGAACTTAGAAGGAATGAAGGAATGCACAACAATAGATAGATGGGTTTATATAGTCTGGAAAGAGAATTATGGGTTCTGAATGTGTATGGTTTTGTTTTAAATATTATAAACTTAAATAAACTGAACTTATTTATGTTTTGAATGTTCTTCTTTTTCAAATCCCATGGAAAATAGAGAAGCTTTCCTTGTTTCTGTGTTAAACAAACTTCTCTTACCAGCTGAGGCCTCCTAATATCACTCTGGGATTTCTTTCTCTTTTTTGCAGGTATAATGTAGCAATCAAATGTGCAACCATAACTCCAGGTATTCATTATTGTTCTTATTGGAATTATGCATTATCTTTCCAATGTCATATTAACTTTTGGGCTTGTCTCCTATGTTGAGCATGCATTATAACTAAAAATCACATGCAAAGGTTTCCTTTTTCATAGATGAAGCTCGTGTCAAGGAGTTCAACTTAAAACAAATGTGGAAGAGCCCAAATGGGACAATCCGGAACATTTTAAATGGTAATTAAACTTTCCAATGGTTTTCGAAATTTGCTATGTGTTGTGAATATCCTAGCTGACATCCAGGGGGGTATTCGATCTCTTTGTCCCACAGGTACAGTTTTTAGAGAGCCAATCATCTGCAAAAACATTCCACGTCTTGTTTCAGGTTCATAAAACTAAAACTTGTGATAATTGAATTTTACTTTGCGATATCAAGTGTTAATTACTATCTGGCTATTGTTTAGGCTGGACAAAGCCAATATGCATTGGAAGGCATGCTTTTGGAGACCAATATCGGGCAACTGATACAGTTATAAAAGGCCCAGGAAAGCTGAAACTGGTGTTTGGTAAATTCACTATACAGTCAACTGTTTCTCATGACTCAAGTAGTCTGCATGTACAATCTTGATGAAGTTGCAAAATTGCTTGACAGGAGCTTAACATTTGATTAGTGTAAATTCCTAATAGATCAAGGTGCTAGAGGTCTATAATTAAAGTATCTTATGAAGTCAAGTTGTGCGTTTTACAGTACCCAATGGACATGAAGAAATTAAAGATCTAGAGGTCTATAACTTCACTGGTGCTGGAGGCATAGCTTTGTCAATGTATAATACTGATGAGGTTTGCATTTGGGTGATTCTTCTTTTTATCATTCTTCTCGGAAGGAATTTATAACTTGTTGGCTATATTACTATTATGATGTATTTGATTTGGAAACAGTCCATTCGAGCTTTTGCTGAGGCATCGATGAACATTGCTTACCAGAAAAGATGGCCTCTCTATCTTAGCACTAAAAATACCATTCTAAAGAAATATGATGGAAGGTATGGAAACATATTTGTGGTTCATCTACCTTGATATTTTTATTTCTCTATATGTCTAATTGAGATCTATTGCAATTGTAGTTAATCAAACTCTCAAGCACATTTTTACTCTTTGCTTTTGTGAAGATTCAAAGACATTTTTCAGGAAGTTTTTGACACTCAATGGAGTCACAAGTTCAAAGCTGCTGGGATATGGTTAGATGAATTGGTTCTCATGCTAATAAAAACTGTTTACATTAGTATATTGCTAATTCATATGAGTTGTTTCTTAGGTATGAACACCGTCTCATAGATGATATGGTTGCCTATGCTCTTAAAAGTGATGGAGGGTATGTATGGGCCTGCAAGAATTATGATGGTGATGTGCAGAGTGATTTCCTAGCTCAAGGTTGATATCAATATGCTCTTGTGACCTTCGCATAGTTTTAATTCATGAAAGCTTTGTTGCTTCTGCTAAGAAAGTGGTTGGACAAAGGCTTTCGAAAATTCTTCACCAGCCCTGCTTATGCTTGATATGATCTGAACAAAATTTTCCATTGAACAGGATTCGGTTCTCTTGGCTTGATGACATCAGTGCTGGTATTGCTTTTCTAATCCTTTTCATGTTTCTCTTTTCTTTTGATGTTTATGTTCAAGAAGCTAAATTTGGTAACAGGTTTGCCCTGATGGGAAAACCATTGAAGCAGAGGCAGCCCATGGCACTGTTACCCGTCATTACCGGGTTCATCAGAAGGGAGGTGAAACCAGCACAAACAGTATAGCATCAATTTTTGCCTGGTCTCGAGGTCTTGCACATCGGTAAATGTTGAAACTCATTTGATTAACTTTTCCTTGTGCTAAAATTAATGGAAATTGATTTTTCTCCATTATGGTTCGCAATGAAGATGGAAGGCTAAGTAGATTTAATTTTATGCAGGGCAAAGTTGGATGGAAATGCGAGGTTGTTGGACTTCACAGAGAAACTGGAAGCAGCTTGCATTGGAACAGTGGAATTGGGAAAGATGACAAAGGATCTTGCACTTCTTGTCCATGGGCCTAAGTAATTTCTGGCACTGGAACAGTTCTTTAAGAGTGCTCTCTATTATGTCTGGTTTTTATGTGTGACAAATTTGAATTTCTTCCTCTTTTTTGTAGGGTTTCTAGGTCCCAGTATTTGAATACTGAAGAGTTCATTGATACGGTAGCTGAGGAACTGAAAACCAGATTATCTACGCAAGCAAAGCTATAAAGGTCCAGATTAATAATGAGGGCTATGGGACTTACAATAAATTTACCTCCAATGGTTCACCTTATTTGTGGCTAGTGGCTAATGCCTTTTTCCATTTTCCTTTATTTGAACCTTGGGTTTTAACTATGGAATTATCATTAGTTTCGTGTTAACTGGTGCATGCAAAGATCACCGACATATAGTTCAATTTAGTTGGGAAATCAAATAATTCAGTGACAGAATGGTGTATCAAGCGACACAATGGTTTCATGAATCGTCTCTTTCAAGAGTCTAAGCTATTGTATAAAGGTAAATAAATGATTTTATATTTTAGAAATGATTATCATGACCATGTATGTGGTCAAAATTAGAATATAAAGTTGAGTGATTAAATTTTTTATGTTAGCTCTAAGCAATTTCATGCAAGATTTAATAATCGCAATTTACTCTTCTCACCTCTTACAATAATCTTTCACTTCTTGCAATAAACCACGTATCTCATTTGGCCGCCTTGAAACCTTACCTACCTCCAACTTTTCTAGTGTCTTACCTTTTGTTTCCGGCAAAGTAAACAGAGCTCATGTACATTGAAAAAAAAAGGTTTATAATGAAGCCAATACTATCTAGGTTGTACAATTCTTGTGTTTTTCTTTTCTTTCTGGGGGGTGAATTCTATTGCTTCTCAATTGAACCTTTTGGAATATATATTTTAGAGCAAGACGACCAAGGTTTGGACATTAACTGAAAAAAGAGAAGGAGATTTAGAGTTTAAGGAGGAAGGAAAACCTGACTGGTTGCATTCTCCTTCACCTCTCAAACTGATAACTATTAAAGCCTAAATACAATCTTCTTTAGTGTCAAAGCATATACTGAAAGAATTTTCCATGCAATATTACTCATTAGGCACCCCTTAAATCAATATTAAAGATTCTGAAAAAAATAAAAATAAAAATAAAAGTTAGAAGGTGAAAAAGAATTTTTTTAATGAATTTACATGGCTTTGTGTACAGTCTTTACTTCTCAGAGATGTCTTCAATTTTTCTTTTGGGGAAGAGGAGGTGACACTTTGTACAGAGTTTTCATCAAAGAGGTACACTTGTATCCAAATAGGAATTTTACTACTAAAAATACTCAAAATCTATGTAAGAAGAGTCGGTAGCACTCTTGGTGTTTTTATCACTAGCAGTATTATCTGCCATCTTCTTCTTAGCTGGTGGTGGTGCTGCTGTGTCTTTGCTAGCATACTTGGAGAAATCTATAGGTTCTGGTATATGGGGAGGTGGGGCACTTCTAACTAAAGCCCAATTCACACCCTCAAAAAAAGGGTGTTGCTTTATTTCTGTAGCACCTCTTTTATATGCAATTCTCTTCTGAGGTTCCTTCACCAACAATCCTCTTATAAGATCACGTGCCACAGGACTAACCTGTGGATTTTCTGGGAACCTTAGTGGCTGACCAACAACATTGAAAAGTGTGGCCTTATATCCTTGACCTTTAAAAGGGGTTGACCCATGCAACAACTCATACAAGAATATCCCAAAAGTCCACCAATCTACTGCACTACCATGCCCTTCTCCTTTGATAATCTCAGGTGCTAGATATTCATGTGTGCCTACAAATGACATTGAGCGCACGTTGGTTGGTTCTGCCATCAGTTCTGGAAGGCGGTTTCCGCCAACCAAGAGGCCAAAATCTGATTTTGCCTTTCTGTTCTTCTTTGAAGGCAAAATTCTTGGGAAAAAGGTTGATGACACACTACTTTGGGATGCTTGGTCATCAGCCAAGATGCTGCCAGAGTCACTACTAGTGCCACCATTGTTTGCATGGGCAGATGAAGACTTGACAAGAGTAGGATTGACAGAACAGCGCAGCGATAAGTCAAAATCTGAGAGCATGATATGGCCTTCATCTCTTACTAGAAGATTCTCAGGCTTTAAGTCTCTATAGACAATGCCAAGCATGTGCAGGTACTCAAGAGCCAACAAAACCTCTGAAGCATAAAACCTATGTAACATGAAAGAGATTTGAATATAGAGTTCTTAAATTGACCCACAAACTGAAATAAGAAAGGGTAGAATCAAATAGTTAACAGAAGTCATAAAAGTAGAGGAATAAATGGAAAAAATACGTATATATCACTCATTGTCTATGATGCATGGATACTCCTAAATGGCTATCGTACCCATACCGGGTATGTACCTAGTATAGGTACTTGAGAGTACTTATTGGGTACTCATGAGTATGTAACCGATATTTTTGTTTTTCAATTTTTGCTTTTCAAATTTTGCTATCAAAATATTTTTGGCACATCTTAGTCATGCATTGGATTGAGCTAGTGTCACTTAAATACAACTTATTGCTTACAAAGTAACAAGTTTTGCAGCTGAACTATTTGAATTATTTTTAAATGAAACAAGCTACTATGTTATTTCTTCTAGTTTTGTGCTTCTTTAGATATTTTTACTTGATATATTTTATAGTGCTTTAATGAAAATTTAGAGTTAAAACAACATAAAAATTGCATTTATCTTAATGATTTGATTACTTTGTTGTTTATAATTTTATAGTTTTATGAGATATATGGTCCTGTACCAATACCGGCACCTATACCTGTATCCACGCAACATTGTCTCATTGTTAATGGAAAAAAGCTTTAAACAGGTTTCTCTGTTGAAAGTTAAATAGAGATTATCAAGTTCAATTTACTAATGCAAATGTATGGACAATCATATTTGATCAAATTGTATCAAGTTACAATTACTTTTGAATTTCTTATCAAAAATATCTAGAAACATGGAAGAGCAGTAGAGGAAATGCAGCAAACAGATTCCACTCAAACGGGGAGATAAAAATATGCTATGGAGCCATTAGTATCAATATATAGCCTTATGACCTGACCTAAAGAGAGGATAAATGACACAAACAATTGAAGTAAACTAGACTGGTTTATGTGAAATTGTAGGACACCTTATTCATACGATGGTAGATGGATGAAATCCTATATATATATACATCAATCTGGTAGCATCCCAGTCCGATGTTAATGTACTCAATCATATATCATTAAACTGAAAATATAGAAGATGGAGAAAATAGCATGGAAGAAATGAAACTGTAGGTCACTAACCTTGCAGCCTCTTCAGTGAAACATTTATTAGGTTGCTTCTGTCTAAGAGAATGAAGATCACCTCCACTACAGAACTCCATGACCAAACAGTAAAATTTATCTGTTTCAAAGTAAGAATATAAAGTGGGCAAGAAGGGATGATCAAGAAGTCCAAGAATCTCTCTTTCTGTTTGTGCTCTCAGAAGCTTATTTCTACTAATAAGTGCAGCCTTGTCCATTACTTTCATGGCAAAGTAGGCCTTAGTACCCTTAAGTTCCACAAGATACACACTTCCAATGTCTCCATAACCAATGCGCTTGAGAAGCCTGAAATTGCTGAGATTTAGAGGGCCTCCCTTGGAAGCCATGTTAATTGCTTCCCACCTCACATCACCACCAGTATGCGGTCTAAGGTGTGCACTAGTGCTCTCTAAACTGTTGCTGCGAGAGCTAGTGCCGCTCGCCGTGCCTTGGTTGCCAGTCTTTGTATTGGGGGACATTCCCCTTGTAGTTCCTGTTGGCAGTCCTGGTGAGGTAGCTGCAGGATCGGAATTCGAGTTCATCTTGGAGCCGGGACTATGGCGTTGAGTTGTGAATTCACTAATGTTTCTGCTTCTTGTTGCTAATTTCTGAGGCTTAGATTTACTTGTTAACTTGGCATCAGTTTTAGAAACCTGGTCCATATGTGGAGCACCACTTGTTGAATTGTCAGTTGTGCTGGCATCTTTTGCCACTTGATTCACCTTTGCGGGATGAGTTGGTGAATTGTTTGCTGAATTTTCACAACTACGAGCACTAGGATCCGTCTTAAGAGGTTCTCCTGAATTGTAGTTCATCTGCATTTATGGATGAAACAGAAGTTTTGGTCAATTCTCACACAACCACAAATAATTTTTCCACAGTTCATTTACCAAAGAATTCATGTCATATTTTTCTGCAGAAACCATGCTTGTATTTAGGATTGCTTTTGGTAGGGAATTATGGATGTATAGAAATGAACAACTATGATGAAACTCTTACCTCAGGTGAGTCAGTCATATTGACAGGCTTTGATGCCATCAATGTGCAACACAATAACACCCCCTCAAGAGGAATTTCTACCAAAAGCACATGAAAATAAGTTATTTAAGGGGATATGTAACATGCACTATAAAGGTAAATCAACATGAGATAATAGATTAATGATTTTAACAGCAGAAGGAAAAATAGGGAATTAGTTCCTCAGGCTCTCAAACAAAATCATATTTGTAGTTGTAGGTCCTCCCATAACCTAAGGAACTAAATGCACTTACTTCTTGCTATTGCCTCTAATTTGAAACCATGTATGAACAATCTTAAAATGTAATTTAATTTCTTGTTGTGAGCAACTATGTAAAAAAATCAATGAACATGCACGATCCCATAATATAAACGTCGTGAGCACAAAGAATCAAAAACCAAATTCATGGTATCCACGTAATGGAACATGATGCAGACAAACAAGACATGGTCAAAGTCATAATTCACATATAATTATATATTATATTTACACTTGTTATAAACAAATCATTATTAATATGTATCATACTGAAAAAATGACCACCCAATTATGGCATGTCTATTGAATATTGATGTGACAAGAACAATAGAGAGAAAAAGTACCCTTTAGAAAATAGATTTCAGGGAATTCAGGACAATCCTGAAAATCAGAATTGGCATCAATGCTGATAACTCCTCAGGCTATCTGAGAGTTATCAAGAGCTAGCCATAGCGTTTTCCATGCAAGGTTAATGAATATAACAGATTTCCTTTCAAAAAAGAACAACAGAGAAATGTATGAGAGAAAAGGAGAAGGTTGTTGTTGGTCTTAGGCAGAAAATGACATGTGGGAATTGAAAATGAGCTGGGTCTTAATTGGAACACCACACATCATCATAAACACTAGGATATGTTGAGAGGAAATTGTGGAACAAGAGGGTGGAAGATAGCAACATAACCACAATTAGGAAAGACATATATATAGAAAAAATGGCAAAACAAAACTATGAAGATTCCAATGTGATCTTATTCAGCAGACAATGCTTTCACAGAAAAGAATGATGAAGAGAGAGAGAGAGAGAGAGAGAGGAAATGGTCACAACTGTGAAGCCGAATGGATAGGCGCCATATTCTCTTGTGAAATGGAAATGGTGGTTTAACTGCCTCCCCTATCCTCTCTGCCCACTCCAACAGTGTCCTCAAATTGACATCAAAATCAGGTTATGTTTGTCACCACCATTGCTTAGCTCCCACGTAACAAAAAATCATTTTTCTCATGGTATTCTTTTTCCATTATTGCTTGCTTATGGTATTTTGGATTGGAGTTACTACAACGGCCTTTTATAAGAGATATGTGGAAAAATTGTTGGTTATTAAAAAATATATTTAATGTTATTATGTTGTTGAATATTTATTAATTAGGATTTGATTTGAATACATTATCAGTATAAAAATATTTTATATAGATATCCAATTATATATTGCCACATCAGCCAAAGAGTTTAACTCAATCATTCACCATCTTAAAAGTCTTATAAATACAAATATGTGATTAAATGATAATATAAAACTCAGTATATATCAATAAAACTCAATTAATTATGTGGTATAATGAATTTAATACAAAAAAGTTAAACTCATTTTGTTAGTAGATAGATTAAAAAGAAATCGCTAAGCTAAATTGCAAAGACAAGTTTCTTTCCATTAATAGATCAATTTTGATGCATTATCATTGTAAGAGTTTTAGACTGTCATCCAATTACATACTACTGTATTTTAGCCATATGAGATAGGAGATGTAAGAGTCAAACATTTTTATTAGTATAACAATACAATCATATTTACATAAAATTCTTTTATACTGATAATGCATCAAAATTAAATTCTTCTATTAATCAATATTTTAATATATGCATCATGGAGATTAAAGGTGGATTCATGTGGCATTCAATGAGTACTTATTTTCATGAGAGTCAAATGGGCAACACCCCAAATTTGTTCAAATCAAAAGGCTAAATTTCATCAATTATATTTTTCCTCTTAAAATGCGAGTTCGAATATCATGAAATCAACTCTTATGTAGAGATGGCATAACCTTGACTCCCTTGTAATCCAATGAAGATTATGTCAAACCTATGAGATGCCCCGTACTATATATATATTGTTCAATGTCAGTCACTAATTTGCAATAACCAAAATTAAATTATGTACCTCCTGCGTGAAAAAATATGATCAGGACCGACCATACAGCCTCATTATATTGTTCAACTTTGGTTGACCATGAGATGTGTAGGACTAGTCACCATCGGTCACAATAGGTCCCTAGTGAGGTTCAAATTTCCGTACAGCAATGCCTCGTCGTTTCTATGTACGATACTTAACCAAACAATTAAATTAAGCCAGGTTTGGTTTACATTGACACGAAGAGTGTTTGAAAATAGGACATCGCCATGGTATTGTCATCATCAAAGGGATACTAAATGAAAGAACAACTAGCTCTGCGGACAATTGTAGAGTGACAGTGAGTTCATTCAACCCTAACTAGGCCATGACCATAAATTGAACAATTTTCTTTGTTTTGACAAAAAAGTGTTATGCTTTTAAGGATGAAAAACCTTCAAGTTTCATAAGAAAATTTTTTAAAAAACATTTTTATTAAAATTCAACCAAACACAATGAATATCAAAAGAAAAGACTCTCAAACCAAACAGTTTCTAGAATTTTAGATGACACAACTACGGCTACATGTCACACAATTTTTGCATTAGTTTCACCCATTAGATGGTTCTAGACAAATGTAGAGTAGTGCGGATATTCTAGATATTTTCTTGTAAATAATGCAGAGAATTCTAGGTAGTTGTCGAAACTAGAAGATTCTGGAAGTGTGATCTCTACCATTTCTTTTGACTGATCTGCACTGTTCATTGAGAGGGTGGTTTAGTGCATATAAATATACGAGAGAAGATCCTCTCAAGTTAAAATTACACATAACTTTGTCACGTGCACATACCAACTATTAGTTAAATTACCTTAAAATGGTAAAAGGTTAAAAATCAATAGTTGAGATATGCACACACGACAATGTAATGTGCAATTTCAACTATACATATAAAAGCTAACTTGCCACTTTCTTTCTTTGATAGAGGTTAACTTGGTCTCAGCTCAAGAGGTTGAATAAGTTCCCAGTGTTGACACGATTGAATTGGAGTGTCCGACATGCAATATTTGAGATTGCTCGCATTCAACAAATTAATTCGTCATCCCATATTCCACAAAGTACAACCATAGAGTGCATGCATTGAAAATGAGCGAGGCTATATTCCTTCATATTTTCTCAGTAATAGAATAACAGTTTCTACCACCTAGTCCTAAGTTACAGCCATCCATATTCCAAAAACAAAAAAATCATCTATTTTATACTATCAAATAGTCTTCCTCAAGTGACGGGCGCAAGCAGCATTCAATAGGTTCTCAACTATGGTTCAAGTTTTTGAACATTCTTCTGCGCAGAAGAAGAATAATGAGTTTCAAGTTCTTTGAGGCTAGCAGCAGCTTCCTCTCCAATTCTAGACAATAGGCGGTCTGTTTTTTCTCCCAGTTGGTTAAATTCAACCCTTCTTTGTTCTACATGGTCATTAAGAGAAGCAAATCCTGAAAATATTGCAGTTTGCTTCAGCTCCGACACCAACTTAAGTAGAGAATCAGCTGCCTGGACCTGTGTTATTGATCAATATATAAAGAAAAAATAAAAATAAAAATAGGAGAAAGAAAAGATCTTAATAACCCCTTGAAAGCCATCACCAAACTTGTCAAATTGATCATGCTAAACAAGCCACAACAAATCAATGGAGACAATACTATTGTGACTTTTGAAAGAAATAACTTTGTATGAATGAAAGACAAAAACAAATAAACTATAAATCACTTATATCTGTAAGCATTGATTAAAACATGCCATATTAAAAGAACTGGTTGCAAAATGTGAAATTTCCAGTGTTCTCAGACACAAATCCATCCATCACTCCAAAAGGTGGTAAGATGCTGATAATGTGTACTTCTCTCCAAAGTAACTCCAATAACTTTGATGGCTAAAACTCAAAAAATAACAGACATGATGTCTTTGCTGGCATGCTTGCACAAAAGCCTAAGAATCAACAGAACTGCTCTTACCATCCTAGCAGCACGCATCTCCATCATGAAAGCTTCTTGCGAATTTCTCACAGGTGGATCATTTACCTGCAAGAATGCAAGGTTGTTGAAGTGAACAAGTAAGCTGGACATTATGCACATTAAATTTAGCATGGTAGGAAATTGTAGAAATTCCAAACTTCAACTCATGTTCAAGAACAAACAGGACATTCTTAATACAATAGTGACCAAAAGCATTTAATGCAATTTTTCTCCATAATTGGATTTTACACGACAAAACATGTTGCGCATCCTTGTGTCCTCTCTCACTGTTTTCTTTCCCCTAACCCATTACAAGTTCTATGTGTCACATGACATAATTGATAGCACATAGTTGTATTCCTTCAAGGACAATATATAATTTGTTTCACAAGTTATTACAAAGTTGCATAGATGTAGTGTAGGCACGAAATTAACAATGTACGATAAGACAAGCCAACCTGACAGCAAAACATGACTTCTAAATGAGACTGAAAATGCACAATGTGCTCAATGACCATCTTTAGATTTGGGTAAAAACACAAATTACAATAGCAGACACATAGAACAAAATTTCAGATTAATTAGATATCATTCATCATATGGTGACACAGAGTTCATATTTGCTTCCATGTGAATGTACAATTAAAAGATCAATCTGCAAGATTCAATTACACAAAATACCTGGATTATCATTTATTAAAACAAAAGAACCAATATGGTGTCAAAATGGGACTTAGAATGTACAAAGACCATCATTGGGGAAAACCAGATTCCCATAGCTAACATGAATTAAATTATGGATAACTGAATATCATTAATCATATTGTGCCGGAGTTCATATTGTTTCCATATGAAAAAATGCAATCAGAATGCTAGTTACACAATATATTTGGGTTATCACTTACCAAAACAACAGAGTCAAAAAGTGATGGTGCGACACTTGTCATATATACACTGACAATCACATGCTATATCAAAATGCAGCATGGAATTTAAACATACCCTGGCAACATTGACAAGGTGGCTGAAATTGTCCACGATATTGGCAATGTCACCTTCCACCCTTTGCAGCAAGGTCTTCTGCTTCTGAGCAGCAGCTGCAGCTGCCGCTGCAGTAGGCCCGCTTCCAGGACCGCCACCCCCACCCCCCAGTCCTCCTCCAGCTGCTGGCCCACCTTTATTCATTTTCTTTCTCCACTCTCACCTGCATACACACTTCCGAGATTTAGTTAAGCAATAAGAACAAATTCAGAAGCTTTGCATTTCCCCCAATCAGAAAACAACCCTAAACCAGAAGGACATTGTCGAGAGAAGGGTTTTGGAGAAAAAATGAACAATCAACCCGACACCTTGGTTAAAACCAATCAAAGTGTTTGTAGCTAAATTTTATAATAAATTATCATAAAATCTTTTATGGTAACCACCGTGGTCACTGAATCGCAACCATCGAAAATTGATCCAATGGCTCAGATTAGTTGAATGAAAATGTTTGAACAATTCTAGATCTCAACACAAGAAAATAAAGTTTTATGTTTCTTCGAATGACATCATGAACCATGAATTCATTCATTAAAATGGCAAAAATTAGTCTCAGCCATATGTGTTGCATCCAGACAGCCGGCGCTGCAGGTCGCCCCCTTCATGAGCTTCCTCTTACTGCCGCCACACCCTCCACTGCACGACCAACCACTGTGACAGCTCTGCCCCACAAACATCACAACCTTTACCGTGCTCGCACCGCCATGCATTCATCATCACTCCTCAACCTCTACCACCATCAGCCCGCTGCCACCGCCTCCACGAAGCCATCAGATCAGCGAACAGCCACACGCAGCCGCCAGTCACCACGACAATGCCAACGAACCACCATGGCAACAGCCAGTGCCCGCCTATGCCATGATGTCCGCGCCGTCCAACGCCCTCCACCGCCATCGTCCCCACCTGCCGCTCATGCATTCGCGCCGCCCAACCCTCACCCATTTTGCACATTTGTTAGGGGTTTTTAGGCACACTTTTTTTTTTGCCCAATTCATGGTGATATAGCCCTCCGCACAGTGGAAACCCACATAGAGTTTATACAACTCCTTAAATATTTAACAATACAAAGTATGTATTCCCTTCTCTTCCCCTCCAAAACCCTTCCATCCAAACACAACTTAAACATCACAAAAGGAAAAAAAAAAAAAAAAAAAAGAACAAACTCGTCGAGGGCAAAAAGAAGAATAACGAAAATTTCAAAAACAAATATTGGATTTTGAGCAAACCCCAGGTTTCGAAATCGATGCAATTGATAAATGGTTCTGCCAATTGTTCATGCAGAAGAAGATGATCTTTGAATGAAAGAATTGATGGCAACTACGGTTAGCTGATGGTAAGAGTGGAGCAGAAGGTCACAGGGAAAAGAGGGGGGGAGGATGAAAGAAGATTACCACCATGTGACGCCGGAAAGCGAGAAACGCCGGTGACGGAGCTCCGCCTCGACGCTGACTTTTTGCCCCGCCGCCCTTCCTCCTCTACCTAGTGTAGTAGTGTCACTCCACGCACACAATGGGCTTACTTTGATGTATCAAAGCTCAATGTAACAACGCTCACTGAAATTCAATTCATAGTTGTCAAATTACATAAATAAAAAGTTAGGGTAAGTTTGGTTTATAAAAATATTTTTTGCTTTGGTCTTTTCATTTTTATTTTTCGAAAATGAATTTTATTTTTAAATTTTTAAAATTTAAGAAATAAATTTAATTTATAAAAATAGATTCTATTTTAAAATTAAAAAAATGTTTAATTTATTTATTTTAAAAATTTCATACCCAAATAACTTTAAAATAATAAAATTATATCTATTAGATAACAAAAATTATATATATATATATATATATATATATATATATATATATATATATATATATATATATATATATATATATATATATATATATATATATATATATATAGTTTATCCACCAAAAATATTTTTTTTATTGATATCCACAAAAAAAATTTATTAACATAATAAATAATAAGGTATTTTTAATGGCCATGGATTACAAATAATTTTAATATCATATGATTTCAATTCAATCATGTTTCTCATTAAATCCTGAATTCAAGATGATAATATGAAGAATTTCTTCATGTGATTATGAATAGCCAAATAGAATGATCCAACAAGAAATTTTAAGAATTTAATTTAAATATATTTAATAATATAAAATAATTTTATACTATTAATTAATAAAAATAATAAAAAATATTAACTCATATAAATAATTATCCATTATAATGAAGAATCTATCATAATTTATCACTTTTTTCTATTTTTATTGATTGACAATATAAAATTTTTATGCTATTAATATATACTAATTAAATTCAAATTTTAATTAAACTCAAATTTTAATCATCCATATTAGTGAGAAGAATATATTCATAACATGAAATTCATTGAGATGCACACCTGTAATTGGCCCTATGGTGTGGTGGTATTGTCTTGCGCATCTGCACATCGGTTCGAACCTGACAATGAATAAGTTTGAATTTTTTTGTATTGAATTGTTCGAGCTTTGAAGAAGTAGCGGCTAGGGGTGGCAATGGGGCAGGTTTTAACTTAATCCGAACTTATTTCTTACCTCATTAAATAAGTCTTAATCTACCCCTATCTTATTTACAGATTTTGACATTCAAAATCTGAATCCTACCCACAAATAACCCGTATCTTACTCGTCCTTACCCATTATTTCTTTTAAATATTTACAAAATTATTTTAAATTTTTTATATGAAAATTATTTTAAAATTTAGTTTATATTTAGGATGTATTTGATATGTATTTGATATTAGAGTTAAAAATAAAGTGAAAATTTTCATATATCAGTTTCATATAAAAAATTATACATTAAAAAAATTTTATATCTATCTTTACTTTAAATCAAGGATTTAATTTGAATACACTGTCAGTGTAAAAAAATTTTACACAGACATCCAATCATATAGTGCCACATCAGCAAAAGTCTTTAACATAACCACCCACTACTTGAATGATGATGCAAATAGAGTGTTTTGATTGGATGACAGTGTAAAATTTTTTTACACTGTCAATGCACTCCAATTAAACTCTTAAATCAAATATAACCTTAAAATGATAGAAATATTTAAAAAAATAATTTTATACATATATAAATTAAATATAGATATGGGGCGTGAGTAAAGTAGAGGCAGGTTTGCCTTGAACCCGACCTTATCCGCATCTAAACTAGCCCCGGTGTCTACCCACCCCGTTGTGGGGTGAGTTTTAAACTCGACCCGATCAAGGTTGAGGCAGGGTGGGTACACGTGGGTACGGTAGTAATTGCCACCCCTAGTAGCAACCGCATTTCAATTAAAAATGTTTCCAACACATATAAAAGAGAATTATGAAAATGTGAAAATGGCATTTTCATATGAATTTAATTTAAATGCATTGATAATGTAAAATAGTTTTATACTGTTAGTCAGTAAAAATAATGAAAAGTATCAACTCATATAAATAACTACCTATTATAGTGGGAGACCCACTATGATTTCTTACTTTCTTTGATTTCTATTAGTTGACAGTGTAAAACTGTTTTATATTGTCAGTATATACCAATTAAACTCTTTTCAAATTTATGAAAACATTTTCAATAAAATTAATTTAAAAATATTTCCATGTTTATTTTCTATTTTTATTTTCAATAAAAATAAAAAATATGCAAACCAAACACCCCCTTATTATCTCATGTTTAATAATCGTTCACACAATTTTGTATAACTAACCTTTTTTTTGTTGGGAAGGGTATAATTAATTAACTTTTCGATAGTTATTGTTTTATGAAAAAAAATTTGGGTGCTTTTATGAATTTTATTTTAATTCACATGTCTATCACAAATCTCATTTAACTAGTATTCATTTTATTTTTAAAATACTATTCGTTTTGTTTATTAATTAAGGGGGTCTTTGGCATGATATATTAGACGTGATAGGATAAGATAATACAATATGTTATGACTTTATTCATTGTTTAGTGTAGTCAATATATTATATAAATTTATCCATCAAACCTCTCTTATAAGTTAAAATAATGGATAATTTAATCTAGTCTAAGGAGATTATATTAGACCTGATTAGCTTTTAATGTATAAGAGTTATTTCACTTTTTATTTTTTTATATATTTTATTAAATAAACAATTATTAAATAAATAATAAAAATAAAAACCATATAAATAAAAAATAATGTTATTTAATAAAAAATTTAATAATAAATAAATATTTTTTAAAAAATAATTATAAAATAACTATTCAAACTGATATAAAAATATAGGAATAAAATTTTATTGTTAAAATATATAAATAATATTTAATATAAATGTAATTATATATAATAAAAAATACAATCAAATAAAAGAATGTGATATTAAACCTACTTGGATTTCGATGTATAAAAACTCCCTATCTATTTTTCTCTCTCTCTCTCTCTCTCATATTTTTTATATATATGGAAAAATATTAAAAATAAATAAATAAATAAATAAATAATTTTTAATATAAAATTATTTTTATATATAATAAAAATAGCTAAAATAATTATAATAACTATGTAAACAATTATATTAATTTTTAATTTTTAAATTTAATATTTAAAAATTATATTTATTATAATTTTTTTCTATTATATTTTATATAATACAATATCTTATACAGTAATATATCAAATACTGCATAATATTAAATTTTTATTAGATCTTATATTATCAGGCATATCAAATATGTCCTAAAATGATAATTTAATATTCATTATTTAATATAATCATATGTTTATTTAATTTTATTATTGTTAATTTTAATGAAAGATAATAAACTTTTTTAAAATCTTTAATAACATCATATTTTTATTTTTTATGTATAACTCACTTATTTAAAATAATTATTTAAATTTAAATATTAAAATATTTTTTCAAAATAGTCTAATATCATTTTCTAAATAATATAATAGTAAATATTTTGAAACAAACTAATCCATAAAGCCAACTTCACTTATTGGAACAAGACTTAATCGTTGTTGTTATTACATTAAATAAAAATGAATAAGCAAACTAATAATACATCATAGCATACCTTACATAGTAGTATTTTACTTAAACTCATAATTTTCAATATTTTAAACATCTTCTTTTAGTGAGATACTATTCTTCAATATTAACTTGTATTTATATTTGTTTTAATTTTCTAATATTAGCTTTATTGTTGCATGCCGGCCTTCAAATCAGGCTCATGCATCTTAATATAGTATGAAATAAAATATTATCTATGTTTCCTTCCTTTTAATTACATGTACTTCCTCCCGTCAGGGGAAAAAAAAATTACATGTACTTTCTTATTGTGCTTCTTCTATTATTAAGACTTCTATAGAAACAACAAAGCATGAGTTAGAGATAGCAAAGTTAGACAATTTGTATTAGAAGATAGAAGGTAAAATTCTTACAATTTGTTTAGATTCGCCTATATGAAAATTGATAGCATTATTGTTAGATTAATAAATTTTGAAATTTTTGTGTCATCCCATGTTTGTATATTCAACATTTTTGCCTAAATAGTCATGAGCTAGGGGTAAGTGTTTGGTTCTACAAATTCATTTTGGTTGTGTATGGTAAACAATATTAGCAAGAAATTAAGTCTATACGTACATCTTATGAATAGTTACAAAGGGAATGAAAACTTAATTTTGATTATATTACTTTTATTGACTAAGTCACAAAAAATGCTTATTACAATATTGTTGTTTATATTTGATCTCTTTGATTTATATGGATCAGAACAATGTTAATTTAAGCATGATAAATTTATATTTTCATATCAAAATGAGAATATACATGATTATGACTTGAGTTCATTCTCTTCATCTTAAAAATATTTTAAAAGCTGAATTTAATTCTTTACTTCACATAATTTTTTTAAGCGAGATCATTTTTTAATCTCTATAATTTTTATTAATATATTATAAATTTTTTGTATTCAGTAAAGTATTTAATAATAGTAATTATTAAAAAAATTTCATATCAAATAAAAATTTTCATGTTATAAATAAGCTCTATATCACTTATTAATAAAAAAAATTAGCAATAAAATTAAACACAAAATATTAAATTTCATATTTAAAAGAAAAAAATTTAAATCTAAAAAATATAATTATCAAGAGAATTTCGAGATAGATTTATATTAACATGTGTAAGAATATGTTAGTTTTTTTTTTTGGGTAAGGAAGAATAGCTTAGTTAAATATAGAAACTAATAAATTCTATTTCATTAGATAAATTGATTTATTTTGTTTGATTTAAAATGTAACTGAGTTAATTATTAATTGAATTTTTAAGACTTGGTCAAATCTACTATTTCCAAACCCAAAATATATATCAACCAAAAAGAAAAATAAAAGACAAAACCCTCGAGTTGGTTCTGTCAAACTAGTGTCAAGTAAATTGGTCTCTCAAGAAAAAAAAATCTTAGTCCCTAAATATTAAAAATATCGATCAAGTTAGTCCCTTTTTCAATTTTTTGTTGGATTTTTTTGTCTTATCTATATTTTTATTAGAAGTAATGATATAGCCTCTCAAAAATTATTTTAATCATCCTCCTAAATATTAAATAAAGTAAAAAGTGGATGCAATCAATGTATTAAAATTTAGAAAGCAATTAATTCTTCCTTTATTTAGTAATTAGGAGAATTTGTTAGGAGAATAAATTATTTTTCTTTTATTACGGATCGATTTAAATTATTTATAAATTATTAAAGATTAATTTATCTTAAAAATCCTTAAAAACATTGAAAAGATGCTAACTTATCCTACAATTAAAAATGGTGGGACTGCAAGTTCTTTTTTTTTTTTCCCTGCAGGACCAATTTATCAATTTAATAATTTTGTAAAAATAAAAAATCCAATGCCAATAGATGGCCCAAGTGCCTCGTAGCATAAGCTAAGAAAGTTTCATCTTTGTTAAACTCAGGAGGGTCAACAAGAAGACACATTCACAACATAGGATCCAAAGTGAGTGTTTTTGGTACATAATCCAAAGTGACTTTGCTGCGTAGCTCACAAAACATTTTGTTTCCCAAAAGGAAGTAGAAATAATAATAATAATAATGGATCCAAACAAGGACTCTCCGGCACCGGCGCCGGCATCGCAGCCGGTAGTGCATCCGGCGGTGGCGCCACTGTCGTACCTTCTGGGGACATGGAGAGGCCAAGGAGAAGGAGGGTACCCCACCATCAATTCCTTCTCCTATGGTGAAGAGCTTCACTTCTCTCATTCTCCCAACAAGGTTCATTCATTCTCTCTCACGCCCCTTTTCATCTCTCTTTCTCTTTCTCCACAAACACCATCTGGGTGCTTCAAAGTTCTGTTCTTTTATTTCTGGGTTTTGGTTTTCAACCATTGATGGAATGTGTTGAGGAGTGAACTTCAATTTTTCCCGTTCTCTCTCTCTCTCTCTCTCTCTCTTTGTTGTTTGAATGTACACCCAAATTAGTCCTCACGCAACGTCAAGTTTGTCCTCTAAAGATTTTGAACATTAATTTGGTCCGTCAATGTTTTAAATCAACATCAATTTGGTCCTCTAATGTATATTTTGACATCAATTCAATTCTTAAATTGATGGTTATTTTATGATATGAAAGACTAAATTGATATAAAAAATCTTTGAAGGATTAATTTAATGCCCCACGCATCTTTTGGGTACCAATTTGAGTTAACTTTTTTTCTCTTCGGTTTAGGCGCATTGATTTGGTTTATTTGTTTCTTTGTGTGAAATGGGTGTAGCCTGTGATAGGGTATACTCAGAAGACATGGAAGCTGAGCTCTGGGGAGCCAATGCATGCTGAGAGTGGATATTGGCGTCCTAGACCTGATGGCACCATTGAAGTTGTGATTGCTCAAAGCACTGGTCTTGTTGAAGTTCAGGTACTATTGTTCAATTTGGATTCTGTATGCTAGAAGTGGTGGATCTGAACCCTCCTTGAACTCTTAGTCTTCATTTGGAGACAACTCAAGTTGCGTAATAAATAAGACAGAATTCATGGGCTGATTTAAGTTTGATAATAGATTACGCAATGGACCTGTCCTAAATCCTTGAATTTGTTCCTAATTTGTCAAACTATAACAAACAAATCCTTTCCGCTCCTATAGCAAAATGGTATGCCTTGCTACATCTTAAAGTCCCCATTCTCTAGCATTGGACATGCAGCCCATTGTTGTCAGTTGATCACAAGAGTAAAATGGTTTTCCGCTGCTTAAATTTCTTTCTGTATTCCTTGATGTAGAATCACCTCATTAAGGTATATTCTTCCACATCTGGGCTGAATTTATAGCTCTCTATCACCATTGAATTGTTTAGACATAAAATTCTTTATTATTTCCTAGTTTCCAGGTCCCAAAAGCAAGTAATTCTTTCTGTTTTTCTTTTGAATTCCCTTCTCCTGCTTTTTTCTGCATCTGACTTGTCATTAACATATTGTACTATCCAGAAAGGAACATACAGCACTGAAGAAAATGTGATACAGCTTCAGAGTGAAATAGTGGGGAATGCTTCTAAGGTAAATCAAAATGGTCTTTCCCAAATGCTGATACTGATACTTTGCGCTTATGCATTGTTCAGATACATTCTAGTGGTAATTAAGTGCCTGTCCTTAGGTTACTTTTCAAAGAGGTAGAAAACAGCCATCATAGTAAGGTGGCTTCTGGTATGATTAATATGATACAAACTGATTTTACTAATAAGAAAACTAGAGACAAGCTCCTTAGCCAGAAAACAGAAATGAATTCCGGAATTCTTGGGAAACAAGAACAGGAATGAAAAATAAAGAATAGAGATACTCTGAGAGAGGGAGTCCCAGGCTTAGGAACGACCAACCGCGCCCAATACCTTTATCCACCCAATTCTGCCTCCCTTCCGTATCTCCCTCTCTCTGCTTTTAAACATTAACCGAATTCACACCGTTCTCGCTTCTTTCTCCTCTCCTTCCACATGTCTAATTCCCCATGCATATTGCCATGCACATTCTTATCATTGATTTGAGGTTTCTCTCACTAAATGATGCATCATTTTTTTCTACCTAAAATGTTTTACGTACTTTATACAGGTTAAAGAGATAAGAAGATGTTTCCAGCTGGTTGATGGGACTCTTCGTTACGACGTTCAGATGGCTACGAACATGATAACTCTTCAACCGCACTTGAAAGCAGCACTGAAGAAGCTCTGACGCGAACATCTTCCACTATTGCTAGCAGAAGGATGCAATGCCATTATCTTTTTGAACAGCAATTTAGGCCACCCTCTTAATTTTCTGTTAAATAGCAGATGAACTCTTTTACAGCCTTTAACCTGGTTTTGTTTCTGAGAAGTCACAAATCTTGTATGCAAGGTTTTCAAGACCTAATGTTTTGATGAACCTGACATGATTCAATTTTGTTGGAAGCAGCCTAGCAGGAAATTTTGTGTTTCTCCAAATGTATATCTATCATATATGCTTGATCTGCAATTTCGTAGTTTGAAGCTATTATGGTTCAGTAGCTACTAATAAAATTTCATGCTACAGTCAAGTGAAATGTTTTATTATTTTGCTTACTATCTTATTACTGTTTGATCACATGCTCAAAGTATAATTTCTTGTTTAACCATCCACTCTACTTTGTTTTCGGGGCTTCCACTTGATGAACCTGAAGCAAGAATTGTTCATCATGAGCCTCATAAACTTTGTGTTTGTCTGAGCCTTATAGTTACTTTAAGCACTGCAACCTTCAGCATCGAGGTTAGGAAGAGCCTGAAATTTTCAATTGAGTGACAATAGCAGTATTTGCTTGAAGAGGAAAGGTCATCCTATTCATTAGTAACTGAAGTATACAGTGAGATCGTTTTAGAGACACTTTCTATAAAATATTAAAACTTACAAATATATAAGATTAAAATATACATTTAATTTCAATCGTAGTGCGGCCACTAAATCGCGGACACTATCTTCACTAAGAGTGGAAGTGAGCTGAGTTGAGTTGAATTTAATAAAGTTTAAGTTCATATGAATTTAATAAAGTTCAAGCTCATATGAAGGACAATATGCTCAATTTGAGTTTGAACTTCATAAGAATTGATTTCTAACTCGAGCTTAACTCACCAAACGCCCCCTACTAATTCAAGCTCAATCAGTTACTTTGCGTTGAATATAAAAGAAATAATCTTGGTATAAGATGAAACTTTGTGAATGATGTGGAACTGTGAATTCCTTTAAATAGAATAATATCATTCTTCCACTGCATTGGATTATTGCCATAATTCTAGTAATTGTTTATCTCTGATTGGATGGAACAATTTTAGTATTGCGTTCGTAACTTCTTCTTTCATACTATTTAGCATCACTCTAAATATAAATTAAGATTTTTAAGCTTAAAAAGTTTGAATATTTAGTCATAAATATATAGTTTCAATAATAATAGTAATAAATAATAAATAAATAACATCTTATAGTTATTGAGTCAAATATAATAAAATTCAAACATATTCAAATCTTGATTTCAAACTTAATTTATTAAATTATTAATGAACTCATCTATAGATAACTCACAAACTAACTTGATTCACTTCTACTCCTAGTTTAGTCAATTCAATTATTGGTCTAATTTTCTTATAAAAAAATATTATTCATGTAATGAACTCATTTATGTAGGTTATCCTTTAATTTAACGAAGGATATACTTAAACAATGTATTAGATGGGGTCCACACAAATCTTACCTTATCTTAACTTACCCGTTTTTTTTTTTTTTAAGTGCACTAGAGGGCCGATGCCCAACTTACTTTACCCTTTTTTTTGTGGTATAGCCAATCTTACCTTGCTCTATTCTCCATCTTCTATTGGTCCTTCTTCTACAGCAAGCTTTTCTTCTTCTTTGCATCCTACTCGGTGGAAGGGTTCACTGTCAAGGGTCAGGATTCGTTGGTCCGGGTTAACTCTGGGACCAACGTCCATGGACATGGGATCGTTAAATCTATTTTAATTGAAATCCGATAGCTAATATTTGGCCGTGTTTTATGAGTTTATAATTGATTGTTTAGTGCCTGCCATAATAAAATTTTCAGATCCATCCCTATGCGTTTTTCTATCAGATTTGTATTATTTTGGGTGGCGGAGGTTGTGAACCCTAGGTTGGGACTGAAATAGACTTACTTTGAGGCAGCATTGAATAAAGGCGAAATGAAGGTCGAAGGTACGAGGGCGAAATGGTTCGTCAGTTGTAGTCATATATTTCATGAGGATACCCCCGATTATCACAGATGGCTCTGTTCTGAGCTGTCTGTTTGTCTTGGTAAGTAAGTTGTTGGGTTGAAACCATTGCACATCTTGTATTTGATTGTTAAAATTTTGGAAATGAAATGGGATGTAGTTTATTTAATTTATCTATGTAGGAGATATTTTTGGTCCACTCGAATTGATATGTTGTTATGTGGTTGATAAATTTTTGGTTAATTCGATAGGTGCTTGGTGTTGTGTTGCGTGGAAAAGCAAAGTTTGAATGTGGGATGAATACATAGCAGAATGAAAATGATTAAATGGGCAAGTAATGTGGTGATGCATGGTTGAAGCACTTATAATCCGTGCCGTGATGTTATGTCTGAAGTCGTTTGGAAGTGACAGATTTTTGTAAATAGTGCACAAGGAATTCTTGAGTTTGTGTAGCACGATTGAAATGCAGTGAAGTGGTTTATAATTGTTAGAATGTAGTTGATGGCATTAACACTGCATGTGTAGTTGAAAAAATAATTCGTAATTGGAGTATTGACCGGGCTCATGTAGCAATAGATGAGTGTAGTTGAAACAGCTTTATAATCGTGTTTATTTTCAACAACGAATTGGTAGTGCATTGTGTGTGTTTATGCAGAATTGAAGCAATGTAATGAAAGGTGTATGTAAAAGGAACGAGTACTTAATGTGGACTCCATTTTTATTTGGCAAAGGCAAGTATATATTTTAAAATACGACACAGCAATTGGTTTGGGATAGCGTCGTAAGAAGCATGTAAAGTTTGGGTGGTAGTAGATTACAGAACATGAACACTAGCATTAAAATAGGTAGTAGCAATTGGTTAACTAAATTATATATATATATATATATATATAAATAATATTATTTAATAATAAATAAATATTTTTATAAAAATTGTAAAATAATTATTCATACTTAAATAAAAATATAAGAATAAAAATTTATTATTAAAATATATAAATAATAATATTTAATATAAATTTAATTATATATAATAAAAAATACAACCAAATATAGGTATGTGATAGTAGTTCTATTTAGATTTTTGATATATAAAAACTCCATCTCTATTTCACTCACTCTCTCTCTCATATTTTTATATTTATTTCTAAAGTTAAAATGTCAGATTTATTATTGCATGCAAAATTTCAAGCTAAATTCACATCTAACAATGAAGTATCCTATCTCGCAATGCAAGATGCCCAACTAACATCCTAATAGTAGAAAGGGGGAACTACAACAAAAAAAAACAAAATTAACAAAAATGGTGGATTTGCTGTATGGGTGGAAGAAATAATTTAGTATTAAAATTATTTTTATATATAATAAAATAGAGCTAAAATAATTATGATAACTATTTAAAAATTATATTTATTATAATCTCTTCTTTTGGTTATATTTTATATAATACAATATCTTATACAATGACATACTAAATACTGTATCGTATTAAATTTTTATCGTGCGCTTTATCTTTATCAGTACTTATACTATCAAATTTTATTCTATCAAGCCTTATAATTATCAAAAAGATACCAAAACCTCTTAAACAACGTGTACTTAGAGCTTCCCACACAAATCTTACCTTATCTTAACTTACTCGTTTTTTTTTTTAAGTGCACTAGAGGGCCGAAGCCCAACTTACCTAACCCTTTTGTTTTTTTGGTATAGCCAATTTACCTTGTTTTCGGACCAAAAACGAAATCTTACCTTGCTTTATTCTCTATCTTCTACCGGTCCTTCTTCTACAGCAAGCTTTTCTTCTTCTCTGCATCCTACTCGGTGGAAGGGTTCACTGTTAAAACTTAGATGAGCAAACGCAGAAAGAATTTATGCTCTCGTTTTTCGAAACTTGAAGAAGCACTACATGCAACATAAGTCCCACATCGCATGAGAGCTCGGAATAAAAGCACTTTATATAACGCGGAGCGACGGCCGGATGGCCTCCCTTTGAGGACATCCGATAAAATTGGAACGATACAGAGCAGATTAGCATGGCCCTGCGCAAGGATGATACGTACAAATTGAGAAAATATCCTCGTTCATAAAATCAAAGTTTGCTTCCTCTATTTGAATTTTAACAATGTTGTCTTGTTTGTGAAATATGGTTTTCCTTGCTCTCTTCAGTGCACGATTGTTTTCTAGTGTCCAACTGAATGATGCATATATATCACCAGATTCCTTTCTGACCTCAATAGTCAATTTCCTTTTCCTTACAATTATTGATTATATTCTAATTGTTGCATCCTTTCATGTTGCATTTATAATGAATTTTATATTTCATTATGGATGCGTGATGAAATGTCCCTTGGAAGTGAACTTGCCTCTTAATGTATTTTTTTTTTAAAAAAATTCTGAAGAGACTATAACATATACATTTGCACAACTATGGCATTGCATCATATGGCTGTATACCCAACAGGCCATAAATTTTCCCAAAAGCCACTCAAGTTTCACAGTTCCACATATAGGCAAGTTATATTGAGTGACAATTTTAAACAGAAATTTAGAAGTTTCCAGAAAAGGGGAGAGAAAATCAATTTACTGAATGAAAGCAAATATGAGAACCATGAAATTGCAGCTTGACGTAACATTATGAATTACATTATCACTTTATTGTATGGAGACAGTGCTCTCAGAATTCTACATAATGATGCAAAACACTCTTGACCACTTTTCTAGATGACTAGATTTGTAACAACCTTTTCTCTAACTTGCCAAATTTCTCATTTATGAGACTTGAAAAGGGAATTAAGAATCAACAATCATTTCAAACAAGCCACTAGAATACATGTAATTAAAGGAATTGGCGTAAGAATGTATAATTTAAGCAGCAGCAGTGATGCACTGGATTGCTTGTTTGCATATACCAGTCATTGTTGCTTCAGGTCCATAAACCTGTAAAGGGACCAAAATAGATCAGAGAAAATTCCTCAAAACAAAATTTTCTGATCAGCATCAGTTGGTTTGTTGACAGAATCAATAAGGGCATCACTCATATAACCTCAATAGGGATGCCAATCTCATCTCCGAGTGCCCGCATTTTCGCTAGACCCTTCTGGTAATTAGGACCTCCTCTCCTCACATAAATGTGCATCTTTGCTTCTTTTAGCTTTTGCTCCTGTTTTTACAATAGCTCAACAATCAATCAAATCTTGCTACATGCAAATTATTATGATTGAATTGTGCACAGTTCCATGATCATAGGGCTACCTTCTCCTTTAGAGCTCGGATTATGCCGCTGAATGTAGCAGCAACATCTGTAAAGTTAGCTATTCCTCCTCCTATCACAAGGGCTCGCTTTTGGCCGTCAGGATTTGAAGTTGCAGACTGCAAAGAGATTATCATAGAGGTACATAATTACCATAGTTTCAGTTTCAGAGGCTAGCATGCATTTGATAAGCTACCTTTAGATACTCCAAACAAAGAATGGTTGGTCATATAAAGCAGTTGATAAGTATTCCAAAAATAATGTTGAGATAAGAATCAATTACATCAATTACAACTCTGGCATACTGCAGGACCTCATCTTCCTTGGGTGCACCACTATATTCTGCATAGTTTCCAAGCTCAGGTGCATAACCAAGATCTCCTACCTGTTTTAATAAAGTAGTATATACTAAGTTGGTTGCTTAATGTTACAAGAGAAGAGTATAGCAATGAATTTAGTCTTCAAGTTAGAAAGACACTAGAGAAACAAACCGTATCAGCATAGATGACACTAGCACCTCCCCCAGCTACCATTGTCCAAATTCGACCCTTTGGGTTTAAAACTGTGAATTTTAAAGAGGCACTTGTCTGGAAGCAGAAAATAAGCAAACAAACGACATTAGCCTTTTAGAGTAAAAGATTTATAGCTCCATGATAACTAGAAGCAATAATATTATTGATGATTGATTAGTACAAAGAATTTAATTGATCCTGAGGATTCACAGACCAGGTGTTAATAGTACCTAAAAAGTAGCAAAAATTATAAGATCTGCAGCATATGGATGAGGTTAAACTGAACTGAATAAGATTGTATATACAGATTAGAAGTATGTTTGTTCACCTTTTCATCTAATCCATGAATGAAAGACTCTGTAGAGCTCATGACCCTTCCGAATGGCATTGGAAATTCAATGTTTCCCCATCTGCAAATAACAAGAAGATGCAAATATTATTCAGCTTTACATGATGAATTAGAGATATGGTATTCATCTTCAGAAAACAGTTGATATATTCTTTTAGAGGGAAGTAACCCACTTCTTGAAGTTCTTGAAAGCAGCAGTGTCATCTAACTCTCCTCTCATATCCAAAGGATAAGGCTTTCCATTGACCAAAGTGAAAGGATTCATCTCTAAGAAGGTGAAATCCAGGTCTAACACCAGAAGAACACAAAAATGTTAAAATTTAAATCTAACAGTCAATGAAGTTGTCTTCACAGTTCACATACTCATCAAATGTTATGCAAATATATATCTCGTATTATACCTTGAAATAGATTGAAAATCACCCTGAGAAATTCCCCAATTTCTCCCTTGATCTGTAAGCATGAACGAAGTACTTATAAGCAATTGAGCCAAAGTGTCCACCAACCAAAAAGCATGAGATATCAAGAACCAATATTAGACAACCAAAACACATGTTGACTAAACAAGAAACAAAAATAGCTCTTCATAAAACAAGAAATTATTTAAGTAAAGTGAATATACCTCCAGGGGAAGGGTTGCAACAAGTGGGGCAATATTCTCTGATGTAAGAGACGCTCCTGTTGGAATAAATACAGTCTTAACCTGAAATATAAACAAACCACTTTGTAGCTTATGGGATTGTAAGGGAAGATATAAGAAAAACTTATAGTGAGTAATTAAGGGTGTATTTGGTTGGAGGGTAAAAATGGGGAGGAAATTATCATGGATGAGCTTTATGTGTAATTTTACATATGGAGCTTATTAATGAAAATTTTCACCCCATTTTTATCCCCAAACCAAACATACCGTAAAAAATTCCTTATGTTAGTACCTTATCCCAGTTCTCTTCAATTTCTATTCCTCCACATTCTGAAAAGCTTATACTGTTCCCTAGTCTTTCTGAGACAATGTTAAGGTAAAACTCTTCGTTGTGTGGGATGAAAGGTTCAACAATGAAAGTTGTTATAGGTCCTTTGCATCCACCCATCTCAACCTACATTTTAGAGAAAGGTATAACCAAACATTTTAAGGGTAGGAAGAAGTACTAATAAAAAGTGATTAGTCAAAAAGGGAAGAAAATTTGATTAATGTTTGGAGGGACAGAGGAGATAAAAGCACCTCTTTTCCAAGACGCTCCTTCACAAAAGAAGCAACTTGTGCCAAATCCAAATTTAAGGCAACCAAACCGCTTTTGCCACGCTTTCCAAACAGCATGTCAGGTTTCACAACCAACTTTGAAGATGAAAGCCAGGGTTCCTTCTCTGCTAGCTCATTGAAATCAGTGGACTCCGCAATCTAAGGAATAAAACACACAACAAATTCATTATTAAATGGTGCAGCTTATTAATATGGAAACGTGAACTTTTCCACAACTATATACATTACAGATTAACATCGCTTAAAACACTAATATGACTTGTCATATTGAAGACAGACTATATTGACTGGATGAACAAATTTTAGTGGACCAAAGGTCAGATCAGATATTTTCAGCTATAACCTTAGTCCTTGTATGCATAACATGCGCATCATAACTAAAAAATCATGCGTCATGTTTATGTTTACCCATCCAAGATAACAAGCCAAGTACAATAATAGTTTACAATAAGCTAGCAAAATAAACCAGCTGCATGATTTGAAGTTTGTTATCTGACTACTGTAAGCAAGACAAGTAGGAGGAAGTCCAATCCTTTGAGGCATGCAATAGCACTAGATTACTTGCTTTCATTATCTAGAAAAAAAAAATGGTGTTTGAGATATTATATTGTCATCAACTAAAAATGGGGTCCCATAATCCAACAGAAGCTAACAAACAAAACTTCATATGTAATTTCAGTATGTCTATAGACTATAGTCCTAAAACCAAAAAAATGGGAAGGTGCAAGATTCACGTAAAAGCCAACACAAGAACTATATAAATGGTGAGATCATGCTTACTTGAGCAGACTTGATGGGCAACTCTTGGCCAGAGAGTCTCTTGAAGTGCTCCTTCAACAACCTCTTAGAGTCATACTCTCTGATCTTCTTGCGTGCCATTATTGCTTCTTAAAATGTGCAATAACTTCACAACCAAAAACAAAAAAAAAAAAACTCTCCTTTAACGAAACAAGAAAAACCCAGATCAAATAAGCTTCAGGGAACTCAGAATTCCAATGAAAACCAGATTCTTAATGACTCAGCAATTTGGTCACATGCAACATAGTTAGTAGTTACACAAAATAATGAAGGGACATTGAACATGAAAGAAATGGAACATGTTGAAAAGAACGGAATGCAGCTACCGTTAGGGAGAGAAACGGACCAAAGCGAAGAAACGACAATGAGGAAAGTGGATCCAATGCACAGGTTGGTGATGTGATGTGAATGTGTATTGGTGACTCCATGATATATATGTATGTATGTAGCACTTTAGAGAATGAGCAAAGCAAAGAGAAACACGAGGGTCGGTTCGGTATTATAATATTGGCACATTTATTGCTATAATAATCACTCGTGATTCGCACGGGGTGAATGGACGTCGTGCGAAATTGAATAACATTTTTAAATATAATCTTTGGTTCAATAATAATAATAGTGTTAATAATTCTCATCATTGGTTTTAAAATACTTTCTTAACATGGCCGTAATTTTGCATATTCAGTTCAATATATTCACTTGTGTTATTTTTAGCTTATTTTAGTCTCATTATAATAGGCTTTATTTCATTTTAGTCGAATTTACTTTTTCTTTCTGTTATAATTGCTTAAATAAATTTATTGATTAATGTTATATTTCTTGATTATAATGAATAATCAAAATCCCAGATACTCTGTTTTTTTATTGTTATATGAACAATTTTCTATTGAAATACTTATAATATTCAACTTATCTTATATTACATTTATAATAATAAAACTTGTTTAATGGTGGGGTCACCACTTACGAAGTATTTTTATTGCTTTATGCGATTTCCTTGCATTTTTTAAATAGTTAAGCACTTGACATGCTATTAAAAGAAGATTAGGCTCTCGTCAAAAAATGAAAAAAGGAAGAAGAAGAAGAAGATTAGGCTAGTAGTAAGAGATTTGACCCGATTTGAACTTAAGACTACAACTCATTGTTCTCTTCTAAAAGATTTTACACTTCTGTACATGTTTAAAAACATTGTGTTAGGTAGATAACTAAACTAATTACGCTGCAATTTCTTCATTACTGTGAATTTGTTTTACTTATTTCGACATTGGACACACGTACATATTTTTTGTTTGGCAAGGTATTCTTCACATTATTTAACTATTTTTCGCTACTTTATATGTGTACAATTATTTAAATCAAACAAATAGATCCCCTTTTTTTTTCTTAACTCCGCATGTAAAGAATTATACAAACACACACACACACACACATATATATATATATATTGCAAAAACTGCCCCTCTACATAACAAATAATTCTCAAAAGAATTAAGGGTAAGTCTTAAAATTTTGTAGTTAATATCAATTTAATTCTAAAATAATTTTTGACATCAATTTGATCCTCACATCTTAAAATTTGATATCAACTTACTCTCACAATCAAATTTTACTAGCACTATTAATAATCCTCCTATCTAAACTATAAATTTATCCTTCTACATATCCACATTTTCAAAATTACAAAAATTTTAAAAAAATCCTAATTCCCCAAATATCTCCATCGAAAATTCCTTCTCATCTTTTCCTGTTCATCCTTTATCTCATCTACCTATCCACCCATCCACCATCATCATTCCCTATCCTTTCTCCTCCGGCCACCACCTATCCCGCTGGCATCCGACCTAGCCACAACCGCGAAGCACCTCTGGCAACCCACCTTTGCCATGCTACAACAACGAAGCACATCTCCGGTGAGCCCAATAACAACGTGAAAAACACATGTAATTGGGCTCGATGGTTGCGTCTTGACCAGAGGGATGCTGAGGGTGAAGGTGCTGTTGAAGTACTCGGTGTGCATGAGGTGGCGGTTGTTGATGCAGTGGACAAGGGTCTCCAAGGCATAGCGGTTCCCCTTAGTGTGCGAAGGAAATATGTGAAATGGATCTTGCAGCGGACTCTCCTCTTCCTTGATACTTTCCTTTAGAACAAAGTCACTTCCCACTAAGTTGCTTTCGTCTAATAGCTGTTGGACGATTTTTTTTATTGAAAACACGATATTGTTATTGAACATCATAGCTATTATATGTTTCATTTTAGGTATCTGCTGAATTTTATTCCATATAGTGTGGCCCATTGTAATTTGGCTGCAAATAATTAAGAATTTTATGATTCATCTCTCTTATTACTCAAAATTCAATATAAGTTGCAGACCATGAATTTGATTTGTTGTTGATATTCAACAAATGTCCAATGGCAAAAGAGATTAGAAGCCTGGAAAAGATTAGAACACGAAAAGGTGAGAAAGAATTCTCGGCGGGGAAGTTTGGGGAATTAGGGATTTCTTTTAATTTATGTAATTTTGAATATGTTGTTATTAAGAAGATAAATTTGTAATTTAAATAAGAGAATTATTAATAGTGTTAGTGAAATTCTACTATCAAAATAAATTGATGTCAAATTTTAAAATATGAGGATTAAACTAATATAAAAAATTATTTCATAATTAAATTGATGTTAATTACAAAATTTTAGGAGAAAAATATTATTTACTAAAGAATAATCAAAGCTCCACTAAACAATAACAGCATATTTTTTAATTTAAAAATGTAATATAATTATAATACAAATTATAAAGTCATTGTTAAATAATTAATATATTCTTAATAATTAAAATGATTTAAAGCAGGTATTCAATACCCTGACGATTAGGATACCTGATTGATTTGGAAAAAGAGGAAAATCAATAAAATAAAAGGGTATTTGGTTGGTAAAAATATAATTGGTCAAAATTCACACAATTATAGCGTGATCTCAGTGGTGAAAAATGTGTCTTTTTCGGAAACCCCTTTTATAAACGATAATTCATTGTATGCTGTTTGGACAACTAATGAAAATAATTTTCCCTTATTGAAAGCATTGTAGAATAAACATTTTCCGGCATTTTAAAATTTTTTAATTTCATCATTTAAAAAAAATAAATCTTTTTTTTTTATTTCGTTTCTTATATCTCTTCTCATCTTTTCAATATTTTATAAGTAATCGTATTTTGTAACCAAAAAAAAAAATTATTACACTTATAAGTTCTATTTCGATAAATTTTGTTTTTATAACATGACAACTATATTTTGGATATAGTTTTTGTAATATTCTGTATTATATAGAAGTAAATTTCTCTTAGCATTATCTAATTTTCTGAGTTCACAAAACTTAAATTTAAAATATCACTTTAAGAGGATAAGTATTAGATCATTTAAACTAACTCAATTTTATTCTTTATTTATTGGATTAATTACATTTTATTCTCTATATTATAAGTTATGTGCACCTTACTTTCTATATTTTAAAAATATGCATCCCGACTTCCTAAATTTTTGCGAATGTACATTTTATCCTAAATAAATGTATTATACTCTTCTGAATTTTGGATCATGTGTAAATTAACCTCTTAAATTTTTTTAAATATGCAATCTGATATCCTAAATATGTGATATTTTTTGTTTATAATTGATAAAAAAAATTAACAAAAGGGTCAAAGTACATATTTGATAAAACGCAGGGAATTTGGATATATGTTTTCAAAATATAAGGGATAAAGTGCAATTAACTCTTATTTATATTGATCTTCATCCTTTTGGGATGCACGTTTTCAAAATTGTAAGAGATAAAATGCACATGGCCTATAATACACGAGTTAAAGTGCAATTAACTCTTATTTATATTGATCTTCATCCTTTCTCTAGTTTGTGTAATTTTTTTTTCTTTTTTATGTGAAAAAGAGGGGCCTAAACCTAGAAAAACTACACTTGCATATTCACTATTCAGGGGAAAAAGGACACCAGGTACACCATACTGCAGGCATTCCCACAACCCCTCAGGGGGAGAAAACCAACTCTTTGTTTCAAAATTTGATTGAAAAATGAAAACTAAAATTCGCAAGCCAATCAACTGCACGGTTTCCTTCTCGATAGGTATGAACTAGATTGATTTCCCAATCTTTCTGGAGGAAGGTTGTAATTCGATGGAGGAGGGTTTGGTGCTTAGTCTTGCTGCGATTATGAGATTACTTTGTGTATTATCTATTAATCCGCATCGTTGCCATAAGGGTATGATTAGATTAAGTTTTGTCTAAATAAATTTAGACTTGTTGTATAAAACATTGGCTTAAGTCCTATTTTATTATAAGCTTGTTTTTCTATCACAGTCTAACATTTTTGTGCAGAACATATATAAAAGTCTATCCTAACATAAAAAGTTCAGTTAAAAATCTATATTATATTACGTTAAGAAAACTAAATTTATGATTTTAAAACAAATATAATCTTTAATAAAAATATCATATCATGTATAAAATATTATATTAATATGTAATTAATAATTATATATCTAAATAATAAAAAATTAAACAAACTTATATGCTAAATAAATATTTTTAAAAGTTTAAACCTTAATTTATGTTAGTAACAAAAAAATCTTAATTTACGTAATCATATATGCCTTTGTAAAGCACATTTACTTTATATATTATGTTAAAATAAGGGTTTAACTTTTATATATTGACAATGTAAAATAATATTATATTATCTAATAAAATTTGAAAAAAAAATATAAATTATAAGAAGTAACTATTCATTATAATTTTTTATTTTTCTCAAATTTTATTGACTAACAATATAATTATTTTACGTGATATATGTATGGAAATTAATATCTTAAAATCAACCTAAACTAAAATAGGATGGAAGTTTAGGATGGAAGTTATCACTTAAGGCCTATTCGCACCTTTAGGAGCAAGCTATACATGGATTCACTTTTGTTTTTTTTTTGGGTAGTCTTTAATCATAATATTTTTAGTTTTTACATATATATTTTTATAAACTAATATTTTAGATATTATTATGGTTAAAAGAACTTTTTTAACAAATGCTTTATGTTTAAACTTCGAGTCAATAGAGTTGTCTCACTTAATCAAACTTTCATTCATGTATTGTCATAATTTGGATTCGATTCTCTAGTTTCTCATTGGGAATAATTTATACATAACTCTGCAAGTGCTTAATAAATCTAGACATATCTAATTTTGGATTCGGACGAGTCTTTCCCTCAATCTAAACTTTTATTTAAAAAAAAAAAATTGATCTTCCCACCGAAGATGTAATTTTGTTATAATAACTCAACCTTTATAAGTGATTCATTTAATATTTTAGCAAATCAGACTTTGTGCGTGCCCTAAATGGTCCAAATATTTTCCACTCTTATTCCTGTTCTGCATTTTGGTTCAGTTATCAGTTTCCACTTATTGTGCTTTAAAATTTTTGGCCTTTCTTCTACTACTTGATAGTAACTTTGCAACAAAACTTGATTGATAACGCCTCCAACTTGTGCCGTAAGGAACAGAAATACTTTGGGCACAAAACTAACCTTCATAACTGCTGCACGAATCATATTTATTGGCCGTTAACCCCATGATTTTCGCCAAACCCTCTCTTTTCTCTTTTTATTTTATTTTGTTCTCTTTTTTTGTTGACTAAAATACTTATTCGTACTATTTGCAAGAAAATTTTTCCGTGCCAAATAGCATTAATGCTGTGTAAGGAGAGCGAACACCAGTTGTCTAGCCCTAGTTTACGGCACATAATGCATGGTATTTATTATTTTTAAGAAAACAAAATTATTTATCTTTCTAAATTATAGGTCATATACACTATAATTCTTGATTTTAAAAGAGTGTAAATCAATCTCTAAATATTTTTAAATGTGCACTTTAATCTTTTTGTTAAATTTCTATCCAGTACTATACTCCCTGAATTTTGAGTTATATGCATTTCAGTCTCTAAACTAAAAATAACATCCAATATAATACCCTAAACTTTGTTAGATATATACTATTTCCATGAATAATAAATAAAAAAGTTAACAAAATGACCGATTTGTATATTTAAAAAAATTCAAGGGTTAATTTACATCTTTTTAATACATAAGGGTTAAAATATATATAATCTATTATTTAAGGGGGTAAAATGATTTTTTTTTCTCTTGTTTTTATTTCAATACTGACATTGATCATCGCTCAATCTTTTCCTAGTGCCATGATCATAATTGTGGTTCATTTGTACAATCGGATACTATGTGAGTTAGAAAACTATTACAACCCATTATCAAGGAAAACAAAAAAAAGAAACCACTACAAACCCACCTACATCCCTATTTATCATAGGATTTTTTTTTTTTTGGATTTACCTAGAATAAAATTCTCTCCTTTGTTTCCTGAATGTACCACAGGTTGTGGGTGAGATTAGGTGACACAAATACTAGAAGAGGAAGTAGTGGAAAGAAAGTTGGAGGCATAAAATACAAACCTAAATAGATATACGGACGACAATATTATATTTGTATAATTTAGACCAAACATTAGCTCGGTTAAAAGATTGAGCCATTGGATCAGCGATTTAATTAATCAATTAAGTGGTCGAACTGAAAATTTTAAATTTTGAATAATTTTTTTAAAAAAATTATACCTTATAAAAGTATTTTATATTTTTAATAGAATGTAATTTGATATAATATTAAAAAGATATTTAAGGTAAGATCATAACTCAACGTAACGTAATAATATAAATATAAAAGAAGTTAAGTAATTGTGAATGAAAACCTTTTATAAACTAATATATAAGAAACATGTAGTATAAAACGGAAAAAAAAAACTTCTCATAAAAAGAAAATTAACTTAGAAGATTATATAGAAGTACTCCTTTTGTCTACAAATAATTGTCATTTTTGACAAAGGGTGCGTTTGTTTGTACTTCTAATATAAAAGAAAGTACTTTTTTTTTTAAGTTTTTTAAAAAAAGTATTTATAAAATTTTTAATATTGTTTGTTTGTGCTTCCAAAAAAAAATAGAAGCAGAAAATAATCAATTTTTCTGCTTTTTTGAGAAGCAGATAGGGAGCTGCTTCTCGCAGAAGTAGAAGCAATAGAAGAGAGAGAATGTTGTTCCTTAAAATTCGTAATCACTTTCTTCTCACTCAATTATAATTTTATCTTTAAAACTTGTAAAAACTATCACTCTTTTCTCACTCTCATTCTCTCTCTCTCCATATCCTTAATTGTAATTTTATAAATAAAGTACTTCTATAGTTATCACATCCAAACAATTTAATAACTTCTAATTTTGATAAAAAGTACTTATACAATTATATCCAAATATAAAATATTTTTCTATTTTTGCTTCTACTTCCGCTTTTCAAGAAGTACTTCTCCTAGAATCTTAACCAAACAGTCCCAAAATTGGTATGTTTTATACTCAGATATATTGATTTAAAAATATATTAATTTTGTCAAAGTTACAATTATTTATAAATGAAGGGAGTGTTTTGATAATTTTATTTAAAAAACACAATAAATTTAAATTAATTTGAATTGATTGGATTGTCTAAATCTAACCAACTTAATTGAATTAATACAAATTTTAATTATAACTTCAACTATACTGACGTAGAAAATAGGTCGTAGATTTTCTTATCTAACCGACTGATTTGGTCCATCTTATAATTAACTTTGCGCAATATACCCCCTACTCATGGGAAATGATTTACCTTTCTTATAAATCCTCTTAATTACTAAATGAACGAAGGATTAATTGCATTTTAAGATTCTTAGATATTGATTGTATCTACTTTATACTTTGTTTAATATTTAGGAGAATACTTAGAAAGATTTTTAGGAGGCTATATCTTTACTTTATATCCTACATTCTCACATAACCCCTGATTTTTTGAGAAATTCTTAGATAAGCACTGCTTGCCATATAAATATTTAGATACTCTATTCATATTTTGACACATATAAAAGTTGTGCGTCACATGTCTCCGTCTTCATCAATATTATATAGTTTATTAATATCTATTTATTACATCCATTAACAGTAATATCACAATATAAAATTATCATTTTCTAAAATTACTTTCTCAATTTTTTTAAAAATCATCTTTATTAATTCATTTTCAAAAGTTTACGTTTACGTATTATAACAATAATTTTTAATAAATGTTAAGTATTATACGGTTTTTTTTTAAACTATCAATTTAAATAGCACAAATATATATATAAAGTAATTGTTGCCATTTTATAAAATTTATTTCAGCGATTATTTTCTCATACGTTTCATGAATATTATTACGAGTTAAACATTTGCGTTCCTTTTTTTTTTCTGAATATGTTGAATTTTAAACTTTATTTTAAATTTTTAAGATTTTCAAAAAAGAATTTCCTGCGTAAATGAGTTAACACTTTTTACAGGTTTTGATATATATATATATATATATATATATATATATATATATATAAGTTAGTCTCAATAATTTATTTTTAAATTATCATTATTAATTAAATTTTTAAAATTTAAGGAAAAATAAAAAATATAAACTAAAATTAGATATATATCTTCGTTGATTTTGAAAATTAAAAGATATATTAATCAATGAGACAAATTATATTAGTTTAATTATAACTATAAAAAATAAAAATATATTGTTCTTTAACACCTTAATTTAGTCTTTGCATAATTTTTAAAAAATAAGTAATGTAAATATTTAGCTTGCAGTAATATTTGTGAAAAGTATAAGAAAATAATTGCTAAAAGAAATTTCGTAAAATGATCACCAACAGTTGCATTATATTTGTGCAATTTAAATTGATAGTGAAACAAGAAAAATACTTAAGATTTATTAAAAATTACTGCTTTAATACGTAAACTTTTTCAAAGTTAATTAATAAAGATAATTTTAAAAAATAAATTGTTGAAAAAGTAATCTAAAGAAAGTATAATTTAAAAATGGGAACCTTTAAATTGTGATATTAGTATCAATTGACATGATAAATAGATAACAATACACTATATAGTATTAATAAATATAGAGATATATGGGTCACTATTTTTACATATGTCAAAATATGAATAGAATATCTATACTTATATATGATATAAATGCTTATACTTACCTAAGAATTTCTCCTGGTATGTGTGAAGTAGCATGCTTATTTAGTATAACTGTAGTCTTCGAAGCATTTAATGATACGGTTCTGATTTGATACAAAATATACCAAGTTGTTATTATTTCACTCTTCAATTGAGATGGAAATTAATGAGATTTTTCACACGACAAACAGTTAGATATATATGTGTGCCATTGAACAGGACATCCATTTTCTCATCTTCTTTTAATTTAAATATTTAGCTTGCAGTAATATTTGTGAAAAGTATAAGAAAATAATTGCTAAAAGAAATTTCGTAAAATGATCACCAACAGTTGCATTATATTTGTGCAATTTAAATTGATAGTGAAATAAGAAAAATACTTAAGATTTATTAAAAATTACTGCTTTAATACGTAAACTTTTTCAAAGTTAATTAATAAAGATAATTTTAAAAAATAAATTGTTGAAAAAGTAATCTAAAGAAAGTATAATTTAAAAATGGTAACCTTTAAATTGTGATATTAGTATCAATTGACATGATAAATAGATAACAATACACTATATAGTATTAATAAATATAGAGATACATGGGTCACTATTTTTACATATGTCAAAATATGAATAGAATATCTATACTTATATATGATATAAATGCTTATACTTACCTAAGAATTTCTCCTGGTATGTGTGAAGTAGCATGCTTATTTAGTATAACTGTAGTCTTCGAAGCATTTAATGATACGGTTCTGATTTGATACAAAATATACCAAGTTGTTATTATTTCACTCTTCAATTGAGATGGAAATTAATGAGATTTTTCACACGACAAACAGTTAGATATATATGTGTGCCATTGAACAGGACATCCATTTTCTCATCTTCTTTTAATTTATCAATTTTCCTATTCTAGTCAAAATTATTGCTTTCCTTGCGCTTGTACCCATTTCGTCTTGCTGTGTGACATAGGCACTTATCCTATATTTTGTCCTACCCAAAGTTTTAGACTTGGGATCGCTTTACCTGATGTGGCTGCAATATTATAATTGCAATTACCGATATAATTGTATTAGATTGTAATTACAGTATGCTATTTATATACATAAATTAACTGTAGTATAACTGCAACGGATTGTATCAGGTACAATGAGCTGCATTAGGGCCATAGCAGGCCATAACAGGTTCAATTTTAAATGTTGCCGCAATTGCAATTGCAATTTAAAAACATTGGTCTTGACTGTGTTAATATTGCTTGGCCAATTTGACTAGTTTATCATGATCCCGAAAACCAATAAATAAAAGAAGGAATTGCAAGTTTAGGCAGTGTTTCCAAGTAAAATAGGCGTTGGTTTGGCTTGATGGAGCATTGGAGCAGTATGATGCCTGATTCATATTTAAACCAACACATACCAAATGAAGTATTTTTATAGTATGTCCTGCAGTGTTTGTCATGCTTCTAGGTGCCAAGCCATTGTTCATTAACTTTGTTTTTTTTTTTTTTTTTCAATAATTCAGAACAATGCTCTAGACTCTCCATAGAGAGGAGCAAAAGCACAAGAAACACAACACAAAGGATACAAAGACAAACAGAGAAAAAATCAACACAACCCAGGCACACAATGGCAAAACACCGCAAAGCAAAAAAACCAAACAAGAGCACCAGCAAACGGAACCTGCTGCAGCAAACAACAACAAAAAGGAGCCAAACAACCACTCTACAACCACCAGAAGAACACCAGCACCATAGCAAAAAAACTAGAACGATCCACCACGTAGGAAGCCAGCAGCACAACCAAAACAAAACAAGAACCAAAACCAAGAAGTCAACACTCGAAAGACACCCAAGCAAAGAAAAAAGCAACACTAACCCACCAAAAAAATCACAACCAAACTACCCCTGAATCTCCCCGACGAAGCAACTAGACCAACGATCAACCTTTGATCTTCTTCGGTCGCTCGCTTTTCCTTGGCAAAACGAAATCTTTACATTTTGGCACTTTGGCTGTTGCCTCGATCACAGCTTTTTCATTGCTAGTCGAACATCCTAGACCCTTCCCAATCTCCCATGTGATTTGTGCTTCCACTAAGTCTTCTTCATCTGGTACCTCGAATTCATGAACACACCTCTGCATACTTGTCGCTGATTCAACCAGAGGTGTTTGGGGTACCCTTTCAATAGATTCCCCTCCAATATCTTCAATTTCATCACTCTCTTCCACTTCATTTTCACCTTCCGTAATGCCTAAAGCAGAGCTCTAAAATTGAAATTGAATAGCATTGGGCTTGGGCTCCCCACATAGCCCATAAGGAGTGTCGAAATCGGGGGGGAATTCTGAGCTGCTATCAATTGGGCTTTCAGTGCCCACTATATATGGCCTAGTATTGATATCCGAAATGGGGCGAGCTTCGACACCCGGCCCAGTACTTGTGTCTTCTTCAACACGCTTCTTGCTGGGCCCCCACCTCTCTTACACTTTGTCTAGAAGCTTCCATCGCCAGAGTCTTCCGGAATACGCCATCTCCTTCTCGATTCCTTCGCCCCATTGATCGGACTAGCTCATCTTCCATGAATAAGCTCTGCTTCTCCTTCAGACCCTTCACCTTTGTCACCTCTACTTCCTTCCTGTGAGTTAGATTTTCATCCACCATTGTCTCATCTCTCTGAACCTTTTTCACTGCTTCTATCAACACAGATGCAAGGATTCGCTTAATCTCTAAAAGGTTTTCTATTCGAAACAATTCTTCCACAACTCTCGATACCGTCTCTTCCAATTTTGATTCATCAAGTTCCTTGTTGAATCTGGCTGACTCAGTATCATGCACTCCATTGGTTCTTTTCCTCACCCAAACTTCCCTTTGTTGATTTGTAAGCATGCCTAGGATCACCTCTTTGAAGCTCCTCATTTCATTTGTGGGTTTCCAGTAGTTCTCTTCGCTCCGCACCAGTCCCTTTGCCTTGCCTTCCTCCTCAAAACTCCACAGCCTCCCGTTCCTATCATACTTTGCAAAGGATATCAACATCCTCTTGCCTCTAATCCAAGTTCCATTTAACTCCTTGATTGCCTTCTTCGCATGCTCCAAATACTTAAACTGCACGAAACCAAACCGACATTCCCTCTACCTTCTTCTTATTTTTGGTATGAAAACATCACTAACTTCCCATATCCCTCTGAATACTTGAAACAACCAATCCCATGACATCTGTATAGGGAGCCCATCCACGAACAAGGAGAAAGCTTCGCCCATCTCAAATTTTTTTAAGCTCCAGTAGCATCATTTTTTTGGTGTTTGATTCTTCGAATGATGACGACATTAAGCTGTTCATTCACTTTGTTAATGAGTAATAGTGCAATTGTACTTGCACACATGTTTGTGCAGTAAAAACCGCTTAAAATTTTCTTTCCTTTAGTATGGGTAATTCGTTTACAACTATGATTTACTAACTTTATTAATATGTGGACAGTTTTTCTTAAAATTATGGAAGGACTTGGACGCTAAAAATATCAATATATGTTTCAACTTAGTCACAGAATTTGACATTGTCTGGTTCAATATATGTTAGTCACCCATGATCATGATCACGAGTGTTCTCTCAATTCAGAAGATGATATTGGCATTGAATTTCACTTTTAGAAAAACCGCAATAGTCATGCAGCTCGTGCCACTTGCTCACCCATCAGTCATCTCTCTCTCTTATGCAGCGAGGCGACAATTTATTTCTCTGCAATTGGCCCCACATATACAGAGAAAAATGAAAAAAGTTTGTCACAAAGTTATGAATAATGTGGTGACCATGTGTCTAGTAACTAGATGTGATCTTGGTTAACTTAAAACCAATGTATCAAGAAGGTAGGGGATGTTTGTTTTAGTTTTTAAAAAAAGTGATTTTAAAATTTAAATTTTATATAAAATTAAAAAAGTTAAAATTTAATTTTTTTTAGAAACTAGTTTTTTTAGTTTTTACAAAAAATTGAAGTTGATTTTTTTGTGAATTTGATTTTTTTAAAAAAATTATCTAAATATATAAAAATTAATTTTTTTAGATGAAAAAAATAATTTTTTATTTAAATAATTTCAAACAAATACATTTTTAATGTCCTACAAAATGTGATTGGACTTTTTTTTCTGTAAATGAAAAGCAACAATTATTTTATTATTATTATTAACAAAAATTTTGATTCAAGAAAAGACCTCATCCTAATTTAGAGTTATTATATATCTCTAAACTCATCAAATATTAACATATATACTTTACAGATTTATTTACTAATAAAAGAATCTAAAAATTAAACCCAAATTAAAGTAATATATAAATAAAATATTGATCAAGTGAGTCAATTCCAGTAAAAAAGAAAAAGCAATAACAATAGTAAAAGCAATAAATATTATTGCATATGCATGGCCCATAATTTTGGTAGTGAATAATATGTGCTCAAGGCTAAGAATTTTTTGCCAAGCTAATGAAGCTGCACAATTGCATAGACAATTAAGTGTTCACTTTAAATCGCATACAATGTTCGGCACATAATTAATAATCACCTACTAATATGCTATTGCAACAGCAATAAATCAGACAAATCTAAACGATGCTTCAGAAAGTCAAAAGACTTGTTATCTTTATATCTGCATGGCCGAAGTTTTTAAATGTTATATTGCCAATTAAAATTCTTATTTGTGTCAAGGTTTCTCACCCTAAATATTTTCAGTAGGAAATGATGTTTACATAAATTATTGGGATAAAAAATTATGAGATTTTATTTGAATTAAACTTACAAATATGCTTTTGATGATTTTTTTTTTTAAACCATGAGATATTCTCATAAGTTTAGTTCATTTGAATAGTTTACAAGACTAATCTTGTTTAACTATAATAGTATAAGACTTATGTAGAATAGCAAACTCAGGTTAACTCACTTAGTCAACCTTCCTGCACCATCACAGTTCTAAACATTTTAGTTTCGTGCCATATGGCATGGCTGTTTACAAAATGCAGTACGAATGGGTGTGGGAAGTTATTCTCTTTCTTCATGGCAGTTACATTTAAAAATTTTACCCCTCATGCATGGTTGTAAAGAAATGTGAATGGTCCAATTTACTTCGTAACACTTTTATTGAATTTTTTTTTTTTTTTTGACGGGTACTTTTGTCGAATTTGGTGTCGTACCAAATAGAATTGCTCTTTCCTAAAGGGTTATATTTCTTTATTATGTCAACCATCTTTGTGGATGATAATGATTTTATCTAATTAAAAATAGAAACTCAGAATTAAATTCTGTCTTCACTAGGAGGGCAAAATTTAGGAATGAGAGAGAATTATTTCCTATTTGTAATCTATATTCATGGACAAAATCATGATTTTTATTTATACATTTTTTAAGATGAAATATTTTTTTTTTCAAATAAATCTAGATGAGCTAGAATAAAATCGTATTAAAATCTCTATTACACATGGGGTATGTTTCGCGGATGGCTTTGCAGAGGGGAAGGAGAAAGTTATTATTATTATTTTTTTAAGATATAAGGAATGATAATTTTTAGAACAATAAATGGGAGATAATTGAATTATTGAATAATAATCTTTCGTTTTATTTAAAAAATTTCAAATAAATAAAAAATTAATTTGATACATTGTCAATATAAAAAATTTTATACAAATATCCAATCATATACTATCATATTAGTAAAAATATTTGACTCAACTATTCACTACTTTAAAAATTTTATAAAGTAAAACTTCATTTTAGATTCCTAATGTTTTATAGATATTTTAATTTAGTCTCAATTTTTTTTGTTTTATTTATGTATCTAATATTTTCAAAATATTTTAATTTTACCATTTAAGTATTCAAATTATAAATAAAAAAATTGATATGAAGGTCAGTTATAATATTAGTAATGATCTATCTATTACTTATTTGAATAGGATGATGTTATTTACCATCATTATTTTCCTTATTTTTTTGTAGAATATGAAAGTTTTATTTTTTAATTTAAATTTCTATAATACTCAATCAATCTTTCTTATACTAAAACTTAAACCCGAAACTTTTTTCTTGGAGAATTGAAAACAAATAATCTCTATTAGTAGTATTTGGATATCACTAATATTGAAATTTGTTCTTAATATTAGTTTTTTTATTTATAATTTAAATATCACTTATCAAAAAAGTAAGATTGAAATATTTTAAAAATATTAAGAATATAAATTGAACAAAAAAGAAAAAATTTTGAAACAAAATTAAAATGGTTGTAAGCTATAATAGATGTAAATAGGGCTTTACCTATCTTACAAATAAAAATATCTAATTAAGTAATAATATAAAACTATTTTATATTGATAATATGTTAAAATTAATTCTTTTTAAAAAAAATGCTTTTTAAAAAAAATTATATGCACTATAGTGCAGAAATAACTTATGTATGCTAACCTACGTGTCCCAAAAAAGGAAATTATAAACAATATATATTCACTTTGATGGAGCCCACACAAATATCATCTTTTTACTTGACCCTCTCTCTTACCATCCCTTCGTTTTTAAGACGAGCTGCATCTCCTGCACTGCGACCCACTCGGTTAAAATGCTCGCTGAAAACTCGAAGCAAACTGTGAAAAATCATGCCCGTCTCTTGTTTAGAACTTGGAGGCATTCTCGTACAGCTGGCGGTGAGGCGCTTCAGAAAAAGTCCCACATCGTGCGACACATAGAGTAAAAGCACATATAATGCAGAGCGAAAACGAGTAGGTGTTGTTCCGGGAACATCCGATAAAATTGGAACAATACAGGGAAGATTAGCATGGACACGCATAAATCGAGAACTTGTCCGAATTGTTTTCCCTTCGTTACCACAAACACAATTCGTTGCCTAATCATTTAAAGAAAGCCATTAACATGACCGCTGAGCTTATTGCCTCTGTTCAAGTTGAAAACATTAGGGTTTCGTCTCAACTTTCAAGTGATATATGTTTTATAATCGTAAATGCTTAGTTATTTTCTCTATTTCAATATATATTGGCACTGATCACTACTTTATCATTTTCCTAGTGCAATGGTTATAATTGTAGTTTCATTTGGACGGTTGGATGCTGCATCTTAGTATAATTCAAGCTTTAAAGGTATAATTCACTTAATGTAAACATTGTATGTGGACCACAAGCGTGAGATGAAATCATGGAAATTTGGGTGGGTGATGCAAAGTTTGTAGTGTTGGACAAGGGGAAGGAGCGGAAAGGCAGAAGTTTCAGGTTAGCATTCTTTTAAGTATTGATGACAAATATTTAGATGTGGAGAAGGGGGAAGGAGTGGAAAGGAAAAGCTGGAGGCCTGTAATACAAAGCTAAAGACAGATGGCAATATATATCACATTGCCCTGGTTTATGTGATTGTGAAGTAGCATGCTGGTTTAACATAGCTGTAATCTTAGGAGATTTTTCATGATGTGGGTATGGTTTGACACACAAGAATTTTTCAATTTTTCATTCTTCATCCGAGAAAGCAATTAATGAGACTTTCACCTGACAAACAGTTAGATGATAAGTGCTTCATTGAGCCGGACAGCCATTTCCTCATGCTCTTTTAATTTATCAAAATAACTGCTTTCCTTGTGCTTGTCCCCATTTCATCTTGGAAGTGTGACATAGGCACTTCATCCTACATTCTGTCCTTACTAAAGTGTAATATATATTGGCAAATTTGAGTAGTTTACCGAGGTCCCAGAAACGAATAGATAAAGTTTGGTGGCGTTTTGAATTAAGATTGGAGTATAACAATACTGATTACAGAAGCTTGGGGTTGTTTGGTTTGATGGAGAGGTCTTTTACCTGGTTTATATGTATGCCAACATACACCAAATAGAGCATTTTATTGTTTGTTTTGCAGTGTTTATGATTGTCTTATAAGATCAATGCTAGCAACACATCACTTCCACTTACCTTGACATCTATATATACTTTTTTACCACTGATTACAGTTGGTCTTAAAAGACCAAGGGACACTTACATTTTCAGATGCTGCCGCCTAAGCCAAATGTGAAAAGATGTGTACCTAAATGTGTGTAATAAGCGTAACTTGTCTTGTAAAGCCTACTTCTTGGTGCCATGCCACTGTCATTGACTTTATAACTAGTTTGGGTATTTCATCTATGATTGAATAACTTTATTCAGATGAGGAGAGTTTTTCTTAAAATTATGGAAGGAAAGACACCATGCTAGAACTATCAATATATATTTCAATTATTCATGCATCCTGCTTAGTCACAAAATTTGGCATTGTCTGGTTCAATATTATGTTAGTCATCCATGGTCATGAGTGTTCTCTTCAGAATATCTATTATTGGCACTGAATTTCAATTTTGAAAAACTGGAATAGTTTTGCCACTTGCTCATACGTCAGTCATCACTCTCTCTTATGTAGCGAGGCAACATTTTTTTTCCTCTGCAATAGGAAAAATGAAGAAAAATTGCTACAAAGTTAGGAATAGTGTGTCCATGTGTCTTGTAACTAGATTTGGTCTTGGTTAACTTCATGCTCATTACCACTGAGATTTCTAACTCTGTTGAAACATCAGGGCTTTCATTTCATGTGATACATGTTTCATAGAATACATATTTATTCTGTTCATGTATAAATTGTCACCGATAAGCACTATATCATTTTCCTAGTGCAATGTTTATATTTTTGGTTTCAATTGGACAGTTGGATGCTGTATCCTAGTAAATTTTTATTTTTTATTTATTTTTTAATTCTTTTCCCCTTTTTGGATGCTGCCACCTAAGCCAGATGTGAAGAGATGTATAGCTAAATGTGTGTGCTCGGCTGCTAGCATAACTAGTCTCATAAGGTGAGTTCTATGGTACTTTTGTGAAAATGTGTATTTTGTGCATTTTTTGTGACGAACGGTGAGGATCGTGTCATAGATTGTGAGATGTATCAATGTATCAATCACCTATGATGCACTATAAAAATATCTAATTTTAAGAAAATTTAAAAATATAATTAAATATATTTTAAAAATTAATTATTATACACTGACAGTATAAAATTATATTGACAGTATAAAATAATTTTATATTATCAGTATAATCAAAAAATTTTATCAGTATAATTTTAATTATCATACATTGACAGTGTAAAATTATATTGACAGTATAAAATAATTTTATACTGTCAGTGTAATCAAAAAATTTTATCAATATAATTTTAATTATCATACACTAACAGTGTAAAATTATACTGACAGTACTGTAAAATTATATTGATAAAATTTTTTGATTACACTGACAGTGTAAAATTATTTTATATCACAAGATAATTTTACACTGTTAGTGTATGATAATTAAAATTACACTGATAAAATTTTTTTATTACATTGACAGTGTAAAATTATTTTATATTGCCAGTGTAATTTTATACTGTCAGTGTATGATAATTAAAATTATATTGATAAAATTTTTTCATTATATTGATAGTGTAAAATTATTTTATACTGTCAATATAATTTTATACTATTATGATAATTAATTTTTAAAATATATTTAATTATATTTTTAAATTTTTTTAAAATTAGATATTATTATAATACATCATAAGTGATTGGTGCATTGATATACCTCACAACCTCATCACAAGATATATCACAATCTAATCGTTCACCACAAAATATACAAAATGTACATTTTGTGCGATGAACCAGAGCATGCACCGTCTCATAAAGCCTACTTTTTGGTATCAAGCGTCTATCATTGACTTTTGAGTAATAGTACAGTTGAACTTGTGCACATGTTTTTGGAGGAAACACCGTTTCAAAATTTCTTCCCTTTGGTTTGGGTAATTCATTTGCAAGTTGCAACTATGATTGACTAAGTATACTAAGATCAGGGCAAATTTTTTATGTAGGTGTTGCACTCTCCAGAGTAGTCACGCCAATTGCTCACACATAGTCATCACTCACTCTAATGCAGGGTGGCAACTTTTTATTTCTCTGCAATTGGCCTCAATACACACATAGAAATGAAAAGGTTGCCACAAAGTTATGAATAATGCGTTTTTATGTGGCTTGTAACTTGATACCGTCATAGCTAAATTAAACCCAATGAACCAAGAAGTTGGTGTCCTCCAAATTCTGACTGGAGTACTGGACTCGTTTCTCTAAACAAAAAACAACAAGTATTATATCATAAATATGGACCATAATTTTGGCAGTAGTACTCCCGAGGCCAAGAATTTTCCCAAAAGCTAATGAAGCTGTACCACAGATAATTAAGCGTTCACTTTAAAAGGCACACAATGTTCGGCACATAATTAATCACATGCTGACACTATTGCAAAAAGCAATAATCAGACAAGAAATCTATCTTATACCCTCTATTTAATATTCACATATATAAATAAATTTTCTAGAGATTGTGAACATTATTAACATAAGTCTACAACTTTATACATATTTTATATTAAGAGTCTTTATGATAAATACTGCTTAATCAAGAATTACTTTTTAAACCCCTTTTAGTATTTAGGTTTCTCGTCCTAAACGATTCTAAATAGAAAATGATAGTTGTCTAGATTTATTTGCATACAAAATTATATGTGTGTATTTGAAATAAGCCTACAAATATAAATTTGGCGAAATTAATTCAAATTAAGAAAATCAAGAACTTAAAGATTAAATTCTGCCTTCACTGAGCAAAGGAACACTTTAGGAGTGGGAGAGGATTATTTCCTATTATGTAATTACGTAATCTATACCCGTGGACAAAAACAAACGTAGATTTTTAATCTTTACAATAGACAAAAACAAAAACTTATTTATTTGATGTACACAAAAACTTATTATGAATAATAGACAATTGTTTATTCCCCAAATTGCATAGATAGCAGTGAATTTGTATAAAATCATTTTGATTATTATGATTTTATTACACATTTGCATACAATTTAAGTTTTTTTTGCGGGTTTCTTGGTGGAATCTCTCTAAAACAACTTTTTACACTTTTGTAACTGTGAATCTAATAATTACATAATAGTTAGTGAAACACTTTTCCACAATGACCTGATTAGCCAAATTCTCTTATAGCATGTTGAGTTCTAATTTTTGTACAATTAATTTTGTTGAAATTGATTTAATTAGAATTAATTTTAAGGTAAAATAATTTAGGATACGTTTGTTTCAGCTTTCAAAAATAGGTGATTTTAAAACTTAAATTTTATATATAACTGAAAAAGTTAAAAATTAATTTTTTTATATTCTTATTATTTCTAAAAAATTATCAAAATATATGAATATTAATTTTTTTTAATGAAAAAAAGTGATTTTTTACTCAAAAAAATTCAAAACAAACACACCCTTATATTTGGTAGTTTATCTTAAAATTATTATGATAAAAAGTAAAAAAAATTTACTTTTTTTAAAATTAACTCTAGAAACAAAAATTAATTTTCATCTCTCAAAATCATAACATCAAAATTTGATAAAATCAATTTTGGGGGTCAAAATCAATTCTAAACCTCTCAAATACTAATCTAAACAGGCTATTAAAGTATCCTAAATTTTTTATTATCTTTTAATATTAGGCAAATTTAAAATATATTAAAGTGAAAATAACCTTTGTAATAAAAAACTCTCGATGTTGTTAAATTGGATTTATGCTAGAAGTCACATAAAAAAGGTCTATTACAAAATATAAAATATAAATATATATTAGAGTGAATTATACTTATCTTTTTTGAGATTTAATATAATTATATTTAATATTTTTTTATTTATAAATAATATATTAAATAAAATAAATTTTTTTATCTATAAATAATATATTAAATAAAATAAATTAAAAAAATACTAAATATAATTACATTAAATCTCATTAAGTACAATGTAATTCACCTATATATCATGTTGTCCCATTCAGAAAAAGAATATATATTATGTTGTTCACATCTTAATGGACAATATACTTGATGGGACCCACACAGCTTTCACCCTTTTACTTTTACCCTTCATCTCTGCGAGTCGCTTCTTCTTCTCTTCGCTGCAACCCGCCCAGTGAAAGTGTCTACTGTTCATTAAAAACTTGAAGCAAACTGTGAAAAATTCTTACCCCTTTCTTTGTTTGGAACTTGGAGGCATTTGCACACGGAAGCTGCAGGGGCGTTACACAACAAGTGCCACATCGTGTACGAACCCGAAACGAAAGCACTTTATATATTGAACAGGCAGGGCTAGGAACCGTCCCTATGGGGACATCCGATAAAATTGGAACGATACAGAGAAGATTAGCATGGCCCCTGCGCAAGGATGACACGCACAAATCGAGAAATGGTCCAAATTTTTTTTTTTTTCCTCGCTTCCTTCTTCTGCTTCATGCTCATCGCCACAACACAGTTTGCTATGTTAAGGAAAGTGAACATGATCAATTAAGTTTACTAACTCTTGAAAACATCAGATTTCATTTCAAGTTAGATGTTTCCTTGTGCAAGGGTTATAATTATGGTTCATTTAGACATTTGGATTATGGTTTTTTAGTAACTTAGTCGTTGTTATTATTATTATTTTGCAAGCTCGGAAGATTATAATTTGCAGGGGAAGAGAAATGTAGACATGCACTGGTTTATGTTCCATATTTGTGGTTTATTCAGAGTTTGGACATTTGAGTGATATAATTTAGTCACTGCCACCATCCCAGGTCCAAAAACACCACAAAGGGGGGATCAGTATAATGTCCGAAACTAGTGGAGTTAGTGTTGAAACAAATGTGTTTACCTTGCTTTTATGTCATAGTAAGTCATGGGGATTGAAAGTCCCTGTGATGAAGGGATAACTGTTATAGCTGTAAAAGTCTTTGCTACATCTGATTGATATCGTATGTGCCTGATAGGTTGAAAAATTTTATTTCTTCTCTTCACCTAAAAATTAATTTTATTAATACAATATCAACTGATAAGATGTTCACATGACAACAATTAGTTGATATGTCCATTGAATAACCATTGTCTCAATAGTTTATGGTTCATCCTTTTTTTCTGGATTAGATAAAATTTGATATTAACTTTGCCTGCATTGTGCTTTATCACAAATGTTTACATAACCGGTTTCAACTTTCAAGCATGGATAAAAGAAGAGAGTTATATTAGGCCATCGACAGCCGATGAAAATTTTGTCTAATCTTTATGACATGGATGAAAGATGTGATAGAGACCCCACCTAGTGAAATAAAGCTTAATTTTTGTCATTGGTCTAGAGACAGGTTGAGATTATTGATTTCAAAACCCTTTTCCAACGAATGACTATGTTTAAGTTCTTCCATTCTGTATTGATCTGTGATATAACTTTCATGATCAATGAAGGAGTTGTATGATTAGTAATATTATGAATTTCATACTTTATATGTAGGCTTGATCGAATGTGAAGTGAATCTCCCTACAGCCAGAATGACAATGTAGCAAAATTACTTAGTGAAATGAGTTGATCTAAAATTTCTGTAGCCAATGTGATTAGCGTGATACTTCTTGTACTGTACCTTAATGTTTTCCTCCAAATTTATACTTTTTCATTCCCATTTTATCTTTTGGTTCTGCTTTTCTTATTTCCTCTTTTATCTGTATCTTTTCTCTGTAAATGGACTTGCTTATTTCGTATGCTATGCCAAAGGGATTCACTGGATTCGGTATTGGTTGAGCTGAACCTTGTCATTTACATTGCCCCCAACTTGGATGATATATGTGCAATACATTGCATATTGGGGGAATAAAATTGTGCTGCTCAGAAGCTGTACTTAGTTGTGTTCAGAACAATGTCAGTATGATGGCAGTGTGAAGAGTGTTAGGAATTGATGTATTGTTCTAGAACATGCATCCCTAGAATTGCCTTGGCAGACAATGTCTACAATCATGAAAAAAAAAATAAAGAAAGCCAAGGCCAGAACATTAGCACAATTGAAAGACTGGACTTGATTTTTTCTTTTTGGCATAGTTATTGCTTAATAAAACTATTTTTTAGCATTTGGGGAGATATATCAAGTCACAAACGTAACTCATTTTCATAATATCTTGAAAACTCTAAAAATTAGCCTAAACTGATGAGGGGATCATCCCAAACATTGAAAGTAAGATCTTGTCTGCCATTTCCCTATAATTTAGAAATATCCACAATCCATTGGTATTTCAGCATCCTCTTAATTTGTGTAACAAGGTTGATTAGCATAATAGTTCTCCAATTGACCACCCAGCAGAATTTGGATCAGAGCCTCTGAGTCCATGTTTAGATGAAATTTCCTAAATACAAACTTCCAAGCAAGAAGAGCACTGATTATTCCCAACTTGTATTTCAAGAAAGTAATGAAGTTTTTGTAGACTGTTAGAAGTGCTATTGTGAAATTGTATTTATACCTTGTCATTCCATCTATTGCAATATTGATTTTTCAAACAATGATAAAGTAATTCAGCCCTTATCAAATCCCATTTATAAATTTAAAGTATTCTCTTTAATCTCTTACCCAACTGCCAAAATTTTGTTCAAACCCTTTTAAGCTGGAATAAGGCAGGGTGGTGAAGCTTCGGCTTTAGCAATACCCTTTAAGCCAGTTCAAGCCAATTAGGCAATTAACTGTTCTATAAAAATCACACAATATTTTAACAGAGGATGAGACAAGGTCCAAACTACATCACCATGTTTATTTAATCAGGCTGCAGCATTGCTTTGTCGAATTGACTCTGAAAGCTTTACAAAAAGACATAAATAAATAATTAATACATTAACCGTGTATAAAATCTTGACATAATCGATTTTTTTAAAATAATAGAATGTTCGGTTTTATAAATTTTAATATATTAAGAGGCGCCTGATTTCAGTATTTTAGAAATATGTAAATTTTAATATCACTTTCATCAATTTATTAGCAAAATGGATTTCATGCTTTGAATTTCAAATGTCAGTGTCATATACATTGACATTTTTTTCTTTCGGTCTGATATACTTTGAGATTTTGGGTGTAACTGTTTGTACTTTAAGGAAAAGTACTATTTTATCTAAAAGACAAGGAGTAATTGAATAAGGCTTTAAAAAAAAAAAAAAACACAATAATTTGACGAAGACGGAATTACTTCTTAAAGAAATCATGAAAAGACTGCATCATTTTTCTTTTTCTTTTTTGTCCCTTCGGGAGAGAAAAAGAGAAAAAAAGAAGAGAAAGGGGGGAAGGATGGAGGAGTTGGTTTGTGTTTGGGGTCTGAGACCCCAGGATCGAACCCGATCCCTAGTGCCCAGGTGCAATTACGCAAGGCCAGAAAATCCACCACTTGTACTGCATCTCACGGGCAAAAGACCGCATCATTTAAACCCTTTTTTTTTTCACATTAGCCAAACCAAATTTGACTCTTGTAAAATGTGGAATGCATTTTAAAGAATAAAATACAAATAATGACACAGAATCACATTTACAATCTGTCACACTCATGTTTATTATTATTATACTTATAAAATCATAAACTGTAGATTTTCTAAAGTAACTTTAGAGGAGCCAAATCAACTAAGCCCATAATATGTAAGATCCTTTCATTCTCCCAAGAGCAATTATACTAAGATTAACTCAAATCGGCATGCCGAATACAAACAATTAAATTACTGAATCTGATGAAGTTTCCATCAATAAGTCAACAAACAAAATTTTACCACAACTCAAAATAGCAAACTATAAGTAAAAGATCTTTCTTTCCTAACAAATAATCTGGGAAGGGAGAAAAAAACTATGGATTGGACACCACAGAATTAAAATCCCCTATTCAAAGCTCCCAGCCAGAAGCCGGAATATTTCCGGGCGCTGGCGCGGGCGCAGGTGCAGGTGCAGGTGCAGGTGCAGGCACAGAAACTTGTGGAGCTGGAGCTGGAACAGGCTCACCCCAATCACCTGTAAGAGGAACTTCGGTCAAACAAATTGTGATTACATATTCTTGAATAAGAACTATTTAAACTGCTAATAGTAGAACAGGCAAATGTGCACTCATCATCTTATCACAGCATAAGAGATTCTCTCATCTTTGTTGTTGGCCAGGAGGGGAGGGGAGCTGTTGCAACATAAGAACGAGGGAATCGACTAGAACATTGCGGAAATTGGATGCCAGTAACAATCTAGCATGCAATTTCTTTTTTTTTTTTTGAAAAAAAAAAGAAAAAGGGAAAATGAATACATAGGAGTGCGTTTGATTTACGAAAATATTTCCTATTTTTATTTCCTGAAAATGATTTTTATTTTCAAAATTTTAAATTTTAGAAAATAAATTTGGTTTATAAAAATATATTTTGTTTTCAAAAATTGAAAACAACGAAAATACGTTGATTTATCCATCTTCAAAATGCAATTTCCAAGTCAGATTTAAAATGATAAAATTATATTTGTTATTAAACAATAAAAATTATATATATATGATTCGCACATTTAATTTATCCACCAAAATTACTTATTAAAATAGTAAATAGTTCTATGAAATAAGATACTTTTAATAAAATTACTTCTAATGATAAAATATGTTTGGAATAGACTTGATTTTTTTTTAGTAAATTACAATCATAATAAAAAAGAGATATAATTATATCAAAAAAACATAAAAATAAAGAGACATGATTAAATCAAACAGCTAGTGTTTTTTCAAATAACAAGAAAAAATATTAAGACTAAAATAACAAAGTGTACACAAAGAGTATCTTTGTGTGATGTGTATGAATAACAAGGTCGCTAAGACAATCGTGTTTATATATAATTTATTGTTACATCATTCTTATATCTTTTTTTTTTAATAATAAAATAAAAGGGAATATAGCCGAACAACATAAACCAAGTAAAAATATTGAAAACGAGGTAGCAAGACTAGTCAACGTCTTGTTATGATGGTGCCACAGCCTTAAGTTCACATATCTAAACTTGTGAAATATTGGTAGAAGAGATAGATTTTTCGGTGGCCAGGGATCAAAGATGGTACAGTGAGAAAGAAAAAGAGGAGTTCTGTTAATTACAATACTAACATCACGTTTTGATTGAAAACATTTCCAACAGCTAAAACTGAAAATATAGGAAAAATGAAATCATCATTTTCAGTTTTAGGGCTCTTTCAAAAATATGTTCAATAAAAATATTTTCTTCAACGCCTCACCAAACATATTTTTATGTTTTTTTTCATTTTTACTGAAAATGAAAATCAAAATGGGTAAACCAAACGCACCCTAGATTTGTACCAATAAACAGTTCAAATGATAAAGCCGAACTTAGTCCAACATTATCAAAAGAACCACACAAATGATTAGCATCATCACAAATCCAAAGTTGATTCAATAATTCTTACCAGTTTCCGCGGCCCAGCCAGTAGTAGCTGGAACTGCTGGGGTAGGTTGTTCAACTGCAGCAGGCCAAGGTTGATCAACTGCAGCAGGCCATTCGGTATCAGCAGGGAAGCTGGCAATTCCAGCAGCATTAAAGTCTGTAATGCCATATTCTGGGGCAGGTGGTGCTTCCTCCTCCTCTTGTTGCTTGGTCTCCTCAGGTTCTCTATAGAAGAATAAATCCACCTACACAAAAAAATTGACAGAATTATCTAAGAACTTGAAGGAAACCCCAAAATAAGACTAATTTCTTACAAGAAAAGGCAAAATTCAAGACTCCTGCACAGAGAGAATTGCATGGCAGAGACTTGTTCTGACTGAAGCGCAAATGAAATGAGAAATTTGCAATGCAGACATCTAGCAACACGATGAATCTACAATAGCTATAACACAACAACCATTCCATTGATAAAAGCAGCAAAATATTTTACCATTACGTCCCACTTATGCCCTGGACGAATAGTACCCCGCATCTGCAGTACCATCCTTGCTAACAGCCAAAAGAGACACCCAATACTGTGCTTCCCCTTATTATTGGCAGGAATCCCAACGTCAACATACCGCATTGGAGAATCAGTGTCACAAAAAGCAATAGTTGGTATATTTCCAAGAGCACCTTCCTTAATGGGCTGCACATAAATAATTAACATAAGACAGATTCTGGCAGGACAAGCAATAAATAACAAATGAGATCAATAACTGTCAGAATCAAACCCAAAACCAATAAAAATATCTTTTGACGGTTAAAAGTTTAAGACATATTTATCAATACAACATCAGTACCCTTCAGTAGTTCTAACTTCTAACTATTAAAGAGGTAATAACCTGATGATCTGTTCTCGGATCAGTTAGAATGAGAAGACGAGGCTCATTATAGGATGTCTGCATCTGATTAGTGAACGTTCCAGGAGTGTGCCTTCCGGCAATTGCATTAGCGCCAGTGTATTGAGCAAACTTAAGCACGGCTCTCTGACCATAGGGCCTGGCAGACTGAACAATGATATCCTGAGGGTTCTCGATGGCAACGATAATCCTAGCAGCAAGTTGGAGCTTCTCCCATGTCTTGCCAAGGTTAATTATATAAATACCTGGGGGCCAGAAAAACTTTAATCAACAAAACTCTAAAATGATTTATTTCAGTCAGAAGGACTCCTTTGTAATAGTAGTAGACAAAATGCAAACACATTTAAGAGTACATGTACGTTTCGCTTCAATTAGTTTTGGAAGACAGATGGCTGTCTTCTCAGGAGCTCTTTAATAACAATTTTGATTACAACTTGTTTTGGACACAAAATAAGCTTATCTAAACACATGGTAAGTTTGTCAAAATTCTGATTACTAATTAAATTGACCCTTTGAATCACAACACATCTCAAATCAAGAAAATTTGAGACACAACTAGCTAAAAGCAGCTATACAAGGGACATGCCTAGCCCACATCTCTTCACATTTCCATTCCAACTACTACAAAAGTATAAAACAAAATACTAATATATTCAATATTGAATACTAATAAAGAACAATGAGTATCTGCAGAATTATCAGAAACTACAGATCTTTGGTCTTTTCATCAGTTTTCAAGACCTAAACCCCTCATGGCTATTACCATTAGCTCATTGGCACTATGGTGGGGCAAGTTTGCGTGATTATCTAATATCCATGCATATTTTTATTTTGTACTACTATGAATATATCATAAAAAAAATGTTAAGACACCGAAGCATATCCTTACAACATTAACATGCCTTCCAATTCACCAAAAGCGGCTTCAAGGCAACCACATTCCCATTTACCATCCAAAAGGGTACCCAAAAAATACAATTTTTTCCACGTTACAAACATGACTACATAGAATCCTCAAATATGTTTGCGTAGGTACGGCACAAAAATTTTAAAAAAACTAGGGTGCGAGAAGATATATTATATAAAAATATAAAATTAAAATTAAAATACTAATTAAATCATAAGATAAATATAATTTTTATAATGTTATAACTCTTAACTTTTCATCGAAGTAATATAAAATATATCAAGCAAACAACAATAGCTAAAGAGACACAAGATTTGAAAGAACAAAATAGCAGTTTATTTCATCTAAAAGCAAACCAAATAATTTAGTTGTAAAATTCAATGTTTAGCAAGGACTAAGTGATACTTAGGTGACATTTACTTATCATAATGCTTGCCTAACAAGTACCATAAGTATCCAACCAGTACCTATAAGTACCCGTGCTTCATAGATCCACAACCATATTCTCATTCACAATCCAAAAGGGTACCCAAAAAATGCAATCTTTTTCCACATCACAAACATGACAACACGTAATTTTTTTTTTTTTTTTAAAAAAGGCGAAGATCGCGATGCAAAAGCGAAACTGACCATCGTTGCGGCGCTTGAAGACGTAGCGTTCCATCTGGAAGTCGCAGTTTTTGGTTCCCAAGTGAACCTCGGCGGCAAGCATCATCTGGATGTCCTGCTCTTTCTGCGACAGCTGGCGCGACGGAGCGGCGGCGGCGGTGGCGGCCATTGTGGCGGTGATGGTATGCCCTCTGAGAGTTTGAGGCGCGGGAGGCTAAGAGTTGGGGAGGGGCAGTGCCGAAACGAAGAAGCGGCCTTTAAGGATTAGGGTTTTTTTTTTCAATGGAGATGAAAACCCTACTTTTGTCAAATGACTTCAGTGCCCCTACAGCATGTTACTTTTGGTTTTGCGCCTGGAGGAGGTTCATTTTGATTGCTCTTTGGATGCTAACTTGATTTTGTTTTACAATACAAAAAAAAAATAACACTTGAATCAGTTGATTTCCTCTTTTTTCCTTTTTGGAATCGAAAGAGGATCTTTTTCGTTCGAAGAAAGGGTTCGCATGTTGGATGAAACGGGGTATACAAAACAGGGATTGGATTGACAACCAAAAACAAAAAAAAAAATATGTTGGGCTACATTTAACTAGATCAAAATCTAACCCAAAGTTTTTGTCAGATTATTTCTTTAAATTAAAACTAGACTTGATAATGGCCAGACTAACGATACGATCAAATTGAACCGGCCCGACATCTAGCAATGAAATTGATGTTAAATTTAATATTAGAAAATATAAATAAATTAAAATGAAGCTTTATATACTTGATATTAAAATTTTGCATTTGTGTATCCGATCACAAAAAATTTAACAATATTATATAAAAAGCTATAGATAATAAAATTTGTGTTTTATTTTTTATGCTTCATGAAATTTGTATATTGCTATTACTTATTAAATTGTAATCTTATTCAAAGAATTATAATTTTATTTATCACTATTTACCACTCAATTATACTTTTAAAAAAAATTGTTTTTCCTTTCACTAAATTTTTTTATTTATCGGTTCCTATATTATTTTTTAGCATCAACGTGTGTTGGTCTATAATTTTTATTTATTTAGATTTTAGTCGTAAAATTTTCTATTTATTAAAATATTAGTTCTTATTGAAAAGAGTGATCTTATTTTCCCTATAGGTTTCAGGCTGACCAAATAGTTAGCCATGGCCATTTTGATCTTCTTGTGCCTTAGAGCAAGGAAGGTCTTTTGAATCTGTCAAGGAATGCTATCTACAATGGACACTTCGTTACTTAATTCAATAAAAGTGAAATGTATAGGAAATGAACATACTTGAGTAAGCCAAAGTAAACGTACTTATAACAGTTCTAACAGTCGTTGTTAGAGCTACAAATGACGGGTGGCGGAAGAGTTGAGCAGCTCATAAATGATGTAGTTAATAAGATTAATGATCTTCAATTTTTAAGTCACATGTTTTAAGTAGCAGGCAAATGGTGAGCCTCTGGTCTACTTAGCTTGGTGCTGATCCAGTCTTCCTGAACTAAATGTTAGTGCCATTCAAATATAGTTCTCATTTATTAAGGTATTAAGCTCATAAATGTTTGTGAGTTTCAATTTTGGAAGGAAGTGAAGAGATTTATAGAGTAAAATAGATTTATAACTATTCTTTTAAACCTAAGGATAACAAAAAAAACCCGCTAAAATGGATATCCGCAGGAATTACTGACGACTTTGGCTTCCATGGGAATAGGAGAAAGTTCCCACTTAGTAAATGGTGCGAAGGCGAGGGATGAGGTTCTTACTTCATGGAAATCCACTAAATCTCTATTAACATGAATTTACTTTTAAATGTCGTCGTATATGTAAATTTATAATTTAAAAAAACCTAGTCATGATCACACTAGTGATTTGGATATTTCTAATTTTTTTAATAAATTTGAATTATATATTTTATTTTTAATTTAGATTGTATTGTATTGGATAATATTATAATAAATTATGGATATTTATGAATGTTTTATTTAGGTTTAAGAGTATTTTATTTAGATTTTTTTTCTTTTTTTAGATTTTTTAAAATTTTTTTATATAAACCTATGGATATTTGTGGGGACTTGAATTCTTGCAGGGAATGAAGAACGAGGACTCATAATAGGGATAGGATGCGAATAAAGGGTAAAATTCTAAATGGGAAGAGGCAGAGACATCTTTCTTGCCCTCATAAATATCCGTTGTCATATCTATTCAAATCCCTTTTCTTTTCTTCTTTTCCTTCCAAAATAAAACTTACAAATACACCCTAAGTAATCAAGAATTTTATGATAGGAAATATACAAGTCATATATAAAGACCAAAACCTAAATAAACAAATAAATATAAAGACTTCACATAAAAAAATAAATATAAAGACCAATCTAGTATTTTAACCACAATGCGAGACAAGAAAAGTTAGCACAAAAATAATTTGATATGAAGAAATTTAGTTGTTAATTTGGCTTGCTATATCTTATTACTCAATATTTCTAAATCTTTCATTTGTCATAATGCAATTTTATTAGTTGTACGTACGGAAGAATTTGCATGAGGAGTTGAGGACTGCCATTTTTTAACTATGAAATAAGAATATGCATCGCCAGCACTTTTTGTGTGAGCATTTGTTTATCAACGCCACCATTCAGTACAAATGTGAAAGCACGAATTGGATAACAAATCATGCAGTGTTGTTGGTTATCTTTTTCAAATAAATAAAAATGAACTAAAACAGAACAAAATTACTATGAACGGTAGTTATGACTTCGTAAAAAGTTTCATACGTTCCACCTTCTTCCTATTTATCATATTTATTTGTTTATAATCGCAAACTCATGGGAAACCTACACAATTTTTTATTGCCATGTTTGTCATATTACACACCCCGGCTATCATATTGAGAGTGATAGAACATAAGTAAAACATAGTGAACAATACACAAAATGTCAATACGAAGTGTATAATCATACTGCCTTTTTTTTTAATTTTTTATCTTTATAGTTATATTGCATTTAATTGTTCAAAAGCATTTGGTAGTTCTACCGACTCGATACTTGGCTTAATAAATTTGGAACTTTTTTGAGCCAGTCACTTTAATACGATATTATATTTGAGTCGCCACCTCAATGACACATTATACTTAAGTGGCAATTAAATGCCCTATCGTTTCACCGCTTAACATGACCAACCACCCATCTTATATGGTTTCATGGCCAAGGCTGGCTATTAGGGGTGTGCATGGGTATGGGTCAACTCACGAATCCGAAGACCCAATCCGTATGTGAAAAATTGGTTTGGATTGGATAATCAGGTAAAATTCGATTGGCCTGTTCAATATTTAGTTCAGGTAATAGATTTAAAAATTAAACTCGTTACTCGACCCGAACCCCAATTTCTTTTTTTTTTAAATAATGACTCCTTTATTTATATATTAATATACAAAAATATAATTATAAATATTGACATTCTGTTAATATATTAGTATATAATTAAATTTATTGATGATTGATATTATATAATATATAATATATAATATATTTTATGGTTATAATTATAGAATTATTAATTATGTATGTAATTTTTTTAAAAAATATATTTGATTATATTCAAATTTTAAAAACATAATTTAAAGGTTTCAAAATATCATAAAATAGGATGTTTCAATATATTTTTCACTCAAAAAAAAGAAGTTAGCTGTCTACTCGAATACCTGACCCGATTGAACATGAAAGTGTTCGGGTTGGGTTGGTTCAGGTTGGAGGCAAAAAAAGCTAAAAACCCAACCTGATCTGACTCGACTATATTTAATTGGTTTGGGTATTTTTTTTCCCCTAAATCCGACCCAACCCAACCCGTGGACACCCCTATGGCCTATAAGGATTGTTCTGCTTAGTTACATGAGGCATGTTCAATAGAAGCCTATGCTTCCTTATTGGCCTAGACTCTATGACCCTTTAGCTACATCTTCTCTATTTGCACAAAATGCAGGCCAGAACATTTGGCACCATATAAGTTCCCAACCTAATAGTTTGGATTAAATCAAACACCCAATACACACTACGTTCAGATTAATTTGACACGCAACTCATTAAGCTAACTTTGACAACTTACAAGCTAGAAAGCTTGTGGGCCGATCCAATACTTTGCCCAATACGTTCAGAATTTTTTATTATTCCGTCATATCTATGAAGTACGGTGTGTCCGTGTACCCGATATAAGTGGGGCATCAACACACATTGAATACTAGTATGATACATATTTAATATGCGGTCTCATATATCTCATTTAAAAAATATTATTTTTCAGCTTAGACATATGTCGAACAATGCTAGGTACAATTAGGACATGACCTAATACTTTTTTTTTCCAATTATTTAATAAATTAAAAAAAAATTCAAAGATCAAAAGCCAAAATTTATTTAGGAATTTTTTTTAAATATCAATAGAAATAGTATTTTGTGTTTTTTGGAAAGGGCATAGAAATGGAAAGAACACATAACATATATTAACAATATTCCATGTTTTTTGGAATAGATTTAGAAAGTAATGAAAATTGATAGTTTGACATCTATAAATATCTAAAAGTATTATAAATTTTGACTTATCATATGATATTATGAATTATGAATATTTCTTAAATATTTAATTTCATATATATAGTATCCATATCCTATAATTTTATGAATTTATTGTGTCACCGTATCCATATTCGTGTCGTGCCAAGTGTCCGTGTCAGTGTTAGTGCTTTCTAGTAGTTTATACACATTAATGTATGAGTCATTTGGTAGCTTATACATATTAAACTAAAATTAAACATGAGTTTAATTAAAAAAAAGAGTAAACATTTAAATGCTATGTTTAAAAAAATATATATAGAAAGTAAGAAGTATAAATAATTATAGAAGGTAAAATATTTTTTAAATAAAAAATTATTCAGGAAAATGAACATTCAAAATAAAATAAATTTATGTACCAAAAAAATAAATTTAAATCAATATAATTAATAGTAATTAAAATAAATTTAACAGAAATACCATATAATAATTATAATAGAAGAACATTAACTGACAAAAATAGAAATTAACTAATAATTATAGTTAAAAAAACACATACAAATTTAAGAGCCTATTTAATTTCTGTTTTTTATTTCTTGTGTTTAAATGTGTTTTTAGTCCCTATAAATATGGGTTATTTTGGTTTTGATCCTCCTAAAATTTTTGCTTTAATTTTGATCCATCTTTTTCTTATTTTAGATTTTTGTCCTTATTGTTTATATCTAATGTTGAGTGGTAATACTTACAAAGACTAAAAGAAGATTCAGAAAATATTTATAATAACAAAAGATAAAATTTTTAACATTTTTAAGGTTAAATGCATATTATAAAATATTTATAAAGATCAAAATTTAGAATAACAAGGGCTAAAAACAAAAAAAAAAAAAGGAGAAGAAAGAAGGACCAAAATTAAAGCAAGAATTTTAGAGTAATCAAAATTGAAATTACTTATATTTATAGGAAATAAAAATAAAAAACATGTTTTCACTTTTTCCATCGTAAAATTTGGAAAATAGTAAATACATGAGTTGAGAATAAAATAAAACAAAATTCAAACAAACCCTAAAATTATGACATAGTGTTGCATTAATTGTTTATATTTAATATTTATTATTATGAATATTGCATTTGGTAGTTAAATATATTGTGCATATTTCTAAGTCAAGTAATTTATTTTTAGTGTAATAGAAGAAATTACTACATATATATAATTTATCACATTAATCCAATATTTCTTATATTTTATAGGGAATTGCCAACCTCCATAATGTGGAGGTTAACAACCTCTATATTTTGTTTTGGACATTAAATCCACCCACTGACTTTGCTAAATTAACTTAGCATTATGGATAAATTTGTAATTATATATTATCTACATTAATTACTTATTTGAATCTTTCTCTCTTCTAGTTAATATTTTTTCTCTACTATCTTTCTCTAAACCTATGCTCCACACATAATAAAAACTAATTAAATATAATAATATTATTAACTTTTGTATTATCCGTTATTTTTTTAAACACTTCTAGTTCATTATTTAGTAAAATTTTTTAAACCTTTTTATTTTTATCTTTATAGTAATAATTATATACTAATGAGATGGTGAAAAATTCAATTAAATACGTTGTTCAGTTATACCCACTGTTATATAAGTTTTTCTTTTTTTTTTTCCACTTCGATAATTGATTTTTTGTATTTTAAAACTCTTATTGTCAGCTTCAAACAAAATAATAATTATTAATTATATGTTATGAAAATGATAATTTTGTCTTTTAAGAAAATGATTATTAAATTATTTAATTTTGAAAATTTTGAATTCACTTCGATAATGTAAACATTATAACATATACCTCTTTTATTTTATCATAAATTATTACATGGTTTATTTTTCTTACAATGACACATGTTTACATATTAATTATTAATCTCCATAAAAAAGAGTAATCATTTATATTATTTAAATAAAACAAGATAATATTAATTAAGTGAGAGATAGTGGAGAGTGAATATTAATTAGGTGATAGAAAAGATAGAGTAATAACTAATATAAGTAAAATGATATCATAAAATTATCCCAAATTATAAATTGATTCAAGACAGAGGAAAGTGAATATTTTTGTCCAAGATAAAATGTGGAGGTTGCTACCTACACACAAATCTTAAATCGTTAATTTTCATTTTGAAGTGCCTCCATACTTTATAGGAGCAAAATCAACAATCATACTATGTAAGCCACATTTCATTCACCCAAGAGCAACAACTCTAGCAAACTGCCGAAAAATCCCTTGCGCAAGAATTAACATTAAGATACTGAATCTGATAAAAGGTTCCATCAATATGTCAACAAACAAAATTTTACTAACACTCAATATCAGACTATTAAGTAAAAGATGTTTCCTTTCCTGACAAATAATCTGGGAAGGCACAGAAACAATATCTTTCCTAACACCACGGAATCATAAACTCTTGTTCAAAGCCTATTCCCAGCCAGTAGCAGGAACACTTCCAGGTGCAGGCACAGAAACTTCAGGAGCTGGAGCTGGAGCTGGAACAGGCTCACCCCAGTCACCTGTAAGAGGAGCTTCGGTCAAACAAATTGTGATTACATATTCTTGAATAAGAACTATTTAACAGGCATATGTGCAGTCATAATATTATCACAGCAAGAGGGATTCTCCCATCTTGAGGGGCAAGGGCAACTGCTGCCAGTTGCAACACAAGAACAAAGGGAATTGACTAGAACATAACCAAAAATTGGATACCAGTAACAATTTTGCATGCAATTTTATGAAAAGAAAGGGAGAACAAATACATTGATTTGTAAGACCAATAAACAGTTCAAATGATAAAGCTGAACTTCGTCCAACATTATCAAAAGAACCACACAAATGATTAGCATCATCACAAATCCAAAGTTAATTCAATAATTCTTACCAGTTTCTGCAGCCCAACCAGTAGCAGGAACTGCTGGGATAGGTTGTGGAACTGCCTCAGGCCAGGGTTGTTCAACTGCAGCAGGCCATTCGGCATCAGCAGGGAAGCTGGCAATACCAGCAGCATTAAAGTCTGTAATGGCATACTCTGGAGCAGCTGGTGCTACCTCCTCCTCCTCTTGTTGCTTGGTCTCCTCAGGTTCTCTATAGAAGAATAAATCCACCTACACAAAAAAGTTGACAGAATTATCTAAGAACTTGAAGGAAAACCCAAAATAAGACTAATTTCTTTCAAGAAAAGGCAAAATTCGAGACTCCTGCACAGAGAGAATTGCATGGCAAAGGCTTGTTCTGACTGAAGCGCAAATGAAATGAGGCATTTGCAATGCAGACATCTAGCAACACAATGAATCTACAATAGCTATAAAACAACAACCGTTCGTTCATAAAAGCAGCAAAATATTTTACCATTACGTCCCACTTATGCCCTGGACGAATAGTACCCCGCATCTGCAATACCATCCTTGCTAATAGCCAAAAGAGACAACCAATACTGTGCTTCCCCTTATTATTGGCAGGAATCCCAACATCAACATACCGCATTGGAGAATCAGTGTCACAAAAAGCAATAGTTGGAATATTTCCAAGAGCACCTTCCTTAATGGGCTGCACATAAATAAATAACATGAGACAAATTCTGGCAAGACAGGCAATAAATAAATGAGATCAGTTTACCAGCAGAGACTCAAACCTAGAACCCAATAAAAACATCTTTGATGGTTAAAAGTTAAAACACATTCACCCTCAATACAACAGCAGTACTCTCCAGTAATTCTAACTTCTAACTTCAAAAGCAGTAATAACCTGATGATCTGTTCTTGGATCAGTTAGAATGAGAAGGCGAGGCTCATTATAGGATGTCTGCATCTGATTAGTGAACGTTCCAGGAGTGTGCCTTCCGGCAATTGCATTAGCGCCAGTGTATTGAGCAAACTTAAGCACGGCTCTCTGACCATAGGGCCTGGCAGACTGAACAATGATATCCTGAGGGTTCTCAATGGCAACAATAATCCTAGCAGCAAGTTGGAGCTTCTCCCATGTCTTGCCAAGGTTAATTATATAAATACCTGGGAACCAGAAATACTAAAATCAACAAAACTATAAAATGTTCCCGTTCAGCAGCAGAAAATATTTGTAAAATTAGTACAAAAGCAAGCTTCGGAAAGACTACATGCATGTTTGGTTTCGATAAACTTTGGAATAGAAATGGCTGTTTCCTCAGAAGCTCTTTGGTAAATTTTTGGTCATACGTTGTTTCAAACACAGAATAAGGGTTGCATTTGGTTGTGCTTCTAACACACCAAAAGTACTTTTTATTTCAAAAAAAAGTACTTCTAATGGTTTTTAGTAGCATTTGTTTGTGCTTCTCAAAGAAAGCAGAAATAGAAAATAATAAGTTTTTCTACTTTTTTGAGAAACAGATAAAAAAGCTGCTTCTATAGAAGTAGAAATAGTAGGAGAGAATTATGCTTCACGAATTTTAAGGTCACTACCTTTTGCTTCTTTTATGATTTTATCCTACCACTCTCATCATTTTTTTCATTCTCTCATTCCTTAAATTGTAATTTTATAAATAAAAATATTTTTATATTTATTATATCCAAACAATTTAACAACTTTTGATTGTAACAAAAAATACTTCTACAATTATATCCAAAAGCAAAACATTTTTCTACTTCTACTTTTATTTTTGCTTCTAATTCTACTTTTGAAGAAATACTTCTCCCAAAATCTTAGGGCTCGTTTGGATGAGCTTCTCTAAAAAGTTCTTTTTTAAAGTTATCTTTTATTAAAAGATGTTTTGAAAAAATAAATTCATTTTATGTTTAGATGTAAAATTAATTTATATTTGAATGTAATATTAAAAAATTTTCTTTTATCCTTAAACATCTTTTATATGTTATAAAAAAAAAATTCTAGAAGATGAAAATTGCAGCTTTTCAGAAAAGATCTTTTTGGTTTTTTTCTAGTAATTCTGCTTTTACTAAAAAATTTTACCCAAACGTATAAAAAAACACCAAAAGTACCTTTTTTAATTAAAAATTAATTTTTTTAATCAAAATAATGGCACCCCAACAAGCACTTAACAAACCGGCCCCAAGATAATACAAACACAGAATTCTGACTAGTATATAAATTGACGCTTTGAACCAAGACACAAGTCAAATCAAGAAAAATTGAGAAAACACTAACTAATAACACCTATATCAGGGCTATGCCTAGGCCATATCCCTTCATATTTCCATTCCAACTATTAAAAAGTATTTGAAAAAAAAAAACTTAATCCTACACAGAAAAGAAAATATAATCAAAATTGAATACTAAATGTAATAAATAGCAGGGAGCATCTATACAATTATGAAAAACTACACAGATCTCTGGTCTTTTCATTAGGTTGCAAGACCTAAACCACTCATAAACCACACATGGTAGCTACCATTAGCTCGATGACACTATGACAAGGACTTCTTAGTTATCCAATCTACAATCCTACATCTGAGTGTATTACTATGAATATATCATAAAAAATGTTAAGACCGCTAATTCACCAAAAGGAATTCAAGGATTTCACCACCACAATTGGCTCACTCCTCAAACATATTCTCATTCACCATCCAAAAGGGTTCCCCAAAAATGCAATTTTGTCCACAATACGAACATAATGACTACGCAAAATTCAAAAGGGTAAAATTAATTTTTTTTTAGAAAAGGAAAAACCGAAGATCAGGGTGGGAAAGCGACACTGACCATCGTTGCGGCGTTTGAAGACGTAGCGCTCCATCTGGAAGTCGCAGTTTTTGGTTCCAAGATGAACCTCGGCGGCCAACATCATCTGGATGTCCTGCTCCTTCTGCGACAGCTGGCGCGGCGGTGCTGCGGCGGTTGTAGCGGCGGCGGCCATTGTGGCTGTGGCGGTGGCGGTGGTGGTGGTATGCCCTCTGAAAGATTTGAGACGCGGGGCACTGGGAGGGGCAGAGTCAAAATGCAGAAGAAGCCTCTTGAAGAGTTGGGGTTTTGTAAAGGATTTTTTTTAATGGCGACAATGGGTCGGGAGAGGGAGAAAACCCTAGTTTTGTTAAAATGACATCAATGCCCCCTTGGCGTCTTGCTTGAATAAGGTGGCAGTTTGCCAAAAGCGGTGAGGTAGGGCGGAACATGCCGAAATAGATAAACGGGTTTAATATTTTGGCCTGTCTATCTTATTTAAGAGTGGGGTGATGAGTTGATCCGTTAAATAAAAAAATAAATAAATTTATTTTAATATTTTTTATAAGTTAAATTATTTTTAAAAATTTTTAAATTAAAAAAATTATTCAATAAAAAATTTATTTAAATAAAATAAAATAAAATAAGTAGACTATATAATTTATATCTAAATTTAATTCAAAGACAATTATAATAAACTAATTCTAATATATAAATAAGAAGTTTATTAATAATAATTAAGTATAAATCCATAATATAAAGTTTATAAAATAAAATCCACAAATTAATGAAGTATAATAATAATATAGTCTAAAACAAAAATTTGAATTTAAAAAAAAAAAACCCTAAATCCCAAAAAAAAAAAAAGACAAACCCCTAGCTTGTGATTACAATCTGCCCCACTCCTCCAAAGCCCTTAGGTTAGGTGGGTCGAAAAATTTTGGCCGACTAACTCGGTGGGTTAAGTCTGTTTTACCATCTATATACTTGATTTTAGGCTTAGAGATCATTTTGATTTCTCTTTGGATCCTAACTTCAATTTGATATATGTTTTTCCCCATTGAATTACAAAAGAGAATTCATATATCTAAATAATGGTTTTCTTAGAAAACAAGTTTAAATATATTTTTGATCCCTATAAAATTAACGAATTTTGATTTTAGTCTCTAAAAAATTTGGTTTTAATCCAAATATTTTCAAAACTTTTGATTTTAGTCCATACCATTAGTCTACCTATATTAGGTGATGACGAAGAACTATGTCACCCATCCCATTGGCAACTTAAATATGATTTTAGTCTCTATAATTATAAATCATTTTAGTTTTAATCCTGCCAAGGGAAACGAGATCGAGGCAATTGCATTTTTTTTGTGTCATTACAACATGTTAACAAGTGGTCTCAAGAACTTAAGAGGTGGGTGAATTAAGTTCTAAACTTTTTCAAAATCTTTTCACAAAAATTTCTTTCTAAATCTTACTTAGAATAAAATATTAAAGAATTGAGTAAGTGAATGTGAATATAAGTCACTCAAGAATAAAGGATGCCTCACCATTTAACTCTTTGAGAGATTCCTCACCCTTTTACAAATTTTCAGAATGAAAGAGATAGGAGATTCACTCTCTTTTAATAGTAGATGATACAAATTGAAGAACTAGGAAGTTTTCAAGAGATAATGCTTCTTGGCCATAAAAACTTGATAGAAAAATCAAGGAATGAAAAAAATAATTAAGTGCAATTGATATTTGGTTTTTCTTGTAAGAAAATATATCATTTAATAGATATTTATGAGCCTAAAAAACATGCTTGCCGTTAGGTAATTTATCCCAAAAAACATGATTTTTCAAAATTAGCTGTTATGGGCATTTAACGTCGTTGTCATCGATTACATCCCTTAGTAATCGATTACAATGTGTAAAATCATAATTCTGGGTAAAAATAAAAACATTGTAATCGATTATAATTAATAGTAATCGATTAACAGAGTGACAGTTCATAAATGATGCCGAAAAACAATTGTAATTGATTAAAAAACTTGAAAAATGCTTCTAAACTTGATTTGATCATTTTCTCTTTAAGTGAAACTTGGGTTGACTCATTTTCAAACCAATTATTGTATGAAAAAGTTTCTTTAGTATAAATTTTTTTCAAATCAAAGCTTGTTGTAAAGATTCAAAGAAAAACTTGTTTAAACCAATTTTAAAATTAATTTGAATCTTAATCAAGATAGTGGCCATTAAGCTTACCAAATGAAAACTTTTAACAAAAGAACCTAAGTCCAAAAAGTAACAATTTGAACTTTGGACTCGTTCTTCTTCAAGTAGTTTTGTGCCATTTTGAATGCAACTATTGGCACCCTTTTGGCATCATCAAAACTTACAATATAACCAATCACACTGTCTGCCAGGTATGACAACGACAAAAGTGCCAGAACCTTGGCAACACTGAGAATCCTTGCGTTATCCTTATGCAGGTAGCTGGTGCATCAAGTTCATGCACTAGGATTGTCTCCTGCAGTGGGTTAATCACTTATGATTATTCTAATCCATGGTGAGTGAGGAATAGCCCAAAAGTTCCCCGCTTTTTTTCCTCTAATTATCAAAATACGTGTTTAACTTTAATTGTGTTGTTTTTTCGGTCGAGACGATATTTTTCCTTTTTTTTTTTTTGGGTGAAGAGGCTATATTTTTAATTTATGGGTCTTTGATAATTTGGTTGTGTTAATTTTAATTTTAATGAAGCTATTGAGCTTAAGGCCTTCTCTAGAACTATTATTTATTCCTTTGGAAACTTTGGCTTAATATTCAATTACCCTTGGTTTCATCACTCTTGAAACTAGTTTATGTGCTATTGTTACTGGAACCTTAGATTTGTGAGATTTTGAAAAGACCCAATTCTTCTTCCAATTTTGTTTGGATTCTTCTATGAGATGGCTACCCTTCCAATAGATAGATAGATAGAGAGAGAGAGAGAGAGAGAGAGAGAGCGATTTAGGGATATGGTGAGGGAGAGAGAAGAATGGTATCGATGGTGGGAGGATGATGGTGTATAGTGGACTACATATAAAGTAAATGGCACACCACAAACCATACTTAAAGTGGTGCACCACAAAACTGGTCAGGGAGATTAGAAATCCTAAATAGATAGTGCAAAGAGTTTGAGGGATGTAAAAGCTTCTTAACGAAGCATTCTCTTCATTTTTCCAAAGCTTTCTAATTTGAATAAGAAACACCAACATAGCCAATCAAATAAAACAAATATGTAGAAATCAATCATAACAGTGATTAGTTAAATTTATTAAACATATTGTTTATCATTTTTAGAAAGCTTCTCAAGGAATAATTGGTGGAAGACTGAGAAAGTCATGAGCATTTAAGAAAGAAATATAAAAGGATTAAATATAGTAATAAATGAATTCTGATTGGCTATCATAGTAAGTGGGAATTTTTGGAGGAAAACCAAGTGATAGTCATGATAACATCTCATCAATTCATCTTTCATGAATATATATGATATGATATGAGATATGAAATATAAAATGAAATTGAGTATAAATTTTCAGTTAGATATCATCAAAATAATAAACTACATAATATCAATGGTTATTAGGAAATGATTTTTAAGAAGATGGTGAAAATCATAACCAATTACATAAATAAGTACAAAAATAATAATAGTGAAAAGTACTTGAATAAATATTTGGTAGAATTAACAACAATTTCTGGTCTTTTATTGTTTCATCATGGAAATTTAATAATCCAACATCTCATCAATACAATCTGTATCTATAAACACCAAAATAGAAAAAAAAAAGCAATGGATTGATGTGATTGAAGTTACAAAAGTTAAATAAATAAAATAGATACAAATTGAATATGTAAATAAAATGTATTAATTTGTACATACCATTTGAAGTAATATTCTAAAATATTTCCTTGTAGACAATATTAATGTTGCAATTTTCAGTTATACCATCATAATTCACCAAGAGAATTCTCAAGCTTTGTTTACTCTTTACTCTTGAAAAAGTGACATATAATTGTCCATGAGCAAAAACCAATCTTGGAATGTACAATCCAAGAGTTGATAATGTCTGGTCCTATGATTTATTGATTGTCATAGCAAACGAAACAATTATCAGGAAATATCTTCTTTGGAACTCAATGGGCAATGTTTCATTGTTCAGAGCCATGTTCATTCTTGATATCAAAACCTCGTCTCCAACCGTATTGTCTGTAAAAGTCAAACATTCAATGACATCATTTCCCATTTTTCTTATATGCAACCTAGTTCTATTACACAAACATTTGCTTGATCTATGTTTCTCAATATTACCGGAACCCCTTCTTTTAAGATCAATTTATGTGGTGATAGACCAGAACAATTTATGGCATTTAAGATCTTTGGTGAAAAAGCATCCAATTCAGATTCCATATTACCTTCTTCTATGCATATTGAATTTGAACTCAAGTAAATTTTTTCCTCCCCAAGAAGTGTAGAAATTAGGTAATTGTTAACATGTGAAACGACTTCTAATGTAGGTCCAAGAATAGTCCTTTCTTTCAGATAATCCACATTTGTCACATTTTGCAATATATTTTGGTAAACAAAATCTATTAGCTCACCAAATGCATGTTCAGAAGATTTGATTAGGATATCACCTGGAATTTTAACTTCTGCTTCACCTTCTGATGAATCACCAACCAGATCAACTCCAGTTTTCAATAACCATTTGCTAAAGTTCTTTAACTCTGCATGTTTGTAACTGTACCATCACATGATAGCCTCATGTTCGAAAGTTGAAGAACTTTGCAAAAAGACCACATATATGATGAATTGATAGATGCTCATACAATGCCTTGTCTTGAACCTCTTGGAATGACAGGAAGAATCTTCTTGAAATATCCACCCAACACCATAATTGTTCCACCAGAAGGAAAATTTGCATTACAGGAATTTGAAAATCTAAGTACATCCTTCAAACATTTATCTAATGCTTTATAGCAATATTTGATCAACATTGGTGCTTCATCCCATCTAATCAACTAGGCTCTATTCTATAGTCTTGCATGAGCAGTGCCTTGCTTTATATCACATGTCGAATCCTTATTGATATTAAGTGGAATTTTAAAACCTTGAATGAATTGTTCTTCCATTTGGTTGTAGCAATGAAGCAATTCCACTTGAAGCAATATTCAGTACAATGTCATCCTTTGATCTTATAGAAGTAGATAATGATTTCTACAATCCATATCTATATAAGAAAAAGAAACCACCTTTAATTATGGTAAACAATATCATTTGTCTCATCATATGCTTTTCATTGCTAGTTCATAATGGTTTGCAAATATTCGACCAATTCATTTCGTAAAACATCTCTATCAATAATTCTTCCATTTTTAACTTGTCTGGCATAGCAGAAGAATTTCTTTAGAAGGAAAAAAGATATTAAAGTATTCTCGCAATGATCTTCCATTGGATTGGAGCATTTCCTTAATATTTGCAAGACAAGTATTCTTTATTTGGTCATCTATTAGAATCAAATTTGAGACTAATTCAACATTAAAAAAAAAATCATTTGCATTAATAGAATCATATTAGCATAGTAGTATTTCTATTAATGAAATTTCTAAATTTAACATGACAACATGATTACCTTCACATTCATGCATTATTTTTTGTCTGTACAAAACATCATCAAAAAGATGTTTCCAACACTTTTCCCATACATACTTAGGTCGACTTATGTTGTTAGATATTAACAATCTGATAAATAACCTTTAATTGGCTGAAACCCATGAACTTGCTTCAGCGATAGCATCAATGAACTCCTTATCATCTTGGAATAATCCTAGAGCATAGCATGCATCCTTAAAAAATGTATGAATAACTCTATCAACTCTTCTTATATCTTCAAATGACATACAACCCTTTGAATATTCAAAAATAATCAAAGATAGTAGTCTTCTCCATTGTCCCTTGGTACATGAGAGATCTTACCTATAGCAAAGCCTTTCTTTCTTGGTGTCCACTTAGAAGATTGTTTCTTCCATAAAAATTTTGTAGGGAACTCATTATAGGTAAGATTTCTTGCTTCTAGGTACACCTTGTTCACTTCCATCCATACTATCAACATTGTTTTCTTAGCATATGCTCTATCCAAGACATTTGCAATTTCTTCATGGTCTTTGAACACTATTGGTTGTTGGTCAAGTAAATGGAATGACAATCTATTAACAATAGGTCTTTTAACCATATTATCCAAGCCAAACAACCTTCATGCAACTTTAGATGCATAAATATACCTGTAATTAGGGGTAGAAATAGGCTAGGCAGCTTGCTAGGGGCCTGTGGCTTGTATTTGGCTTGCCCTATTTAAAATAGGACTAGGCTTGGGCTTATTTTAAAGCCTGTTTCTTATTAAGCCAAAGCCAGGCTCAATAGAAAGCTTATCGAGCCTGAGAGGCCGGCTGGGCCTATTAAGGTTATGTGCATACATATATGTTGTATAATTTTATTTTATGTTTTCATATTGTTACATTAAAAACAAAAGAAATCCTAACATTTCTTTTCTTCTCCTAACTCTTGAGACGCCACTTCAATCTTTCACACTTCCCTAGTTCGAGTTCGACCTCCTATTCTCACAGCCTTGCTGACTGCCGTGCCAAAGCCTCGCCGTGCCAGATCACCTGCTCTCACCCAAACTATTGGAGCCACCGTGCAAGATCGTCTCGTCTCACCTAATAAATAGATGGCTTCAACCATTTCAACTTTTCTTGGTAACATGTTACTAGTTACTAATCAATTTTCCTTTTTCCTTTTTTTTTTTTGTTTTTCATTGGAAGAATGTTGGCCGGCATTATGAAACATGGGAGACAAGATCACTTGTCTAGTTTTGCTCCCATGGTCTTGACCATGGATAAAAAGACTTGTCATGGAATAGATGGTCATACCAGGTCTTATGTTAACATAAAAATGTGTAGAAATTTGATTTATATATTCAATTCATATGCTTTAATTAATGTGAGGAAAAATAATTTTCTAATTAGTATATGTTCTTTAATATGTTGGCCTAATAGGAGGCTATGAATTTGGTGTCCCCCAATGAGGTCTAATCTATTGATTGGTTCCAAGAGTCACTAGCTACCTGAATGTGGTCACAATTGAAATGGCATAAGACTTTAAATTATTGTGTTTGTTGTTATGTTGGGTGTTATCTTTTTAAGTTAGTACTTTGGATAATTTGGTTTTTAGATGTTGTTTTGGATAATTTGATACCTTAGTTAACTTGTTAAATTGGTATTTTGGATAATTGGACCGAGTTGTTGTAATTTGAATATTGGAAGTAGCTTGATTTTATCATTATGGGCAGGTACATAGTTATTTAGTGGCTTTTCTACGTATATTTGTAGACCTGGCCTGTTTTAAGGCCTACATGAAGGGTGGCTTGTATGCAGCCTATTTGATAAAAGGCCCGATTGTGGACAAAGGCCTGCTTTTGACTTGTTTAATGCTTTGGCCTGTTGGCTTGTATAGAATATTTTAAATTACAGGCTTTGTAAACAAGCATCAAGTTAAGCTAGACTTAGGCCAAGAAAAAAAAGCCTATAACAGGCCAAAGGCCAAACACAGGCCGCAGGCCAAATATAGGCCGATTTGTTACTATATAAGCCTGGCCTGTTAAGGCAAAAGCCTAACCTAACCTGGCCTATTTCCACCGTACCTATAATCATAATAATTATGGATCTCATGAACCTTTCTATTTGAAGTATTTGATCCATCACCTTCAAACAATGTTGTAGTGACTTTATCATTTCCCTTGTAAACATACCTGAAAAAAATACTTAATAGCAGATGTTTAGTAAGTATACTCAACATTAATATGACAAACATATTTTAAAAGAAGTTTTGGATTGTATGGAAGTATGTAACAATTATCCAGAATGTAATTTCTTTTCTTAATTGTCTTTCTATCATCTCTTCTTCTGTACTTAGGGAATCTAACATCATCACTAATTGTTCTTGACATGAAACCATTTGGGTAAAATTTAGAGCATCTCATATTAACCATGCAAGGACTATTCTTGTTACAATGATCATATGGGCCATGTACCACAAATTTCTGCAAAGCTTTATAGAACTTTGGATTTCTACTTTTATCTAGAATCTCTACAAAAATGAAACTATCTATATCATCTGGTGATTCAAGCTTGAGCTGAGGATACATGAAAAGAAGAATGTGTGCATATGGAAGCCCTCATTTTTGGAATTCAATGGTACTAACATCTGTAAAATGCAAACATCATTAATTAATGCACATGCTATTGACAAAGTTAATAAATTTGCACATAAATTTAGTTTTGGTAAGTTATAGTGTAAATTTTTTTTTACGTAGTTATTAAATCATGTATTATCATATTATTAAAACCGTTTAACTGTTAAACAAATTAAAAAGTCATACATATGATAATATATAATTAATTAATATTGTAAAAAAATTATAATAATATTATACCAAAATCAAAAATCTATTTTTATGTATATTTGCGTAAAGTGTTTATCATCTATTAATAACTAATTAAATAATATGTTTATTTCACTCTCATACTTTGATTTTATCATATGTTTGATACCGATTTCTACCAAGCAAAATTTATAATAAAATTAGATATTAAATATGTTCCTAATTTGATGGAATGATTTTTTGTTTTCAAAAAATATTGGTTGCTCTGAACAATTTGACAATATATGGCCAATTCAGAGATTCCAATAAAGGGGCATCTAGAAGGGGGAAAAATGGCACCTAAAACTTGTATAGACAGGAAGTGCAAAACATATTTTATGATAAACAACACCTAATTGGGTCACATGGATAGGATATGGTGCCTTATGCAAAGTTGGGTTATAGATTTTGGTTATGAAAAATTCTAAATGTGTCAGACCTCACTTTAAAGGAAGTAGAAAAAGCCTAAAGAGTTTAAAAGAGGAAAGAATGTGATAATCACTAGTAAATGTTTAAGCACAGAGAAAGATTCTTGTGTAGCCAGGGAAAAAAGAGACAGTGATGACATCCTTGGGATCTTGAAGGTCATATGATATCTCTTTATTTTTGTGATAGTGAACTTTTGACTTGAATTAATATAGGGCATATGCCTACAGCTTAACCTAGTAAGGACGTATTTGACAAAAAAGATGAAGACATTATTGGAGGACTTCTCCTCATCTTTCATATGACTCTGGTAAGAGATGCACACCTTATGAATCGTGCCTCTGAGCTCAAATCAGTCAAGTTAGAATAAGGAACTTGGCCGAATCTATTAGACTAGTAAGATCCTTTGACGAATGAGACCCTCAAAATTTTGGGTTGTGGTTCAAAGGGCCATTATGTGAAACTCTCCTAGTCTAGACCACCTGATAATAAAGTTGTAACCCTTGAAATTATGGATTCTACATGTATACCCAGGCTGGGATGATGAATAATAGTGAACCTACTCACTATCATGTTTTGTTAGATGAGATTGATTTTTCTTCAAGTGTCTAGCAAAAACTTGTTTGATGTATGTTCTAGAGTGGTGCCACTACCAATTTTGCAGTTACCCAATTAGGCCATGTTCACCTAGTGGTAATTCAGATAGGACAGTTTACGAAATTGAACAATAAGTCCAAGACTTGTTCAAGCCATGGAGAATTAAGTTGCACAGAAAAGTGGAAAGCATTATACAAGGAATCTCGGAGGAGTTAGAACCATGTTGAAAGGAATTGAAATGATAGTGGATGACCCTTGTTCCATGGTGAAGGAGGTAGGGAGAAGTGTTCAAGTAGTGGGTGGTGCAAGTCTCAAGGAATCTTTAGCTAATAGAAATACTTTAGAAGGAATGACCTTTGGTTGGGAAGTTCATCTCCGTATTGGAATTGGTATAAGATAAGATTCGCATATGGCAGTGAAGTAAAGATGTATCTTGGAAAGAAGTAAAAAGGAGAAAGAAATATGCAAGCTATTTGTTAGTGAAATTAAACAAGCAAAAAAAAAAAAAAATCACATTTTGAAATTCAGGGATTAAATTTCTCAAGGGGAGGAGAATGTAATAGCCAGTCAAGGCTCATGGGAATTGTGATTCTTTGTCCTATTGAATCCTGTGGAAGTTCTAAGTTTGAATCCTATGCCTTCTTGGAGTGCTATATGATCGGAACATTTTTTTGAGATCAAATGTCTCGGTAATTGTCTCTTAGATATGAAAGAAAAGAACAATTTTTAATAAATTTTAGGAAGTCATTAACTACTTCCTTTTTATTTCGAAAGTTTAAGAAAACATAAGTTTTTGGGAATTTGTATTAAAACCCAAAAGTTGGATTTTGATTTTTTTTTTTCTGTATTTTTATTGATTTCAAATACGCGGTATTTTCTTATTTATATTTTTGCTTTAAAGTTAATGGAGAATAAAGTTAAAGAGGGCATTAGTTTAAAATTAAGAAATATAAATAAGTGTATATGACCCTGGCTTAGATGGTATTAGAGGTAGGAACATTTAGGAGAACTCATTTGGACATTTTGAACCCAAGAGAGTGCAGCACCTTGCACTCGAGCATGCTACCAATCAAAGTTGAGGAAGTTTTTGGCCCTAGGCCATGCAGCGAAGACGGTGGAGGAAAAAAATAAAAGGGCGAAGAGAAAAACACTTTCACTCTCATCTCTCTTTCTCTCTCTCTCTCTCTCTCTTCTCTCTCTAAAATAACTCATATATGATATTTTTATCATCTTTGTACCACCATTTATCCTTATCCACTCCTTATCAGTTATATTCCTAGCCTTTCTACTGATTGATTTTCTTTTGTGAGCAAGTAAGGGAAAGCTTCAGAAGTCTTAAGAGGAGACCCAAACTCTCCACCATATTCCTTTCTATTCTTTAGTACTTAAAGATAATTTTTAAACTTAAAATCTCTTCTATGTCAAGACTTAGAAAATTTTTTCCTGAATGATTAGTTCTTGGGCTAGGATCTGGAGTCCTAGAGTCCTAAATCTCAAGGGTTTTCAACTTTAAAAGTAGTTTAGGATAATATTTTACCTCTGTGGTTAAGGTTTAGTTATATTGTTATGTTGCGATGTTAGATTTGTTGCTGGAGTGTTTAGTTGGCCCGATAATTCTACCAAGGTGGTCTTCCCTTTTTAGCTGTAGTGCTGTGAGTAAATACTTTAACTATAGTAGACTTTTGAAGTAAAAATAAATATAAGAATTATATATGTTATGTGTATATCTTTTATATGTTATTTGAATTTCCCGAGGAAGTTGGGCAATAAAACATAGGTTTAAGAATTTAGTTTTACCTTTAAATAGAAAGTAATTGAATAAAGGAGATAGTATGCTATAGTTTATGCACAGGGCATGGGACCGCTTGGTTATGTGATATTCAAATTTAATTTGAAATTACTATAATTTGAGAATTTAGTTTTCCATAATTTTGTAAACAAGGTTTTTTTTTTTTTTTCTAGAACTAAAAACTATATTTAGTAGGAAGAAGTTTATTTATGTTATATTTCAAACGTGTTTTGAAATTACCTATATTTTAATAAAAGGATTATGGACTATATTCAGTAAAGGCAATAATGTGGTGAATTTGGTTTTGGGATTCAAAAACTATATTCAATAAAGGAAACAAGTTTTGTGGGATGAGTCCTTTATAGAATCGTAGCTAATGACGATAGACATTAGACTTTGTGCACCTTGTACGAACCCCAGCTAGTAAGGGAGGTGCTAGCCCAATATGTTAGGCCAACACGGTCGGTTTGTAGTTTCATTGGGGGCTGGCTGTTGATGCTGCTCAGGGAAATAAAACAAGAATTCTAAAGTCGTGGTCTCCCACCAACTATTTTATATATACCTCCAATCGTTTTACAATACTTATATGAGAAATATACCTCTAGTGGTTTTATATGATTTATATATGATTTAAGATGAGTTTTACTCAAGATATGCTCTATGACAAGGTGATTCCAGATATTTATATGTCAAAGAGATATTTCCAATTGTTTTTTCGAAGATGAAAGGACTATTCCCCCAGGTATTATTTACAAAAGCTGTATTTTCAATGATTTGGTTGACAGGTGTTTTAGTAATTTGCTAAGTGAGTATTTTCCAAGACGACTATTGATGGGTATATTTCTAGAAAATTTTCAGCAAAGTATTATATGTATTTTGACTCCGTCTATTGCTAGCTATAGGTAAACTATCTCTTACTGAGTTGTTTAACTCACTCAGTTGCCTTCCCATATTTCAGATACCTGGAAAGGTAGGAGTCCAGTTACTTTAGCTTAGTAGATAGCTGTCAATCACCTTCTAGTAAGCCCAATGCTTGAGTGGGCCTCCTTTTATCATCAAAAGGATTACAGTATATGGTCTAGTACTCTATTGAATTACAAGCAAGATCCCAAACTGTGATGGTTATAGTCCTTTTTATGTTGAAATAACTTGCATGTATATCTATTTGTATATCCATTTAGTATTGTGGCTGTCTATGGATTGATTGTATACAAGAATTGCATATAGGGGAAATCCAATTTTAAAAGGAACCCTGTCAATTTTTTAGCAAAATTTCAGTTGAAGCTTGCTAGTAAACCAAAGCTCCCTATACACCAGTTACGATCAGGTTGGGTTGTGATGGATAAAGGAATGAAAAGTTAAAAAAAAAAAAAACAAAAATTATAAGCAAAAAATTATACTGCAACAACAACAAAAAATAATAAATTAAGTCTTATCCCATTACATAAAATTAAAACAAAGACAATAAGAAGTTAAAAATGTGTTTAGGAATAGTTTTAAAGAAGGAAGTGGAATGACTAAGGAGGAGCACCTTGTTCCTCCCCTACCATTCAAACTCTCTATTTTGTGTCCCTCTAAATTGGAGGTCAAAGAGGAATTAACACTAATTTTTCTTTTACTCCCTTATTAAACTTGTTAAACATTCCAATCAAAAAAAAAATTATTGAATATCCAAATAAAAGTGTAACATATTCTATTTGACTTCTCACCTTATCTTTCTCCTTAATTTTATTAAGAGTCACTCGTTTTTATCATCTATAAAACTCCGAAAGATAGCCTAAGGCCTCGCATTAGACAGGATATTACAATCGGTCATTAAAAGTTGAAGGAAAAAGATAGAGTTTTTGTGAAAAAATAAAATTAAAAAAAAAATTCGGCGGATAAGCTAACCTGATTAGGGGTGTCAAAAACTCAGCATGACTACATGTAATCTCATGACACTATGGGGAAGATTTTGTCATCAGAATGACGATTTTCAATGCGTGTTAAACGGGGGTGGGGATCACTATCTCATACCCATGGCATCTATTAAATTACTATTTTACCCTTAAATTATTAATTTAGTTAAACTAATATTATTATTATTTAAATTGATTAGTAGGTTTAAATTTATAAGTTAGATTTATTTATACTTATTATATATTAAATTAATGATTGGATTACTATTATGTATTTATTTTTATTTTAAGTATTTTAAGTTGTTAGAATTTAGATTGTAGAATTGGATTATTGTCTTATTTTTATTTATTTTATGTGTTTATTTTTATTTTAAGTATATTAAATTGTTAGAATTTTAATTGTTAAATTAGATTATTATTTATGGTTATTTTAAATATTTTATGATATTAAATTTTATATTTAATTTAAATTTTTAAAAATTTTAATATTCTAACGCAGATCCATGATATCCACGGCATCTGTGAAACCCGTAAGAAAAAGCGACTGCATGGATATGCAAGTGACGGTATTGCGGGGGCGGGGACAGATCCCATCCCCCCCCTGCCCCGCCCCATTGACATCCCTAAACCTGATGCTAGTATTCCTTCCCCTGACAAGCGCCTCACAGAGCAAACAGAAGAGCTCTGCAACTGCGCTGGATATTTTCGTCCTCCCCATTTTCCTTGCCACGTAGTCGAAGGAAGGCCTTTGCTCAAACTCAACTACTTGCTACTTCTTCATGCCTATCGCTTTCAGATTGTGATTATGATAGCAACGAGGTTCTCGCATCTCTTCACACACACACAACCATAAAAGCCCTCAACTTTTCACCAGTGCTGAGGTCTTCGCTTCGCCTTTACCCCCTCAATTTGTCTCAAATTTCGGTTTTTTCATGGGTTTGTCTCGTTTTTTCTTGTTCTTATTTTAGCAGATTTTAAGGTTTTGTTTGAAAGGGTTTTAGCAGCCATCATTCAATATTGTCTTGTCTCCATTTGGAGGAGCAGCAGAAAAAACTAGTCTTATTATTATTATTTTTTTTCATCTTTTGGTTAGAAAGATGCCAGCTTTGATGTCAGCTAGGTTTCTTCTACTTGCTGGGGAGTCCTTACCCATTAGAAGGGCTTTGGCCACTTCTAGGACTGCTTTGTTGCACACAAGCGTCCGTTGTATGAGCCAGGTGGAACAACCCCATCATGGTTCCCTCACACTTTCAAGTGTTGGTTTCCAAAGTGAAGTTGAACCAAGGAACAAAAGCAAGTCAAGTAAGCTCGAGCCATTGGGTCCTTCCTCCTCTGAGTCCCTCAAGAGCAAAGGGAGGCCTTTTGGCCCCAGTGAGAGGAAGAAGGGAATTGGGGTAGTGGAAAAGAAACGGCTAATGGAGGCTGCCCCATTTGCCGCAAAATCGTTTTCTGAACTTGGACTCCCCCGTGTGTTGATTGAGAGGCTAGAAAATGAGGGGTTTAGAGTTCCAACCGAAGTTCAGTATGCGGCGGTTCCTGCCATTCTGCAGAGCCATGATGTCATAATTCAGTCTTACACTGGTTCGGGGAAGACGTTGGCTTATCTCCTTCCCATATTATCTGCTGTTGGTCCACTGAAGAGCAAGATTCCTGAGGGTGTCCGTGATGGTGGTGGTGAGAGGAAAATGGGAATAGAAGCGGTGGTTGTTGCTCCCTCTAGGGAGCTTGGGATGCAGATAGTGAGGGAGTTTGAGAAGATATTAGGAGTGGAGAACAGGAAAGTTGTTCAGCAGCTTGTGGGAGGTGCAAACCGGAGCAGGCAGGAGGAAGCTCTCAAGAAGAACAAACCTGCCATTGTTGTTGGCACGCCCGGTAGGATAGCGGAGCTTAGTGCAGCAGGGAAACTTCACACGCACGGCTGTCGTTATTTGGTATTGGATGAAGTTGATGAACTCCTTTCGTTCAATTTCCGGCAGGACATGCACCGGATATTGGAGCATGTAGGAAGGAGATCAGGTGCAGATCCGAATCCAAATGTTAAAAGGACCGAGCGTCAGTTAATTATGGTCTCTGCAACTGTGCCATTTTCTGTTGTAAGGGCAGCTAGGAGCTGGGGTTGTGATCCACTTCTTGTCCAAGCTAAGAAAGTTGTCCCGCTTGATACTGTCTCTCCTTCTGAGCCGGTCAATTTGTCAAGGCCTTCATCCAGCGGTTCTCCTAACCCAACTATGGCATCTCAGGCATCCGTAGAGAGTCTACCTCCGGCATTGAAACACTATTACTGTGTAGCAAGGTTGCAGCACAAAGTTGATACCCTGAGAAGGTGTATTCATGCCCTAGATGCCAAAATTGTAATAGCTTTCATGAACAACACTAAGCAGCTAAAGGATGTTGTCTTCAAGCTGGAGGCCCGTGGGATGAAAGCAGCAGAGTTACATGGGGATCTTGGGAAGCTTGCTAGGTCAACAACTCTGAAGAAATTCAAGAATGGTGAGGTGAGAGTTTTGGTGACGAATGAATTATCAGCAAGGGGTTTGGATGTGGCAGAATGTGATCTTGTGGTTAATCTGGACTTACCCACAGATTCAATTCACTATGCACACCGAGCTGGCCGAACTGGTCGGCTTGGTAGGGATGGTACAGTCCTAAGCATATGTGAAGAGCCTGAAGTGTTTGTTGTGAAGAAAATGGAGAAGCAGCTTGGAATACCAATAGCATGCTGTGATTTTGTTGAGGGAAAGCTGCTTGTCAATGAAGAAGAGAAAGCACTCAGCACTTCAAGAAAATGAGGTGCTACATTTTTTGTGACTTGTTTAGTTGACGGTGCAGCTTCCATGATTCCTTGTTTTACTTTTCAATAAGATTTTCAAAGCTATATTCAAGGGATTGGTTCTTATCTGTTTTTACTAACAGGCAACTTCTACTTGGGTGCACATTAGAAAATAGAAACGTGCCTTGTAATTTGCATTATAAGTTGAACATGTGAAGCATGTACTGTTAAAGGTAACTGATATCTGGATCAAAGCAACTACAGCTTACAGATTCAATTAATTATCTCTCTACTGTACGCCGAGTTCTTCCCTGAGTGTTCACAATAAACTACTGAATCAATATACTCTGTTTTTTGGTGATGATTCCTGAACCCTCCAATCTACGATCCATGCTGCCAGGCCCAAGAGTCATTCTCATCTGCATCTTTCTTTTTTGGCATAGCTGGTTGCTTTATCAAGTTCTTACTAATTTTGCTCTTTAAAGTTTCAAATCTGAATTGAATTTTGCTTTCTATGTTTTTCCTCTTCTTTTCATTACTTTTTGTGACCTCAGAGTAACTTGAGTTTTTTAAAATCTGCTTGAAGCAATCATAGAAAATGACTAGTTATAGATTGTCAGATTTTCATAAGCAGCTTGTGCAGAAGTTTCCGGGTTAAAACTTGGAGAACAGGATATTCATATTTGATTCACTATGGTAGCATACAACATTTCATAATTTTTCAACCAGAAAATTTTCACTTGGTAAAGATTGCTATTAGGGCTTGGTCTTCAGTATTATAACCTGAACCTCCACAATGCTGTTTCATCATTAGATTTAGTGTGGTTCAATCTGTTACATATGATTTCTCATCAGCAATATTTTGTGGATGAGCTTCAATGGTCATCTAAAGAAGCTGTCATGGTGTGAGCCATCAATATGCCTTGTATCCTGTTCTAGTTGTGACTTTGTTTTTACATTGGTAGTTGGATTTGTTTTCATGCCTGATTGTCTTACCCTCCTTTTTTGGGCTATATCAGTTGCTTTGCAGTATATATGCATATGGAATTTTAGATATATATGAACTCATGGCCAGGAGATCACCATGTAGGAATAATTGAGAGTAAAGAATTTATTGTTTTTGCATAATGATCCTATTCATATTTCATATAATGCTCAAGCAAAGACTAGTCCACATTTGAATTTTTTTTTCTCTTTTTTTTATAAAGAACAGAAGGATATTACAAAGAGCATGGAGGATGAGATTTTCAATACAAAAAGTAGGATTAGAAAAGAAATCAAAAGAGTAATGCTTTCCAATCTCTTTGTATATTTGAGAGAGACACCTCTCCAAAAAGATTGTGCACCTTGCACCAGATAGAAGCAAGATGCCTAATCTCATCCCACAAGACTTGCTTGTTTGAATGCTTGCCATTAAAAATGCGAGAGTTATACTCCAACCAGATGCACCAAACAATGGCATAGACAACACATTGTCACAAGGATTTGCCTTCCTTCCTCCTCCCAGAACCAACAAAGCTAGTCAACAAGAATTGGTCCAAAGCTATAGGATGCACGCAAACTCCCCAAAGATACCAAACAATGCATTCCATAGGAAATCAACCATAGAACAATGCAAAAAAAGGTGTGTAGTCGATTCCGAACTCGCACCACACATACCACACATATTAGGGGAAATCGCCTTCTATGGTCTTTGAACCTGCAACATACCATTGGTGTTAATTCTATTAAGCACGACTGTCCAAATAAATGATTTGACCTTTGAGGGAGTTTTGGAAATGGGTTTATCAAGGCAAAAAGGAGTTTTGTTCACAGAATGGGTTAGAAAATGAAAGTAGGATTTACAAGGAAAAACTCCAAAGGATTCAAGAGACCATGACCTTCTATCTCGACAAGGAGACAAAGTGACAAAATTAAGGAGATCCAAAAGGGTCACTAAGTCTGAAGACTCTATCATTTAAGTTTCTAAAAAAGTGTAAGTTTCAAGAGTAAGTGGAGTCCTATACATAATAGTTGAGATATGGCATCTTCTCCTCTTGTTTGTTGAGATATGGCATCTTAGTTTTCCTGTTCAAACATCATCAGTCCACTTGATATTCTCTTCTGAAGTTATACCTGATATGCACAATGTCTGATACTCAAGAACGTTGCTTCAAGGTTTTGACCTCGAGGAATTTGATTTAAAAGCATTGTTAATCCTCATGCTTGTTTGGAGATTGCTGTTTTTTCAGGGAAGAAGGGCTCCCACTGTGGAGTTGGCATCAAAAGGCAGCAAATTGAGATTCTTAAAATGCAGGTTGGCCCTGAGAGTGTGGTGAAGGAAAGCCACTGATTCTTTTTGATGGGTGGATACGTATTGGCGCAAGAACAAACAAGAGAGGTGGAAAGCCAGGTGCGAAGCTACATCTAAAACTGAAACTACATCCTGATCTTAGATATGTATTCCAGTTTGAGAATATCACAACATTGAGTCCTCAGATAGTTCAGCTGCTAGGATCCATAAAGCAGCCAATCTTCAGTTGAATATATCTGACTTTTTTCCCCCTAGATCTTGCTCACATATGGTAGACTTCCTATTGCTTTATTCTGTTCTTTTAGGATGGCTGAATTGGATGAGTATGAAGTGGATTAGCATCCCACTGTCCTGTACGAATTGCTGTTTGAGTTGTCCTTTTATTAGTTGCTCCTAAGGAGTTGTGCCTGCCATCTGAGAAAGTTTTATATCATAGTCAGCAAGCATAGATAGTCTTCTGCTTCACTTCTCTTATACACAGTCTCTTTCCTTTCATTGGCATAAAATTTTATATTCTCTGCAAGTTAAAGAATTTGGTTGCTCAACTTGCTGATATATTATGAAGCTTTGGCAAGTCATTTGCAGTCATAATTAAAATTTGCTGCTTGATTGCTTCATTTTTTTCTTGCTTTTGTTAACATACTGATGATCAGTGACAGCCTTGCCATTCTGTGCTTTTAACCGTGCATCTTTGATGCTCATTTCTTCATTATTGGTTATTCGAATTTCCGAAATTTTTAAAACCATTGGCTTGAAATTTCATTCTTTCTGGATTCAACAGTGGAAGACAAATATGTTACTTTCGGGAGCAGTAACTCTAACCCTCTTCAGTTTCAGCTTCTCATTGAACATATTACTGGGTATTTAGGACATGAGAATGTTTACCTTGTTCTTCTCCCGAAGCTCTCATGTTGATAATTTTGCATCTTTAACTTGTCAAAATTGTGTTTACAAATAACAATTGTGTTTAAATATTGGTATAGTTTTTTTTTTTTTTAATCAGTGTTCAGCATCATCGGTTCAAAAACCAGTTTTGAACTGGTTCAGTGGTTTGAAACTGCTTTCGAAGCAGTTCACTGGTTTCAAATTGGTTTTGAACCGGTTCTGTACTGTTCAACCAGTTGGGAATCAGTTCTGAACTGCGGTTCAGGACCGGTTTTGGCATTATTCATCCAATTCAGTTTGGTTTTCTGAACCAGAATCGGTTCAGTTTAGTCCGGTTCTCATAGTGAACCAAACCATACCCACCCGTGTTTTTAAGCATAGTGTAGTCCACATTTGTAATCCAAAAGTACTTAAACGGTGTTCACCTATCATTGGTCCAGATTAATAACGTTGAACATAAGAGAGCCTTCTTATGTCGTACACTTCTGTCTCGATCTGTGAGACACACTAGATTTATGGGAAATTTTGAGTGGAAAGACAAATTATAGGTGGGAAAAGAAAAATGAGGTGTCCACCTCATATCTTCTACCATAATTGAGGTATATAAAATTCTAGCAAATTTTCTTGTCACAAGCATTTTCCTTATGAGAATATTACCTTGTTATCTGATTTGGAGGTTGAAAATTTGATTACGGTGTGGATGATGATAAAGTATTCAAGTGGGATTTTTGTAAATTTGAAAATTGTTATCCACTTTATATTCTTTGTCAGTTGTGAGCTGCAGGTGATGAGTTTGATCAGTGTTTTCTTGTACCTGACTTATGTTTGATTTGCCTAAGAGTCAGAAATGGGTAACGAAGGACATATATCAAGAATATAGGGATTTACCCCAATGGTGAGCCCCATATTAAGGTGTCTATGCTAAAAATGAATAAATATGTGACATTGTAATTAAAAGAGCAAAACTCTAAATTGGTACTTGAAAAAGTTATAGGATATTAATTTAGTCCTTGAAATATTTGTGATCAATTTAGTTCTTAAAATATTAAAATTTATTTCAAGTTAGTTCAATTTTTATTTTGTTTGACTAATTTGAAATGTACTTTAATTTTTTGATGATCAAATTGATGTCACAATTCTTTTGAAAATCAACTTCTTGTCACAATTCTTTTGAGGATTAAATTAATGTCCCATAACTTTTTCAAAAACCAATTTAAAGTTTTACTCTAATAGTAACAACTGGCTCTAAGACTAGGATATTGGTAATAGTTTAGCTTCTAGGTAGGTAAGAAAGATAAGTTCTTAGGTGGTGACAATGAGTTTGTCATCACCATGGTGACAAAATTTCAACTATTGAATATTGAATTTAACAATTAAAATTAAACTCTATGTTTGTATTTTAATATTTATAAAAATAATTTTATAAATGTTTACCTATTTTACCCTTTACTTCTTCCTCCAACATTTCTTTCTTACCTCTCATCACTCTGCCATCGTCCCCCATCATTGGCAACCACCACTGTCACCCTCACCTACCACTTTTCCCCTCCTGCCCTCCCCCAACCCCAACCTTGTCAAGCCAACCCCAAACCACTCCCTTTCACCTGCTTCGAATACCACTTAGCCAAAATATAATGTGGTACAATTGTTCCTCATTCATGGATTGGCAATAAACAAGAACCAATAATTTGGGGAATAGGAGTAGAAATTTATAACATGAATTCAAACATCCACCCAAGTATCAACTACCAATGCTTGTAAGTTATAAGTGATGAATCAAGGTTTTGTACTGATCTCCATATTCTCCAATAATGCACGACTCAATTTGTAAGCAAATGGGAAATCAAATGAGTGATTCAGTTTGACATTTTCTAAAGCACATTGTCAATAACAAATTATAAGTGACGTAAGTAAAATTTCAGTTTGGTGCAATGTCAAAGCAAAGAATGTTTCAATTTTAGGAAAGAGGGTTAGGGCTTGATTTGAATGAGCTGGGAGGGGGTAGGGGTGTTGACGCCAAGGACAAAGGTGGTGGTGCAGGGGTGGGAGGGTGACGCTGCCTACGACAGTGACAGTGAGAAAAGAGGATGAGAGGAGAGAACACAAGAAAATAATATGGATAAAAATGTAATTTTACATTTGTATCACATTATAATATTAACAAGGACCATCTGGTTTCAAACTAACAATCCTCATGTAAGAACTCACCAGGTGAGAAGTAGGCACAATTGCAGAAAAAATTTCGAAGAAAAAATTTGGAATTTTAGTCTATGGTAAATAGTAAATTATTGCTAAGAGAACTTGTAATTTTCAGGGGTAATTTAATGGAAAGAGTGATTTTTGTTTTGGGGAAAAATATTTTATTTCCTGAACTATAAACTTTGTACATTTTAGCCCTTTTAGTGTAAATCTATTTTTTGAACTTTCTTGAGTGTATAAATCAACCATTAACGGAAATAACATACATTCAAAAAAGTTTAGGGTATCGAATTGCACGTTTCAGAAAGTTTATGAGTCAATTTGTACATGATCTAAAGTTCAAGGGTATAGTGCACTTTATTTTGACTAAAATGCACATATAGAAAAGTTTAGGGGGTCGATTGACATCTTTTTAAAATGCAGGGGTTAAAATGCATATGGCATATAATTCAGAAGGGTAATTTTTCCCTTTTGTTTTTGAAAGTAACCAGCCAAATTACCAAATTAACACTCTCTTTATCTTTAATCTCTTTCAACCACCAACTTTCTCTCCCCTCAAACCCGATTTTCTTTTCAATGCTGCTACTGGTGATCCTCCTTTGAGATTATAAAAAAATCCCTTAAACTCCTTCATCTACCTTCTTTGCCATTTTTGCTTCTTCCTCTTCCACATTGATAGAACCTCATGCATGCCCTCTTCATTCACCATTCACCTACAAAATCCCCAAAAAACTATTGCAGTACCATCATCATCAAAAACAACCAACACAAACAAATGTAATAATTTTCTTTTCAACCTTTATTTTCTTGATGAATTTAGATGCTTTTCTTTTTCTTAAGAACTATGAAAGAATTGAATAAAAATTGCTTATAGGTTTTGTATAGGAAAAAGTGTGTCTTTCCCAATCATATCTTGTCAGTGTTATGTTGTTAAGGAAAATTTGATGATCTATGTGAATCCTATTGAATGTGTTTCTCTGAAGTGATTTTCTCATGGTTTGTTTTGTTGACTATGAAGGATTAAATTTTGAATTTGGAGCTTATAAAGGAAGAAGCATCTCCAAGGGTAAAATAGTGAGTTACACAATGTCAAAGATGTGGGGGATGTGTTGCCGATGTTGGTGAATGGGCGAAGCTGGTGCATGGCGATGATGGTGTCATAGGTCAAGCTTGACTAAATTGGTGGGGAAAGCAGGGTTGACTGTATTTTGAGTATTTTTTTGCTCAAACTACCTCCTTGAACCTAGGTGATTCCAAGATGTTTGAAAGCTCCCGAGGGTCCTTGGTTTCAACAACTTACCTATTTTGTGGTGATGTTGTTTTTGGTTGACTTGATGGATTGGTGATGTGGCATGTTGTGTTGGTGCTTGGGAGTTTAGAGGTAGGATAAAAGAAAGTTGGTTAGACCGTTCACAAAAGAAAATTTAAATTTAATGGTTAAAATTAAAGGACTACTAAATGGTCTAGAAGAGGGGGTGGATCACCTTATCTGCTATCGTTTTGTTGCATGTACTATAATTTGGACTCCCAAGCAAGCCAATGAAGTAGTATGCCATGTGGGAAAATTATCATTGGTTAGAAATCTTAGTGTAGATTGGACTGTTAGATATCCATCCTTTTTAGATAAGATCCTTGTTAAAGACTCTTGTAAGAGTTGATTAGGCTTTGGGGATTTCCCTCTAATGGGCTAGGTGCTTTTGTTCCCTTTGTTTCTCTTGTTGTGAAGTTGGATTGCTTTTGTTTTTGTTTGCTCATTTTCCATTAATGAATCACAAAACCCAAAACTTTTCATTTTCTGTTTCTTGTACATTGGGCTTGTGACTTTGTTTTGTTTTTGTAGGCCCTTTAATTTCTTTTAATCACTTTTTCTCTCAAGACAAATACAAACTAAAACTGATTGCAGATCATTCTCTGCCTAAAGAAATCCTTACACCACTGCTTCTTGTTCTCTACTTGGTGCCTTTCTCCTTCCTTATCCAGCTTATGGGGGGAGCTGACCCCATGTAGGTGGTTCATCCCCTCCATGGTGGTTTGGTGACCCCTCCCCCTTTTTGTTTCTTTTTATTTCCTCTCATTTCTTTTGTCACACCTCTTTGTATGGGATTTGTTTAATCTCTCTTTTGACATGTTTATCTTGATTACAATGGTGTTTAAGTCGTGAGAAATAGAGTGAGGCAACCTCACACTTTTGTATTTGTTGCGATTGCTCATACTTTTGGTAGCATTAAAGTATTGCACTTATGGTAGGTGATGAATCAACAACATCTGATAATGGTGGCTAGATGAGACTTTTGGATTTGTCCTAACCGCTATGTGTTCTACACGTTTTGTTGTGAAGGTGGTGCGGAAGCTCAAGCTGTGTGTGGCTATTCTTGGTGGACAATTTGGGCTGGATCATATCCTCACAGAGGTAAACAATTTGGAGGTGTTTGAAGCTTGCAAGGAAGTAATGAAAAGATGGGAGATAAATTGAAAATAGATTCTTGGAGTTTGGTTTCTAACAGGTTTCTAATGGGCAAAGAGAGAAGGAAATAAGGTTCCCCATCCAATTCTTACCGTGAGAGGATTTTTATGCCAAACTAGATTGCTTAGTTGTAGCGTTGAAGAGAATCGTTTGTAGAAGTTGATAAGGCCAACAATAGTTAAAAGCCATAACTGTTGTTAGTGTCGATGGCTAAAGCAAGGCAATAGCTTTTGTGTGTTGTTTATTATTTCAAGTCTATTGTGATATTTGCTAGTAATGAATTTGAATGAATGAAGTTGAATTTTTAGACCAAAAAAAAGTGGTTTATTCTATTTGATGTCCCAAAAAAAAAAAGTTTACTATATTTGCTCAGACTGGAAAAAAGGAAAAAAGTTAAATTGTTTGCATTAACCTTTTTCCTTTTATTATTGAAAACCAAGCATGTTTTAGGAAGTCTTTTTAAACCAAAATTTATTATTTTTTAGAAGGACAGTTTATAAGTCATCCAAATTCATTTGCCTCTTAGTTGTCATTCTTTTCATGAGCAATAACTCTTTGCCATGAAAATAACCACGACAAAATATTTGAGGTTATTTTGCTATGAAGTATTATTATTTCATTAGAAAAAGAGTACCACTATATTGTTGGATAATTTTGTGGACTTACATAAATCAAATCATATTTAATTTTGAACTCGGATTAATTCTATATCAAAATTGATTAAAGTCAATTGTTTAAGCCTAAGTTAATTAAAATTATTGTTGTTATTGGGCTTACGCACTACTCATTGATGGGTATTGTTATTAATCTCTGTGTGTATGGGCCTTGTTATAATGGGTGGTTTAGCACATCACTTTTCTAATACAGGGAGAGACCCTCCTCCTAACCCTATATATAGGCGCCTGTGGCCCTATTGAAGCAGAACGCTTTTTTTGGCTCTCTGGGGAATAGGAGGAGCTCTTTTCTCCATCTGGCCTTCCTTGACCAACATCTCTCTTCTTTGTCCATAATCAAAGAACGAAGGATAGTATGGATCGATCGTTCTTTATCGATTGAACCAAGTTCTCTCACATCTATTCTTGCTTATGATTTTGTTCTTGATTTTGTATGCTGTAATCAGGATCAAATCTTAATTCAAAGCATTTAAAATTTTTTCAAGTGGTATCAGAGCCCTGCTTGATCTCTAATTATGGTTGCTGATTGTGTTTTGGTGTGAGTTTGGGTGATTGAAGTTCGAATGTTCATGAACCCCAAAGGGTCAATTTCAAATTTATGATTATGGTCGATTGATTTCAAAATTTATTGAGGGTTATTGTTGTTCATGTTGTTGTGAAGCTATTTAACCGATTATTGTGTGATTTGATGCTATATTGAGAGAGAGAAATCAAAGAGGAACCGTAAGAACCCTAAACTTTGATCGAAATTCGAGTTTAGTTATCTAGACCAATTTGCATTCAAACTCCATATGGGTTTTGTAGAGCTCTTCATTCTAAATCTAAAGAGCTAGAGAACATAAATTTTCGTTGAGAATTGAGGGAGAAATGGATGAAAAACCGCAGAAACCCATGCAAAACTTTATTGAGCAAGTCTAGGAGTTATAGGCCACGATTCTTCGATATATTACATGGGTTTTGTAGCTCTCTCTCTCTCACTCTCACGAATCCATAGACACCAAAATCGCTTGATTTCGTTGAGAGATGAGGGAGATATGACCTTTGACCCATTTCAGGGTTATGTGGGTCGCGAACCAAGTTGTTCAACCCATCTGAAAGTTGAGGATAATGAATAGTGCACGCGCGAAGCCCACTCGCGAGCCTAGGCATGTGGGAGTGTGTGGCAGGGCCAAATGTGGCCCAAAATTTACCAAATTTTGTAGGTTTGGGTTTTTCAATAAAATAAAATTATTGGTGAATTTTATTTAATTTTTTGGACATTAAAAATATTTATTTAAAATTATTTCAAATTTAAAATGCTCAAAATTATATGGTACTCTCCAAATTTTGGCATGAAATTTTTTGTGCACATTGGTGCTATTATTAGGCATATTGTATTAAGCATACTTTCAGAGTCAATGTGATTTGCATATTTAAATAACTTTTGAGCTCTTTATGTTTATTATATTGCACATTGAAATTATGAGATGCCACTATTGTTGAATATTGTACAATATTGTTCTGAAAATAGCAGTTTAAGAAATATTAAGACTATTATTTTGAGCATTAATAAAATTTTGGGCATCAAATAAATTATTTTGAATTTTCCAGAAAGTAAATTATCTAAAACATCTGATATTCCCCAAATTTTATTCTGGAAAATTTTGTGGATAATTATGACGTATCTAGGCATATTATAATTCTTGCACTCTTAGAGTTGAAAAATTTTGAATATTGCAATAAATTTTGGGCACCGCTATTATTTATATTGATTATGGAACATTGCAAATTTTGTAATTATAGCGGATTTTATGCAATGTTACTCTGAAAGTTGTTTTGTGGAATATTTTGGCAATGTTGTTGGGCATTTTTCATGATTGTGAGCTTGTCTTTGCTGGACCAATTGTAATAAATGCTAATTTTGTGAATAATATTGGGCAATTCTGAGAATTATTTTCTATAATTCTAGAACATGATTTTGCTACACACTCCCATTTTATATGAAATAATGGCATTTTTTATGTAAAATTTTGAGAATCTGATTTATGCAATTCAAGTGGAAGAGTGTTTGATATTTGTGGACTTGCATAAATCAGAATGGATTTGCATAAATCAGAATTTGAATTTTGGATTTAATCCAAATTAAATATATGCCTAAATATTGGAGCATGTTGTGGATTTTGAAAATATTGACTTCTTGGGACTATTTGATGCCTAAACACAAAATTGGTGATAATCAAAGTGTTATTATCTTTGCCTAAAATCCCACTTTCCATAAAGGAAAATTGTTTTAGTGATATGATTCACTATTATAAAATGAGAGAAATAATTTAAATTTTGAAAATCTCTCTATGTTTGGTTTCACAAGTTCACAGCCATGTGCCATTTTATTTTGAGGAGAATTTAGCTCACAATTTGTAATTTATTGCATGCCTCTTTTGTGCTCAGTTTTTGAAAATTCAATTAGTTACTCTTGATATTGTGGGCATTTATTTGATATATTTAAAAATTTTGTTTTCTCTCTCATATTGGCTATCCTGTTGTGCTGTCTTTTCTCTTGTGGACATTTTAAATATATTGTTGCTTATGTTGCATTGAGAATTACGTTAATAATAAACTTATTCTTCAGTTTGTCTTTATTAACATAATTCTTAATGATTTGAAACTTGTGTTCTAAAGTTTTCAGTATCCTCTCAGCTTTAGGAATATGATTTTAATGTTGGTCGGAGTCTACTCATGTGTCATATTTTTGGGGCCCTTAAAGGGTATTGCAATTACATGAGGCTCCATTTATTAATTGGGCGATTGAAGTAGTCCGATATTTTGTGAATTTTGTTTCAACCTGTGGTGAAGCTTATTTATGTTGAATTAAATTATTTATGAATTACGTATATTGTTGGGTTATGTAGATAATGCACATACTCTTTGGTGTGACATTATTTGACATAATCATTATGTGATACAGAAGACCCTATCAAGTGGAAGAGACCTGTGTATTGTGATTCGAGACCTTTCAGTGGGATTGTAATGGTACAAGGTCTCTAGTTCAATTAATTGCCCAATTGATTGAATGTGAAAAAATCAATTTTATTATACGAATAAATTATGATATTCTAATGTAAGGTTTTCTCTTTCCCTATTAGGCTATCATTACACTATTGTTTTGAGATCTACATTAAGGACATTTTGAGTCTCTTAGAATATAATGTTACTCCTATTTATATAGAAACTATTGTTATAATAGGAGTTAAAGACTTTATATTTTGCTATGTCCTTATTAATGGCTATATATAGATCTAAAATGCTTTAGCTAGCATATTAATTTTGTTATGCCCTTATAATTTGGTTGTTGTTTGAGTTTGTGATAACAGAGATAGGGCATATTTGTTTTAAAGTGTCGAAAACACCTATGATCTCTTCAATTATATAGGCAGTGTATGTGAAGCCAATTCTGTGAAACTTTATGGCTGAAAGTTTTGTTGACTCTGCACTTTTGAGATTCTCTCTGTTTTGTACCTTTGTTATTAGAGAGAATAATGGTGAGTTTCAGACTTACATTGAACACTCTATCACAAACTATTGCTTATCCCATTATTTATTATTGTACTATTAGAGTATATTGAAATCTTATGATCTCTAATGGGAATGTTTATATTGTTTGATATTTTGGATTAGTGGTAGATATTGTGCCATATATTAATTTATATCATTTTATGATTATATGGCAATTCATGGTAGACTCGAGATTCTTCTCGAGTATATTCCTATAGAACTTATTGTTATTGATCCCTAATTGAATACTAGCAGCTAAAGATTTTATTGTTAATTTTGTAACCTTTATAGGTATATTGAGGTCCCTTTGGCATTTTAGGTTAGTGGGAGCTTATTCTGTAAATTCATTATGACCTCATACTATTGTTAATGCTATTTAAGTTTGCGCAGCTTAATTGTTTATACAATTTTACATAATGGCATTATTATGAAGACATATTGGACCAGTCTCAATCTTGTTATACTGAGATATTTTGTTGAATCTCAGAGAGTATCTTGGGCAGATACTTATATTGTCATATATTATTGTGCACACTTTTGTTGATATGACACTTATTGGAGATATTTCGAATCCGTCTCATATTGTAATAATATTTATTAGATCTCATATAGCATCTAGGGCCGATGCTAGGGCTATTTGTTGGGAATTGTATTTTGATAATCTATCGGCATGCCATTTTATTGTTGTGCATTCCCATTGGCTCATGTACCATCATTTATTGAGTCATTGGGAGATGAGTATCTCACATGTATGATATTAGTATTCCTTTGAGTATGATTCTTTGCATTGCTGAGTGCTTGTTATCCCATATTGGACCATTTGGTTGAGAGTGCGGACTCAATTTTGACGTCATATTATGGCCACATATTGTGAATTAGTCTGGGGAATTTTTTCATAAGGATTTGATTTATATCATCCAAGTGGGGATTGTTAGATAATTTTGTGGATTTGCATAAATCAAATCACATTTAATTCTGAACTCGGATTAATTGAATATCAAAATTGATAAAGCCAATTGTTTAAGCCTAAGTTAACTAAAATTATTGTTGTTATTAGGCTTATACACTGCTCATTGGTGGGTATTATTATTAATCTTTGTGTGTATGGGCCGACATAGGGAGAGGCCCCTCCTCCTAACCCTATATATAAGCACTTGTGGCCCTATTGAAATAGAACGCTCCTTTTGGCTCTCAGGGGAATAGGAGGAGCTCTTCTTTCCATCTAGCCTTCCTTGGCCAGCTTCTCTCTTCTTTCTCCATAATCAAAGAACGAAGGACAGTATAGATCGATCGTTCTTCATCGATTGAACCAGGTTCTCTCATATCTATTCTTACTTATGATTTTGTTCTTGATTTTGTATGTTGTAATCATGATTAAGTCTTGATCCAAAGGCATTAAAATTCTTTCATATATGGCACGAACACTTCAAGTATGAAAATTGACGAAAATAGCTTTTATACAAGAGAGGGGATGGATGACCATTCAAAGGCGAGAGAGAGTAAAAACCAATCACCAATATTTGAATGACATATCAATTTGTAACTCCTTGTTACTTCAACTGTTCGTAACATTTGAGCATTTCCCTTCGAAAAAAAATGTATTTTATTGCCTTTTATTAAAAAAAAATGTGCCTTAATTATTATGAGAACTTATGAGGCTTTCAAGAGTACCTTTGCAAGCAATGAGGCTATTTTTAAGATTTAAACTTATGATCTTTAGATCACAAAGCACCAACCTTATCATTGTGTCAAGGCTTACTCTAAAAAATTATACCATATTGGAAAAATGAATTACTAAGAATTTGATTCTTATCGATAGCCTTAAATGCACTGTACTTAGATAAAAGCTTAAATAGCTTTAACACTTAATCATATCATACTCTTCTTTAATTGTGAGAAAAACCTCTTACCTGAGTTAAAAATCACATCGGTAACACAAATTGGCTCAACTAATAATTAAAGCAGCGATAGACCCAAATTTTAGATGGTGGACATACGAAAAAGGAAAATGGCAATATCTCCTTCTTTAGATGATAGAAAAGAAAAAGTAATGTGACAAAATTTAATGAAACAGCAGAGGATGAAACGGTAGATTATCACCATGCTAAGGGAAGATTTTTTAAATTATGGCATCTACCCCACTGTTTATAAGGCGAGTCTATTGCTATATTAAAGAGATTTGGACGTGATTATGCTCTTTTCATGTATGTATATATGGGTTTGAAATCTCCCACTTGTATAGTCATTTCTCATGAGTCACGAGAGAAGTTCTCCTACCACACTTAAGGGCTAATTGAGTAGCTTCCTTTAAAGGAGAAAAAGGAAATTCTTCAAAGAATCTTTTGGGTAGGTCTCTGTTCACCCATTCGGGGTCTCACACATGCTATTAGCCTTCTGATCCATATTATTGGAACAATGTATCCTTACTCCCTTAGCCAAAAGAATAGAAAACCGTATCTGATGAATTTAAGTAGTTAATAAAGAATTAACCACAAATTTAGTTATAACAAGAATGAATCTATATAAATCTTTTTTTTTTTTCAAAGTTGAGCTGATTATTAAAATTAAAAAAACAGTTATTAAAAGTAGTCATTCCCTCTTCACTCAATCCATCTTATTAAATAGAATAAGTTACTTATTTTTACTATTCAATTTTCTTTACATTTTCATTAAACCTATCAAATACATAGCAAAAGCTAATATATAATTTTTTCACTAATTTATATCGGATACCTTTCTTTATAATTAAGCCAAAAAAAAAAAAACCCTGCCTAACGAGAGAAAATTATTGTTTTATTAATAGGGTTTTCTTGGACGAGCAATGTCACCTAATTCAGATGGCTGTATAACTAAGAAAAGGCCAAAAAAAAAGGTTCTTTAATTTTGTCCAGGTTTCCAGCCGTATCTGGAATTCTGGGTCGTATCATCATTATTATTCTTATTCTTTTGTGAAAGTGATCAAGATCAAGAATGTTTCTGGAAATTCAAATTTGGATTGGTGCATTGCTAGTTGCTAGATATTCGTGACTTGCACGCCATTCTCCAATATTGATCCTTAAGCATATGGGTGTTGCGATGTTGAGGATAGTTGCTTTGGAGTAGGAACTTGTTGAATTCGTTACTTTGAAGGGTTGCACTTGCAACGTATAGGGGTATTGAGTGTTTGACCAATCACATCTGAGATTATGTCATGGGATCATGTTCATGCCTGCACGCACCCATGTGCTCTCACTGTTTTCCCGTGGCCAACTCGCAATGTCGCTGTGTGCCACTTCATTTAATTTTTATATATGTATATAACCCTAAGATATTCCACTAGAAACTATAAAATAAAACATTCTTCTTTGATAAATAATATATTAGGTCAGTCTCGATCACATAAATAAGAAAAGTTTAATAATAATAATAATAATAATAAAGTAGATTAAGTTTAATCATTGGGATTTAATATTAGAAAGGTAGTGCTACAAGTCAAACCTTCACGTAAGTAATTGACATCTAATAATGTTTTATATTTCAAATAGATATCTCTTTCCATATATATATATATATATAACCTTAACTGTTAACCATATTTGTAAAATTAGTCAAATGACAAATTGAGTTAAAATAATAGAAACTATCATAACGATAAATGTTTTCATAAAACAAAACAACAAATTAACTATTGTTACACTAGAAAAATGAAGGATTATTTGTGCAAAAGATATTGATGCATGAAGCGTAAAACAAAAAAAAAAAAATCAAATAGTTTTAATTTTATTCATTTTCTTTAGATTTTATTGATCGAAGGCATATAGAAATATATGCAGTAAGATTCGATTAATGTAGCATTTGTGATTATGATACATTGTTAAACATCACATTCACGATCAATAAGTCTCGATAATCCATATGTGCACCAAAAGGCATCCAACTAACCCCACAAATATCTCACAATACTATGATAGCAGGGAATATAGATTCAGTGTAGTTATTGGTACCTAAAAACGTGCAAGCTACAGTGAGAAAAGCGAGGTATATATCACATCGTTGTTGGATTCATGTAATGATGAGCATAACTAAGAATTTGATCATTTCACAGTCATGGGCACCGCACCACCTTGCCCCTGACATGGTGCCAAAGTCAATTAGTTACTACAAACCTAGTAGAACAAGCTACGGGGTATTTGCACTATCATTTTCCATGAAGATTAATTAACTAACCCCGTTGTTGAGTCAATTAGACAATTACATTCTCATAATCACACCGTTGTCTTCCACACACACGCTCCTTTTACATTTTGTGCAGGCATATAATTGCATATCATGGATGAAACCAAAATTGGACAATTTCATAGAAAATGCCTGTTGCATATGTTTTTGGCGATGACAGCTCAACATAGGTCCCACTACTCCATTGCTTAGCTTAACTATGGACATATGGCATTGGAATATTCCAAGGTATTTTAACTCTGTTACACTCAAACCAGATAAATATGTCATCTACTATTAAGAATGTATTTGGTACGAGGAAAAAAAATGAAAGATAAAATTTTATAGAATAATTTTATATGTAGCTTAACATATGAAATTATTTTATAAAATTTTATCTCTTTTTTTACTCTCATACCAGATACATTCTAAGTATAAAAATGCTAGATCAATTTGAAGCAGTGGTCTGCATTGTTTAGTTGAATATATTTATCCCACTTAGTAAGTAAAAATTGTTCCATAACATTAATTATATTTAATTACTTTCTTCTTCTTCTTTCCTTGGTAAGAACTTTCTAAGATATTTTCGGACAGTGACATAGGCATAGAGACAACAGCTTATCACTATTGGTTCCCAGGTGTGTCTTGCCGGTGATTAATATCACCACATTAGTTTGAAAAAGTCAAATTGAAAAGATGTGCGAGATAGAAAATCATACTATACATATATCGAGTAATTTGAAGTACTTAATAAGTCCCTATAAGGAGGAACGTTCGCTCCACATACTGCAAGTACGGAATTATATCAAGTAGGAAGGAATTACGAATAGGATGACGGTTATATAGACACTCCAATCGGTGTTTGATGATTACGGTATAAATAAGTGTAAATTTTAATTTTATATATATATATATTGAATTAATATATTATCTTTAATAATAAATATGTAGTGATTGCAGTTTAAATAAATATAAAGTTTGGTTATGAAAATATTGAATCAAGATAATAACTTTATGAATAATTTATATCTCATTACCTGAAAATATTATATTCAACATTTATATAACTGAAATTCATATTTATTTGAATTATGATCAATCAGTTGTTTAACTTACTATGTAGAAACAACATTTTTCTAATATTATTTATTTCATTTTCACTTTTTTCTTTTTTCATGATTTCTCTTCTACTCTTCGTGCAACTTGTCTCTTACTAATTAATAGTAAATGATCTTATTTTAGATGAAAAGGAAGTGCATTTCAAAGACGATTTTATTATTTGATCAAGTATTATGCATATTGATTTTTATAAATAACATTCTCTATCTTTTTCTGTAAGCTGGCATTCCTTTTCTAAGATCATAGCTGTATTTATAACTATGATGAATTTTATACTCACGTCAGAATTCTTTCCTTTAAATAAAATTTGTTCTTGTAACGCCAGAACCTAACCAGGATGCACTGAATGTGTATCCCTAAATAGGTGGAGTGTAGATCTTGGTCCTTTTGACTTTGCATACGATTCTGCATAACGCGGTTCAAAATTTGATGCAGAATGTTTCCTAGATCAATGAGTCACGGAATGAATGGGTGTTTCGCTATTCTGTTGGGTCTGTTATCATCTAGTTGCAGTAAAAAATTGAGTAAGAGTCGGCAAGTACTAAAGTATAAATGGTTAACTGTTTTGTGCAACCTGGTCAGCTAGTATGGCAAAAAGAATAAATAAATTAATTCTTTCAAGCTAACAAATAAAGAATGAAGATAGGTCATTCATATTTGGCAACACTGCTGATCTAGAGGAGAAATGCTATAAGCGACAGGGTCTTTTATACAAGACATAAAATGAGTAAATTTTGACTATATAATTATATATAAATAGTTAAAATTAAAAAATATTTAAATATTATATGATTATTCTAAAAAATCACATTATTTAAGATTTTAATTTTAACTATTTATATAAGATTCAATAGTGAGAATTTACTTATCTTATTCTCGTAATTAATTATTCAATTGAATAAGAATATTAAGTCTCGATTCAATTGAATAAGAATATCAAGACTTTTTTTTTCGGAGTAAGTGAATCCCTATTTTGCACACGCACATAAGATTAATTTGATACATAATATATTATTGTTATTAAAGGTTATACTAATTTTAAAATTAAAAATTTTAATTTTTTTAGACAATTTAAAAGCTTTTATAAAATTGTAAGCCCCTAAAGAGATTATTAATTATACAAACTTAGACTTTTATGTTAAAAAAAAAATAAATAAATTAAACCTAGTCGAAAAATAAAATATATTACAAGTAACAGTTAAGTTCAAGCCGACGATTTACACAAACAAGCTTGAGACTATTTAGGCAAAGCCTAACCTTAACGTACGTACCTTATTTTCATCCTAAATCATAATGGTCATTGGTATAATTGTCTCATGAGAAAACTTAGGCTTTCCCTGGTGTTGTGCATAAGTTGGTAATGGCCATGAATTCTCTGTTATTACGTAATAGTGTAAGGCATGCTGCTGCGAGAATCGAGATCCAGATCAAACCAGCCAAAGGAACCCAAAAAGGTTACTCCAATCAACCTGTAAAAACCTTAAACGTCAAAAACTGAATTTGAACCAGTCAAATCAATGGTGAACCAAGCAAATAGGCTATGATTTGGCGAATTAAACTGGGCTTTTAAGCTAAAAACTATAATTAAAATTTTTAATACTAAAGTACATTATTTGGTTCTCAATTTATAACAAAAGATTTAATTGGCAATTCTCTTATCACAACATAATCATGCCAAACTAAAAATAAGAGTTATGAAACTTTTACCTCCCTTTTTAACTTATTCAACAAGGAATTACCATAAGATGTGAAGCTTTAGTTCTTCCTTTTAATTTATTATATATGAAACTTTTATATGATAGAAAAAGAAATAGGAAGCTAGTCTGATATTTATCAATTTGATAATGTTATAAACATATTTTAATGTTTTTAAATATAATTTTAGTTATATAATTAATTAGTTCGATCTCAGCTGCACGTTAAATTTTAATCTTTTTTTTGGTCTAGTTTAAAAAACATTGGTGTAAGCAAAATAGATTGTTAAACTGTACAGCATTTTATCTTCATTTTGAAATTAAAATTTTAAAATGAAAATTTATTTTCAACTTTAAGTTCATAGTAAAATACTTAAATGTATGGTGTTATAAGTGTAATTCAATGAAAATAGTATAAAATATTAATCACATCCATTTTTTCATATTCTTTTTCTCAATTTCTCTCGTTTTAGGATTTTTATTATTTTTGTAATTTACATGTATAAATTTAATGTATGATCTTTATTTTTTAACTATATATATATATATATACACACACACACACACACACACACACACACAGAGTGTTTAAAAAGGAAGAAAAACATAACGGAAATTACACAACGACAGAAATGTTGACGACAAAATGCTTAACGAAATAAGAAAGGAGCAAGATTATTGATGATGAACTCATGATCTGAAAAATGCTAAGCACGAGAAACTAATTTAGCGAGTGCAGCTACTTTATTATCAAACATTTTACTGATATTAGCATTACAAGCTTGCCAAAATTGCCACAACATAAGAGCTAACAAAACGATTTGTTTGGACATTACTTCTTTGCTTTACTGCTCCCACGTTCTGCGCAAATATATAATATTAATTATTAATAAATAGATATATAGTATAATAATATATATAAATATAATGTTAATGTACAGAGCGTAGACTTCCCAGGTAGACATATTAAATTAAGTGAAAATCTGCATATAAAAAACTCGGCATGCTTTATCTACTCATAAATTAAGATCAAAATTGTAATCCAAGTTATTTGTTAAAGAGAAATGTTTTTCCTTACATGCGGTCCTCCCTCGAACAAAATGGTCAATACAAATTATTTAGATTAACGCGTATGTCATTTGTCAAGCATTCACTTTCAGCCAACTGGCACATTTTAGCAAGTCAAACCGTGCTCTTTTTCTTTGGTCCTGCTGTCTATATTCCCCACCTAAGCTGTTACTGATATATTCATTTGGTTCTTTAATAATAAAAAATAAAATAAAACAAAGAAAGTTGACACACTTTATCTCGATTTTATGATCTCAGGGAGTAATATTTTAAAGAATTTAATTTAAATGTATTGATAGTATAAAATAATTTTATATTATCAGCTAATAAAAATAGTGAAAAGTACCAACTTATATAAATAATTATTTATTATAATAAGAGATCTACTATGATTTCTCACTTTCTCTTATTTCTATTAGTTGACAGTATAAAATAGTATTATACTATTAGTACATACCAATTAAACTCTATTTTAAAATATGGTTTTTAGCCTACTAGAAGTATATTTAAATATATTTAACTATTTTATTTAGCTAATTTAATTGATTTAAGTGATTTGATATTTATTTTTTAAAATTAAATTTTGTGTTTAATCTTTGTGAATAAAAAATAAAACATAACACTAAGAGAACTTTAATGGATGAATTTAATTTTTAACTTTGATTTTACTTACACACACAAAAAAAAAAAATTATTTCATTTTTTAATGGATGAATTTAACTTTTAACTTAATATCCTATCCAAAAAAAAATTTAATAAAATTTTTATGGATATTTTTAACTTAATGGATGATTGAACATTTAACATCATCATCACATCAAACTTATTTGTTGATTTCTTTTATCACCAAGTAATTTTGCACAAAACATGATTTCACCAAATTTACAATAATTTAGTTAAGGTAGTAAACAATTTCGATAACGTGAGTTCAAATTTTACAAAGATTACTCGTGAAAATATTGTTTTACTTATGTGTTTCTGCACTTGTAAAAAATGTATTTTATTAACAAACATTTAATAATTTTTTAATACGTGAATTCAATTTTAATTTTTTTTGGCGTGGAATTTAATTTTAATTTAATTGAATGATTGAACCCGTATCAATATTACCTCCAAAGGTGTTTGATAAGGGAAATGTTTTCACATTTTTTGAAATGTGAAAATATTCTTATATTTAGTATAAGGTTTGAAATAGTATTTTTGGAAATGTTACATTTTTCATAATAAAATATCTCTCAAAATCAATCTCATCTCTTATATGAGAATATAATATTTTTATAAGACGGACGTGTAAGAAAATTAAATTATCCCTATTATCATTCAGCCATTTATTGTTGGTCATTGATTGCACCCACTGTGGTCAAGGTTATTTTTAAAAATATATAAAATATTTTAAAAATTTAATTTATATACCAAATATATTTAAAATAGCATAATCAAAAAAATTATTTCTAAAAATAATATTTTTTAAAATAATATTTTCAAAAATAAAAATTTATTCTATCTATCAAATATTCTCCAAAATTTTATAAACTAGAGCAATGTTATTTGAACCACAAGTTTGTCTGTAATTTTGTTTTTCAATTAATACTTATTGATTAGATTTTATTTTATTTTATTCACATTAGGATTATTAATTTTCGGGTGTTAGGCTCGCTTTCGATTTATTTTTGAGTGTTTGACTTTTCTCACATTTATCCAAATTCATTGTACTTATATATTTTTTGTACTAAGAATTTGGCAGTTTTTTTTTCGCCTTTCCTTTGATATTTAAAGCAAATCAATTCCATTAAGTTTTCCTATTTTTAAAAATGTAGCAATTTTCCTTACAATTTTTTTAGATTAATTTATATATATTAATAATATAAAATAATTTTATACTCTCAATAAAATTAAAAGTCTTTATATTTATATTAAATAATAGTGTAAAGATATTTTATACTATAGTACATATAAATTAATCTCTCTCTTTTTTTTTTTGGCAGATATTCCTTTCTCTATTAGGGCCTTTTATTTATATGTTTTATTTAATTTGGGATTAATTTTCAAATTATTTCTCTTACCTGTAAGATTATGCAAGAAATGGCATGGCCTCAAACAAAGTCGCACACATACAGTTTCTTTCCAAAAAACAACAACAACAACAACAATGATGATAATATACTTCAAATTCAAAAGAAAATGACTTGAGGTATTTATCTGATTAATCAAAAAAATTTATCTGATTGGATTTACCGATCAACTTAAAGCCGACGCAAAATGCAGATTGCATTTTATGTCCTATCCAATATATATTTGATAGAATATAGCCCGACTTGATAACTAAAAGTTATATATCAATAACTTTTAAATTAAAATGGCGTTCAAGTTTTAAGTTTAATGCTCTTCAACACCTTTTGTTATTGAAAACTTTTCATATAAAAGGATATAATTTTAGTGACTAGAAAAATGAATTAAACCAATTTGAACTAAATCCAATGACACAGACAAGGGAAAATCACAATAGAGAAAGATAATATCATAAAAAGAGAACAAACAAACTAAAAAGCCAGCACGAAAAAGCAAAACCCCACATAAAATAATATCTATCGTGGTGGGCAACAGAACAAGCATCCAAACTAATAAAGAGCGAATAACTGTGTAACAAGTGTACAAGAGGAACAAGACAAATTTGAAAAAAAAAAATTATAAACCAAATATTTATCTATGTATTTATTTCATTTTTTTTTAAAAATGATTATAAAATTTAAATTTTATATATAATTAAAAAATTAATTTTTTTTTACATAAATTACTTTTTTAAGATCCTAAAAAAATTAAAAAAAATATTTTTTAATAAAAAAGTGATTTTTTCTCAGAAAAATAAAAAACAAATAAACTTTTATATCTTAAAATTTTTACATATTTTTTAATGAAATTTTTACGTCATATTTACGTTGATGATATATGATAACTACCGTATTATATGACGATTAGTATATACTGTTTATAAAAAAAATAATACATACTATATATGCAGCAACTAATATGTATTAAGTAATAATGAGAGTAAAAAATGGTATGCAAATAAATACTAACATAGTGTGTAAAAAGAAAATCTTAAAACGTATTAGATGAAAATTAATACTCTCTCCATTTTAATTTATTTATCAATTTAGATAATTTCATACTTTTTAAATTAATGTATTTAAATATATTAATTTAAAAATATATCAAATTATCCAAATTAATAAATAAATTGAATCAAATAAAGTATATACTATGCAGCAACTAATATGTATTAATTACTAATGAGAGCAAAAATGGTATATAAAAAGGATACTATATAAAATAATGGATTGAGTTATATTTTAAGAACTTTAGCTTTTATTCTTCAATCGATTTAGGATAAGAACTTTTTTATTTTTCAATCAAGGACCTCAAGTCATTTTTGGATGACCAGAAAAATCTTATGTGGCAAATTATATTACATGTCATCAACTTAAATTAATAAGATAATCATTTTGGTGCAAAATTTATTTTTTTCCCCTTCTCAAAATTGGTTTTACACCATATGTAAAAAGCAAAATTGCTTTACATATGTAAAAATTAATTTACACTAAATTAAATTAATTAGAAACTAATTTTTTCCTTTTGAAAATATGTAAAAATTGCTTGTACACCATTTATTTTTTAAACTAAGTTACATAGTGGTTTCTAATTGAGATATTAGTACCTCATGGAATTGGTATACCTTCCTATATTATGTACCGATTGATATTTACTCATATAATTGTACTGCTACTTCTGATTTTTTATCTTTGACCATCTTCCAATTTTGCAAGTTATATTTTCTTTTCTTTTTGCAAGTCATCTAAAGTGAGATTTGTCTTTTAAAAAGTTAAATTCAAAAATTGAAGCTGATTTTATTTAAATTTTTTAATAAGAAAAATATCATTACAAACAAAATTATTATTATATATAAAAATAAAGATAAATGCAAAAGAATGTTGCATTTTGAATAACGTAATATATCTTCTCGGACTAAATTTTTTTTTTAACATGTAAATGGATAGAAAACATATTAAAAAGGAGAAATCAAAATTATCATAAAATAGCCAACAAAGACATAAATGGAAAGAATAAGTCAAATTTATATTTTTAAGTTAACTAAAAATAGAACATACAAATAGTTGGTATTTTATGATGCTAAGTTAACACTTTCTAATGCTTGAGTGGTATTTACCGATACCAACTAGATATTGAAAATTAAATTAATTATATTAAAATTCTTAATTAAAAATTTTAAAAATTAAGATTCTCAAATCATTTTCATTGAAAATTGGCGTCATTTCACATGAGTTTTGTGTAAAATAATGTGTGAACGAAATCTTAAAACCCTATATGACGTGGAGGCTGAGGCCATCAGCGAGGATGGAAGAAGGCACAGCACAACAGCACAACGCAAAGTTAATTACCCCAAAAAAAATTATTATTATTATTATAATTATTATATATATATATATATATAGAGGAAAGGGCCTCAATCTGAATTCTCAAAGGCGAAAACAAAGGCCCTACGCTTTTATGTATCTCTCAAAATCTCAATATCTTTGTTGCTTCTGTTCCCAACCCCCTCTTTCCTCTTTTTCCTAGTAAAATGGACCCATCTGCATCAAAACCAGCTCAAGCACCCTCTTGTTTCTAGCTCCTTATTATTCTCTCTTTTATCTCTCTCTCTCTCTCTCTCTCTCTCTCCTTTGTTCCTCTCTTTTTTCCCTTGCAACTGCTCCCAAAAACCACAAACCCCATTTGCAACAGCCCCTTTATTCCATTATTTCACCTTGTGGTGCCAAAACCAAAACCATATATTATACATCATATAACACATTTATACACAGTAACACGTTTTGTACACACATATATCTATATATGCAGATGAGGAGGAGGATGCAATGGAGTAGTAGCACTGCAACAATCCTCATCTCCCTCCTCCTCTTGTTGATTCCCATCATTGTTCATGGCTTCATCAATGAGGAGGGCGACGAGGATAGAAAAGAGCACAAAATGAGCCTAGAACTTGTGCACAGGCACGATGCACGGTTCTTTGGTGGTGGTAATGTGGTGGATCAGCTTGAAGCCATAAAGGGTTTCATCCAAAGGGACACCTTGAGGCGCCAGAGGCTGAACCAAAGGTGGGGTGTCCTCAACAATCATTACCACAACAGAAGGAAGAACTGGGAAACTTTCCAAATGCCAATGCACTCAGGGAGGGACTATGGCCTTGGGGAGTACTTTGTGGAGGTTGAGGTTGGCACACCGGAGCAGAAGTTCTGGCTTGTTGCTGATACCGGGAACGAGTTAACATGGTTTAACTGCTTGCATAGGAACCGTAATGGTGGTCGTGGTGGTGTACATAAGAAACAACACAAGAGGAGAAGGTCAAGGACAAGGACCAGGAGAAGGAGGAGGAGCAGGACCAGAACCAGGGCTAGGAGGTCTAAGCCCTGTAATGGGGTGTTTTGTCCACACCGTTCTCGTTCATTTCAAGAAGTGACATGTTCATCACATAAGTGCAAGGTTGATCTCAGCGACCTTTTTTCCCTCAGCTATTGTCCTAGGCCTTCTGATCCATGCCTATATGACATCAGGTTGGTAATTTTGTTTTCTTGTTTAATTTCTCTGTCTTCTCTTTTGTTTTTGTGTGTGTTTATATATTTTTTTAAAAAATTTTAATTTTGGGGGTGGAAAAATTTTGGTTTCGTTCTTGATTTTAGCCAAAATTAATTAATGGGGTTGTTGTGAAAGAAGGGAGCATTGGCAGTACTGGGGGGAACATTTTTTCAGATAAGAAAGAAAGAAAGTGAGTGAGTTTGCAAGGAGCATTGAAGCTAGCTAATTAAAGTCCTTTCTATTTTCTTTCTTCCGGCCACAAGTGTTGGTCATGAATTGGGTGAAAAACAGAGAGAGAGAGAGAGAGAGAGAGAGAGAGAGAGAGAGAGAATGGGGAGAAATTAAAGGCTATCTTTTTGGACCTCAAATTTTTAGTTTCTGTTTTGTGGGCGAGGGTGATGGCCAATTAAGACGGTTGGGAGGAGCATGTCCTTTCTGAAAACAATAATAAGTAGTCAAGTTCCATTTTAAATTCTAGCTAAATATATAATTGGATCATGTCTCTTTTGAAAGAGGGGTGGATTGAGTTTTGTTCTAGATTGTGTTTTTCTTTCCATATCACAAGGTGTCCTAACACTCCTAACACTCTTTACGTATAAGATTCGCACACATAATGGCTCAAGTTATAAATTGAGTCACATTTGGTGATTTAGTTATACTTGATTAAGATTCAAGTGTTATTAGTAGTTACAACAAACGAAAAGTTAATATACATTTGTTTTTAGTATTTATGAACAAATTTCTTAAATTTTCACCCTCGTATTATCCAATTAACATGACAACTTAAAGCCTTAAAGGCCCTTTATGGTGTAATTGAAGAAACAGAACATTTCTGGTCCTGCAAAGCATTTAAAGCTCTGAAAGGAGTGAGTGTATTTATAATAAGCATGCTTATGGCCATCATAATCAAAGATCTAATATGTGCTTGGCATTAAAGAAAATGCCCTGTGGGGAGTAATTAACAAAAAGGTACACCTCACACACAGACACAAGCACAAAAGTTGTCCTGCTCCTGCTGGTGACCTAGCAACCATTCTTTCCAGCATCCAACCATGGTTATAAATGAGAATTAATGTTAGTAGGTGAGCATCACATGACCAACATTTGTGCATCCAGGGCATGCCGGAACACAAGCCTTTGGTTAGTCATTGCTTGCAAATTGGCCATCCTTTTACCATGTTCACCTAGAAAAAAAAAAATGAAAAACCCCATTTGCATAGTCCTCACATTAATTTTTCCATTCAGAACATGAATTCCTCTGTCCACCATGTTCAATTATTGAACTTTTTTTTTCAAAATTCTTATCCTTGACAGCTATGTTGATGGATCATCTGCAAAGGGATTCTTTGGCACTGACACCATCACAGTAGACCTCCCAAATGGAAAGAAGGGAAAACTGGAAAATCTAACAATTGGTTGCACAAGATCCATGCTTAATGGCATAACCTTCAATGAAGACACAGGTGGTATATTGGGTCTAGGCTATGCCAAGGACTCATTTGTTGACAAAGCAGCAATACAATATGGTGGCAAGTTCTCCTATTGTCTGGTTGACCATTTGAGCCATAAAAATGTTTCAAGTTATCTAACTTTTGGTAGCCACAAAGTCAAAATTTTGAGTGAAATCAAGAGGACAGAACTTTTTTTGGTTGCCCCTTTGTATGGTGTGAATGTGGTAGGAATCTCAGTTGGAGGCCAAATGTTGAAAATCCCACATCAGGTTTGGGACTTCAGGGCCCAAGGGGGCACTATAATTGACTCAGGAACAACCTTGACCACGCTAGTTGATTTAGCATATGGTCCAGTGCTTGAGGCTTTGAACAAGTCCTTAACCAATGTGAAGAGGGTATCTGGGGATTTTGGAGTGTTAGAATTTTGCTTTGATGCTGAAGGGTTTGATGAGAGTGCAGTGCCAAGGTTAGTGTTCCATTTTGCAGGGGGAGCAAGATTTGAGCCACCAGTGAAGAGCTACATCATCGATGCAGCACCCCAAGTGAAGTGCATAGGAATTGTTGAAACAATGGGGCCTGCTCCCAGTGTCATAGGCAATATCATGCAACAAAACCATCTCTGGGAATTTGACTTGTCTCATAGCACTGTAGGGTTTGCCCCTTCTACCTGCAACTAGTTATTCTTGTGTATTTTTTTCTTTTTTTCATTTTTTCTTTTTTTGACTCTCTTCCTCATTTCCTCGGGAGACAGAAACAAGTCACGTTTGGTGCTTGTTTTGATTGAATGTGATTGTTATTCATTCGATTTTCTTTTTTTTTCTTCACACTTACATTTGCTTTGTAAAAATGTAAACATGTGTATCATACGTCTAATTGAAGTTCTTAAGATGTTTATGATACGTGGCAGGACCATATTTTGCATCCATACTGTCCTCTTTTATCTCGCTCTCATAATTATTTATTTATTTAGCAAAATCAAGTCATGAACAAAAAAACTTTGAATCTACTTTACAGTTAAGATTTACTCTTAAATTTCAAGTAGTGAGAAATTACGTAGACAAGTATAAATGCTGTACTAAAATTACTTTGTAAATGTAGAAATAATATTTGCTTATTTCCCTTTATTTCTATAACCTATGTGTACATAATTATTAGTCCTGTGTAAAATTGATATGAAAATATTAGCAATTATATATCTTGGCATAAGACTGAATTAATTTTTAGTAACTGTGCATGTGCATGCCTCGTGCCCAACAAGCATTGCTCGTAGCTTTAAATAATGGAGTGATGTCACAATCAAATGCCAATTTATGGTTTTTATTAAACGATTAAACGTAACCAGCGTCTCCATCATATATGTATTATGTCATGACAAAGAGTATATGCTTTTTTTACTTTGCCTAGAAGTAATGACAGAGTATACACAATGGCTAATCAAAGCATATGTTTTGTCCACAAAAATGTTGGAATCCTTATCTCGCAAACCATGGCAAAAACATTAAATCATGGCCGAGAAAATATTTTTTTCAGCCTTCCTTTTTTTGTACCATAATATACATCAGGATGATTAAACAATTAAGACAAAAAACCAACGATTTTTTCTCAAATAATAGCTCAATCAATTCGGTATAGAAGATTTCTTCAACTGAAATAACAGAAACATTCTTTATCAACAATTTTCTTTCAATAGGAATACTTGTCACAAAGATGGACAATAGCAAATCACATCTATCTATATATATTGGCAAAAGTAAAGTCAATGGCGTTGAAGAGATAAGTATTACGTCTGAGTCACTAGATATACAGGTTACAATATACCGACACATAATTTATGTCTCCAGAGTTATCAAATATCAATTGGATTCGCATAAAGCTTCCTTATCAATAACATGGGGGGCTTGTTAAATGATCAGATATATCTCTAAACTAGTTTGCTTTCGTGTTAACGAAGTCATGCATTGAAAATTCAGCATAAGTATCGCAGTAACTAGATTGAGACAGAAGAATGTTCATGAAACGGAAATAATACTAATCACATATGTAACCAGAGGGTGCCACTCCAATCGTTGACATGCACGTCTATAATATCAGAAGAGAAACACTTTATACAGGTAAGGATGGACGATTGATGATGCCAATTAAATTATCTTATAGCATAATTATAAGAAAATAAAAGAAAATCATTTGAATAAAGTGATTGAATAACACGTACCATTCATTTTAGCTCAGGTCTGACAACTAGGGCAATGACTTTATAGATATATATATATATAACATTTATCATTTGTACCACATTAATTGATTAAAATATATCCTTCTTAATCAATCGTTAATAAGACAAATTATCCGTAGCAGGTAACAATTTGGAGTTTGTGCTATAATGTGACAAAGAAGCATATGAAATTGAATCTTTCTTCTACCTTTTCTCTTTATTTTTCTCAATTTTTTTCCTTTTCCTTGTAGGACATGCAACCTAATCATCACGTGCAATGTTGGGAGGCAGTAGAATAATGACATATGCATATCCTAATAACATGAATAGGGCCTTCAATAGCCTGTTTCTTTTATATTTTGATTTTGCTAAACGTAACCGAATGTTAAAAAATATATAGAAGTAATAAAACTTACTTTCTTTAAAAGCTGCTTTCCCCGTAACCACAAAAGACGAACTGCTTTAAACGCCGAGAGATGCGACGATGAAAATGTACTTAAAACTTTTTTTTTTTCAGTAGTTTAGGCGTTATATTATACAAATTGTTTGTGAAGTATCCACCCGTATATTATATACAATATAATTAGCTATACGAATTTTGGTAACCGAGACCAGTACTAAAAATGAGATGATGTGCTTTCGAAGTACTAAAAAGGTTTTACAGGTTTTACAACTTGAACTTTCAAACTTTTAAATTCCATCCAGTTCAATTACGTTCAAGTAAATAAAAGCTCTTTTGTACTTTTAGCCATTCAGGTCTTGGACTCGATATACTAAGCGGATGGCAGGTTATGGTGTAAGTGAATGATTTAGTTGTGAAAGCCTAATGGTTAGTGATAGCCTAAACCCCAGAAATATAAGAGGCGCCACCTTTGGTTAGTGATAGCCTAATGCCATTTATAAAACTAGTGTTTTTCTTTTTCTTTTTTTTATCTTTTTTGTTGGAAGGAGTCAATATATAGATTGACTTATTTATACTTTTCTATCCTGCATTCCAATGCAGTAACCTATAATAATAAAAAATATAAGTACTCGAGGTTTCCAAGTAATGTTATTCTTGGTGATAAAAAACGTCTGTGCAATTTGGTTGTGTAGAGTAAATAAATCAACCTTTCGTCTTCATATGATTTGTTTATTTTCAAAAGAGTAATACCATATATTATATAATGGATTTAATTTACATACACTGATAATAGTTTTATATTGATATTCAATAGAAATCAAGAGAATTGTCAATATGGTTCATATTTAGACATTTATCTTTGATGATATGACACTTTTCATGATTTTTATTGGATGCCAAGGTAAAATTATTTTATGCTGTTAGTGCTTGTCAATTAAACTTATGTAGTATCTCTCTTTTCTTATCATATGTCTTTTTGTCTGTTATTGAAGCATATTTTATAACAATACATTGATTAAACACTTTTTTCATGATTTGATCATTCATATTAAGAGGTATGATACTTAAAATTATTATGCAAATTTTTCTTACATATATAAAACAATAATCAGAAGTAGTGTTTTCCTTATTCGTTTTCTACATGTAGCGAGAGTTCTCTCTCCAAATTGTTCTTGGATTTATTGGAGTGTATTGGAAGACAAGAAAGTGCTCTCAAGGACGGCCAAAGATAGAAAATATTCAATGGTCAATATAATGCGCATACAAGCTAGTGCTACAACCCATTGATCCGTGATTTCCTTGCCTTCAAAATCACACGTGCTTCACGGTTGGGTGATTCGTTTGGATTGGTTACACAGCTTGTTATATATGAAATCGGGACTTGGATTCCAAGCATCATTGATCAATTACCAAATCTTCACTAAGCAACGTGCAAATAAAAGATAAATGCGTGTTTGCTTCTACTTTTGTGTTTGCTTCACTAAGAATCGGTTGGCTTAGCTAAGCTAGTTGGCCTTCCCTCATATTTTATGATAACTTGAGTTTGATTTTTACACTCTTTTAGCCTATTGACCTTTTTTTTTCTAATAATATAAGCTCGATTTCCGAATTTTTTCATCTAGTTACCCTTCATTTATTTATAAGTACTTTTATAGAAGTTAGATGAATTTGAAAAATGACTTGATCGTGAATTAAAACTAGTCTTCTTCTCAATTTAATTATTTTTTTTTTCCTAGAAAAAGGGTAAGATATAATTGAGTGGATTCACCACAAACGATAAATCCGCTGCTTATACAGTACATAGTACTGCATGTGGAATACAATTAAAGTAGCTTTTTAACTTAGAAAGCATCCCAAAATCAAAAAGTTTCTAGGCAGGATTGGGAGAATCATGTGATCAAAAAATTCAAACTTTTCATCTGTAAGATGTTATATACAACATGTTCCCAATTACAAGCAACTTGGTCAGCAAGCATTATGATTCGCCCCATGTGCGAACTGGCAGAGGACATTCATCTACGTATTCTCTTATAAGACTGCTCAATGGTTTCAATCACTGTTGACAATATGATCCTCCTACATGCATGCATCTTCATTATGCTAGATTGATCGAAACAAGTCTAACAAACTTGATAGAAAGACCTGGAACTAACCACAAGCGAAAGTTTGATTTATTAATACTACTTTTTCACTTTTGACGAAGAAAAAGAAATTTTATTTAAATTTGGTAAACATTTTTCATATGTAAAATATTAAAATATATGATCAATATATGTATGTGGCATATATAAGAAATAGTAATCAAAGGTAGTAGCTCAGAAATGACAACTAGCATTAGCTCAAAGAAAATGACTAGCATCTAGTATGCGTATTGGAATATCACCAATTATTAATGAATAAATGTAGCTTTACTTGACAGTTCGAATTATTATATCATAATTGAAAATTGTAAAAGTTTGAAATTAAAAAAGAATATATGATAGCTGGTAAACGAAATATCAGGAAAAGGGGTGAGGACTCTTTCGCACTTGGCAGACCGTAAGCCAATTAAACACCAATCAATCATTGGGTTGTGTGTGTGTGGACTATACATCAATCAAGGCGCATTACCCGGCCGCAGTGATATGTTATCTAACAACTCTTCCTCAGACTCTTGTATGTACTTGTCTTTCTTTTCTACCCATTTGTTTAATGCTTCTGGCATTTGGCAATATAGGCTGGGAAGTTTTAAAGAGAACGAATATATAGGACTGGACTATTTCTCTGAGAATTTTTTTGTTTGGTTTCCGATAGATAATTTTTTATTAGAGGTATTTCTATTTAAGATATTATCGAATATTAAATGTGGATATCTCTGTTAGTTGAGATTTGAACTATGGACCATGGACTATGGACCGGGTTCATCATTTTATAGAGGACTAACTCCTTCCACTAAACTCTATCCTTGTTGGTTTCCATTTTCTCTAGTCCATGTGCATATTGCATCCTGGTCAAAATCTAAGCTCAATTTGTAATTGTCGCATGCAGCGCCCTACGCTGCCACTTGCTTGCTCTTGTGATCTTCTCGAATATGACTATAATAATGGTTATAAGATGTGAGACTCTAACTGTTGTGAAAATGCATGGTCTATTTGCCTAACACTAGTTAGTCCCATAGACTCTTAATTTGCGAGCATATATAGCTGGAACATGGGCCAATTTAGTTGGTAGGGAAATGGGAAAAGAGTGTGTGCACGAAGTACGAACATGGATAAAAAAGAGGGCTGCGTATGGAATATGTTAACCCATTTTCTGCGCATTGATATTGATAATTCTTATTCCTATTGATCTTCTCCTTCTTGCATTACCTACGTGGATATGTCGTATATAAAGTGAAAAACGTTTTCTTCGGGCAGTTTGATGCATTTTTTTTAATTTGAAAACGATAATTTGATGTTTTTTAACATTGAAGTTTATTACCTCTTACAATTATTCAAATAAAATAGTGTATGATTTGATAATTTTAGAGTAATTTTCTGATTATTTCAGGTTTATAATAACTTCAAAAATATAACACACTTCGTAATTCGACATGATAGTAAGCAAGTTAAGCTCTTAAAAGAAAAAAGGGTTAGGGTCCCTTAAGCCTGTGGTCTCGGGTTCGATCCCGAAATCATATGTATAAAAAAAAAAAATACTGTTAGAAGGAGTCCCCATTAGATACCTAAACGTGTCCTAAAAAATTAGTCTCTCATCTGTTAGATAAAAGAATACTCAAAGAAAAAAAGAAGAAGAAAAAAACTAAGTTTTAACCCTTAAATAAGTAATTATTAAAAATACTTCTTACTTATCAAATTATGACAGTACTTGATAAATGGATATCACAAAAATATCATAATCAATGAAAAAACAAAAACAAAACAACACAGTTGAATACTTAGAAGCGGACTAGGGAATGTAATGTCACTTTTGTTTTTGTTTTTGTTTTTGTTTTTTTTTTTTTTCTTATTCATGTTTTGATTCAAAGATGTTAATATACGGTTATTGAGCCTCATGACAGACTTTAGTGAAATCAAGAAAAAAAACATCTTCAAAAAAGGAAAAATACTTAATGGAGAAGAAAAAAAATATTAAATAGCCAGAATTTTGCTGTCAAAATTTTGTTAGAGTAATGTGTTATTAGTTTTAACCTTTGGATGGATGAGTGATTTTTATTGCTTTGACTTATCCAATCAATCACTTGAATTTAGAGTGTGTTTGGATGGACTATTTATAAATTTGAGAAAATTTAAGATATGAGAAAAATTAAATGCTTCTATTCAATTCCTTTTATTTTTAATTTGTTTTTTGTGTGGATAAGGTAATTATATTACTTTATTTACAAAATACTTTGTTGGAACATTGAAATTGTATTATCTTCTCTTTGAGTGAGCGGCAGGCAACAAATGGCAGGGTGGTAGATGACAAGACAATAGATGGCAGGGCGGCAATCAGCGAATGGTTGGCAGCGGGTGGCGAACAACAAATGGCCGACAATGAGCAATGAATGACTGGCGATGGGCGACAATAGGTGAATGACAGAAGGTGGAAGGTGGCCCTAGTAGTAGGCATGGTGGACACAAACGATCAAATGACAAATAATGAGCAGTAAATGATTGGCAATGGGGCAACAAATTGGATGGCAGACGGTGAACAGCTTGTAATAGGAGGCAGACAACGGGTAGCAGGAAATGAACAATGGGAGGCAAGGGGTGAGTGGTGAACGGCAAGTGATGATAGGTTTGTAGAAGGAGGGATTAAGAGATAAGGGGAAGAGAAAGGGAATTTTGGATTTATTGTGAGGAGATAGAAATTGAAATCTACTTATTTGAAGTTTAGAAAATATCTCATAAAAATAAGTAAAATTTTAAAATTCATTGGTATTGGAATCCAAATAGAGAATTTTATACTAAATCAATTGAAATTCTCTTGCAAAATAAATTATCCTATAAAAATACTCTATCCAAATGCACTCTTAAATTTTAACAATTATTCTAACAAATAATTCTCATTATGTACCATTGCTAAGAGATAAAATAAGCATATATGCAAAGCATTGATTAACTCACTCTTCTCCTACTATATATGCTTCCAACGAAGAGATTAGGTGCTAACTAGTGTTGAGAATTTAGATGAAAGTTAAATTTGGTATAAATGATTAAGTTTTCAGGTTTTACAGCTATGAAAGGAGTGGACGTGTCGAGCATATAAAGTAAAAGTGTCTAGAATTTTAATGCTTTATAGATTGTAGATTAAGATGCAATTTATTGGTGTGAATTCTAGATAAGTGCATTGATTGCGGATTTCTTCATCAATTATTTTTGTGAACGAACAATAATTTATTATTATGCACACACACTGTGTGTGAATTTATCATATAGGTTTTTTCATTAACAAAAAATAATTAGATACACGTCAAAAAAAAAAGATACATTTTTTATTATTGTTTCAATTTACTAAAACGGTTAAATTAAAACATGTTTTTATTATTTTCATTTCATAAAAAGTGAAACAGGAAACATTAAATTAAGCTAGTCATATTTTAAAATTTAAAATTCTAAAAATAAAAAATAATTTTAAGTTAAAAAAAATTCTACAAATCAAGCATGCACTTCAACTTCTAGTTAGGAAATTGATGCATCTGCAACTTTGCGGATTTGGAAAGGAAAATTAGTTGCAAATATCCAGGTAGAATGGCCAAGAATGTTAATTGTGGATAGTTCTCTAGTTTGAGTATAAAATAACTAGTAAACGAAAAAGGCAAATTCACATATCAACAAGACACTTGCATCGGTGGGATTATATCACTTTCTTGTCCTACCAGTGCTTGTGTTTAAGGGGTGTTTGACATGCTGCATTATATATGATAAAATAAGGTAATACAATACGTTATGATCTTATTCGTTGTTTGATGTAGTCAATATATTGTATAAATTTATCAATCAAATCTTCCTCATATGTTATAATGATAGATAACTTAATATGGCCTAGGGAGGCCGTATTAGGCCTGATTAGCTTCTAATATATAAGGGTTCTTTTATTTTTTTATTTTTAATATATTTTATTAAAAAATTAATTATTAACTAAATAATAAAAAATAAAAATATATAAATAAAAAATAATATTATTTAATAATAAATAAATATTTTTTAAAAAATTATAAAATAATTATTCAAACTAAAATAAAAATATAGGAATAAAAATTTATTATTAAAATATATAAATAATAATATTTAATATAAATTTAATTATATATAATAAAAATACAACCAAATATAGAAATGTGATACTAAGCCTATTTAAATTTTGATATATAAAAACTTCATCTCTATTTCACTCTCTTTCTCTCTCTCTCTCTCTCTCTCTCTCATATTTTTTATATTTATAAAAAAAATAAAAATAAATAAATAAATAATTTTTAATATACAATTATTTTTATATATAATAAAAAATAGTTAAAATAATTATGATAACTATTTAAAAATTATATTTATTATAATCTCTTCTTTTGATTATATTTTATATAATACAATATCTTATACAATGACATACCAAATACTGCATAGTATTAAATTTTTATCAGGTCTTATACTATCAACCCTTATCCTATCAGACTTTATATTATCAGGCATATCAAACGGCCTAAGGGAATATCGGATGCTGGAGAGGAAGATTACATAACAGTGTAACACATTTAGCTCATGGGTCCGACATAGTATCCTATTCTTCATGAATCCAACATAGTATCTTATTCTATTTCAATGCGAGAGCCACATGGTTCGAAAAATGTCCAACATTTGGTTTTAGTGATATTTCATCTTCGGATTAAAGATAAAGGATTAGACCTTTTTTTTAGGTCCGAAGATAAAGGATTAGATTTGACAACGATGAATTGTTACTTTACTTATGGGCCATTAGAATGACCGTATGTGACCCGGTCAGACATAAGCTCCTGAACAAATGCAAGGGCCCATGGACCCTAGAGAGTACTTGTTAAATTTTTTTCTTTCGAAGTAGAGGCTAACATTCTGACCCAAAAAAAAAGGTTCAAATCGAGACCAAGAATTACGAGAAAAGGGGCAAAAAAAGAGGAAAAGTAAAAATTTAATTCGTAAAAAAATTTAAAAAAATTAGTTTGGTGTAGGTTCTTATAATTTTATCTAAAATTTAAAATTTTTTTTTATAGTTTAAATATTTTTAGTAAAGTTATTATGATAATAATTTTGTAATTTTGTATATGGATCAACTTTTGTTAACGTAATATTCCCTGGTATGCGTCATGGTTTAGGGACTCAATTACAAAATTATTATCATTATTACAAAAATTCCTATCTGAGTTTTCTGCCAAACCAAGGATGGATCAAGAAAATAAAGATAGCAGGGGCCAAATAAAATATTTAATATGTAATAACTAAAAATAATTTCATTTACTTTTTTAATAAAATTTATAATTTTTCACTAAATTTATCCTATAATTAATTTTCATATTATAAAAGTTACATATTAATATTGTAAAGTTTTTATAACAATTAACACTATATTATATCAATGAAAAGTTGAAAACTAAGATTTTGAGATTAAAAGATCGAAAAGATCGTGTCAAATAAATGCTTATTTTTTATATAATTCATATGCATATTTTAAATACACAAAGAGTTGTATTAAGTTTATATATTTTGATTGGGAGACTATGGTGGAGTGCTTATGGTTGGTATAGAGGTTTGTTTGTTCATGGTGATTAAAGTATGGAATAGAAACCGTACGGGAAAGAAGATATGTGAAACGGTGCATTTGATTAAGCAAGCAAAAATAACGTCATCTTGTGGCACTTGACAAAGACAACTCAGCAACTTATCAGATCTCTGAACGGCAAGTTGATAGAGGGACTAATGTGCTCCTTTTTTAAGGGTGAGAAACTATTTGTTAGACTTTTAAATTTTGATAGATTAATTTATTTCTCGCAATTTTCGTCAGAGATCAGAATGAGATTTTTGTCTATTTTTTATAGTTAGGTCTATGGTCCATATTATAATACCAAGAAAAAGGGGTGATAGAACTTTTTTTTTTAATTAATTCCCACTAAAATCTTTTAAACATGTCATCTAAAGTTAATTATGCTTATGGATACATACATGCTATATAATTCAAGTGCTTATTTTTGTTGCTTAATCTTCCTATTATAAAATTTTATAAGCTTAAAAATTTTGGTTCGTGTGTACAATTGTGTTCTTTCTATATATACATAGTTAATACTCTATTTTTTTATGTATCTACATTAGCTAAATGGTTTATTATACTTCAATCCAAAGTATGCGTCTGCAAACAAATAATGTTAATCTCTATAGATGTCATTTGTTAATTATTATTTATTTATAAATTTAAAAATTTGTACCCTTTATATAAATAGATTTAAATTTCTATGACCATTTAGAATAATAAACTCGTGCATCGCACATACCACCATACTAGTTAATGACATTTCTCAAATATATACATATAAACTAAATTTATATAAAATCATATTATTAACTATATAATTTTACATGCAATCAAATTAGTCTACATATTATTTTTAATATGTATTAAGAATTCGTTTGCCTATTTTTGGGGTCAAAACAAAAGTTTTAAAAAAACAAAACATAAATCAAACGAAAACGTTTTTTTTTTTGGGGGGAACCAAAACGTTTCATATTATTAGAATTAGAAATAGTTCTTGCCCTTTAGATTCGTTACTGTATGAAATTATATGGACCAGAGAGTAATAATTTGGTATATTTGGGTGATTTTTTTGTATATGAGTTTTTGAAAATGATATTAAGAATAGATGAGACTTTTGACAAAATTGGAGAAGTATGGGATTTTAAAGAATTCGCTAACAATATAAACGGATTCCAACAAAATGTAAAAAGTGAATCCACTATCCGTGCTACCAAATTACAAAAAAGAATAAAAAAAAAGGGGAATCTGATTTTTTGTCAACTGGATATCATTATTTTAACAAAAAGTAAAATATGAATTCGTTATTTGTACTACCGGATTACAAAAAAAAAAAAAAAATATGGCTTGTTGTCAACTGAATTTCATTATTTTAATTATTTTTCTTGTGCAGTGTGTGTGATTGAGTGAGAGAGAGATAGAAATAACGACAAGGGGAGAGGAGAGAGAAGAGAGAGAAGAAAAAAAATAACAAAGATAAGAGAAGAAAAAGGAAGAGAGAGAAAAAAAATCATATTTCTCAAATTTTATCAAAAACACTATATTTTTCATTTTTTTTTTCATAAAATCTCCATATAAAAAATGAATTCCCTTCATTTGACATTCTTATACTAGTAGATTCATCCAAGTTTCTCATTAAAAAATTACTATTCCCATAAACACCTTATTATAAATTTTAAATTATAAGAAACTTAATATAATTAAACCTAAAAAATATTATTCATATTTTATTTTAAGTTAATTTTTCTATTTTTTATTTTTATAAGTGTGCCAAAATGCAAGTCATTGAGAGTGGTGTAATAGTAAGGGATTTGGATAAGATGCATGAGGTTAGAAATTCAAATTTTATTGTTGTTGATCTACCAAAAAAAAATAATACCTAAGCTTTTGAAAAAAAAATCCATGGGTGCATTGGAAAATAAAGATTTTAATTCGAAAAAGGTCAAAGTACTTTTACATTTTTTGTCTTTAATTTCAGTTTTTATGTTTTATTTCAGTCTCAAAATTACAGTGTGTGAAAAACAACAATATAACTACGATGTGTTATAAGATAGTCTGGCCATATTCTGGACCACCAATAAATCACTCATAAAATTACAAAAATATTCTTATAAAAATTTTCTTACTTTTTCTTTCCAACTTGCTATCACTCGGCTCATATCCACAATTACCATCGTTGCCACACCTCCACTATCACTAACCCCTTCCTGATTGCCACCCCTTCCTTGGAACCATTGAGCACCTCATAAACATGCATCTCTTAATCGCCAACCAGCTGCTACAATAGAACCGTACCCTCCTTCTCCTACTTCTAACTTATCTACAATAGAATTGCAAACTGAGGATACTCCTTCTCCTGCATCTGCTAATCGCCAACTATGTAACACCCTCCCAAGTACAGTACTATGCTTAAGTCATAATACCACACCGCAGGAGTTATTCTTGTTACCTATCTTAGGACCTTGTCCTGACAAAGAACTTCAGCCATTTTCGGAAACTTCTGAAACTATCTAGAGACAACACGGAAAATAAGAGTGAGAATTATAAATTCTCAATAGGATTCTCTACTTATCATACGTAATGTCATCGTCGTCATCTTCAGTTTGCTTCGGTTTATTATGAAAAAGGTGAACATGCTATGTAGACTGTTTAATTTTACAGTTCGAAAAATATGTTACCCGAAGCAAAGTTCATTTTTATCATACACTTGTCGTTTGGGGAGAGCCCATACAAAATCAATCAATTCGTGAATGTTAATGAATAATAACTGAAATATAATAAAATACATTAGTATCAATATACTGAACACATAAACTCTGCACATGGCTTTACTTGTCCTTGAATTTATGCTTGTACATAAAATTTACTTTCTTGTTTTATCTTCCTTTTCATCGTAAAATCTTTACATGCCACATTCCAAAGTATGATCGCCATGTCATACCCCATCAGAGCGTGATCGCCATGTCACGTTCCTTAAGAATATGGGATCTTCATTTGGTACTTACACTAGCTGGTTCGTGCCATGCCTTATGTAAGTTCTGGCTCCTATGCTCACACTAGTTGGGTCGATGCCATGCCTCATGTGAGTGGGGTGTCTACATATACTTTAATATTCAGTCTTTAGTCTTTAGCCTTTACTTGGCACACCTAGGCGTTACGTATCACCGTCCCTAGGGTGTTATTACTGCCCTTGGGTAGCTTGGCCTTGGAGTGAGCTCGTCAGCTTCATCCGTGACCGTTGTCATACCGACTCACCCGCAAGGGGACCCACTGCCTCTAGGTCGGAGGGACCCAATGTGCAACTGCCTCCAACATAGAGGGACCCAAGTTTTAGCTACCTTCACAAGGAGGGACCCAATATGCAACTGCCTCCAAGTGAAGGGACCTATATCTTTATCATTTAACTGCCTTCACAAGGAGGGACCTCAAATAACTACCTCCAAGTGAATGGACCCACGTTTTATCTTATCTAGCTGCCTTCACAAGGAGGGACCTCAAATAACTGCCTCCAAGTGAAGGGACTCACATTCAGTATATTCACATTCTTTCATTCTGATGCATACTCAAGCATAGTCATACTGAATGTACTCGTACATATACTTCATTTATTTTCATATATCATTGCACACATGATCTTCACGTATATGTTCGTAACACATAAAGGCCCGTAGCCTCTTTGCCATTCTACCGGCACTCCTACATATGCTATATCATTTACCCGCATATACCTCATATCATACTTATGTCATTCTTGAATATAGAGTTTCCATATACATATTCACACTTAGATTTATCCTTGTATATAAATATTCATAGACTTCTGCCGTAAATTCGGCAGCATAACGGATCCGATCCGTCTCCTCATGAATAGTGCCAGTTCTCACAGACAGTTCAGTCATAACAATATAATCAATTTAACACATATATATCAATGTCAAACTGGCAATCCGCAACTCAAACCTTATATGTTTCACTAATACTTGTGAAATCATCAATTGGGTCACTTTTGCCAATCTATTCAGTTTTGCCCGAATTTCATATGATCCACCTATATTTCTATTCAACTCATTTAAACTTGGATTTTGGATATGTCATAGATCTATATGTCTACTTTCTATCCTCTTTGGTCCTATATCATTTTGATTTATAAAACTCAAGATATTTAACTTTTGCCTCAGCATGTTTAGTCACTGGCCCGAATTACACTCTTGGAGATATAAATTCACTAAAAATCGAAACTAAGCTCAAATCATGGGAAATTGGTCTCATATTGAAGCTAACAGGACAACCTTTCATTTGCCATAAGTTTCATTCCATTTGCTTAAGTATACCTTGAGTTATAAGTCCCGAAAATCGACTTTCTTGAACTACTCTGTGTTGGTCTGGATTGGACATAGGGTAACTTTCTCGAATCACTGGGAACAATTGGGACCATAATAAACTCGAAATTTCATCTTGGGATGCTCCCTATGTGTAAGCTTTCTAACAAAATTAGTTTCACTTAATTTGGAGTCGTATAGGGTGAGATATACCCTCCTCAAGTCACCCTGCTCGAATGAAAACCCTAATTCCTAGGCCAAACTTCAAAAATTCATATCTCTCTCAATACTAATCCAATGACCTTATATGATACATGTATGGAAATCCCTGGATGTCTACTTTTATCTAAAAATGGTTTCATCGGATTTAACCAGTTGTAGGTGGCGTTGTACACTCCGCCGTACGGACTGCCGTGGAATTCCTCACTAAGATAACATCCTAATTCTTCTCTCCTTCTAAGTTTCTCCTTCTAACCATGATTTTAACTCAAGATTTCCTATTAATCCTATCATCATCCATCATAATACATCCAATAATCCATCAAATACAAGGAGAAGGATACAATTTCATGCACTCATAGTGCAAGTAATTCAAGAATAGAAATAGAATCCTACCTCTTTGAAGTATGATTTTGCTGAATTTGAGTTTGGATTAATGGAACCTTGCCAAAGCTTGGAGATTTGAGAGAGTAGATTGAGAGACGAAAGGAAGAAACAGAAGTCTGGAGCAAGAGGAAGGGGAACGTAAATCAGATCCAAAATGGAGAGGAGAGTCTGATTTAAATACATGAGAGTTGTGGTGTTGATTGGTTGTAGTTTTCTGGTTGAAGTTCGGCCATGTTTCCCTCTTTTGTGGCCAAATTGCTCTCCACGTCGTCCCTCAAACTGCTCTCCATGTTGTGCCCAAAGTGAGACTCGTTTTCACTTTATCTGAACTCGAAAATCGTCTCTAACCTGCTTGAAGTCGGAACTCGTGTCATTGTACTTGAGCTTGGAGCTGAAGTCGGATATCGAAAATCGTACAATCTTGTGGTGACTTGAGGAAATCTTCTGGTTCATTCGAAACTTGGAAGCAAGGTGGGATGTCGGAAGTCATAAGCTTACAGAGACCTAATCTCGGAACTCCCTATTCGAACTCGGGAACGGCAGCAGAAATGGAAGGCTCTCGAGAATAGGCCCGGATATCAGAACTCGTGCGTGTCGTGGAAATCAGCTCAAGGATCCGAACTCATGTCCATCCCAATTGAGTTCAACACTAAGGCCGGAACTCGTTACATTAAACTTGGAGTTCGGTACTTATACCATTGTGTTAAACTATAACTTCTGAGGTCGGATGAAGCATGAGGTCTGAGGTCGGAACTCGGGTACCTCGGTTGAAACTGGAAGCTACATCATGAAACCGGAAATCGGGCACATTTTCTTTGAAACATGAAGTTAGATATTGGTAATTACGTCTGTGTCGTTTACACTTGAAAGTTAAGTCGGAATTCGGGAAATTATGCTGAAAGATGAACACGAACGCGAAAATCGGGAATGGTCTTCATTGGGGGCCTGGATATTAGTTTGGAGATCGGAAATCATGTCCCAGTATACTTTAACTCGAAGTCGGTTATTGGAACTCGGAAGCCACCCATTTAACTTGAAACTAGAACATGAAGTCGAAAATCAGGAACAGTCAAACTTAGACGAAATCGAAAGTCGGACAAGACATGAAGTCGGAAATTGAGCAAGACGAACTCGGAACTCGGAAATAATCATTCTATCTGAAATTCAAAGATGAAATCGAAAATTGGGATTGATCAATCCTAAGGGCGAAGTCGGAACTCGAAAATCGGGATGTTACAAATTAGGGTGCCTAGGCCCACCAGCATTGTGGCTACCCCTCCTCGCCTTGGTCGTGGACATCTCGAGGGAGAAGACCTTGTTGTCGACAGTCATGGTGAAGGGGATCTCAAGGTTGAGGGACTTGACCATGCCCATGGTGATGGCATTCTTGCTAGTGATGGACTACACAATGAGGAGGACGATGCAACTGATGAAGCGCTTGGATGTGGTGGACAAAGTTGGTGGCAACAATGGTTAGAATAGCAATTAAGGGTGGAAATAGGCTTGATGATCTATCAATGCTATAGCCTAGCCGGCATTAGGTCTGGCTTGACCTGACTTGTGTAAATAAGTCAAATTGATTATGGAAACGTTATCTTAGAATAAGGCTTTTGACTTGACAGGTCATCCTATTTATATATTAATATCATTATTTATATTAATAATACTTGTAATAATCTAAACTATTAAAAGTAATATCTACACTAAACCCTATTTGAGATCCTCTGCCTCACTCTTTTTCCTCATTCCTCATCCTCTGCTACATAAGCCTTGACACCGCCTACCTCTCAATCTTTGACAATGTTGCATTTCCGACTTTGGTAGTGCTATCAAGCTTTTGGTTTTCCCTCTTTGTCTATAACAATTGCAACATAAGCTTAGGGGTTGTTCAAAATTGATTCAAGCTAAACCAAAATTGATAATCGATTCAAAAAACTGAGAACCAACAAAAAAAATTGGTTTGGATGATTCTCACATTACGAAAATCGATTGGTTCAGTTCGATTTTTAAATTTACTATTTAACATTGACCCAAACCAATCCGAAGCCACTCTATATTACACAAGCATAGTTATATATATTTAGAAGATATGTTATATATTACATATTATTTATCCACATGTATATCTATATAAATATACATACAACTATATTTTATAATATTTTAATATTAAAATTATTCTTATATTGTTATCACATCTTAATGTAATATTTTAAATTTCTGATTATCTATTAATTTTTTTAATTTACTAAATAGTGTTGAATTTACGTATGATTTTTTTTTCAAATCTTTTATTATTTACTTAACTTGACAATATTAGACATTAGTATAACTTTTGATAATTAATTAGATTTTATATTTGTAGGGTTTTATAGAAATATTAATGATTAATGTAATGTAACGAAATTAAAAGTTATATTTTCATATTTTATAAAAATTGTAATAAAAAACCGAATCAATTGAACAAATTCAAACTTATTTAAATCGATTTGGTTTATAAATATAATCAAAGTGAACCAAACTAAATCAAAATAAAATTTATTATTTGGGCTTAGGGTTTAAGGTATAATCAAACCAAACCAAAATCTTTATCGCTCTTTTACATATATATATATATATATAGTGTGTGTGTGTGTGTATATTTTCTCTTTTGCTATATCATCTACAATTATTATCAAACAAGCAAAAGTGATCGCAATGGAATTAAATTTGTTTCACATAATTTATGTAAATTTTAAAAAAATATATTAATGCATTTTTTTAGTAATATTAGATTTGAAAAATAAAGGAATTTTGAAAAAAGTAATGGTTGAGATTTTGACATGTGATATTCATATATCTTGCCACATCATTCACTAATAGCACTTCATTAGTGAGCTCAACAAAATAGAACATAAGGTATAATTTTGAGAATTATCGTAGTTTTAGAAGTCAATTGAAAAATTATAATTTGTGGTGGTTATTTGCAAGCAAATGAAAGTTTAAGGATTTATTTGAAGAGTCAATACTCGATGGTGGTTATTTGTGAGGAAAGTTTAAGGATTCAATTGGAAGATTTAGAAACTTATTTGCAACTAAGTGAAAGTTTGGATAGGTTAGATGGCCTTTTCTAAAAAAAAAAAAAGCAAAGAGGAAGGAAAACATATGTTAAATAATAAGTCAAGCTCAAACCTAATATTTGAAAAATAGGCCAAACCTATTTAAGTCAAACCTCGATTTGACCTGACCTATTTACAACCCTAGTGGTGGTGGTGATTTGGGTGGTACGTAGTGAAGACTTTGAATGGTGATGTTAGAAGAGCAAATATGTAATTTTAATTTTTTAATAATTTTATTATTTTAATTTATAGAATTTCAGCTATTGAGTTTCTAATCCTTAACTCTAATGGTCATAAAATGGCGCACCACTGGTGGTCCAAAACTTAGCCAAACCATCTTATAACCCACCACATAACTATTATGCTTCACAAAGAACTATAACCATGCGAAGAAAGATACTTACCAAAAAAAAATCTGAATAGAAGTTTACTATTTAGTAGCTATCTTACTCGTTAAGCTTTAATTTCTAAAGAATGTTAATTTAATGAATTCGGTAGTATGCCCTAACCCTGGAATAGGGATGGCAAAAAAACTCACCCTCACGAATACCCACGAGTGATGGGGAAAAAGATTTTAAATACCCACATATTCAATGGGGCAGAGTGGAAATCACTACCCCCATACCCACGAGTATCCAATATAAAATTACTATTTTACCCTTAGGTTATTAACTTAGTTAAACTAATATTGTTGTTGTTATTTAAATTGATTGGATTAAGGTTTAAATTTGGAAGTTGGATTTATTTATACTTATTATGTGTTGGATTAATGGTTGAATTACTATTATATGCTTATTTTTATTTTAAGTATTTTAAGTTGTTGGAATTTAGATTGTGAAATTGGATTATTGTGCTTATTTTGTATTTGTTCTATGTGTTTTTTTTTATTTTAAGTTATTAGAATCTGGATTGTGGAATTGGATTGCTATTTATACTTATTCTAAGTATTTTATGATATTAGAATTTCTTTATTTAATTTAATTTTTTTTGAATTTTTAATATTCTAACGGATATCCATTGATATCCATAAATCGGTAGGGAAGTCAAAAGCAAGTACCTGTGCAAATGTGGGGCGGGGGACAAGGATAGGTATTTATCCACGAATTAGAGGATGAGGGGGCTATCACCTACCCTCGCCCTGCCCCGTTGACATCCTTACCCTAGAACGGGCAAGCTTTTCTCTTAACTTAAATATTTGGTTATAAAAAAAATCTAAGTTAATTAATAGTGATTAATTATGATATGCATATGTTCAAATTATCAAATCAGTACTTAATCACCACTTTTGAGTCAAAGAGTAAGAATAACTTAGGATATGTTTGAACTCACATCCTCTTCTTAAGAGATCAAAGTTGTTTATGAACCTAACCAACCCTATGTGGATTAGTATTCATTATCCCATACAATAATTTTTTATTTATTTAGTAATTAATAATTATGTGTTATTCATTAAATAAATTTTGAAGTAAATTTTACATATTCCATATTATCACATCTTGAGAGCATGATCAATGTACCTCAAAGCAATAGTTAATAACCGAAATTAGAGACTTAGGTGTTCTTTTAGCATGGGAGCTAGTCAAAGTGGGTATTATTTTAGCATTGAATTGGATCTAGGCCTATAAAAGATGAATCATACTGGATATTAGTGCAAGTAATGTTTCAAAAAAACATACAAAAGGAATAAGTAGACCTACACTTAATAATATTTTCTTATATGTTTCTTTTTTTGTTCATAATTATTGAAAAGGCTCAAAACTCTTCCCAAGAAGAGGAGTGGAAAGGTAAGATACATTAAGCAACAAAACAAAGGACAAAAATGAAACCACCAAAAGAGAGACAAAAGAAAAACTCCTACAACAAAGAAAATAAACAATCCAACTGCAAGGAAGCACCACCTTAAGGATGACACTAGCCAATATCAACAACACTCTTAGATCTTCTCTTTTCCTTTCTTTCTCACTCTACTTTTTTTTTTTTTTTTTCTGATCTTGTGACTTCTTTCCTTTTCTTGATTTATGCTCCTTAACCATTGCACAAATAACATCAATCTCATAAGGGGAGGAAATTAAGGCCTAAACTTTCACCTAACTCCCATGCTTTCCTAACTTCCTCTAAGTCTAAATCATCAGATTGGCCAACGCTTTCAAAAAATTTGTTCCTCTGTGTCTCAAAATCAACATCAACATTCTTATTCTGCTGCCCATCATCATGCTTTTCGACTCTTGGTAGCTTAAAACTAGGCGAATAGTATAAGACTCAGGACCATCAGGAATTAGTTCAAAACCTGGTGGAAAATTGTTAGACGATTGTGGGCCTTAAGTAACTTGATTGAAGCCCAAACCATGATCCACCAGGTCTATTACTTTGGTTGCACATAAAGGCTTGTCTTGGCCCACCCTTAAAGACTCAATGGCATCCTAAATACTTTGATCATCCTCAATGCCTTTGTAGACTTCAAAGAAACATCCTAATTGATTTTATCTCCTTCAAATATATATTTATTGAAAAGCCTATTTTCAGCTCAAACCACCATAAAATTATCATCACCATGGTATTGGCGTTGATTGGTCCTCCTAAAATGTTGGAACTACCTTCATTTTGAATAAAAGTTGTTTCTACTCTAGGCTCATAAAAAGCACAATTCTCTATTACCAAAATGGTTGCACCCTTCTCCATGAAATCCTCACTATGATTATACATATCAATCAACAAATTATTACGCATAATTGCCATCAAATTAGCATCAATGATTGAAGGCTTACAAAATATTTGGAGAAGGCTCCGTAATCAAAGCATTCTCAATTGGAAAAATCCCTCTTTATTCTTTTCTTGGGAAAACATATCATCTAATTATGCTTTTCATCAATCCGACCATCAAAATTGATATTATCCTTTTCCTTGGAAGATTTGAAAATATCTAACTCTTGTTCTTCCATAATCACCTGATTGACATCATCTTGCAAGTCTTCCGGCCATAGTCTTCCAGAATTAGAAGAACCAAATTTATCAAAAACATTGATATTTGTTGGATTGTAGCCATTAATATTTAAGATATTACAAGACTCCTGACCAATCTCCTTAACAAAGACATAAAAACTAGAATCCCCCAAAGATAAAAGAATCTTGCCATTAATCACTTGCCAAATACATGTATATATAAGAACATAGGTAGAACTAAAATACCTTAACTCCTCCATGTTTTTATCCAAACACACAACAAAATCCCAAACATTACCTGTATTGGTGATGTCTTCCACTAACCAAGCATGAAGAAGAATGCCATAGCATTCATATTGTTGGAAGACTACTATAAGCTAAACTAATGACATTTTGTATTAAAAAGAGACTAAAATAATGGGAGAAAGCTTTTTAGGACTAAAATAATAACACTTGTGTCATTTTCTTAAAACCATGATATATTTCTTCAAGCTCATGCTATTTGGAAGCTACTTAAATCGTAGTAGCAAGTTTAAATATTATAAATAGTAGAGAAATTATTAGTTTTTTAATGTAATTTTCCTATTATGTACAATGCAATATAATCAAATGCTAATTAGGAAACTTTAGTGAGTAAGAATCCTACATGGCTGAACTAGACTAAGTTACATGCAAGAACGTAGTGAAGGCTTCGATACTCACAATTAAGTTTAGATTATTGAAAACTAACAATTTATGTATTTTTTTGTTTTGTTTGAAGATATTTACTTAGGATCCAGATAGGAAACTTTGGGGGAACTAAGTTTACTAGTGAGGATTAAAAAGTTGTCTGTTACTACTTTTTTTATTTTCCTTCCATGATATTGCGGGGGATTTTAGTGTTATTATTTGGAATTTTAGTGTGTTTGTATGGATTTTACAAGTGTATGAACACATAAGAAAAATGTTGAGAGAGGTGACTCAAATCTCTGATAATAAACTAAAATTCCCAAAAAATAACACTCAAATCCCTAATGATATCATGGAAAAAAATAAAAATGTGGATAGAAATAACTTTTCACATGCCACTAATAAACTGAGTTCCCCAAATTTTCTTACAAAGTCCTTTGTAAAAATATTATCAGCCAAGAAAAAAATGAATCAATTGTGAGCTTTCACTCCTTAGAAATTGATTACGAGGATTGAAGATAAACCCAAAAATGTATTGTTTCAAGAAAAAGTTTGGCCTTTAATGAGGGTCATTTAGTACTTGAAAATTGAATAAACATATCAATATGTTGCCTAAATATTTTTTAGGGTTAAAATATTGTGAGTTTGTTTTTACGTACTTAGGCTATGTTGGTAGACAACTAAACTTTAAGGGAAAAAGTTTATTGGAATAAAAATATCTTAGATAAAATTTAAGGAATAAACATTGAGCTTCCTAGAAATTATGTATTTGGTATAAGGATGTAAAAATCTACAAACATTCATTGAAGACTTTGATCAAACATATGGTGTGACCAATTCACAGCCACCATCACCCACCGGTTTCGCATCCTCAGCTACCATCTCTAACCAACACGATTTGCTACCAGAAAGTTCTTGCCAATTCAAGGCTAAAGAATTGGAAGATTCAAGTCTCCTTTCTAGATTCAAGCGTTGTGATGAAAGTTTATTGTTCGTTTTGTTTGGTATCTTTCATAGAGGAAGAGCAAGTTGTGGACTTGAGCAGGAAGCCAAGGATGAATTTATCATGAGGAACTGTTGAATCTGAAAACAATATATACATTTACAATCACAAGAAGACCGTGGAATCATCACCAGCAACAAGTTTATTGTGGTTAATGGTGACGAGAGACGCTTAGGATGTTTAACTTATTTTCAAATTATGGTTAGCTATTATTTTGTTAAGTTCAATTGCAGTAGCTCTCGAGTCTTATCTATTGTAACAACCTAGCATATCTTTTGACTAGATTATTATCTTTAAATAAAGCATTGGCTACGACTCACATTGATTCTTGAAGCCTTTCATTTAACACATCTGTATATGGCATCAAATTTTCTTTGCCAATATGGTTAATACCACTCCCAATTCCGAGATATCTACCCTCTCATCATCATTTTCCATTGCCAATACCAACATGTCCCCGTATCCATATCTTGCCAATTTAAACATTAGTAATTTTGTGTCTCTTGACCTCAATTTTTCCAACTATATTCTATGGTGTGCTCAAATGTGCAATCTCCTTGAGAGTCAAGACCTTGATGGATTTATCTTTGATGAAACTCCAGCTCCTTTTCCATTGATCCCTTCCTTAGGGACTCCAACAACCGCTGGCATGAGGTTTGATCAACCTATCTAGAATTCACTCACTGGTATTATTTTGATTACCTTGTGCTTAAATCACAAGCCAACTTTCAGAAAAAGCTCTTGGCTTGGCTGTTGATCTCAACATGCCTCAGGAGGTTCGGTTAGCATTGTAGGATGCTTATGCTCATATGTGGAACATGATTTTTTGCTTAAACAAAAATTGTCCCCTCTTTCCAAAGAACCTACATAGTCCATTCATGATTATATTCAACATTTTAAATCATTGTATGATGATTTATCCCTCATTGGTAAGCTGTTGCCTAATCAAGAAAAAGTTTTTCACCTTCTACATGGTCTTAGACTTGACTATAACCCCTTCACCACAACTATGCTTCGCCCACCCATTCCTTTTTATCAATCCATTCTTTTACAACTTATAAACTATGATGCCCAAAACAATGACTTACCTAAATCCCTTGCCCTGCCTTCTATGCCAATCACAATTTCAAAAACCCCTTCCAAATGCTCGTTATACCACTCTAAACAATGATCTAACCGGCCTTCCTTCACCTCCAAGGGTCGCAGATTTACTCCCCATTCTCCTTCTTCCAATGTTGCCAAACCTATCTCATGAGAATCCCCTGGTGCTATTAATTATCAGATATGCAAAGGAGGCAATCATGAGGCTCTTAGTAGTCCTTAGCGTTTCAATCATGCCTATCAGCCTAAAATGCTATCTCCAGCATTTGCGGCTCTCACTCTTCATGATTCTGATGATGCCAATGCCTGGTTGCCTGATATAGGTGCTAGTGCTCATATGATGAATGATGCAGGTATCTTATCTAATGTTTGTCCTTATTAGGGCAATACTTGTATAGCTATTGGTAATGGAGACATCCTTGATATCTGTCATATTGGTGATATATCTCTTCCTTTGTCCAGTGGTTCTTATTTACTTATAAAAAATGTTCTTGTTGTTCCTGGAATTCAGAATATTGCATATCCTTACATCTGTGAATTTTTTGATTCTGGTTGTGATAAAAGACAAGAGGACAGGAATGATTTTGACCAAGGGGATGAGGATGGGGGATGTATATTCTCTTCCCACAAAGACCAATGCTAATTTCTCTACATTGTCTCAAATTGTTGATGCTCGTGTTTGGCATGCTTGTCTTGGACACCTTCACATGTGTTTGGTTCATCATTTACATAATAAAGGCGCTATTAAGATTTCCAATAAGGAGCCATTATCTTTTAGTTGTGATCATTGTAATATGGCAAAAGCCTCTGAAATGCCTTTTCTTTCAATAAATAAAAGAATTACTTCCATTTGAATCGATTCATATTGACGTATGGGGACCATCTCCTATTATGTCTAAATTTGGCTTTTGATATTATGCTTGCATAGTTGATGATTTTACACGGTTCACTTGGATTATACTACTTAAAGCCAAATATGAATTTTTTCGACATTATTTGTTTGAAAAGTTTGTAATTTGCCAATTTAATGTTGTGATCAAATCAGTCCAATGTAATGGGACTGGGGAGTTTATCAATCAACATTTTTTTTCTCATCTAGCCTCCAATGGAATTAGATTACAAGTCTCATAACCAAGAACATTGCAACAAAATGGTGTGGCTGAACGCAGGCATTGTCATCTACGTGAACTTGGTTTAACTTTAATCTTTGCAAGCAAGGTTCTGGCATGAGGCATTTCAATCTTCTTGCTTTCTTATTAATCAACTACCATATTCAGTATGCAACTTCTCGAGCCCATTCTATTTATTGCACAAAATGCATCCTGATTACTCATGTCTGCGTACTTTTGGTTCTCAATGCTTTCCATTATTAAAGGAATCTTCTTCTCATAAGTTGGCTTTGAAATCTTTGCCTTGTATGTTCTTAGGATATTTTGATCGACACAAAGGATATAAATGCCTTTATCTTGCTACTGGTAAAATTATCATGCATTGTTGTCTTTGATGAGTTCAATTTTCCTTTCCATGACCTTCAAAAATTACATTCTCTCTCTTCTGACTTTTCTTGCACCATAACACACTTTTCCCAAACCACCCCTACGTCCCCACACCTCACACTTTGCCACCCTTCATGTTATGAGCAAGAACTCGTAACCCACTCTTCTTCACCAAATTCAAATCCAAATACACCTAACCTTAATTCATAAAATTACACCCACAACATCCCCAATAATAGCAAGCGTACCATCACATCATATCCCTTCAAACCCTCAACCTACCTCTTTGCCACCACATCATATCCTTTCAAAATGACAAACCACCTTAACCTCACCCCACAATTCGCTTCCAACTCCTTCTCACTCCCATATTACAACAACTTTAGACCCCACTCACCGAACAACCCCAACCAATTCCAATTCACCCAGCCCTTTGACTCAGATTTCAACTTCACCCTCAATACTCTCATTCGTCGCATCTTGATCCCACCCATTGAATAGACTCAAGTGATTCCCCTTCACTTAATCATTTGAATCAAAATTTAACCTCATCTCCTCAATCTTCCAAGTTGTCGCATACTGACCCCATCACCCACATAGCTAAACCCACACCACCTTACACATTTGAACCCAATACCTCAAAACACCCTGAAGGAACCAAGAGGGGGTAAATTGGTTCAATAATAGAAATTTTAAAATTAAAATAGAATTAAACAGAAAAAATTCAGAATTAAAGCTTTGAACAATTAAACACAATAGTATAGAAAATAAAAAAGATAAGAGAAGAGAAGATAACATAAGCTATTTTTATACTAGTTCAGCCACAATATGTGACCTACATCCAATCTCCAATTGCTTGGGATTTTTCTTCACTCTCAAATTTTTGCTTACAAGGATTTGATAAACCTTCCTCTACCAAATTCCTTAGTAGAGTATATAGTGATTTGTTTCTCACAAGGACACCACAAAAGCTCCCTCTATTTAGAGTATACTAATGGTTTCTTTCTCACAAGGACACTATCAAACCTCCACCTGTCTTAACCAAAGTAGGGTAACCTCGCGAGGTAAGGATGCTCTTATAGTTGAGCTACAATGACTTTTCAAAACTCTCAAGAGAAGATGAGCAAGTTTAGGTACAAAACCTATGAGCTATGATAAAATAAAATAGAGCAAGGCAATCTCTCAATTTTCTTGATGGAGGTTCATACTCTCCTTTTCATTCTTCAATGCCTTATATAGATGATGAGCCATTGATGTCTACTAGCCGTTAGAGAAGATTTTGGCTTCACTTGGTCCAAAGGATTTGCTTAATCAATTTTCACATAGTTATTGCTCCTGATATGTAGTCGCTGGTTCTTGACTTGTGTTTGCTGGTTCTAGTTGCTCATTTTCCCTATTAGCATATTCATCTATGAATTTGACTTTTTAACTATTGCTAACATAATTCCCTTCCTTAATCTTGGATTTTCTAAGTAAAAATAGATTAGAGAGATTCTAGCAATCAAATTTATTGAGAGATTTTAGATATTAAGAGTGGAGTAGTTTCAATAAAATAAAAAAGGAAACAATTGAACATGACATTTTCAAGAATATAATTAATCATCAAATCTAAACAAATTAATAAAATACTTATCATCAAAACATTAAATCCAACATTCTCCCCCTTTTTGATGATGACCTAATTATAAAATATTATAAAGAATTTGAGCATGATGGGAAGATATAGAAAACAATCAATTATCAAGTCATATGTCCTATGTTCAATAATCATTAGAGTTGGCAGCAATATCATCATAATCAAATATTTTTAAAGAAATTAAAGATTAAAAGTGTAAAGAAGGCTCCCCCTTAGTTCATGAGTTATTTAATTTTTGAGGACTTGCTATGCTCCCCCTCAATCCATGACTCCATTCTTAATCTTTGACAAGTAGCTATACTCCCCCTTGATCCATGAGTCTTTTCTTATTGCTATGGTCCCCCTTAATCCATGAAGACTTGCTCTTAAATGAATTCCTTTAAGGTCATGCTCCAAATTGGTTAACCTATCCTTTCTCCCCCTTCAGCATCAAAAAGGTCAATGCAATATGCCACTAATTCATAATAACATGATTATGATAATATAACAACCTAAGAAGATTATAAATCCCAAAACATATTTAAGGAGGAAAAAATTTAATTTCAGATTCTTGTAAATAATTTTGATTTTCCATGAAACCTTCCAAAGCTTGTCCAGCTCTTTAGCATATATAATTCATCATCAAAACTATCCAAAAAAATTCTTTATATAATCTAATATATTCCTTAATGTTTAATATGTCAAAATTTAAAGCACAAAGCACCTTTAAACATCCATAGCAACTTCTAGAATAAGAGATCAATGAGTAGCACTAGGCAATAATTACATAAAAATATTTCAAATCAATAACTTGCAAGAGAACCTCCATGATTGGCATTTATTGTCAACAAACTTTAGCATCCAACACAAGACCAAGTGATATTCTAGAATAGAACAGTTTTTAAAAAAGACACGCATTCTAAATCAATGTTCGAATATGTCCACAAGATAAGATAATTAGACCCAAAAAAAAATCAAGTCGAATAAAAAAAGATTGCATAAAAATTCCAAAAGATTCAACGTTTCAATCCAACAAAGCAATCAAAAGTATGTTCAACAAAAAAAAATTGTCCTAAAGTACATATAATACTAGTAATCACAGGCATATATAATACAAACCTAGAAGCAATTTCACTAGAATTGTTGGTTTCAAGGAGAAGTAACTATACGTTATGTCAGACCAGCAATTCAAAACTAATATCAATTTATAAGAAGTGTTAAGGCTCAAAGATTCTTCAATAATTCCTAAGTGAAGCAACATGGGTCTTGTTAAAGGAGATGGTACCTCACCAACAATCTAGGTGAAAGCCTAAAACTGACAATGGTAGCATTGTGGTGTCAGGATTCCGTGCTTATTAGAGAAGGAGATGCGTTCAGTTGCACGACGGAGGTCGAACATAAAGGTGGGTGGCCGTTGCTTGCAGGTTTGAGTCATCACTGTGTCATGTCAACTTACCGCACGCTGGTGATTGCAAGTAGCATTGCTCGTCGCCACGATCTCGGATGCTTGTCGAAGAAAAGAGCTTGGATTGCCAAAAACAATGGAGGTATGCTGCCAGTGGGTAGCATCTTCAATTCATAGATGGCATTGCATCATCTCAACCCATAAAGTAAGTGATGTAATGCTAGATTTTGTGAAGCTTGAGTTTAAGCTTAGATATGTTGGATTAATGGATTTGAAAATTTGGAGGGCAAGGGTTCCAATAGTACAGAGTAGAAGATCGTGAAAGTAAGAGTGAGGGATGCGGATTTTTCTTTTGTTAATTAATTCAAAACACCATAAAAAGACAAGTTTGCCCTTGTTGATATGGTGCAACATCAGCCAAAAAATCGAGAAGAGCAGCAACTATATATAACAACTATAGAGTAGTTGCTGGTTTACCCAGAGAAAAAAAGATAGTTGCTATTTCTGATAGCAAAGCAAAAACATGAAAACTGCATATATAACACTTCATAGAGTCTTAGATATGGTTCCAATCAGTAGGTATTTGCACAAATATCACAAAAATTAATTATTTCATATGGTTTAACACCTAAGAACACAAATTAATAAATTATGCATAAAAGGCATATAATTTTGAAATATGACATTATATATTAATGTTATCAACTCTGAAGTTTATCCTTCATAATTATCTCCAAAGTGATATTTCTTTCTTCATGAGCTTGCTGTAGAAAAAAATTGGCTTGCTCCTTTCATGTGACTCAAGCATTGTTGCTAATAAGGAGCTATTTTTTCTTTATACACATCTACAAAATATATTTTACCTTTGGTACCCAAATTCTTTTAGGTCCTTGGGGGTTGGAGCTTAAAGATAATTTCTTAGTAGCCTTAGGAACCCATATCATATTAGAACCATATTTCTTAATAGTACATGTGTGTGATATGTGTCCCTTTTGTCCACAATAATTACATGTCATATAAGGAGTTGTAAAAGCACTTGATTTTTGCAAAAAAATTCTTATAGGATTTTTGCCTTTTTAATTGATTAAAACCAAGTCCAACCTTATCAAATGAGCATTTTTGTGATCCCCCAAGAGTATCCAAATTCTCTTTTCCTTTCACAAATTTTGTAAGGTCTTTAGCTCATCAATCTTTTCTTTTAAAGCGACATTCTCATGAAACAATTTTTGTTCATTTTCTTTTGAAGCATTTTCTAGCTTTAAAAGATCAACTTCCTTTCTCAATTCATCGCATCATCATATTTGGATTTTAGAGCAAAATATGATTTAGACAACTTCATAGAATCATTAAGTAATTGTTGAAAATCCTCATATAACTCGTCATATGAAGTGTCAAGATTACTTAACTCATCATCTTCTTGCTCACTTTTTGCCATGAAGCACATGTTGACTATCTCATCCTTTTCTTCTTCTTCACTTTCCGATGGGGATTCGTCACTATCACTCCAAGTGGAGTTTGCAATCATAACTTTCTTCTTCTTTATGAATTTTTGTCTCCTCTTTGGCTTATACTTTTTTTTGTTGAGCTCGTAGAGTCTTTTGGTTAGAAAGGCTATCTCTTCATCTCTACTCATGTGACCTCTTGGTTGGAGCTTTTAGTGGCTTTTAGTGCAACTCCTTTCTTGTTCCTATTTTCATTATGCAATTTGTTAAGAAAAGTAATTTCATAAGTAATGAGGCTACCTCTTAAGTCATCATAGGATATGGAGTTGAGGTCACGTCCTTCTTTGATTGCAGCCACTTTTGATTGCCATTCTTTGGTGAGACTTCATAGAATTTTTCTTACTAATTCTTTATCTATGTACACTTTCCTAAGAGCATCAAGTGTGTTAACAATGTTTGAAAATCTCTCAAACATTTCATCAATATTTTCCTCCTCTTTCATGGTGAATAATTCATACTCATGTACTAGCATATCAATTTTTGCCTCTCTTACTTGGCTAGTGCTTCATAGGTGACTTTCAATTTGTCCCACATTTGTTTGGTAGTTTGGCACCTTGAGATTTTTCTAAAGTCATCTAGGTTCATGACACAATAGAAGATATTCTTCGCCTTTGCATTTTGTTCCATCTTCTTCATATCTTGATCATTGAATTCCTCTTCTAGTTTCTCCACCTCTTTGCCATCAACTACTTTCTTTGGAATGCATTATTCATTCTTGATCACGAGCCAAAGCTTGAAGTCTATGGATTGAATGAATATCTTCATCTGCTCCTTCCAATAGGTGTAGTTGCTCCCATCAAAATATAGTGGCCTTACTATAGATTGTCCTTCAATGATGGTTGAGTTCATCAAATTTCCTGCCATTGAACCTACAAAGATCGTCTTCTCAAGCGGTTAAACCTTAAAGAGAATTAGGCTTCGATACTAAATGAAGGAGCCAAGAGGGGGTGAATTGGTCCGATAACATAAATTTTAAAATTAAAATAGGATTAAACAAAAAAAATTCAGAATTGAAGTTTTGAACAATTAAACACAATAGTGCAGAAAATAAAAGAGATAAGATAAGAGAAAATAACACAAGCTATTTTTATACTAGTTTAGTCATAATATATGACCTTCATCCAGTCCCCAATTACTTGGAATTTTTCTTCACTCTTAAATTTTTACTTACAAGGATTTTATAAACCTTCTTCTACCCAATTCCTTAGTAGAGTATATAGTGGTTTGTTTCTCACAAAGACACCACCAAACTTCCCCCTATCTTAACCAAAGTAGGGTAACCTCACAAGGTAGGGATGCTCTTGTAGTTGAGCTACAATGGATTTCAAAAACTCTCAAGAGAAGATGAGCAAGTTTAGGTGCAAAGCCTATGAGCTATGATAAATAAAATAGAGCAAGGCAACATACTCTCCTTTTCACTCTTCAAGGCTTTATATAGATGATGAGCTATTGATGTTTACTAGCCATTAGAGAATATTTGGCTTCAATTTGGTCCAAAGGATTTGCCCAATCAAGTTTTGCATAGCTACTATTCCTGATATATAGTTGCTGGTTCCTGATCCATAGTTGCTGATTCTAGTTGCTGGTTTTCCCTGTTAGCATATTCATCCATGAATTCAGCTTTTTGATTGTTGCTAACATAATTCCCTTCCTTAATCTTGGATTTTCTGAGTAAAAATAGATTAGAAAGATTCTAGCAATCAAATTTATTTTATGAGAGATTTTAGATATTAAGAGTGAAGTAATTTCAATTAAAAAAAGGAAACAATTGAACATGACATTTTCGAGAATATAATCAATCATCGGATCTAAATAAATTAATAAGATACTCATCATCCAAACATTAAACCCAACACACCCCATGATAACCCGTTCTAAAAATGGCATAACCTATCCCAACCTACCTTCTTACTTGTGAAAACATTCCCAAAGAACCCAAAATAGTCAAGAGGGCATTGCGTCATGATCGTTAGAAACGTGCTATGGAGGAAGAAATTCTAGCTCTCATTGACCAACAAACATTTCAACTAGTGCCTTGCATTCCCACCATGCAAGTTCTTGGCACCAAATGGACATGGAAAACCAAGTTGAAGTCTGATGGCTCTCTTGACAAGCTCACAACCCAATATTTCGCCAAGGGGTTCAACAAAGTAGCTGGTGTCAACTTTTAGGAGACATTTTCTCCTATGATCAAATATAGCACTGTACGGCTTGTGCTCTCGTTGGCTACCATGAATGGCTAGTATCTTCGGCAACTTGATGTCAAAATGCGTTTTTGCACGGCCCATTGGAAGAATCGGGTTTTGTCTATAAAGATGTTTGCAGTAGATGTGCAATGCCATGGTCAGAGATGGATGGAACTTGGACCTGCGCCATTATTAGCATCAAAGACAAAGTTATAATCCTTGCAACAAAAATGACCTTGTCAGTGGCATCCAGTTCCTCAATTGGATCGTCATCGGCACCAACAGAATTGTTGATGGCAATGGGATTGAGAAAGATTAACGCGAAAGAAACATAGATCGAGAGAGGACAAAGGAGAGATTAGAGAAAGGAAAAAAAACTTGCTCCTATATGAATTGGGAGAAGATTTCCCTCTATGATGACAAAAACTTTTTACTTCCACAAAATTTTCTTTTTCTTTTACTTGTTAATCAAATACTGCATATTCCAGAATAATTTATTCCCTTAAATTTTTACCCCATTTTACCTTTTAACCAAACACATCTTGAGACGGGGCCAAGGGGGGCTTGTATGGCCCATGACCCCGCTTCTTACATTTAAAATTTTCTTTAAATATATATTATATTATAGTAGATGTGATTTGTCTAATAAGAGCATGTGCCTAGTCTTTGTATTAGCCCTCCTCAAAGAACATTTCTGGCTTCGCTACTAAACACAACCTTATGATTAAGGTTTTCAGATAAGTTTAAGAGTACACCCTCAGCTTCTGCTTACTGTATCTTGCACATTGCATTTTATAAGGTAAACTTTATAATGTTAACCGCTGATTAAAAAAATACAAAGATATATTATCATAAGATATATTATCATACATATTCTGTTACACAGGTGCCTGTAGTTATACTTAATTTTCTCATTAACAAATATTATTATACACTTTATTTTCTACAGTGCATTTTCTTAAACACCATTCCGAAATTTAAGCATAAGTAATCAAATTATAAAACGTGTGTTTAATCACGAGGCTAACTCTCAAGGTTATCGATCCTATCCTACTTATGCATTTCAGTGACAAATAAGTTGTACACGTGCACTCCATGTTGAAGGCCGAAACGTGGCAACTCAGCGGCTCTCTTTCTTTATAATAACATTAATAATAATAATAATAATAATAATAATAATAATAGAAATATTAAAAAAAATCAATTTGAATCCGTACAATTACAATTATAATTATAAATTAAAATAAAATGAAATGAAAAATGAGAGACGGGGCTGACGGCCACGCGCATTCCCCGCGGAGTAATGTTTGGCTGGCTAGGAATCCTTAGCCCTTAAGCCAAATACTTTGACAATGCCATAGAAACAAAGACAATAAATTAGAAATAAATTCAGTTCCCTTTTCATTCTCTCCCCCATTATTTTTGGTTGTCTTTCTCTTCCACCTTCTAGTGGATTCCTAATCCCACTTTTGTCTTCTTTGAAATATCCAAATTATAATGATGCTAATATCACAAAGCAAACAACAACACGGCTTCTGAACTACAAAAAAGCGAATTAAGGATTGAAATTGACAATGTTGTTTGGAGTAGAAGTACCCACGATTCTTGCTATATTGCCTACATGACTGAAATCCAATGCGGTAATGCTTGTTTTACATAAATAAAAGAATTTCACACAATCCAATATACTAACCATAAAACGTGAAGGACAAAATAAAAAATAAAGAGAAAAAATATTTACGATATATAAGTTAGTGTGAGAATGTTTGTTTTACATAAATAAATATTAAAAATTTTCACATAAGCCAGTCTACTAACCATAAAACATGAAGGACAAATAAGAATTAAAGAGAAAAAAAGTATTTATGATATAAAGTTATGAATTTGCATCAATATGGATGGGTGTAGCAAAAGAGGTTAGTCCCCCATAATATGGCGTACCATTGTTCAAATATTAGTTGGGAGAAGTATTCACATTGACTGCTCGATTATGCGTTGAACAAAATGACCTCTAATGGAGGATATCTATAATAAAAAAAATTATGAATTTGTGAGGATATGTTTTTTGGGTAAATAATTCTATTAAATCCAATACATTTTGATTTGTTAAGTACTAATGATGACAATATATGCCCTACTTATAGGTACTCAACTCTACGCAATCTGTGTGAAGTAGGTTTAAAATCCTACTTGTAGAGGGGTGGGGCATCCTACTTGTAGAGGGACAGGGCAGGTTGAAAAAGCATTGTGCAATGAGGCGAGTGTGGATTTAGGGTGTACCTCCTTACCCTACCTGCATCCCTAATAATAGTAAGGAGATAGATTCATAATGGAGAGTAGTGTAAGAGTACGATGTGTTTGAGATTATATAATTTTTTTTTAATATTTGATTATTTTATATTTATTTTTCTTTAGTTTGCTTCATTTAATTTTAGTATTTTGTGTAATTGTGACTTACGTGCTAATTATTTTAAATTGTTTTTACCTTATTTAGGCAAATATGTAGGTAGAGCATGACTTTTAAAACACAAAGATTGTAGTAGGAGTCGATTTTGAGAGTTGTATTAGGGTGTGCGATGGGTTCTAAGTAAGTTAAAACCCTACCCTATCCATTGCCATTCTTATTAGGTACTGACATCATTTCTGTAGTATAGTCAATACATGGAAGAATAATGTTATAATAATAACATTAGAAATAAAATCTTAACTATAAAGAATTAACACTATGGAGAGTGAATCAAAGGAAGATCTAATTTTCAATAAGGTATTGGTCTGAGTAAAAAAAGCTCAGGTTTCTCAAACATGATGATGTAGATTTGATCTTGGGATTCATATATATGAAAAAAATATTATTGAGGAGGGTCCCCACTTAGACACTTGATTATATCCTAGGAGATTTGTTTCTCATCTATGAAATGAAGGGATGTTCTGAGAAATTAAAAAAAGAAGAAGGAAGATTTAATTGATGAATCAGAAAGAAAAGAAAGAAAAATAATTGATGAATAATTAATTAATTTCGTATACATATATCAGTACTCCTCATATATAAATTCAGCTTATTAAGATAATTGAAGTTCGCATAGGATCAATTCTTTCCTGTAATGGCATTATATATAATCAATTATCTACCAACAACTGAGATTTTATATTCTAAGAAATTAAGAAATGAGAAAAAGAAAGACAGTTTCTTCAACAACATTCTCTATAAATGTTGATTTCATTGACCAAGAAATGAATTTCATTCACTGTCTTCTTTTCCCTGGCGTGGGTTATTTTCTGGCTCATAAAATGGTAACACTAAATCCCAGCAACATGAGGGAAGAGATCTGCAACGAACAACGTGCTTGTCTTTACCAAACACTGACAGAGAATGCCATATATATATGAAAAAAAATAGTTGGGAAAGTTCAATACAGGTTGCTTAATAGCATAGTCTTTTGACTCTTTCCAAGTATTTTATTTCTTCACTTGATTTATGACAATAACTAACATGGAACACTAAAAAAATTAAGGGAAATTGTATGGGAAACTTCCTCCTTTTTTTTTTGGTGGTTTGAGAGAGAGAGAGAGAGAGAGAAAAAGGGGGGGGGGGGGGGAGAACTTCCATGCTTTAAATGAATGTTTTTTCCATGCCACCAAACAAAGCCATTTATCTTCATGTTGATTATTTTTAAATGTAAGGTCATGTCATGCATTCGAAAATACAATCAGAGCAGCTTAAGGGGATGGTCTATTCTCTAGAACACACCTCCAATTATTGAAGGACCGCATTACATTGAGAACGTCTAGTTTGTTAGTTATCATTTGTGTCCAATAAACATTGTTTTGACTAATTATTCTTCATGATTTTCATGGTGTCTTGAAAAAATAAACTTGAAATATCTTTTAGATTTTTTCCCCCTTTGTAACTAGTAAAATAAATCATCTAAATGTCAATATTATAAATAATTAGTTTTGACTGATTTCATATTACTAATTTACTAAAACTATTTTCAAATAACACTTTCAAAGACGTCCTTAATTGATCATCCACGTGGTGTTTATCAATACACTTACGTGGACAATATGGAATTGGTATCCTTAGGAGGTTTATACGAGAAATTTTCCTATGCCTAAAATAGTTTAATAATTGTATCCTAATTGGGAACAAAAGGGGTTGATTATGGGAGGTTTGACTTACTTCAGACTATGAACAAAATGCAAGTGGACAATGAATAAAACCAATGATTATTTGCTGAAAGCAAAGTAATTGTAGTTAACTTAATTTTCAAAAAATTATTTAATTACAATAAATTTTATATATACAGCACTGCATACACAAAAACTCAAAATCATTCTTATAATTAATTTCATTTTCAAGTCTCTGCAATATCATACTATCAGATAAAGTTGCATAAATCCACATCCATTAGCAGATTAGCTACGCACACTTTTTGTCTATTTTTTAATATTGATTAAATAGCATTATCCTAGAGCTAATGACTCACTTTGTAAATCACTGCAATGGCTTTTTGAGTTTGAAGTGGACAAGGTTGCATGGCCACTATTGGGGCTGTAATAATGAAAACAGATAAATGCGCCATACCACAACTAGTTGTCCGTAAATATTGGCTTCTTTTTTTTTTTCTCTCTGTTGTGTGCTGTCGGAAAATATAGTTATACGTATTGTAATATAAAATCTAGTCATACCACTAGATCACTAACCAATTAATTAGACATTTTGAGATATTTAATTATTATTGTTTTTTTCAACATTTTGAATTCACGCGGTTAATGCGTGGGACAGACACAGTAATTAAGGAAACGAACCCCAAAGAGGAAACCTCAAAGCTGTACACAAACAACAGTTCATATGCCTTTATTTCTGCCATTAACTTGCATTTATTTTACACAAACAATAAGCGGGATGACGTGGCGCTTTCTCCACCGTCATGTTTTCCTATTTTATGAGATGCAATATTATTATTATTTTTTCCTCCTTCATTTGCTTCCTTCTCTGCTCTCTCTCTCTCTGTGAAGATTCTCTCTCTCTCTCATGTTCTGCTTCCATTCATTCAGAAGCACCCCCTTTAAATAGCCTCCCTATTCAAAGCCATATCCTCCAACCAAACAAAAGGAAAAAATATATTATCTTTTTAAAGATACACACAACAATCCACACCGTGCTTCTCGCCCTTTTCTTCTTTTACCATCTCTCATTCTCACGTATACCCCATTTTTTTTGCTGATTTTTTTCTTTCCCAGAAATCTAGAGAGACACAAAGCAGCAAAAATAATCCATACCCAGAATTTCTGTGTCTGAAATATCTTGTGGGGTTTATCTGTTTTCATTTTGTCAAAAAAAAAACTTTTTTTTTTTAACATATTTTCTTCCATTTTTCACCTTCCAAGTTGAACAAGACATATAAAGCTGAATACATATAAGGGCGGTGCTTTTTTTCTCTTTCTTGGTGTCTTGGAGGATCTGTGTTTAGCTGTGTTTAGTGGATTTGTTAAAGGGGTTTTGAGATTTTTGCTTTTTTCGGGTGAAGTTTTATAGCTGAGATTTTTCTGGTGAAGTTCTACTCCCATGGCTGCTCAATTTCAGAAACGTATTCCCTTTACTTTCCTACTCAGTTCTTTTGTTTCTTCTTGGTGCTATGCATGGTTTAGATTTGTTAGTTTGTTTTCTTGGTGCTGCATGGTTTAGATTTGTTTTCCCCCCCTTTTCTTGTGTTATGCTGTGCAAAGTTGAATGAAAAGTATGAAAAAAAAGGAGGGATTTTTTTACTGGGTTGTGATTTTTTCTGCATTTGTTAACAGCTGCGGATGAAGGGGATAGGAAGAAGCTTCATGGTGATTCTTCAACGGCTGAACTCAATAATTCCAATATGGTAAAATTTCCATTTCAGCACCCATCTCTTTCTGTCTGTTGCATGTGATTTGTAAAGAATCAGTTTGGCTTTGGATTTCTGAAACTTTTTTCTTTCATGTGCTTTCATTTGAAAATTAACTGTTTGATTGGTTATGTATGAGACATGGTGAATTACATGGTTTCTCAGTGTGCATCTGGATGTGTGTGTGTTCAGGTTCCTTCAAAGGGTGCAAGCTCCCCATCTGATGCAAGATCATGTGTATCATCTGTAGGAGATGCATCTGGTAGTGTTAAAGAAGGGGATGTGGATCATGAGTACTTTTCCACAGATCAGGGTGTTCCTTATTCTGGTGGTGGCTATTATGGCTACTACTATCCAGGTTAGCATCTGCTGGTGAAAGACCCTCCCTCAGATGGTTCTCTTTTCATTTTGATTTATTTGTATATTTATCTTCTCTCTTCTTACGTTAGAATGATCTCAGGTTATGCCGGTTTCTTTGGAGAGCCAGACAACCAAGGATACTATGTTGGTACTGATGCAGTTGATCTTCAGTATCCTGTAAGTTTTATAAGCTGAATCGTGGTTGGTCATGTTTTGTTGTAATTTTTGAGTCTTTCTATGTGGTTGACTTGTTGCATATCTGGTCAATTAAAGTCATGCTCGTGATGCCTGTGTAAAGCAATTGATATTCTACTTGAATTTGATCATTTGTCTTGTGTTAGCCAAGGTAGTAGAAGAATGGGGGGAAAATGATGCTTATGTTCATCTATCAGCATTTCCTCTTTCTCAAGTGTTTGAGAAGTTAAGGTTGTCTCCAAGTCCAACAATCATATTCTTACGAAAGCGTTGAATGTAAAATTGTAACAATAGCAAGAATGTATTTCTTGACAATAATATTTTAAACTTCTACTTATGTGTGGTATAGTGACATCCTTCCTAGACAACCCTTTTCAGATTCAGGGCAAATGTGTCCAGTAAATGTGGTTTCCTTCAATAATAGGAATTTACTGCATAGCTCTTCACCTTCTTGGTTTTATGTCATGCAAGCAGATAATTGATCTTTTTTGTGCTCTGCGATATCAAATAAATGTCTCAATATATAATTTTTTTCCTTTCTTTTGCTTTATTTAGGTCATGCAAGCAGATAATGGATCTTATGTCTATCTCATGCCAGGATTTCAGACTGGCTATTCTTCATACTTTCCTGTGAATACAGCTGGTCTTGATGGACAGTATGTTGGCCACCATGTCTATCCCTCTGGCTCCATCTTCCAACAACCCATTGGTTCACCTGGGTACTTTTCACCTTCTCTGCCCTACGGGGAGTTACTGCCATCAATGTATTCATGGGATTCATCTCTACCCGCACAAGATGGGTCACAAGGATATGGTTATAATGAATTGGCTGGGAAACCAAGTGGTAGATCTAATTTGTCTTCACAGAGCCACGCAAGTGGTATTGTGTCGAAGTCTGGATCTCCACCTAACTTGAGCAGCCGATTAGAAGTGAAGGGTTCGATGCCATCGTTTGATGTCTCATCAACTCATGTTAAGCGTAACCAGCCAAAACAAGTTAACAAGGTAACCTTGCTCCTTCGTTCTGCCTTGCGGTTTATCTATCATCTTTAGGACTATTCTAATGAGCTTGTAATGTTTTTCAGGCACCCGTATGTGGTTCAGTGCTCCATTCAGATGCAGTGGCAAAGGGTTGCTTGCCTGTCTCCAAGTTCACCACATACAATCAAGGGAAGAGCGGATTCCTCTATCCGAGCAACTTGCTTAATGTGAAAGCAACTTCAAAGAGTTGGGTTAGTACTGACAAGTTAAAACTGAGAAGCAAGATTAATGGTTCACTGAATGAGCAGAATCAGGGTCCTAGAACAGCTTATGCAAAAGGTGCTTCGGTGTCTGGAGGTAATTCTGTGGGAACTGGTAGTGGAAATGGTAGCAGCAAACTCAGGACAGATCAATATAATATTCCTGATTTTCCAACCAAATATGATCATGCACTCTTCTTCGTCATCAAATCATACAGTGAAGATGATATCCATAAGAGCATCAAGTACAATGTGTGGGCTAGTACTCCAAATGGGAATAAGAGGCTGAATATTGCATTTCAGGATGCACAGAGGCGGATGGAAGAGAAAGGAAGCAAGTGCCCTGTGTTCCTTTTCTTTTCGGTATGCTGTAGATTTCAATCTTGATTCTGTTTCAAAAACTTCAGATTCCTCACTTCCATGTTTTATTTACTTAATTATTTTCGGATCGATAATAGTGTCCCCCAATTTTTTCTTGTGTAATTGTTTCAGGTCAATGCCAGTGGTCAATTTTGTGGAGTAGCTGAGATGACCGGGCGAGTTGATTTCAATAAAAGTATGGGTTTCTGGCAACAAGACAAGTGGAATGGATGTTTCCTTGTCAAATGGCACATTGTAAAGGATGTTCCAAATCCTCAGCTACGGCATATCATTTTAGAGAATAATGATCACAAGCCTGTGACAAATAGTAGAGACACACAAGAGGTATGCCATTTTCATGTTTGAGTAAAGCAGTTGTTTACTGAAAATGTCTTAGTTATTTTTCTGTATGCTTACTGTTGTGTCTTGTTTTGTTTCCAGGTGAGTTTTCCGCAAGGTATCGAAATGCTCAACATTTTTAAGAACTATGCGGCAAGAACATCGATATTGGATGACTTTGAATTTTACGAAAGCCGTGAGAAGGTCATGCAGGAGAAGAAAACAAGGCAATCTGTGCCCCACACCAACAACACACAGGTATGCTCTCTCACTTCTACTGTTCAACCTTATCCCAGGGTTCTTTACCAATTTTAGTACACCAATTCTCACCTTAACTTTTTATATATAATTGGTATTGGCATCTCTAGTTGAGTGCATGTGATAGTGGGACCACATTGGCATAATTTCATTTGTACTAGCGGGAATTCTTTTGCAATAACTGATGATAATGCCTACTTGATAAAAGATCCTAAAGTTGATACTCTTTACAGAATAATTTGGAGTAGGAATTCCATAAAGGGAAAAAAAAAAAAAGCCCTTTAGACTTTGGAGCATGTTATGCTATTCCTAACTTTAGAATTTCCTAATTTATTAATTGTAATATATGCTCAGTTCTTTATTTAATTTTGTGTGCAATCATTTTCATGCTCCTTCGAGATGCTTTGACCTCGACCTTTTTTTCCATTTTTTTTTTTTGGGGGGAAAAACTTCCAATTTCGTCCTTCAAACATTGGGGGTATAACAAATTCATTTTTGAATTTACCCACATTATAACAGAGTGAAAATTTGGTCCTTGAATTTAACAGAATGGTCCCTCAAAAGGATTAACTTGTTCTAATGTGGGTAAATTCAGAGACCAAATTAAATGTGTTTTCTAATTTAAGGACAAATTTGTTACATCTCCCATATTTTAGGGAAGAAATTGTAGTTTTATTCCTCTTTTTTTTTTTTTTTTTTTACTGGGTACAATCCTTGATCTCTTCACTTATTGTTTAAACTGTAACTTTGTTGGCAGCATGTAGATGAATTAACCACTGCACTTGGGTCAGTAGACCTATCAACTGCAAAGAACATGGAGGATCCTAAGTTGGTTGAGAAAGTGAGAGATTGAACGAAGTGTTGGGGCTGATGCTCTTCCTGGGGACCACGCCACATCAGCATGCTGGTTGAGATTGCTACAAGCAAGTGCAGTTTGACACTGCCACATGGACTGTAAAGTAAACACAAGTTCAAGTTCTACAGAAAAAAAAAAAAAAAAGAATTCTTGGTTATGCTTCTAGAAAGAAAAAAGAATAATTCATCCGGGGAAAAATGATGGTTGCATTCCAAAATTGTACAAAATACAAAAGGAGAAGGAAGAGTTTTGAAGTGGATGGACCTGCTGATTGCTATTTTTCAAGGTGCTACGAGAGAGCACGTGTCATGTACTTCCTTTTTTCTTCTTTTTGTTTTGCACATACATGTTCAGTTTGGTTCCTTGTTCCTTTCTTTCTTTCTTTCTTTTTTTTGTTGGGGTTAACGTTTGTCCTTGCGTAGTTACTAGTTAACGAAATTAACAGTATAACAAATGCCATGATTGGGACGGCTCACCGGTAATGTGTTGAAAATGATGGGTTCCAAATGGATGATAGTGGAAAATTTATTGGATTTTGCAAGTCTCTGACCATGCATTATTTCTCTAGTGTATAACTTGTGGCCATGGAGTGGGTGCACTATTATGTGGTATAATTGAGTGTTCAATTTTGATTAGTCTATAGATAATCAATAGATAATCAAAAGGGGGAAAAAATATTAAAAAATGAAGTATTCACATTGAATCTAGATTCTTTGCGAATGACCGGCCGAAGTGACGGGTGTTCGGCCACCAACTTCTTACAATGCATGGATGCCTTCATTGACTTTCCTAGAAAATTTGATTACAAAGATGAGACAAGAATATTTGAAGTCTTACTATGCTTTCACCAACTTCTTTGAGTTGGATTGGCTATCGAGATTTAAAAATATATTAAGTCAGTTCAACCCATCAAATTATGCCCATAATTTGATAGTTTCAAATAACTATGCAAGTTTATATAATATTTCACCTATATTAAAACAGTTAAGCTCCAAAAAAATATAACAAATAATGGCATGTTTGCCCACTTAATTTAAACAAGATGTCACGACAAGAAAAAGGACGCGTGGTTCTTTTGAGAAAAAATTGGAACGGCAAACACGTTCAATAAGTTTAGTATTTTATCTTCCATAGATATTTGGGTGAAAAACTGAGAACTTGTATGCCAATTTTTTATTTAAATGCCCTATGTTGATTATATTTTACGATGAATTTCTAGAAATGGATACCTCAAATTGTGCGTGTGCAGAGGTGGATATCTCTCCTTCACGGATGTTTTTGGGTAGAACACGGATTTTCAATAGATCACTCATGGAAATGCAAATTACCATTCAAACACGTGAAATGTAATGTAAATCCAACTATACTAGTACTGCATAGAGGTGAAATGCTACAAAACAAATGAAAGCAAAATTTGGGACAAAGAAAACGGAGAAAAATGTGCAAAGCAAAATTGCATTTACATGGAACTCATCGCCCATTTACAAGTTACCACTAATGATTATCTATACCGTCATCGCCAGACTAGGGCTAGTTTACAAGACCAATGCCAAGTTAGTTAATTAATTTAACCATCCAGTCACAGTGACTTTGTTGATTCAGGCTTCACCAGATGATGGTCTACGTCCACCACGACCACGAACAGCTCCTCGACCACGCAGAGCCGCTCTTCCGCGACCTCTACCAAGGGTGGAAACCACCCCAGCCTGTCTCAATTGAGCCCTCTCTCGGGCTCGCTCTGACAAATTTATGGTTGTTGATGTACTACTGATGGGAGATGGCTGCCTTATCTCTTCAGTTTCAGAGGTGACACTGCTAGTCCCTTGCCTTGAAACAGGTAAGTTAATTCTTGAGGAACTAGTTTCCGAAGCACTACTAGTCAAAGTACCCTCACTTGCTACAGGAGCAGGTTCAGCCGCCTGATCGCTCTCAACTGCCATTGATTCGCTAACATCAGCTGACTTGTCAAAACCATCAGCAGCCTCCTCACCCAAGTCACCCTCGTCATTCTTGTCATCACCTGAAAGCTCAGGAGAATTGATCTCACCGGCCTCGAGAGCATCATCATCAACCCTAGCAGGGGAAGGTTCGGGGGTTCCAGCAGGCTCAGATTGACATTCCCGAGATTCTTGGTTTTCCTCATTACCACCCTCAAGATCTCCGGTCTCCGGCAACAGTTCTCCCTCTTCTCTGTCACCACTGAGTGGCAATGATGACTGCTGGTTATCTGGCTCACTCTGATCCCTCTGTATATCATCTGACACCACTTTCGTTTCAGCTGGTTGATCTAGATTCTCTTCTAAAACAATGGTCTTGTCATCTTGTAATTCCTCTTGACTTGTACCATCTAAGTGTTGTGGATCTTTGGATTCCTCATCCTTCCCAACAGCATTCTCACCATCTTCATTTTGAGCTTCACTGACTTCCTCATTTTGGCTTTGTGGCAACTCACCACTTTCAAACAATTCTTCCGTGACGAGATGAGTTCCAGTAAATTCTGGAGTTGAGGCAGGTTGTTCTTCAGCACTATCTTCAGGGGACTCTGATCCTTTTGACTTCTTCAACAGAGGGGTATCAGAACTCTTCTCACCAGTTGTGACTGATTCTTCACGCAATTCAGAAGTGGAGGTAGGAGCAACACGCTTTCGAGCCAATGGTTGGGAAGATGGAGCAAAACTGGTTTGAGTTTCTGTGTCACCAGAAGGCCCAGGCTTGCCTGCTGATCCTTCAGCATCGGACATTTCTGTGTCACCTTGTGGCTCATCAGGTTTGACCAGACGAGGCCTAACCAATTTCCTACCAGTTTTACGAGGTTCAACACTAGCCCTGGGCAATGGAAGTCTTTTCTCAGTATCTGTGGTGGCTTTAGGTGGTAGACTGCTTACTCCAGCAGCCGGCAGGGATATGACATTAGGGGTTTGCGCATGTACCACAGAACCTGCCATGTGTTGACGTTTCCATCAGTATAAACAGGTATAGAAATAACTTCTGCAGAGAATTCTATTTTAAATAAAGAGATGTTCTTTCACCGCCTCACATCCTTTGCCAGACCCTTACTAAAACTTGTTTTCAAGCATCTTAATGTACACGGCATTGTAAACAAAGAGAAGCAGACGGACCTGTGGCAGCAGCAGAAGATTCCGTAATTGTTGTTGCATCTCCAAGATTGCCACGACCTCCAAGCTCAGAAAATACTGAATGAGCTTCCTTTTCAAAGTTTTCAACAGCGGATATATAAGGAGCAGCAAAGTCATCAACATTGGATCCAGATAGGAGTTGAGCCACATTTGTCCCCTAAGAAAATTTATACCAAAATAAAACAAAATTCAATAGCAGAATTGAAATAGCTTTGCTTAAAAATAATTGATTAAAGCAAGCAACAAGGGCCAAAACATGAGCACAATAAAATCTCGGCATGGTAAAGCATGTCTTGTCCACTCAACATTAGTGTGTACAGTCAACCAATATTTTACATCATTACCTCAGGAAGATTGCCAACAAGAAGCTTAAGCTTTTCAACTTCATCAGATAATCGTTTCAGAGCCTCCTTGTGCCTCTCAAGTTCATTAATAAACTTGGTTTTCTCCTGAAAGTAAATGAATTAATAGAAAAGAAGTAAAAAAAACTAAATAAATATATCAAGTATGGCCAACTGACAGAGCTGGACCAGAAATTAAAGAAATAGAATAAGCCAAAGGTGTCTCCCCAACTGCACTGATATTAGTGAATTATCAGTAACAGTGGGCTGAAAAGCACACAGATGAAACAAGATCAAAAAATGAAGATATGTAAGGTAGGGGGTCCATAAACGGCAATGATGTGTATCAGGTAACACACAAACCACCGAAGAGGAATCATTAGCACTGTAACAATCAAGAATAGAAAGTCACTGTTCCACTTATGTTACTCTAAACCACAATAGCATGCATTTGCATATAAGCTCTTAAAATGTAACACTGCTGGTGCTTAAACATGAATAGCAGCATGTAAACCAAGAGAAAAATGAAGAGTATATATTAGGGACTTACACATGGGACAAAGTATCACACAAGAATACGCATAAATGAGCATCCCTTGCAGTCGTTTTCAACCAAAAAAAAAAAATTCATAATATTTCCATTCAAATGGATAGTCTCACTATCTTTTTTGCTTTGAACTCAAGCACTAGGCAGTACTTCATCATGCCTCTCTAGATTTGAATTCGAATGAAGGACTTCAAGAAAACTAATTTATCAACATATTATTAGCTCATCCACATTTCTCTTCCTCCCTTAACCATACCAACAACAACCAATTCTTATCCCACAAGGAAGAGGCAGCTATATGGATCAAACAACGTAGTTACTCAATTAGGCTCTTAAAAATTAAATTTTCTTAGAGAAAGATATTTAAACCATACAATAATTAATAAATATTTGCAAGAATACAAGTGAGTAGAGCAAGGGTGTAAATCCATCACTTTCTTTAACCAAATATGTAGTACAGCATGTAGTTGGCAGAAGGAATTACAATGCATATCAAAAGATGCCAAACATAAAAAGCAACTGAGCAAGCAGGAAAAATACCTGCTCAACATTGTTGTAAGAATCCTTTATTGCTTTTTCAGTCTTAAGTCGTCTGCCTTTCTCTATACGATTTTCTTCCTTCTCCTTCTTTAATTCTTCACGCTGTCTCTCCAGATGTTTTTCAAGAATCTAGCAAACAGAATATAACAAAATTAAGACATAGTGGATCAGACATCTTCAAAAATAAAGGTGGAAAAAGTTAAAACACTTTCAAATAAACCTGTATTCTGGTGTCCTTTTCTTCCTTCATTGCTTGATCACCAGTTGTATCGCTAGTTGTCCTTTTCCCTGATATGCACCAATAATAAAAATATACTTGAGCAACAAATACTGGAAAGGAGAGGAGGGAAGATGGAGGGACAAGAACCTTGTTTTATCTCATCTAATTGTCTAGAAAGTTGCTGATTCTCCTTCCCAAGGTCTTCCTTCTCCTTTGACAAAAGGTCAATCTTCTTCTGTAATGATGGAAAAGGAAACGAAGGGTGAAAAAAGAATGATGTGGAACGAATAATATGAACCCAAAAAAATTCAGAATATATTAATAAATAAGAAATACTATTCATGTTTTGGAACAAGATTGTGTATACACCTTAAACTGAGTTAGCAGTTTCCTATGCTTCTCCACGTCCAGTTTTAGGTTAGCCTGCAAAATTAGACATGACAAAACAGATTTTCGTTTTTTTTTTTCCTTTTTTTCAAAAAAAAATAAAGGGAAGGCAATAATTTTCTAAACTTTTAAGATAGAGAACACGACCCACACCTCAGCATGCAAAATATCATTAATTCTCTTTTCTCTCTCTCTAAGTTCCAATCTGCAGTTTGAAAGATCTTGATCCAAACGTGAAACTGAATCCTGCTTTACTGAAAGGATTTTACCGATTTCCTCTATTTGAGCATCCCTATCTCTCAGTTTATCCTGATAAGATAAAATAAAAAGTAAAAAAATATTAGAAATGAAAATGGCATATCACTCATATAGAGTATAATAATATAAAAAATTTAACGAGTTTGTGCATGTGAACATAGTTAATATTCCTTGCAGATGAAATTTGCTTCCTTGCTATTTTCCTTATGCCGTTCAAACATTATGAAAGTAATAACCCAAAAAAAAAAAAAAAAAAGGAAACTTTGAAAAGATAAAAGGATCAACGAAAAAGTGTGCTTCATCCATTCTTGCTTTTTAAAATTCCATAATTTAACAGATTGAAAGTAGAGAACAAAAAAGAGAACATGGACTAAATTGGGAGAAGTAGAAGTTTGGTAACGGTTTCACTTCCAATTCAATTCTAACTCTCCAAAATAGTGTATAGCAGTTTTTAAATAGGCAAAGCCAGTTTGATAACCAAGCAATCTAGTATTACTAAAAACACCACTTCTAAAAATATTTATATATTCCTTTTTTAGACTAATGGACAGCTGTGAAAACTTGCGTTTGATAGCACCTAAATCCTTCCTCCAAAACTTAATCCAAGTAGTGCTCAAGCACTACAAATAAAAAATTTAAGCAAATGAATAAATCATGCAAATGGTAAAGAGAAATCCATAACCATCTACCCACTTAGTATTTATGTTGAGTTACAAACATTGAGTCATGCAACACTGCAACTAGAGCACTCGCAACAGCAAACAAAATACATGACAAGGGTAACATAATTTGCACACTGATGATGAAAATAGAAAAGTAAAAGAGGAACATCTAAATATAATGTAATATGAAAGGGTAGTATAAACAACCTGCAAATCTCGAACAAGCTTCTTCATTCGATCATAGTCCTCCACATCAACATTTTTACTCCTTTCGAGCAACTGAAGAGAGAGCAGAAAAGAAAAATTAGAAAATAATTAATGGTAAAACAACAACACAGTAAAACATATTAGTAAGTATCTACTGTCAGTGTTCAAGAGGCAATAATACCTCAGAAAATTAATGGTAAAACAACAACACAGTAAAACATATTAGTAAGTACATAGTGTCACTGTTCAAGAGGCAATACCTCAGAAACCTTGCGATTGAGATCATCTTTCTCCATTTTTAATGTCTCAATTTCATTCTTACGACCTTCCAACTCAGTTTCCCTTTCCCTCAGAAGTTTCTCTAGATTCTCTGTCTCAGCTCTTGCTTTCAGTGCTAGTTCACGCAATTTCTAATATGAATTCAAGAAAGTTGGGTTTATTATTAGAAACAGGAGAAAACTTCACCGTGTAACATAGGTTACCAAATTATAAAAGTCAGCAATCATAAACTGAATCATGCAATTTTGAAAGATCAGTAGATCATTGATGATACAACAATAACGAAGTCTTTTCCTACTAGGTGTGATCATGGCAATTTGTCCAACAAATTTTGTCAGTAAAGAGAGCTCAGAAGAAGAAATAATAATTGTATTAAAACCTATTTTGTTTTAAGCTCTCATCAGCAACAGCAAGAACCAATTCTTACGACTTTATTGCCTTTTAAAACAACAACAAAATTGGAACGACTGCAAAGTAAGCAGGTAATTTACATATCCATGTACCTGGCACTCCTCAAAATTATGCTTATTTTCTTCCCTGAGCTGCATATTGCTCTCACGAAGTAAGTTCATTTCCCTAACCTGCAAATAATTTTCAAAAAGCAGCTGATTATTTGATTGATTATATACATCATCAAACACTACAGTCAAAATAGATCAGCTTAAGATGACATCAAGAGCAATGCCATAGAAAATTGAGGAAATGTAGATCCTGCAAGTAGGATTCTCAACCTGAAGCTGCAATGATTTGAACTCTTCCTCAGTAAACAGATATGATTTTGACTTTGCACGCTCAGCTTCTAGTGATGCATGTGCAGACTCCACTGCCTTCAAAGCACTCTCAAGCTATACAGAAAAGCAAGAAATCCAATAACAGCATGACATCAAATACTCAACATGGATGTTTCAGAGGAAGTCACAAGAAAATGTAGACAAAAAAGACACTTAGTTTTAGGACCTTCAAACGAACAAGGACCCTTCTTCTGACATATCTATGAGATACTGGAAAAGTAGCAGCAAAAAGAAATCTTCACCCACTTTAAAGTAGCAGGAAAAAATAGAGACTGGAAAATATACTATGCCGAGGTTCAAATTGTTCTATTAAACATAATTACAAACTGTTCGACTACTCGTGTTGAAGAACAGAGGGTAAGCCTTGGTGCAATAATAAGATAGTCGCCTTGTGACTTAGTGGTCACGGGTTCAATTCCTAGAAAATAGCCTCTCTGCTTGTGCGGTAAGGCTGCACACATCTACCCTACCCTACTAGATGAGAGCCTCGTGCACTGAGCTGGCTTTTACGCATGTAACAGAACATATGGGTTTCAGGATGAGAGATCAGGTAAAAACTTGACATATCAATATTAGAACAATTGTAAAATAAAATATTCAGTACATGAGTACTTGACAAATCATTTACCTTTCACTTCATAATATTAATGTAGGAACAAAAATAAGCTATTATCCATGCTAGTTTGATTTTCACACATCATGTCATGACAAACACAACAAAGAAGTATACAAAATTTTACCTGCGACTGTAAACGCAGCTTTTCCTGTTTCAACAATGAAACTTCTGTTTCTGCCTGTGAAAGTAGAAAAACAGTATCAGAAAACCAAGAGACAAACATACAAAAACAAGAATGAAAAAAGAAATAGCAAGACAAAAGTATTTACAATTTCTTTTGAACGCCGGAGATAATTAATCACACTTTGGAGGCCAGCATCACCAAATGTGTCTGCACTACTACTTCCAGATGATACACCAGCAGAATTACGCTCCTTCTCTGCCCATTGAATATGCAATGCTTCAAGTTGGCTATGAAGTATTTTATTCTGAAGAAAGTTGATGATATCATTCACATAAGTAATTTGATAGCAACTAGCATTGTAAAGTATAAACCAAAAATATATATATATATATATATATATATATATATGTGTGTGTGTGTGTGTGTGTCTTTTCACACTAGGTGGGTTCACCATCAAACAGCACTACTAAGTGCTATCAAAAACTATGTGACATGCCATTTAAATTTAAGTCTAATGTGTACTGTATCTTCTTTTTTTTTTTTTGTGGGGGGGGGGGGGGGGGGGGTGTTGTGATAAAAGGAAAACCAAGAGAAAGGAAGGAGGACAAAAGGTCCTTTTTATGATAACAAGAACAAACAAAAGAAAAACTATCAATGAAGCAAGTCCTTCCAATCTCTCAACATATCGGAGAGAAATCCCTTTAAAAAGATCATGTTTTACACCAAATAGATGCCAAACAGTTATTTTTTACCACAAAACTTGTTAGTCCAAAAATCACTCAATAAATGTGTGAGAATTACACTCCAAAGAAATAGACCAAATAGTGGCGCAGACTGCACACTGCCAAAGATTTGGTTTCCTTTCTTTTCCTAAAAACTAGCAAGACGCCAACATGAACTGATCCAAGGTTGCGAGCCACACCCCACACTCACCAAAGATACCAAACAAAGTATATGAGTTCTATGCATAATAAATCGTTAATATACAAATCATCAATGGGGCTCTCACTAGAGTAGGCGGACAAAAACTTTATACTAAGCTCGCCACAATATTAGCAATTGATAAATGAGAGAAGGAAGAATTAGCACAAAAATGAAACTAACAAGAAAAATGGAGGATAACTGAATAAGGGATATGTCCATCTTAATAGGAAAAAGAAACACAAAATGAATAGAAAGAGGAAACATCAAGGGAGAAAAATTGCCCAATCCCAAATCGGTTGCTGAGCCAAATGAACTCCAAAATGTTAACTACAACAATTACATATAAAAATTTCTACTACAATATTGATAACCCTTCTCCAAAATGAATCAAATTACAAATAAAAAAGTGATCATAAAGAAGATATCTCGTAGCATTCCAAACATTCTATATTTTCTTATCTTAGACAATTTTTGCAAATAAACCTAATATTTAAGTTTTATAAAGTAGTGTGGCCTATGTAGCATACTCTGTTGTGACTATAGGACTAGATATGCTGCAGAATGCCTACCATAACAGAACTGCAACTAACCCTTGCATTCTGTCATTGATAGTTAACCTAGACAGCTAGCCATAGCTAGCCACTATGTAGCTAGCTACTACCTGGACCTGTTGCTAGGACTTACTATAGCTAGCCACCATCTAGCTAGCTACTACCTAGACCTGTACCTAAACCTACTATAGCTAGCCACTATCATAAAATCAATCAATACAAGCTGAGAGAAAATTTACTTCAATTTCTCACCAACCAAATAGAAGTATGTGACACAATCAGAGTTTTCAGCTAAAAAGTTTCCTTATGTACCAAGGCACATAAAATACAAAATTTCCAGTGATAAAAGAAATCTCAAAGACCTGTTCATTGATTTCATCATATTTCTTCTTAGCATCATTTCTAGATTTCTCCAGCAACACCTTCTCCTCTTCCCACTTAGCCTTCAGTTCATTCTGCAAAACACAACATGTATATGGGGTGAATTGTAACGTAAAGATTTTAAACCTACTGAATTTCTACTTGTTGGATGAAAGGCTTCAGATAACAAATGATGCATAAAGACAAAAAATTCAGAACAAATCCAAAATTTGTATAAAGAAAATGGGAAAGCAAATGTAAAATATCAAATAGACAAGATGAAAACGAAACTGAAATGCATAAGCAAACCACATATATCTCATAGATACACCCTCATTCAAGATACACCCTCCTTGTATCATTCTTCTGTTAATAGCATTCTTCTTTTACCCCAAAAATAAATAAAAGAACAGATAAAAAATCCAGCTGAATTAGTACTATCAAAAAGAGCCTGGCCCACTAGGCAAGAATGACATGTTAGTTAGGGACTCAGGCAGTTTTACAAATTTAGATTTATGGGCATATTAACCTCAAGCCAAACTGCCCCAGCCAGTTTCAGTCCAAAGGCACACCCGATGAAACAACTTGGACTAGATTGCCATTTTTAGGTCCAAAAGATTTAATAACAGTCAGCTATGTCGGAATTTGGAGGTTAGGTTTCACACTTTAATTATGAACCACTGGTTTACAGAAACACACCAGCCACAACCACTTCCTCATCTCCTTTCCCACTCACTCCCCCAGTCACAGTCATTCACCCTGGACTGGTCTGTATTTCCTCAGTGTGTAAGTCTTAGTTTAGCCGTTTTGAAGATTTAGCAATGGAATATACTATTTCTCTGTTGATGCACTCTAACAGTAATGACGAGAACAATGTATCTTTTATTTTTTGTCATATATGTCCTCATCCCGAAATAGGACTTGCTCAAAAAATTCATGGAGAAAATCACTACTATTAGTTGAGATTATGGGTTTTAGGTAGAAAAGTAAGAATAAAGAGAACAGGGACTTTGAATACTATAAAAATATATTAATATGAGATATTCTAATGTGGTGTGACAATTGTTTTTGATAGAAAAAAGAAATTTTATTAGAAGAGAAGAGAATGTACAACTGGTGTGATACAAAATGCAAATCACCAATCCCTATTTATTATAATACTAGAATCCTAATCCTAATTAAATAAACAAATCATGAAATATAAGGAAATATTGAAATCAATCCTACAAGATCATCTAAGATACCCAGCAATATTCTAAGTTATGATGTGAGATATCCTATGATATTCTAGCATATAATAGAAATATTAGTAGATACTTTCTTTATTTCTTAACACTATTTTCTTCAAAACAGCATGAGAGCCAAGAAGCAAAGCACCAGAAGATATGCTAAATTGATCTTGCGACACTTCATTAGAAGTACTAACAGCATAAAAATATAATAAGTGCCTCTAACAAACACCTCGGCGAATCTTTAAACAAAAAAATATAAACAGGCAAAACACAATAACTGCATTCATATTGAAATACTGAAAAAGAAACAGATAGTAAAACTAAATATGGAAACAATATGGAATTTTACATTTTCAATTTTCTGAGCATCAGCTAGTTTCCGTAATCCAGATGCCTCCTCCTGCAGCAAGGCTAATGCTTCAGATGTTTTTGTCAACTCCTGAATTGTTTCGGATTGGAGAATAACCTGAGTAATAAGAAACATCTCTAAGATTATAAAACGATCATCGAACAGAAGATAAATATCTAGACAGCAAAAACAGATAAATGCATACTAGACAAGCAAACAAATTCACCACAGAATCAGAACACATGATCATGAAGGATGACTTATTCCTTCTTTGAAAGAACAAAAAATAAAACAAAATTCAGTGGGAAAAAATAAAATTAAAGTGGTGCATCTTGATGGATAGGACACCATGTTTAAAGTAAATTATTGGTTATGGTAACGCAACTATTGGATATTTTATGTTTCCAAGGCCATGTACTTGCTATTACGAGCATTTTCAGTCATCTGTTTTTAATTGTTAATGAAATCAGTCATTGAGAATGAAGACGAATTCAAGAAACCATTATCAAAGAGTTTCAAAAATTTTGTCTTCAAGTCATTTTGCATGAAGGCCATGCTTTTTCAACCATCAGGGATTGTTCTTATTGACAGGTCATGGACCCCAACCTCAGCTCAAACTTCCAATGCATGACTCAAGCAACAATCAAATCAAACAAACGAATATTGCAACATAATCAACCATATTTTCACCTGTCTTTCATAATTGGTTTGAGCTGCACGCCACTTCTGATGCTCCTTGTCCAATTGTTCTTTTAATCCGGAGATTTGAACTTCCATTGCTGAGATTTGAGAACTACAAGCAGAAAAAATGTGAGATATATAAAACCAAATGAGAAGTATATTTAACATTGCAATACTATAAAACAACTTACCATTTGGCTAAAATTTCTTGCTTCAGATTTGTGATTTCCGCCAAAGCAGATGTAAGAGCCTCTTCTCTTCCTGCAGTTGCAGAAGCCACTTCTTCAGATTTCAAGCTAGATTCATTTTCAAGTTCCGACACCTTCTCTCTAAGTGAATGAAGTTCAGCTTCTAGTGCTTTCTTTTCATTCAGAGCCTACACGTGTTAATTAAGAAGACAAACAATTTATTTAGGACAATAAAACAGGAAATGGGATGTTAAATAGCTTTGAAGATCTAACTATGCTAAAATACCTCTAATTTATAGTCCTTATGTGCAGTTTCTATCTGCTTCAGTGCATCTTCATTCACCTCAGCAATGCTCTTATACTTCAATGTAAAATGTAAATATGTATTTAGTTTAAAGTACAAATTAGATACAATTTTTTTGAAGGAATAAAATAAAAACCTGCAGCATGTGAGCTTTGTTAGCATGTGCTTCCTCTTTCAATTTTTCAATCTCCTCCTTAGCTGTTTGCAATTCGGCGGCAACCTAGATCAAGTTAGGGTGAAAAAAAAAAATGTCACACACAAATGCAACACAATTGCAGAGTAAATTAAATTTAAAGCAGGAAATAAGTACAGAAGCACATAAGATACATTTTTTCTTTACTGATTTAATTCCTTTATTTTTAAGAAGATTCAAGCTGCTTTATATAACAATTTTGAGCAGAAATGTTGTCATGCCAGGGAAAAAAGTCTTCAAATTCATTGGATCTGGAATTATTTTCTATCACACAGAAACGAATCTATTTTGCTGGATCTCACAGTGGGGAGGCAAACCAATATTTAATTTTCATTATATATAGATTACAGAGAATGACAAGTGCAATAAAGGAAAGATCAGTGGTATTAGGGATAATTCTTAGTTCTAATAGGCTATTTCTTATTCATGTTAGAGCCGGTAGCAAACCACGCTTCTGTTCCGCACCCCACCCCACCCCCCAAACAAAACCCAAAAAAAAGAAAAAAATTGAAAAAAAGAAAAAAGCAGAAAAAAAAACTGCCTTATTCATAGGGGATAATACTAGAGTATCCATGTCAGGTCCCCCCCTCCTGGGGGGCAAAGGTTGACTGCACATTGGTTATGTCTCCATATTGGCATATTTATTTCATATAACACAAACTAATATAGCAGCACAAGTCAAATTACGATATCAAAGTTTATGCCCACCTCATCACTGGACATAGAGGAAGGTCCACTCTCACCATCCTTTTCGACAAGCTACATACAACAATAGAATAAATAAGAATAAACAGTAAATAGTTTGATTGCAAGGAATAAATATGTACAAGAAACCTCCACTCAAACATCAATTAAGATACGACAGTACCAGCCATACACTCAAACTGGACTTCCAAAAAAAGGACACCAAATTTCCTTTGAGTTAGGCCATTATGTAACAGAGCACATCATGCACCTATTTGTAATCAACAATATACTTTACCAAAGGAGTCGCATGTGCACACTATACGCTAAGATTCCTCTTATGCTAGTGATATTCTAATCAGCACACAATTTCGTTTAGTGTATTTCCATGAAAAACAGTAGACATGCAGATGGATTAGAGAGCTCTTTAATATTGATATATCTTGTCTAACCATCAGCAACATAATTGACAAATTTAACAAAACTGATGGAAGAAAAATAAACCTTATCATCGGTGGAACCCATTTTTCTTTGAAGGCCAGGGAGTTTTGCCTGTAATATGGAACAAAGTTAGTCTATGCAACAGTTTGTTAAGAATAAGGCATATAGATGAGTACAATCCAAAACATGTACCTCAGCAACAGCAGCCCTAGATTCAGCAGATGCAACAGCACGCAATGCATTAGCTAACTCTCTGCTCAAATCTTCAACCTGTCTCATAGTGTTCTTTATGGTCTGATCACGGTCTAGTGTGAGTTTCCGCACATTTTCCCGCTCTTCTTGTAACTCTTTCTTGGCCTCAGCCCATTCCCTCTGAAAGGGTACAATTTAAGATACCCATAAGTGATTAAAAATATAGACATCCAACTTCTTCAAGATGAAAAATTATGGTTCACCAGTAAATAGGAAGTATTCATAACGAATCAAGAAAACAAACCTCCAATTTCTTTATATATTCTTCCTGTTTTACCCTCTCTGCGGCTCTTGCTTCCTACAGTTTTCAGACCAAATGAAACTTCCAAATACAAATTATGAAAGCAAAATGAAACTAAGATGTGCATTGATAATAATAACCTACCTCCCGAACTTCCTCAGCACTCTGTATTGTACCCAAACTAGCCTGCAACATTAAGCACAAGATAAGCCCACTTATCAAATACATAAAATAGGGAACAATCTCTTGCTGGCAGCTCTGCCGTGTAGAGCAATGAAGGGACATCAGGGGGGGTGGTTCAATTCCTGCAAATGCTTTGATCCCCATTACCCTTCCCCTGTCCCACACATCCTCTCCCATGCCTCATTACGAAACTACCAACGGGACCCACTAGGAGGCCATTTCATCAGATCACATCCACCTTGTAGGTCCTAGGCCTTACCGAAAAATTGCAAAATAAGAAATGATCCGTACCTGCAGGCGCTGCACCCTTTCGGATAAACTACGAACCTCATCAGATGCTCGCTTTTCAGCATTTGATAAGACTTCCTTTTCATGCTTTAAAACAGACAACTGACAATAAAGGCAAGTAGTAAGTTCATAAAATAGGCACTAAATCAATATTAAAAGAAACACAAACTAAAAATATTAACATGCTCAACATTTAACTCAAATAAAATCTTAACCTCCATAGTAAGTTTCCGAGAAAGCTCCTCAGCAGCATTCAAGGACTCAGAACTTTCACGCTGCTTTCGTTGGTAATCAACAATTAGCTGAGAGAATTCCACATTTCTTGCTAAAATGCCATTCGCTTCAGCTTTCTAAAACATCAACCCAAAATCCAGAAATTAGCACAATACATACATGCAAAAATAAAATATTTAATATTATGGACATTCAATTACCTGGTGTTCAAACTCTTTCATAAAGCTATCAAGTCTCTCTCTAGCAAAATTTGCCTCAAGAGCCATTTTATCACGTTCTGAACGCAACACAATAATCTCACTCCTGAAGATATACAAAGGCCGGTATCAGTAACAAGATCGCTTCAAAATATTTAATTATTCATGGATCATTCACAAGAATTAAGTTAATTGGCCAAAATTTCGTTAAAAAAATGAAAATAGTTTGACTTAAATTAAAAGATTTTTTTTTTGATAAAAAAGAATATTATTAAGGAGAAGAGTCATACAAGACGATGGGAGGACAAGAAATCCTCCTAACAATAGCAAAAATAAACAAATGAAAAATGAATAAACTATCTATGAAGCATAGCTTTCCAATCTCTCAACATGTCTAAGGAATTTTCCTCTAAAAAGATCATGAGCTTTTACACCAAATAGAGGCCAAACACCTAACAGTATCCCACAAAACATGCTTGTTTGAAAATCTATCATTGAAGATGCAAGAATTACGATGCAACCAGATACTCCAAAAAGTGGCATATATGGCACATTGCCACAGTTTTGGCTTCCTTCCTTCTCCCAAAACCAGCAAAACTAGTCAACAAGAACTAATCTAAGGTTGCAAGGCACACCCAACCTAAAAGAGTATCATTATCTACAGTTCTATACACTGCAAGGATGAATTTGTAAGAAGTGAAAAGCAACAATAACCTAAATTTTGAAAAGTCAATATCACATCTACTACTCATACCAAAATGAAACCTTTTGAGAGTTTAAAGATCCTAATTTAAATTACTTCTCCTCAACCAGTGTAGATAGCAGGCTAAAAAAAGTCAAGAACAGTTGGGGGTATTTTATAACCAGCAACCATGAACTATGATGCACGGACACGGGTATGAGTATCCAGTACGTTATGAGTACAGTTCGGTGATACGGCATGTTAAAAAAAAAAAAAAAAGGAAGGATATGGGTATGTCAGGGTACAACACACACACACACACACACACACAGATATATATACAAAATACAAAATAAATAGTACCATCCTAAAAAAATAAAACCTCAATATTATAATAATAATGTTAATATTAATAAAGTGTTACTACTATATAAAACAAAATTCCAACTATAAAATTATATTCTTTAAAAAGCTGAATACCCATGACTTAAATTAAAAACAAATTAAAATATTATAACAATACCAAGAGAAAGGCAGCTTGCAGATCAATGGGACCCCATTTCGAGAAAGTGTGCGTGAGTGAGAAGGTAAAGAAAGAAGGTTTATCCCTTCGATTTTTGGGTTAGGCAGTGCTCATGGCCTTTCATATCTGGGTTTCTTTGCTCATCATTGTTTTGGAGTGCACCGTATGTGTGCCATCTCTGGCATGCACTGGACACTGGTATGGTGGCCTGAGAGCCGTACCAGTGCATCATAGATCAGGAAGGGGAGTCAACACAAGTTTCTTTTAAAAAAAAATTGGAAGACACAAAAGTTACAGTAGCTGGCATGCAGCCACATTATGAATACAACCCTTCCCTAGAAGGCCACATAGCATAGACCAGGCTTTCCTTTATTAACAAAGGTAACTTGTAATACTTAACCCAGCAGCATTTATATCTGGCTTTCAGTTTATTAAATCTTCTTAGTCCGGCCAATCATACACACTAATTCATTACATAAGAACAACAGAGCCAAAATGCAGAAGCAGAACAATTTCACAGGAAATTCAGAATTATTGAAATAAACTATATATTCGCTAATTATGAATATCTAGGCTGTGTATACGCATGTTTGTAGAAATTGAGTAACAACTCACCAAAGAAAAATGCAAAAGTAGTAGTAGTAGTAGTAGTAGTAGTAATAATAATAATAATAATAAATTTGAAAAAAAAAAATTGATGCACATAAAGATCCAAACAATTAGGTACGCGACCACATTTTTATGCAAGTATATTTAAGCAAGAGAGGAACTAACTATTTATACTTGGCATCTAGCTAACTAACTTACTATAATGCATTATTTTAAACCATAAGGTAATGACTACAATCACATACAAAACACAAATTATGATGCATCATAACAGAGAATTTCTTATAGCAAGTAAGCAACTTACCTAGCCTTTGCCAAATCATCCTCAAGGCATCTCACACGCTCTGCAGCTTTCTCCAGGGACTTCCTAGCAGCTTCCTTTGATAACAAAAACAACAACATACATTAAGAGTCTTAGATATAAAATGATTCATAAACCTTTAGTAAACAACTTAAGCTTCTGGGAGATATGGTCCTTGAAATGATATCAAATCCTCTATGGCCAAGTGGTCAAGAGTTAGATCCTTGTCTATATATGTTAAGTTAAACAAATCCATTGGTCCAAACAGAATTATTCAAGGCAGTGATTTATATATACCGAGTACAAGGATAACTAAAGAAGCAAAAGACTAAACTATCCTTGCACAATTAATACAAGTTAATATTCTGAACTGTACAAGAGTTGAATGTTAGCATAAAGTAAAATGAGCTTGTGCGTGCTTCAAGCCCAAGGGCTTTTGCATGGGAGGATATTATCTATAAGAAATCATTAATGAACCTTCACCTAATAGCTTAAACTTTTAGGAGAGTTAGTCCCTGATAAAAAATATAAAATTGGAATTGATTGTTTCTGAGAGTACCAACAACATCTTTACCTGGGAACTATCAATCATAGCTGTAAGGTTGCTTCTACCAACATTTGTGACAGCTGCAAAATTCAGAACCAATAAATGTAAGGTGCAAACAGTCTAGGTGATATGGACAAAAGTTAATTCACAATAGTTTACAATTCTACTAGTTTCATTAGGATAGGATAATCCATGCATACAAGAAATCTCCACAACATAACAATAACACTGAAGTGCCCATACACACCCAATCTAAGTAAAACAAAAATTTAAATAGAACACAGTTGTCTAACACATATCTTCTGCCAAACAAGCACAAGTTAAGCAAGTAAATCTTATCCTAAGCACAAGCACAAGACAGAGAAATCAGAGGAATCATACATCTAACAATGTTCTCTATCCATCTGCAGGAGATTATATCAATATGACTTGCGCTAGATAAACTTATAACTTAGGAAGCACAACTAGGACACAACAATTCGGAAAATCTAAAAAAGGATCCATTCATCCAAATCTCTTATGATATCCCAGCCGTATTAACGAAAATACTAAACTGCTGCTCAAAACAAAACAGAAAACTAATAATTTTCTAATTCTACTTATTTTGAAAAGCTTATCCAAACAAGATCAACAAACTTAAGAATTATCATGCGATGATGGAAACTGAAGTTTCTCCCTCACTCTCTCACTCCCTTCTGTATTTTGGTTCCTCTGCTTATTTGCTCTCGCTTCATTTCTGTTTCTCAGGTTGCTGTAACATGAGATATTTTTCTAACTCAACTTTCACTTTAACTTCATCTCACCCCTCTGCTCTCACTCTCATATCTCTGCTATGCTGCCATGAATCTTTTTAATTTCTAGAACTTGTTTATGATTTTTTTTTATTTTTTTATTTTTAATTTTGGTGAGGAACTTCTTCATGATTTGAATCTGAATGTTTTGTTACTTTAAGCCTTAAGGCTTGGTTAGGATTTGGTATGAAATTTGATTTTCCCCTTTATGCCACAGGACATTATTCTTTTTGTATCGACTTTGTTAATCATGCATTAGAAAGATTGATGGTGATTGCCTGTTTACAATCTAGATAATGACTTTTGATTATTAATTAATGATGAATATGTGTTTAATTCTGGATACTTTTCATTTAATATAAATTACATATTTTTTCCCATATGCTCCAGAGTTGCGGCTACTATCCCACTTCGGAGTCAGCTCCTGCATGCCGTTATCCATGATTAACAACTCCACATCCAATAAACATAAAATTTTATTCTACATTTTATTAAGCCTATAAATCCCTATTATTCCCCCAAGTCCCCCATCATAATCCCTTCTATTATGCCATGAAAGCTGTCCACAGCCTGTGGCCAAACAGCCTTTCAACAAACCTGTTACACTCCAAGGATCAGTGCAAGTATCCACCTAAAACACCTTTAGAATACTAATTAATTAGAGTAAATGCACTTAGGATTAACATGACTTGTAACCCACCAAAGCATTTACCTATTGGAATAAGAAGTAAATTTTGATGGTAAACAAAGGATGTTATACTGCAAGAGCAAGGAATATATATAACACAGGAGCAGTAAGGGGACGAAACTAAAAGCAGAAAACAATCAAGCCAACCCTTTTAAATGCCATGGCCAAAATGATGTGCAGTCTTTCTTACATTACATTTTCATTCAGATATCATGAGGTTCAAATACCAAAGCAAATGGACAAACATCAAAACATGGAATCTGCTAAGCCCCACTTTTGCCTCAAGCCCCTATTCTCACTAAAAATTGATTGAATAAAAGAAAATGATTAGAAGAAGGAAGTAACAAATTATATTTCTCAAACCTGTAAGAGCTTCTGAAGAATGGGTGTGAGATAAATGATGACTATGCTCCTCCTCATACAATCTCTTGTACATCGCAACCTACAACAAGTAGCAATCATAAGAACAAACTTATAGATATATCAATAGTAACAACATCACAACGAGTAGCAATTCTAAGAAGATAAGCATAAAGTTGGGTTCTACACATCCAGTGCTTGAATCCCACAAGGAACTATAAATTGATTTTGAAAAGAAAAACAACAACTAAGCCTTGTCCAGCTAGATGGGGTCGGCTATGCGGATCAGACAACGCTATAGTGTCCTGTCACAAATCATGTTTACATTTAAACCATTAAAATCTAAATCTCTTTCAATAGTTTCATCTACGGTTTTTCTAGGTCTCCCTCGACCTCTAGCTATTGGAGTATCCTCCATCTAATCTACTTTCCTCATTGGGGTTTTTACAGGCCTTCTCCACACATATACAAACAACTTAAGATGCGATTCTACCACCTTTTTCTTCACCCGAAAAGGAAAAGAGAAAACTACACCCTACCCAGGCTGCAGACATCCTATTGTAACCCCAAAAATTATTTGAAAAAAAAATATGAAACACTGTAATAAAAGCTCACAGATGTATGAAGGGATTCAATCATGCGCCCCTGCTCTTCAGCTCTCTGCAGAACAGCTGCAACTTTTGATGCAGCTTCTTCAGTGCATTTCTTCAGCTCCATTTCCAGCTTCTCCTACAATTTGATAGTACAAGGAAAAAAAAAAAAAAAAAAAAACATATTCTTAAGAGTCCTTGCACACTGCTGCATAAGGATGGCAAAAGTTTCTTTAGCAACCAACCTTAAATTCAATTTCCTGATTTTCAATCTGGCCAGAAAGACTACGTACAAGGCTTCTAAGTTGGACATTCTGCTCAACTAGTCCATTAATGTCCTTGAACGTTAACTGCATCCCAAATTTCAATTGAACACATGTAACAATGAAACAGATGAGTTCAAGAACTAAAAGACAAGGTGCTTGTCCAACAATGAGGACAATAAAGTCTTACAAGGTGCTCTGAGATGACTTTTTCGGCTTCAGTCTCTGTACTTGTCCTTGAAGCAATATTTACAGCATCATCAACAATATCATATCCAGCTGATCCACCACGAAGTTGAATGTCCCGGCATTCCTTCAGAAGTACTGTCACCTGTAAAGAATCAATCATCAATTAATATAAGAAAATTGGTGACTGAACCAAACAATAACAGAGGTATGAAGATAAAAGTAGCTATCATGACCTTGCTGACAATAATACGATAAAACAAAATGAAATAATTTCCAATAAGAGACAATTTTATTTTGGTACAAAAAATCATAACAAGCTAAAATTTTGGCCCAGTTTGTGTATGCTATTTAAGAAAAAAACCCCGATTTTAATTAAAAGACACACATAAAAAATTTTAACATAAGCAAATCCCAAATGAAACGACAGAACAGTTCTAGTGCTTTTGCCATAAACTGAAAAAAGCAGTTACTAGTATCTGAATAAAATGCTCTAAAAAAATTACATCAGAAAAAGCGCTGTTCTGTGGGTTTGGATTAGCTATTTTTGGATTTGAAACAGCTTAAAATCTTAAGCTTTCCAAACAGCCTTTGGAGGAAAAAGAAAAAAGCAATTATCTAAACAAAAAAAAAAAAAAAATGACATTTTAGCTTAACCAACAACACACCCTTTAGCCTCTAAAACAAGCAGCAGCAAAACTGTTAACATCTTTTACTTGAAGTTTATTAATTTACAGAAACAGCTTTACTTACACCAAATTGACATTTAGGATTCCAAGATAAAAAAATAAATATTTAGCTCATTCAAACGTACACATTACGCACCAAACCACAATCCAATAAACAATATAATACACTGTAAAAAAATCATGCTATTCATACTTTTATATTCAGTGCAATGGAGCTCGTGAGCCACAAAATGAAAATTAGGCTTTTGGGAAAGAGCTGTTGGTATCAGATTAAGACAATACAGTTGCATATCAGACAGCCACATAAACATAAATAATTTGATGAAATACAGATAACACATAGTCAACTACTAGGGGAAAAAGAAAACTTTCCTCTTTACCTGTTTTTGAAGGTCATCAATTTCTTTCTGGGCAAGATTATAATCCCGTTCATGCCTTTTGAGGTCAGCCTGAAAGAGATACACTTAAGCAAAGCTACATGTAACCCAAATAAAATTGTAAATGAAACGGTATTTATGTTGTAAACCTTCAGTTCTTGGATGGTTTTCTCCAAGTTGGCATTTTCAGTGTGGGAGTTCTGCAATTTTTGGTTCATCAAGGAGTATGCATCAGCCATCTTTTCATGTTCCGCTGCAAGAATGCCAGTATATTAATTTTAGTAGAAAAGCCTAGCCAGTGATTATAAACAATGTAACAATGACTATGCACGCATAGCATTTCCTCTGCATGACATCGGACAGGAATGATTTTTGCTTGAACAAAGTGAAATATGAAAACTTTTTACACAGCCCATAAAAACTCCAAAATAAATTATCCAATCCTCATACATTTTCCCCAATGAGCAGTGCACATAAAATCATTAAATAACAAGATAACAAGACTACCACCAACAAGATCATGATATACATGAGCAAGCACAAAAACAACAACCACACACTACTTGTCCATTAATATTACATATTTACATATACAATTAAAAAACAAAACAGGAGAATCAAGACAAAGATCTGCATTTTCTGTTTACAATGCAAACGCATTGCAGAGCATTAAGAACAACAATGTTGGAATCAGAATTTAATGATGTTTCAATCTTAGTTCACAGCTTATTTAGCAAACTCCCATTCAATCCACCAAAGAGATATACCTCTTTCATCTATAATGGCTTCTGCTTTCTCCTCTAACTCATACAGAACCTGTAAATAGAAGATTACATCAACTTCAACAAACTGGACAGGGAGGAAACATACACACACACACACACACACATATATATATATATATATATATATCAATAAATCATATGGATAGAGGAAAACAAAACTAAAAAACGTTTTTCATTGAAGAATGAACAAATGACAAAAAATAAAAAGTCAAATCGAATGAACGTCATAAGATGTTCATTAAACATAATCTACAAACTCTATAGTACCAGGACAAGGTTGTAATAAGTGAAATTATCTCCAAATCCTAGAGAGAAAGCATCCATAAGTGTAACGTAACCACCACAGTGCAATTCAAAGATGAAAAAATTTGCACTCTTAAAGAGTAAAAACATCCATTCTGATACTCCAAAAATACAAGTGTCTTCAAAGTAGTCAATAGCAGCATATAGCGCCGCTATCATGCAGGGGCAAAACATTGCGGCCAAGAAGCACAGCATTTTATTGAGGACAGGGAGCAGAACGTAGTGTCGCGTTTTACTGCTGCAGGCACAAATAGCGGCATTTCGTGGCGTAAAAGCAAGGTTTCGCAACCGCTATGTATTGGACATTGCTAAGTAATCTATGGGGGCTTAAGGGTAAGCCCCCCCCCCCCCCCCCAAAAAAAAAAAAAAACACAAAAAATTTCAATCTACAAACCATTCTCCCCCATTTCACCTCAATGCGCACTGCTCTCCTCTATCCCTCTTGCACTCCATTGTTGCTCAAACTTCCGATGACTATGCTTCCAGTGACCCAGGACTCAGCCCCTCCATCCTCTCTTCTTTTTCCTGTGATCTCTCCTCTTTCTCTCTTATTTTTCCTCTACTCTTCCCTCCTCTCTCTGTATCCTACATCCCCTATCTCTATTTTTTGTTCGTTTGCCACTGGCCCACTGCCCCTTGGCCCCCTCCCTTCTCCAGTGTCTTTTTTATTTACTTTTGAGTCTTAGAGGCCTAAGTTTAATTTCGATTTTGCTCTGCATTTGTTTTTTTACCCTATGAAACATTGAAACACTTTTGTTTTATTGACTTGTTATTTATACATTAGATTGATGACTATTACTTGTTTATAGCATAGACTTCGTCTTTTGATTAATAATGATGATTATGTATTGATTATGGGCAATATTTTATTCTTTAGCATTTATATGTATGTTGTATAAATTGCACTCTATTTATCTACATTTTTACGAAATAGCAGCCATCCTGCTATCCACTAAGAGCTTTAGTTTGGGTTGGCTGCTTTGTGCCGCTATACAGGGTTGGCTACTATGAATGTCATTAGTTAAGTCCTCCAATGATAAATACATAAAATGGCCCATCAATATCAATCGTTGACATCAAATTGGTCATTCAATGCCATTTTGCAACATCAAATTGGTTCTTGGAGCACTAACTAGATCTCAAAAACAACATTGACTTTCATAAGCGGAGGGCCAATTAATTAATGACCCTTCTATATCTGGAGAACCAAAGAGGCATTTGCTCAAAAATGAAGGGTGGAAAATAATACATTCCTTTAAAATGCTTGACAAATGTTTCCCGTTTTTGAGATCCGGTTGATCCTCCAACAAAAAATTCAAAGATGATATTTGCCAAAAGGCTCAATGGTACAAATCAAGTTTACACTCTTGCAGAGTCAAAACACATATATTTGATACTCCAAAGATACAAGGGTCATTAGTTTGGTCCTCCAATGATAAATACATCAAATGGCCGATCAATGTCAATTGTTGACATGAAAATGGTCATTCAATGCCTTCTTACGATACCAAATTGGCACTTGGAGGACCAACTGGATCTCAAAAAGGAACATTAAAGGACCATTTTGGAATTATTATAAGTGGATGACCAAACTGATGACCCTTGTGTCTCAGGGTTTGCTCAAACATGAATGGTGGAAAAACACTATATTGCAATCAACTTCTCCATATTGCAAAGTAGTACCAGACAGACACACAGAAATATTTAAACACTGTGCTGACATTGTGTTGACAAATAACCATTCCTTTGAGGTTATGGTGGGGGAAAAAAAAGCAGAGAGGACACATCATTTCAAGTTCTCAACCATACCCGTTGCAAAATTGCCTCTGACTCCTTCCTGCCCAATTGTTCATGCCTCAATGCATCAACAGCCTCTTGGTATTTTGCATACATTTTGGCCAACTTCAGCAAGTAGAGGCATACAGAAAGAAGAATTATTTACACAAGTCAAAAGGAAAAATGATGCCAGTATAAAAAGTAAAACTTTGAGAACTCACACTCCACCCATCTCGCAGGAGTGAAGCAGCCAATGCTGTTCCAGAAACACCGACAGGAATTTTTGGGACTAGCAAGCTATTTTCATCAACCATGTTATCGTCTTCAATTGATGCAACCCACCTGTAACCAAAAAATATAAATAAATTTTTTTTTTTTAAAAAAAAAAGAGAGGTATTAAGAAAAACTTTTTTCGGGTTAGTAAATACATGAAAGATAAACAACAAGAGTTCAGGAAACTAAGTAATTAACTATGTCAATCCAGAATGTCATTGAACAATCGCACAACACAACACATCACATTGACCAGACAATGGCCTATGCATTGTCTCTTGATCATGGCCATGATCAAGTATATTTTTTTAATTTAATTCTATTAGAAAAAAAAGAAAAGAGATTAAATTACACGTACTGATTTTGCACACAATGTCAAAATGAAAACTACAATTATATTTCTCTACTACAGCCTTCACAGCTGCACACCCACAAATACATGAAAATTCCTGCGACTTGAGAGAATGAAATCAATTACTGCAAATGTGTTCTCTCATTTACATTTCCATTCATCGCCCAACCAAAAGGAAACTTCCTTATGGAATAAAGATTTGCACAATTAAGTTATCTGGTCTGATTTTGATTCAACTATCCAACACCAACACCTCAAAGCGAAATCACATCCCAACACCATAAGTAAATTAATGACCATGCTCAGTGTTGTCAACAGCAGACAACATGGCACAATAGCATCGTTCCCGACCATAAAACCTCGTGACAGAGTAATTTCAATCTGGAAGTGCTGACATCTTATAGAGAAAAGTGGCAGATTTTTTCATAGATCAGCCCATTTTCTTCATAATGATCCAATGGGCATGAGATAATGAGGGACATAAGTGATTTTAAACCTTATCTTACATATGTATACAATGATACACCTATGGGGCTTGACAGTTTCAACAAATTATGTCACGAAAACAAGTTCATGTAGGAACATTATGGGAAACTGAGTAACATCAGGTAATCCAAAGGAGCAAAAGGGTTATGACGGGCATACGGTTCAGCAGTAAAATTGCTGAGCGAAAGATTACTCTGCTCATTGGTCTTCTTTCTTGCCTCGATGTCAGCTTCACACCTCACGAGCTTTTCTTTCAAATCAGCAGCCTCCTACAAGCACCCAAATATATATAAGGCATGATTATTTGAGCACATAACATATTTTGACCAGAAATCTACTATGCACAAATAAATCGAGAGGAACCAATGGTTATCCAGTATTCACCATCTGCAAGCATAACTATAATAACCAAAAACATTTTCCAGCTTACAGACCGATACTACCTGATTATTAAGTAGCTAGATTAAGTTCATTATTATTTCTTTGAAAATAACAGCTTGTTTCATATAGGGGAGGAAAGCAAATAAGACACTGAACATCAACAAGTGACTGAGGAGGAGGAAAATACCTTTTCAACCTGTTTTTTAGAAGATAATTCCTTCTCCAGTCTCTCTTTATAATCATCTTCAACTTGCTTTAGCTGTGACTGTTAAACAGAAGTGACACTAAAATAAATACCCAAGCATTCAAATTGACAGATTCCAAACATCAGAAAACATCATAATTACAATCAAACTTCACCTCCATTGCTTTTATCACCCCCTCTAGCTCCGTTGCTTTTCTTGACCATTCTTCAGAACTTTCTTTATATAGCTCATTAAGCTTATTAACCTAAAAAGGGGACATATTCAAGATACATAATAAAAATACACCCAAAAAAAAAGGCAATAATAATAATGCTCACTTTCCAGTTTTTTTTTTTTCAAAAAAAAAAAAAATATCAGCGTTCATATATTGCAAAGACAATTTTACTTCCACAAAACATACATCTGTGCCCACAAACGTTATTTATGTCTGGGATAGACTCTTTTTTTTTTTTTTTCCTCACTTCTCTTGACTCTTTAGTGTTCTGCTCATGGCTGCTTAAAGAAGGTTACTATCTCAAATACACAAAGGTAGTGGGCAGCATTGTAGCACCCTTGTTTTCTGCTAGAACTTGTACATGGATATCCTTGTTTTAGATGATTTCTAATCAACATCACAATTGTACTTCACCTCTCTTCTCTCATAAAATTTACTTTACTATAAATACATACAATCAAATATTTGTCATTCTTTAAATACAATGCCACAATAAAATAGTCCCTACTTCGGTTACTGAACAGGTTCACACTATTGTTAAGAGTATAACAGCAGAATAATAGTTTAAAGGCTAAGTTCAGCAGCTTATATCAAAGCTTAGGGCAGCAGCTTTTACAGTTGCAACATATCCTATCAGAACTCAGCACTAGCCATTAGTGGTAGTTGAATTCTGTTGCAAAACAACTGTCATATGAAGTGACCATTGTATCATAAAATCTATATTACCTAGGACCAAGATTAGGTTGTACTGTAAGGTTAGCTACAGAGGATTATAAACACGTCTATAAATATGTGATCCCTGTGACTTGCAATTTATTCATTCAGACTACTAAAATTTTAGAAAGGAATTCTCTTCTCTCAAATTCTCTCTAGTTGTTTTCAGAACTTGCTCTCTACTCAAGCACTTGGCATTTTCTCCGGTTCTACTTCATCCTCTAACTTCCTTTGGCTTCTTGAGAACCAAACACACTTTTACAAATATCAGCAATATACCTCAATAAATATGAACCCTCGGTTACAATTAAATGCATGAACATTTTCGTCATCATAGATTTTATAGAGCAAAAGTATGAAGCTGAAGCTTCAGATTCCATGAAGTAGACAATACCATCAACCATAACTGTTTATCCAACTGGTCAACCTTATCCTCAAACAAGGCAGAGTATCAGCCGAATGAAGAATTAAAATAGTGTATGCGTTACAGTGCATATCACACAACCTTTCTTGAATTTCTCAAATGCTACCCTTTCTGTGATTGTACATGGTGAGCCTAGGTATAGGTTTCACAGATGGGGGAGATCGGCAAGAGGACCCAAAATCGCCTTTATTGATCACTTCATTGGCAGCAAAGTAATTAATGGCATAACACAGCAGGATACAACTACCCACAAAAATGCTGTAACCTGTAATGGAGCAGCTATTATGGTGGGGGGAAAAATTCAGAATTTACTACAGGATATGATTAGGATTTTGGCTTCTCTCTTGTCCCTGCTCATAGCTTATAAACTTGCCAAAGGAGGCTTCTCTTGCTGTTCTACTCATGATTGTTCCAGGAGAGTTCCATCTCCATATACAGAAATATTGGAACACATTCTTCATGTTCTTGTGTTATTAGCTTTTCATGCATTGGAGGATACCCTTTACCAACAACCGGATTACATTTTCCCTCTTCTCTGAAATAAATTTATGCTATCTATCCAAAAAAAAAAATCCATAAGGCAAAGAGGGATGCAGTAGTTGATATGCAAAACTAACGTTCTAGTGAGATTCTATAAATCTATTATGTTCCATCTCCCTTTATCTCATCATCATATACAAGCATGGTAAACAACTGTCTTAATTCACAATCGAAGTGTCTCTTCCCCTTTTTTTCAACAATCATCTACAATAGAGTCCACAAGTATGCAGAGTACAGGAATCTATAGTCATTAAGCTATATACAATGCCTAACCATATTAGACCTTAGAGCCAAATTTTTTTTTTTTTTGGTGTTGTTTGGGGGAAGGGGGGCTGGGATCAAATATGCCAAAGTTTGTCATAGCACTCACAGTGGAGAGTTCAGCTGATAATCGCTCTTCATTGGCTGCAGCAGCATCTTTAGATGAAATTAATTCCTAGAAAGGTGAAAAAAGATCAATCAGGAAAGGTTTGACATAAAAGCAATCCATACACCACATTCCAACATAATGACTGGCGCATTTTCAACCTCTAGCATAGATTTAAGCTTCGTTTCTAGCTCCCTCACTCTATCCTTATTCCACTGCAGAGACTTAGAGCATTCACTGAATTGTCTCTCTACCTGAAGTGTTGACAATAAATCAAATCAATATTAAAGCAGAGAAATGACAAAAAAACTAAATTAATTTAAAAAAAAAAAAAAAATCTACAGCAACATTAAACTTGCTTACATCTGCAAGCTTGGAAGACATGTCAGCATCCAATTCTGTGTGTTTTTTCCGCAGCTCAAAGAAACTGTTAACTTTAGCTGTCAACTCATCATTAAGCCATGCATTCTGCCGCTCAAGAATCTCCTTCTCCTGCTCAGGCGCGTCACACACATAACAAGAGCAATAAAGCATTTAGACACCATTTTGCAATTTCAGAGAACAACAATGCAGAGCAGCCCACTTGAAATGCTCAATGCAGTTCAGCCTTATTACATGCTACATTCAATTAAGCAATTCAGTACGACTAGTATTCTCTACAAGCACACAAAACATATGGGAAAACAAAGCAAACTGCAGATAAAAGAGAACCACAAGGTAAAGACCTGTTTGAGGCGAGTACAAGCAGCCTTGGACCGCCCCAACTCCGCCTCAAGTTCACTCAAACGCGCCTCCTTCTGAGCAGCATTTTCAGTCAAATGCACCTTCCACAACAACAACATCATCATCAAAACAGCAGCAAAACAGCATTATCACAAGCACTCACCCTAACTAAACAAACCAACAACAAAAACACCAAAAATTCAGAGAAATAGAAATTAAAAATAAAAATAATACTCACAATCTTATCAAGGTAGCTCTTAATAGTAGCATTCTTCTCACTAATCTCCAAATCCTTCTGCTCGTTGAGCTCAATCAGCTGCCTCTTCGACTTGTGAAGCTCGCCAACCTCCGTCCTCAACCTCTCTATCTCCCTATCCTTCTCAACCTACAAAAAAGCACCATCAAATCAGAACGTAAGACGCGATTAGCGTTTCGAAACGTTTCGAAGCGTGCAGTTTCTGATTTTTTTTTTTTTTTGCGGTTACCGATTGGAGTTGGATTTGGTGGTTCTGCGATCGCGCTTCTTCGACTTCCCGGAGGCGTTGGTCGAGGTCGGACTGGAGGTCGGTGGCGCGGGACTGGAGGGCGGAGAAGTCGGCGGCGAGGGAGAGGTACTTCTGCTCGACGAGGGAGCAGTTCTGCTCCGCGTTGATGTCGGCGGCGTGGGAGCGCGCGCGGAGCGTGTCGAGCTCGTGGAGGAGGCCACGGATGTAGGCGTCGGCCTTCGCCGCCACGGCGGCGGTGTCGCCAGAGCACCGCGCGAACTCCTCATCGGAGAGGAACAGGGGCATCGTTTATGCCCTAATCGGAAAGCAACAGAGAGAGAAAAGGAGCAAACAACGTAAGGAAAAGGGTTTTCGGGTAGAGAGAGGGAAGTGAGAATTTTGAAGACGAGACGAATGGAAATGAAAACGACACGATTTTGGGGAGAGTGAGTGAGAAAGAATCCCCCTATTGAAAAGTGAGAACGATGTAGAAGGGGGAAGTGAAGGTTGCTGCTGGTGGGCTTTTTTTGTTGACTCGTGGGGTTTACTGAATGATGGGCTTTTGTTAGGCCCAGATTTGAGTTTTAAGCCATGGGTAGGGCCTTTTAATGTAATGTATATGGGCATTTATTCACGTATTGTCATTCCTTTTTTATCTTTTTTTTCAATTGCATCATATCTTATGATCGAGGTTCGAATGAAAGGAGTTCGAGTCCCTGGAGTATGAAGTCTTGGGTTCAATCCCAAAATTTATGTATATGGAAAAAAAATAGTTGAAAGGGACTTCCATTTAGACGCTGACCATATCTCGGAAAATTAGTCTCTCACCTATCAGGTAAGAGGATGCTCTGAAAAATTTTAAAAAATAAAAAATAAATATCTTATAATTGAAAGACTCTTAATGATGGGGTAGGCCTTCATATTCTCCTCTAATTAGTGAAATAATAAATGTGATGCATATATATATATATGAGATAAGGAGGCTCTCGACAAAGCAGACGTGTTCAAACACCCAAATCAAGTTTATTTCCTTTATTTCCTAAAGAACAGGGAGCATATTATAGATGTTAGTAGGGAGAATGAGTAAGGAAGAACCCAACTCACAAATAGCGTCCTCCTCTGATAATACCCTCCAAAAACCCTTATCCTTAACCTCAAAACTATCCATCATAGAATCCTGTATAAAAACTCTTTCTTCCAAAATAGGAAACCTCATAGAATATTCCTATGTCCTTGAAGATGCTTAAATAGAAAGTTCTATTCCTCCTCTCCTTATTTCCTATAATGTTTTTAGAAGAGAAAAAGGGCCATTTAGGTGGTTCCGCAAAAAACTTATCTCAACCCCTAGACCTGGTGTAAAAGAGTATATCCAGTTTACAAAAATAGATGAATGTGCTCTCCAAGCCACCAACACCGAACAATATGTTGATCTGAAAATCAATCCTACTCTTATCCAGCTTTGGCAGAGAGAAAGATATGTTAGCCTTTACCTTGGGGCTATTAGGCTAGTTCTTTCCCTTCATGGGAGAAAAGGACTTCCTATTACCACCAGGGTAAGCCTACTGGACACTACTTTCCAAAATCTTGAACATGCCATCATTGGAACTGTTTTGACTACACTAAATGCAGGAAGTGCTATTTTAACCATGTTCCCCAACTTCAACGTCCATCTCAGAGATCCCACTTTGACCACTAGATTCAAAGTATAGGTCTAACTCATATGGGCTCCACAAGATGGAGCTACCCTGGTTGCCTCACTGCAACACCAGCTAATCTATAGGCTTCAAGATCATTGTTTTGATCTACCTACTCTAAAAGGATTCATTGAAAATGCCTTGATGGTCCTGGCCACTTCAAACGATGAGACACCCTCCATCATTCATATTCCAAAGCAGATTCTAAAGTAGGACCCCCTGAGCTCATGCCGCTTGAATGGATAAGCAACTATGAAAACTTCAAAAAGAACAGCACCCCTGCTGTTTCTACTGAAGCAAGTTTTCAAAGATCTGTTGATGGAACTGTCAAAACTATTTTTAAAAGGCCAGACTAAGAAAAACCCTCTAAAGGAAATCCCCCAATTTTCCACACCATGATGATTACTCCAAGAGCAGCCGAAAAGAAGCTGCCAATCCATGCTATTGAGCCAAATGGACATATCATTTTCGTTGACAAAATTGATGGTCATTTCTTATGGGATATTCCTAGATTAGGAATGTGCGAACCAGGCTTTATTTGCGACATGTGGTTCTATCCCATGCCAAGAAATGATGAATGGCAAAGGGCATACACAGGAGACTGCAAGCATCCTGCTACTCCTTACAAGCCTCCTCTTAAGCCGCAGAGGAGATTTGATTCAGACAATGGTCCTTGGGTAGGAATCCGAAAGAAGAAGGAATCATTGTCGATCTATGAAGAAGCCCTTAGGATACTCCGACAAGAAGGGTATCCACTACTATCTGAAGACCCTAATCTTATTACTTGGCCGCCACCACAAAACACTGCAAACTCTTTCTCTTGTAAAAGCCCAGAATCCACACCTTCTATCCCAACAACACCAGAAATCTCGTGCATAATGTTTGCCTCCACTTCAGCCACTTACGGAGCTGACTTTCCAGCTTTGGAAAGAAAATCCAATCCTACCACTTAGATACATACCAAATCTTTTATCCAGCCTATTAAAGTGCAACCAAATGAGAAGCTAAAGCCTCTGACTCAAGTTGAAGAAGTTCTAAACTGGCAAACAGAGAACTCCTTTGCCCAAAATGGACTGCTGACAAAGATCAACCAAAAGATTGATAGCCTTATCATAGTTGTAGAACAACGGCTGAGGATACTGTCAGAGAAGTAGCAGAAATATTATAAGAAGGCAAAAGCCAGAATCAAAGTCTTGGAAATTGAAATCCAATAACTTCCTGTTCGAAATATCCATGACCAGGCTTTTGATCAAAGAGAAAGAGAACTTCAAAGGCTTAGCCACAGTATTGAAGAACTCTATGAGTATACAAAAAGCCTTCAAAAACAGCCAAAGTTAGACCCATTCTTTACTCCACCACCATAAATATATCCCAGCCTCCTACCATCCTCACAATCACACAAACCTCCACCTTTATTATCACCAATCTTACCACCAAAGACAATATTCTTTGGTGAAAGATCTCGACCCTCTAGAAAAAATCCAAAAAGGAAAGAAGTTGTTGAATCTTCCTCTGTTTCTCCAAAACAACCAATTCGAAATCTAAAGTCTCTTGAACCTGAACCATCTCCAAAAAAAAATCAGACATCAGAGATTGATCCCAATACAGTACCACTATCTCAAGCCATGATAACCTCACATGCTTACCAGGAGCAAATAGATAGCGATAACCAGAGTGTCGAAGCATCTGTAGAAATCCCTAGTGATAATGAGCATGCTGATATCACTAGGATTCTCATAGCCATAATAGTAGAGACTGAGACAGCCAGAAGAGCTCAACCATCATCTTTAAATCCTCAAGAAATCAGTACTCCTCCTCCATCTGGAGGACCATTGTTCACTATAGACGACATCCCATTATCTCAATGAAGAAAAAGGTTTTTAGATTTTAAAGCCTAGATGGATGCTAAGATGGTTTCACCTTATGCTGATTAGTACCGAGTCATTGAAGAATTCTGTACACATATGACGAGGGTCCTCAAAGAATGGTATTGTAGTCTTGGCCTTGTAAGGCAAGATGAACTACACAGACTAGAGAGTAATGATACTATTATTGCAATACTCCACAATGAATTTCTTGGTGACCACAGTCTTGTTCAAAAGGAAATTCGAAAAGAGTATTTTGACATGAAGTGTTGTTCCCTAAAAAAGCCTGACCTGGAACGCCATTTCAAAAAAATGGCTCAAAGGTTTTATCAACTAAATGGCTATAATGATCCTAGCCTCAAAAACACTTATGTTAGCTCCCTTCCTGAAGAACTCCAGGCAGAAATGTACCGGATAATCATTGCTATGCAAAGAGATGTTGTAAGTATGACTCTTGGAGAAATCCACCAGACATGCCTTGCTGCATTAGACAAATTATGCAATCAACAAGTCCTCTTTGAAAACATCCTCTAAGACAGAAAGAAGTACACTAAAGCTTGCAAAAAGAATTATCTAGAGATCAAGTGCAAAGAAAAAGATTGCAGCTGCCGTTACAAGCCAATCGTCAAAAAGAAAAACAAGACTTTCATGAATAAGAAAAGGAAAAAAGTCAAATTCTTCAAAAGAAACCCTTATCAAGGAAAAGATGGCAAATGATGTTTCATTTATGCCAAGAAAGGACAATTTTTTCAAGAAAGGACAATTTTCAAAAAATTGTCCAAATAAAAAGGAAAAGACTTTCAAGCTAATCCATTCTCTTGACTTAGCTGCAGATGAAGACATTGAGTCTTGGTACGATGAACAAGATCAACCAGGTACCTCTACTGTTTTCGGACTTGAACACACAGACTCCAAAGAAAGCAGCGAGTCAGATTCCTCTAGTTTTGAAAATCACTTCCCTATCTTACAAGAAGAAGAAGTCCCCAGACTTTCAGACCCAGAAATCAGTTCACTTGATCTTGTTCCACCATTACCAAACATTGAGATTCATATTCTTTCCTCCAAATATGATGTACTAATCAAAGTCATTGCTTTCATGAATACAGAAGCACAAAAGACTTTAATGAATATGGTAATCCTCCCATTATCTGCTTGGGAGCCCAGTGTTCATTTCTTCAAAGCAGCAGACAGCAAGATTTTCTGGATGGATCTAATTACTAAACATAAGATTGGAATTAAATTCTTCCCAAGACGCATTATCTAGACCAAAGTCATTGAAACAGATTTGCCTAACAAAGATCTTGTTATTGGCATGGACGTCTATGCTCAAAATCATAAACTTCAAATATTTCTCAAGGGATTAAATTCAAGAGGGAGTTTAAACCTTATTCTACTATCCCAAAACTATTCACTCTTGCTGATGCACCATTGGGATATGGAGACATAAGGGACAAACTTTTTAAGATGAGTGCTGATAGCCATGATCTCTTTAAGCATCCTCACCTGCTTTGGAAGAATGAAAAATTCTTCGTAGAATTGCCATTCAAACTGAATGAAGACATCAATCTAATAAAGGCGGTTCATCCCGGAATGTCACCATCTGATAAGACAGCAGCATTTGAAGATTGTCAACAATTGCTGAAACAAGGGCTGATTGAACCAACCAAATCTGATTGGGCATGCCAAGCTTTCTATGTGAATAAGAGATATGAACAAGTTCGAGGAAAAAAGAGACTTGTCATCGATTACCAGCCATTAAATCAGTTTCTCGAAGATGATAAGTTTCCTCTTTCAAAAATTTACTCTCTTTATTCATATATTCAAAATACGCACATCTTTTCAAAGTTTGACATGAAGTCCAGATTTTGGCAATTGGGCCTTGACCCGAAAGATAGGGTAAAAACCTCATTTTACATTCCTAATGCCTATTATCAATGGACTGTTTTACCTTTTGGGCTCAAAGTCGCCCCATCACTATTCCAAAAGGTCATGACTAGAGTCTTTGAATCCCTCCTTGACCATGCTTTCATTTACATTGATGACATACTCCTTTTTTCTCCCAATGAAAATAGTCACAAACAACTCTTGGAAGAATTCTATAAGATTTGTGACCAGTATGGAGTAATGTTATCATCAAGAAAGTCCCAGATTGGAACCACTGAAGTAGATTTTTTGGGAATGCACTTTGCTCAAGGAAAATATGTGCCTCAGCCACACATTGCTGAAGAGCTTCCAAAGTTCCTTAATGAAAATATGACTACAAAGCAGATCCAACAATTCTTAGGAATCCTGAATTACATAAGGGATTTCATTTCGCATATTCCCAAAGACACCACGAAACTGTCCAAACTTCTCAAGAAAAATGCTCCTCCATAGGGACCAGAACAAACTGAAGTTGTAAAGCGTCTGAAATAAGCAGCAAAAAATCCTCTTCTTCTTAAGATACTTGGAGAAAGAAAACGGATTTTACAAATAGATGCTAGCGACCAATACTGGAGAACAGTTCTCATAGAAGAAATTGAAGGGTAGAAATTCTACTGCGGACATCCTAGTGGACAGTTCAAGCCAGCAGAGCTTCACTATCATACAACTTACAAAGAAACTCTGGCAGTTAAGTATGCAATCCAAAAATTTGATTTCCATCTCAAAGGACACTAGTTTGAGGTACATCTTGATAATTACTCATTTCCAAAGCTACTTGAATTCAAAAATAAAATCCCACCAAGTCCTCAGATACTCAGACTGAAAGAATGATTTTCCTAATATGATTTCTTTATAAAACATATAAAGGGAACTCAAAATCTTATTCCAGATTTTCTCGTCAGACCAAACCAAGCCCAGACCAAATCCATCACCATCATCGCCTCCACTCACTGTTACCCATTAATCATGATGAACACCTATCCATCCAGTTCCTCTAAAGAAAGCATAGTTCAAAGAACTTTTCCGCTTGAAATTCGTCTTGGCATTCTTCTGACTCCAAAATACCTACAAGAATTTGCCAAGTCACACATGTCCCGTTACCTCAATAGATTTGTCCAAACACATAACTTTGTTTCTCAACCCACTTGGTTAAATCCTGTTGCACCATATCTCACCATCTTGACCATCTTCATGGGAACAATATTCGTAAAATCTGACATATGGTATCTATGGTGTGTTTCCATATTATACTCTTATCCTATCTTGTGCTCTGCTTTCAAATTGAGAAAATTCCTCTTAGACCCAGAAAATCACTCTTCTCTTTTGTGGAACACTCTTCAATGGTTTTCACCTATCAGTTAATGGATTAAAGAACTTGACAGAGAATTATCCAGATTCAATATTTGGAAATTAGATGATGATTAATTAAATGATTTCATCTCAGTTTTTATTATCCACCGTCCATATTTCCAGCATCTACAGACAAAACTCCTTTGGACACAAAACCATACCAGGGTGTATACACTACTCCCTAACTTGAAAGCACTTGTCCAAGATAATGAACCTCCATTCTACAAGGAAAATTTGATCTTTTATTTGCAGAAAATTAATGGTGTAGATGATGATGATGATGCCACTTGTACTTAACTATTAGATATTATCTGTCTATTATCTGAGATTCCCTATACAGGCAAAACACCAGCTAGAGGATTTGAAGTAGGCTAGACAAACACAGCCACTGACAGAAATTCAATGCAAGATCTAATCATGCAAGATTCTCAAGACCCGGATGAAGATACGAAAGAGATGGATCCTAAAGAAATACTGTTAGAAGTATAATTAAGAAAGTACTGGAAAAAAAGTGGATAGAGATGAAAAAACTAATCTGTCACCAAGTCATGAACCTATCTTTAAGTAGCAAAGGTGTCAACAATCCAACAAGGTTCAAAAACCAAGGATCATGCAGAAGAAGCCACGTAGCACTACAATAAATATAGTAGAAAAGTCGTTTGTCTTTTAGTGTCTTAGTCAACATTGTAATAAATGCAGTACCTAATGGTAAGTCATCAAAAGGAGTGTAGTCTTATCTTTTGTAATAAATAGGTGGGTCATAGTCATAAATAGGTTTGTCTTGTTGTAATAAATAACTATAAGTGTCTAGTCCTTGTCAACATAACAAGTGTTCTATAGGTCATAATGATGCTTGTCTTATTAGAAAACTTGTAGAAGACCTTGGCTACTTAGCAAGATTACTACGAGTGTTCTATAAGCTTCCTTCTCTATATAAAGGAAGGAGTTCTCTCATTGTAAAATCATTAGAAAAACTTGATCAAAAATAATACCAATGTATTTCTGTAAACATGAGTTTCTAAACTTCTCTCTTCTTCTTGAAAGTTTTTACCTTCTTTCTCTTAGTATGCTCCTATGATCTTGAACAAAATAAAGAAAATATTACACCAATGTAATGTTAACAATTAACATATAATTACATTACTTCCACCAATTAGTTACTTTAATATAGAAGAATGTAATAAAAATGCGAATAGTAAATTTGTCTTCAAGTAACTAAATAGAGATTAAGTATAATGACTAAGAAGGAAATTATTATTTTTGTAGTTATGATTATCTCGAACTATCTACCACCATATCAACATTATCTGCAATATCAGGAAATTTTCTAATGTTATTTTCATAATCATAGTTAGACGAATCAAATAGACGTAAGGTAATGATAAATATTAAAATAGATGATTAAGATAGTATATACTTTTTGAAGTAACATTTTCAAATATTTCCCTATACATTATGTTGACAGTGCAATATTCATTGATATCGTCATGATTCTTTAACAAAATTCTCAACCTTTGCTTACTCTTTACCCTTGAAAGAGCCACATTATAGCTGCCATCCATGAATACTGGCCTTGGAAGATAAAATCCTATTATAGATAGTGCTTTACCTTATGATTTATTTATTGTCATAGCAAAAGAAACTATTACGAGAAACTATCGCCTTTCAAACTTGATGGGAATAGTTTCATTATTTGGAATCATATTCATTCTTGGTATCGAAACCACCTCACCAACCTTGTTCCCTATAAGAGTTACATACTCAATCTGTAACACCCAAGGTTTGGTATAATGCAAGTTTTAAACTTACTTGGGTCATGGATTTTTTGGCAAACTTGCATAATCATATTTATGCATATTTGAATGTTATTAAAAATCAAACTATATTTGGAAACTGCATCTTGAATCTTGGAGGATCATATGGAGAGTGTAATAAAAAAAACAAGAAGGGCTTAGCACCCAAGCACCCAAAGCTAGTGCCTACCTTTCTGGAGTTGCGTTTTCAGGTGGTTGGGCACCCAAGCACCCGCCAGACGAAGTTAAGAGAGGGTTCTCGACCCCTCTTCTTCATTCTCCAGCAAACATCTCTCTCTTCTTTTTATCTCATTCTTCTTTCCCCTACATAAATCTTATAAATCCTTCATCAATTCTTAATCAAATCCATCACCAAATTCATCTTTTCCATATCATCATCATCTTTACTTGGGTTTTTCCCTTGAGCTCTCTGTCTCTCTCTCCCCCTCTTTTTAGTGAGAGAAAACGAAGGTGGGAAGAGACTCACTACTCTTCTTACGCTCCATTGCTTTCCTATACTCTCTAAGATAATTCTTGATCTTAACCCTCCTTATAATACTATAGATTAGCTAGTTTTTCTATGAATTTAAGGTTTAGGCATATGAAGGGGGTTAGGGTTCAAGAATTTGGGGCTTTCACTCTATGAGGCTAATTCGAGTAAATTCTTACAATAATTGAGTTATAGGAGTCTAATTTGTATATTTTTCATGGTAGATGATCTCAAGGATCCCTTGGTGGCTCCAAAGCATAGTAGGACTTGAGCTCCTTCCTTTTCGAACTTGATCTATGAGTTGATAATATATCTATAGTTTATAATATATCTATAGTTTATTTTAAGTATACGTATGATTTTAGAAATGTTATGTTTATGGTTTAAGATGTTAGAGATCAAAAGTTAAAATAGCATCTTATTGAATTACCTCATTGAATCCTTAAAAAAGGTAGTTGTTTTTCCGGTACTTTAAGTAACTTGATAGAAAAAGATATAGCTTTATGTTATTAGAAATTATGACATTTTAAATCCAATGCTTAAGATAGAACTTAAGGCACTTAAAGTTGAACGAATTTGAACTTATTATACTTAGATGTTATGTTTTGGTAACATAGTAACTTTAAGGAATTGGAAAGTTATGGACTTGATCTTATGGATTTTTGAAAAGTGGTCTAATGCATTTGAAAACTATGTTTGATTCCACTACCCTGATGTTGATATATGTCTATGGATTTAGTGAATTTTATTTCTAGAATATAGATGTCTAAGAATTCCATTGGAAATTTTGATAAATAGCTTGGATGGGAGGATTTCTTGAACAGAACTGTACACCAACATTAGCCCTTGGTGCACCTTGATAGAACCCCAGCTATTAGGGGGTTGCTAGCCTGGTGTGTTTGGCCAACACGTCTGGAATGATTCATAGACACATTGGGGTCAAGTTGTGAAGGTTGCCTAGATGTAGGAATTCACACTAGGAACAGGTTATCGGAGCCACCTAGTTGTGGATCAGATTTAGTACTGCCAGGGTCAGGTTGTCGAGACCACCAGGTCAGTGAGTAGATTTTAAGATAAAAACCTCTTCTAACATAAATTTATAGTTACTATCCTTTCATTATATGTATATATGATTTGTTACAATTATTTTCAACTGTGCTATGTATATGTATCAAGAGGTTATGGCTATTCGACTTTGAACTTGCTTAATGACCTATGGATATTACAGAGATATCATATAAAAGGTGTGTTTTTCGAGAAATCTCTATAGTATGGATATATATATATATATATATATATATATATATATATATATATATATATATATATATATATATATATATATATGGAATTGTACATATAAATATGTACTATACTAGATATATACCACGGATATACTACTTACATGTATATATACCATAGACTATATATATAAAAAAATAAAAAATAAAAAAAAGATGGAAGCTGGAATAAAAAAAAAATGCCTTCCAACCATGGCAGTGTGCACAGAACTATCTGAAGACAATTTTTAACAAAGAGTATAAAGCACTGGCATCGTGCAATGAGAATGGCAATGAGTATAAGCTCCATGAGCAGGATAACAATGAGAGTATAAAGCACTAGAGAGAGAAGCTCCATCTATAGACACTAGCAATGAGTAATATGATTTGCGACGCATTAGTGGTTCAATAGAAAAAGGTGTATTTTGACTGTCTGCTTATGGGGAACCGATGACTAGTTGTCGAATTGGATGTTTGATTTAAAAAGTCATGAACGCGGTAATCTTTAATTCCAATTGCAATATAAGTCGTACCCACCACCTCATCCCTTGCTCCATCCTCTCTTCGCAACCTCACACCCTTTCTCTCCTTCAGTAACCTACACTTTCACTATGACTTAACTGTTTTGGCAATCTATGCTTTTCTTTTCTCCTTTCTTCATCCTCTTCCTTCTTATTTTTTTGCTTTCTGTGTGGCACCTTGTGATAGTGCAAAAGGATACTAATGTAGCATCAGTGATACCGCTGTCGTCTTCTTGCACTGCTTTCAGCTCGTGGTATATGAGTGACTCTTCTTCTGATATTACTATGTCCGACATGGAAGCTGGATTATCTCCTCCCTCACCTTCACCAAAGTCTAAGTATTGTTTTTACTTAGACACTTCAGGAAGGCAATGGACCTTGAAATGGGTTTAACTCATTTCAATTTATAGTTTATATCTTTTTTTGATGTCTGTCATTAATCGTTAGTTGGAACCACTGTGCCATGGAATTAATGTATATGGACATTTTATGTGGCCATTTGCGTTTTGTGTGTTTGTGTGTGTAGGGAGGTAGGAGGAGATGGAAAAAAAAGTTGGATTAAAATGAAGTACCAAATTCGATGTTTTGTTACCTAACACCCAAAGAAAAACTGATGCAGAACCTAGTAATCTAGACACTTAAATCTACAATAACAACACAGCATCCGGCATCTAGTCTTTTATTACCATAAATTGTCTAGAAGGCCTCAGGCCAAAAATACTCGTTAGTTAGTAAAGATGTTATGGTCATTTGTCTTCGAACATGCTTAATGAGCTATGGATATTACAGAGATATCCTATACAAGGTTTGTTTTTTGGGAAATCTCTATGGTATAGTACATATATATATATATATATATATATATATATATATATATATATATATATATATATGTACCATACCATGGTATTGTACATATAATATGCACTATATTACATATATATACCATGGATATACTACATATATGTATATATATCAAGGATAACATATATAAAAAAAAACAAAGACGGAAGTTGGAACCAAAAAAAAAAATGCCTTCCAACCATGGCAGTATGCGCAAAACTCTCTGAAGACATTTTTTAACAGAGAGTATAAAGCACTAGCATCGTGAGATGAGAATGGCAATGAATATGAGCTCCATGAGCAGGATAGCAATGAGAGTATGAAGCACTTGAAAGAGAAGCCCCATTCATAAATACTAGCAACGAGTAATATGATTTGCAACACCTTCATGGTTAAATACAAAACGTGTATTTTGACCATTTGCTTATGGCGAATCGGTGACTAGCTGTCGGATTTGACGTTTGATTTTAAAATGTCACAAATGCGGTAACTTTTTATCCCGATTGCAGTATAAGTCTACCCACCTCCCCACCCCTTACTCCTTCTTCTGTTTGCAACCTCACTTCCTTTCTCTCCTTCAGTAACCTGTACTTTCACTATGGCTCAATTATTTTGGCAATCTATGTTTTTCCTTTCTCCTTTCTTCTTCTTTTTCTTCTTCCTCCTTACTTTTTTGCTTTCTGTGTGGCACCTTGTGATAGTGCAAAATGATACTGATACGACATCAATGACACCACTGCCGTCTTCTTGCACTGCCTTCAGCTCGTCCGATGTGATTGACTTTTCTTCTGATATTACTATGTCTGACATGGAAGTTGGATTATCTTCTACCCCGCTTTCACCAAAGTCTAAGTATGGTTTTTACTCAAACACTTCAGGAAAGCAATGGACCATGAAATAGGTTTAACTCATTTCAATTTATAGTTTATATCTTTTTTTTTATGTCTGTCATTAATGGTTAGTTGGAACCGCTGGACCATGGAACTAATGCTTTTGGACATTTTGTGTGGCCAGTTGCGTTTTGTGTGATTGTGTGTGCGGGGAGGGGGAGGAGTTGGAAAAAAATGGTTGGATTAAAATAAAATATCAAATTTGGTACTTTGTTATCTAACACTCAAAGAAAAATCGATGCAAAACCTAGTAATCTAGACACCTAAATCTACAATAACAACACAGCATCCAACATCCATTCTTTTACTGCCATAACTTGTCTAGAAGGCCCCAAGGCTTAAATATCCAGTCGTTAGTAAAAAGGTTATGGCTATTCAACTTTGACCATGCTTAATGAGCTATGGATATTACAGAGATATCATATAAACGGTGTGTTTTTCGGGAAATCTTTATATATATATATATGTGTGTGTGTGTGTGTGTGTCTGTGTCTGTGTGTATGTGTGTATACTATACTATGTATATATACCATGGATATACTATATATATGTAAATATACCAAAGACAACATATATCAAAAAATAAAAAAACAAATATGGAAGCTGGATCCGAAAAAAATGCCTTCTAACCTCGATAGTATGCACAAAACTCTCTAAAAACATTTTTTAACAGAGAGTATAAAGCACTAGCACCGTGAGATAAGAATGGCTATGAGTATGAGCTCCATGAGCAGGATAGCAATGAAAACATAAAGCACTAGAGAGAAAAGCTCCATCTGTAAACATTAGCAACAAGTAATATGATTTGCGACGCGTTAGTGGTTAAATAGAAAATGCGTATTTTGACCGTCTGCTTATGAGGAACCGGTGACTAGCTGTTGGATTTGACGTTTGATTTTAAAATGTCATGAATGTGGTAACCTTTAATCCCGATTGTGGTATAAGTCGTATCCACCTCCCTACCCCTCGCTCCATCCTCTCTTTGCAACCTCACTCCCTTTCTCTCTTTCAGTAACCTCTACTTTCACTATAACTCAACTGTTTTGGTAATCTATGCCTTTCTTTTCTCCTTTCTTCTTCCTCTTCCTCCTTGCTTTTTTGCTTTTTGTGTGACACCTTATGATAGTGCAAAAGGATACTGATGCGATGTCAATGACACCACTGTCATCTTCTTGCACTACCTTTAGCTCATCGTATATGAGTGGCTCTTCTTCTGATATTACTCCATCCGACATGGAAGCTAGATTATCTCCTCCCCCACCTTCACCAAAGTCTAAGTATTGTTTTTACTTAGACACTTCAGGAAGGCAATGGATCTCGAAATGGGTTTAACTCATTTCAATTTATAGTTTATATCTTTTTTTGATGTCTGTCATTAATCATTAGTTGGAACCACTGGACCATGGAATTAATATATATATATAGATTTTGTGTGGCCGATTGCATTTTGTGTGTTTGTGGTTGTAGGAGGTAGGCGGAGTTGGAAAAAAAAAGTTGGATTAAAATAAAATACCAAATTCGGTACTTTGTTACCTAACACTCAAAGAAAAATCGATACAAAACCCAATAATCTAGACACGTAAATCTACAACAACAACACAGTATCCAGCATCTAGTGTTTTATTACCATAAATTGTCTAGAAGTCCTCAGGCCTAAAATATCCAATAGTTAGTAAAGATTTTATGGCTATTCGACTTCGAACATGCCTAACGAGCTATGGATATTATAGAGATCTCGTGTACAAGGTGTGTTTTTCGGGAAACCTCTATGGTATGGTACATATATATTACATATATACATATATATATAATATATATGTACCATACCATGGTATTGTACATATACATATGTGCTATATTACATACATATACCATGGATATACTACATACATGTATATAAACCAAAGATAACAGATATAAAAAAAATAAAAAAAAAATACAGAAGTTAGAACCAAAAAAAAAAAAAATGCCTTCCAACCGTGGCAATGCGCACAGAACTCTCTGAAGACATTTTTTAATAGAGAGTATAAAGCACTAGCACCGTGAGATTAGAATGGCAATGAGTATGAGCTCCATGAGTAGGATAGCAATGAGAGTATAAAGCACTAGAGAGAGAAGCTCCATCCGTAAACACTAGCAACAATTGATATAATTTGTGATGCCTTAGTGGTTAAATAGAAAACGTGTATTTTGACCGTCTGCATATGGGGAATCGGTGACTAGCTGTTGAATTTGAGGTTTGATTTTAAAATACCGCGAACATGATAACCTTTTATCCCGATTGCGGTATAAGTCATACCCGTATCTCCACCCTTTGCTCATTCCTCTCTCCACAACCTCACTCCCTTTCTCTCCTTCAGTAACCTCTACTTTCACTATAGCTCAACTGTTTTGGCAATCTATGCTTTTCTTTTCTCCTTTCTTCTTCCTCTTCCTCCTTGCTTTTTTGCTTTCTGTGTGGCACCTTGTGATAGTGTAAAAGGATACTGATACGACATCAATGACATCATTACCGTCTTCTTGCACTGCCTTCAGCTCGTCGGATATGATTGACTTTTCTTCTGATATTACTATGTCTAACATGAAAGTTGGATTATCTCCTCCCTCGCTTTCAACAAAGTCTAAGTTTGGTTTTTACTTAGACATTTCAGGAAAGCAATGGACCATGCAATGGGTTTAACTCATTTCAATTTATAGTTTATATCTCTTTTTTTATTTCTGTCATTAATGGTCATTAATAGTTTATATCAATTTATAGTTTATAGTTTATATTTTTTTTTATGTTTGTCACATGCATGAGAAAATTTAACATAGTAGTTGGTATTGGCCATAATTTAAGGATTGTATAAGGACAACTGATGGCACTCATGTGCCACATATAATTTCTCCCAAAGAGAGTGTAAAATATATTGGCAGAAAAGGAAATACATCACAAAATGTCATGGCTATTTGCGATTGGGTTATACGCTTCATATTTGCATTGCCCGGGTAGGAAGGGTTAGCTTATTATGCTCGAGTATTCAAGGATGCTCTAATAAGGTCAAAGTTTAACTTTCCACATCCTTTTTCAGGTTTGATTTCATTGCTCAATTCAACAATATTGTTAGTTTTTATAGATTATGATTTTAATAAGATGCATTTTTATTTAGGTGAATATTATTTGGTTGATTTTGGATATCCAACACCATTGGGATACTTGGGTCCATATAGATGTGAATAGTATCACTAACTTGACTTCAAGCATATAGCTGACTTCAACAATCATAATATAGTATTCAATTATTTCCACTCTAATTTAAGAAGCACTATAGGTTTGCAATTCTTCGTCATATGCCTAATTTTAAATGTACGACTCAAGCGAAGATAATTTGTGTTACAATGGCAATACATAACTTTATTTGCAGAAATAGTGTTTCAAATATTGAGTTTCATCATGCAAAGGAAAATGGTAAGACTATGGAAGAAGATCTTGATAACAATGGCAACTTGAACACTTGCTTTGATGTTGACCTTGCTTCTTTAGCAGAAATAGATTATATAGATAACCAAATTAGGGATGAAATTATGGTTGCTCAAAGTAGGAACTAGTGAATATTGGGGTTCATGACAAGTTCTCAGTTTGTTTGTATAACTTAATTATGGGGCATGCAGTGAACTCACATTTTTGAAGCTCTTTTTGTCTGTATTTAAATGTAGGAATTTGATTAGTTTGTAATTTTTTTGCTTTGAATGAAAGGACTATTAATGTTAATATATAAAATTATTTATAGACTATTAACCAACAACTTAAGCTCTTTTGATGATTATTTTTTAAAAAAAGATTATTTTGGCTAAACTTATTTTAAAAAATCTATAAAAAAGTTCTATTTAAATAAAATACCAAAATAAAGTATTTTTGATGATTATTTGGGAGCTAATTGCCTTTTAATGCAAAATATTAACTTAAAATATGTTAATTTATCTTAATATATTATGTCCCTTTTGATTAAGGGTGAAAATAAGTCAGGTGGTCTACTAAGAGCCTTCGGCCTAGCTTAGCTTGATATATTTAAAAATAAAATTAGCCTTAAGCTTATTTAAAAGCCTATTTAGGATAACAGGTCAAGTCTAGGCTTCTTATACAACCTATATGGCCTATCAGGTCGGCCTTTATAGATTAGATGCATATATTGTATAAACATACGAAATATCAAACATATGAGTTGAACTCGGAACAATACACATGAGCAACTAATTACTTTAGCACCAATCCAGCGTGCACTTCTGTTAATTATTGGAATAGTTCATAGTTTTAAATCTTGCTGTACTCCATTCAAAATTAATTCTAAAACCTAATCTTTGTTTACATGAATTGATGCATCACTTTTTCTCCTCATCTCTCTAGTACTAAACTATCTCATTCTCTCCCTCAATACCCCATTGGAACTACAACCCACCTCATCACCATTGGACATCGCACCTGACTATTGCTATGTCGGATTGCGTCGCACCGCCACCTTATCAGTGTTGTGCTGAACCACAATGCTGCCTGTGTGGTGCTAGGTTGCCGCCTCTTTGGATCTGCAATAGACCACTGCATTGCTTGAGCTATGCCAGACGATGGTATAATGGTTGTCGCAGTGGGGTTTCAAGGGAAGGTTGGGGATGAGGTGAAGCTTCTTCACAATGTGTAGGATGAACCCAAAAAAGTTTAACCTTTTTGTTTTACCATTAACTTGAAATTGTATAGTCCAATTTTTTTTTCCTCTTTTTTGTTTTTGATTTTGTTGAATTGGTTATTATTTGGTTTATGAGATTCTAAAAGTTAGTCTAATTTTCAAGTTGAGTTGAGACTGGTACTTTGCAATTCGTGGTGAAGAAGATTATACAAGGTAGAATCAGAAATTTTGGAATTCTTATTTATTATTATTTGGATTTATTATTATTTTGCATAATGTTTAGTTCTCATTGGCAATGAAAAATGTTAGAATTTGTTGATTTTCGTCCCTCTTAAGCTAAGAGACTAGGCTTTGTAAATAGGTCATAGGCTAGGTGTAGGTTGAGAACTTGCAATACAAGTCTAGCCTAGCCTAACTTGTTTTCACCATGTCTCTAAAAATAATTTTATTTTATTTTATTTAAATAAAAATAATTCTCTTAAACTTACTTTTAAAATGTTTAAATCAAATACAAATCACTTCTTTCAAAAATAATTCTTATATAAAAGTAATTTTTTAACTTCATTTTTTTAAAAATAATTCTCTTAAAAGTTAAACTAAATAGCTCTCCCTAGAGAGAAGATTTAGAAAGTTATCCTAGATATAGCTATGTACCTCGATGCTGATTGACCTAGAAGTCCTCTTAATTTAATTTTCTTTTGATAAAAGGCACTTTACCTCTAGCCATCGTCATGGGTGCTTGGACCATTCTTCCATCGATTTTTACTACAAAACTAACTCAATTCCACTAGAGCAAATTTCTATAGGATATTCCTAAACATTTTTATCGCTCGAGAATCGGATATATCTCATGCTTAATTACTACTCCAATGTCAAACAATCCCTTTTCCAATTTTAATCCTGTATATCATTTCATTACATTGTTGGGAAAAAAAGGCACTAAGCATCACAAAATAGGTGGAAATTAAATAATCGAGACAGAATATGAATTTGTAACAATTTCTTTTAGTTTATTAAAATGCCATCATATGCAAATTTCAAACTTAAGTTTCTCCAAAGAAGTTTTTTTTTTCCAATAATTTCAAAAATTGAAAAACTATTGATAATTAAACTCACTAATAAACAATTTCTTACTTGAGAATATTTTTAGAATTAAAACTGCATTTGATACGTAGAGTATTAGAGCAAAAGCTCAAAATCTGTCCGTGAGCATGGAATTTCTGGTGGGAACAGGATAATAAAGGTCATGGACTTGAATGGAACCACATTGTCACGAGCTCGAGATTCGCTAAAAGTCAAACCTTGAAATGTGCACTAGAATTCTAGTCAAGCGCAGCGTAATGCATGGGCTATATTTGGGAAGAAACATTCAAGATTATCTTCAAAAGTAATCATAATAAAATGAATGACACAATATTATGTCCTCTTGTTCTACATAACAGCACATATAAAGTAAAAAGGTTTAATAAGAGTTAAATTTTCATCATTTAATTTTGTGATAACGTTTTATTTAGTGAGTTAAAATAAAGTGTAAATTTTATTATATAATATGATTATTTTTTTTATTAACATTTTGATTATATAATATGATTTTTTTTATTAACGTTATATAATATGATTATATATCATTTAATCATAATGTATTTTTTATTAAAACTAACAATATATTAAAATTAAATAAAAAATTATTGTTCTGCATACAAAGAACAAGTCACTTACAGTTTCGATGTGCAATATCATCAAATATACATACTTGTGCTATATTACTCTGTATCCAAAAGTAGAGGTAACTAACCTATTTAGTTACAAATTGCTTGTGCATGAAGTTAGGGGAATTCATGAAATGATGAAACATTATTTATTGATTAACCTTTATTTCTGTATTGTAACGTTAGCACAAGTTGAAGCATTCGCTATGACTTGAATTTTTAATGCGAGTCGCAAATTCTTGCCCTATCACTAGATCTTTAACATGGGTTATTTTCCTTTCTCTAGTACATTGAAGGAGCTAGATGCCCAAAAATCCAAATAATTCAGTCACTGAATCAAGAAACCAAGCAAAAGTGCTTTATATTTTTGTTAAAAAAAATGTTATTTTCACGAAGGTTTTAAACACATCTTTATTAACAACATTGACTCACCTAATCGGTCTGCTATCATACATCATAATAATTTAGAATTGATTCTTAAATTTTTCTATTAGTATAAGTGGTTCGTTAGAACCTTGCACTTGATAAGTTATAAAATCTCCACTTATTTATATCATGCTATATATGGAAAAAAAATGTGTACCATCACTATATAATTTTACTATTTTTGTTATTATAACTTTCGCTTCATAGTTAGGAAAAGTCAGAAAGAACAATCAAGATCAGCAATGTAAAATTATAATTCTGAGAAATGCAGAGAATGTGAAGGGCATGGGCATTATCATTTTTCTGCAGACCTTGCATATTATCCCAGCATATCATCGAAAGAATTGAAATGCGCCTGTAACCCTATATATGGCATCTGGGGCTAAATCTATATCTGCATTTGGATTTATGAAAGGGAAAAGTCAATCAGATACTAGTTTTTAAAAAAAGAAAATAAATATACGTGAATTGAATAGTATAAAAAAATGTATGTAATTTTCTCAAATATAAGTACTTAATGATTAGCATAACCATTTATAAAATAACATTATTATTTTTTTTTCCACCTTTTGTGTCTGTGTGAGAGAGAGAACAGTCAACTGCTTGTTTAAATGTTTTTGCTACTTAGAACTAATTAGTTGGCGTCAGTGTTCGCTGGCTGGCATGGATCACAAAGTTGCTTATATCTTGCAACACAAGAGGAGACTTTAATATTGCATTGAATTATTTATTATTTAGTTTTTGTTGGTAATGCCAACTACCTTTCATTTATTGACCATTTATTCTTTTAAATATTCTTTTGTCTTGGAAGCTATACGTGGCTGGCTGTTAAGGTCAGTCACTTATCATGCAAGTAAGCCTCTCATGCATTTATATGTCCCTCTTTCTGAAGAAATTATTATGACTCTCTCATGTATTCACAAGATTGTGTTTATTTTGTTCAGAATTTGATCTTATAAGCACAATTAAAAATAAAACTTGTTGCTAATTTCCGTACTTATTTTTAAAAATTAAAAAAAGTAATAAATATATAAATTAATAGTGAAATTTGTTACTCCTATTAATTATAGTTACAACATTAAGTTCTGAGTACAATGTCTTATGTGATACTCTAAAAACAAGTTATACTTTCTCCTTTGTGAATGTACACCATGTTATAAACGCTGCTATGGTGGCAATCGTGAATTTAACAAAGTCTTTAATCTTTGAAGAGTGAAAGCAAGAAGAAAGAAAGAAAGGAAGACTATTTCTTTCACAGAGAAAGTGGGCACATGGGTGGGAGATACTTATCTTATCTGGTTAACATTTTGAAAAGTATACATTAGCAATCAAATGGTACAGAAGCACATGGCAAATGTATTCAAGGCCACTCAAAACATCCACACCAACTCCAAAAAACATATATATATTGGGGGTAGGGGTATAGTATCACCCAAGACCAAAAAGTTAGAAGAGAATACAGTAAAGATAACAACCCCATAAACAAAGCAAGAGAAGAAGAAAAGGAAGTGGGGAAGGTGGTCCTACACTACACACCCCTCTCTACAAGAAGTATCCCACACAGGCTGTTAAAGGGAACCAAAGTCTGATGGGTCACATGGACTAAAAAGCAAACTGACACCACACATGCCCTTGCCTCTCCCAATTGCACATGCACATGGTGACTGTTCCATAAGCCTCCCACCACTTAATAGCAACACCATCCTAACCCTTTTTTCCTTCTCTTTAATAATAACCGTTATTTTTTCTTTTCTTTTCTTTTTTTTTTTTTTTATCAAATCTGAACTATGCATTGCAAAGCACACCCAAACTATCATTAAAAATAAAAGTTCTCACAAACACCTCACAAATCAGAAGACCTTTTTTGCCATCCTAATCTAATATTATACACAACAATTAACTGAAAGCAAACTATAGTTAGCACATTACATATGCTCTTCAGCATACATAACTATTTTTTTTTTTTTTTAAATCATGTCTTGAGCTCTTCAATTCTTGGTCAATCTCTTGTTCCTTATTTTCCTCTTGATTGGAAATTGGATCTATAGAGAGGGCTCTATGGTACAATGGGGGCGTGATGCTGCCAGCAAGGTGCATTGCAAGTGCCTGTGGCAAGTGATTAAGTGGTCATTGGTGAGGCCAGCTGCCTGCATGAATGAGTGAACCACTGTTGGACCAACGAACCTAAACCCCCTTCTGACCATGTCTTTGCTTATGCTCTCTGATTTTGATGTCTTCACTGGAATCTTGTGGCCAAACTTGTACTGAGTGGAGATTGGTTTGTGATTCACAAACCCCCAAATGTACTTTTCAAATGAGCCAAAGTCTTTCTTAACCTGTGAAATAACAATTTTCAAAGCAAATATTAGCAAATCCTTAATTAAGTAGAGATGTTTACAACATTATCTGTATTATCAGCTAAATGATTAAACAGAAAGTAGACCAATCCTCCCCAACAACTTAAAAGAGTTTTTCTTTTTTGCTTGACATGATTATTTTACATTTGTATTAAAATTAATTGCTAAATAGTGATAAACAAAAGTAACTAAAATTGTGTAACATATGACAAGATTGATATGGTTTAAAGCTTTAGCAGAGATCAATCAGCCCAAGTGGGGCCAAGCATTAAAACTTCCAACCTATTGGAACTAGCTGTTCTGCAGCTTTCTTGTCAATGGTTGAATTAAAGAGAAAATAATAAGATGCAGCTGAAAACAAGTCATCATTAATACTCTTTAACCAATCTCTTTTTTTCCTAATGGAATATTCACTTAAACCAGCTCAAACTAATGTTTTGGGGGGACATGATATGAAAAGAAGAGAGACCAAGGAGAAAACAGTGATGAAAAGGGCACAATTTTTTTAGGATTTATGCTTGCTTACCTCTAAAATTCGGTTAGCATTATCAACAACTCCTCGAACTTTGCTTATATCAATGCCATATTCCGAACTAATAGACATCATTTGCTTATCAGTCAAGTTGGCCACAATTTCTGCATCAAATTCTGAAAATGCAGCCCTGTACCATAACTTAAAAATATTAGTTTCCTTCTTTAGGGGACAAAAAAAAAAAAGTATCTATAAGTGCATATGATATTATGCTTATGAAATGCCTTTTGTCAGAATCCAACCTGAAATCTAGGCGTTTCTTCAAGGTTGAGGTCCAATCAGATCCAACTTGAGCACCACTTAGAACTAGAAGTTCGAACAACATCCTGAATGTAACAATAGAGTTATTGTCAGTCACCATCATTTGTCTATGCATATTTTTTGTTTGGTGTGATTTGTGTGCCTATGTATGTGACAGAAAAAGAGAGATGTGGGGGCTTACTTGTCATCATGAACTGGAACTCCCCACTCTTCATCATGATAAGCAATATAGATTGGATCTATTCATCAAAAGACACATTTAGATTAGCACATTTTGCTTCCGTATAAAGCACAATTACACCAAGAATGATCAAAACAAGTATGAATTTGTGTTAAAATAATTACTATTAATTACCTGAATTGGCTGTGATGAAGCTGCATCTCTTCTCCTCCTCAGTTGTCTTTGTTGTGAGAGTGGTTGAAGGGTCAAGAGGAACAACTCTTTCAAACTTTGCAGACTTTGATCTTCCATAATGAGCAATCCTCATTTTCCTTTGAGCCTGCTGCAGTGCCATCTGCTCTCTCCTCACAGCTGCTATGCTCCCTGGGGAGTCAGTGATCAAAGAGGAAGAGTAACTCAATGATGCCTCAATAGAGGCACAGGACCCTTCCTTAAAGCTCTTGGACTTCTTCCTCTCTAGAGTTGGGGTCTTAATGGAGCTTCTTGGGATCATAATCTTCTCAGAACTTGAATTCAGACCATTGTTGTCATTGCCTCTCTTCACTGCTGGAGGCCTTGGGGACTTTGACTTTGGAGAAACTGGGGGTGTCAATGAGGCCTTGCTTGGAAGTGGTGGTGGTGATGGTGGAGACAGTGACTTTGGTATCACTTTCTTGATTGAATTCCTCCTTTCCAGGTTTGGAACACGGTTACATGTTGGCTGAAGGACTGGCCTGCCATTGATTCTGGCCACTGGAGGTGTGGTTGTGGTGTTGGTTGTTGTGGCTTCTATGCCTACAGTCACTTTGGCCTTGGAGCTGCACATTTTTGTTATTGCCTGGTTACTACTATGATGTGCTTAATTGGAAATTGTGTGTGTTTTGGAGAGGAAGAGTGTTAACAAGGAAGAGGACTAATGGATAAGGGGCTAGAGAATGTGATGGCAAATGGCACAATGATCAGAGAGGGGAAGGGAAGGACATGAAGGATTGTGTGTGAGGGACTGAATTAGGAGAAGGAAGGGAGGGATGTGGGGTTTTATAAAATGTGGGGAAGGTAGGGACAGGTAGAGGGGAAGTTGTAACATGGGAAGGTGGGGATCTGCCATACAGCCTCTTGTGAGGGGCATTACCTTTTGCAAACTAAACCACGAGGGGTGAATGTGATACACGGCCTCTAACTTTTGCCACTTGGCAATGTCTAAAAGTTAATAATTTGTTATTATACTTATTAATTAATTCATATACTGAAAATATTAGTATTAGAATTATCAGATTTTAGCAAACAGGGTTAACTCATCTGGTTGGTACTCCACTCAAATATCATCATAACTTAGATTTCATTCATAGGTTCTTCAGTTGGTTGGTGATCTATAAGTACTTTTGTAAGCACTTAATGAGTCCGGAGGCATGCCCTCACCCTGATTTGGAACAAGCTTTTCCCTGGACCTAAACTTTCCATATAAAATAAAGAATTATCAGGTTCCAATTACAAGAGAATCAAGGAAGCTTATTAGAGGATTCGTTGGGTAGGATATTGTGCTGTGCTGGCATAATTAACTGTGTTTTATTCATGCATGTAACTTCCTCCCGTTTCAAGTATGCAATAGATTTGTGCCTTCTCAAGGGATTTTTGTGTGTTGGAGTGAGAGTGATGGATAAGAAAGGTTAAAATTGCAAGAAAGAGACCAATCATTGGGTCCATTGATTTTGATCTGTATGGAATCTCAGTCTCTTTTTCTTTCCGCCTATGTATGTGTGTCTATGAGAGAGTGCAAAACGGTTTGGGATAGGAAAAGCGCACATGAGACCCTTTGTAAGCACCATAAAAAAGTTAGCACTGAGAACAAAGTAAGGTCGTCCTGGTATTGAGTTGAAGGGTTGTAGTAACTAATAAATAACAGGGAATGAGGTCGTATGAGACTTGAATGTGGGGTTTTGGTGACACTTAACTGAGATCTTTCCCTCTCTATTTTTGTTCTTATATTACTGTCCTAACTTCTGGTTTATAAACTTTAGCTCCATATTTTATTCATAAGTGGTCCTGAATCCTGATATTTACTTGCACATCATGACTCATGAGAGTAATGGAAGATATCATGGAGAATGGAGTTAAAGAAATTTTCAGTCTTAATCCATTGAGGCTGGCTGAATGACTACTACACTTGGATTCAAGACATGCTATGCCGTTAAAGTGTAGGCCATCTTCTACTTTATTCTATCTTTACAACCCAATAGGAATATTGCTAGTTAAAATTCTCTCTTGGATATATGATCTCATCTCACCAAACCAAAGATATCTTGCACTTGCAGCTCCCCTAATTGGAAGGTTTCATCTCTATTAAAAGCAAAAAAAGAAAGAAAGAAACATCTGTCATTTTCTTAATTTAGGTCAAATAATATGGAACCAAAGGTTATTAAAAAAAGGGGCCTAAATCTCAATTCTCATTTTCTTTGTTAACTAAGAAGAAAAGTCACAAAGCTAGCTCTAGGTCTAGACCCCTTCCATTTTTACTTGGTTTACTTCAACTTGAGAGATGGAAAACCCCTAATTCAATTTTTAACTCAAATTTTGCGGTCACTATCATAGGATAAGTCACAAGTCCAATGGAGTTAGCAAACTAAAATATCACTTACTTGAAAGTTAAGGGATGAATTGACATAAAGGTCAAAGTTTGGTATTACTTACTCTTCAATGGATCTTTTTACTGATCGATTGTCCAGTTTGTACAGATTTCAATGCAAACTATAGTTTCTTTTACTCCCATAGACTTCTAGCCTTTTTTTTTTTTAATTATTTTTTGTCCGAGATTCCAGTTTGATGTTAGGTCGTTGCCATAAAGCTTTTCTTTTTTTTTTTCTCAAAATATTTGGAATGAACTGTTAATCATGGAAAACTAATTGGCAGACTAATCAATCAGACCAGATTTTGATACGTCATATGCTTGTGCCAAAACTGTCATAAGGCAGGACCTTCCCATGCTATTATTTATCTATATTTCTAACTTCTTAATTAGGTGCTTATACCTCAAGCAAAAGTAAAATGAGTACAAAGATTTTTTTTTTAAAAAAAATTGTAGAAATTTAGAAATTCACTTTAAAGACATAATTTTACTTTGTACATTGGCCTGACATTGCTTAGAGCGGCATCATTATTCTGATGGTTCCAAACTATACATAGCTACTATGAAGTCTTCATTTCATAATTCATGGTTCTTCTTAATAGGTCTACTGGATAAGCTAGCTCCTTGATGGCTTGAATGGTCCTAAGTTTTGATAAAAAGTGCTATGCCTATGGCTCTAGAAAATAACATTATTGAACTCGAAAAAGTACTGATTCTTCTCAGAGATTTTCAGAGAACCTGCTACTACAGCATCCACCGTTTGCTTGCTCTAGGGAGCTTTACTGCTCAGTGTATTTACAAGGTTGAAAAACCTTTGCTTCCAAGTAAACACTTCATTATTCTATAGAAAAGGAGGTTACTGCAAGCATGCATGTATGGTTGTTGTTTTTTGTTTTGGACATGTAATTATGTAAACTCTCTATATGGCATTGAGTTCTTTGGAAGTTGGTGGAAAAAGGAAGAAAAAGCCATCCTAGAAATCAAGGACGCATCATGAAAATCAGGAAAAGTATCAGTCTATAATCTGCCCACGAGATAGAGCAGTTCTTTCTCATTTCCTAAGCTATAATTAATGTATGGAGTGAATAGGTGAAGCTGAATGTAGTAATAATCACTTAATAATTAAAATAGTCACTCTGGTTATCATTTTCCGTTACTTTTATTTTATTTTTTTTATCTAAATTACGAATGTTACAATTCCATTGAATTCCAATTAACTTGACTTGAGTTAGGTTGATATGTTTGGTTTGAGAATAAAAATGGAAAAAAAAAATTCATGAATTCCATTCATATTTGGTTTGGGGTAAAAATGAAAAAAAAAATTTATTGATCCCGCTCATGTATAAAATTATACATGAATTAGATCCATAAAAATTTACCCTCTATTTTTATCCTCAAATCAAACATTTTATTTACAAGATTTGAATCTAAAATTATGCCTAAGGAAAACAACCATAAATTATTTGAACTAACCAAATATTGATATTATATTTTACTTTATTTATATATCAAAAATGAATACCACAAAAACAAAAAGACAATATTTAGTGCTAATAAGCAAAGTCAAAACTTTATCTCTTTATCACTCTATGATATCCACTAAAAATATTTACCTTCAATATACAAATAATATTTCTCTTTTTCTCCGATCTCAAATTCTGTTTTGATACTTATGACGACATTAACTGAAAAAAAAATTTGTGGGTTCAATTGAAATTTAAATAACTTATCAACAGTATCTACACATACCGTTATATTCGTATCTCTACATTATTCATCACTCAATTATCATTGGTGTTTGTTTTATTTTTTTACACACTTATAAATAATAATATCTGAGATTTTTAATTTTTTAATGGTCAGACGTATAAACTGAGAGTTGTTTATTATTTTAGTACTATGTGCATAAAAATGCTCAATCTTTTATGTCAAATTTTAAAAATATAATTAAGTATTAACTATTCACTTTTGAGTTGAAATTACAATTTTATTTATCTTTACTTTTAACGGAACATAATAGCTTGTGTAGTCAATTCTATTTCATTAAAAAAAATTTACTGTCATGGACTTACAGTTGTTGGAGAAAAAGATCAGAATTTTAAAATCAAGTGGAATTACTTTCTTTCACTTTTTATATATCAAATGATTGTAAATTAATATAGCAGGACAATAATAATATAGCATATCTTGTAATTTCCAAAACTCCGAACATATAGAGTTTGTTTGTTTACATTTATTTTGTTAAAAAAATACTTTTTTATTGGATATTAATTTTTAAATTTTTGTAAATCATTTGGATAAGATTATAAAAAAAATAGAAATAATCAATGTTTTTAATAAGCAAGTAGAAATTATTTATGATTAAATTAACTATAATTTTTTTTCTTCAAGAGGTTAACTATAAAAAATTAATTCTAAGTATTGTCCTTAAATTGATTTTTTTAAAAGTTTATTTAAGCGCACCCATAGCAAATAGATTCTCCTTCCAATGGTGCCATGTTGTACAAAATTTAAGAATGCATTTAAATTAGTTTATTTTATATTTAAAATAATTTATAATTAAAATATATTCAGAAAGAATTTGAAATAATTAATTAATTTTTTAAAGTATTCCAATTTAAACATGCATTAAGTTTTGAAGTATTTGGTCTAACATGAATTGCATGACACTGAAAACCACAAAATACAAATCAAGTTAATACCAACCATATCCCTATATGTACTCATGGTAATGGGGATGTGCAGGATGAGTTTCGGCCTGTGCATCTTTTAAATAGGAGAAATTCTTACATGATTTGAGAGTACCATATGGCTGTACTTCTGACCAATCATATAAATATATTTTTATGGGATTATGTGTTAGTGGTGGAGCCTATATAAATTACATTTACATGATTGGTTTGGAAGCATAATCACTTATACTCGTGGATCATATAAGTATTTCTTTTTAAATGGATCCTAATTCGTCTCTAACTCAGGAATCATGAATCCTATTTGTAAATAGTTATTACCTGCTCTTATCCAAATCTTAAGTAGATGTTATTTTTTTTTTAATGCCTTTATAAGTATTTTGAAACTAATTTACATCACAATAACTCATTACCCCAAAAAAAAATCACAATAACTTAATATTTCTAAAATTTATCGTTTAATAAATTGAAAAACATATTTAAAGGACTTATTCATAAATTAAATCAGTAATTTAACTCTATAATTTTTAAAACGGTAATATTATATAATTTAAACCATAATTTAAATGAATGCAACTATGCAAGGTGGAACTAGATGAATATATTCTAAATTCTAATCATTTCTTATTTGCAATAATATTTATATCTTTATCAATAAGGTGTTGGGCCGAGTGGAAAGAACTTAGTTCGTTTATATATGCGGTCTCCAGTTCCATTTTCGAAATTGATGTTTATGGAAAAAAAAAAAAAGGTGTTGGGAAGGGATCTTTATTTAGAAGACTGTATTTCAAAAAATTAATCTTTCATCTATCAAATAAAAAAATACATTAAGAAAAATTAAAAAAAAAAAATTACACCATATTCTACTCACCCCATTACAGAAAAAAGTTTAGAGTTCAACTCGAACGAGTCAGGGTGGGGCGGATGCCGCAGAGCAAGTTTGCAAAAATAATACCAGTTGTCATTCCCATACACTTATCGTTGCGTCATCATGTAGCACAAAACTAGGAAAGGCATCTCACTTTATAAAATGCCCTCCAGGTTTGTACCAAAAAGAAAATGCCCTGCAGGTTATATTCCCTTTTCTTTTTATAGTGCGTGATTGATTATTCCTCTTGACCCATTCCATATAACTTCGGTAGTTACAATTTCGAAAAAGAGCCATTTTTGAAAGAAGGTTCAAGTTTTATATGCTTTTGAGAAAATGCGTTTAAAGTGTGAAAATATTTATTAAAAGTAACTTTGTAGTTGTTTGGACAGTTTACGTATTCAGCTCTCAATAATATTTTTCTTAAATTATATTTAAAATATATTAATAAAGAGTTTTAACAATATTTTTTCATAATTAATTCAGTAACTTTTTTTTTATGGAAATGCGAAATTTCAATAATTGACGAAATCAGCTCTCATAATTTCATATTTATATTTTTTTCCTCTTTATTAATTGAGTAACATTTTTAAAGTGTTACTAAATTTAATTATGTTATAATGATATAATACTTAATAAAATTACACTTTTGGTATATATATATATATATATATATATATATATATATATATATATATATATATATATATAAAGTGAGAGAAGTGATTTATTATAAGAATAAAAAGCGTAAATATAGACTGTATAATTATATATAGATGGTTAAGATTTAAAATTATTTTAGGTCACATGATCATTTTAAAAAGTCACATGAATTTTATTTATAAGAATAAGAGAAGTAAATACAAACTGTATAACTATATATAGATGGTAGAGATTTAAAATTATTTTAGATCACATGATTATTTTAAAAAGTCACATAGATTTTATGTTTTAATCTTGATCATTCATATAAGATCCAATAAGTCAATATTTACTTCTCTCACTCTTATAATTAACTATTCCCCTCTACATACATGTTATTTTAATGAAGACAAGAAGTGAATTAGAATCCAAATTCATATATTATATTTAGAAAATAATAGCTCTTTGTTACTTTTGCCCACATTCTATATTATGAGCTAGCCTCAAAATACTTTCTGAGATTTTTCAAAACTTATTCTAGGGCACAAACTAAACACGCTTTAAATAATTTTATTTAAATATTTTTTTAATTTATTTTAACTTAATCATATGAAGTGATGATATATATTACTATAATATTGTGTAAGTACTATTCGTATTCTTATTCCTCGTATTTTTATTTCTAATAATTAACCATACAAGTCTATATTTTTTTTTTTTTCTCCTTCTTTACGCGTGAAAGATAATTGAATGATACTCCTAACTAATTGATTTTCGTTGTAATCTTATTATTCTTTTACTATATATAGATAGGTTTCTACATAATTTACCCACGTTTCCAATATTAGGCGCCTCAACTTATGTTTATACTTTTGCCCCACGAACGAGACATCCCATGTGATTATGAACCGACCTTTAAATTCAATAATTGTTTATTAATAATGACTACCAAGATAAAAATGACAAAATTAAAATGCTATAATATGCAATGCCAATTTGTAACACACGCTTTGCAATTCTTTGTTTTCCTATTAAATCTTGTTTTTCTTTTTCTCTGGATGAAAGCCACATGATTCTCACTTCCTTGAGGCTTCCATTTGAATTGTTATGTTTCACAATTGAACCAACACAACATTTTTCTTTATCAATTTGTAATAGTAAAGTCTATCAAGTCGTGTGAGTATTATTTTTCTCAATTTCTTTATAAATGTACATGATAATAATTTCCCAGAGGCTCCCCACTTTGAATATTTCGTTTTAATTCTCAAACATCGACATTTTTTAATTTTTACCTTGCATTAAGATTACTGAAAAGGAGTTTCTTTGTCCTCAATCAATTGTATTTTCAGCAAGAGTTACATTTTACTTCAATTCATACGCCTACGAAACTGTGTATCAGTTTTAACTTTTGAAAAGTTGATCAATTTTAGTTCCACTATATATATATATATATACTGTATTCGCTATATCAATCTAACTTATGTTGCTTTACATAAGACATGTTTAGTTTGATTATTTTGGCGATGAAATCATTATTTTTATAAAGAAAAAGTTTATAAATTTTTTACTATAAATTATTTTTTTGATACATAAAATAAGCTAATTTAAATACACATTTAAAATAATTTGGTTTTTTATTAGACTCATAATTAAATCAACCTACTAATTCGGTAGTGTACAGTCATGAAATGCGAGAATGAATGATCAATCTTTCCCTTTGGTGCATATCCAACGACTGTGGATTTTAATCTCAGATGTAGCATGACATCTAAAATAAAGCATATTGCACCTTTCGGGTCATTCATATCAAATGTCGACTAAACTTTTTCTTAGTTTGGATACATTGATATATATATATATATATCAATGTATCAGTTTCACTTTGTATGCCTTTCAATTCTTTTGAGATAACTTAAAGTATTTTGTTTTTCCTCATGAGTCTGCATGTTAATGAATCATTTCTTGGATGGCAACAGACGCATATCATGACTTTAATTGATTAAGTTTGATTCATAAGGATAAAGGCTAAGAGAAGACCCCCATATATAGGTCCCTAGCAGGCCCTTCTTAATCTGCTTGATATATTTGTTTCTTTGCCTTTTACCATATAGCTTCTTCCCCTACAGCTAGGCGTGGGAGAGCAAGAGAATGCCATTGCGATCAAGTGCATGCTATTTGGGGCTGGCATTGTTGGATGTACAACATGCAGAGCTGGATTATGTTGTGGAGGAGAGAATATTTAGTTGTCTTGCACAAAACAAAAAGGATGTTACTTTACTTTGTTTTTTATGGGGCGTTCATGATCCAAGAAAAAGAAAATTCAATTCAAAAAAGTACAGTTCCCTGCTATAGCAGCATTATTTGTACCTTGACTTTATACGTACAATTATCTCCCCAATTAGCCTTTCTTTATCAAGCTACACAAGAGCGCAGTCGTATTGATATATATACATTCTTTGAATTTTTTTTCTTTTCTTTTTTTCTTTTCTTTTTGCGTGTGTGTTTTCTGTGGGGGCAAAGCACATGCTTTGGTTGGATAAATAATTGTCATGCTTTTGTTTTGCTACTTCTCGGTAGTAAGGAATAATCAATGAAGTTGTGCGTATTAATTTTTGAAGGAGGAGAAAACTGTAGAAGGGACCGACTAGATTTTCATAAAAATAAGATGTAACAAATTCAAAGTTCATATCAATTGCTAAGGCAATAGCTTTTCTTGACATTCTTGCCCGTTGGCTGCTTCTGCTTAATATATCATGAACTTGTAAACTTACGCTTCAGCTTGAGTTCACACACTTTTATAACTTCTATGTGTCTGAACTATTTACAGATTTGATAATCTGCGCAACAAGGTTGATATTTATGTGACATTAAATAATCAAAACCACTGCATTTCGTGCACTTAGAAGGTAAAGGTAAAACAAATAGAGGACGAAATTATGAAATGATGTATTGTTTAACCAAGAGTGAAAGACCAACACATTTTTAAGGAGAATTAAAGTGCGTTTTATTTTAAGGAGAATGCTGTGATATCATGCGTGGAGTAATCCAATGGCAAAAGGGAAGGGTGTATCCATACACCAAATTATATATGATGCATTATAGTATTTTTTCAGTTTAGTCATATTCAGAGAGTATGATTAAATGCATTTTAAAAGTGACCAAAATAATTTTATATAATACCTCAAAAAATTCTACTTATTTACAGGATCATGTTGATAAAATCTAATAACTTCTTATTTGATTAAATTTAATTTGTGTGATACCTTTTTTATTTTAGAAGTAACCAAATTTTATTTGTGTGATGTCCAAAAAATTTCAATTAATTTTAGGATTGCATGAAAAGAATCTAATAACTTCTAAAATGTATTTAACTAATTTTTTTTTAAAATTTAGCTAAACTGAGAAGATACTATAATGCACCATATATGATTTGATATATAAATATACCTCTCTATCTCACTATTAGATTAATCCAATGTGTCAAACACCAACTCCAAGTTGGTGTACGGCAGACGACACCTTATTTTAAATTTTTTTATCCTCACATGACACATTCTAAGATTTGTCACATGAACCAAGGTCATTTTTTTTTATTTTAATATGAAATTTGGATCTATCATTGTCAAACATTGGGGAGAGTGGTGTAATTTACTTTTTAACTTAAATGAATGTGTTGATCTTGGATATGATGGAATGCCATCTGGTAAGGAAAACTTGAATTTTTTTTTATTATTATTATTCTTAACTAACATTTATAAAAACCTTAAGATTATTGAATTTATAGAGCAATTATAGTATGTTAAATTTATTTAGGATCCATGAGCGGTGCAAGGTAAAAGATTAGATCGCTTGGTGATTGCTCTGGATTAAATATTATGTGGGGGATGGTCATTTACCTTAAGGCCAATTATGAGTAGTATCTCCTTTAACATTAGGAACATTTTAACAGAATCCCCCAAAATCAAGACATCATATGGAGAATCTATGTAATTTTCCAGATCCATAACTAATTATGGAGAGATCACCAACAAATTGCTCCTTGGACAATCATCATCATTGAAAATACCATGTTAAATTACTCTCTCCATTTCACAATAATAGTTGTTTAAGATAATAACATAATTAGATTAAGAGTATAATTTAATAGTTTTGGTTTTTTGAAAAAATAAATTAAAAACCAATTTGTCCTTCAACTTATTCAAGAGTCACATTGATTTAAAAATTATATATAATCGATTAATGAAAAATAATAAAAAATAATTTTAATTAATAAAAATAAATATAAAATTAATATAAAATTATTTTTATTAAAATTTTAAAAGGACAAATAATATGAAATAATTTTTTTAAACGACTACTATTAATTTGAAAGCAAAAAACACTAATTATAAATCTATACTCTTAATTTCCGCTCTCCTGGTGTAAATATACTAAGGCTTGATTTGATATTATGATGATTTTTTCAGAGTTATTGAGCTCTCTAAAAGCTAATCTTAAAAAAATTATAATAATATTATTTGATAAAATAATATAAAAGTTACTTTCAATAAGTGAAACTCATAAAAATAATATTTGATAAAGTTACTTTTAAAATCTAAAATAACTAATATTGACATAAATATTAAGTAGAGTAATTTCTATTTTTACTATTATTAAAGAAAATAATACTATATTAGTCATTTAAATTTTGAAAAGTATAAATCAACTCTAAAAAGTATCCTATTATGACTTTTAAAAGCAACACCTAACTTTTAAATGTTAGAAATAAAAACATCACAACTTTTTTGTTTATCCAAAAAAATTAATTTATACTTTTTAAAAATAAGAACATCTCTCAAAAAAATATTACCAAACCAAACCTAACTTAAGCGTTGCAATGTTTATGCAAGTACACTATCCCGCTTATTAACGCATAAAGAGCCTATAGAAATCAATCAACTACCCTTTGCCTACATTTAATACGTGTTTCCTTAAATCATAAACAAAAGAGTAATATAATACGAACGCTAGCTTATGGTGACCATGTTCAATACTTTAATAACTCCAAATCTGCCCCTTCTACAAAGCAAGGCAACTTGTCCTGTAATATATTTTTCATAACAAACAACCATTTTCTACCCAGCTATACGTTTTATTAGACTTAATTCAGGATTGTGTCCATTGGTGCTTTCTTGAATAGCCACCAATTTATACGGGTGCATGATGTTTCCTTGGACTTGAAGCACATGGAATATCCAAAGCAAAAATGAATAGTTTTCTGACACATCCACCACCACAGGATCATTCATGCTGGGGAAAATAGCCAATATGTCCACCAATGATCGTGAATCATCTTTCACATAATGACATTGGATCCATAATATGGACATCATTTTGATATTCAAGGAAAAGAAAATTATGTGCATTCCAATTATGTGCATTCAACTTCGTATGCACGTTCCTTGGGGTAGAAGAAAACAGGGGAAAGCACTTTCTTTGCACGTACGTAATAAGGATTTATCCAACCCTCTCTTTCATATTTATTGACATTGTCGATTATTGCACAAAAAGCATGTATTGTCGGATAAATTGAATTTATTATAAGCAAAATGTCATTGTTTTGATCTTGACTCAGTACAAGTATTAACTTATAGTCATAGTTTGTAAAGATTAAATTAGAAGGTTAATGCTTCAAGTGATTTGAGATTTTTTTTAAGTAAAATTTTTAATTCGGATTTCAGAATAAAAATATTAATATTAAAAGAGTTTTATCTTAATAGTGAATCAACTTATTTGGATTACATTAATTGAAGTTAAATAAATTTTGAATACTATTAATTATTTGGATTAAAAAAAATCAAATTAAAAATTAACCGGTCAAATATTCCAATTAGACCAAAATAAAAAAGTGGTTTTCTACTTTGGTTTTAACGAGTCATTGGATTTGGACAAGAAATAGCGAAATCAGTGAGTAATCGACTTAGTAGCCATTCATTGATTTTCTGATCTGACCGATTAAGTGGCAAGTCACATGATATCTTCGTTAATGTAATACAATTTTTCCCCCTTTGAAATTAATGTAAACTTTTAGAGTGATCAGTGTGATCACGGGAGAAGAGAGACAAGACTAAGAAAAGGATTCTCGCGCGGCTACTAACTAGTTGCAATAGAATTTAATTTATTATTGAAAAAATAGAATTTAGTTTTGGTTTGTTGTTAGTGTTAATATTTTTTATATAGGCATTTAATTATATACTATTATATCGATAATAATGTTTGATTTCTTAAAATCACATTATTAAAAATTATAAATTTAATAATATATAATTAGATAATAATACAAAATTTTTTATATTGATAATTTATCAAAATTAATATTTAAAAAAATATTCCTAAACACAAAAACAAAATGTGCTATAATTTTAATTTTTTAATCTTTAGCCATGGTATCACCACAAGATTGCTTATTCTTTAAAGTTTAAACTTTAGTCTTTTTTCTAAAAATTAACATCACTTATTACTATATTCAACTTTTGTTGATAGATATATTATACTTTTTTTCTCGATAAATAAATGTGATATACTTTTATTAAGATAAACCAGATGTGGACAATACAAAAGAAAAAAAAATAGATTTAGAAATTTGACTGAAATTCCACATAATTCCCTTTTTCATCAATGATGTTTTCAAGGAACTTGTAATTTAATTTAAAAAATTAGAGATTAATCTTAGAGATGGTAAAGTGGGCAAATCCACGTCACTTTGCCAATAATCCACCTAAAATGAGGTGCATAGGCCAATCCACTTTAGTAATATGGGTTTAGAGTTTTGGGCTTACGGTTTGGACGAATTAGCCGATTGATCTGTCGAAAAAATAAAAATATATTAAAAAATAGAAATAAGTTTATTTTAATATTTTTAATGAGTTAATTCACCTAAAATAAATTAAAAAAATTAAAAATAAACAACTAATTAAATTTTGACCTAAATGCAATGAGATAATATCCATATAAACTTAAACAAATATTAAATTACATAATTTATATCCAAATTTAAACAGAATAGGTTAATAATATAAATCAATTATAACAAAGTAATGAATCATTAATAAATTCTACATTCCATAAATTATAACCATAATAGACTAATGAGAAATTTTCACAAATTAACCATAATAATCTTATAAAAAAGTTACAAATTAAAAATGTGCTATTTTGAAATGTAGAAAAAGACGATGAACAGGCCACCAACTTAGGGGGAGCTGTTCCGATAAATCCACACCCAAAAGTAAGACAAGTCCCAGTAGGTTAATACTCGATCTGAGACCACATACGTAAGTACTTAATTTTAGTTTCTAATACTTTTCATTCATTATATTTGCTATTATTTAAAACTAATCTAATTTGTTTTGTTTCTTTCAATTGTAGCTTGAGTTCATCCAGCGGCTTACTGAGACTCGATCCCAGTAATCCCAACTAGAGGATGGGAGCACTCTTGATCGCCCATGTGTTAGTGACAATGAGATATGGGTCTAAATAGTTGGCAGTCGCTATAAAGAACGAATTTATGGTATAAGGACCACCTACAGTAGGTCATATTCTATAGCCTTTGTGTCTGGAGTTGGGTTTGTTGGGTCTCATGATGTGGACGATATCTAGGATCAAGTGCATGCACTGAATGAGTCAGTACAAACGCAGCACGAGGAGGTGGATAGGAGGTACATGGAGTTGCAAGAGTAACACGAGAAGGAGAAGGAGGAATGGAGGCAACAAATGCAGTCTATGGAGGAGAGGGCGATGACCATTAAGGGTGGAAATAGGCTAGGTGGCCTGTTAGGGGCCTGTGGCCTGACTTGTATTCGGCCTGGCCTGGCCTATTTTAAAGCCTATTTATTTTAACAGGCCAATCCACCACACTCCTTTAATAATGTTATGCATATTTTTTATTTTTATATCTTTACATTAATGTATTTGAAATTTAATTAAAAGCCCTAAATCCCCAATCTTAGTGTTTGCCGCTGCCTTCATGTCTTCTCTCCCTCTCACTCTTTCACTCCCACTCATTCCATCATCCATCCCTCACTCACTCACTCCATCATCCAGCGTTGCAACTTCATGGATCTACCACCGCTACCACTGCTGCAACTATAGAGCCGCCACCTCGTTGCACCAAAGCCACCCTTGTCACATCCTCACTGCCTCGCCAGTCACCCTCTTCATTCTTGGTCTCTCTCAACTCACGCCTCTTTTTGTGAGTTGCGATTTGATTTTGAAGGCTATAATATATGATTTTGAAGCTTTTGTCTTTTGTTGTGCTAGTTTAATCTATTGTAGATAAGATAGTGTGATACTAGCTTTGTGCTTTCAACTACGTATTTTTTGTTCTCTCCATGATAGTGTAGGTTAAGATGTTGACAGACTATCAAAAATAAAAAAATGTTGTACTATTCTTGCTGCTTGAGCTTTTGTCAATATGGAACTTATAAATATGTTGTTCTATGTTGCTTGAGCTTATAACAACTTTTAGTTAATTTTGGGATGCACTTTGTTTTGATTGATGTTTTGATTGAAGTTATTGTGGCTATTTTTGTGTTTGGTGTTATCTTATTAACGGACCTTGTAAACAAATTTTAGGCTAGGCTAGGCTCATGAACAGGCGAGGCTAAGGCTGAAAAAATAGCTCATAACAGGCCACAGGCTAGGCTTAGGCTAATTGGCTATAATACAGGCCTGGCCTGTTAAAGGGGAAGCCTGGCCTGTTTCCACCCCTAATGACCATGTACAGCTACTTCGAGCAAATGCGGAGTGGTGGTTCATCATCCAATGCATAGTCTCCACCACCTCTACCACCTCCACCTCCACCTCTACATTCTTCCCACCGCCACATAGACTCAAAAGGTATATTGGATACTAATGATGATTAGTATTCGTAGTTTTTATGATTTTTTTCTTTTTTAGAATTGTATATTAACAATTTTTATTTTTATTTGTTCTTTTATTAATACTTTTGATTTTAATTGATAATTTTTATTTCTTGCATTTTATAATTTTTTTAATTTACATTTTATTATATTTTTAATTATATGGATCTATCAATAATTAAGACAATAATTTGAAATACCTAACTATTAATTTTGAATTTAAAAAATACAATACGAATTTAAAAAAAATTACTTTCCAATTATCGATGGAAAACCCATCAATAATAATCTAATTTTAAAATGTTATTTCGCTTAATTACAGACGGCACATCCGTCAGTAAATATTACCATTAAGATAATGTTTTTTCTACTGACGAATATTCCGCCAACAAATCTATTATACCAATAGTAAATCCGTCGATAAATATACACACTTCATTGGAATAATTCCGTTGGTGACGCATTCTGACGCTTATATTATCGACTCTTGTTGTAATTTTATTGATGGAAACATATTTCGTCAGTAGTATTCTATTTTCTTTGCTCTGACGCGTGTATTTCCGACGGAATAAATCCGTTGGTAATTGATGCATTTCTAGTAGTGTTATTAGAGTTAGAATATGAATAAGAATACCCTTTGGAGCTTGTGAAACCATATTGCCTTGTATGTTGAGAAGGAAAAACAGATGATCCTAAGATAATCCATAATTCTAGCATGGGTTTTGGCCCTAGAAAATTTCTTTTGGAAGCCATTCTCTTACTTGTTGGGTATTATTAGAGTGATAATATGATTAGGAGTGCCCTTGGAAGGCCTTTGGTATGCACATTGCAATTGCGTGACAAAAATGGGAAATATGAGTTTAAGGTCCACCGTCCACTGCCCAGGTGGTGGTTGGGCAGAGTTCATGTCCATTCTAGACAACGGGTGCCCAAGTGCCCAGTTTCCACTGCCTAGGCAGTGGCGGGGACAATAAAATTTTGGTTTGTGATTCTTCTCAAAGGAACCGACTTCTCTCCCTCTTTCTCTAGTTTCTTTCTCTTCCATCTCTTCCCAAGTTTTAAGCCTTGATTCCCCATGTTTAACCTTCATTTCCTTAACATAATGGTGCTCCCACATGTTGTTTCTCGTGTCTAAGCCAATCTTGAGAGAGAGAGGCGCGATTTCATGGAGGAAGAAGCTCGGGGTGGCGATTTTGGAGCTCTCATAGGTGGCCTACTCCCTCCTCACCTTCCTTTGGCTTCCAAAGGTAAATCTATACTATCTACTTCTTCCTATTTTAAGAATTTAAGGAGAATTTCCATGAAGTTTGAGTTGGAAGCCTACGGTTCAAAATTGGGAATTGTTGAGTTTGGGAGTAATTTGGGATAATTCTTGGTCCTAAGAGCTAATTTAGACTTAGTTGACAATGTTTATGGAGATAGGTACCTTTGGATAGCAACCATTGGCTCTATGGTACAATATGCATGGACTTCCTTCTCTTGGCTTGCTCAATGAGTTGATAATATACCTATATCTTATTTTAAATTTGTGAATGATTCTAGAAATATCATGTTTATGATTTGATTTGTTTAAATGTCTAGTGCAAATAGTATTTTGTTGGATTATCTTATGGAATCTTTAAGAAACAAATATGTTATTTTATATATATATATATATATATATATTGCCACTCCATATTTGGTGACTTGATGAGTAAACTCTAGCTCTTTTATGTACGTACTGTGGTGAGAAACAATTGGAGATGTTTGATGATTTCAAATATGGATTATGAGTTTAGATATTTTGTGACATGAATGTTTGAGGAAATTGAAAGATTGGGAGTTGATATTGGAATTTTGATATTTGAGTTGTTTGAGAACTATATTTGGATTTAGTGAATTAGTTTTTATGGAAGGGATCTTTGACAAAACTGTAAGATAACGATAATAGACGTTAATTGTTGGTGCACCTCGAAGTTAACCCAGCTAGCAAATGATGATGCTAGCCTAGCATATATGGCCAACATGTCTGGATTTATGTTCACAATAGGGATGGGCTGTCGGGGTCACCTAGTTATGAATCAAATTATGGACATATTGGAGATGGGTTGTTGGGGCCACTCAGTTGTGGGTTTAGAATTATGAATTAATATCTCGCGTAAGTTTTACAGTTATGATACTTGCATGTTATTATGATTTCTTGAAAAATGCTTCAAGTGTTCTTAGTATATCCAACCTTTTTTGGAACCTGATCTCGAAATATGATTTAATAAGCTATGGATGTTTCAAGGATTTAATACGTACGAAGTATGTTTTATTGAAACTTTTACATTTTCTTTGTCCAAGGTATGTTTTCTATATACATGTGTGTTTGTATTTGAAAAGGATTTGAAACATGATATATGGAACTATAATAATATTATGGAAATGCCAGTTGGATTTTGTAAATCAAGCATTACAATCAAGTTTCATTTTGAATGTATTTTCTTAGTGTGTGTGTGTGTGTGTGTGTATCTAAAAAACTAGTACTTAAGCTTGTCCTACTCTCGTTATAGATATATTATCTCTTACTAAGTCTATTTGACTCATTTTTTATTCTTCCCATGTCTCAAATTCAAGTATGGATCCGCAAGCAAACTCCTCAGCTAGTTAAGGGTGTAAAATCATCAGTAAATCCACACACTCATCCGTGCAGACCTTGAAGATTGTTCCTATAATTGACCTGTATTTAGTTGAATATTCTTCTGTATAAAATTTTTAGTTATGCTCCATTGGCCTATAGGCAAGGTCCTATTTGCACCATGTTACTAAGTTGTAATGATTTAGCCTGGATGACTATATATATATATATATATATATAGATGTGCTTCAGACTCCGAAAGCATTCTAAGAATGCTTGTTTAATTTTGAGAATATATTTTTATTATAGTTAATCCGTGAATATGGGGTTGTACTGCATAATCTGATCTGTGATAGGAATTTTGTATTTATGAGAAGTGCCCCACTTCTAGGGGAAACTCTGCTAGTTTCTCATAAGAATCCTTAACTAGGCTTGTTAGGGGACTAAGGCTCCCTATGCATCGATCATTGTTCGGATTGGGTCATGAAAACTTGTAGGTAAGGTGGGTTGAAAAAATTTGGTAGGCTGAATATAAGAACCCAATGCACTATTTTTGATGGGTTAAGCTAGTCAACCCAGCTGATTTGATCCGTTTTGCCATCTCTAATTAATATTGATATATTGTCAACCAATTAAATATCATTATATATATGACTTTTGAGATAATTATAAGAGTTAAACACTTTTAATGATATCTCAATACTTAGTTAAATGATTTGTAAGAATCTTTTACATGCATCAAAATTAACTCACAAAAATTATTCTTTGTTTCAATTATTTCCTAAATGTTACGATATTGTTATAAGCATTTAATTTTAATACACTGTGTGTAAAATTTTTTTACACAAATATTCAATTATGTTTTGCTATTTCAACAAAAATATTTGACTTAACTACATATTATTTTAAAAATCTTACAAATAAAAATATATAATTAAATAACAATGTAAAACTGTTTTACATTTATAGTGCATCAAAATTAATCTATTATTATAATTTTTTTTTTGGCCAAATCCCATCCAAATTATTAATGAAAAATGTTAACATAAAGCCTCTGTAGCATACCAAGTTATATGTCGATCAGACATATCTAATTTAAAACTAAATTAAAATGTCAATTAAACTTTAACAAAGAAGATAAAATGTTAACCTTGTAAAATTATATATATTCGAATTTAGCACTTACATTTGTGGCTATAACTAAAGCTTAACCACACTTTAAAATTAGTTCTCAAAAATAAAATACTCAATGTTTTGATGTCTCCTCATCAACTGAAAACACCACATTTAATTCGATTCTAACCCAGCACCTAAAATATAAACCTTCACAACAGCTGTAAATCAGCGAGCCTTCGACGAGCCCATATCGCTCTCTCCTTTCCCCGATCTCATGAGCTAACTTTGCTGTCTCCTTTTCTTTGTGTTTTTCTCAACCGCCATCAATCAAAATCAGCCAAACAATGAAAGTGAATTGAACATATTATTGAGGATATAAAAAAAATGTTGAATAGCATTCCAATGATTTTGAACTGTACTAAACAGTTTATCAAGAAACAAAAAAAATATGGATAACATCACAACAAATTTCACTCAGAATATGTTCCAAAATAGGACCCTTTTTTTATGAGATATTCATAACAACTGCGGTACTGTTGGAGACCGGAACTTACTTCTGATTGTTCGCAAGATAGGATCACATGCAGGTCCTGCGTCTCATCATTGTCTAGATAATGACACAATCAAAGCTTGAAACACAAATAATAAATATCCGGACCATGGTGTTCCCATTTGCACTTTTCACTATTAACATCTATTTTACTTTTTTTTTTTCTCTCCTCATTTCCAGATAATTCGCTAGGACATATTAGTAGTAGAAAGTGACAGTTTGTGTGTGAAAAAAGTTCTAGGTACAAATCATTCTGCACACATTAATTATTTTTGCTATATACTATGAAATAAAATAAAAATTGGATAACATTAATTATTTGTTAGAGCTTTATTATTTACTTTTTTTTGGTGAAAATTTATTATATAATTATTAGTTGTACATATGTAAGTAGACGTGACTATAGACATTATGTTTTGTTGGTCCATCTTGCATGTGACTACTTCTAAGTGTTATATTACTAGCAACTAGCAACTAGGAGCTTTATAAGTGAGGGGTAGGGTGGGGTTGTGAAGACAGGCATAGATGCAAGTAAGCTTCATGTATGAGTTCGTTTAATCAATAGACAAACAGACAAAAAGCAAGAAAGGAGAAACAAATGCATTTTGGTCGCAATTGGTCATTTTCTTTGGTGGCATAAACTACTGTTTGTGCACCATGGTTCGGATAGTTTGCTAAACTAAATGGTTTTTATAATGCTTGCCCATTTTGATATAACCATTTTGTTTTTTTTTCTTTCTAAACTAATTTTTTTTAAACTCGAGTCAAATTGATTCACTATAACTGTAAAGTTTTATTAGTGCAAATTTTTTTCATTCACAATATTTAAATTTAAAACTTTATTTAAGGAAAATAAGCGCTAAATCACTTAAATCAACCAAGCATTGATTATAATCATCTTATTGTTCCTAATAAAAAGGTGATAAAAGTGGAATAGTATTTCATTTTCTAAATTGCACAAACTTTACCTAGACATAATTAAGGTGGTTGCTGTATAGCCAAAACTTAAACAAAAATTGGTGTAATCAAAACAATGTAGTTGGACAACTCGTGAAAAGAAGTGAATTACCTTGATCTATATTACTTTATTACTTTATGTCAACAAGGCAATTGAATTAATAGCATTTAGGAATAGTTTAACTTCCATATATGACTTTTGGTTTTTAATAGTTTATTGCAAAAGAGAAAAGAAAAAAACAAAACCTAAAAGATGCTTTGGCATTAATTGGGAGGTTATTAATTAATGCAGTTAATAAAGTCGTTTGAGATGAGATGGATACAAACATTTAGGATGAGAGTTTCTGCTTAATTCATACTACTTTCGAGAAAATTTCTAATATTTTTAGAATAAGAAAAGTGTGTTATTATTAGTAGATAATGCCACAAAAATCCACGCTTATGTGTTTGGACAGATGTAATTTTATTTTGTGAGAAAAAAATACACTAATTTTAAGCAATGGAATCTTTTTATTTAATGGTAGACGAGCATAAGCGTATAATACTCAGGAACTCAACCGCAAAATTGTATTCTATATCGCTCAATGTATCATATCTTAATTTTAGTATTTAAAATATTATTAACAGCATCCCCAAGTAAATTTCACCTATAATGTCAATAATTCGAATTCGAATTTTAGAGTTACTATTTTGAGAAATTTTACTTAATCATTGCTCCAAACTTGAAATTATGTGAACAATTTTTTTAAAAAATAAATAGTAATAATTCACATAGTTAAAATGTCATGCATTAATTAAATGATTTAAAATAATATCTTTTTCTTGTTCCTAAAGTGTCAAATATTTCTCCACCCATATAATATTTTTACTTTGGGTGTAGCAACAGTTTTGTTAGTTGTAGGCTTGTAGCTGTGGCCTTTTGGCTGTGGGGCAGAAACTAACGACGTTACACATGATAGGATTCATCCCTTAGCCCAAAACAGAACACGATTTGTACAGGTCTATAACAGAAACCTAGTCCAGAGCCATGATAATCATGGACAAGATTCCCGGGCCGCGTTCTTGGTTGGTCAATTATACGAACCCAAAATATCTAGGATATTTTATTAAAATTGAAGGCTTTATACTTTGGGAAAATTACACTCACTTTCTTTAAGGATTAGTTTGGATATTTAGTTATAAATGGGATGGATTGACATACAACAAAATAGTTTGGAGTTGAATGAAATGAAATGGGATAAATGTTCTATTCTATTATTTAGATATTAAAGGATGGAAGGGAAAAATGATTTTAGTCCATTGTTTGAAAATATAATGAAATGAAATTAAATGGTAAGAATTTTAAGTTATTTGTTCTTACTTTATTTCATTCCATCCTATTTTATCCAAATTGGAGGAGAAGAAAAATAGAGGTATTGAATGGAATGTATTTCATCTATTACTATCTCATTCTATTCTATTTTATATTATCCAAATGATAGAAGATAACATTATTTGAATCCATTCAACTTCATTTCATCACTTTTCAATCATCATTTTCTATCCATCCAAACATAGTCTAAAGTTTTTTTTTTTAAATAAAAAAAAAGAAGAAAGAAAAATCACTAAACTCTAAACTTTTACAAACTTAACACACGACTCTAATCTTGAACCATTTTAAAACATACTCCGTTAACAAGCTAATCCTCCCAACTAAAGACAATTCAAAACATATTAGTGTTTAAACATATTGTAATGCCATGTTTTTCTATAGTTGAATGACATATATGTTAAACTTAATCATTATTATACATTGATTGAGGGGTTGAATAAAATCTTTATCATTTTTTGTGCTTACCAATATTATATATTTCTTTTTGTAAGTATCGATATATGGACCATTTATTGGCATTATTGAGTATATGACTTTATAAATATTAATATATTATTCATATGAGTAATTACTTTGTACAATGATCTAATGTGCTATTATAATGCTTATACATGTAATATCCTCTTTTCATAAAATATTTTATTTATATTTATTTTGATTTAATTACTTTAGTTGATAAGTTTGAAATGATTTTGTAAAAGTGATTAGTTTAATATTGGCACAATAATCGAATCTTAGACATTAAATTCTCTAAAATAAGACTATAAATTAGTAGTAGTGTTAAACTCGGAGTGTGTGTGCGCGTTATATTATCTACTAATAACAATATATTCATAATGATATGAGAATAACATACCTTCACAAAAAAAAAAAAAAAGAGAGAATGTAACTTCACGTTAATGACGTGAAGATTTGCAGGGCATTAAGTCCTCATTGAAAAAAAAGAAGAAAACTTAGTTAATAAGGTGGAGTTAGGCAAAGATTTTAGTTTAAAAAACCATACATAAGAATAAATGCATACAAAGAAAAATAATAATAGTAATAATAAAATAAAATTTTAAAACATTACCAGTGACATCTTTCATCAGTTCAAAACTCTACATAGAATAAGAAATTGAGTGTTGAGAGAGAAGAAAGAGAAAAAGAAAGAAGAAAGAGTAAAGTTTGTTGAATAGTTTAGTAGAGACACACTAATTTTATTTGTATCAAATATACAAGTAGGTAATGAAATTATTTGAGAAGAAAAATCGTGGCTATATTTACTCATTACAAGTTATGTTATTATTACTCATTATTATCTACTATCACAATTTTTTTTTTTTTTTATGTTCCAAGATATTAAAGTTGCTCAACGCTATGCTTGTTGCAATTTATTCTATTTATCATTCTAAGTTATTTTATTTTTATGTTTCTTTATATTATCGCTCCTTATTAATTATCATCACAAGATATTTTATTTATCATTCCAAGTTATTTGATCTAATATTAATTTATATTATTGCTTAATATTATTTTAGTTTTATTTTATTTATTCTTTCAAGTTAATTTATTTAATATTCTTTTATACTATTGCTTATTATTAATTTTATATTGATACATTATTTTGAGTTATCAATTTTTATGGTAATTTCTCTAAGTGACCAATATTAACAGTAAAATATTATATCTAATAATAAGTAAAATTCATTGTACACAAATTTGAGCCATTAAATTATTAACATCTTTACTTGGAATTTTATACCTTGACTCCTGGACAATATAATGACTATTGACTTATGGATGTTACGGTAACCCTTGAAAGGAGAAAACCAATATATGCTAAATGTGCCATAATAACAAAGACATATTCATGAATTATGATAAGAAAGATTTTAAAAAAATTAAAATGGTCTTAGATTCGATCATTTTAGAAATTAACATTTAGATTTAGAAATTCTATGTCTTGAGAAATTTTATAGAATATTATGTTATTTATTTTGTTCAAGTTTATATTATTTCAATCACTGCCCACTTTGTTTATTTTAAGTTTATGAATTAATTTATAACTTCTACACATTATTCCATTTATTGCTTAATTCTATGTTTTATTATTTAATTTATTAGGAGATAGATTTATTTATATTATTCAAGTTATTATTTATTTTATACTACTTGAGTCTTTTATTCAAATTATATTTATAGCTTAAGTTTATGTATCGACATATTTATTGTGAATTTATGCACTATGGCAACTAAGTGTTTTGAAAGGAAGACATTTAAGATTTGTTACTAACTACCAAAAAGGCAAAGAGGTAAGAAGTAAGATCCTTTTATGCTACCTGCCTTGGTTAGTGTGGCATAAAAGTCTTACTTTGTCATTACGATGTCAAGAGCAATACTAGAGAATAGGAATTCCCTAAGAGAGGCCCTTCAAATATGTGTGAGATAAGCAGACAAAGAAAAATGGAGCTTCAAAAAAAGAGATTATAATCATATTAATACTTATTGCATTATGTGTTGTATAGCATATACATCTTTTAGCATTTACTGCTCATAATATCATGAAGCATGAATTTACTTATAAATAATATGATGAGATTATGATACACTAGCAATGTGGATTTCCATACTAAGATACGGCTGAAACTATCATAATTTGAATGCTTAGAACTCTTCATTATCTACTGAGGATTTTCAATTCTGACTCTATTTCTAGTGGTTTTAGATTAGTCAAGTGATGCCCTAGAAAAAGATGAACTCATCCAACTACTAGGAATATATGGAGTTGTAATTAAATAAATTGTAGTTTCATTATCTGGTTTAAAAATGTTTAGTTTATGACAAGCAGGACTTTACCCCTTGTAACACCCTACCAGATACAATACTATGCTTAAGTCATAAAATTTTAGCTAATAGTTTATTACACGCGGATATTTTTTTAATTTGTTTGTCCTTAATTTATTGACTAGGTAGAATAAGTTTTTATTGTAAAGCATGGCAACTAGTTGGTGTTAGTTTGCGTAGGTAATAAAAGAAAGATTAGTAATTTGGGCAAAAATAAACTCATAACATCACAGAGTCATATCTATATAGATACATATATAATTAGACTATTTAGCAGTACATGTACATAATAAACAATGGGTACAAAAGGGCGGAACTATCAAACAAAATGCAATGTTCATTTGGACTAAAGAAAATATAATCCAAAGCAAGGTTCAATTTTATTTAAAGTAGTCAAATACATAACAGATATCAGACATAATATCACATAGAATAAGATGAGGTGTAACAAGAGCAATGAGTATAGAAGAACATATATGTAACAGCGCATTTAAATCACAATTAACTAACACGTTTATATAAATGCATTAATACATGAAAATGCAATGCACTCATCAATCCTTTATCTTAAATATCATAGGCTTTCCCATACTTAGTCCCCTGGGGGTTTTAGACCATATAACTCCTAAGTAATAGTCTATTTCTCAAAATCAAGCTTGTTCCTATACAGGATTACCGGGTTTACTTTCCCGGACTCTCCCACCGATCTACTCCTCTTAACTTTATTTCGATGCTGGCCCAAGGAATATGGAATCCTTTATAACTCTTATGAATTTCATAAACTAGATTTAATTGGCTTGAATGTTATATACATTAATCAGTATATGACTTGTACATCATTTCTTTCATAATTTCGGCAGCATAACGGATCAAGTCCATTTCCCCATGAATATTGTCATTCAACCAGAAAATTAGTCACATCAATATAACCAATACAATGTGTCAACCTTTCAACATTGATATAAATTCTACAACATTCAAACTTGAGTTCAGTCGATGTATGTACTAGGGTGTAAAATTCTTTAGATTGGGAACTCTGCCAACTACATTCAGTTCTGCCTGGATTTGTAAATTCTGCCATAATTTTTGCTTAACTCATTCAAAGATAAAATTTGAATATGTTAAAGTATTATGTGTCTAATTTTTAACCTCTTTAGTCCCATAATATTTTGATGAGTATAACTCAAGAAATTGCAGATTTATCTAGGTCTGTTCTATAGCCAGGCAGATTTATACACTGAAAAAGTAAAAATTCAACAAAAATAGGAATCATCTTTGATTCCTATAAAAGCTAATTGGACTAGTTTTCATTTCCAACAAGTTTTATATCATTTGGATAAGTAGAACTCAAGTTGTAAGCTCACAAAGTCGGTGAAATTGGTCTGCCTTGTCTTTATCTAGTCAGGACATGGGCCAACTTGGATGAATTATTTGGAGCAACAGGGATTGAATTTGACTCTGAAAATTTCATGGGATGTTACCCTATGTATGATATTTCTAACAAAATTGGTTCCAATTTGAAGTTGTATAGGGGTATGCCGTGCACAAGCCACTCTGGTCAGATCCAGAGGCAAAATCCTAGGGTAAACTTCCAATAATCATATCTCACTCAATATTAATTCAATGGTCTTATAATTTATATGGTTAGAAAGTCTAAATGTCTAGTTTCATCTAAAATTAGTTTCATTGAGTTCTGATGGCTGGATGAGAATTCGTATACTTTGCAAGTACGGACGTCGTAGAGTTTCCTAGTTAAATTCATCCTATTTACTTTCTTTTTTATTCTTTCACTAGTGAACCATACAAAACTCAGTTTATACTTAATAGTCCAGCCATAAATATTCACATAAACTTATCATAACATCAAATATATGCATATATATAAATTTCTCAACAACCACTAGTCCACAAAAAATCACATAAGGTTGAATCCTACCTTAAATTGATATTGAGACTAGCTAGATTTGAGTTTGGGTTGAAGGTTTTGGGTGAAACTTGGAGATAAACAGGAGATGAAGGGAATAGGATAAGAGAAGATATACATTGGTTGTCCATTTGCCAATAGTGAAGAAGACCCCCACAGTTATTCCAGAATAGTGGAATTTATCTTAACTGACACTATTGATGGTGCGAGTTGATTTGCTTACAAAAGTAGAACAAATGTCCATGGCTAGTCAAGAACATATTCCCCCATTGTTATTGACTCATGGACATTGAGTACTATTAGTTGAGTTACATTCTAGATGATAGTCTGCCATAGAGTACTAGTAACCATAGGATTAGTGACAATTAAAGGCATCATTGTTTTACCTGGAGCATTTGTAAATTGTCTAGCCATTATCAATTATTTGTTTTGTGGATTTAGCTAAGCAACAATGCTAGGTTTTCCGTGGATATTGAAAGGTATAGTTGAGACTACAGCGAGTGATCGTTGATACTCAATTTTGAAGGAAGATGTAGTAGTTTCTCTTACATACTAGGAGCTCCTTTACTCTTGATTACAAGCAATCTGAACCTCAATATGGACTATAAGCATCATAATTTCGACTCATGGCATAGACATTTGGTACATCAGGTCATTTAAGCTCATGTTAATTTTTTGGCGGATGAATGAGGTCGTCATGATTGTTGGTTGTCCTTATTCAAGCTCACCCACAAATTTTGGGTTTGCTTAAGACAAGCTTGTCATGCGTGCAGGCTGAGCAATTCAGGTTGACATGGTAGAAAAGGGTTATCACAAGAATAGTTATTGGTTGTCATTATAGGAATGGCTACCAAAGTAGTAGGTTGGGCTTTAGATCTTCAGCTACACTGCTTTGAAATGAATTCATGCTTCAACGCTGTCAATTGGAACGCAAGTGTATGTGCCAATCAAGGTCGAGGCCAAGTGGTGGAAACCTTATTAACTGATTAGCTGAGGGTCACAACAGGCATGCCAAAATTATGTTTTGCTTTTATGGCTTGCGAGACTATATCTAAAGAAACTATTCAAAGAATTACCTAACTAATGTTAGCTGAATAACTCAACTATTTTGATATGTAAAACACTCTTGATTCCAAAGTATCAAATGATTATGCCAAGGAGGAGAATTAACTCCTTAGTTGCAAATCCCCAAGCTACCAAAGGCAGTGCTTTGTATGCAAATCAGCTAACTAGGTCACCACACAAGAAAATGACGCATGACTAATAACTAATAAAAGGAACTAAGGCTAAGATAACATAATGACTGAAAATAAACAAAATCTGTAAAGGAAATGTGCTAGAGAAAAGTTGTAAAATGTTGAAAGATAATGTCACGACCCAACTAGGGCCGTGACCGGTGCTTAGGGAATTCAATTCCCCAGTAAGCCTACCCAAAATTTTCTTACAGAACGGACAAAATTTCCCTTAAAAATTGAGCATTTTCCGAATTACAAAAGTTCCTGTTACAAGCTAAAATATGCAGTCCAGCCACAGAACCAAAATAGTAACAATATTTAGAATATAGATTTAGGACCACAAGCATTCTCAGAATGCCCTCAAAATTTAGAGCATGCAAGACATACATGGGGACAGATACTCTTTTCAAAACAAAACCTATTACAACTATATATAGATATATTACAACAGGAGCCAGACCCTGCCTGTGGGTTATGGAGCATAACTATAAATATTTATATATGACTATTCAGCTATACATAGATCGAAATACATTGACAACCTGGAGGCCCACACTGATTGCATCAAGCTCACGGAGCTTCTATACCTTTGCTTACAGAGACAAGTCACTTGCAGCTTGCACCTAATTCTGAAATAGAGGGAAAAGTGGGGAGTGAGTCAAACAGACTCAGTGAGAGATAATATACTTATAACGGGGAGTGGGACAAGTGCAAGCACAAGTTTTTTTTTTAATAAATAAATATAATCCATTAATAGTATCCTCATAAAAGATCCATATATAGATATACATATATATATGCAAAAGATACTCCAAATCCAACCTGATATATGAAAATAGAATATAGTAACGCTAGAAATAAAATAAAATTTGTAATAAAAGTCATCATCAACAAATTAGTACTTCCAAAAATTGGTAAATTTAAGTACATTTAAAGATGGAGTTAAAATTAGTTTTAAAAATAAAATAAAATAAAATCAATTCTAAAGTTTAGAAGGGGATGTCTCAATTACAGAATCAGAACAAAACAGAACAGACACGTCTTACCAACGAGCGTCCCCGAAGGATCAACGAGAACAGATATCTCCCCAACGGTCCTGTGCCGAAGGATCGACAAGCAAAGCCGGATGTGTGGCCATCACGCCGGGCTAGCAACACCCTTGCTAGCTAGGTTGGCCAAACCAAGGTGCACTTAGGACTAACGTTTACTGCCGTTAGCATACAGTTCTGTTAAAGATCCCTCCGCAAAGAAAACTATTTACTCAAAATTCCAAATGGAATTCTCAAATAACTTTATTTTAAAAATCAAGTTCACAGAAATCAATTTCAAAACTTACCATAGCAAAATTAGTAATTTCTATTGTCTGAATTCATAATATCAATTCGAAACATCGTATCGATATCAAAACCTTTAGCTACTCAAATTTCATACATCAATTGTTAACAATACGTGAAATAATTAAACTGAGTAGGAACATTGGAGAGCAATTCTTTTCAAAATACTTATCCCACATGCAGAGATACCAAATTAATAACATAATACTATTATAAGCAGCTTTAAAGATTCGGTTAGAAGACAAATAATTGTCAAAACATATATTTAGGGAAAATAAGAAGAACAGAAAACACGTTATAAATACACTATCACTCACATACTAAACGGAGGAGCGGTCGAAAATTAGTGTCTTGAGACTCGGTCGCTATCCACAGGAATTCAGCACCAAAAAGTCACCCTTCACATGCTAATTAACCTGTAGAGTCAGGAATTACCCAAGATATCTATTTCACTAAAAAGGTATTACATCAATGTTGACTTATATATAATTACCCTCATCTATGACTACTTGGTTATAATCTTTAATTAAATCAACCACAGCAACTAAAACCAATCTACATAATTCTACATCTATAACTCATATAATACCACAAAATTAGCCCTTAAATGACAATCAAGTGCTGTGTTTTCATCTTTGAGGAACTAATTAGTGTCAATTTTGATTGCACAATTAACATCCAATAACCCAAGTGATGTATCTATACTAGAATTAAATAACCAGTCAAGCAACACAATATACAATTATAATCATATTAAAAGTGAACAGAATTAACACAACCACAATAGACACAAATTAAAGCCCCTGCTCAGGTAAAAATCCCAAATCCATATCAAGCAAGATTCAATTTCACATTAGCAATTTAAATTTTTCCAAACAGCAAAAATAAGACAAAACAAGGCATCCACACCCACTTTAGAGGATGAAAACGAAACATGAAGAGGGACTTACCCAAGAGCTACGGTTTGGAGGAAGCAGATCAACTTCCAGCCATGAAAAAGAAACGAAAATGGAACGTGAACAGTGTTGCAAAGAGAAGAAACGCAGTAAAGGGAGAAACAGAAGCGGCTGAGGGAGAGAGAGAAAGACCACAGAAGAGAGAGAGACAGATCGCGGCGGAGAATGGGAGAGAAGGCAGCGGTGAGGCCCAAGAAAGGGATGAGATGGCAAGTGAGAAAAAGAAAGGGAGTGAATGGAAATGAAAGAAAGAAACAGAGAAGGAAACAAAATGAAAGAATGGAGCGCCTGGAATGTTCTTCAGGCATGAAGGTGAAGGGAGAGAGACGTCTATAGTGTACCATATCATTTATGGTGTACCATGGTCCTCATCCCCCCCTTTTTTTTTATATACTTCAAAAATTTTATTCCACAATTTTAATTTCTCTATCACTATATTCCTAAAAGTAATTAAAGGAAATTCCCAAAGCATAAGCTATGAAAATTTATTTTTATTTATTTATTTATTTTTTTTTTTTAAGTTCCCGATTACACACATTTTATTTTAAACCGGATATCACAGATAAAGACCTGAATGTAAAGTACAAGAAACAAAAGTTGGCATGTAAAGAAAAAGCAAGTAAGAAATAGGCTTGTGCATGATTGATGTTTGTGTGCTTTTATAAGATTAGACAAGGCTATTTATAGATACAAAATGGTTGTTACCTAGCACTAACCCTACTAACCTATTCTCAAACCAATAATCCTATTTAGCGTAGTGGTCAATAGCATTCAACACTAAATAACTTGTCTTGACTAGTCTTACATCCATATTCAATGTATTTGCCTATGGTTGTTCATAACCTAGCCTAGCCCACTAACCCATCCTGGGACGAAGCTTGTTAGGTCGAGTTCGGATTTTCAAAATTTGACCCGATACACTTTTCGAGATGGGTTTGAGTCATACTTTGGGTTGGCCCAACCTGACTCAAAGTTAAATAATTCTTTAAAAAAATATTTTTTAAAAAAATTAATGATAAATTACAATATTTTTATACTTCAATCAATATATTTTATATAACATGTTATTTTTACTTTAATATAATTTGTTTTGAAATATGTATTATAAAATATCTCTTGAATTTTGTTTTTTATTTCTAAAATTTTATGACTTTGCTATGTATAGGATCTAAATCTTTATATATTATGTAAATATCAAGTTGACCCTTTTTAACTCGATCATTAATTGAGTCATTATCAAATCATATTTGGGTTCAAGAATTTGACTTGGTCACACAATCAGGTTAGGTTCGAGTCTGGTCTAACCCGGCCCCACTCGTCCTTTTACACCCCTACAATTTGCCAGCTGATAATCCTCTTCATGCATATCTTGTATTGTAGGGATCACTTCACACTAGCTTCAACACATTTTTGGTATTGCTTTTTTGATTAACATTGAGGCCTAAGCCCAAAAGGAAATATTACACCTGAATAACTTGAGACTAATTAGCCCCCGATTGATTCGCAAGGAAATTCAGAGATATGCAGCTAGGAAGCCTATCAAAGAAACTCAGCCCAAGGGGTAGCCTATGCACATAATCTACTAAACTATGTGCACACTACTAAGCTATGTGCACACTTATTAGCTTCATGATAAGTGTGCCTAATTTATACATCCTAGTCATCCGCCAAAGTAATACAAATAGCTCTAATCAGTGAACCATGGGTATGGGAACCTAGAATATCTAATTGAATGAAATTATAAGCACTAAGATAGTCCATTTCTGCCCATACATTTTCATAACCCAAATTATGGCCTAAGAATAAACCCCAAAAGACACCCCAATGCTTTGCCATTGTTATTGAGCAGCAACCCAAGTTAATACTCCAAGCTATAAGAAATTTTCCTTCAGAGTTCTAGGCAATTCCACCACAGGTTACTGTTTCAAATTCCCTTTTGAATGAATTATCTATGTTAATTTTTATCCAGTGTCTTTGCGGAAGGCTCTAGTCACTTTGACCACAGCTATATTTGGAACCTTTTTCCTAGCAGCAGTCATCAGGTACAAGTAGTATTCATATTCCCTAGCCAACTTTAATACCCAGTAGGCTTCAATTGTTTCTGGTATTGCTTTACAATTGTTTCTCCCTCAATTCAAATTAGAAAACAACTTCTTGTGTTATTCCTATCTTCAAAAAATCAGTTATGTACTTGGTCAAACATTTTCTTTAGTTGTTTAAGACCTGTTTTTTTCCCAAAGTTGAGTTGGAGAGTAATATCCATATAGGACCCAAGACCCAATCATCAAGGCCCATTTACTTTGACTATTCTATTTTCTCAAACTAATTTCGGTTGTAGGCTAATAGTCTCTTAGATCTAAGTAATTTATTTTAAATTTCTACATTTATGTTATTTCGTTGACAATCCTCTTACAGTCAACAATTTTGCTTTTTTAAATTGCTATATATGCACTTTTATTTTATCTTAATATACATTTCACTATCAAGATTGATTAAAAAAATTGGAGGACAAAATGTTTTTCATAACAATTTAGGCATTTCAAACTTAACAAATTATTATTTTACTATGACATTTTAAATATTTCAAATTTAAAATAAAATAAAATTTTGTACAACAGATAGTTTTAGGGTAAAGTGATGATCATTTTTGCTCTATTTGCTAATTAAATTCTCTTTTGGTTATTGTAATATTATGATTTAAATTGAATATTAAGTCTAGTAGTTGATCTATAATATGCATACAATGTAAATTTAGCATATTAATATTTTTATAATTATTTTTAAAACTTAAATATATTTAGCTAATTTTATAATTATAAATCTAAAATTACAATTTTATTTCTTACATCTCATGATACACGCTAATTAAATATAAAATGAAGGGGATAAAGCTATAATTTCACCGGTAACCTACAAGATTTTCCATTCAAGTTACCAAGCAGCACTATTTAAAAATTTTGAAGTTTCTATTGATTTCTAATTTTCTAGTAACTCCCAGACACTTCTCCAACATCGGCAATTGACTTACCCAACTCACACTCCTCTAATCATCAAAAGTACAACACAGTGGATTAAGATTCGGGACAATCCTTTTTCTTGAGAAAATGATTCAAATCCAGAATTTTCAAGAAACATGCCACTTCACCCCTTATATATATGCACATATCAACACGCCAAACTACCCAAGGAACGAAAACCAAAGCCAGAACAAAGATACAAGTAAAAACACCACCAAAGAAAACCACGCTTCAGAAGCATTCAATCACCACTCACTTCATATACAAACACAGAAAAATACAAAGCAAAAAAAGTAAGAAGAAAAAATGTCTCTGTTTCAAACCTTGTTTGATCCAGCTTTTCTCTATGGGAATTCAGACCCAATGGGGTTTGGATCCAACACCCAAATGGATTGGAAGGAGACCCGTGATTCCCACATCTTCGAATTTGATCTTCCGGGTCTCACCAAGGAGGATGTGAAGCTCGAATTGCGTGAAGGCAGAGTACTCTGCATCAGAGCAGAGAGAAAAGAAGAACAAGAAGAAGAAGGAAAAGAGGAAGAGAAGAAGAAGCTGAAATGGCATTGCAGGGAGAGAGGGATTAGTGGGGTGTTTTCGAGGGAGTTCAGGTTGCCGGAGAATGCAAAAGTTGATGACGTGAAGGCCTCAATGCGTGATGGGGTGTTGACCATAACGGTACCTAAGGATGAGACCAAGAAGAAGCACAAGAACCACAAGAAGGTGGTTGATATTTCTCATGAGGATGATGAAGGGGTTGCTTCTAATAAAGGGATTGGGCGTTTCGTTTGTTGCAAAGCTTAGAATGTGTATTGGACCAAAAGCTTATTTATGTTGTTCACGGTGGCGATGAGAGTGATTGGTAATTGGCTGTGTTTTGGTGTGCATTTGTCTTCACTTTCTATGTAAAATGTATGTATTGTCTGTTCGGCTTTGAACTTTCTATTTCTCGCTTTTAGGTTGTAAATTGGAATTGTTCAACTTCAAAGTTCAATTGTCCTTCTAGTTGGCCTCACTAGTTCATGTACTCTGAAGATAATGAAATATCAAGAGGTTTGGTTTATTTAATTTAGCAGTTTAAGATTGAAAGCTGAAAAGTGTAAAATTTCTAGGATTGTTTGTGGTTTGCAAACAAACTTTCCAAAATAGTTTTTTCCTTTTTCTTTTCCTTTGGTTATTTGGTGCAAAGCATATTTTTACACATGTTTGATGTGATAGTACGAAAACAAAATTAAATGCCGGAAAATAATATTTCTCTATTTTCATTTCTACTCTAAAGTAATTTAGACCAATGAAGTTAACTCATTTAGAATAATATTGATACATATTTGAATTAGTTTTTTTTAATTTAAAATAGCATAATAAAAAATTTTCCAAAAAATTATAAAAATGATATTTCTTCTAAAATAATAAAAACAGGCATGCCTTAATTCACATTATGTTGCAAGCATACATTTTTGGTTTCCCTAGTAGCTGTTGTAGAATTTTACTGTTATTATAGATAATAAATAAATAAACCAGCAAAAAAAAGGAACCAGATCAAAGAAAAGAGAAAAAAAAATTAGCATATGATATAAAATCCAAAAGTAATGATAAATAAATTAAGATAATATATTGATGCTCGATATTTGTAATTTACGGCTTGATCGTTTATTAGTCATTATATTTAAAAAATAGGAAGAAAAAAATTAGTTGGGTTGGCCAAATCGTAAATTTATTTCTAAAATTTAACAAGTCCTAAAATAATTTTATTTTATTTTTTAAAATAAAATTTTTAGATGTGATGGGACAGTTATTTCTGTTTGGGTAAACTTGACGACGTCGTTTTTGGGGGCCCACACATCGTTTTTTTTTGCGAATTTTCATTTCCACCATATTCTCTCAATAAGCCTCTGGCCTGCGGCGCAGCCACCTCCACCGTGGGGTCACCGTTTCCCTCCGCCATTGAAGCTCATTCAAGCTTTTTCATCTTCTCCTACAAGGCCAGGTAAATAGGTTATAGCAGTTTCGCTTCACTCGTCTCTTGTAATTAGCAGCAGAAAGTCCTACCCTTTTCAGGTTCTAAGATGGTTCGTGTAGATCATTGATTAAGGGCTTGAAGTAGCCGTAGGCATCACCCAGTTCATGGTTTGATTAAAGGTCCAATGGGTATTTGACTTTTATGGCCTAGTGGGAACAAGATCATAGCTTTCTCTTTTGATCACCAGCTGTTTGATGAAATGTTTGATTGTTCATTGCAATATTCCTTTTTTTTTTTTTTTGTATTTGGTGGAAATAAGGATAATTTCTATTGTAATTTTGGTTTTTTTTTCTTTTTAATTATTATCAATGTGGTTGTGTTGATGACTACAATGTTTAGCTATAATGCCTATGTAGTGTTTCGTTTATTGCCTTAGTGAGCTGCTGACCCTTTTCCTCGATATCTTTTGGTTTGTATGATCATATGGATTCTCTGTGTTCATATCTTGTGTTGCGTGTTAGGGGTTATTGGTTTGATTGTTGGGTGCAATTTAAAGCTGTATTCCTGTTTTGGGTATTTGAAATTGGACAATCTTGATGGGCAGCTTGGATTCTACTTGATTTGGTTTTCTTTGTAACGGCAATGGTTTAGTGAGCTTGCTCACACAGTGTGATAACTCCATTCTATGTCGGGATGTGAAATATGATTTTATGATTGTGTTTCTACTGTGCTGAAATTCACTGTGATGCTTGAAAGCAGAAGTGGTTCTGTTTATTTGATTTTATAACACTCTTTTTCTGTTCTATTTTGATTGGCCTAAGGTTAGAAGCTGTTACCACCCAAAATTAGCACTCTCTTTTTGTGAGTGAAAGATTAGAGAAGAAAAATGCTTAGAGGAAGGCTCTCTGTTCTCTCAACGTCAATTATCAGAAGCTCAATTTGCAGCAAACCCAGTCTCACATGCCCATCAGTCCAATTTCATCCCTTGAAGCTCCCTCAATCTTCCAATTCTCATGCAACGTTTAACCCCAATGCACTGTCAGATTTTCAAGGTTTTAGAGCTTACAGTCTTCTGGCCTTGAATGATCTGAGAGATAAGGTGCCCAGAAAACAGAAGACTAGGAAGGGCCGTGGGATTGGGTCTGGGAAGGGTAAGACTGCTGGGAGGGGTCACAAGGGTCAGAGAGCCAGAAGTGGTGCAAAATTGGGGTTTGAAGGAGGCCAGACCCCACTTCGTCGAAGAGTGCCCAAACGTGGGTTCAAGAACCCATTTAGCCTCACTTTTCAGGTATATTTTCATGTTTATATTTGTTTTCTTTTTGTTTGATACCTCAAGACATAGGAAAATCTAAATGTCCAGACTTTCTTTTGCGCACCCAACCAGTTCAAGTATTTAACTTGGATTCTCACTGTAGCGACCTGGATTTTCTCATCATCCTGGTGAATTATTGGACTCGATAAAATCCATTCATGGGCCAAATATGCTTTCCTGAGGTCATGTTTTTAGATGCATTCTCTCACAGACAACTAGGATTTCATACTTTAGCTGTTGAATAATTGAGGAAAAATGAAAAGAGGCCTATTTTGGTCCATCGCCAACCATTTTTTTTAGTGTTTGACCAATGCAATTGCAGCTCATGTCTATGATTCACCACTTTTTCCATCTTTTATACTGTATGTGCTTTAAGGAGGGTGGATCAGATGGGGGGTAGTTCAACAGGTAGAGGTAGAGGTAGAAGAAGACCTAAAACAACCATATGTGAAACTATTAGAAGAGATTTAAATGTTAATGGCTTAAATATAAATATGATTTTTGATAGAATACTATGGCACTGCCCGATTCATGTAGCCAACTCTATTTAGTGGGACAAGGCTTGGTTATTATTGTTGTTGTATATTGTATGTGTTTTCCCTGTGTGGTACCGGTTTTATGTCATTTCAAGTAGTTTCCACTGCTAATAGCATGGGCTTATACTGCTGTTGTCTTTTAGTGGAGAAACTTGGGAGTATCGTAAGGATGCTTTTAAGAGCTTTGAAGCAATTATCTTGTTGAAAGGTTGACTTAACCTGTATGTGTCTATATGTGTGTGTGTGTGTGTGTGTGTGATCGTTCTTTTTGCCATCATTTGTAGTTCTTATTCCGGTCTTTTCTCTCTTCTTCATATGGCAAGCATGACCTACAGCACCAGAAATATTATGAATGCTGACATCAGTAAATTATTTCAATGTTTATTGTATCCAAGGGATCTTTGTCTAGTGTGGTTTAACTGTATGTATGCAATTGTTGGTAAGAAACATGTCTAGCCAACTTTGGAGTTCAGTCTGGCTGCTAGATCTCTGCCCTGGATATATGAGGAGCAACTTCTACAAGTGGCCTATTAGTTTTGATTCAAGTTTCATGTTAATTTTAATTTCTTCGTGTATTTATTAATTCTTTAATTTTTGTTACTTTAATGTCTTGATGTTTTTATTTGATGGTGAAGACATGACCATGGCTTCAGCTCTTATTATTGGACCACTGCTTTGTTTCAGTGCCCCCCCTCCATCTCTCTCTCCCCCCCCCCCTCCCCTTTTTATTCTTCAATGTATTATCCATCTATCTGGCTATATTCTTATACTCTTTTCTTTTCTCACAGCCAGTAGGGTTGGGAAAAATTGCAAAGCTTATCAATGCAGGGAAGATAGATTCTTCTGAACTGATTACAATGAAAACACTCAAGGTTTTGTGACTTTTACCTCACTTCAAATGGATTTGTTTGCTTCTTGTGCTTCCTCTAAATCTGGTCACTATTGTTACCATAGGATACAGGGGCAATAGGGAAGCAAATAAAAGATGGAGTAAGATTGATGGGGCGGGGTGCTGATCAGATCAAGTGGCCAATTCATCTAGAGGTAGACTTTGATTCGGAAGCTATAAGTGTTTCGAGGATTATAATCCTGCTTTTTGATTCTTAACTAATGAAATATTAACATTTTTTTATCTTATCTTTTGTCTAATGTCATAATCTTCACTGCTGGTCATTACTCATTATCATTATTGCCTTTGTTAAATAGTTTATGATTACTAAGCTGTTGGCTTGAGAGCCTACACTGTCCTTTCTCTATGAGCACCATAAACCATCAAAAGTGGGAGTTGCCAGGTTTTGACCTTGGCAACGGGAACGGTATAGGAATGTTTTAGGGCGTCTAAAGATTAAATAATGAACTGTTGGCTTGAGATTGCATCTACAACGAAAGTTGTTATTCTACTTTTATCTTCAAAGCTTTTATGTCAATTTTTCTTTAACCTTAGTTGAGTTGGTTCCTTTTTTATGGGGTTGTACTTTCAAACAAGGTATCTGAGAGATGTGCTCCATTGTACAAACAAACTCTATTGTCTGTTTTTTAATGCTTAAGTTTATGTCTTATAGTTGCGATCTCGTTGAACATAAAGACACGAATGTGTTTTTAACATAGTGAGTTTACAGGTATCAAGGGTCACTGTGAGGGCTAAGGAAGCAGTTGAAGCAGCTGGTGGTTCTGTCAGAAGGGTGTATTACAATAAGTTGGGCTTGCAGGCACTGCTGAAACCCGAGTGGTTTGAAAAGAAGGGCAGATTGCTGCCTAAAGCAGCTAGACCTCCTCCTAAACAGAAGGATAAAGTCGATAGCATCGGTCGGCTGCCTGCACCAACCAAGCCAATCCCATTTTTAGTTGAAGCAAGCAAGGATGCTCCAGTTCCTCATCTTAGTTAACCAGGGATCATGTTTGGTACCATTTGTAGGAATTTTCAATTCTTTGTGATGGAAAATGAATCTGACCAAGTTTTTTATGCCGTCTGTTGCAATGGGCAGTTTGTTAATTCAGAATGAGAGAAATGAATTTCCATTGGAAAAAATGGAATGAGAAAAATTTTCTTGTTTTTATGTATCATTTCCTTTAAGGAACTGATGTTGGTCACTTAACAGGGCTATGTTTTGATGTGTATCTGCGTAGGATCTTAGCTTAATTGCAAGAATTCTGTTCAATTCAGCATTTCACTTTTCTCCCGGATTTTGAGTACGAAGCGGTTAGGTGGTCCTTGTCAAATGACTTGGTTGAATTGAGAAATTAATGTCATACCCAAAGTCGAATATGTGTTTGTATATATTGGTATTTAATTATAATGTAGAGATGATTTATAACAGGATACTATGACATTGTTTAGTTCATAGAGCCGATCTCTGAGATAAAATTTAGTTATTGTTGTATATACTATTATTCAGTTATACATAATAAGTAATACAATTCGAAGTGAATTGGCCGGTTAGAATTGGAATGTCATCGTGAGAGCAGTATATACTTTTTCCCTTATACTACGGGGACGAAAACTAGACATCCATTAAGATATTTTCACCTTTAGGAAAAACTATTATTATTATTATTATTATTATTATTATTGTTGTTGTTGTTGTTGTTGTTGTTTTTGTTGTTTTGACATTACATTCTTTTGATAAAAAAAAAATTTATTGGACTTCTAGAGATATTGCCTGAATTCTATTACTTCCATATGAGGCAAAGTTTAGGGACCAAATTAGTCTTGATATACAAAGTTGCTTCACTTATGCTAACGGTAAAATCCAGCTGCAATAGATGACTATCCACTGTACCGTGCTCTAATTGTAACACCTTACTAGATAAAATATTACTAAGCTTAAGTCATAATATATTATCTGATAAGTTATTATGTGTGACTAATTGATTAAATTCTATTTTCAGTTTCATTATTAATTAATCGTGTACCAGAAATAAAGTAACATAAATAAAAATGCGAAATAAACAGAAATACTAGAAACTACATCATATATATATATATATATATATATATATATATATAAACATCTGTTTTTTAAAGTTGTCAAAAGTTATATAAGATAGTACAGGGTAGTAAAAAAATGAGGTCGTTAACACAAAATAAATCTACTATCTATATGAACGTACTCTAACTCATTCATACAGGATATTTCATATACAACTACTAACTCCTATCCATATACTCATGACCCAAACTACCAAAAAATGATCATCATGTACACCTACTGCTGCTATGGCGGGTACTCCAACTAGATGGATTTCGAAGAAAGGAATCCATTTACCATGCCGGCATTCGCAGGAGTGTAGTCTACGCTCGGAGCAGAGAACGAGGAAGATGAATTCTCTGCCTTAGATGGATCCTCCTCAGACATCGTGATCGAGGGTATCTGCTGTGGTGGTAAGGCTGGCGGAGCCATGGGAGCTCTTCTTCAGCTGTGATGCTTCTTGCATTGCGTGTGGAGGTGGAAAGGGATGGACCATGTATAGCAGAATAGCAATGTACGGTGCGGCGGGGTCAAAGAGTGGATGAGCAAGGGGAACAATAAAATCTCTACGAAAAAAGAAGTAAAAATGAAACTGACATCTACCAGATACATATATACAATCTAGAAACGAGTCTAGGTGGATGTGGAGCTCAGAGAACTCGATGAACAGACTCCAGTTGCCGCGTTCTCCATGATTTGAGAATGACGCGGAAATATATGGTAGGGTGAGAAATAAAAATCTCTCAGTACGAATTCTTAAATTTATACCTATCTGTCATCGCTGTCATTCTCAGTTGTTTCGGATTTTGGTTAATTAAAAAAAAAGGTTGCATTGACAGGATGTCCTACTCAATTAGTTATAGAAATCATAGCCCGAAACACAACTTTATTTTACTTAAGGAATAAAAGAAATTAAACAAAGAAATAAATAACCAGACCTATGTTTTTGACATAGTTAAGTGACAGCCATAAAGTGAACAATAATAAATATATGTATATATAACATCTAACGGTGCAATTAACTCAATGCATGATAACAGAAACTGTGGATATGTATAAGAAATAATGCACTTGATCTTAACTCATATTTTTCCATACTTGGTCCCCTGGGAGTATATTGGCCATAAAACTCCTAGGTAGTAGTCCGCTTTTCAGGATCGAACTTGTTCCTATATAGGTCGTCGGGTTTACTTTCCCTGACTTCCCCACTGATCTATTCCTCTTAACTTTGTTCAGGGGCTGTCCCAAGTCACATGGAAATCCTTCCTCATTCTTATAAGGGTAGCATTACTTGTCTAATACTTTGACCAATGCATGCATAACTTGTAAATTCATATTAATTGCAATCTCTGCCGAAATCTTGGGAATATAACAGATCATGTCTACTTTCCCATGAATAGTGCCAGACAACTAGGAAATTTTAATTAAATAGCAAATCCAATACAGAACATCATATTCATACCAAGAATATAACAATATCAATAGGTGCAAGTTTTAAAATCTTAAGTTTTAATCTATCTTGCAAGTTTTTAATTTCTATTGATGTTCCCAAGTTCGACTTCCAAGATTAAATGGGATCCGAGTTCCGAGTTCATACAAGTTCCGATCTCTAGGGTTATGTTTGATCTTCCAAGATTATATAATTTCCGACCTTCGGGGTTATGTTCGATCTCCGACCTTATTCCACCATCGGTTTTCTAAGACTCTTATAAGTGTGTTTCCTAAATTCTAAATTTCTAACATTAACTATACCCGATCTAGTTTCCTATTCACTAAGTTCCGAGTTCAACATTAAGTATATCCGATTTAGCTCTTTGTCTACTAAGTTTCTGAGTTCAACCTTAAGTATACCCGATCTAGCTTTCTGTCTACTAGATTTCTGAGTTTCGATACTAACTCAAGTTATTTGTGTTTTATCCCAAACTATCCCACTTCTAGCCAGAATTACACTCTTATAGGAGAAAATTCACCAAAAATAAGAATCTAGGTGAAATCATGCGAAATTTATATCAATGTAAAGTTAACAGAGTAAGATTTCAAATGAGAGAAGCTGCATATCATTTGAAAGAGTATAACTCGAGATATAATCCCTGAAACTTGACCCTATTGGACTATCCTGTTCCAGCCTGGATTAATCATTGGGTAATTTCCTCGAACCACTGGGAGCAAATGGGAACTTATCTAACCATGAAATTTTTATGGGATGTTCTCTCATATGTTAGCTTTCAACCAACGTTGGATTCACTCAATTTGGAGTTGTGTAGGGTGAGTTACACCCTTCTCAACTCACACTGCCCAGATGAAGGTCCTGATTTCTAGGTCAAACTTCAAAAATTCATAACTACCTCTACACTGATCTAATGGCCTTATATTATATATGTATGGAAAGTCTTGAATGTCTAGTTTCATATAAAAATAGATTCATGGAAGTTAAACAGCTGTAGGTGGAGCCATACACCTTGCCGTATGGACTGCTGAGGAAAAACCCTAACAGCTACTTGAGTTTTCTCTTTTCTTCAAGTTCTTTCATACCAATTCTAATTCTAATCATAACATACATGCATAATCAACTATAATTCATCATCATCATTTCAAATCTCATCAGTATCATAAGATATCCAAGACCCCCATATAGTCTCAAACTAAGGAAAGTAAGAAGAGATGTAGGATTCCTACCTTGCCTAGTTGAAATTTAGTTGATTTGGTGTCTTAGATGGAAGCTACTCTTGATGAGACTTGAAGAGAAGTTGAAGATGGAGTAGAGAGGAGTGTGAATAAAAGAGAAATGAAAGGGAGTCAGCCTCTTTTCTTGACCGAAATTGTCAAGGGCAAAGAAGGAATTGAACCCAAACTTGTGGAGCAAGGAGTTGTGTGATTGGTAGATTTGAGTAGGTTATTCAACTTGGTTTTGTGGCTACTTCTTGGCTCAAAATGGCGCCACCTATGGGAGTGTTGTGGCTGAATCCTAGCCATTCATTCTAGGGTTCTCATAATGATTTTTCTATTGGTCTGGTTCTGATAGTTTAAAATACCGAAATCTTACCGATTTCTCTTAAATCGGTAAATCGGTTTTAGAAAAATTCTGTGAGGTTTCCTATGTTTCTAATCTAATTCCATCAAGTCTAATCACTTCTAAATCACACTTAATTGGCTTCAAGTGACTGCTTAATCAAATTTCGATTAAACCCACTTATTCGATAAAAACCGAACAACTCGGTTATTAACGATAAGATTTTTCGAACGTTACACTAATAGTTTGTTTAAGGTCATAGAGAACCTTTTTCAATAAATAAACATTTAGAACTTTCAAATCGCTCGACATGGATTTTTATCAAGAATGCCATTTAAAAATATAGACTTCACATCTAGTTAATGAATTTGTCAAGATTTATTTGCAGTAAGAGCAATAAGCAGTTTGATAGTATCAAACCTTGCTATTGGTGCAAGGGTTTCTTGGTATTCCAATCATTATTGTTAAGCATATTCTTTGGACACTAATTTAGCTTTATCTTTTGGGGATAGGGATAAAAATTCCCTAAAGCAGATTCAAGGATGAGGGCTAGAATCACATTCCTTACTTTGCAGGATCCTCATGTATAGTTAAATTTATTAAAACACCCTATATACAAGTGATCGTTAATCTATATATCTTTACGTAGAAGTTAACAAGTTCCACATTTCTTTTGGATAATAAACTCAACATTTCTTTTCTCAAGTCAAATTATGGTTGAGGGTAATTTTATAACTTTATTTTATCTATATTAATTACTACTTTAACATTTTCTCTTCAACAATATCCTTGCTTTTATATTTCTTTCTCCTTCATTGCTCCCATTTTCTCTTCTCTGACCGTAAGTCTCATTTCTTCTCCTCCCAAGCTTTTTATTCTATTTTTTCATTTCTTTTCTTATTATATTTTGTCGTTAGTATATCTATATATTGACATTTATTAAGCCAGTACAAAAAACACATTATTCAGCGTAAAAAACTAAATATTAATTGTATAACTCTTTAGATAAGTTTAATTTTATTAAACCTAACGTACAATGATAAATATTTTAGTTACAGACTTTAGCAATCAAATATATTTAGCTGTTTCACTATTTTATGTTAGATTTTGGAATCCAAATCATAATTTTGTTTTTCCAGTTCTTGTTATTTTATTATATTATTTTTCATTTTATAGGCAGGCATGTTCGAGAAGATAGAAAACCAGTGTGCATAGGCTATTGCTAAAGTTTTTAGTTTGGGATTAAATATGATTTGCATACAACCAAATATTAAATGATGTCTAATAATATAAAGTATAAATAATTATAATATATATACCTATGTTGCGAATATATACTGTTTTCTATTTCCTGATATCATTAAAGATTTATTTTATTGAGAGCTCATTTTTAAGATTTTTTTTAATTGCATGGGTGAGATAAAAAAAAAAATTTGACACGAAAGAAATGAAACTTACTGTCAGGGAAGAGAAGATGAAGAGTAATTAAAGAGAGAGAAATATAAGAGAGAGAATATTATTGAAGTGGGCGAAAATGTTAAAGGACTAATTAGTGCAAATTAAAATGACAAAATTATCCATAGTTATAATTTGACTTAAAAAAAAAGAAAGGATAGTTGTTTTGTCCCAAATAAAATTGTGAAATTTATTATTCTCCGCATGAAGAGTTGGACATTAGCTATATATATATATATATATATATATATATATATATATATATATATATATAAAATTGATTTCTCATTTTTTTAATTTTCTTTATATTTTTAATGTAACATAATCAATGGTTAAGATCTATGCATATTCAAGTAATATGCAGTTTACACGTAAGATTATCTCTGTAATTAGTCATAAAAAGAGTTTCTAAGAAAACACACCGTAACTTATCCTAAACATTCACAACCACTCAACGTTCACATTTATGAGTTTGTTAATTTTTTTTTAATGGATTTCAACAAGTGTACTAGTTAAAGATTTAAAAAAAAATTATTCTTTTTACGTGGAAAAAAGAATTAACAAATTGAATACTTAAATTTTATATAATTTATTAAAAATTCTTACTAAGTGTTGTTCGAGCATTTATTCACAAATTTTTTTTTTATTTGGGACAAAAAATATTAGAGTTTAATTGATATGTACTGATGGTGTAAACTATTTTACACTATCAACTAATAGAAATAGGGAAAAGTGAGAAATTATGGTGAGTCCCCCATTATAATAGGTGATTATTTGTATGAATTAGCACATTTCACTATTTCTTTTGACTGACAGTATAAAACTATTTTATACTGTGAGTATATTTAAATTAAATTCAAAATATTAATATATTAATATGTTTAAACATTTATAATTAGTCTGACTTGTTTATTGTCCAATTTAATTAGTCAATCTATACATGAAAGAGCCGATGCATTGGGAGGATTGTCCCAATACACCAAACCCTCATTGTTTGACGCCCCAATCTTAGCCATCCCATCTGCAACATGTCTCCCTCCCTGAAAATATGATTCAAGGTTACATCCCAATCCCTACCCAAAAGCCCCTTAATCTTGGCTAAGGTACAAGCAAAATGGTGAAAGGGTTAAGCATAAATTCTCGAGCATGTCGACGGTGGTCATAGGAATCGGATTCACAACTCAATTTAATTTCCAAATTCCCAAATGCCAACTAGCTCCAATCTTACCTTTAACGCCATGAGTTCAGCATAGTCTATTATGAGTTCCATATCGAGGAGGTCACCTCGAAAGGGAGGCTTTATAAAAATTTGGATTTTACCACTCCAATAACTAACTTTTGGGATGTGAATGTCCCAAATACTTATGCTCGTAATAAATGGTGCCTTTGTAACGTAGTCGTTGGATGCAAAACCCAAGAACCCTGTTGTCGCCTCTAATGACTCCCTCCCCTCATGCCTGCTTTCCCTAGGTGGGTTTCCTGACGAGCTACTATCAACTTTCAATTTAAAGTTCCTCTGCGGTGGTCTTTGCCACTAAATCATTTGGGTCTCTGTTCTCGACAGGTTCCAACCTCCATGAACTTGGATGATATCGGCTATGCAAGTGTAGATGCGGTGAAGAGCTTCCCCAATTGACCAGTTCTTATTTAATACTGATGCGACAATTGTTAGAGCTTAAAACTATAATCACAATAAAAAAAGGTTAAAGCTTAAAAATATAAAATAAAAATTATTCAAAAATTTAAAACTAATCTAATACTAATATTAAAATACCATTTAAAGAAAATACTCCTATTTTTCCCTAATTAATTTGTATAAAAAATTTTATTTTAATAACTATAAATTTTATAATTTTTAATTGTTAAATAAGTAATTATTTCTCTCTCTCTCTCTCTCATAGTAATTACCAATTTTCTTTTCAACAACAATTACCTGTTTTTTTTTTTTGGGAGAATCCTTTTTAACAACAATTATCAATCGGAATGATATTTTTTAATCAACTTATCACACAATTTATTAGTAAGTCAAACTTCAGAGTATTTTTGAATTTGGAACCCTAGAATGTCAAAATTAATTGATTAATAAATTCTTTTTGGGAAAGTTATAAAATACGAATTAATTTAGATTTTAAAATTCTCTAACGTCAGATTTGTACTTTAAAATTCACATGGATTTAATTAAATATGATAGAATTTAATTTGATATGTATCATTTTAATTTCAATTTTGATTATTTAAATTAAAGATGTTCTTATTAGTTAAAAAATTGATCTCAAATAACAAGAAGCTCACTGATATATCCTTAGGGTTCGTGAAAAAGAACCACTACCATCACTTTGCCCAATGATGCTAATCAACCTTGAGTTGCTTAGCTTTCTCATGGTTACTTAGTTCCTGTTCCATAACATCTCAAATCCTATCGTTCAGGCAACTATTGGTTGTTTAACGATTGTACGTGCAGAGGATTGGAACACTTGACTTTGGAGTCATCTCCTTTGTTGCAGTCTCTACCTTTTTATTGTCATGTTATTATCACAACCCTAAATTGAAAAAGATTGTCGATTAGGGTCAATGGAAGAAGAGATTGTTTACTGTTTATTTGGAGCAAAAGGTTTGTGGCTTATATGGCACTTAGCATAAAACAAATCCAATCCCTACCGATAGACTTTAGAAACTAAAGTCAAAAAAGATGGTTGTGAAATGTCGGTACCTAATAATATTCTCTACATTCTCTGTTTTTATGTGAAATGATAGAACAATAGTAAGCATAGTCAAGATTGACTTTTATTAATGTTGATCATGTGGTGCGTTGTACTTCGAAAGGGTGATTGATTCAACTGATTTTAGTTTGTTAATGCAGATTATGTGATTGATTTCATTTCGCTTTTTGTACTGACTAGTAAATACCAAATCTACTAATTAAATGCTAAAATATTTGATTTCCTCTTTTTTCAATTGAAAATACCTAAAACATTGGGATTAATGTACCAGAAGCAAAATTTGTTTTCCATTTCAAAATTTTAAAATACTATGAAATGAAGAGAAAAGCATATTAGGTTTCTCCTTACGTGTTACTTCTGTTGGTGTTGTCTTATGAATGTCATCATTGATGCTAGAATGAAGCTGGGTAGGTGATAGCCAACTATTTGTACGGCTTGTTTTCTAAACAACAAAGTGCAAAATGGTTTCATTGCCTAACTCTGTGAACTCTGGGGTTATATTGATTAGAGGCAGGAGATGGAAATGTATGTAACTTGCTGTGTTATACTAACTAAACTATCCAAGGTTGCCCCTATAGCCCCTGAGATGTAGCCTTTCAGCATCTATAACTGCCATATCCCAGTCAGAATGAGCCCCTAATGGTTTCTGGAATTTTTTTCTGCTGATAAACATAGGCTTCAATGCTTTGTACAATTCTTGATTTAGGAGGATAGTTCTCTGTTTTCAAATTTTTGCTGCCTCAGGCATCATTGTCTAACTTCTATTAAGCAGCAAATCTAGTGTATGAAAAGTCATTGTATTAGAGATGATGGTTGAAATTAAACGTAGCGCAACAGACATGAAGCTATAATCACCCTTAGAAATACAATGTGCCACATGATCAATATTAATGTAAAAAGAAAAAAAAAATCTTGATGGTGCTTACTAGAATAGTAGAATTCAATCATTTCACAAAGAAAAAAAAGCAGAGAATATAGAGAATATTTTTAAGTACTGATATTTTGGAACCATCCTTTTTCGCTTCAATTTCTGTAGTCCATCCAGTAGGAATCAAGTCTGCTTTATGCTTATGTGCCCTATAAGTAACAAACCTTCTTCCGGAAAAAAACTGCGGACAGTCTCTTCTTCCTTTGACTTTGCTCACCAATCTTGTTCAAGCTAGGATTGTGATAAGGACATGACGGTAAAAAGGTAAAGACTGCAACACAGAAGATGACTTCAAAGTTATGTGTTCCAATTCTCTAAATGTATAATCGATAAACAACCAATTGATGTCTCAATGAGCAGCCAGCATAGATCCTTATGTGGTTCTCACTTATCGGACACAGGAGCACCAAAAGCACTGTGGTGGAAGGAGCATTTATGGCCTACTTCACCATATGATTGCTTCTTTACCATTTTCTCTTTGGTGGCTTGATTACTGTATTATGAATAGCAGGTGCCGGAATCAACCCACAATGGAATGAGAGCTTTGTTTTCACTGTTTCTGACATTTCTTCTGAACTTTAATCTAAGGGTAATGGATAAAGCCAATTTTAGTCAAGATGATTTTCTTGGCCAGGCAACATGACTTAAATTCTTCCTTTAACTTAACATATTTTGTTGTTCCATTCAAATATCATTGCAAAATGATAGGATGGATGATGGAATCCAAGAGAGGAGAGTAGTAGTCTAAATTCTGACGGACCAAAAAATGCTACTATTTTCTTCTCAGCTAGTTACAGTGGTTGGTCTTGTATAATGTTTTATTCATTTTAAATTTTCTCATGCCATGAATAATTGCTGTGGATACACAAGGTAGACAAAATGGGGCATCTGCACTTCAAATATGCTAAATATGCATTTATTTCCGTCTACAGAATTCCTCTAGATGCGTTGTTTGTTGAAGGTAGCCTTCCAGAGACTGTTTACAATGATGTGAAGGACCAAGAATATTAAGGAGAGATTAAGTGGCAAGTTATTTTAAGACCTAACATTTGCTTCAGAATATTGGCTAATAGGAACTCTTCTTTTGATATAATAACCCCCCTTTTTTTTTTTGCCCCTTTTAGAATAGAAAACATAGAATTCATTGAGAACTGATATAACAAATCACTTTTTGTACTAACTGTTCTTGACGTTTAATCAGAAGTCCAAGTGAGTGAAACATGCCAATGCCATATATTCGCAATGAAAGCAATTGAACTAAGGCAAGCTCCCTTGAGGATAGCCACAATTTATTTTGTGAAAACCAATCAAGAATTGGGCTCAATTATGCTGCAGTAAGCCAGCAACTGCATTAGTTCAGTTGCGAGAGAAATAGAGATGAAACAAACGATTAACATAATTTAGTAAGACCCTCTTTTTCTTTCTTTGTGTCACCACAGCATATCTATGCAGTGACAGCAGGGATTCAAATACCCAAGAATAAACCAATCTCGGACTCGTCTAGTTGAGTCAGCACAGAAATTTACGCTGTGGAGATCTGTCATAATAGGCAATCATGCACTTCATATATATTGAGGATTCTAATATTAAGTGATCCATGTGTTTTTCGAATTACAAACAAAGTTTATACACTGATTTGAAAAATATTCAACTTTGTCCCCAAAAAGAGGTATCTACCTACATGAAGCAAATTCAAATTAATTATTGAGTGCAGTTTAAGAAAGGTCATCACTCATTTGGGGCAGCATTTGTGCCTAAAGGAAGCTACAAAATCAAGAAGCATTCATATGGTTCTATTCACCACAAGATTACAGGAATGTTGGATACTATTTAGTCAGAACAGAGGCACAGAGAAATAAAAAGTTATTCCATTTTCATGATGAGACTAATAAATAATAGTTTTAAATTGTAGCTTCATTTCTACTGCTGCGTTTAATTTCGGCCATCGTCTTAGATACAATGAATTTGCATACACTATATTTGTTGCTCGAGTAACTCTTCATATATTTTTGTATTACGCAAAGACAATATGCTGTTCAATACAAGGTAGACAAGGGTGCCTGGGACAGCAAAAATTGGAAAGCAGAGAAAGATCCCCTAAAATCTAAATCCGGAATTTTATAAAGCATTGAAGAATATAATTATCAGCATGTGAAAAAAAAAAACAAAATCTCCAGAAACCATTCGGGGCTCATCCTGAAAGTTATATAGATATAGCAGCTATAGGGGCTGACAGACTACATCTCAGGGGCTATAGGGGCAACCTTGGATTGTTCAATTAGTATGACACTGCAACTAATTACTCAAAACAATTTCCATTCCCTGTCTCTAATCAATATATCAAGAAGGAGTTGGGCAATGAGGCCATTTTGCATTTTTTGGTTTGAAAAACAAGCCATACAAGCAGTTGGCTCTCACTTAGCTTCATTCTAGCATCTATCTATGACGACATTAACAAGACAACACCTAACAGAAGTAATATGTGAGAAGAAATCTAGTATGCTTTCCTCTTCATTTCATAGATTTTTGAATTTTTTAAATGGAAAACAAATTTTGGTCCAGCTAAATTAATCCCAATTTGTTATGTATTTTCAAGTGAAAAAGGAGGAAATATGAGATTTTAGCATTTAATTAGTAGATATGTTATTTAATAGTCAAATCAAAAAGCGAAACGAAATCCATCGCACACTCTGCGTAAACAAAATGAAATTGATTGAATCAATCAAGCTTCAAAATACAACTCTCCACGTTATCGACCGGGGATATTCAAATCCAATCTAACCCAATCAAAACTATTAAATTAATTAAATTCAAACTAAAAATCGATTAAAATCGCAAAAATTTGGATTAGATTAGATCCTTTTTTTTTTTGTACATACAATGTGAAATGGATTGGTTTCGAATTTAATTTAAATCAATCTAATACAATTCAAACTATATAATATTATATAATTTATTTTTTATTATTAAATTTATAATTTTACTTATAATAATTTAAATTTATTACATAATTTTTTTTATTTATGAATCATTTTCATTTAAATAATATTTTATAAATATTAAATAAATTATTTTTATTTTTTTATTTATTTTATTGACTTAGATTACTTTTATTTTTCAAAAATCGATCAAATCCAAATCCATAAAAATTAGATTAAATTGGATTAAATTTAAAGTTTAAATTAAATCAATCCAAATCGAATCATGAACATCTTTATTATCGACATTAATGAAAGTTAAAACCTTGATTGCGCTCACTAGAATTCAATCATTTAAAAATTAAAAACTTGATTGCAGTCACTAGAATTCAATCATTTCACCAAAATACGCCAGAGAATATAGAGAAGCTTTTTACTTACTGGTATCTTGGAGCCACATTTTTTTACATTAAGTTTTCAAAGTCCGTCCAATAGGAATTGGGCCTGCTTGATGCTGACGTGCCATATGCACAACTAGAAACAAACTGTGAGCACTCTCTACTTCCTTTGACTTTGATCAAAAAAATTTTGGTTTAATTATTTTGTTAGTTTTTATAGTTTTATTTAATTTTAAGTAGGTTTTTATAATTTAAAAATTTGTAATTAAATTTTTATATTAAATAAAAATTTGTAATCAAGTCCCTAAAGCAATTTACTATCACCAAACCATTAAAAACATTATGTGGCATCCGATATGACATCAGGGACCTACTTAAATTTTGAGTGAAATTATAAAGACTTATAGAATAATTAAATCTTTAATTTCTAAAACACTCATCTAAATTTTTAGTTATGTGTTATCAAGGGTAAATATTCTCGTATTCTTCATCTTAAAGAGAAGGATAACTTTTGTCCTATTCATTTTTTATTTATTAAATTAAAGTATAATCTTTGAAGAATTATTTAATTTTTTACTCTAATCTCCCTTAAATAATACTGAATATCACCCAAAAGTGTAACTCACATTCCAATACCCACAATTTCCTTTGGGTTATTTGTTACCAATGCAGAGTCTCTTGCTTTAAATTGCAGCTTATGACTTATGAAACCCATTTAAGGGTGCGTTTGTTTGAGATTATTTTGGCAAATAATCACTTTTTTTACTCAAAAAAATTAGTTTTTATATATTTGGATAATTTTTTAAAAATTAATAGAATCTCAAAAAATCTGTTTTAAACTTTTTTGAAAAAGCTAAAAAGAGTAGCTTACAGAAAAAATTAGTTTTCAGTTTTTTCAACCAAATATAAAATTTAAATTTCAAAATTATTTTTTTTAAAGTTTAAACAAACGCACCCTAAATTTGACATTGTATAGTGCTTATGTTCTTTTATCAATTCTTTATCACCATGATATACCAAACAAGATAGGAAGTAACTATAATTTCACAAATGGAGAAGACTTCCTACCGCCAACCATACATTTTTAACTCAAAAACCAAAATGCTTTTCAAAACCATAACAAAATTAATAGAAAATAACTAGGCAATATTCATAAAACTTAAATACCATTAATAAATTTTACTATGACACTCAATGTACAATTTCTATAAAAAAAAAAACCAATAATTTTAGAAAATAATTGAGTTTACACTTCACATACATTAAAAACAATTGTTTGAAAATAATATATGCAGAAGCACCAACTGATAATTAATGGAATATTTACCCAAACAAAATATAGTAGATTGACCAGATTGAGTGGTTAGGCTTTCACAAATGGAATCAAATCATTATGTTTTTTTTTTCCATCTTCACCACATCACTCAAGGGAGAGGTGTAAATTTTTTGTCTAGTTAAAAATATTTTCTTGGAGAGAAAAAAAAAATGAAATAGAAGTTCTTCACTTATATATGTCTTCATAATTTTATTTTGAATAGCTATGAAATGACAATCTAGTTGGCTTGTTATAAGTAGAAAGAGATCTAAGACATGGTAGTTGCATTATTGCACCTATAACAAGTTAGAATTTATAAAATTTCACCCATGATTTGTATTATCAAATAGGTTAATTAAGTGCCAAAGAAACTTACTGCTGATAGTATATATATTGATTTTAACCTGCTTTATGGATCTAAAGGTTCTTTGACTTTTTTTTACACTCTTGAAGAGGGAAGAGTTTCATTCGCATCTAGAGAGTATTATAGAAGATTGCACAGTCATTCTTTACATTCTAATTTCCAATCTTGGGGGCAAATAAGGTGTGGAGTTTTGTATTGTAGCTGTAATGCAATTGCAAATTATTGGATCCTTACTTGGTCTAGTTGTATGTTACAAACTTACTAATATGTTTTAATAGTGTGGTTTAGCAAGTAGTCATAAATACTATAAAACACAATTTGCCCACGATGAAGGCTGCTGCTAAGCTCTATTGCATGTTGGGGAGGTCATGGATTCTTAAGTCAGTTGTTGTTTGCCTCATTTTAAAATTATTATACAAATCCCTATAGTTTTACTTAAAATTCAAATAGATCCCTAGTCAATGATGTGGAATGACATTGGCTCCATGTTGCATAACTTTATACACGTTTCGAGCCACATAAAATAGAATAATAGAATATTCCGTTTTATCTTACGGTGTTGTAACAGTAGGGATTTGATTACAAATTTTTAATTAATATAAGGACTTGATTATAAAATTTTAAATTAGAGGGACCTATTTAAAAATTGAATAAAACTATAAGAATTTACAAAATAATTAAACTATTTTTTTACCAATCTAGCGTTGTGATAGGACATAATAGTAAAAAGGTAAAGATTGTAACGCAGATCATGCATTCCCATTCTCTCTATGTGCAATTGTTGAACATCTAATCGATGCCTGAATGTTACATTTTCTTTTCCATTTTGGCCTATGGATCATATGCTTTGGACTAAACCAATTATTGGTGACCAGAAGGTTTTATAGGCATGAATTGATGCCAACTCAGCGCAAATAATTACCAAAATAAGTCAAATTACCGTTTCCGTGAACAATTCATTTATACCCCACCCACCAAGAACAAGTGAGGCACAGATTCTCTTGATATCACCAATAACAAGGAAAAACCTTATCACAAGGCAGAAAAATTGGGCTGGAAAATTCTTAAGTAGCAAGCACAGACAGATTAACCCAGTGTCACAACGATGTCACCCAAGTAAAACTCATCAGTTGATCAGAATAAACTGTTTAGAATGATGAAGTAACAATTTGTCGAGGAAATCAAATAACTTGATCAAGTATATACCCAAAATAGAAGTTGTTTTGCTCCAAGCCAAGCATCTATCAAACGCTCAAAAGAAACTATAATAAAAATTTGAAGACATTTAAGGACCATAACACAATTAAGCGTTCAAAAAGGCTACCTTTAGAAAGAGAGGGAGAGTGCTGGACATGAATATCATCTCCCTTTTGGTGGTGCCATAATCAAGAATTTGTATAGTCCTGACCTCTCCTATCGGTACTCTAGTAAACTCACATAATGTTACAAGTAACAAAGGCAGATCAAATCGAGTCAAATAAGACCTCCAATACGGCACAAGTAAACATTTCATATTAATCTAGGAGCTAATTAACAATCCAGTTCCTGCTCTATACATTTCAAGACCAGATAACAGTATTGGTTAGCTAGCATTATATAAATTGTGGAAAAATATTAAATGAATATAAGAAGTGCAAATCTGTTTTATTTTTAGATTAAATAGAGCAAAGTGAGATGAGATCTATCTTTTTTTGCTGGAAGCCAGAGCATCGCAATCTATTGTTGCTTGGGGAGAGTATAGATCACTCATATGCCATTTAACAAATATAGATATTCTCATTTGATGATAATCACCCACAATAATCAAACACTGATTTGCCCTCCCTATATACACCTGCTAGGCAATGAAAAGGTTAGCCACGGCAGAGGATTCACTCACGATTTTGCTCGTCGTTATCCAATTCCAAACACATCATAGGCAACATAGAAATCCATATCCACTCAATCAACCAATACACACATTGCCAAGCCCCTATTGTATTGTATCCTATTCCTATTCCTAGTGTGTATGAGCACACATACATATCATAGTGTCGGATTTGTTTAAAATGATCACCCACAAAAGTAAACATTCAAAGTGAACATTCAATGTTCAACTTATTTTTAATCATTAATCGAGTTAAAAAAGTAAATCTCACAGTTGATATTATACAAAAATTGATTATGATATTCTACATGATATTTGAAGTATGAGTGATCCTTCAATATCAACCATTAAATTTATTTTTTAATTTGATCAATTGTTAAAAATTAGGTGAATATTAAATATTTATTTTTTATGGATAAACATTTTAAACATCACCCATGGTGTCAGGTCACCAAACATATTTTTTTAGTAAGACAACGAAATATTATATTCGATCTATTTGAATTGCCTATAAAACTAATCATTGTTCGGTTGCAAGAGCACAAGTGTTATGCAATCTAATATAAGAATTGCTTCTCTAAAAATTAAGCCCACATGCTCGTCCCAAATAGTAGAAGTTACTTGCCACCTCAAATAAGTCTAGCTCACCAAAGATATTTATTATGAACAATACTGCATGCACTGCTAGAAAAATGTCTATTACTAGCAGATAATTTGCGGTGGCTGCGATCCTCCACAACTTTGCAGCAGAAATTGGCCGCAATGTTATCAAAAAAGGCACGAAAAAGGCATTTGCCGCTGCAAAAAGAAAATCTCTTTTTACATTTCTCGCAAACATTAATTTGTGGAAGAATGATTGCGGCGGCTTATGCTACCGGTAAGTGGTTTAGGTTAATGTGAGTGAAAAGATTTGTGGGGGGCAAAGCCGCCGCTACTTCATAAACATCCTTGCGATGGTCTATTCAACTTTGCCACCACTACTATAGACATGTAGCTCAAACCGAAAATCCTCATGTGAATGGATTTGCAGTAGCATTTGCTACGAGTAAGCTTTAGAATGCTGCTGCTAATTTATATATCGAATTTTTCTACAGGACAGCTAAGCGAATTTATATATCATGGTAATTGTCAGATAAAATAAAGTGATAAACCCATTTATTCTTCCAAATAAAGTGATATAACATCATTTTAACAACTGAACTCTAACAAAATATGTCTGTCTAGCATTTATTTTCATTCATTGTCATAGCTAGGGTAAGAACTAAGAAGTAAGAACTAAGAACCGACAAGTTTAATGAACATGAATAAATGTTAAAATACAACAAATGCATACATGCCAGTGTCAACATTTTCAACCCTTTGTCTCTTCCAAACATTGTTGAAGTGCATGCACTCACCAGTGCAACACAAAAGCCACTACGGAATTGAGAAGAGGAATAAAGATTCTTGTCTGCCCCATTAAGCAAACGCTCATTAAAAAACAAAAAAATTCTCCTTGTGTGGTAGCGCACAGTCACATGGCAAGCATGAAAATCACCTTTTTGTTTTCATTTTTTTTTTTTTGGTCTTAAAATGAAAATCACTCACTCTGAGGGCGGAGACATCAATGCCAATTCCAAAAATCTGATATTTTTTCTCCAAATACTACTGTTCTACTTGTTCCTTTTTCCCGGTAGCTATACTACTATTCTACTAATGCCTTATAAATTTGGACCCCGTTCTTCCTTTACAAAACTTCTGTTTTAGACCAATATAGATCTAGGCCCATATGATTTTGGCCATTAAACGTCAATATCCTTATTAAAAAACCCGTCAATATCCTTAGAGTGAAAGACTTCATACTCAGAACCAAACAAAAAAAAAGGAGGGGCTCCCTGTTCATTTAGCTTGAGTCACTCAACGCATGCTTTAATTGATTTGGCCCTCTTCAATAAAATTTTGGACTCTAGCATTGTGAGTAGGAGAAAATTTTATAACAAGAGAGCATTACTCTTGTAACAAATTGATCTAACTCAAATCATATTATTTGAAGTTAGTAAACTCCTAATTTGTAAATGGAAAAAATTAGTGCTAGTAAAGCAATAAGTGATCTGTCCTGATTCAAATAAAATTAATTAAAATATAGTAAACTTTTGGATACTAATAGTTTAAAAAAAAAAAATCACATTAGAGCGATGGGATTGTCGTTAGTCTCATCATTCAATTTTTAGTTTCATTTTTGTCGCAATGACACTGTGTTTCGTAATCATTGGCGCTTAGTCATTAAGTTACATTATTGGCATTTTAGTATCATTTTCCAAATTTCTCTGGATGTTGTCTAACCTTAATGTAAGTATGTAGATTTTATTTTCTAAGTAACAATTACAAAGAAGAGAATAATAAACTTGATGATGTATTGATTTGTTGGTGATCCCCACGTTCACCCTGAGCTATTTTAAATGAAATCGAGATGCATTATCGGCAGTAAGACCATCAATTTATAAAGCAGTTTAGTTTTATGATGGACCATTACGGACACTCATCACTAGGGTACACATTAACTAAAAACTGCAAAAACAAAAATCCCTTTTGGACTTATAAGAAAACCCACGACTTGAGCATAAGACTAACACAAATTTGTATCCAACAGAGTATAAGAATTGCAAAATCTGAATTTAGTGTAACTTGGTTGACTTTAATCAATAATGTTGAACTCAAGCCAGTTGTCACATGAGACCTCAATCTCTGTCTAGTTCTACACCAAGTAAAACCTTTGTTTTTCTTGAGAAAATATGAAAGCACCAAGGGGCCAAATCTACGCGTTAATGGAATGTCAACCTTAAGCCAAGAGAGTGCTTACCACGTTTTTTTAAGGCCCATGCCTTAAATACGTGCATGACTCTCTTCATAATGCATCAAACATAACAACACAATCTGGCAGTACCAGCTAGCAGCTAACGAAAAATGAAGCTCCACTACTTTTCCTTGTTCCTTCTTTTGATCATCTTGGAGCTGAGCACCACTTGTGCTGTGGCTACTCAAGGAAATGTATCCAAGAAACCACTGAATTCCTTGCGTCCCGAAGCTTTGTTGTCCATTGATCACTATGATAGAACATGCCCTGATGCTGAAGGCATTATCTCACAAAAGGTTGCTGCTTGGGTTAAGAAGGACCCTACCCTGGCCCCTGCCATCATCCGCTTGCACTTTCATGACTGTGCCATTAGAGTAATCACACAACTCAATCTCTCTTTATATTTGACTATGTTTTTGATACGCATTTTTTTTTTCCTTACTCCAACTTAAAATAGGATACACTTTTTTCTTTTTGATCTAGATCACCAGTATTCAAAATCTATTCTACCCCAGATAATCTGTTACTTTCCGACAAATCACTTAAATTGGTCAAATTTATCATGGTTCATGCATCACCTTGACTTGCTACGTGCATATTATACATCATGCATATTTGGGAAAAGGGGGGGTCCTTATGTTTATTCTGTTATAGAATGTTACTGTTTAGTTAGAATAACTTTTGGCTATTGTTGTCAAACATGGTTAAAATCCAGCATATAAAAATGGAGAAATGCTTTTTGTACCTGTGTTGGACATCATTATAAGAACACCATGATTTGTAACATGGGCATTGGTAGGTATAGATTGCTGTAGAACTTATTTCTCTCTTACTTTTAACTCTTTCTTCAAGTGATTTATTTTAATGTTCTTATTTGATGTTTAAATAACGAGACTTGTAAAAATAATTGTTGTAAGGAGCTGATACATTGCAGTTTTCCCTTTAATCTGAAAGATGATGGTAATAGCTAAGAAGATAATTAACTTACTGATAATGATTTAATATTTTTATTAGAAGTGTTGATTGATGTAGATGTGACATGAATTGCTTTGTTTGATGCCATTCAATTGATCAAAATGCAGGGATGCGATGGATCAATTTTGCTTAACCATCCAGGGAGCGAGAGGACTGCATTTGAGAGCAGAACCTTGAGAGGATTCCAATTGATTGATGATATCAAGGCTGAGCTAGAAAGAAGGTGTCCAAGAACAGTTTCTTGTGCCGACATTCTCACTTCTGCTGCAAGAGATGCTACAATTCTTGCCGGAGGACCATTCTGGGAGGTACCATTTGGCCGTAAAGATGGCCGGATTTCCTTAGCCAGAGAAGCCAGTTTGGTTCCTCATGGCCATGAAAATGTCACAGCTCTTCTTGAATTCTTTCAAGAAAGAGGGCTAGACATGCTTGATCTGGTTGCTCTCTCAGGTTCACACACTATTGGGAGGAGCACTTGCTATTCATTTATGGATAGGCTTTACAACTTCAATGGTACTGGAAAGCCTGACCCTTCACTCAATGTCTATTACTTGAAATTGTTGAGGAAAAGATGTAAAGGGGTGTTGGATTTGGTGTACCTTGATGCTATAACCCCAAGGATTTTTGACACAACCTATTACACAAACCTTATGAGGAAGGTTGGGTTGTTGTCAACAGATCAATCACTATATTCAGATGCAAGGACTGCTCCTTTTGTGGAAGCATTTGCAACGCAACCTTTCCTTTTCACTAGCCAGTTTGCAGTGTCAATGGTGAAGCTTGGGAATGTTCAAGTTTTGACTAGGCCAAATGAAGGTGAAATCAGAGTGAACTGCAATTATGTGAATCCTGCCTAATAGGTGTCCTACTTCATGTGTGGTTAACTTCATTGTCCAATATTACATTTGGGATGCGAATAAATGGTACGGTCTTTGGGGATCAATTACATGTGATAATTCATTGAGAGAGTGTCAGTACTGTTGTGTTTTGAGAAATTACTTTTCTCCTAATTAATTTTTGTACACTAATTGATAAATTAAATACAGTTACACCTTACAATGTTGTTAGTAACTTAACACATAATGTACTATCTCAACTAGTATGACTTAAGACAGTTCAGCTTACTACAAGAATAAAGATCTCTTTAGACCAATTTTTTATCTATTTACAAGACTCGAGTATAAACTCTAATTTAAAGGGAATAAGTGCTGAATAAGTTTAATCAAACATTATTTATAATAAAAAGATTTTAATGAACTTGAGTAATACAGCCTAATATACTTTTTTAATATTTGTTCTTGTAATGTAAATTTTAATGATTTCTTAAAAATTAATGCCAGTACATTGTGCTCATTGCTCAATAAGTAAATCATATAGTGTTTTTTTATTTTATTTTACTTTATTTTATATTAGGAGGTATTTTCTTAGGTTGAGTCCATCTAAACCATTTATAAAACTTATTTATGCTCAATCTCGAATGTGCAAAGGTTATATAATTTCCTAACAACAATTATTTGTTAAAAATTTAAATTTGCAGTCTCATCCAAAGAAAATATTAAAATTGTTTACTACCCTAGTTATTCCTTGATTGATTTTTTGACAAATGATTGAGCTGATTGCATTAGACATTTATTGGACTTCCATTGATTTATTTATAAATGCCTGGATGAATGGAAACATGATGTTTTTTCTGAGATCCATTAGTATATGTTGTCATCGGATGGATCATGGATTGGAAAATCACATGTTGAGCTCTAGGCCCAAATATGTTAGTATGTTTGAATATGTGTTAGACTCATTGCTTAGTCTATGATGGGTGTAACAAGACAACTTTTCATGGAAAGGCATTTCCCTCTTATTACTCCTTCTATAAATATATGTGTCTCTAATGAGACAAGAGATTTGACAAGAGTGTATAATCATTCTCATATTACCCATCAAGTACTTAAGGGAGATAGCGGAGAAGATCTTGTTTTCGGTATACAAGTGTGTACTATCCTTTTGCAATTCAAGGTATGTGTAGTTTCTCTCAAGATTCAAGAAGTCCTCAAAAGCTTTAAAGTTACACCAATTTAACTTGATTCTAACTATATATAAGAGAAGGGATCCGTTTACTCCAGGTGTAATTCTACAAAGTTACTCCCAATTCTCACCATTCATTTGATAAAATCTAAAGGCTATAATCAATCCCCTAACTCCTCATGTGATATTTACTTTATTAATTCCTCTCACTTGTCTCCTCACTCTTGTCCTTTGTTGCACCACATCTTCTCCTCCAATGTCCCTGCCACCACCTAGCAGGATCACAAACTCACTCAGAAAATGGGGTGGCTGCTTGTAGTGAGGGGTAAGTGACGAAGTGATCACTTGTTGGAGGGGTGGAGGTGAGGGAATAGCTGCTAGTGCTAAGGAGGTTGGAGATGTCACTAGCAAGGGTGTTGGAGATGATATTGCTATTTAGGTGGGGAAGAGAGACGAGAGGCAAGGAAAAAAGTGAGAAAGAAAAAAGTTGCATGACCACATAAGTGAGTAACTCAAAACCGTTAGATGTTGGAAAAATAAATGGTGAGGAGTAGGAGTAACTCTTTAAAGGTATACCTGGAGTAAACAGATCCACTCTCATATGTATACAAACACACACAAACAGGTGCCCACACCTTGCAGGTGCCAAGGTTATTTTCTTAAGAAATAATACAATTATGTCATCTTCTTCTACTACCAGTAGTGCAGTTGATATACACGAAGACACATCTCCTTTGTTGGCCAACATAACAAAAACAAAATGTAAAAGGAGAGTGGAAATAGAAATTAGAGGTGAAATCATTGTAATCTTGAATATAATGGGTTATATTCAAGAGTTAGATGGCACTTATTTAAGAGTAAATGGATCCCCACTCATTTTCTATATATGCATAAGGGAGGATCCATTTATTCCTAGAGTAAGTCTTGGAATATTCATTCTATTGAATTATTTTTTAATGGATATTGACTTTTACCAATTCAATCATTGAATTAAAAGTTATACTTCTATCATCTCACTTTATTTTAATATATAAAATAGTTTTGAAAATATAAGTAAAAGTTGACTATTAGAATACATATATATTAATATCCAATTTTTCTGAAATTCAGTATATTTGATCATCAAAATAATATCATATATGATTCAATAGTTGGATTGATAGAATTCAATGTCTATAAAGTTATTCAATGGAGTAAGTGTACAAGACTTACTTCTAGAGTGAATAGATCCCCACCCATGCATAAGATATATAATCATTATAAATTCATATATGAGTTATTAAAATTAATCTAATTTAGGAAACATATAAACGTATATCTTTTAGATAAGAGATTTTATATAAACATCATAACTGGTTTTCTCTCTGGTTGATATGAATTATGACATAGCATTATATATCTTCCATTGCCTCTAATGCCCTGCCATATATGCAATGTGGATTCTCCACCACTTAAATAATTTCCATTTACAAAATTTAAATGGATTTTCTTTATACCCCACATGATTTTTACCATGTGTAATTAATCCAATTTTAGAAAATATATTACTTTATAGTAATGTTAATTTATGAAGCGATTTTATACAAATAAAATACAACTTCAATGAATTCTTTTTGGTTGATCACATTCATATAAGATAGCATCAATGCACCTACCAATCCATTTCCTCCCTTCCCTTTCAAAATTTAAAGAAGGAGGCTCTCTTTGAAGCCACACAAAGAGTAAGAGATAGAGAGAAAGAGTGTGCTGTTTTGCATGCATGCAATGATGGCAAAGAAGGCTGTGCTGATAGGATGCAACTACCCGGGAACAAAAGCTGAGCTAAGAGGGTGCATCAATGATGTGTGGAGGATGCACAATTGCCTCATCAACCGATATGGGTTCTTAGAGGAAGACATCACTGTGCTCATTGATACGGACCGCTCTTATGCCCAACCAACCGGCAAGAACATACGAATGGCACTCTCCAGGCTGGTCCGGTCGGCCAAACCCGGCGATGTGCTCTTCGTCCACTACAGCGGCCACGGCACGCGCCTGCCGGCCGAGGCGGGGGAGGATGAAGATGACGACACTGGCTATGATGAGTGCATTGTTCCTGCTGATATGAATCTCATCACAGGTTCACTTTTGACGTTCCCTTAACTCCATGGTTTATGCCTTATACTATTTATTCTTCTTCTTGTTTGGGTTACGTGTATACATTGGAAAAAGAGAGAAAATTTTCGCATTAGCTATTAGATCGAATTAATAAACAAGTGATATATTATTTATTTTAAATATAAAGTAATTATCTGAAAAATAAATTTTGTTTAATGTAAATGATGATAATGTGTTAGTCGTACATGCATACAATTGTGAAGAGTTGGGACACATGACTGTATTTGAGGAAATGGATATTATTTTTTTTTTTAATGGAGACTTTAATTCAGACACCAAATATGAAAGAACAACAATTTTTTAAAAAAATTAAAGCATTGGTTGAGAAGTTTGAATTCCTGATGCAGTGCTTATTAAGAAAAATCCTCTCAAAATAGTGGAACAATACGGATTCTTTTTTTTTTTTTTTTTTCTCTCTACTTTCTTTCATACAAAGGTTTTAATCTTTGATTTTTGTGGAATTCAACAAATCATCCTTTCATATAATAATTTCTACTTCATTTTTCTCACAATCTTTCTCATGTGAGATAAAAGACTACACAGCTTAGGAAAGCTACACGTTAAATTAGAGGAATAATTTGGTATACATTTGATACGCAAGAACCGGCTGGTGAAGCCAAGGTATGAGGACTCCGTTAACATATTTATTTAATAATGGCTATAAATCTCAAGACCTTCTTAGAAACTGAACAAAAATGTTAGGGCCTCTCAACTGTGGACTCTATATATATTGTATATCTAACGAAAATTGGTTTGCTTGGTCTTTTCACTGAGTATATTGCACAGTAGCATTTTTCTACGAAATGAAACTCCGTTAGCTTGATTCTTTTGAGGAACTATGTTATAGTTGTGGGTGCATACAGATGATGATTTCAGGGAATTAGTAGACAAGGTCCCTAGAGGTTGCAGGATCACGATCGTCTCAGATTCTTGCCACAGTGGTGGCCTGATTGAAGCAGCTAAGGAGCAAATAGGAGACAGCACAAAAGGAGGAGGCCAAAATTCAGGCTATGGCTTTGGATTCAATTTTCTGCATAGAACTTTGGAAGATGCCATTGAGTCACATGGTATTCATCCGCACGAGAATGATGAAGAAAGACATGTTGAACTCCCATATGGGGACTACAGCTATGTGAAGAACCGGTCTTTGCCTGTTGATACTCTGATTGACATACTTAAGCAGAAAACTGGCAAAGATGACGTAGAGGTTGGAAAACTAAGACCTACACTTTTCGATACCTTCAGGGACGATGCTAGCCCTAAAGTGAAGAAGTTCATGAAATTTGCCTTGAAAAAATTCCAAGGTGGTGGTGAGAGTAGAGGGCTTGGTGGAATTTTTGGGATGATGAGCAGTCTTGCAAATGAGCTTCTCAACCAAATGCTGGATGAGTATGATGAGGAATACACAGAACCTTCCACGCAGTTGCATGTGGGAAGTAATCAAGAGGCATATGCTGAATCAACTAAGGGCAGCCTTGCAGAGTGTGGAATTCTGTTGAGTGGTTGCCAGACTGACCAGACTTCTGCAGATGCAAGTCCTACAGGAGAACCTGAGGAAGCTTATGGGGCATTTAGTAATGCCATACAGGCTATAATTGAGGAAACTGATGGTGCGGTTACAAACAGTGAGCTTGTTCTGAAGGCCAGGAAGAAACTTTGGTGGCAGGGTTTCCCACAAAAACCTGGACTCTATTGCCCTGACCAACATGTTGATGCTCCTTTTCTATGTTGATCTAATAATAGAGACAATTAAAAATTATGTTGGGTGTGTTATGCAAGTTCCCGACATGTAATGCTGCAGAAGGACATATTTACTTTATCCATGCTTTCGATGATAATGTGTGGAATCTTATACAAACTAGTTCACATCGAACTATGTGAACCTAGCCATCTATTGTATTTCGGGTTGTCAGTGATGAGATCACCCTTACAAACATACAATATCAAATTATATACCAAAAATGGGTGATAAAATCAAAATCAATAAAAATGAGACTGCACAATTGTGTTGCATCACAGGATGAATCCTTCCCCCTCCAAAAATATTCAGCAACAAGGTTTAGCCTTTTCCCAAAACAAACTTCTTGCGGACTCCAAACTGACCAGATATTGGGGATACCAAGCAACCTTCAGTAGGCAGCACCAAGTTGCCACTTTGCTAAAAAACAAAAAGTGAGTTAAGTCTAGCGTGTCGGGTCAATCATCCCCTTCTTGAACCCATTCTAAACCTACAAATGACGTAAAAAGAAAAAATGAATCAGATCGACATGCAGACAGAATAGTTTGTGGTCAAGGCAGCAAACAGCTTCGGCCTACAATAACCTTTTAAAGATTGAATTTAAGTATCACGCCCATGTTGTCATGTTGTCATTATAACTAAAACAAAAATGGAAAATTAAGAATTTACTGCTGAGGTCTTTGATTGGAACCAAAGTCAACCCTTTTTTGTATGAAAGTTGTCTCAGCCAATAATCAAAGAGGAAAAAATCCCTACTTGTGTAGACTTTTGTGAAGTCGTCATTGTCATGTTTCCAGAATCAACTATTCTAGGAATCATTCATTCAGTATGATCATCTTGAAGACTTTCTTACCATTTTTAAGAGCAGTAATATAGCACAGGAAAAAAGTTGATCGTAAACTCTTCACAGAAGTAAATCCATCAACAAAAAATTCAAGCAAGTTAAGCACTCAAGCCACATTTTTAATTCATTCAAGGTAAGTCAAAGATGTTCCAAACACTCCACAGCACATAGACAAGTCTAGCGCAAAGAGTTGTAAACCATGAATGCAGCTTATATTAAACTAGTTCAAAATATCACTCTAGTTATTGGAAGGCATATGATTAAGTACAAAAAAACCTCTCCACACAATATAAATGTACATATGTCAATTTTCTATCTTTTATGCACGCAAATCCAGAGTCCATGTTCACACTTCACATTTGTGCGTGCGTGCATTTATGAACAAGGGAGATAGAGTGAGAGAGAAACCTTGAAGCACAGTTTTAACTGCTGCATTAGGAACAAGAAGCCCAACTATATGTTGGTTATCGGAAGTAGTTTCTATGCAAACAACACGTATCCTCCTATGGCTTGGGCGGGCCTGTACAGATTTTAATTTGCAGTTAGTACAGTATCTTCTTTTTTACAGGAGGAACATGCAGTTTTAGAGATGTAATTTCTGAGAGTATAGTCAATAAAAAAGACATGATAGCAGCCACATGTAACATCAGGTGAATTAGAGAAGGACCAGATGCCTCAGAATCAAAATCTTCTTGTGAAAGAAGGAACTTGTTCTAAGTTTGAAGGTTTCTATAATAAATTACATCATGTTATAATACAGCCAAAGCCATCCGTTACAATATTCCTACTGGAAATCTCACAATTTTGAAACTCGACTCAACTCAAATCACCAGATCTAAATGGAAGCACAACGTGACACATCAATGCATGAATTCGTAACTTTTGCATCAGCAGAGCATAAAATTCTCTCACTCGAATGTTTTGTTTCCAATTGTATTATATGCTGGTCAAATACCTGTTTAGAAAGGGCCGTTTCAATGGATCCCCAAAGAGGTAGAATGAGCCCACCCAAGATATTAACTTCTTGTAGTCTTCGGCCCACTGTACAGAAGTTGCCAAGCTTACATTTGGGGCCATGCATGCACTGCCAACAAAGGAAAGAAATCAAGATATCAGATTGCCTAAATTCGACAAATATCACAAATTTCCTCACCTTATGTCAAAAAGTGTCTGGGAACTAACATGCATGCATTTTAGCATTCCTATGTTCTGAGATGGAGTTCTAAATTCTCCAGGTAATAAAGCAAGGGATCAGATACAAAATTTTATGGTCAACCCACTACTACGTGCATGGTTCAGTTCTATGTACCTCAATTGGGCCAGAAGTTCACAATGATGAAAAAGCAATGAGATGTCCCAAATACCGGAACCTAGGATATATATTTGTATGGTGACTTTCAAACCATAAGAGCTGACTTACAATTTTTTTGCTAGAAAAGTGAAATTATATTGAGAGAAATGAGAAAAACGACAACTAGGGAAAGGATAAGATATGTTGGGAGATTGAAAGGCTATACTCATTCGATGGTTTTCTTTTGTTAATTCTTGTTTTGCAAGGAGGATCTCTCGTTCTCCATTCTTTGTATTATTCTTCTCCTTTTATTAATAAAATTCTTTTATCCAAAAAAAAAAATTCCTTTTAAAGCAGTCCCCATTAGAACAGAAAATGAGATGAGGCAGAAAACTTGCGGACTCATTTTATTTCCTACTGAATAAAACCACAAACAGTTGACTAGAGCGAGTCTTCCCCTCAACCTAAATTTTTTAAAGCCAAAAAAAATATAACAATGAACAGTCTTATCTAATATAGCAAAATTAATTGCTAACTGTATTTTCATATCAGAAACACGGATCAATGATTACCAAATTGTTCTCTCTAATATGGTGATAGTATAAGCACAAGTTAATATTCATTCAGAACTAAGAAACCCTGCTGTGTTAAAAAATTAACAAAGGCTACTGTTGATCTTAATCATTGAACTAAATGTATGGGAACTTTATTATGCCAGATGATTACATCATTTGGGTGATGAATATTGTCTAGCGTGGACATTATCCAGAAAAAACTGCTCTAACATAAAGTGACAATGTTTTAAAAGTCAATCATATAAACAGGATTACTGCATCCCCCCACCCCCCCTTTCTCTTCTCTGGATAGGAAAAACAGAAAGCACCATTGTATTTAAACTGGAGTAGCATATCAGTTGATCCAAGAAGGGCAGTGTTAGGACACCATTAAACAGTTAGTTACAATTTGATTAGCTAGGGGTTAACATAAATAGAAGGAAAAGGGTAGAGAGAAGGGGTCTAGGCATTTGTTAGCAAGTCTTGGAGAGTTGAGGAGCTCTAACTATCACTGATCTTTTTTTGCACTCTTTCTATGGTTCTTGGCAAATTGCCATCAACCCTACATTAATAATACAGATTTTTCCTGATTCTTTCTCTCTGATTACCAATTCTAACAGGCAGTAACTAATGAATAGAGGGAAAATGAAACCAATAAAGAAAGAAAGAAATGATGTTATGATTTCAAGTTCATATGATCATTGGCTGTAATAAATATTAAGAAAGAAAAAACACTATGCAGTACTTTTAAACGAGTATACAAGCAGAGGTGAAACATTGCTCATACAGTGACAAGTCTCAATCTTCAAGATTTTATTATTTCAATGACTTTAGTTTCCTTGCAAAGTAACCATAACGAGAAATAACTTACTGAGGATGTATACCTGCTTAGATGAAACTTCGTATTCTTCTTCCCAGCCCTTTTGAGCATTCTCTAAAGATGAAACTTTCCTATATTTACTTTTTAATTCTGCCAAATGCATCTCCCTGTAATTGAAGGAGAAAATAGCTTGACAAGATAATTATACCAAGAGGCTCAACAACAAGGGCTACAAACTAATACATACCGAAGTGATTCTCCAACTGCGGGACGAATTATCTTATACATAGCTGAAACAGAACTGGAATAGAATGAAGAACAAAAATAAAGATATTATCAGTAAATGATTAAGGAGAGCCTGTGTGTCTTTGATAGGAGGTTTGCATCTAGTCAGTATGTATGGTACATCTTGGGAAACTTTGTCTAACATACCAGAAGAAATCAAAACACTAGAATACAGAAAGTTCATCAACAGTTGCAACTTAGGGGAAGGATCCACCAACAACTTGTAATAATTACCACACTTACTTACACCAGCAAATAAAGTTGCAGAAAATTGTTTAGCCCAATATGACCAATGATTGTACATAGAGCTATCACAGTGAACATGCACATCAAATTTCATAAAATTTAAAAAAAATGCTCAAAATTTACATTTGTAGGAAAGCATAATATACATTAGTTTTAATATAAATTGATGGAGTACGAAAAAAAAAAAATGATTAATGTCAAATTTTTACAAGCATGATATGCATGAGATATAACTACGTATTTTGAAAAAATACCTATTTTATAAAAAGCTATCCATTGTAGCAAGATTGTTTTAATTTACACAATCTTTAACAAATCCTAACCAGGCACTATGCAAGCCACAGAAGAATGAAGCTCATAAGCTATACTATGAAGCAATGAGAGAGGGTAATTGAGTTAAAATTAGGACTGGGGAATGTAAGTTTAGTGAAAGGCACATTGATTCTAGCTTATAGATAAAAATAGGATATCATACCATACCACAAGTCACACGGTTTAAGTATCTTTGGTCCATCATACAAAATTACAAGGAAATAGAGGAAAGTTTAAGCCATAGGGTCTAGGCCGAGTGAATGAAACAGAAGTGCTACGAGTGTTATTTGTGATAAAAAAAAGTACTACTCAAGCTCAGAGGAAAATATAACAACATAGCTATAAGACCTATGATGTTGTATAAGACAAAATGTTGGATGGTAAAATACCAACAAGAAAATAAGCTCAATGTTGCAAAGACAAGAACATTGCATTGGATAAGGAAACACACTAGACAAGATAGAACTAAAAATGAATGTACTGAAGAAAAAGTTGGGGTAACATGTATTTTGAAAAAGATGGTACCTTTATGTGATTTGATCATGGGTGAAGAAGGTCTGTAGGAGCCATGACGAAGAGAGTACATTAGATGAAGAGTAACCCAACACCAAGAGGAAGTGGGAAAACAAGAAAAACGATAGGCAAAACTCTAAAAATGACTTTGTTCTTAATGGTTGTCTATAGATATAGTTTAAGGAAAAAAAATATAAAATATAAAATATAAAATATAAAATCTTCCGAAATTGACAAATTCATGTAGCCAATTCCACCTAGTGGGACAAAGCTTGGCAGTTGTATGTACAAAATAATATGATTTTTATTGATTTGGAAGTATAAGGCAAACAACAAAAAATGCTCAATGCTACAAATATGAAAATATTACATTGGATAAATGGACACACAAGACTATAAAGAAATAGAAATGAATTCATTAGGAAAAAGGGAAAAGAAAAAAATAAAAAGAAAAAGGATAGCACCTATTGTGGAAAAGATGATTGAAACTCACCTTAAGTAGATTTATCAAGGCCCCAGTAAGAAGAGGATGAGTGCATTGAAATAAAATTAAAACAAAAAATTAAGAAAGTACTCAAAATTGATTTTTCAAGACTTAATTTTATCATAAGCAACTCCTGCCTGCTACTCAAAAGAAAAAAAAAAAAAAAAAGGGCAGAAAGCAGGTTAATTTATGATACTGCTTTTTTAAGAATCTTATCCAAACAACTTACAAAAAAAATTAAGAAGTGATTTATTTTTATGAAAAAGAAACATTTTTCTTAAAAAAATAAATGCACCACAGATCAAATCAATATCAGTTTCATATTACACATCATGTTATTCTCTCTTTTCTTGCTTCCCTTCCTAAAACACACAATCTTGACAGTCCAACTATTTTTGGATTTATGTGAAATATTTTTGGCTACAAGCTTACATGAAAGAAGCTTTTAGCCCAATAATTGATTTAGAAAAGAAGACATGCAATATAATGGTGCAAGATTTGATTTACAGATGTCACTAGATCCTCCTCTCTCTAATATATTTACAAAAACCTAAGCAACGAAAAGCCTTGTCCCATCAAATGCAGTCAGCTACACAGGTCAAACGAAACAAATTTGATGTCAAAAATGAGATTTTCAAAAAGTCTACTCAGTGCAAGGTCTTTAAAGCTTTTGTTTAGAGTTATCCTTGATCTTCCTCTACCACTGTTTATTGGGCTATCATCAATATGATCAACTCTTCTTACCAGGGCCCCCAATAATATTTTTTTCACATGACAAAATCATCCAAGGTGACATTCCATCATCTTTTCCATGATACGAGCTACTTTAACTTTCTCTGAATTGTACTAAATGCTAATCTTATCTCTTCATGGTGGTTTAATAATTTAGTAAAATTTTCAGAGGTATCGGTATATGAACATATAGTCATACTAAAAGACATACCTATATAAAGTATAAAAGAAATGACAAATTCAAAATGATATCAAGATGGTTCAATAATAATTGGAAATCAAGCCCAATTATTGTATTCATACTTAATTGGAAGCAAAGAATACTTGGCAAAATAACACAGAGAGAGAGAGAGAGAGAGAGAGAATATTTCCGCACACAAAGTGAATGAATATTAAACAATAATAAATAGTGGCGCATATTGACCAACTCCAAAACCGGTATAGCGGTATAGTGGAGAGCGAGATGGCCACTACATGAAAGCGGTCAAGGACAACACAAATACTACTAAAAACTAGACATATATTCACCATTACTACTATGAAGTTATAGCATAAAAGACACAATCATCATTAACAGGACATGACTAATAACAATAAGTCATAGTGATGATAAGTTGATAACATGGTTACTAGAGAAGAAGTCAAAAACAGATGGACTTCACGGGAAAAGCTTGAATCAGAGCAAGAAAGTACGAAATATAGGAACCTTTGTGAGAGAGAGAGAGAGAGTGTGTAGTTAAACAGGCACAAAACAAAATAGCCTTCGTGAGAGGAGAGAGAAAAGGGGGGGGGGGGGAATCGCTGACATATCTTCGTAGCTATCTTTGTGCAATAGGCTTGATTAAGAAAGAGAAGAACGAGTAGTTGAAGGTGGGTAGGTAAGTTGAAGGAGGAGAGTTTAACTCAACCAGTAGTTGGGGCTGTAAAGAAATTTAGTATAAAAAGATGAAAAAACAGGGTTTCACTCATCCCGGAGTGCCACGGTCGTTTTTTGCGCCACCCCCCAAGTTGTGGCTGAGATGGCACTATAGTACCTAAAGTCCGCAAAAATGCGTTGCCAGCATTGTCGCATGCTCAGGCCACCCCGCAACGTACTGCTGCAATAGCACCACTATGAATGCTTGATGCCCTGTTTATCGATGCTTCTCTTCTCCTATTTTTTCCATTTTGTTAATCTTTCTTTTGATTAAAAAAAATTACTATATATATATATATATACACTAGATTTCAAACAATAACAACAACGGCAAAAATAAAGCCTTTTTCCCATTAAGTGGGGTTTGCTGCAGGGTATTGGACTTCAAACGAAACGATACTATACTAAAGTAAGTTAAGAGAACAATTTACTTGGAGAAGGAATTATTTTCCTCATACTACCAACAATACAAAGATATTGATATTTCTCTATAATCTATACTTTTAATTTTCAAATGAACTCAACATGTAGTTTGACTAGTTGCCCAATCGCCACATCAAGTCTCAAATAAATGCTACTGAATATAGGCTAGCTCGAGGAAAAAGAATTGTCCAAACTAATAAAGACTATTGAGGCTGTACGTCTAACGGATATGGAACTTAACACACCCCTTCCATGCCAAGCTAGATATCTAGAATATAAATTTTGTAAAATTAGACTTCTGCAGATGGTCCAACATCAAATATAAGATAGATTTTGATACCATCTTAGAATTGTAAGTCTAACTCTACACCAAAAATTAGCTCAAGGGGGATGAATTGCCTGGCTGGTGTGGAACTCAATGGGTAAAATTAGCCCAAATATCCATTATATAAAGAAAAACTCTTAATGTGCTACCGAAGGGGGGAAAAAAGGAAAGATAAAAAAGAAAGCAATTTAAATGAGGCCAACTATATCTTTCGTTTGTATTTACATGCACGTGATCGTAAAACAATCTTAGGTCAATTAAATCCAACAAGTTAACCCAATAGATAGAGGCTTGATAACTAGAATAAATTAGTCTATACGAAACAAGTCACAAAAACTGAATAATAATACCCTTCAAATGCTAAAATGAAATGACGTCTTCCAAACCACTCCCTCCTGGACTCATAAAAACCATCATTGGCTGAACCACGCCCATCCTTCTGCTTCTCATTCAGCATCGTATTTGCCAGCTGACACATAAATAACAAGTCAGCAACATCCAGAGTGAAGTACTTATTAGTTTGGTCATAAGAAAAACAATGTCACCTCCCATGTGGTCCCACGATCCAAGATGAATGTGAGCAGAACAGTTGAAGCCCCAGTCACTTGATCAATGTAAACTGTCTGCACAACAATGAAAGTCCTCTCCACTCTCCATATTACTACATAACTAACATTAAAAAAGTAGTGGCAGCAAAAGTCTATTTTGTACAAAACCTTTGGAGTCCCTTGTAGTTCTATGACATTAGCTTTCATGTCAACAATGCCCGTATCAAGGTTACCTTCAATGCGCGCATTCTGAATGAGTAGATCCAATATACTCACAAATAACTCAAATAGCCTGTTGACATTGAAGTTATTAGCATATTGAATCTAACGCTAAAAGTACAAGCATCATATTGTTCATGTTGAAATCATGGGTTATAAGAAGGGATGGACAAAAAGAGGGAGTATATTATGAGATATTTCCATATATTCTAACAGTTAAATCCACTGCAGACGGACCTATTCTGAATGTCAGGAGGAAGTCCCAGAAGCCGGTTGAGGAATCGTCCAACATCTTGCATATCTGAATCCTTAATGTAGCCACATAAACTTCCAGAATCCTCATCATCTCCTATAAATATGGGAAGCCAAAAGTTTAATCATGAGAGAATATGAATTGAATCTTGTCTCACAAACTATACTTGTATAATCAACGACTAGACCTGAGATACAGTTATAAAATTATTATTATCTAATTACTTCATCTGCTATTGGATGAGGTCAAAGACTGAATTACCAAGAATTGCGCCCCTAACTATTCCAACAGATACAAGAGCAGCTTTTGCTTCCGTAATGAAGTCTTGGACTGTGTCCGGCCTGTCAGATAAACATCCTGGTGGAACAACAGGAAGAGAATCCTAAAACACAACTTTTGTAAGTAGATGGATTCGAGCCGTTATTTTCCGAATACACATGGCAGGTAGATATGCATATTTGTCATTATCAAAGAAAATTATGATACCTGCTCCATTATTCCTTCGTACATAATCATCAGAGCCCTCTTTCCATAAGCACTATCATAATTATATGCACTTAATGAAGGTCCAGCCCTGTAACACATCCACAAATAACATAGCAAAGATGTTACAATTTGTCCATGCCAGTTCACTAGAAACAGATAACTGATGAATCCAACTTACCTGCGGTCCCCCTGAGTCAAAGCACCAAGAGATTCTAATCTTTTAGCCACGATAGACGCAAACCTTCGTTCGCCACCAAGGTTAGTAAAGAGTATCCTGTAGAGCAATTACAAGATTGAGATTGGGCAAATAGGCGTAGCATCTAGGTAGAGTATCAACAAGAACGCAATTCTTAGGCCAAGTAAAACAGCTCATTCTTTTAATATTACTGGTTAGGCGACCCTAAAAGGTGATCTACAGTGCAGCATGGAGTGACAAAGGTGATCCTGTATCTCCTTTCCTTCTACTTTAGTTGCAGATATTTTGAGTCAGATGCATTAAAGGGTAATGAGGGGTTTTGCAAGCAGTTTTATTGTTTGGAATAAATGTACGTAGGTGGCTCATTTAATTCTTGCAGATGGAACAATTCTCCTTCCTGTTGAGGGGAATAATTTATTAATAGTGATAACTGACAATTTCAGCTTATTGTGGCAGTTTCTGATCTTTATATTAATCATGCTATCCGCTAAGAATGGTTTGACAGGTATTAAGGCAGGTGTGTTCAGTGGGTTGCTAGGCTTGTCAGATGAGCTGTCTTGCAGTCAACCCTTGCCTACGTTGTTGGTCCTTTGGAAGGAAAGGAAATCCCCAAGATCTAATTTCAGGGATCCAACTGGTCAGAAGATTTTTAAGAAACTTGATAATTAGAAAGGTTCCTGTTTTTGGTTGAGGGTCATTATGTCAATTCCACTCAGATTCAAAAGCTTATGGATAATTCAAATCGAACCAATTGGATATCCAACTCAGGCCTATATGACATGACTGATCAATAAAAATACTCTAACACTCTGCCTTGTTATATATTCCATTCTACATTTTGGAGTTGCGGTAGAAGGGAATATTTGGTCAGTTAGTCTTACGAATTGAGTAAACTTAATTCAAAACCCATATGCTAGCTCATAGAGATAGGGTTGCCTAAGCTATTATAAAGGCTATCGTAGCCATCCCCAAACAATGTGGGACTTTAACATACTCTTAGAATTGAGTGGGCTTAATTCAATCCCAAGAATTAGCTCTTGAATATAAATTGACATGAATATTGGGCCTAGTCCTAATACTCTTGCTTCTGACAATAAGACACCCTTATTCAAGAGACCAGAAGCAAAGATTATCGCATGCATCCTTAACATTTCTACTAGCTAGCATTCTCTTATTGCAATAAGCAGCAACATCTGCAAGTATTTCCATGGACAAAACTCCATGCTTCAAAGCTGCAGCTGATCACCCTTATCTATGAGAGAAAGCTAGCTATTAGATACGTTAAGGATGCATGCAATAAACTTTACATGTGATATCCCTTGAAGAAGGAGGTCTTATTGTCAAAAGCAAGAGTACTGAGATTAGACCCAACATTCACGTTCGTTTATATTCAAGAGCTAGCTTTTAGGGTTGAGTTAGGTCCATTCAATTCTAATATGATATTAGAGCCTTGATCTTTGTTTCCCCATTTCTTCTAAATAAAAGTTAAATTTAAGCAAAAGGAAGAGTTGGCCTCTGCATTACCCATAGACGAGCCTCTTTGTTAGGAAATTTGTGTAAAGTCTTTCTCCTTTACTTGCCTACCATGTTGGATATAAAAGATGTTTTTCTCATTTGGATGAGCCATCTCTTTTAAATTTTTCTTCATCTTTCTACATATTCTGAATTGCATGAAGCCTCTCTCTACAAATTCAACACCTGCAATTCTTTATACCAATCTCTCCCCTTCACCCTCTTTCAAATCACATAATTATTCCATTCACATACACATTTTAGAGGATGTTATTGTCATGAACCACCTCTCCTAAAAGCTTAAACTGTTGTGTAGAGGCACATGAATAATTTTGTATTCTAACACACCCCTTATGCAAGAGCCTCTTTGGGTTTGAAGTGTAGGCAATGCAATGTACAGGCCTACTTTATCTTGCACTGGAATTGAACATTTATTTAGAAGAATGAGGGCAAACGAGGATCGAACTCTAGGCACTTGAATATAGAAGCTCTAATACTATGTCATTAAACATCTCTCCTAAAAGTTTAGGATGTTGGGTAGAGGCACATGAATGGTTTTATATTTTAATAGTTATCAATGGAAGCACGCTAATGTTTATTTTTATATCAGAAAGGAAGGAAAAAAAAATGGAACACCAATACAAGAAAGCACTAAACTTCATTAGTAAATCTAAATTCTAAAGCATTGGCACAATAGAAAAACTCGTGCTAGGCATAAAAAGGATGCAAATGCACACTTTCATAGAGATAGGATGTCAAGGGAATTTGGATTGACATATATAGGTATAAAAATGAAAGGGCAGGTGATAGAGAAAGGGAGGGAAGAGAAAAAGGGGGGGTGGGGAGGAAGAAGTACAGAAGATCAAGGAGAATGCAGGTACACTGAAAAACCCTGTGTTATCAACTTTCTGTTTTAGTTATTCACTTTTTATAATAAGTCAACCACACAAATACTAATATCATAGTGCTATCAGTATCTGCACAGGAGTAATATAGGACATTCACCATAACTGAGGGCGTTTTGATCCCGTTTCTAACAGTAGTTATTGCCTAATCCTCACATGCAATGCTCTGTTAGCATCTCAATCAATGACAATCTGTTAAGACGCTGAAATCGGAGACTAAAATGAAGAATTGAAGAAAAATGCAATGTGTTATTGATGAGGTGACAAGGTGTCTAAGAACCCTAGAATCGCATATACAATTTCAGAGGACTGTTGAGAGTTCATGCACCTCTCCAAAACTCACCATAGACACTCTTCCTCTGTTCCCATCCCCTCTTTATTGATTAACACTCCTCCAACCGCTTAACTGGCCCTCAACTAAACTACTAACCGAGCACTCCTTCTGTGAACTTATACATTACAATACAAATATCCTTCATATATAAACTTTCTATTCTCATACAGAAGGCAGCTTCCTTCGCAGAAACTCACAACACACAAGTTTATCATTCCCTAACTGTTCTTCCAGTACCAAAATAACATCAATCAAAGCCTTCTTCAAGCTTTACTTTAAATTTGCAACAAATGTGCAGAATTTGAACTACCACAACAATGTATTAGAGTTCAGCTAATAAAGCAACAAAAATAGCAAGCAAGAAAGCAGCTGGTATACTTGTACAAAAGCCATGTTAATAAATAGTGCCCAATGACCTGTATTCTGGAGCTGAAGCTTGATTTGATCGATGAGTTCTTCCAAACTGCTGAATTGCTTTGTCAGCACTCCATGGAAGTTCTAAAGTTAAATGAACCCTTCTTTTCTGTGTCAAAAGGCGGCCAAAAGCATGGAACACGAAAAGAAAAATAAGTAACATTGATATCTAAACTTCAGTCAAGAATAGAGTTTCTAGGCAAAATATACGCACAAATATCATAATAATAAAACAATAAAGCCATACATACCATCAATGAACTTATTTTCAAAACAGTTTGATATACCTGATTCCTAACCCTTCTATCTGCCTGCAACGAAACACCAGCTGATCCTGCCTCAGAGATAATAGCAATTAACTTCTTAGCATCCATAAAGAGCTGCTTTTCATGCATGTTAACCATCTCCATGGTGACACCATTTCTATAGGTAAAAACACACAAAGGTAACTCAGCTGGCAAGAAATTTTGTTTACAAATAAGATAGGGACACAAACTACAACTCACGTATTACGAGCCTGATAAGTAACACCCTTTCCACAAGGGGCCCTCACAAGCATGCCTTTCCTTCCTGTGATTTCTGCAACATTCTCAGGGCCACCTAACTGCATAAAATTATAATCTTACCAATGAGGAGAGAGAAATATATTTAGGACAAGTTTGGCACATTGTATAAATCTGATAGGATAACCTATAATAAAACAACAACAAAGTCTTGTCTCAATAAGTTAAGTTGGCTATATAGATCATACAACATCATAGTGTTGATAAATCATGCTTACATGCAAACCATTAAAATCCAAATCTCTTTCAATAGATGTTCCTATGGTTATTTCAAATTTCCCTCTACCTCTTACTATGAGACTACCCTTCATCTGATCTATTATCCTTACTGCAGCTTTTATAGATCTTCTCCAAACCTGCCCAAACAACCTAAGATGGGATTCTACCTTCTCCAAACATGCCCAAACCACCTAAGATGCATCCATTTTGGGTAAGCTAACACAATGCATGATGACCTTACTAGTTGTTCGATGAAAGCAATGTAACATATTAGCTCATCCATAAAATACTATTTGCATATTAAAATGATAAATAACTTAATGCCATAGAATATAGGATTAGGCCTGATTGAATTTTCGAGTCCTTTTGGTACACATGATAAGACAAGCACTGAAAGTAGAAAAACGACACTCATACAAGACAATATAGTATGATGCCTGCTAAAATTTTATATTATACAATATTTAGTACATTATTATATAAGTGCTAGATTCTATAATATATTATTATCCTTTTACTATAACAATTAATTCTAATCACAAGTGAAAAAAATGACAATAACGTCATCAATTTTATTAATTATAATTATATAATAATTATAAAATTATATTTTAAAAATAAAGATGATTATTTTAATATTTATCATTTTATTTTTTATTGTAGTTATTAAAAATATTTATTAATTTTCATAGTATAAAATTGCAGCTTGTACTAAATGTTATTAAACATTTATTTCCAATGCTTTTTATAATTATCTTAATTTTAATAAAACATAAAAAAATTAACAAACATATATAACTCTCTTTCTCTTATATATTTTGTTAGTTGTTGCATGAAACTTTCATCATAACATAAAATGAAAAAAGAAAATTATACTCACATAATAATTTTATTCATTATACAAATTTAAAATTGAATATTATTAAAACACTCATTTATCAAATATAATTATTTTAAATATTTTCATTTTTAGTATAAATTATAATTACAATTATTCTATTAAATAATATTAATTACTAAATATTATTTTTTATTTCATTTAATATTTTTTGCATTAATTTGAATAGTTATTTTGCTATTGAATATAACTTATCATATAATATTTATTAACAATTAAACATTTGGATATTAAAAATAATTATTATTTATTTATGAATATAACTTTTTATTAGTTATGCTTTTGATTAATAAATATTTTTATTTGTTATAAAAAATCAAACAGTGAAAGACACATTTTACATGCTCAAATCTAGCTCACTGAGCTCAATTAAGATATCAATCATTTTAATGTATACGTAGGCTTTAACAAAAAAAGCTTATACAATACATTAATGATACCAAACAACTAATAAAGCTATAATGTAATGTACTAACTTAAGTTATCATTCTGAATACAACTTAACAAATATACCCTTAATGTATTCAAAACAACTCTCCTCCTCAATTTTTAATAATTTACCAAATTAACAAAAAATATTTATAAAAATATACAAATAAATAGTAAATAATATTGAACACATTTTATAATGTTAAACAATAAAAACTAATAAGCACTTAAAGTAACTATAAATAAAAAAATATTTTCTAAATTTATAATCAGATAACTAATAAAATACTACTTTACTATTTTTCTTTGCTACAGCAACTTACAATAGGATAAAATATGGAACAATATCAAAATGTATAAAAAAGAGTATGAGCTATTGATTATTTTTTTATAACAAAAAATAATTGTAAACATTGTAGGATAAACAAAATATTTATTAGAAATTATAATAGCATATAATCTTAAACTAAGAAATGTTTAAAATAATTACAATTAAAGAACAATAATATTAACATTTATCACAATTAAAATAATTAATAAAATACTAAGTTTTGTTATAATTTTCAGTTTTATTTTTTAAAGAAAGAATAATTTTATTGCGATAAAGATTAAAAGTATACAAAAAATATAGGAAGATTAGAGATTCTCTTTACAAGAACAATAACAAACAAAAGAAAACTATCAACAAAGTTGAGCTTTCCAATCTCTCAACATATAAAGGTCAAATATCTAATCTTATCTCACAAAACTTTGCCCAAGAATCTGGCATTAAATGTGCAGGAATTACGCTACAATCAAATACAACAATCAATGAAATATATAACATACTGCCACAGATATTAACCTTCTATCCTTTTCCCAAGACCAGCATAATTTGTCAACAGGAAATGATCTAAGCTTGGAGGGCATACCAACACTCACCAATATATCAAATAAAGTATTTATAAAAAGTCAATCGCAAAACAACGAAAAACACATATATCGAAAAAATTTTGAATTTAGCACGCATAACACACATCAGAGGAAATAATTGTTTATTGATCAATGGCATTTGCAACATGTGAACTCATGCCTAAACAGTTGCTAAATGAGTTAGGTGTTTGTACAGAGCAATCTATAAACTTGCGTGTGATAATAAAGTAGCTCTACAAATAGCTCCAAATCCAATATTTCATAATATAACAAAACATATTGAGATTGATTGTGACTTTGTGAGGGGAGAACATTTAATCCGGAGAAATTTCTATAGCTTTTCTCCATCCTAATAAACAATAAACAATTGGTAGATATTTTCACTAAGTCTCTCCGAGGCCCTAGAGACAATAACATTACAAACTTGGTTTATATAAATGACTCAAATGCACCAGCTTGGGAAAGTGTTAGAATATTGGAACTAGCAACTTGGAATGTTGGAACTAACAATCATTATCAGGTTCATGTATCTAAAGCTTATCTACCTAAGATAGTGGCATGGGAAATAACTTAAGTGAATTATTATAGTCTTGTAAATAGGAGCAGTAGTTAAGATGTAGATAATATCTCATGTATATATACCCGACTCAGCCACATATTCGAGTTACACAATTTTAGTAAAATGGGTACAAAAGCATTTGTTTATATTATAGACATTAAGAACTAATTTGGTGGAAATATCATATCTTAAAAATAATCGGCTTCTGCTTGTATTCATAATACTAAAAGATAATGCTTTTCAAAAGAGCTTTTCTCCTGTATAAATAAAATCAACCAAAGATTACATTTTATTAGTATTTGCCACGCATAACAAAATATACTAAACATAATTTTATGAGAAAAATAGTTGTTTGGAGAAATAATTATGCTTTCCCAAACATGCAGCTCTTTAGTACATTCATTCTTAATTCTTACTTGTCTAATGTGTAAAGTGTAAACTCATCCATTGCCACATTTTCATATTCAAAATATAGAGCTTATTTCTCTTGTTGGAATTTTACTACTTAACATCCAGTCTCATACAATATCATGAGTCTTATAATTATGCAATAAAATTTTCCCTTGATTTAAGGTACACATTTATATCACAAATAGCACAAGAATCACTATCCAATTTCATCCAAAATTGAATGATACAATTTATATCTCCCTCTTTTTTCCTATCATTTTGTACGGATTCTAAATTAAATATTGTTATTGATAGTTTCCTATTTTTAAAAGATTCAAATTTTAAATGAAATTATCAACAAAATATTTGATAGATATAAGAAAAATAAGAGAAACATTTGTTGGATAAAATAGAAAATTAAGTTATTAATAATTAATTAGGATTGTGCTGGAATTAGTTGATTGTCATGTAAATTGTTATAGACCATAAATATTTTTATATTGGCAATTGTTCTAGGGATGAGAGGGAAGTAAAATTAAGGGTGCGGTTGGTTGATGGGTAGACGGCTGAAAATTTAAGAGAATAAATTTTCCTTAAAGATGATGTGTTTGGTTGACAGGTAAAAGAAAGTGAAAATTTTGTGGGGATGATTTTTATCTACGGAGGGATACAGCTTCCCTTGATTCAAATATGAGTAAGTTTACCCCTTTCTTTAATCTCTCCCCTGATTCCATCTTCTAGGTGCCCAACTTCAGGGCCAACACACCAGTGCAAGTTCTCCCCATCACCAATGTTCATGACGTTGCTTGCTAGTTCAGCTGACACCCCTCATTGTCAACCACAAAAGGTTTGTTGTTTGCTACTCCGCCATGAACGAAATTTTTTGGTGCTTTAGCTAGTAGTTCATACTTTCCTCTTGTTGATCAGGTTTTCAATTGTTTTCACCTTCGATGGGATAGGTTTTTAATTTTAGAGGTGTGTTTGGTTGAGGATCCCCATGATAGCTTCATCCTAGTCTCCCTGCTCACATCTTTCAACTTGCTCTTTTATTCCATTAAGTTTTTCCTTTAAAGTTTTTTCCCCTAAACTTTTATGGGTAACCAAACACACCTAAGAGGTTGAAAATGGAGGTGGGCAATAATAAAGAAGACATTGATGATATAAATAAAAAGGTGATAAGGTTACTGGAAGGTCGACTTGATGAGATGATTTGTAGTTTTGTCCTTAAAAGTTGCATTGATAGAGGGTTGGCAACTTTGTATTAAATATTACATTGGCAGCATGATCTAAGTAGACAAAGGTAAAAGCGAAGAGAGCCTGTGTCAAAAAATTTTTTGGCAATGCGAAGATTGGGTGACATTCTGTGAATAACGGCAATGCAAATATTTAATTTGAATGAGAAAAAGATTGCTTTATAAGACTGTGTTTTCGTGTTTTGCGTTTTAAATAAATTTTTTTCAAAATTGGTGATTGTATTTTTCATTGAATTTAATGGATAGATTTATGAAGTAGTGGATACATGCAATAAAGGTTGAAAAACATAAATTTTCTTGTGTTCCTTTGCTCTATTTATTTGTTTGATTTGTGTGGATGGGGATATTTTTTTCCCATCGCAATGGACACAAGATTTCAAATCATGGGAATTGTGACATTGTATGGTCCCCAATTTTCTCCACAAAGCTACAATAGTGCCATCTCATGCTAAAATTTCATATACTCTATCTTGCGCAAACTGCTTACACACAAGACGTAAAAAAATAATTCATGAACTTTAGCCAAATAACTAAAGCTTTCGAAAAATTGTCATTCCAATGGTATCAAATCCTTAATGACTAAATGGTTAAGGGTTCAATCCTTGTCACCCCAAGTTGGATCAAATTCCAAACCCTAAACTACCTCAAAATGCTAACGATATTAGCAACAGTTATGGATTTGTTTCTATATTTAATTAGGATAAAGAATCTAGCATTGATATAAAGAGGAAATAGGAATTATTCCTTTGTTTTCTGAAGAGTAAAAGCCCTAAATCGGTACTTGAAAGAGAAGTGGGACATCAATCATGTCCTTAACAAATTTGGGACATCAACTTGGTCTTCATGATTGTCAAGTTATGGGACAAGTATTGACCAACAATTAGACAGGGCTTGCAACTTGTTAGTAAGTTTTAAGCTAAGCTTGATGACAGTTAACGAAAAAAAAAACCACAAAAAAAGGAGGATGTACAATTAGGAAGGAAGGCGAATATAAGCTCTAGTAAATTTATTTTTTTTTAAAGCAAGATGCACAAACAAGTGACCACTACCTGGTCGATAATATCATCCAAGGGATTGTTTGGAAGGTCCAATGAACGAATAGTCTCCAATATTTTTTTCTTGCGCTCCAACGCTGCATCATACCTGTAATAAAGTTCATTAAAACATACGTCACTGCCATACTCTTTTCTCCATTCCATTCTAGTTTTGGTTGCTTTAGTTTAATGTGCCTTGCAGTTGATCCTGTAATTAATTATTCGAGAAGAAACAAAAATTCCATTAAAAACACACCAGCAGACACAATAAAATTGTTCCAAACCTCTTCTGGAGCTCAGTTAGGTAGGCATGTCTTGCTTGAATATAATCCGTTTTTCCCTTGCACGAATGGCATGACCATTTTTCACGAACTAAATGGTGAATTGGGGGCATCAAGCATTCTTGGTGGACTAGTTTACCACAGTAAGAACACTGGAGCAAATTTTCCCTTTCCTGCAGGTAAAAGTAAGTGCAATTCCCACATCCCTAGAATCAAGACAATTCAAGAAAGGTTTTTCAATTTTTTTGTTTTTTTAAAGAAAAGAAAAAAAATTTACCTCTTCAGTACTGCAGATTTCACACATCTGCAGCTCATCATAGTCAGAGTCACTAGATTCAAGAGCAGAGGCAGCTGCATCAATCCAGTGGTCAAATCAAACAGGGCAATGCAATAAATAATACCATCACTACATCACCGGAACTTATAGACATTCATTTACTAGACAGCATCCTTATAAAAACTCCTCACAACAGTCTGTTCTATACATAAACAATGTTAATAATAAGTAAAACCCAAATGGGTGAAACTTATTTTACACTGGACAAATCTTTTGCACAAAACAGAAAGGTTAAGATCTATTATAATGTATGACGAAACATACCACTTTCTTCTGCTTCTGGTGCATAATCAGATTCACTCGATTCAGGAGCAGAGGCAGCTGCATCAGCATAGTGGTAAAATCAAACAGGGTTCATGTCACGTTGCCATGTGCTGAATAATGCCATCACTACTTCAACATAACTTTAGACATTTCATTCACTAAACAACATTCTTAGCAGCTCCTCAGTCACCGCACAACTTTTAATAATTTTTTACATATAGACATACTAAAATAAGCCAAATGGGGTAAAAAGCATTTTGCCCAAGATTCTTGGGCACATTTTTTTAAGAAGAAAAGTACTTTTTTAATTAAAGAAAAGTACTGCTTAAGTTTCCGTAGCTGTTGGACAAGCTTCTTGAGAAAAACAGAATCAGAATATAATAAGTTTTCGGCTTTCGTTTAGATACAGGCTAAAAGCTGCCTTTTGCCTTAAAAGTACTCCTTTTACATGTTTAACCAGACGCACCCCTTCTGTGCAAAACAAAAAGGTTTGTTGATCACTTAAAAATCATAAGTGTATTGGTAATACACCAGTTTCTTTACTTGTGGTACATGATAAATTAAAAAGAGAATGATTACATACAACAGACATATTTCCCACGTTCTATCCAAGAAAAAAGAACTCCCTAGTACCTAAGTGGCAATGGTGCTTTGCTTTGTTATGTGCTTTTGTTTTTGATTAATTCTGTATACTCCACTCTTGCACATTTATCCTCGTAATAAATTCTTAATTAAAAAGGACAAGAAAACAATGACCAAACTATATAAATAAATAGATAAATAATTTCAGATTTTTTAATTAAAAACCACTTTTTATAACAAGACAGCTAATTGGCATCCTTTATCATCCACCAAAAGGCTGAGACCAAGTCTACATAATGCAGTATGAGAAAATGCAAAATACAGTATGCACCTCAGACAAAATAGGAATATGGACAGATACACAAGATTCACCAAACTTTGCATTAGAGACTCACTTTGAGATTCTTCATCACTTTCAATATCACCAGAAGGCTGCCACTTAGCTACTTTTCTGACCTTTCCTTTTCCTGCTACACCAGGACTTGTTGAGTGCCTCTTCCTTTGGAGTTCCGTTATCGCATCCTCTTCTGTAATAGAATAGCAAAATGACCTAATAAATGCAAACTATAGAATATAAATGAGATGGATCTAACAAAACAAGGCCCAAATATACCAGGAAGAAATTCCGGCTTTTCTGGCAATGGGAAACTGTCCTCTACAAATTTTAGCAGCAATTCTCGAGGTCCAGAAACAAAGTCATGAAGTTCAAAACCCTATCCAAAAAATTAAAAAATAGAAAGCATGTGATGAAGCTTGAACAGCAGAAAAAATGATTGCTTTAAATGGAATGACAACAGAATCCAAATACTCACATATTTTGCCACAGCCTCTTCTGTCCTAGCTTCCCCAGTACTCTGCAGTCCTATGACTACACACTTGTCTTCCTTTAACGCTTGCTTCACTAGTCTCACAATAGCAGGTACTTTAGCAGACATACACATGTGTCTAAAGAAACGCTGCAACATTACATTGAAAAGTGACAAACAAAACACTTAAAATATTTAGCAAGTGCCACCGAGACATCAAAATAGAAATTGTCCTTAGGAGCCAATCCAGATCTATTACCTGGTGGCATGCCCAGTATAACTGCCACAGCATACTAGGTTTCTCATTACTGATGGATAGTAACTCCACATGCAGTTCTGCCCAAAATTTTGCAGCCTTTTCATACATATCCTAAGAAATTTGATAAGAACAATTGCATAATCAGATGACAATATTCAATTCAGAAGTTAAATGAATGAATCAACACATAATACATACTACAACTTTTTATATTCATATAAAAAATAAAGTCTGCTGGTAGGAGATCCTGACGACTGATGCACGCACATCTTTCTTATGTAAAAGGCCAATCTCTTTCTCCTACTACAAATATATGCAAAATTCACAACTTCTGTCTGTAGGTTCAATGCAAAATACATTGTTTCTCAAAATTCCAAATAGTTGAAGAAATAAAAATCCTATAACCAGCACAATAGTAACGGACGAGAAGGATATGAAATCCTACTTAACAAAAGTACAAGGACCTCTGCAGGATTAGATAAAAACACAAGCATACAAAACAGAAAGTAGAGTTAAAATGCACAGAATCAAAATATTCACATTCCAAATTGAACATACTTAAAACATCTGCCATGTCTCTGTGTATGTCCAGACAGATGTGTATGTCTGTGTGTGAGCTTTGTATTTTCTTCTAGTAGAAATAAACAAGGATGATTTTGACCAAGCAAAAGCCAAACCAAAAGAAAAATCAACCAAAGCCCAAAAAATAATAATAATAAAATAATGACTTTATTCCATATGACTTACAAAAAGCCCAAGAAAATTTGTAGTTAATGAAGGAATGCAGTGCACTATAGCAACATAGCAGATAACAGTGCAGCTTGTACAGTGACTCGTACCATCATTTTATCCTCTAATGGCACTTCAATAACTTCAAACTCGGCACCCTTGTAGCTAAGGGTCCGACATAAATACATGCCCCTGAAATGAGAGCAATGAAGTAAAGGAGAATATACTACACACATATATGTGCATAAGGCTAAAGTGGTGTGTCAGTGGAAATATTATAACCTTGCTTTCATGTCCATGGCAACTAGTTCTAGAGCTCCAACACCCCCTCTTTCAAGAGCACCTGGATGCATAAATCACATAAATGATTGACTTAAAAAGGTTAGGGAGTGTTACCCAACATACATGTAGGAAAACCAGGTATATACAAAAACATTGAATTAAGCAATTCTAAAAATGATCCAAATGAAACTGCAGTAGAAAGTTGAAATTAAGCTATCAGAAAATATAAATTATCTATCTAACAACTTAAATTATTAAAAATCAATAATACATGCAAAAAATGGTTATCAAACAATGTCAAACAGAAGTGCAATCATGAAAATAAAACTATTTTTTTTTTTTTGGGTATTGATGAAATATTTTTAAGAAAGAAAGCATACATAAACAGAAGCCATACAACATATTTTAAGGAAAATATGATTGTAGTATATAGCATCGAGATTCATAGCACCTAGATTAATAGTATAGATCATCAACAATATCTTGTAATTATAGCCATATCATATGATAAGGGAAATTGTAATCTGTGTATTTATCACATTGACTCTATAGATTCTAGTGTACATTGTGTTGTTCAGACACATGGTTTTCACTATCTATGCTTCTCTTTTCCTCTTTCAACAGTGTCTAAAGCCAAAAGAAAATGCTCTCCACCTACTTTTACCAAGCCTTCTTTCTAAGTCACACTCCCCATCCACCACTGCCGTCCGCTGCCACAAACAACTTTTTTGATATCCTTTCCAACCACAAGCACCACCACCAGACTTGCATATACATGGGCAGTCCACAGCCACAAACCCAAGCTCTCACATCTTGACTCACCCTTACCCAGCCTTTCATTACCAAGGCACAGCTGCATGCACGAACTTGCAATAATGCATAGAGGCAAATGGTTGCGTGTCTCAAGCAAAAGGGGTCCTCTAGTAAATACTGGCTGTGAGAAAACATGGGTGAGAGGATTTGATGGGATTTCCTTACAGAGGGAACATCTGCAAGGGTGCAGGCAATGCGCGAGGTAGGAAATCAGTAGTAAGGAAATTGGTAGAGTGGAGCCTCTCCAAGTGCTCTTGATCCTGAGTCGTTCATTCTCTCTTTTCTTCTTGTTCATGCACACGATTCTGGTGGTATTACTTTGACAGCCTACCGGATTCAGAAATACAAAACAAGATATTCAGCTATTACCAATTGTTATCACATTAACTCTGTTCAACAAATGACCACTACGTTGTTCAAATACACAATCTTCACTATCTATGATTCTCTCTTCCCCTCCTTCACCACTGATTATTAGTGAATTTAAACATATATAACTATGATAAAAAAGGATACAAGGGGATTCTTTTCAAGTTAAAAACTAGTCCACCTGATTCAAACTCAGTAAATTAGGACCTACCATATAACACTTGCGAAATGCAAAATATGAAAGGGCAAAAAAAATTTGATACACTATTTTGAGCAACTATCTCCACACGCAGCATATTTATTGCCTAGGAATAAAAAAATAATAATAATCTCCAACTACTTTTTGCAATTATCATAATTTAATGTATGATACAACAGCTAAGCCAACTTTAATATACGTTACATGACCAAAATTACATGATCAACTAGAGAACTATATTTTCTTCCTAAAAGGTAACAACAGCTAGTATATACAAGAAATAAGGACGAACAACAGATATATCTACAAATTTATCTTAAGAATGCGGAAAAAAAAAGTAGTGCTAAAAAAAAATAAAGATGACTAGCTACAATAGTTGTTCCACAAAACAAGAATAAAAGAAATAAACACTACCTAGAAATTCTTTGAAATCACAGAAAGAAGTTCCATCCCCCCAAAGACCAAGTCGAGCCATATATCCCATATTGCGAGATTCAGATGCACCAGTGGCAGAGCAATAAACAACACGAGCTTCAGGTAGTCGAGCCTGTCAAATTAGGTCATAAAAACTAAGGAAAATACACCATTCAAGTGCTAATCATCACAAAATGAAAATTTCACTTCAACATGAATGTCAATTCATACAGAACAAGAGACTACAGAGCAACACACATACAGGAAAAAGACAGACATAGATGAACAAAAGGAGTTGAAGAGCTTTTCTATAAGCCAAAGTTAGTAGATAATTGTATAGAATTCACTTTTGTTTTGAAAACACACAAATTACGGACGGCACTCCATACATTACTAGAAAACTTAACATTGGCCCCATACCCGTGCTTCTTTGTAGTTTGTACTAGCACGATTGAGAATAACTTTTAAACAAGACATTGACCTGAGTCAAGTACAAGCCATAGTTGTCAATATCGGATGGCGGCTCATGGCGGTAAGCCAAAAATCCGCCATAAAGTTATGGCGGATAGCATGGCGGGTTATGGCGGAAGCCATGGCGGACTGAAAATATACAAATATATATATATATATATATATATCCAAAGAAACCTGCTAAACATAATAACTAATCAAAACTAACAACATATATCAAGATGACAAGATCAAGAACAATAAAATTAGAAACATATTACATATTTTGATTAATAAATTCAGCAAATGCATCACAAAATCAAAGCCAAAGTCACAACATAACATAACATATTCATAGTCAGATACAAACATAGAAATATAGCATAATCAAAGCTTCAAAGTCATAACATGAAGACCAAGGGAAACTAAAATCAGCTAAGCTAGGCACTAGTCCTCATCATCATCTCCAATATAATCATCATTGTCATTATTTTCTGGTGAGGCATATCCCTCCACTTCTTCTCCTTTCTCGATTGAGTCATCAAATTGAATTTCCTCCTCCTCTTCTGAAGAATCCTCTTGTACTTCAAATTCAAGTTCTTCATCAGCCACCACTACTTGTGTTCCTTTCTTGGAAGCTCTACTATTTGTTGCACCACTTGAAGCTCCTTTCTTTTCTACTTTGCCTCTAGTATATGTTCTAGGGTCCCCAATCCCAGATGCCACATACACAGTTTCCCAATTCAAAGTGTCATCACCCCCAAAAACCAACTCATCTCCAGCATCATCATCACCTTCATCTAGCTCTCCAACCAACCACTCATTAGACTCATCAATATCATTGAGTGAGATAGGAGTCAATCTGATCTCTAAGATTGTATCTCCGCATGAGCGCGTGGTTATACTTTACATAAACCAAATTGTGCAACCTTATATGCTCAAGCCTATTTCTCCTCTTAGAATGGATGCAATATCAATATAATCTAAGTGTTAATGACTACTATTATAAGTATTAACAAAGTACCTAACTAATAAAGTGTTAATTACATGTTCAAAAACACTCGATTCGTTCACATCCCGAAGCACTACATGTCAAGCTCAAAATCTTGATAGCCAAGCATCATGCAAGTTTGGGTGAATGCCCATACATTCTCCACCATTGAGCTACAAATCCAAAGAAAGCTATATAAGCAAATCACTCAAAGCTTAAAATCAAAAGAAATTTGAAAACTAAAAGTTGTATTCTCCTCACCAGGTGCAAGAGTTTTTATTTGTGATTTTGCAAAGTCAGTTCAAAAGACCATTAGCACTCTTATAAATTGGCAGCTCAAGCAATATTTTTGTTGCACCTCCCGACTAGGCACCAACCTCTTAATACATTCATACAATCAGTTTGTAACTTCCAAATTAAACTCCAATGCAGGGTTGCCATAATAGTACTCTGGGTTCAAAAAATGACCAGCTGCATGTAATGGTCGATGGAGCTGACAATTCCATCTATTATCAATTATTGCAAACACATCTTTGTATTTGCTTTCATCATTCTTGAATGACTTCATAATGGCTTCTTTTGCCTTGTCCATTGCCTCATAGATATAACCCAGCTGGTTTCCTCTCACCATCAACAAGTCGAAGCACTTTCGAACAAGAGGAGCCATAACTTTAAGGGTATATCTCACATGATTCAAAAGGAAGGCATAATTGTAGTCTTTGTTGCTTCTTTTCCCTTTGCCTCTTTAGACAACTTGTTTCTCATCCACTCATCAGAGGTAAACATTTTTCTAAGATTTGATTTCTCTTGATGAAGCCTTTCCAATGATAGAAAGGAAGTGGCAAATCTTGTGACCGCATGCCTCACCAATTCCCTCTTGTTTGTGAAGTGTCTCAACAAACTCAAGGTACTAGAGTGGCTATAAATGGAAGCCAACAAGAGAAATTGCTCTTTTGATTGTTTTCTTTATCAATGGAAGCTTTCCAATATCTTCTAGCATCAAATCCAAGCAATGGGCTGCACAAGGAGTCCAATATAGATGCGGCCTTTTATCTTCCAACATCTTACCAAAAACATAGTTGCTCCCATTGTCGGGTTACAAACCGAACAACTTTCTCCTCTCCAATCTCCTCCACAAAAGAATCAAGAAGCACAAATAACTTCTCACCAGTCTTCACAGTTAGATCCATCTCTGAGACTTCACAAACATTGTCCCATTAGGAGAGTTTACCAAGAAATTAATAATACACCTCTTGCTTCTATCGGTCAAGCATTCGACATGATGGAGCAACCATGTTTGCTCCATTGCTCCTTATGATCCTTCATCATATTTTCAGTATACTCCAACTCCTTGTTGAGAAGTGGAACCCTTATGTCATGATAAGACGGAGCAGGCAAATTGGGACCAAAGCTTCCAATGGCTGTCAACATATCATCAAAACTCTTCAATTTGATACAATTGAATGGAATTCCAGCTTGATACCACCACTTAGGCAATGTATTGATGAACACTATAGCTTGCTCTCTTATCACATGCTTCTCTAATATTTTGTTGCCTCAATCTCTCCTTATTCTTCCTAGCAATCGCAGTTTCGGGTTTTCTAACAAATAAATCCATTGGACCTTTCAAAGCACCCTTTCTCTCTTTAGGCTTAGGGTTAGGGATTTCATCAATCCCTTCAAACATCATCTTGAGATCCAAAACCCAAATTCTCAAGATCAAAATCCCTTACATTTTGAACTTCATTATCCTTCGCTTTGCTTCTTTTACTTTATGCTTATGTAACGCCAACAACTCGTCTCTAACTTCTTTTGGACACTTGAGACACTTGGAAACATTACCGTTGTCCCTCAAGTGTTCTTTTGGCTCTTGTAATCCCTCCTTTCATAACTTTACCGAAATTACACACGATCATTTGTGTTATTTTATAGAACAGGTGGACATACTTCCAGCACATGCGATCTACTACTAGTCCTTGAGCTTTGTGAAGGTTGGGTTGACATGGTAGCTTAAAGCAGAGTAGAAAAAGAACTGACAGAGTAGAAAGAGCTAAACAGAGTTAAAAAAAAAAAAAAGAGTAAATGGTTTGGATTAAGAGCTTAAACAGAGTAGAAAAGAGCTGAAACAGAATAAAGAACAAAAAAAAAACTGAGAGAGATAGAGCCAGAATAGAATAGAAAAAATGGGGGAAGAAAAAAAGTTGAAGCATAACCAAAATGTTAGGGAGGGGAAGAGATCAGGAACAAGTAAAAGAAGAAAAAATAGAAGAAGCAAAAGGAAGAAGAAGAGCAGGATGAAGAAGAAATGTAAGAAGAAGAAGCGAAGAAGCGAAGCGATAACCTTGGCCAGCTGCGGTGGTCGTGTTGTCGCCGGAATAGAGGCCGCCATGTGGTGGTGTCGTCGCGGAAGGAGCCGCCACTTGGTGTAGGTGGTGTGGTCCGGCGGAAGGAGGCTTTCGGAATAGAGGAAGCGATGGACAAGATGAAGGCGGACTAAAGAGCGTAAGATGAGAGAGCAAAGTGAAAGGAGGGTCTGAGGCAATAGGGTTATTTTCAACCCAAAATTCCCATTCTGACCTTTAAGCTTTAAAAAAAAAAAAAAAAAAAAGATGCAGCCGATATTTCCGCCATGGCCGCCATGAAACGCCATGGCGCCATGAGCATATCGGCCGCCATGAACCGCCACGCATAAACCGCCAAGACAAACGCTCACCATGGCGCTCGGGCCAAAAATCCATACGCCATGGCGGGATAGCGCCGCCATGGCCGCCATTTAACAACGCTGGTACAAGCATAGTACAACTACAACAAGCCCTGCCCATATACACAATATATAACATAAAAACATAATATATAACATGACACAATTATAAAATTACTCTAGTACACTAACACTCCCCACAAGCTAAAGCTTACAAAGCAAAAAACACATTTAACAAAAGAAAACATCATAAAAACAAACTGAGCTCCATAAGCCACAGATCATAGAATGAATTCGCGTATCATATATTGAAAAGCTAAAGATTTGGACAGACACAGGCAGAAAACGAGTCTATGAATCAAAACAAGAAAAAGAAGTGCAGGGAAGAAAGATTTAGGTTTTCTAACTTCAACAATAAATTGTAAGAATGGGTCATATCTTCCTTCATCACTATGGGCTTATGCAATCTCTGTTATCTTTCTTACTGCATCTGACAGCTACTAGTTTACAGATTGTGGAATTTTCAGTTAGGTCAACCTTCTTACCGGAAAAAAAATGTATTATTTGTATAAAGAAATAATTATATGAGCATTAAATATTATATAAAATTATAAAATAACAGGACAAAACTATCTTTGCCACAATGGAAAAAACACCCCAGCATAAAATTATAGTACTACTTATAATAAACAGAAAAGGTAATATTAGAAACTTCCAGACTATTCCAAGCAATAAAGCATGAAGAACAAACCTGTATATCAAGCACTGCTTTGCCAGTTTGTGTTGGCCGCTTACCAGATTCCGGGACCAAGTTTTTTGCTTTGTGACACTATAATTAAACCAATAACCCATAGCAATGTAAAGGTACATACATATAAATTGAATCTAACAAATACTCAAATCATTACCTAATATCCTTCAAAATTGAACAATAAAAATCGTAATTGACAATAGGAAATATTTCCATTATCTTTTATACCTCATCAAAAATGACAAGACCATTAAACTGTGGCCCACACCACTGCACAAGCTGTTGCAGACGAGAACAACCCTTCTCAGAAGATGCTATGAGGCTACTGTATGTCAAGAAAATAACTCCATCCCCAACTCCAACAGACTTCGATTCAAGCTTAGAATAAGGCAGTTTGTTCAAAGCATGCACTAGAAACAGTCAAAAAGAAAGCCAGTTAAATGCACAATAACTGTTTTGCAATATAGATGAAACTAGTACAACCTCTTTTCATTGAAACTTTAGATAAATACTGCATATAAATTTATTATAAAAGGAAATTTATCTCAGGAAGCCAACAAAGAATCAGAAAAATTCCACGATGGGTGCTGAACAGAATTATTCAAAAACTGAGGGCATGAAGCCCTAGAATTCATGTCAAAAATAAAATTGAAAGGGCACACCAAAGACTAATTAATCAAACCAAATAATCTTCACCTTATGGATTTTGCACAGTAAAAAGCATAAGCTGCTGTTTCACAGCTAGAACTACAACCAGGAGTTAAATCTTTGTGAACTGTCTGAACTTGAAATATATCACTAGCAGTTTCCCTTTTAGTTGTCTCTTTCTTGTTCGCCTTTTGGGTTTTGGAGGATTCCTTATCCTCCTTGCTTTTTGTAATTATATCTCATGCAAAAAGTGGTATCATCTTATTATATGAAAAGGATGTACTGAGGCCGCAATATATAGGCCTAGGTCAATCAGCAGGAAAAAAAAAAAAAACTAAATCTCCTACAATTAAGGAGGAAATATTTCCTCATAAATTCAGATGGAAATTACACCTATACAATCTGTATAAATAGGGAAAAAACTAATCCTAATCTATTACAAATCTGGCTAAAAAATCTGGATATTTTCCCAACATAATAACCGAGATCTTCCAACGCTCCCCCTCAAGCTGGGTGGTAGATATCTACCATTCCTAGGTTGGACCTAAGTGTAACATAGATTGTCTTCAAGAGCCCTTCACTTAGGACATCTGCAATTTGCATGCTTGAAGGAATGTATTCCAAGATGGCTGTCCCACTATCTAACTTTTCCTTTATCAAATGGTGATCAATCTCCACATGTTTTGTCCTATTATGGTGTACCAGATTTTTCGCAGTGCTTATAGCAGCTTTGGAGCGATATTCCTTCACAAATGCCATGGGATAAGGCCTTGAACTCAGCTTCAGCACTGCTTCTTGCAACTACAGCTTGTTCCTTACTTCTCCAAGTGACTAGAATTCCCCACACATAAGAGAAATACCCTGAGGTGGATTTTTTGTCCGTGAAGGACCCTACTCAATCAGCATCTGTGAACACTTCAATGCCCCTATTTGAGTGCTTTCTAAAGTGGAGACCCTTGCCCACTGTTCCTTTCAGGTACTAAAGGATTCGGTTGACAACTTTCATGTGGCATTCAATGGGATTATTCATGAAATAGCTAGCCAAACTCATAGCAAAGGCGATGTCTGGCCTAGTGTGAGTTAGGTAGATTAGTTTTCCCACAAGGCTTTGGTATCGATCTTTGTTTGTTGGAGGACTCTCTTCCTCCCCTCCACCCTTTCTTGCTGGATCTATGGGAGTATCCACTGGTTTGCAACCCAACATTCTAGTTTCTTTGAGTAGATCCAAGGTATACTTCCTTTGGGATACTGAAATTTCATTTCTTGATCTAGCAATCTCCATCCCTAGGAAGTATCTCAAGTTTCCTAGGTCCTTGACTTCAAATTCTTTAGCTAGGAGCCTCTTGAGCCATTCAACTTCCTCTTGGTCATCCCCTGTGATGACAATATTATTAACATAAACAATGAACAGTGCTATCTTTCCTTCTTTAGAGTGCTTGACAAACATGGTGTGGTCCGTTTGACATTGTACGAAACCGTTTCCCTTGACCAGCTTGGTTAGCCTCTCAAATCAAGCTCAAGGAGATTGCTTGAGACCATATAAGGACTTCCAAAGCCTACACACTTTGCCCTTTGACTGAAGTGTCTCAAGTCCTAGAGAGATGTTCATGTAGACCTCTTCCTCAAGTTCCCCATTCAGAAATGCATTCTTGATATTAAGCTGGTGTAAGGGACAATCCAAATTTGCTGCAAGGGATAAGATGACTCAAACTAAATTCAGCCGTAAGATTGTGTGAATCCCTTTTGCTACAAGTTGGGCTTTGTATCTATTGACACTTCCATTAGCATTGTATTTTATAGAGAAAATCCATTTGCACCCAGTTGTTTTCTTTCCTTGAGACAAGTTGGAAAGTTCCCATGTTCCATTTTTTTTTAGTGCTTGGATTTTTTCCCTTACAGCTGCCTTCCACTTTGGATCTTGTAATGCTTCTTCTATATCCCTTGGTATTTGGGTCCTATCAAGAGCTATCACAAAGACTCAAAAATTGGATGAGAGCCAATCATAAGACACAAACTTTCCAATGGGATGTTGAGTGCAAGATCTCACACCCTTCCTCACAGCAATTGGCAAATTTAGATCAATAAATTCTTGACTAAAATCCTCAGAGTTTGTAGGGTCCGAGAGAATGTTACCTTGGTGTGTTTCTCTAGGCTCTAGTATTCAATTAGAGTCTTGACTTTGCTGCAGAAATGTGAGTAGTTCTGCCTCCTTTCAAGTTTTCTTTCTCTTTGAATATGTCAAGAGTGGTTTCACTACTTGTGCAGGAAGGTGAATAGTGGGTTCACTTGCTGCTGTTTGTAGTGCCGAAGTGGTTGTTTCAAGTTCAGTTGGGGTTGTTTTAGATGCTGTTTCAGGTGAAAGGATGTTTGTTAAGTCTGTTTCAGGTGTTGTTTAAGGGATGTTTGTAAGGAGCACGTTTGGTTCATAATTTTGATTTGCTGAATGTTATTACTTCTCAAGTGTAGCAATGTCTTCCATCTTTCAGAACTGAAATTCATCAATCCTCTCCCCTTGAATTTTAGTTTTGGGGTGGAAGGGCTGATTTTTGAAGAAAGTAACATCCATAGAGTGATAGAATTTTCTGTTGGAGGGAGAATAACACTTGTAACCCTTGTGGTTTGCTGAATAAGCCAAGATAATACAAGGTATTGAAGCGGGGTCTAATTTGTTGTGGTTGGGGTGATGGTTGTGGACAAATGCAATGCATTCAAATATTTTAAACGGCAAGGAAGTAATGAATCTGGTGTTGGGAAAGAATTTGGAGGGTAGTGTGTGGGATATTATAGTTAAGGACTCTGAAGGGCATCCGGTTGATAAGATAAGTAGCTATGAGGACAGCATCTCCCCAAAAATGGTGTGGCATATTTGTTGCTATCATAAGAGACCTTGCAACTTCCAAGAGATGGCGGTTTTTGCGTTCAACAACTCCATTCTGTTGTGGGGTGTTGACACGAGCGCTGGTGGATAAGCCTGTGCTTTTGTAAGTAAGAGCCGAGTTCTGAGTTATAGTATTCATGACCACTATCTGTTCTCAGCACTTGAATGTATTCTTGGAATTGGGTTTTTACCATATTATGGAAATATTGGAATAATTGAACTACCTCTGATTTTTCCTTCATAAGGAACACCCATGTGATTCTTGTATGGTCATCAATGAAGGTGATAAACCCTCAGAGCCTATAAAGTTTTTGACTCTAGAGGGTCCCCACACATTACTGTGAATTACAGAAAATGTAAAGTTGTGTGGGATAATGGCTTCGTGTGTGTTTGGAGATTTGGCACACTTCACAATTAAAATACTTCGAATTTTTATTGAATAAAGAGGGACATAATTTTTCAAAGTACATGAAATTTGGGTGGCCTAATCTATAGTGCCACAACATTACAAGATTAGGTTTGGACATGATTGCTACACAAGCAGTTTTGACACTTCTTTATTCCTCTTGGAGTCATCAACCCGAAGGATGTAGAGCCCTCCACACTCCTCAGCATTGCCAATCTTCTTCAAATCCAAAGTCTAAAATTCACAAATACAAGGAAGAAATTTAGTGACATAATTTAGGTCTTTTGTCAATTTACTAATTGACAATAAATTGCAATCTAGTTGGGGAACAAAAAGCACATCTTGTACTATGATATTTTTTGATATAGTCACTAAACCTTTACCCACTACCGCTGAGTAAATACCATCAACAATGCGAACCATGGAATTATCATGACAAGGGAGATACTTGCTGAAATTAGTAATATCCCTTATCACGTGGTATGATGCTCCTGAGTCCACAATCCAAGCTGATTTTCCTGCTTTGCAAGCAGTTAAAGCACATAAATAGTTACCTTTATGGGTTAGGGATGAGCTTTCTGGTTTTAAAGTCTGTTGGAGTAATTTCTGCAACATCTCCATTTGCTCCTTGCTGAAAGGATTTCTTTCAAGTTCAATGCAGTCTAAACCACTTTTATTTGTGTGGAAAGATGATGAACTTCCATAATTTTCTCTTACTCTAAGATGCTTAGTGTCTACTGATTTTCCATGCAAGAACCAACATGTATCCTTGATGTGGCCTATCTTCTTGCAGTGTTCACACCAAGGCTTTGATCACTTCTATTAGGACTGAGCTTTTTGACCCTTCACTGCCAAGGCTGAGCTCTCAATTGCTTGTTTACTATTTGGAGTACCAAGCATGATCTTTCTTCAGCTTTCTTCTATTCTGACTTCAGAAAACACCTCTCTAACCTTAGGAAGGGGTGGGTTTGGTTCCAAGTATCCTACCCCGTACTTCATCCAAGTCTTTGTTAAGTTTAAGGAGGAATTTGTATATACGATCTTTCTCAACAATAGACTTATAGAGCTTGCTATCTTCTAGGCACTTCCAATCAATTTCTTCATAGATATCCAACTACTACCAGTACCTTATTAGTGTATTGAAATACTCAATGACAATGCAATTACCTCGTTTTAAATCATGGAGGAGGCTCTTAGTCTCGAAAATGGCTAGTGTGTTGTCAACATTTGAGTATGTTTCACGTGCAGCCTCCCAGATCTCCTTAGCCGAACTGAAGTCTAGAAAATCTTCTCCAATTTCTACAGTCATAGTGTTCAACACCCATGACATTACTAGGCTGTTCTCAAGCTTCCATTTCTTGAGTGCACCCTCATCTTTTTATGGTTTCTTAGCCTCACCAGTGATGTATTATTCCTTTCCTTTCCCTTGAAGGAATATGCGGACCGATCTAACCCATTCAGTGTAGTTTTGACCATTTAATTTATGGCCAGTGATAAGAAGTAAGGTTCCTTCAATTGGGCTGGCTAGAGAAGTGCCGCTAGTCTCCAACTAAGGTCCTTCCTCTAGTTTTCCACTTTCTTCTGCCATCAAATCATGCTCTGATACGATGCGAAAAGCGGTATCATCTTATTATATGAAAACGATGTACAAAGGCCGCAATATATATGCCTAGGTCAATCGTCAAAAAAATAAAAATAAAAATAAAAACTAAATCTCCTAGAATTAAGGAGGAAATATTTCCTCATAAATACAGATTGAAATTACACCGATACAATCTCTATAAATAAGGAAAAAACTAATCCTAATCAATTACAAATCTGCTTAATAAATCAGGATATTTTCCTGAAATAATAATCGAGATCTTCCAACATCTCTTCATCTCAATAAAATTGTTTTATTTCCCAAACACGTTGGAGTGTGCTTTGGATTTCCAAAAACCAAAGCTTATCAGAGACAAATATCTTTCCATTCAAAAACAAATAGTGGGTAAAGATAAAACAAAAAAGAGAAAAAATAATTTTCACAAAGATGTTTTCAGCCAAAATCATCAAAAAAGCATTAGACAATGATTTTAACTTGTTTCCTGATATATGAAATATGTCCACTTCTCCTGTGTAGGCAACTGAAATAATTTGAACAAACAGCAATCTTCTAAGCCTCTGTACGGTGTTCTGCTAAAAACTACCTTAAAGGGGTTTCTTTGATGGATATAGAAGCTTTGCTTAGCCTATTGGCATTTCTTGGTTGTTTCATCCTCTTTTGCTGGTTTGTGGTATGATAGTATTTTTTAGGAAGATATCTTGTCCTCTTTTCTTCAACATCTTTCTCAATCATCTCCAACAAAATTTCCTTTTATAGTATAAACTTTTCAGATATTGACTTACCAATTCATTTGGTGAGAAAATGGCACTCAAAGTCTTATTTTCTCAGAAATTAGCACTCCCAAACCCGAAGGATGAAGAGGGAATGTACAAAATAGAGAAGCCATAAACTTGAAATGCTAACAGCAGACAGAAGAGACAGCACAGAATAAATTTAAAATCTTTTTATATTGACAAAATTACTCTATGAACCTCTCGAGCATATCATAATTCAAAAGATGCAAAATATCAAAAACATGAAATAAAGTCACATTCACATCATTTTTGCTCACTTCAGCTCTTCCCTTGATAACTTAAACTATCCCATCTGCCCATCTTTGATGAGAATTATTTATGCCGACAGCCTTACAATTACATTTACGCCATAGCAGTAAACATGTAATAGAACTTTAGCCAAATAAATCAACAAGAAATAATATACCTTTAACACAAGTTGCACCCATATCATCCAAGTCTCTTCTGGCATCAAACTTCAAGTCTGAACCAACAGAAATCCACCTGTATGACCATTGAAACATGACAAGGGCGTCAAAAAAACAAATTCCCAGTGCAGAGATCAACAAGAAGTTGAAATTACAAACAGCATCTAAGCACATACAAATGTGCATCCACATCATGAATTAGTTAATTTCATGCACATGCATGTTTACATGTTCAGACTACTAAACTTACAATGCCTTTCTCCTTCCATGCTGCCAGTTCTCCCAAATTAACCCTGCAATTGTTCGGCCTTTACCCACACCAGCTCCATCTCCAATAAAGAATCCTGCCCGAGTGCCATCTGGGAGGTGTAGAAGATGCCTCTGTCAAGGAAACACACATCATAGTCAAGAAAGCCGAACTATTATTATTGGTTATCAATTATGTTGTCAAAAAAAAAAAAAAAAGACACCTGACAAGCATAGACCAATGTCTCTATCTGCAGGCATGACAAAGCCTTCGAACTTTCCAAATAATCTTTAATTTTTGGATCATAAGTAGGCGCAGGTGGCTGCACTGCAGACAAGGAAGAGGTCTCCACAACAGGATCTGGGTGCGGAGGTCCCATAGATACTTTTGCTGGTCGCTGCATAATGAGAAATGCTAGACCAATATTATGTGTTTCCACAACTTAAAATAGCTAGTTAATATCTATCTGCTAATTTGGGCAACATGAACTTCTAACATGAAATGCTCTCTAATGGAGAGGATCTTTAACTCACATAATCTGTAAACGTTTCTCCAGCCATTCCACCTTCATCTTCATCGCGCTCAACTTCAACAGCTAGCTGATATATTTTAATGTAGAATTAAAAGACAGAGATATAAGAAAGATAGCAAAAAACTATAAAATACCTCAAGACAACAAAGCTTAAAAGAAAATCAGCACAGTCAGCCAAATGGGAAACAATCGGAAGAAACGAAATGTAACTGAACAGCAGAAAAAATTAAAAAAAAAATAAGAGGAGAGGGGACAAGCCATCCACTAAGTCATTTTTCAGTGTCTTATTGTTAATCCATGTCCAGAAATTTCAGCTTCAACTAATTCTTGCTGGAAGACTAAATTTCCCTCTAATGTTGCGGAATTTGTTTAGTAGAGTGGTGCTTAATAGAGTTAACACAGTAGCTACAAATGCAAAGACTACATAGGGCCATTAATCTCAATGTCAGGTCACGTGCTAATGCAGGCTGCTTATACAATTTCTAGGTGATTTTTTTCTAAATTGCCTAGATATCCAAGGCCATGCCAAGAGGAGCATTGAAACACTGCAGGACCAATTGCTTAGCTAGTTGAGTTGATTTTAATTCCCCATTGCTGTACTTTTTCCTCTTCTCACATCAATAAACCTCTTTTCTAGCATTTTTGTAACTTGCACTTCCTCTATGTGATACTTGTTCATCCTTATCAGTACCTTTTCACTAATCATCGCTCACTACACATTATTTTATGGATGAAAGACTATTGGACAAACTTAATCCTCACATACTTCAACGGTAGACTCATCCACACCATTCAAAAGTCGTTAAAACGAAACCAATGTATCATCAAGTAGGAGCTTGTGATGCGTTTGCTTGTAAAAGCATCATTTTCTTCAAGCATATCAACAAGCATGAAGTGCTAACACTCACTCAAGTAACTCAACACCAACATATTCAGGAGAGAGAGAGAGAGAGAGAGAGAGAGAGAAGAAAAAAAAAAAAACTCTTATGCTATGTTTCGATGAAAAAAAAAATTACGGTTGATTATTCAAGTTTAAAAAAAAATTTTGGTGTATTTTCAAGTTAAAATTCACAAAAATAAAAAAAAAAAAATTATTATCATCATCATACATGATAATCTTTCGTTTTAAAAAATTTAAACAAGTAACATAAAAATAAAAAATTAATCTCTCTCTCTCTCTCTCTCACATCATTTTGTCGTCATCATCATTTACATAAACGTGCATTCAAACAAGCTTATTTTGTATTCAAAATAAGCTTATAACCAGAAGCTTCCTCAAGAAGCTTTCAGAATAAACGACGATCTCTTCTCTTCTTCCATAAAACAATAAAAACCAAAGGCACTGTGAAAACCTCGTTGACTTCTTCGATCTCAACGACGTTCTCGACCCCGCATTTCGGGCAAGAGAACTTGGCGAGGCGATGTGGAACGCCTAAAACGGCACTGCAGCCACCACAAGGAACCTGGACCTTATTTGAACCAGTGGCGTGTGATTTGGACTTCTTGCGACCCCTACTATTCTTGGACGCCAGCAGTGGCGGCGGAAGTGGTGGTGGCGGCGGTGGTAGTTGTGGTGGTGGTGGTGGCAGCGGCGGCATTCTCTGCGGCATTTGGCACACTGGACAATCAAAATCCACCACCCCCAGCGGCGCGCTCAGGAAGGAGTGGCAGCCGGCGCATCGCACCACGACGGCGGAGGGCGGCGGTACTGATGGGGGCGTCATTTTGAGGGACGGAGTGGCTGTGAGTGAAGGAGTGGGGGGAGAGGGTGGTTACTAGAGGAAAGAAGCGGAGAGAGCGCCAAAAAGGTTGGTTTTGTGTTTTGGCGGAAACGTACTCCACACGCCTCGCACCCTCCCTGTATTTATAGTCGTCGTTTCAGATTTTTTCTAAATATTTATTTTCTCTTACTTTCAAGGAATCGTGGACCATGGTCTATGGTGAGTCATGGGGCCTCCTCGACTAGTGGGACCCACATAAATGGTGTTTGTTGCTTGAAATTTTCCACGTCCTTGTGGGTTGCTGCGTAGGATAGGGTATACGTGTGTGGGTATGTAAATCCAAACTTAAATTTAATAAATTTAATTTTAGTTAAAATTAATTTTATAATAAAGTGATTTATATTTAAAAATTTTTATATAAAAATTAAAAATTAATTTTCATATAATAGATATTGTTTATATAATATGTTTAAAAATATTTTTAAATATATAATTATTAAAAAAGAGTATAAATTCCAAAATATGTTTATTCTATTTTATTTTTATTTATATTTGTTTTATAAATTTAATTTTTATATATCGATGATATAAATTATTTTTATATAATCAATCAATTATATTTTTTATTTATATGATTATCTAAATAATAGATATAAAATTTAATTATATTTATTAATATAATAAAATATTATTAAATTATAATATAAAAAATTTTATATTATCAATATATTAAAATTAAATTTTTATTTTATTATTTTTAATCAAATTTAAACAACTTGATGAACTATTGTAAATCAAACAATTTTTATTTTTAATATTACTATTAAATTAAATACAAATAATAAAACTTGTTTTATTGGTTAAACTTATTATAATTTTAAGAAAATATTTAAATAATATTGTTAAATAAGATATATAATATATAATATACACATAAAATATTACATGTACCATCTTCAGTAATCGGACATTTATTTGATGAAAACAAATTAAAAAGAAGAAATAATTTAAAAATTGTCACGCTACTTATTAGGGGAATAGAATTGAAAAGTTTACTACCTAGAATGGTTTATCTTCAATGCAAAAGCAACTCTTGGTTGCTTTTAGTTAAATAGGGGTTTGGAGGTAAAATCAATTTTGCCAAACATAATCAAACACAATTTTTCTCTTCAAAATCATGGTTGACCTAATTGAATAGGATTTTGAGATATCAGATATAAATCCAAACACACACTATGTGTCTGTTTTGTTTTTTGTTTGCATACTTAATTCTTGATGTTAAGCTAAAAAGAAAATGAGTTCAAATAAATTGATTTTTGATGAAATTGATTTTATTAAAATTTAGTTAACAGTAATTTTGAAGTAAAATGATTTCTTTTTAATAGTTTTAATTTAAAAAATGATTTTGATAAAATTGAGAAAGTGAACATAGAAGTAACCTTTTTTTTTTTTTTTTACTTCTTGACAAATTGTGGTTTTAGGACTTACAGTGTGTTTGGATAACATGTAATAGAGATAAAGGGAAGGGAAATAATAGGAAAGAAACTTGTTTTCTTGTTTGAAAATTTAATAACAAATAGGATAGAAAGATAAATTTGGAGGGTTGGTTCCCTTTTATTCCCCTTCAAAAGCCCACTTTCTCTTCCCCAACACTTGAGATGAAATGAGAAGAATTAAAAATATTTTTAGGTTAAAAATAAGTGTTTAAATATTTATCCCACATTATATTTATAAAAATTTCATTTTGTACAAATACAAATACAAGTACAAGTATTGAATACAATACAATACAACACAATACAATGTATAAATACAAAAATATTCTAAAAATATAAAATATAAATATGACAATATATATTTTAAAAAATTATATTTATATATATATTGTTGAGTATATATTATAGAGTTGAAAGAAATTTTTTTAAAGCAGCCCAATAGAGTACAAGTTCCTAAAGAAATATTCAACAACAATATGTTTTACCCATATTTCAAGGTAAACACAATCTTATTAAATTGTAAATTAAGCCAATAAAATGATATAAATTTTAATTAAATTTCTAAAACTCAAAATTACAGTTATAAACATTGATCAATGGTTGACTCGGCCAAAACATTAGGTCACTGGTTTAACCAATGGGTCATTGGTTGAACTAAATATAATTAAATAAATATATAAAAATATATTAAAGTTCATCTAAATACAATAAAATGACATAAGTAATTAATAATTTAACACACTTTTAATATATATGTTTTTCTAACTTTCTCCCTCTCCTTTTTTTGTTAGCGAAAGTTAGCAACCTTCACCACATCAGCATTAAACAAAAATGTCCCTTTTTATTTATTAAATAACATATTTTTATGGGTGTTATTGTAACTTATCACTTGGCATAATAAAAGTAAACCTAAAAAAAATTTCTCTCTCTCTTCTCATCTATAGTTGACCACATAAAAAGTAAAGTAAAATCTCAAATTGGTTCTTAAAAGAGTTATGAGATATCAGTTTGATTATCAAAAGAGTTGTAACATCAATTTGGCCCTAAAAAAATTAAAATTTATTTTAAGTTAGTCCAGAAAATTTTTAAAAAGAGGCCTAATTGAAAATGAATTTTAATCTTTTGAGAACCAAATTGATGTCACAGATCTTTTGAGGATCAAATTGATATTCCATAACTCTTTCAACAACCAATTTAGGGTTTTACTCTAAAAAGTAATTCTTTACAAAAAAAGAGGTAAGGAGAGAGAAAAAAAACTTTGGGTTTATTTTTTATCAAGGCAAGTAAAAAATTTTAATAATACCTCTAAAAATAAGTTATTTAATAAATAAAAAATAGATATTTTTATCTAATCATGATATGGTGGAGGTTACTAACTTCCACCAACACCAAAAAAAGAGGGAGGAAATTATCAAAACCTATGAACTACAAAGACACACACATACACAAATGGGGAATACATGTGTTTCCATTAGGGCATAGCCGACCAAGAATGTACAATATATGCTGAGTTACAAAAATTAAAGTATTAACATATATGAAAATAATTAAAACACTGGCATAGTTCAGTGTTCATGTGATGACAAAAGTAAGAGTAAACAAAGCTTAAGACACAATGGATATTATTATTGACTAACTGTCCCCTCTCCTATCTTTCTCGAAGCTACATTGAACATTTAAACTAGTGAGTGGTAAACACATCCTCGTTGCTATATTCAAGCTTCCATTGTTGAACATGCTCATATTTGTCTTCATATTTCTGGGATCTGCAACTACACAACAACGAAAATGATGATGGAGAGGCAGCAGAGTTGATGTACATTAGTGGGATTGAGCTTGCAAACTAGCAGAGGTAGCAAAGGGTGCTTGGAGGGACATTGTCACCTCTATCTCACTAAGAGTTGAGGTTGAGGAGATAAAGCTCATTGGGCATAAGTGATAAGCCCATTATTACCTTTTTTTTTTGTCATTTTGCAGGGGGAAGGCATGGGGTCTAAGACCCCTAGGAGTCGAACTCACTCCTTTCAACTTGCCCAAATATGGTTCTTCAAAGGCAAGAAATTTGCCATCTTACCTTGGCCTCTAGCCATAAGATGCCAGTCCATGTTAGCATTTTCGCTCTATCCAATGTGTGGATTGTGCTTTTCACATTGTTTCTCATAGCCCGCACTATGCATTGGGTCGTTGTTTATTTTCATACCATGGACAAAAAAATGATAATAATAATAAATAAAGAGCTGAAGTTAAACCCTAAATTATCTCTCACAAATCTGCTCTCTTTTTAACGCCACAACCAACCCTCCAAGCAGTGACCCTTATCTTAGATCTCCACTTAACTCATCTATTTCTCTTTCTCTCTTTCTCTCTCTCTCTCTCTCTCTCTCTCTCTCTCTCTCTCTCTCTCTCATTTTCATGTTCCCTCCTCATCGCAGATGTGGCGACACAACTACAATGTGAGATGCTAGTGGCGGCATGTGGTAGTGGGAGATGATTAGTGATCGGCATGATAACGACGATTACTTCTAGGTTCCATGCTTTTGGCCTTCTACCGTTTTGCTTCCTCATTTTTCATGAACCGTCCAGTTTAATCAAACTAGTCGGGTCACTGATTTTTACCTAAAATCCACGAGTCGAACTAGTTCATTCTGGTTCTATTGCATATCTGATCTTTAGAGTAACTCGGATTGGCTAATTGGCTTATTCATCGGTGTACTAATCCGACTAGCCGGTCTGAGCCGGTTTTTATAATATTGCTCAAAATTGTGTATTAGTAATTAATGATATGCATGTGCATGTAAATGTAGAAGAAGGCTTAAATATTGTGGTAGAAAGAATTTTTCGACCCAAAATATCTTAGCAACGTGTTTCTTTAATTTGAAGTTTATTTATGTCTTAGAGCATGATTGGGAAGGTACAAAAATAGTTTTTTTTCTCAAAAATAACAAAATTCCAAATGTTGTTTAGGTAATTTGGAAAATGTGATGATTTTAAGTTGTTTTGAAAGATTTAAGTTGAAGCAACTTTTTGAAACTTTTGATTATAAGTATAAGCTAATTATTTCATAATTGTGATATTTTTACTAAATTGACCTTAAATATCAAATATTATATAATACAAATAAACAATCATTCTATACTCATTTTAGTAATTTTATCATACAAAAGAACCTTTTTCATATAATCAAATCAAAACAAATTATATTAAAACCACTTTTCAGCTGAACTATTGATTCTCACTTAAGCGATTATATTAATAAGCGATAATACAAATAAATAATTATTGAAATTATTTTAATTTTACAATTTTCCTAATCAGACACTTACTTGGTTGGGAAAGAACAACATCGAACTCAAGAATTTAAAAAAATACATTGACACGTCAATATGCATTGAAAATTCTAGAATGTAACATATAATTCAATTTAATAGTAAGATTTTATTAGCTTATAAGTGACATAATTTTTATTTTGTAGGTTAGTGTTTAGTCGACTTAAGCATCTCCCTAAGTTTTGTTGTCTTTGTAGGGATATAAATAGTGTCAATCGCACAAAAAGAGTTTTTCTTTCCTTTTTTCTCTTTTATTTTATTTTATTTTGCTTTATTATTTCCTTTAGTTTTCTTTATTTCTATTGGATCATCATCATTATCTTTGGGTTGCATCTTATCTATATCAATTTAAGCAATAAAATTTTGAGAAATTGAAAGAAAAAGTTTTTGTGTGTGTGCCCTAAGTAGAGGAACTAAGAGAGTTTGAGTCATGTGATGGTAAATTTGGCATATAAAATCATTATAGTTGTGCATATTTAGCTTAAGGCAATTGACCTCATCTTTGGATCATTGTGTCACCTCTAATTGAGTTTTGTGAATGTTTAGAGAAGGCCTGTGTGAGCTTAGGTAGTTGTTAAATGCCCTGCTAATTCCTATAACAATTTTGCTATTCCCAATTTAACTAAATCCTAGTGTGTACTTAGAAGTAGATGATCTAGAAATTTTTTTTTAACCCATTATAGCCTTAAACCCACCATTATACATTTAGGTTTTCAAGTTGTAAAATGACAAACCCTGACTATTTTCAGGTTTCATTATTTCTTATCCAATCAATCTTAAATACCTGACCTAACCCAAATATTTATTATTGGGTCAGTTCGAGTTGATCAGAACACCCCTACCTTGCTTGGTGTTTAGGGGAGTATAATTATCATATCTCGATTGGGGTTGCTAAAATGAACTTCATCTATTGTCATCTCTCCCTCGCTCTTATCTGTCTCTATCATTAAAGTGTTTTCTTCGATCTAATCTCCTATTATTTTATCTAGAATAATCACTGGGTGACTTGAAATTCCTTGTCGAGCTTTCGATTTCTTTGCTTCTCTCATTTTTTCTATATTGATGTACCTATAACCTTGGCTCTAAAGTTGGAAATGTCCTCTAAGAGTTTGATTAATAAAGCATTTACAAAAGATCCCGATTTTAGCCTAAGTGTAGCAAAGTGGAGCTCCACTATGGGTTTAAGCTTCTTGATATGTATGGATTTTGCATTGAAATATGTGAAATGGTGAAATAGTCCTTCAAGGACTTAGGGGGCTCTTTTATGATATTATTCAGGACGGTCAAGGTCTTCTAATATACTCATCTTAACAAAAAAATGATTCAGAAAAGCCTCAAAAAACATAGCAAATTCATTGATACATCATGTAAGAAGTGCAAAAAACCACAAAAAATATTTATATTTTTTTCAAAAAAATTAGAAAAAGGTTTATAAACACCTTATTTTATTTGAATCATTTTAAAAAGATAAAAAATAAAAAATAAAAAAAAGGAGAAAAGAGAGCCAATTTCTGCCTATGGCTCCTAATCCTTCTGGCCAAAAAACAGGACAAAAATTAAAAAAAAAAAAAGATGAAGATCCTTTTGGTTCATCTCAAGGTGTTGAGTGCTACTGTGACAATCTTTCCCGCCATTTTTTTTTTTTTTTGTTTCCAGAAGTAAGTTTTCCATGACTTATCTTTTTTTTATTTAATTACTCTTATTTTCTTTTATTTTTTTTTATGCATCCAGTAATAAGCCCCAAAAAAGAAAAGAATTCATCGCCATCACTTTCAACCATATTCATCCTCAGCCAGTCACCATCAAGCTTGCATTGCCTCCGTTGCAGAAACAGTGCTGCACTGTGCACAGCCTCCCAGGCCTTCGCTTTTTAACTTTAGTCTAGGGCTGCCACTCTTGCTGGTTTGTGTGTTTACGTTATTCTTTTATTAATTTTTATTTTTATTCACTCTTTTTTCTTTTTCGGTTTTGGGCTTTCTTTAATTGCTGATCCAATTCTTGTGTTGCGGTGTATAAAATTTTTTTTGCCAGCCGAATGGCAAATTAGTGGATGTTTTGGTGTTTTGATTTTGAGTCAAGTTTTCAGAAATTAACAAATAAAAAAAGCAAGAACACCCATAAAAAATATTTAATTTATTTTTAGCTTGAATCCGCGGGCTTATCCACCTATATTCAAAGTAGTTGCTAGCTTACTTTATTCGATTATCTTTTATTTTCTAAAATAATAAATTAAAAATAAAAAACAAAATATCAAAAATATAAAAATAAATTTCATTCATAAATCTTTTTTCAATCCACACAACAACTTATTATATTGATATATAATTTAACCATTCTCAAAAATTATAAAAATTATAAAAATTTATTATATAATTTTTACTATTTTAAATCTTATGCATAAGGGCTAATACCTAAAAACAGAATTGCTTGGAATTAAGAAAGAGTCGCTTGGAACATGGCAAGAGGCAGGGCAAGAGTGGAGAGAGAGATAAGCGGCTTGGGTGCCGTGTTTTCTCTTTCGTTTTATTTTATTTTTATTTTTTGGAATTTGGTCATGAGACTTAATTAGGTATGTGTTGCTATTTTTATTTTAAGTTGATATGTTTTTATTATTATTATTTTTATCTTAGTATTGGATCAAATTTAATAAGACAATTTTTATCTTACATTGGAATTAAATTTAATAAAATATTTTTTGACATAAAATTTAATAGGAAAATTTTTATTTTAATATAGAGGCAATTTAATAGAACAATGGGGCAAATATATGCATCATTATATAATTTCTAAAATTTTTTCCAAATGTCCCCACTGTTCCTAATGTGAATCCATCCCTGTATGACTAGAAGGGTTATGGATAGATTTTAGTTGAACTTATATTAAGAAATTAGATTTTAATTATTGTAATGGTAATTTATAAATACTTCTTTGAACTTTGTTGGTATTTTTATTAATAAAATATCTTCTTTGTTACTAAATTCATATTATTATTATTATTATTATTATTATGCTATGAAAATTTGTGATATTACATATTTTTTATAAGTTCAAATTAACTTTAGATCATATATAAAATAAAAAATAATAATAAGATAAAATTTGAAATTAGAGAAAGATGCATTTCATCTCTAAATTTAAGGGATATTGGTTTATAATTTAGAGATAGAATTTTTCCATCTCTAGTCTAAATTAGAGATGGAAATTTGTTTTTGTCATTAATTAGAGATGAAATTATTTCATTTAACGACGGAAATATTCCATCTTTGGTGACTTTTTTAGGTAAAAATATGACCAAACTTGGTCATATATTGGAGACAAGATTTAAATTTAGAGATGAATCCGTATCTAATTAGAGATGGATGATGAAAATCCATTGCTAAAAATTAGCAACCCTATTTTTAGCTACAAAAGTATTTCCTTCTCAAAATTTCTCTCTAAATCATTTAGAGATGGAATTTTCATAATTTAGAGACAGAAAAAATCTGTCTCTAAATCTAAAATTTCTAGTAGTGCAACTAAAACTATAAAGGAGAAACACATCAAAAAAGTTATAGATGAACAAAATAAAATCGCAATCCAGTGGTGGTTACAAATTCATGGAATGTTTTGTGAATTTCCATTCGTGCCATTAAGCATTTTCGTGGAAAGTTTTAGAATTATTCCACTTTAAAAGTTAAGATGACAAAGAATTAGTTGAGTTATAAGTAACGTTAATGTCTTGAAAGCTGAATAACTCTTGTAGAAAAACTATATAATCTTTTTTTATTTGCGAAATATTTCCTTACTAATAAGTGAGACACTAATATTTTAAAATATAGTTAGACACCTACAAGAGTTAATCTTATGGTTGACTAGAAAGAGTCGAACTTACAAGGATACTTCGTAATGTCACTAAAGAAAAGACGTCGCACACTCAAGTAAATGAGATTCACTTGCGTGTGTGGCTTTTTCCAACCTCACCATCTCCTTGTAAGGAAAGTTTTAAATTGAGAGTTTCTTATTTAGAATATACAAATAAATTTTTAATATGTATACAATTTAACTAATATATTCTTAACATAACTAATATATTTTACAGAACTCTCATGTGTATATATCATTTCTTGTTTATTTTTAATTAATTACATAATCTCTAGTCAATTACATATATTCAGTGATTGAAGTGATTATAATAGATTTTGCCATGTTATTAATATTATGATAATTAATTATTCAATTAACTTTTTGCTGAGTTAATTATATGTGCTTTCAGATTCAAGGGAATCTTCTGATCTCAATTTAAATTTAATGTTAAAAAAATTTATTATCAAGTTAATAACCAATCACACCTAATTAATAATGAATTTATGTATAATAAACTAACATAAAAGTAAGTAAAAATAAAATAAAATCATCATTTTTGAATTTGATACATGTCAAAAGTTAGTTGGAATATAAAATAAAAAATTCTCACTCAAAAGTTTTCTCGGATTACGATTAGCTGTGGGCTGCTCGGGAGTTCCATCACTTGCAAGTTTTATACTCTCACCGTCTGACACGCAAAGCCAGTTTCGTAATATATTTGGTTCCTCAGCCTCTGGATTAAGCCAAGAAAGAATACAACTAGTATAAATCTATCAAGCAAGATAAAAGCCAATGGAATCCGATTCCCTCTTTGTGTGATTTTTTTCCCCTTGTTATTCCCTTCGAGGTGAATCACCCCTTTTTTCTCAGTCATTGATTTCTTGGAGCGACACTAACACTGCACCTTCCTTTCATCTTTTGCCTTTAGTCTTGCATCACATATATAGTTTTTTTGTGACCCTACAATCACACACACGCATATATACATCTCTTTTTCAGTTTTGGAGAACCGATAGGTTGACGATGCCATGGGCAACCTCTTAGCTAGAAATAAAAGGGGTGGCCGAAATTCCAGAAATGCAAAAAGAAGAGATGGAAGAACCCCTTCAACCATAGGCATAGGCATAGGCAACGGAACTGTGCCATCACCCCATTTACCACCACAGCCAACTTTGCCGGCACCAACTGCAGTAGAGTATCCATTGCAGGCTCTGCCACCGGCACGAGCACAATCCATCACTAGGCGACCAAGTTTTGAGAGGCATAACTCGGGACAGGGCTCGGCAAAGATGGGAAACAAGCAAGCTGCATCCAAGAAGTATGCTTTGATTCCTGATCACTTCGCCACCCTTGAACAGGTTTTGCTTCTCTTCCTTTTCTTTATCAGAGATTAAGAATCGTATGGGATTCTCTGTCTTCAAGATTCTTGCTGATGATTCTCTTCTTGGTTCATTCACTTCGAGCATTTTAAATTTTTTTTCTTTCAAATTAAAGGATAGGCTTAATTTAAAAGTGGTATAATTGGATAAGGGCAATATTATTGATACTTATTTTATCTGAAATATTGTATTAATTTATTTATTATTGATTATTAAAAATGAAAATAAAAAGAAATTTATTATTTTTAATAATAAATAATTGATAAATTAATATAATATTTTAAATAAAATAAATATAAATAATATTATTTTTATTTCAAAAGATAGAAGTATATATTAAATTTTATAATTGGATGATAAATATGCATTTTTTAATGGAGATTTTTTTAAATTAAGTTTAATTTTAATGTTTTGTTAATATAATTTTTTTTATATAAATATCATCAATAATATGTAATTATGTTATTAGATTTATTTGATTTTTATTATAATTATTTAAAATTTATATAAAAATAAAATTTAGTTAATTAATAATATAAAATATTTATATTAATAATATATTAAAATTAATCCCTATTTGCTAATAATAATAAACATTTATTTTATGAGCTAAGGGAAAGAATGGCAAACTACCATGCGAGGATCTTTTGAGGATAATGCGATTACTCTGATGTTGGCCTATAAAGAAAGACCCGGGGTCAAATTACAATAGGTCCAGAGTCTTTTAGGGAGTATGTTGGGGGTCGTCAGGCAGAGGTGGAGCCAGAAATTTGAGTAGGAGGGGATTAAAATAAACATATTCCACGTGAAATTAATAAAACAAGAAAAACTAAACATACTGTATAAAATAACTAAGAATATAAAACTCTCAAATAGTCAGTGATTATCGGTAAGAAATGAATTTATATTATGTGAGAAGTAAGTTCGATTTTTGCTACTATTATGATAATTTTGTTGATAGATAATTTTATAAATTCTCTATAAATATTTTTTGAACCTAGAGAACGTATCTCGGCCTTGATAGAATAAATAATATCAAATTAATTACTCAAACATTTTTAATTTATAAAAAATTTTCACATATCTTAAAAGGTCATAAATAAGAGTAGAATCTCATAAATCTTTTTCTTCCTTTTTTTTTTCCCGTTAAATCAAGCTTGAAAACACACCTTAAATATAATTTTGTTATTCATCTCAAATTCAATCAAATTGACCACGTATTATGATTAGTAAAATATGAGCAATTTTTTGATGAAAAAATTTAAGATTTAAATATATTTTTAGCCCTTAGAAATATAGATTATTTTGATTTTATTCTCTCTAAATTTTTTTTTTACGTTTAGTCCTTTTTTTTTCAATATTATATTTTTAGTTTCTATCGTTAGTCAACATTGTTAAGTAATGATACTTGTAAGGACCAAAAGAGGATTATTAAAATATATATAAGAATAAAATAAAATTTTTAATATTTATAAAAGTTAAACATATATTTTAAAATAATTTTTTGGACTTAAATTAATACGATAATATTAAGAAAAGAGGAACCAAAAACAAAAATTTTTTTTTACGAAGACTAAAACCAAAATGACCTATATTTATAGGAACTAAAAATATATTTAAGTAAAAATTTAATGATTATTTAATTCAATAATAGACAATAATATCCAATAAACAAAGGAAGGGAATGAATTTTCTTATATAAAAATTTCATATAATTATATATAACTATTGTCATTGATTAAACTCCTCATATATCAAACTTGACCTTCTTGATGAATAATAAGAATTTACAAATATTCAAGTTATGTGAAATGTTTATATAAGATAATTCACTAAAGGAGTGAAATATACATTGTTATTCTTATTCTTATTATTTGAAATAAAATGCAATTGTGTTCTTTAAATACAAGTGATTGAGGTAAACTGAAATTTCAAATCAATTTATAATATTATATTTTTCTTTTCATAAAAAAATATATAATCTCATGCTGTCATTTCAGGAAATTAAAAGAGTTTCTTGTATAAGTAGCAGTAGAAATTTGTTATCTTTCCTAAATTCGTATTAAAGCTGTGATCAGTGCTATTTGTCAATAATTTTTTTATGTTAACTTGCCTTCACAAAGGTATTGGATAGCAGCTTAGAATATGTTTGATTTAAATTTTAGGAAAAATTCTTTTGAAATAAGATCTTTTAGAATAATTATTTTTAAAAAAATTATTTTTAAAAAATAATTTTTATTTGATTTGAATGTGTCAAAAATAAGTTTAAAAAAATAATTTTTGTTTATATAAGATAAAATAAAATTACTTTTAGTTATTGATATGAGAGTAATAATAAGATTTCTTTTTAAAAGATATTTTTTCTAAAATAAAAAATAATTTCAAGAATATTTCTCTTAAAAGACTTTTTAAAATTTTAAAAGATCTTTTAAGAAAGAATTTTTATATATTTAAATATATTAATTATTATATATTTTTATTCTCTTACCAATAAAAAGTCTTTTGATTTTTTCAAAATATAACCAAACACACTGTGGATTAGGTTTCTCTACCCATCCTTTTTTATCTATATATATCTTAATCTTTAAAAATTTTTTTTTTTTGAAGTTTGATAAGCTAGTAATGGAAAAACATAATTAAATAATTTTGAATGGCAAAAATATGAAACTGTAATTCCTACCGTTAGTTCTAAAACTGCATATAAGATTCCTATCAAATTCTAGTGATTAAAACTTTAATTTAAGCCAAATCAATAAAAGTAAAGCTTTTTTTTTTTTTGGGTACATAAATTTAAGTATTCATATCAAATTTATTACATGAAAGTGACAAATTAAAAAAGGAGAAGAAATTGGAATCAAATTTCATACATAATTGTCAGATAGTTAAATATTGCCTTCTTTCTCGGGCATAGAATTTTTTGCAAGTTGGTGAAAGAAAATTCTATGCTATGAGGGCACTCGCTGACGAGGACTTGTGTCTTCTTTGGTCTCGTTTAGTGTGATTCGTAAAAATTAAAATGACTTAAATATATTTTTAATTTTTGTAAATATATGTTGTTTTAATTTTAGTTCTTTTAAATTTTTTTTTTGTCTTTTAGCTCTTTTTTTTAATATTATATTTTTGGTTTCTATTATTAATTAGTATTATTAAATAATAATATTTATAAAAATAAAAAAATATTATAATATCTATAAAAATAAAACAAAATTTTTAATATTTATGAAAGTTAAAGTATGTTTTAAAATAATTTTTCAGATTTAAATTTAGAGCGATAATGATTAAAAATATAATATTAAAAAAAAAGAGATAAAAATAAAAAAAATTTTTTACAGAGACTAAAATTAAAATAATTTATATTTACGTAGATTAAAAACATATTTAAATTAAATAAAAATGTAGAGAACGTCAATTCTTTTTGCTTTTCCTTTAGATTTTTTTTTTCTTAAAAAAGGGAGAGAAGGGGGGTGCATAAAAACAATAATGTATTACTTAAATCTCAGTTTTGCTCAAGAAACACCTTGGACATCATACATGCCACTTTTTTGTCTCACAAAGTAATGTTTCAAATATTTAAAACTAATTGAATATGCAGAGAACATATAATTGATTATAAGATGAGAGGAGACAAAAGAAACATCTTCATAATTTGAAATTGCTTCAGTCTAAGTTCTAATCTTCAAGTAGAAGTTAATACTTGAAGGAGCATCATCAGTTATAACATAGTAAAGGAGGACAAAAGCAGGCCTAAGCCTCTCTGATGTACCCAATAAAATGAACAAATAAAATTATAAAAATCAAACAATATGTGACTGTGCTAAGTATATCAAGATGATAAAAATTTGACGAAGTGTTCTTTTGTGTCTTAAAAAATATAGGGGCTTATTTATTTTCAATTCTTTCCACCGAAGGGAGAATTTAAAGCAAACAAACTACATTTTTTTAAAAAAAGAAAAGGTAAAAGTGATTAATAATTAATGAAAGTATGTCACTATGTGCTATGCAAATAGATGTCTCTGGCTAGCATTTTGCAGTGTTGGCCAAAGACCAAGTGAAGAATAATTTGGGTGCTGGCCAAAAGAAACGAAAATTTGCAGGGCCATACTCCAAAAGGTTATTTTTTTAAAAAATAAAAATAAAAATCAATTAATTGAATTAAAACATGAAATAATAATAACTCGAAATTAGATTTTTATTTTCTGTGAAGTTATTCAAATTATTCCAAAAACATGATAGACAAATATTAATATTTTTCACATATTAATTAGCTGAGACACTCTTTTTTCAATGAGAGTATGATGGGAAGTTGTAAGAGTGACGTTAACGCGTTTTTCCATAATTCGTAAGAGGAAGCAGTGGGTTCAGTACTGTCACGACTGTCAAGTGTCAACTCCACTCTTCTGAAAGTATAAAACCAAAACTTCACGAAACTTACTTCGGAAGTTATTAAGGAATAATTCTTTCGTGCTCATGGATTTTCTCCATTCGTCGTGCATATTTATCATTAAATATTCCCCCATTTTCTCTCTCCCTTCGACACAACCAATAGTTTGAGATATTTCCTTATCCATAGAGTATTAAATCATGTTTTCTTGTGTGAGGTCCATTAGCATGTAAACGTAGGAAAAATAATAGGGCTCATGACAAGTAATATGTGAATTGTATTAAATAATGTTTTCTTGTGTGAGGTCCATTAGCATGTAAAAGTAGGAAAAATAATAGGATTCATGACAAGTCATACGTGTATTGTATTTTATATATATATATATATATATATATATATATTACTACTCGAGTAATTCTTCAGTTTAATACATACGAAGAAAAAGCTTGAAAAAAAATATTTAAAAGAATAGATCCAAATTTCAGCAATGATTCCCACGATTTTATATTCTTCCATGAAGCTCGTTCATTCTGTCAAATCGCAATGAGCCAATCCCACTTCAACCATATTCTACCATTCCATCATCCTCCATTATTCTTGTCATTATATGGTATACTTGTGCCGGTCAAGCTTCCCACAATAACATTTAGACTTTGTTCTAAGTCGTTGGCATACATGTTTCTATTTAAATCACCACGTAGGGCTATGACAGTGTTACTTTGCCATTTTGATTTGTCATGAAAAGGGAAAGAAGACCAAAAAAGAAAAGTAAAGTGGACCTTGCTTTATGTTAATTACTTAATGATTAATGACACATATCTTCTTTTCTAAAGCTTGTTTTGTATGAGGTACCAGTCATAACATGCAGAGGGGTGGTGCAAAATACTTGAAGAGAGTACATAGAACCAATTTAATATCACTGTTTTCATCTCCACCGAGAAGTAACACTTCCTCCTTAATGGCCTCGGCCAATTGTCTCGAAACTTCTTCAGTGGAGGCAGAGTCAGAAAGAGATGACTTTGAAATATAGCAGCTAGGGGTGGTAATCAATATTGTGGTGTAAGAAGGTTGATGCAATGATACATATTACTTCATGCAATATTCAACATTTGAGCGTAACTGGGCTACTTGGTTTTTTTTATATCCAATCATCGACACTTTGATTTTGCACAAAGCAGATGTGGGAGACTCCCCTCTAAAAATAATATGTTTAGCATTTTGCCTCCACCCATTTCTAGACTATTAATAGCTAATAAGTAATTTGTATACCTTCTCAATAATATATAAGAGATAAGAGATTAGAATATAAGATTAATTTTGGTATACTGTTAGTGCCAGAATAAAGTATTTATGTTATTAACCAATCATATAAATTAATATGTGAGTTGTGACTTTTGGGGTAATTATTAAACTCATAAGATTCAATCACTTTTAATAACGTAATGATGCATGATTATACAAAGAAAATTTTACATTGATGGTGGATTTCTTGTAATTCTTAGTGGCTTTTTTCACTTATACAGGTTACAGCGGCCTTGAGGAAAGAAGGTCTAGAATCATCAAATCTCATCCTTGGAATTGATTTCACAAAGAGCAATGAATGGACTGGTAAGTGGTAGACTGGTAGTACATGAACCAAATTTAACAATTCCATGGTCCATTGCAACCATGGATTGAGAGTAAAATGTTGGTTTTGGTTATAATTTCCTTTTGAGATAAGATGACATGAGACCATGAGTGAGAGCTAAAGTTGGCAAAAAATGGTTTCTGGTTTGACAATAAAATATGGGGTTCGGTTGTAATTTCCTTTTGAAATAATTTCATTTTGACTGTTCGCCTATGAAGCCAATGCATCCATGTTGTTATTGAAGGCAGAATCTCGTTCAACAATAAAAGCCTGCATGCTATTGGAAACACACCTAACCCCTATGAGAAGGCCATCTCTATTATTGGCAAGACTTTGGCTCCCTTTGATGATGATAACTTGATTCCATGTTTTGGGTTCGGTGATGGTAAGGCCTAATCCTTGAAGCAGAACATGCTTAAGGGAAAGTTAATAACTTTTCCAATTTAACACCTGGTTCTTCTATCATTATGCAGCCACAACCCATGATCAAGAAGTGTTTAGCTTTCACAATGATCATTCATCTTGCCACGGTTTCGAGGAAGTTCTGGCTTGCTACCAAAAGATAGTTCCAAACTTGAAACTTTCAGGTCATTTTCATTTTTAGTTTTAATTATAATGTATTGTTCTTATTACAATCAGTTAGTTCAATTTGCTGTAATTGCAAGGTGAAGACTGTTTTCGTGTTAGTCTTTTTCTAAGACTCATGGCTGAAGAAATTATTGCATTTTTGTTTGAAGGACCAACTTCTTATGCTCCAGTGATTGAGGCTGCAATAGACATTGTTGAGAAAAATCATGGCCAATTCCATGTGTTGGTCATAATTGCAGATGGCCAGGTACATAATGCTACCTCTATGTTGTATATGCATGTGTCTCAAATCTTATTCGTATAATTTTGTTTGATTTGAAGGTTACTAGGAGTGTCAACACTGAAGATGGAGAACTCAGTCCTCAAGAACAGAAGACAATCAAGGCAATCGTTGATGCAAGGTAGCTACAGCTAATCGATAATTTTACAACAATCTAGCTTTATACTTATACCATTATCTTGTTTCCAATGTTTCATTATTTTTTATTAATAGTTAAAAAAAAAGAACATGCAGTTGCTGAATAACATTAACATCTGTTTTTTACTTCTTAATTTCTGATACCAGTGCATATCCCCTTGCAATTGTTCTGGTTGGAGTTGGTGATGGACCTTGGGAAGACATGAAAAAATTTGATGACAAGATACCAGCACGTGATTTTGACAATTTTCAGGTATAAAAATGGTAGCTCAAATTTGTGAGTGGCATAACCTATTTGCATTCTTTGCCATCACTTTGCCACATTAAAGTGTATTATTTTCCTTTTATGCAGTTTGTTAACTTCACTGGCATTATGTCTAAAAATGTAAGCCCCTCTGAGAAAGAAGCAGCTTTTGCTCTGGCTGCTCTAATGGAGATCCCTTTCCAATACAAAGCAACCATTGAATTGGCAATACTTGGGTATGATCCTTATACATTAGAATAGGTTTTCCTAGGTGAAAAGTGAAAAGGAGTTATAATATGCTTTAGATTCATTTTGCTAACAGCTTCCTATGAAACAATATTATTTTCTTTCAACTAAACATTTGATAGGATTTGCTGGTTGGTGATTAACATTCTTTTGTTCTCTCTTTGTCTTCGGAATTTGGACAACAGACGTGTAACAGGAAGAGCCAAGAGAATTGTTCCAAAACCTCCTCCCATTCCTTATTCTCGGCCGGCACCGGCACCCTCACCCTTAGCTCGTGTATTGAGCAATGCACAAGCATCCACGACAGATGAGCAAAACCATATGGTATATCTAACTGAAACCTACATGCTTCAGTGTAGTATCAGCACTTTCACAGCCCAGTTTGTTAAAATGGGTACAAGGGAATACATAGGTTTAATTTTCTTGGGGTACAAGTAATACAGAAGTGTAGGCTAGAGAAAGGCAAAACCTGCAAAAGGATAAACACTAACAGGTTAACAAATTAAAAAGTATAATTAACGCTATATGTCACAAGCTTAATTTAAATCTACTGTCAATGTGCAAAACAATTACACTTGCATTTAGTGATGTGTTGCTACAAAAATTAGGCTCATACTCAAAAAAATGTTATGTGATCATTGCTATTATAGTATTACTAGTTATTACTTAGTTATTGAGTGAACAATATTTGCTTTTCTATCAATTATAAAGTTGCTTGATGATTGATTTAGTGTTATAACCAATGGAATTATGTAGGTCTGCCCTGTATGTCTGACCAATGGAAAGGAGTTGGCCTTTGGATGTGGGCACATGGTGAGCCTCATCAAATCCTTGGTCTCTTTTAATCTCACTTGATGTTGTTATTTGTTAATGATTGTTTAATTTTTTAACTGTATTTTGGGGGGAACAGACTTGCAGAGATTGTTCATCCAGGTTAACTCACTGTCCAATATGCCGCGAGAGGATCACTGCTCGTCTCAGGGTGTTCACCGGGTGATCGTAGAATGCAAATAATGTACATAACATGGTTTGTGTAAGATAACTCTCCTGCGGGTTCTTGATTTGGCTTTAAGAGTGCTAAAAAAATGGACTTATTTTTTATAAAAGGGTAGCTTGTCTATGGAGGGATGGTTTAAGAGTGATGAAAAGTGGACGTGGATTTGTGCAAGGCTCTATACGGTTCATGTTGTTGCTGCGTTTTAAGTTGTTTTATTTCAATCAGTAGCTGTACATGCTATTTATACTTGCTTCCTATGTTATTTTACTTATTTGGTTTGCATATGTGCAACTTAAATTAGTTTTAGACAATCTTTTGTGTTTGGTTCCCGTAAATAACAAACGAAAAAATGAGAACAAGAATTTTTATTGTTATATATTGTTATAAAGGAGGCATAAGACTTGATTGAAGAGAAGGGGAGTATAGGGTATTTGGGTGCACAAAGAACATATTGGAATAGGTTTTGTCGGATTTGAACATGGCATTTCTTGGACATAATAACCCATATATGGTCCAACTAATAACCTAGTTAAATTGACCTAACCATAAACATAATATATAAATTTGAATATTATGTATAACTAAGTTATAAAGGACAACCAATTGTATGAGGCTCCCAAATGGGGTCTGGGGGCAAGATGGATATATACAGTTTTACTCCTACAAGTAGAGAGGCCATTTTTAGGATTTGAATCTATGACTTAGAGGTCACAAGACATCAATTTTACCGTTGTGTCAATGCTTGTAAAATTTTAAATTTCTTTTAATAGAAAAAACAAAAATTATAAAACAAAAATTAAGAGATACTTTATAATACGTCTGTCAAAATAAATTAGATCAACATAAAAAATATTATCATGTTAGATAATATATATTAATTAAAATCTAAAAATTTAATAATTTATCATTAATTTTTAAAAGTTAAAATTGTGATTTTGTAGAAATTTAAACTTGAACTAAAAACAATTAGTTCAATTTTCATAATTTGAATTTTACGAAGAGGAGTGTTATCTGTACGCACTCTCACAGATATCCTTGCTTGACACATTCTCAATGAAACTATTGTGAGTCTTGTTTACTGTTATGAGTCCCATTTGAATAAATAAGTAAGTTTAATATAGTATTTAAGTCATAGAACTCTTCCATTTAATAAGTTACTCTTTTGGATTTGGCTCTCTTCATAGGCTTGGATTATAACAATTGGTGTTTTCATTGAAATTTGGGTTATAGAAAGGGCTATCTATAGACTGGATTAAGGCGCAATAGTGAAACTAGCTCTTCCATTAACTTGAGTCAAAAAATGACAGAGGTGTTAGCACTGGAATTTGCAGTAGAGTCATTCACACTATGAAGAACCCATACCATTTGGAAGAACAAGAACCGTAAGTGTTTGATCTTCCATTTCCATTTTGAGTAATCCATTCAATCTTGAAACGTGGAAGGTGAGGTGAGGCACGAAGCAATCAACATAAGGCAAAAGCAACGAAGGTGATTTGTCCGGTAGCTACCATTTGAGAGGGTATTGAAAGCATCTATTAAGCTTATCACACTTCAAAGAACCCATACCAGTTTGGAGGAGAAGACCATAAAGTTTTGATATTTGACTTCAATGTCATAGAGGCCATCCAATCCCATGGTGTCCATGGAGGCATGTTACTAAAACATCCCTTAATCGTGAAAAGCATCCTTCATAATCGTCAGAGAAAGAAACTGTTATTGTTAATGGAAGCTCCATCATTGAGGAAGCCATAAACTACAGTCCAATATGTGATCCTCCTTTTTCCAATTTGGTCAACATATGAAAATCCATTTTAAACAGTTAACCTACTAAAGATCGAAAATAACAAAGAAAGGCAAAGGCAATGTCTTCTTCTTGGACCGCATCCCAATTTGCCTTTAATGAATGAGTATTTGTATTATAAGTAATGAAAGTAGTAATTCAATGTCATTTTTTTAATGAGGTACTAGTTTTTCATTCTTGGATATATAATTGTTGATTGGTTTTGTAGGTTTTATGTTAGATAAATAGTTTGGCGGCACATTGCAAGAATATATATTGTGTTTTTCTTGAGTTGGTACATTGATAGTAGAGGTATTGAATTTTTGGAGTTCATTGGAATTAAATCCGTCATAGTTTGGATTGAAGTTATAATTTTATAAATATTAAGATTGCAACAGATCGAGGGTTGAGGTTAATGTCATTTATTGTTTGTGGCTTTAGTGTTTTCGAGTTTGTTGTTGATTGTGAATGCACAAAAATTAGTTAAAAGGTTATTTTAATTGATTAACATGGTACTAGCATCCTATTTTACTTGACAAAGATTTTGTCAACCCATCTTGAGGTCATGATCGGCACATAGGAGAAGCTGTTCCCCTAGTAAGGCTACTAAAAATTTTACAGAAAAATAGATAAAATCTTCCCTAAAATCAAACTATCCCCATAAATATAAAGTTCCCACCACAATCTCAAAATATTAAAGTAACCATAGAATTAATTTGGCATTCTAAAATTAGATTACAGCAACTGCAAGATTAAACTATAATATTTTATAAAAGTAATATAAGGGAAGCTGGATCGTGCTTGTGAGCTAATAGGGCATAACTAAAGGCTTAAATGCAAAGGATCGGCAAATTAATAACAACAATGATAATAAAATCCCATAACAACCTTCATGGTCCACATGGACGGATGCAAGGGGCTCGCGGAAGGCTCTATGCTTCAACCATATGAGACACCAAGCAAGTACTTATACTTAAATCTAAAATGAAAAAAAATAAGAAGTAAGTCTAATGGATCCAATGAGAAATAATATATTTATAATAGGAGTGGGACAAATGCAAGTATAAGTATTTCATAAAATAATTTTATATATAAAAATATTTCTAATTTATCAATAAAATAAAATAAAATATTCAAAAACAACAATTCCAAGTAAATTATATAAACGTCAAGTTCAAGCTAATAGAAAAATTAGAGTGAGAGGCTCAAATCCAAAATCAAATCATAATTAATCAAGTCTAGGCATTACCCATCGTTGTCTCCAACTAATTGGAGCAAAATGTGGAGCAAAATTATTTTCACGGCATCTGCAACCAACTAATGCAACAAGAAATGTCTAATCTCTTCTCAGAACTTAATCATGGTGATGTAAATTTGATTTTTCTTTTTTTAATCTCCTTTAAATAAAGTTTCTGTCTCATTCATTTTTTAAATAAAGATTTCTACCTCCTTTACGTGTTTCTTTTCTCCGGTGGATTGGAGGCCATATAACTTTGATGTTCCTAACCCTATGATAGGCAGAGGTTCATAGGGAGATCCATCACCACAGCGATTTACAGTAAGACATTCATACCCCATCTCCGGCATATGGCTCTTAAACAGCTATTTGAGCAGGAACTTAACAAGGAGAAAGACTAAGAAGACTAAGGGTCTGTTTGGTATGCCTGATAGGATAGAGGTTGATAGTATAAGGTCTGATAGGATAAGGGCTGATAGTATAAGGCCTGATAAAAATTTAATACGATGCAGTGTTTGGTGTATCATTGTATAAGATATTGTATTATATAAAATATAACCAAAAGAAGATATTATAATAAATATAATTTTTAAATAGTTATCATAATTATTTTAGATCTATTTTATTATATATAAAAATAATTTTATATTAAAAATTATTTATTTATTTATTTTTAATATTTTTTTATAAATATAAAAAATATGAGAGAGAGAGTGTATGTGAAATAGAGATGGAGTTTTTATATATCAAAATCTAAATAGGCTTACTATCAGATTCCTATATTTAGTTGTATTTTTTATTATATATAATTAAATTTATATTAAATATTATTATTTATATATTTTAATAATAAATTTTTATTCTTATATTTTTATTTTAGTTTGGATAATTATTTTACAATTTTTTTAAAAAATATTTATTTATTATTAAATAATATTATTTTTATTTATATATTTTTATTTTTTATTATTTAGTTAATAATTAATTTTTTTAATAAAATATATTAAAAAATAAAAAAAATGAAAGAACCCTTATACATTAAAAGCTAATCAGGCCTAATACGGCATCCCTAGACCGTATTAAGTTATCCATCATTATAACGTATAAGGGAGGTTTGATGGATAAGATTATATAATACGTTGATTGTATCAAACAACGGATAAGATCATAACGTATTGTATAAACTTATCCTATCATGCCTAATACAACATGCCAAACACCCCCTAAGTGTCGTACCTTCTTGTGACCTCTCTGCTAGAAGATTGTCAATAATCAATGTTTTGAATGCTCTAGTTGGTCATCAATCTCTTTGTCTTGATCAGCAGTCTCCTTTGGTTCAGTAATTCTCTCCATTGTGTCATCATTCCTCTCCATTCAATCATAAGCCCTTTGATGAGGAGCAAAATGAGGAGGAAGATGATTCAAATGCAATACTCAAAGCAGGAGCACCCCCGGGGGAGGGGGGGGGGGATCATGAGTCTGATCATGATGAGTGAAATGCACAAGTTGTACCCGGGGAAGAGGGAAATCCTGAGTTTGATCATGATAAGCATGCTGCAGCAGGAAATGATGTTGCGACTGAAAATATTGTAGCTGAAAATGCTGTACCCAGGGAGGAGGGGAATCATGAGTTTGATGACGATGAGCTTGTTGCAGCAGGAGATGATGTTACAATTGAAAATGTTGCAGCTAAAAATGTTGCAAGACCAAAGAGAAAGAGAAAAGTCTATAACAATACTCCAAAACTATTATCTAGGTCTCCAAAGGCCGCCAACAGTTAAAAGATTTCGTAACAATACTCCAAAACTATTTTTTTTTAAATTTTGTCTTAACTTATTATATTAATCTAATATAATATATTTTTATTGAATTATGGGAAACAAAGGTAGCAAAATTAAATAGCGGCAACATCCCCCATTGTGACCACAACTCCCAGACTATTAGTTCTCATTTTCTCTTATGTTTTCCCCCTTTGTTCTACGTCTTTCTTTGTTTCATCTCTTTCTAAAATTTTTATCATACGGGCCTATGTTTTCATTTGTTCTTCTGCTTCCCTCTTCTGTAATTTGCTCCTTGTTATTTCACTATTGTAATTCTTTTTTTTTTTGGTCAATTCTGTTTTCTGCCTGCCTCCCTTTCACTATTCTCTAATTTTGTTTCAACCCTCTTTAATCTTTCCCCCTTTTTTTTTCATTTTTTGTCATACTATGTTTTTCCTTAATTTTGTGATATATTTGATGAATCTCATTTCTTGGACTATGTTTCTAATTTTATTGTTCGTAATATGTGTGGTAGTAGATTTTATTATTTGTATGCACGTGTATATATATATTGTTGCCATGCCTTTCGCCATCTTCTACAACGCCATCCACTATTGATAACACTAATTAGCGTGACATCTGTGAGAGCCTAGTGCCTTCTGCCATATTCTGCAATGCCATCAGCCATATTTGAATGACAGACTTTTAGCTTGCCACCATGAGCCACCATACACTATTGATAACACTGATTAGGGTGACACCTCTGGGAGCCTCGACGTATGTTTAGCATAGAAGAAAGAAAAGACACCACCAAATGTTTATTTCACTCTTTGGATACTTTGTTAATGGCATCTATGAGGTTAGATTACAGGATTATATCATATGTGCTCTATTTTCTCTGTTTTGGTTTTCATTTCTTTTTTTGGGGGGCTTGGTTTAATTTGTTCTCTCTGCTTTCCTCTTCTGTTGTTCTCCTTGTTATTTCACTATTGTAATTCTTTTTTCTTTTTTCATTTTTTTTTCTGCTTGCCTCCCTCTTCTCTATTCTCTAATTTTGTTTTAACCCTTTTTTATCTTTCATTTTTCTCATTTTCTGTTCAGGTCTGTTTTTATTTTTTCTTCATGTTTGATTATGCTATGCTTTTAATTTGATTATGATTATTTTATGTTTTTCCTTAATTTTGTGATATATTTGATGAATCTCATTTCCTAAAATATGTTTCTAATTTTTTATTCTTGATATATGGTAGTAGATTTTATCATTTGTATGTATGCATATATAGCCCCCATACCTTCCTTCATATTCTGCAAAGTCATCCGCCATATTTGTATGGCGGATATTTGGCTTGCCGCCATGAGCCATTTTATGCTATTGATAACATGATTAGATCCTAATTAAATACACCTCATTTATGATTTAATTGTCCTAGAAAATCGAAGTGTTAGAATAATTAGATATACCCTTGCATTAATTTATTTTTTATAGTGTAAGTCCAATTTATTCAGCCTGTTTGATTATTTTTTTCCTGCTTAATGTTAATATCTTGGAGAATATGTGGTATATACGTATTTATCATGGGCCTTTTTTTTTTTTAAACAAAAAAAAAAAATCAAACGTTGCTGAAGATTATTATTATTATTATTATGCAGAAGTATCGGTAAGCATAAATATCGTGAAGTTACTCACTTTATTTTTATGTCACAAATAGGCCTTTCCTATAGTCAAGCAGAGGCGGTCGTACAATTTTTTTATACGATAATTATTTTAGGGACGATTTCACGATGCTCCACTAAAAATAATGAATATTCAATGTTTATCTAATATTACTTATTATAACGCAAGTTTTTTATTTTTTATTTTTTATTTAATAGTTATGAAAAAATTATGTTAACTCATGTTAAATCATTTTTTTTATCGCTAGCACTCCATCCCAACAAAATGGTGAGGTTGTTCTTGCCCATTTTTCTCCTTTAGTTATGTGATCTATGTTGAGGGAATTTTTGTTTTAAATTGTTCCTCCCGAAAAATGTGAACTGAAATTGACAAAAAAAAAAAGAGGCAAGAGCGACAAAAACTAGTTGAATTTTGAAAAAAAAAAAAAAAATTCCCAAACAAACACATGTACCTTAGTAACTAAACATTACAAGAAAAAGGAAGAGGTGAAAGAGAATGATAGTGACAACCAAATAGAAAGCATCATCTATGTTCTAGAAAGATCTCAAGACTCCTCCAGTCAGCAACATCCCCACCATTATAGGCCTTGCTGCTGTTACTATTCTTGGTGTTGTTGGTGATGCTTCTTTTTATATATATATATATATATATTTCATTCGTAAGACTCAACTCACAAGAACAAGAGTGGTGCTAAAAGCACACATCAGATATCAGAATTTAGAATCATCTATAAACGATATAAAAAAAAATTAGCCTAGTTCTAAATGCATCTAAACGCCAATGACATAGCCTTATAAAATAAAACACATCAGCATAACTCTGAGCCTGAACTCCAAAAGAAACAATCCTATCCAGGTATTGAGGTGTAAGCATATTCTCCATCTTTCTGCCATCTTGTCATTGTGCTACACCTGATTTCCACCAAAATATGGATGAATAAGCCCCTTGTGTGTCATGATCAAAACAATATAGAGTTGAAATCTTCAATTATCTAGCATATGCCCCTTAGGTGTCACGTGTTGTGTTGCTTTTCTTATGCTCGTTCTCTTTGGTGATTCCCATGAACCGAAATGGGGTGGGGGTTTTCAACATTAATGGTGGAACTACGTAGTGGTGTAGGAGAAACTGCTTCTATTTTTTGGGAAAGTCACTTTACTTTTTGGTTTTAAATACTTAAAATTATGACAAATTACTTGTAATTTGAAGGAGTATTCATAATCTAAACATGATGTAGAATACCATAATCAATTTTGTATAATATTAACTATTCAATTTATTTTTTGATTTAATTAATAATTAAAGACTGGCTAAATATTGAATATTTACTTTTATTGGTTGATCATTTTAAATGTCTCCTCATTCTAGACTTTTATGATACTTCACTTTTACATGAGAGACATCTAGTATATTTTATTACACGATGGATCAACAATGCATCTAGATATTTCTAGCTAATGGACATCACTATTTTACCACCTAGCTATTTAGATTCATAGATAATCATAAGGGTATTGATTACCACTCCAGATTTTTCAATTCAATGTGATTACCACACCAGCTTTTTCGATATTGAATGATCAGTAGGTTGGAGTTGAAATACAATAAACATTAGTTTATGCATCGTTGATAATAATGGATAAACAGACTAAGACCCTCCCATCCGCTAAGGAGCACAAGAATTTGGAAGTTGAGAAGACAACCCAAGAAGTTAAACAGGGATCGAAGCCACCAATTACAAACATGGAAACAAAAGAGCAATTTTCACAAATGTGTAATGCGGATATGGAAATCGCTGCAACGCAATCTATTTAGAGAAATGGTTTAGTAAGTGAAACAGCAAACATGGGACTCACATGGAAGGTTGACGAACATGAAGACAATAAGAATTATAGTTTGCTGGCTCGTGTTACGTTACTCATGTTTAACTTTAGAAGTAAGTTAGTCCTATAAAAAATATTATAAAATAACCTAACATAATATTATCAAAAGGATATTAAATACTTTCTCTTTGCAAATAGAGGACTGTCCACCACTTTCTCATCCACCACATGTTGCAAAAGCAAACAACTTAACAAAGGTTTCAGCATATTCCCATTCCTTTAGATTGACACTGCACATCTAAAAAAATCAATCCTTAAATTGGTTACAATAAGCAAATTGGTTACATAACAGGTATGAAAACTATTATAGGTTTATCATTTTTGGAAGACCCAAACAATGTTCTGATTGACTGGTCAAAGAACAACACAGATTATTGTAGTTGGAGGGGAGTAATATGTGGGTCTTTTGATTCGGCAATGGAACTCAACCTATCTAACTCGTCATTCAATGGGTCAATATCACCTTCACTTCGTCGTTTGCAAAACCTGCTCCACCTTGACCTCTCTTCTAACTGTCTTATGGGTCTTGTTCCACCGAGTCTTTCCAACCTCACTTCATTGAAATTTGGTGACAACGAGTTGACTGGTCCGATTTGCTAATGTGCCACGTATCTACTGTGCCTAAACCACCTCCATGGCATCAATAGTGGCTATGAGGTGGTTGGAGCATCTAGACAAAACCAAGATCTATTCAAAATGAACTCCGTCGTTTGCAAAACCTGCTCCACCTTGACCTCTCTTCTAATTGCCTTATGGGTCCTATTCCACGGAGTCTTTCCAACCTCACTTCATTGAAACTCGCTGACAGCAAGTTGATTGGTCCGATATGCTAATGTGTCGTAGATCTATTGCACCTAAACCACCTCCACAGCATCAATAGTGGCTACGAGATGGTCGAAGCACCTGGTCAAAACCAAGATCTAATCAAAATGAACTACCCGAAAAACATAACATTTACTTCGGGAAAGACCTTTATTTGCAAAGAAAAAGTATTTGACACCATTTTAGTAATATTGTGTTGAGATATTTTATAATATTTTTGAGGGGACTAACTTACTCTTAAAGTTAAACAAGAGTAACATAACGTGAGCCTAGTTTGCTAGAGGTTGCAAGTTAATTCCCCTACACAAGCTTGGAGGGAGCGTGAGAAAGAATGCTTAAAGCAAATGAGCCCTTTGGGAAACACCATAGTCTATATAGCAGCTAGATATATGGAAATTATTAGTGGGCGGAAGAGGTAGCTTAAAACGTACTACAACAACTTTTGGCTGCCAAAAGTTCAAATGGTGACACAGCAGTGCATATCGTTGCAAAAGCTGGTCATTTTTCTATTATTAAGAAGTTGTCTTCAACTTATATTCAAAACCTTGAACGTCCATATTATAATTACCCAAACGAGGCTCTGGAAAAATCCTGGCAGGAAACAACCAAGGTAACCCTTTTCTTCATGAGGCCTTATTGAATCGTCACAAGAGTGTGATGAATTTCTTAGAATTTAATGAAGAATAGTTTGAGCCTACTTTTGAGAAATATGTTTAGATAATTTTACTAAAGTGGATAGACAAAGAAAACAAATCAGTTTTGTACTTGGCAATCGAGGCTACCTAAAGGATGTTGTTGATCAAGCATGGGCCAAAATGAAGACCTTCTTCCATCCTAATTATGTTCTGGAAGTAAAAAAAATCACCCGTCCTTGTAGCAATAAAAAAACTGGATCAAGGTACGTGTTAGATAGTTGTAAACTTATTTAGCAGTTAGATGATGGATTATAGTAGTTTTCTATCTAATATGTTATCTCATGTAAGAACCAATTGGATTTGAAGTTTACTTAATATATAAGGCAATTTCACCATGCGCTGAAATTCAAGATTCATTGTAGAAATAATAGAGGTAATAAAAATTGGAATCTAGAATACTTGGCCATAATGGTTGTGATATCATGCGATGAATTATTTTTCTCAAATATTTAATTGCTAGATTAAATATGATGAATGAGTTAATATATAACAACATGATTTATGTATGTTTTTGGTAAAATAAGTAATTTGGTCTAAAGGGACACGTCATCACTAATATACCGATCCATTAGTTTAATACAAAGACAATTTTTGACTTGAATTTTTTTTTTATTAGAAAAGTTATTTGGACATAGTTTGGGATATACACATGCGACATGTACAAGAAAAAGTGATTGGAAAGTGTAAAAGGAAAAGTAATGGGGAAGAAGCATAGAATGGACTCACCACTTATATTTGGGTGTTTTTCGTAAGTGTTTGAGCTTTTATGTCAAAATAACATGCCTTTTTTTTTTATAATAAACAATTTTTTCTTAAAAAAAATTAAGTAGGCACATGTTTACACAAGTATTCCATTGAGATCTAAGTACATCCGAAGCACACGACATTCCATCTAGGGTATCACATGTTATAGAAATATGAATTGATCAGTGGCAATGATAAACAAGTGCCTGCTGAGGAGTCACTCTTCTTTCTCAAATGAGAATTGATTAATTGATCATTTGTAATAAGTGCTAGATATTTTAAGACTCATTTTGAATAAAAAGGCAAATTGGATTCATTTAAAGGATAAGGAAGGAAGGATTCCTCTTCATTATGCAGCATGCCAGCATCTGTAGGCTACCTTGAAGGTGTTCAATATCTACTTAGAAAATATATTTCTTGCACCATGGAAATAGACAACTATGACTTTTTCCCACTTCATTTTGGCTTCTCAGTGAGGGCTTGTTGAAGTAGTACACTACATGGATCCCAAAGAGATACTTGAGTACCAAATCACATTGGGGTTGAAAGTGGAAGGTTTAATGCGGTAGGGTACATCTTGCAAGCTAATGATCTTGAACTTGGAAAGATGATAAATGATAAGGATGCCAATGGAAACATTCTCTTGCATTTGGCCAACTTATGCTGCTATCCTAAACTTGTACGCGCATTAACAAAAGAGTGGATCTCAGTTTGTTTAACAAAAATAGTCAAATAGCTCTAGCATGCTTGCGGGCAATTTCCACTAGCAAGTTTGTCCTTCCGCCAAGCAAGTAGCAAGCACTATGTCTTCGTTGAATAAGTAGAATAATTCTGGGAGTAGTTCTTAGATGTTTTAGGAGTATTATATTTTTCTTAATCTGTGCCACTGTATGAGTACCACCTAAGCTATATGTGAGGTATGGCTTTCTATACTACTTTTATATTTTTAGTACTATAACATTGGTGATAAATATTTAATGGTATTTTGAGCACCTAAAAATATCTTATAATTTTACAGGAATGATGATTCATGTGAAAATACCATTATTTATTTAAATTTTATTTTTCATTCCGGTAAATTGGTCACAATTTATAATATTTCAAAGCCAGACCCTACTAGCGGGGGCAATATATGGAACTCATAATTAGTATATTTATATGGAAACTGTTGTTGGATTATGGAAGGAGGAATAATAAAAGTAAATGATGAAAATTTTTGATTAAATGATAAAAGGCTGATCTTATTTTATGATGGTGGGATACAATAGCGTGAACAGAGCTTATTATTTTTATGAAGCTTCTAAGCTTAATTTGAACATGAGCTCTAGGACAATATATATAGCCGTCTCATCATCGCCTCACAATGGTGGTAATATTAAATTACATTTTTTTCAACCATTTTCTAGATTTCTCTAAGATAGTATGATATATATATAACACTAGATTCTAGGCTCTTCGATATTTACTCTCAATTAGTCTTAGAAGTTTCATAAGCTTTCTTCGGCTAATGTGCATCACTCTTTAACACTCCTCCTTGATGCACATTGGCATAGTTATACTTTTGAAAATTTTGGCTAATTGCTCCTCCTTGATGTAATGTTGGTGTTACTTGATAACTTGTCTTGGTCCATATTTCGTCTTTCAAAAACACAAATGTTTTATTGGAGTCTAAAACCTTGCTTTCTTGATCTTCTTCTTGATGTTGTGTCTTGTCTAATAATCTTGAATAGCCTTGACTTCTGTGTTGTTGCTCTTTGACGCCTTTCTATTGCACTCTTGAGCTTGATTATTCTTTCTCGGCTGCTTGGCTAGTGCCCTGTTGGTTGCTTCTAACTTTTGTTGCTTTTTGGTAAATAAACTCACTTTTTGAATTTTATCAACAGCTAGTTTATCCTGTCTGACACTTGAAGATATGGTATAATTGTACTCTTTTTCCATGATGGCATTATTTTAAAAAATGTTCTATCTTGAGTCATTTTAGCTTTTGCAATTAGTTGACCTTTTCTCTTGTCAATGATTGAGCACTTTGCAGAATTGAAAATCACCTTGTAGCCTTTGTTTAGTAGCTGGCAAATGCTTAGCAACCCAGGCACATAGTTCGGGTACCAAGGATCTTTGAATTCTAAATTAATGGAATATGCTGAGTAGAATAATTCATATAATTCACTAGACCAACAACCTTTCTCAAAGTGAGCATTTGTCATGGACCTTTCCCTTCCAGCCCACAAACTCTTCCATGTGTATGATGGGTTTGTTCCTTCATGCTCTTCCATGAAAGAGCCACAAGGGAAATATTTCTCCCAATTTATTCAATGAATTTGTAACTCCTCATGGTTAAATTGAAGTATTATTGTTGAGCTTAATACGCCTTTTAGCGAAGGTGAAACCCATCAGTTTTTTTGAGCTCTTTAGGGCGAAGTGGACAATATTTTTACTTTAAGTTCTTCAAAAATTTTAGTGGTTTTCGAAAATGAAAGTGCTATGTTAGAAGCATTAGCTAATGGTGTTCGGCCTGTATCATCATTTTGTTCCTCTCTGAAGAAATGGAACATGGAGGAGTGGTCTTTTTGCAAGATGGTTTGGCTAGAACTTTCTGGCATTCCTCCCTCGGCCTGGTCTAATAGCAACATGGTCAAAATATGTAGCCTGTGGGGAAAAGTTTTGGGCTTTGATGATCAAACTTCTCGAGGGCAGATGTTCTCTTTTGCACATGTCTTGATTGAATCTAATAATAGTGAGTTTATTGTTGGATCGGTGACTATTGTCATCGAAGGAGTTCGATGTATGGTGGCTGTTCAGGAGGTCCCAATGTGGTTGGTGGCTCCATTATCTCTGTCTACCTCCATGTTCATGACAGTGATGATTGAGTTTCCAAGAAACTCTGGCAGAGGTGGGAGCGTGAACATTGCTGATGCATGGCCAAGGGAGGTCAGTGGACCGATGCATTCAAACTTGGACTTCGCTAAGCTCATAAATAACAATCATTATGGCAATGATTGTTACAAGAGACTTGAGAATAACAACGTGGTTAATAGGATTGATAAGGAATACCTTTTTCCAACACAGTGTGTGAGAAGGAAAAAAGCACGTGCAAAGGAAGAGTTAATTCCTGAGGTTCAAATGGACTTAGGCTTGGGGAATGTGGGCTAGAGTCAAGAATTGGATGGGTTAGATGCTAAACATTACAATGTGGTCTTGAGATGAGCCCAATTTCCAGCCCATACTTTCCCCCTGGATTTGAACCATGGAAGCTCAATGATAATTATAATGGCCTTGTGGGACTTGAAAGTAGTAAGGAGATCCATGAAGATCAAACTAGCATGCTGGCACAAAAGTTTAATTGGATGTCGTGTGATGATGCGGATGATATTGTTGTTGCTAATTTAGTTTCCAAGTGCAAAAAGATTAATAGAAAGCAAAAGTAAAATAAAAAGGAAGAGGCTCTAAAGGGTGCTTTCAAAAGAAAAGACACAAACAAGAGAAGGGATAAGGTGGATCAAACACTATCAAATGAATTAGCAATTTCAACTAATAATCTTCTTGAGGAGCAGATTTATGAGGAAGCAAGACTTACATGGGAGCTAGGCAAAAGTCTTGGGTTGTCTGCCGATAAGAATGAGTATGTTATCATTGAGTTGGCCAAAAATCAGGAGTATAAAGAGAAGGATTCTAAACTTGTGAAGACGAGGGGTAAAAGGGAAAGCAAAATTAATAGCTTGTGTTAGTCTAAGTTTGAATGTGTAGTTCACACTGTTTGTTTGTGAGCATGTTCTTTATGTATGGGCTTTATGTGTAGCTATCCTTTTTTGGCATTAGTCTTGTTATTTTATAGGACCCTTCTCTTTTTGAGGCATTTTATTGTAATAACTACTCCATTTGATTTGAATATTGAGCCTTCAATCAATTATCGAAAAAAAAAATGAGCCCCACCAAAACCGGCACATTAAATCTTCCGTTTCCCTACAAAGAGTAAATTGAATTTTGAAATATAACTTACGTAGGTATAGATATGGCCATTGCTTTGTTTAGGACTCCCCCTCTTTTGGTAGTAACTTTTCTTTTCACCCTTTCAGCCTTTTCCATGCCCTCTCCTTTAATATTTGCACGGAGTCATTTTTTGATCTTACCATAGTAGGGAGACCCACATATTCCTTTAAAAATGCAATTGTAATATATATATATATATATGACTCAAGGTTAAAATTTGTTGCTTCATATCTCTTTTGATATTTGGGCTAAATAAAACTAAAAATTATTTAGTTATTGTTTGAAAAATTGTCATAATATTTAATTAATGTTTGATAATTTTATCTAATATATTATCACTATTACTTAATTAATTATTTTGTAAGTCACAATTATCATAATTTAATTGATATTTTCAATTTTGGTTCTCTCAAGAAACAACATAATGAAGCAATGTTAATTGGTTCAAGTATTTTGTAGATTCGCATAGTGGTTATTTAGACTAAATAAGAAAGTAATACGATAATGATTTGCATTTACTTAGTGTTTATATCTATATTACTCTAAGAAAAGAAAGTCCTCAGCTCCATGTGTTGCCTCCTGTGATGCTCTATTTCACCCCAAAAAATTTTCCCCGCTTCTAACACATTTGCCAAAATCTTCTAACACACTCTTGCTAAAACTAAAATAAAATAATATAAACTATAAAAAAACATGGATGGACTTGCTTAGATGCATGTCCTTTCTATCTGAGATGGTAGACATCAATCGACGTCTTCTTCTATGTTATACTGCTATGTTTTCATTTATTTCTTAATAACACATTACTTCTATTCTCTCATCTTCCTTCATCATTTTCTTCTTCTGAACACAAAGGCTCCCCTTCTCCTTAACAAGTTTCTTTTTGTGACTTTTATAAGATGAGTTTGTGGTCTTATTTGTAGATATTTTTTCAAAAAAAATATATCTTATGAGATACTACCATATACTTAATACTCTTATTTCTACATTTGTTGATATATTTATTTTCTTTTAACATATTAGATTTTCAATTAACATATAACTGTTGGACATTAGTAGTTTTTAGCCTCCGTTTTTGCCTTCTTCCCTTTTATGGATACAATCTATTTTGCCTTTATAAACTTTTTTTTTTACACAATATTATGTTACTATTTTTTTTCCACACACATTTACCATCATATTGTATTTTGAGTACATGTCTCAATATTTTCTATTCTGGCATGTGTTGGACACTCTGGTATATTATTTTATATGTAGATTCTTGGTGTCATATTTTTTACATATAGCTATGGCTTGCAAAGTCAACTTAATTTCAAGAAATTAATGACTGTAAGGAGAGTTGGAAGCTCTCAATTAGAATCATAAATTTATGGTATGTCAAAAAATCCCAAAAAAGCCAGTTCAATAGAAATGATTTTCATGGATAAAAAGGTAAATGAGTATTTATTATAATCTATACATTTATATTATTTCAATCCTATCATTATGTATTTGTATAATTTTGTGTTGATTGTGTCAATTTTGCTCCTTTGGATAGGAAGATAAAATTCAGAAAACTATGAAAATTTTTGATGTGGAAAAATGGAAATTTGAACTTAAAGAGGGCAACACATATATTGTCCAGAATTTTTAAGTTGAACCTGATAATGGAGAATAAAAAGTATCCAAAAATCCATATAGGTTGTTTTTCATGAAAAGGATGATAGTGCAAGAGCGTGAACTTCCTCAAATCTCTTACTATGTTTATCAATTTACTAGCTTTAAAGATATTATATCTGGATATGCTTCTTGTAATGTGTTAGTAGATAATTCATGATTTGAATAATGTACAATTTATGATATCATATATTGTTGTTGTGATTTGAATAATATGCAATTTATGATTTCAATAATGTTCTAAGTTCTTTATTTTAACAGATGTCATTAGTGAATTTGTTGATTTAGAGCAAAATCAATATCAATATCACAATGTACCTAAGAAGTTGGTGATAGTTTTGCAGGACAAAAAGTAAATGAAGCATGATATATATTACATATGTTAGCAATATTTTATGTCTTTTTTAAATGAATACTTTATCTACTAATGTTGATTTTTCAAATCATGAAGGAACAATATACTAAAGTGTACTCTTTGGGATAAATATGCAAATCAATTATTGAGTTTCTTACAAAAGCATGAATCTGGACCTGTTGTTATATTGCTAACACTTGCCACGATCAAAGATCCAAAAGGTTCATTTTTAATATGACTTAGTACTTTTGCCTTATATGACCTCTTTTAATGTGCTTTACGTGATTAATATTTTTAACTTTATTAGGTAAATACCCAAGAACTATACAAAACTCATTGTATGCTTCAAGGCTTCTCATTAATGAGGAAATTAAAGAAATTCAACAATATAAAAGCAAGTATTATAGTGTCTAATTTTTTATTTTATAATCTAGATTTGTTGAAATGTGTCAACATTCTAAGCTTTTTCTTTTGCGTCATGAAGCTTGGATCCTTCAAATGAAACATACACTCAAAGAATGACCCAGTTATTTGGATCTTCTCAACATTATTCCAAAGACAAATTTTTTCAGAATGCGAAAGTTAAATCTCTTTTGGTAATCAAAGAAGTAAAACAGGAATTGAGTATAACTTAATTTTAGATATCTATTTGTAACTCATATTTCCCTTTTATAGTATAGCTAATTGCCAAGTAAATATTTAAACATGATTTGTCTTTTCGAAATTAGGAATGCTATTGTCTCACAGTTGGAAAAATTGACAAACTATTTGTTGGAAATGGATGGTGCTATGACGGATGCTCAAAGTGTAATAAGAAAGCTCTTTCCAATAGTGCGACATTTACATGTGTAGGGTGTGGTAAAATGAACTCAGAAGCGATTCCAAGGTTACCTCTGAAGAAATATTTGAATATCATAAAATAATTTCCCTCATGGATGCCTTTTAAGGTAAGTACTTGGTGCATTTTTTTAACAGGTTTAGGATAGAAGTCAAGGTTTTGTATAAGCAAGAAAGCGCAAAGTTTGTGTTATGGGATTGAGAATGCACCCAACTGCTGAATCAATCTGTTCATGAGCTAAGAAAACATCAAATAAATGTATCAAACCAAATTTGGAAGGTTTTATTTATTGAAAAAGTCTACTTTTAGTTAATATTTGTTCCTTTTACACCTTAGATCCAATGTCTGTTCCTGAAGCCATTGATTCTATTTTGGTAAAGACCTTAGCATTTAAGATCAAGGTGCATCCAAATTACAACCATTATTCTATCAACCAAATTTTTGATAATGTGCAAATCATTGAGTCTATCATTAAAAAAAAATACAAAATTATGAGGTATATGTAACTTCTTAAAGTTTAGATTAAATAGAATTTCTATATAAATTTAAAATTAATTTTATTTATCTATAGGATGCTAAACCAACTTATCAAGGTAAATCAATCAGTTCATCAGTGAAGGAGCCATATGACTTTGAGAGTGTAAGTTTGGAAAACATATATCTATCTTTCTCTTGCTAATATGGTTGTGTTCTATTCTGATTTATATTGTATTTCATTTAATTTTAAAGCAATCTTTTATCTACACCAGCTGATTATGATCCTGCCTCTATGGGATATATGACTTCTGCTAAGACATTGTCATCTGATTTACAACTTGATGATGGTATATCTCAGGAGTTGACCTCGGCTGAGTTCTGTAATGCCCGGGTCAAGAGTCACACGAATTGTGATACTTTGTTCTGTCGGACCCTGTGAAAGTTCTAAGTTTAGATCCTATGTCCCCTTGGAGGGCTATAGGTTTGGGACATTTTCATGGGATCAAAAGTCCCGGTAATTATTCTTTAGATATCAAAGAATTGAAGAGCGATTTTTAATGAATTTTTGGAAGTTATTAACCCTTTCATTTTCAAGCTTGAAGTTTAAGAAAATGTAAGTTTAAAGTTTGTACTAAAATCCAAAAGTTGGATTTTGATTCTTAAGGAGTTTGATTTTTCCAATATTTTTATTGGATTCAAATGGGGGATATTCTCTTATTTACATTTATGTTTTAAAGTTAATGGAGAATAAAATAAATGAGGACATTAAGAAATGTAAATAAGTATATGATGATGTTTGAGAAGAGTTTGGAAGAGAAGAAAAAAGATAAAAAAAAAAATTAGCAGTGCCTAGGCGCCGAGGCTAACGCCAGGCTGATGCACTCTGGTGTAGCTTGTGTGGCTGGCGCCCAGCGTTGTGTCGCATTGGCCTTGAGCGCCCATTGGCTGGAATTAAAAAGAAGCTCAAGCTTCTCTCTCATTCCGCCATCTCTCTCTCTCTCTTCTTCTTCTCTTATTCTTTTTCTCCCTACATGAAACCATCCATCTTTCATCAATTTTACTCAAACCCACCACCAAAATCCATCATCTCTTCATCATTAGCCAAGCTTTGGGGTTGATTCTTCCTTGAAGCTCTCTCTCTCTCATCTCTTTTAGAGAGAGAAACGAAGGTGGAGGAGACCCCAAGTCCTCCATCAAGTTTCCTCCTTCTTTTGCAATCCAAGGTAACTCTCTAAGCTCAAATCCTATTCTATTTCATGGAGTCTGGAAGGATTTTCTTGGAAGATTAAGTTTAAGATTAGGTTAGGGAACCTAGGGTTCCAAATTGGGGGTTTTTGCCTTATGGAGCTTATTCTAGTAAAATCTTAGAATAGTTATGTTGTGAAAGCCTAATAGTTATATTTGTCATATTAGATGCTCTCGGAATCTCTTGGCAATTTCTAAGGCATTGAGTTTGAGCTTCTTCCTTTCGAGCATAAATTTGTGAGTGATAGTATACCAATAGCTTATTTCTTACCTTTAATTTCTAAGTACATGCTTAAAATGTATTTTAGTGAAGTTTTATGAAATAGCTTATTCAATGTGTTATACTCTATATTTATAGAACTCTTGAAGTAATGACGTTAGTTATGTGCATGTATATATATTTAAGTGGGACAAGCTCTTATAGAAATTGATTTTTGACATTGAGTAATTTGATATGTGTATAGAAGTTGCAATGTTTTAAAGTTAATACGTTGGAATGATTCAATGGAATGAGATAATTTAGATCCAATGTTTTGAGAAAGAACTTTAGATTACTTAAAGCTTGAAAGATTTGAAGGTATTACGCCTTGAACCTATGGTAAATAGCATGATTAAATTACACATAAATTGATATAAAGAAGAATTTTAATGACAAGAACTTAGAAAAGATGAACTTTCATGTTTTTAGAAATTGTGATGTTTTAAAGCTAGTTTAAAGCTAGAGATGTTTGAAAGAAAGAAAATGTGTTTCAAAGGAGTTTTAACCAAGGGCTCACATGAGGCATGGCGAAGACCCGCAAGTGTAGTGCCTTTTTTTGAGGGGAGGAATCAGCTATGTGAGCTGTTTGCTAATGGCAGCAACATTAGCCTTGGTGCACCTTGAATAACCCAGCTAGCAGGGTGATTGCTAGCTCGGCATGTCGGCCAACATGTCGGAATATATATAAACACGCACAGGCGTGAAGTTATCTCTTACTGCTGGAGCTAGGCCACAGGGCCACCCAAATGCATGCCGACTATTTCAAAATAGGATCCTCCCTTAAGCTTTATTATGATTTTGAAACAAATATTTACTTATTATGTTATAAGAAAGTATCTCTATCTCTAAGCCTAGATCTTATATCCTTATTATGCATATGATTTGTCACATCTAATTGTAAAAGCGTTATGTATAGCATGTTAACATATAGACAAAGCCTTTCTTTAAGAGATCATGTATAAGTTTTTGAACAACTTATGAGTTATTGTTTAAGCTTGTTCTACTGTCGTTATAGATATATTATCCCTCACTGAGTCTTTATGACTCACCCTTTCTTCCTTTCCATGTTTTTAGGCAGGTGCAAGATTGTGTTCATGCTTCCACAGCTAATTAGAAGTTTCAGCATCTAAGTTAAATTGTAAAGTCTCTAGAAGTGCTCCATTAACCTACAGGCAGGGTCCTCCCTGTGTTGGGTCTTATGTTGTTATATGTAATTAGTTTAAATTCCAATGATTATGTATTTAAGCTTCTTGAATAGTTATGTAAACATGTTTTCATAAGTATGATTACGTTTTAAATTTCTATATTGTGTGCTGTGGGGTGCATTCGGAGAATGCCTGGATCCCCAATGATTTTGTGTGTTTGGATTGTTGTGCAGGTGGAGGATCCGTATTTGGGAATAGTCCTAAATACATGAGAGGCTACTGCCCAAATTTTTTGAAGGTCTAGTGTAAGGCTGGCAGGGGCGTGTCCCTATCGCGTCACACATCCTAAGTGGGGTCGTGACAAGTTCTCTACTACCAAATTCACAAAGCATGTCAAGTCTGGGTGAAAGTGCTATAAAGATTTCCATCATGGATCCTATCTTGCTAATATATTACTTTTTGTGTAAATTAGCATCTGGACTTTAGATAGATAGTGCAATAGGGTCTAATCTCAATATTTTTGGTTTATATTTGATATTATGTATAACAAACAACTCTGCAATGGGACTACTGCTTACATTAGCTATTTAGCTTTATTTTGCTGATGTTTTAATTTTAAAATAGCTTTCAATTTCTTTGAACCTGTAACTTCGACCACAGAGGTTGCAAACATGGTTATAAAAATGTAACGTGTTACCCACTATTCAATGTTGTCTATATATGTATTTATAGGTTTATCTACTATAGTTAAGTTAATTATTTTGTGACTCCACATTACTGTTATAGTTTTATGCAAAAACAAAAGTACTCGGAGAAGAAGTTATTATAATATGTTTTGGCATTAGGGTGATTTCTTTAGATAAACAAAATATTGTACTATATCCTATTTTTACTTTTTTTACTTTACGGAGTAGGTTTATAATTGATTTTTGATTATTCTATAACTATAATAAATTTTAGTAGGAATTTTTATAAAGCGGTTTGAATTTAATATTAGTAGTTATAGTGTCATCAATTAGATTTGAATAGTATTTTTTTGAAGAGAAAAAAGAAGTGGTTTGAACGCTGCAAAAGATGAAATTTTGATAAAAGTATAAAATGGAGAAAAGAAATCCAAAAATTAAAATATATTTAAGATATAAAATTCTGAAAAATGAGATAGTATGTAAAGTTTTTTAGCATTGGAAATTTCACCTAAAAGGAAATTAAAAAAAATCAAAATTACCAAAAGAACTCCTAATTAATGACAGGACCCATCAATAGGATCAATATAATATAATAACAAAGAAAAGTAAGCATCGATTAAGCAACTCTCCCCATTTTGAAGTTCACGAACCTTAATTCTGAAGAAAAGCTCTCCACCCCTCTGCATATTTTGTGGATTCGAATATTATAAGTGTGAAGATTGTTTGGTTTCTTAGTTATGGTCTTTTTTGCTGTTGGCAACCAATCAACTCCGCAACACACGTGACGCGCATGTACATCTTAGCAAGCTCATCCATGATGCATCATCACTTCAAGACAATCAACTATGGTTACGGTGATTTTCTTAAATTATATATGATGCATTATTGGTGTTCTGTGATTTATTGACTTTTGCCATTATTATGGTTGTCCTGTGATTTGCTTCACTTCCATTATTCATTTTTCTTTTCACATATATTCATTTTCATGCATGTTTTTTTTGTACTTACAGACACTAGCTAGCGTAAACATATCAAGGAATAAGACACTCAAGAATAAAACTCTTTTAAGTCTTGATAATAACATCACCTAAAAAGTAAAAGAAATGTACGTATTTTGCATAGTATACATTCATATAGTTGTGATTTGCATATTTATTATATATCATATAATTGATTCCTATCATGTACTTAAGATTGATCCTAATTATCCTTGAATCAAGGTTGTGTTTGTACTTTTCTTTTGTTGATAGTTCATAGCTGAACTTTGTTTTTATCTTTTTGTAGCCTCAATTAGGAATAATTGTTGTAGTAGTTTGTTCATTTATCTGTATGTCATAGGTTCCGGCTTCTAGGAAATTACTCTTCTGTGAGGTTCAACTTGGGTTTATATTAAGCTTTGCTAATCTCTTCAATGTCGATTGGTAAACATGTTCTATATTAGGAAAATCAGTGTTAAAGACATAATAGAAAGATTGAAGTGGTTTCTCTACTCAGGTAATCATATATATTTACTCTATAATATTTTTACTGTTCTTTCTATATTCTCTTCCTTATTTTAATGCTTATTATATTCACTTTTGTCTCCTACATGCTTAATGCTAAAATGGTCTCATCTTCATTTTCATCCATTCAATAAGTGTGAGATTTTTATTTCAATTGTAGATTCTATTTTAGACAGCAAAATATACTCTACCATAGACTTTCCTTTATACACATTTTAAATGATATTGTCTATCTGCAAATTTCTCTAACAAGTTGGTTGCTATTATATCTATCAAGAAAGAGACAAATGATAATTAGCAAACTCTGAGCAATATGAATTTGAAATTTAGAAAGATAAAATTCTTTTAAAAAAATAGCAAAATATAAATTTTCATACATGTAAAAGATAAACACTTTTGTCTCCTGTTATACTATACATTTATCTTCATTTAAGTATCCATTATAATTTGTTACCATTTTGCCATGTTATTGAAGAGCAACTATATTGCGCTGTCACTTTACATCACAATATGATGTTAGTTGCTTTATACTACTGTGCTCAATAGAATACATCAAAATACTTGGTTTAACTTGGCTAATGGTTTAATTACAGCTAATCAATGTGAGCAATGCCAAGTATTCAATTAATAGTGTGAAAGTTATGGATCACAAGCAAAGTTTAGCACAAGCAAGATTAAAAAGAAAAGTGGTTTTGAATGAAAAACGCAGAAACAAGTTGAGGCCTACAGGTTAAATTCACAACTATCTCATGAATCTTATATGATATTGTTAATTAGAAATGTAGACAGTTAATTGTTGTTTTTTTTCTTTCAATCATTTACTTTGCAGAAAATGATGTTTCTCATGCAGAGAAAAAGAACCACATTCAGTACAAATAGTGCTAGACAAACAATAAGCAGCAATGCAGAGGGCACACCTTTAAGAGATGTCTCATCTATCATTCTTAACAATATTCATCCCAGTAGTGACACTTCCAACGAAGAGTTTTAATCCCACTGCTCACACTCGGCCAAGTAGCAATGCTAACACAATGCATCAAAGAAGGAGATTAAGAGTCTGTTTGAATAAGGTTTTAAAAAAAATCACCTTTTTCTCTAAATTTTTTTTAGTAGAGCTTTAATTTTTAGAAAAAAGTTATTTTGCATTTGGATAGACATATGAGAAGTACATTTAATTATTAAAAATATTTATAAATCTGTTTGGATACAAAAGAATAAAAGTATTTTTTTTATAGCCAAATTATAAAAAAAAAATTCAAAAAGAGGAAAGAGGAGTAATGTTTGATAAGGGATAAGAAAGGAATGATATGTATTATAATTTTAGTTAAAGATAAATGATACTTTTGAAAGATAATTTTATTAAAAATCACTTTTGCTTCTGCTTTTTTTAGAAGTTAGGTATTCCTATCTTTTAAAAAAAGTGGTAAAAACTTTTTTTAATTGAAGCAATTTTTTTAAAAGTTGTATCCAAATAACTATCAAAACTTATAAAAATACTTTTTTTAAAAAAATTAAGTACTTTAAAAAAAAATCTAATCCAAACGGGCTCTAATTGATGTCAATTTGTTCGGTACGAATCTTATTAAAAAATTTTGTGAATTGAATGCCAATATTAGAAATGGAAATGACACACAAAAAGTTGATACTCAAACATCTTCTACTGCTAAAACAAATACTCCAAGCTTTGGTTGTGCTTTAAAACTAGGCAGACATTTTATTAGAAAACATCATTGTCATTATCTATTTCATGAGTTTATAGGAAGTCATTCCACTCCTCATCTTGAGCAGGTTGCAGGTAACATAATACATGAATTAATATTCTTTAAACCCTAAAATATATTTTATTTTATTTTTATCATAGTTTTCAACCGATTTAATAGTTGATACCAATTACAAACATGAATTTTTCACCTTTACTGCAGAAAATCATTCAAGCTCTAATCAAGAAGATCGAAGTGAAGATGACATTGGCATAGATATTACTCTTCTTAATACAAGTATTACATATCTTATTACCAGGCTTATTTATAACCCGAATAATAATTGCTAATTTACTTTTAAATTTTGTGGTTTAAGATATATTGATATTGGAGATCCTATGTTTGTGTGTCAATATTGCAAAGCTCATATATGCTATCAAGAGAGAACTAAGAAACACAAAAATACCTCAAATCCAAAATTTCACCTATGTTGTGGTGGAGGAAAGATTCAACTTCCACTTTTGAACAATCCACCTGATGTTCTCAGCCATCTTCTCTTTGACCATGGCTCAACAGATAGCAAGAATTTTCAGCAACATATTCATGCATATAACATGATATTTGCTTTTACATTGCCAGGAGCAAAAGTTGACAAATCACTTAATAATGGCAGAGGACCACCCTCTCTTAGGATACAAGGACAATCATGTCATTTAATTGGGAGCCTATTACACATGCCTGGTGATACTCCTAAATTTGCACAACTTTATATATATGATACTAAAAATGAGATACAAAATAGGCTCATAGGAGTAAGATGTTTAACTCTTATTTATTCTTAGACATTTTAGAAATACTTAATCTTATATTGTTAGAGTTTGAGATTCTTATGTATCTAATCATTGTTTATATCTTTAATAACATATTGCAAAATCACTTGGACCCACATATTGTCATTGAATTGAAGAATATGCTTGATGAACATAATGTATTTGCTAAATCTTTTAGAATGGCAAAGAAGAGGTTTGAAGTTGAAGCCATACATGATCTAAGATTAAAGCTCATTTATGATAGAGCATATGATGGAAGAATATACAACTTACCTACTGTTTCTAAGGTGGCTGCTCTTATTGTTGGTGATATTAACATTGGATCAAATAGGGACATAATACTTGAGAGACAAAGTGGTAGATTACAAAGAATCAATGAGCTACATACTAGCCATTTGGGATTGCAATATTCACTTTTATTTCCCTGTGGTGAAGCGCAAACCATCTTGAGATCTAAGAGACTTTTTCAACAATTTGTTGTTGATAGTTATACTATGATAGAGTCTGAAAGATTATTCTACATTAAGACTCATCAAAAAGACCTAAGGGTAGATAAATATATCAATTTGCCTCAAACTTGTGACCAAAGCCAAACTCAAGGATCGAATAGAGGCAAAAGGATCATATTGTAACATCTACCAGAATTTTTCTTATTGTTTTTCGCCTAGTTAGTCGGTTTTTATCGAATAATCAAAATTAATTAAATCCGACTAAATTTTTATTTAGGATCACTTGATTAGCAATTAATTGAGTTTAGATATGAGGGAATTAGGTTAGAAGTATAGAAGATTTCATAAAAAAATTTCTTAAACCGATTTACCGATTTAAAGGAAATCGGTAAGATTATGGTATTTTAAACTGTCGGAACCAAACCCATAAAATTGCATGCCCAAAACCCTATGACTTAGGGCTGAATACTCAACCATTTGAGCCTCTAAGTGTGTCGCCACAAAGGCCACAAGAATGAAGAGAGTTGGCTGAAATTTGGCCTTAAGCTCTCAACCAATCACATTGCAAGTTTCCAATTACCCTCATAATACATGAATCAGATTTTTCCTCTCTTCATTCAGCTGACTTGTGCACCTTCACCCTTTGTTCCAGCCTCCTTCTTCTCTTTTTCTCTCAATAAACTCCTTCACTCCTTCAAGCTTAACAAGGTTTTATTAATCCAAACTCCAAAATCTAACAAGATCACATACAAAGAGGTAGGATTCTTCAACTTCCTTTATTATTGGTGCTATTGTGACTGAGTAGAATTCCTATTCTTTCTATTAGATTGATGATATATGATGTTTATATGAATTCTTATGGCTGGATTGATGGAAAAATGTTGAGTTTGGCTAAGAATTTGGGTGAGAATTCAAGGAGGGATGCAAGACAGGAGTTGGAACCTTATGGCGTCCGTACTGGTGGAGTGTACAACTCTGCCTACCGCCGTTAAAATTTGATGTAACTATTTTTATATGAAAGTAGACATTCAGGGCTTTTCATACATATATAATATAAGGCCATTGGATTAGTATTGAGAGAGATATGAATTTTTGAAGTTTGACCTAGGTTTTTGAGTTTGATTCTGGGTAGACTAGGTTGTTCAGGAAAGAACTCGCCCTATACGACTTAGAATTGAATGTAACCAACTTTGTTAGAAAACTTACATATAGGAGAACATCCCATAAAAGTCTCAGAGTTAGATGAGGTCCCATTTGCTCCTAGTAGCTCGAGAAAGTTGCCCTATGTCCAAACCGGGCCAAAATAAGGCAGTGTAAGAAGGTCAAGTTTCGGGGCTTATATCTCGAATTATCCTCATCCAAATAATATGCAACTTATTAATTTGAAAGCTTGTTCCATTAGCTTTACAGGGATATAAATTTCGTATGATTTCACCCAGATTTCTATTTTTGGCGAATTTTCTCTTGTAAGAGTGTAATTCTGGCTATAGACATATATGAATACTAGATCAAGTTTAGTTAATAACCGAAACTTGGAAATCAGCAAACGGAGAGCTGGATCAGATATATTAGGGTTGAACTTGGAAGGGATTTACTTAAGGTTGAACTTGGAACATAGTGAATAGGAAACTAGATTGGGTATGGTTAATGTCGGAACTTGGAACTTAGGAAACACATTCATAAAGGTTTTGGAAGAATAATTGAGGCTGAAGGCCGGAGGTCGGAAATCAACTTAAAATTGAAAGTCTAGGACTGTAACACCCCAGCCTGAGTGCAGTTACCTGTCGAAACCGGAACCTGAAAAATTCTGAGTCTGAACCCTATGCCTCCTTGGAGAGCTATAGGTTTAAGGCATTTTCTTAAGATCAAAAGTCCCGGTAATGGTTCATTAAGCATTAATGAGTTGAAGAAGGATTTTTAATGAATTTTAGGGAATGGATAACGCCTTCGTTTCCAACCCTCAAGTTTTGAAAAATGCAAGTTTTCGGAGAATTGTACTAAAACCCAAAAGTTGGATTCTAATCTTTAAGGATTTTGAATTTTTAGATATTTTTATTGAATCCAAATGGGCGGTATTCCCTTATTTACATTTACGTTTTAAAGTTGACATTAACTTAAAATTAAGAAATGTAAATAAATCTGTGCAATATTTTGGACCTGGAAAATGACTGCAGAAGGAGGAAACCAAGTTTTTGGAGTTGGTAATTGATTACAGGGGATCTGTAATCGATTACAGTCCTCTCTGTATGCCCACAGGTTGAAATTTTCCGCGTTGTAATCAATTACCATATTTGGTAATCGATTACCAGTTCGAAGTTAGGTAATCGACACAAAGGCATTGGTAATCGACACGGACTTTTTGTGGTAATCGATTACCATAATTGGTAATCGATTACCAAAGGTCAATATATAAGCCGAGACGCGTCCATTCCCTTCATTTTCGAAATTCTCCTTCTCTCTCTAACCCAAACTTTCTCCCTTCTCTCTAAAACACATCTCCTTTCATTCCTAAACACAATCCTTTACATCTTTCCATCAAATTACACCATTCCCATTCATTTAAACTCAATTTCTTCCTTTAATCTCAAATCACATCTTCAACAAGAAATCAACACATTTAGTCTTGGAGCTTGGAGGAGGTGACACCAAAGCTCTCAAATCTTTCTTCTTCCTTTCCCCTTCTAAAAGGTAATCCTTCAACTCCTTTCCTCCTCTTTTCCTCTGAAATTACGAATTATTTCCCCTATAGTGAGTTTCTGGAGAACCCTAGGTTAGAAGAATTAGCAATTTTCATATCTGGGAGTAAAGTAGATTAATCGATAGTCTAAGTGACTAATCTTGAATTAAATTTCCGTATTGTTGATAGTATATACCGTTGGAGGACTGGCTTTGGCTTTCAAAGTTCATGGGATTAGGAGTTCGTTATTGGCGTTAAGTTTGTGAGTAGATAGTTCATCCCTATCTTAGTTTTAACATATTTTTTGTCTATGTACATTCATATGCAAATGATTTGGTATGTCTTAGCAATATAATTTAAGTTTTGGCAGCTTATATATTTTTACTAGTTCACATGAGACAATGACTTGATTTCAAAAAGAGAAATGTGGCAAATGTTCATTACCTTAGTTTCCTATTAAACCTTGGAAAGTATTTCTTTGTTTTGAAAGGTTTTGGATAAAAGCTTCGAACTTTTATTCGTTTTTGATTTAATAAAGTGTTAAAGCTTTATTTTCTTTGAAGTTACGATTTTATTGTTTATTATAAGTTATATTGGTATATTTTATAAGAACCTTTATTAAATGTTTTATTTATGGAAAGAATGACTTGGGAAAGTCTAGACCAGGATCTGTAGGCTAACGGCAGTAGGCGTTAGCCCTGGGTGCACCTAGGATGTTGGATTTCATGGCCACTCAAGGGAGTGGTGCGTGCCTGGTATTCATGGCCACACATATAGTGTGGTGCGTGCCTGTTATTCACAGCCACAGGAGGAGTGGTGCGTGCCTGATTACGGGATTTACACGAAGGAATGGCCACCTAAGTGTGTTTCCTGACGGATTTATCCTGGAATAGATGGACTCTATTTTTGAAAGAAGATTTTGATAATATGGATTAAGATTTCTATTTTTGGATTCGTTATACATATTATAGTATCATCTTAATATCTAAGTTTGTACATTGTCTCATGTGGGTTAGGGACATTCTATCTCTCACTGAGTTTCTCAAAACTCACCTCGTGGTTGTTCTATCCTTTTCAGATACAGGTTTAGGCTTGGGAGCCGATTCTTGATCAAAGATCATTTGATTCCTATCTGGGTGAGCCCTATTTAGCAATGGGCCCTGATTTATAATTCTATTTCTGTTGTAATCTTAGTATGTAGCTCCATAGTACTACAGGCAGGGTCCGGCCTAGTTCTGTTTTTATTGTTGTTATGTATTCACTCATATATCTATATACTTATATATATTTCAACTTGTTGGAATTAAAGTAGTTTAAAGGAATTGTTTTCTGAAGAACTTGAACTATGTATATATTTTTGGATATACGATTGTATTTATATATTTTACTGTTATACTGTGTGCTGAGGGGTGTATTCTGAGAATACCTGAATCCCCGATGAAATATTATGTTTGTTTATCTTGCAGGGTATCCTTTTGTAATTGGGAAATATCCGGATTACAAAGGGGACTCTGTCGAAATTTTTATAAAATTTTTGTGGTAAAAGGCTTGCGTGGGGACTTGTCCCTATGCGTCGGTCATGGCCCGGGTTGGGTCGTGACAAGGACAAGAATATAGAACCTAGAATACTTAAACCCGGAAGTCGGGTATCTTCAGCATAAACGGAAGTTAAGAATTAGGACTCTTAAAATTCTTATACACATAGTTCCAAAACTCAGCCTAGAACCTGTCTTGAAGATCAATTCTAAACCTTACCCCGGAAGTCGGGAATCGAGACATTGACCCTACATACATAACCCAGAAGTCGGGAATCAAGACATTGAATACATGATCCCAAAAGACGGGAATCAAGACTTTGACATTATATACGTAACCCCGAAAGTTGGGAATCAAGATATAGACTTATATACATAACTCCAGAAGTTGAAGCTGATATGATATCAGAACTCGGAAGTAGGTCTTGAACTCAAACTCGGGAACATCAGTAAAAGTTAAAAAGCTTGCGAGACAGCTTAAGGCTTAAGACTATAAAACTTGCACCTATTGATATTGTTATATTCTTAGCATAATTACAATGTCCTACCTTGGGTATGCTGTCTGATTAAAGTTTCCTGGTTGTCTGGCACTATTCATGGGAAAGCGGACTCGATCCGTTATGCTGCTAAATTTTCGGCAAAAGTCCATGAAACTATGACTGTTTATTTTACGAGAAATTTATGATATGAACAGCTATACAATTATGAATATGTTATGCTGATATGATTATGAATTATTCTTATGAGAGCATGCATATTTGCATATGAATGAAGGAAGAATATATGAGATCCCTTCACTTGGAGGCAGTTATTTGGGTCCCTCCAAGTGAAGGTAGTTAAAAGATAAAGATGTGGGTCCCTTCACTCGGAGGCAGTTGCACATTGGATCCTTCTATGTTAGAGGCAGATGGCCAACTGAGTCCCTCCGACCTAGAGACATGTGGGTCCCCTTGTGGGTCGGTACTGTGTGATGACGGTCACGAGTTGAGCTCACTCCTAGATCAGACTACCCAAGAGTAGTAAAGACTAAAGACTAAAACATATGCAAGCATCCTAGAGACGGCGATACGTAACGCTTAGGTGTGCCAAGTAAAGGAAGACAAAGAAAGTTAAAGAAATACAAGTGCATATGCATGATCTGTTCTATGTCTTCATTTTATTGGAATTATTATTATATTTGAATATACTACAAGTATTATTTAAGTTTGGAATTGTAAATTTATTTTATAATAACTCTTATATCTTAAGTATATGAATAATAGGAACTCTGCTTCGAACAATATATTTTCAAATTATAAAACTGAACAGTCTATTTGATATGCTCACATTTTTCATAATAAATCGAAGCAGCTGGAGATAATAATGATGACACTACCTGTGATAGTTTAGAGAATTCTACTGAGAATTTATAATTCTCACCCCTATTTCCTTGTTATCTTCAGATAGTTCAAATGTTCCGAAGGAGGTCCTCTGAGGCGGAGTTGACTAGTAAGATCGAAGGTGATCGAAGGTTGCTGCCAGACAAGGTCCGATTAAGTGACAGTAACAGCTCCTAGGTGAGGTATTATGACTTAAGTATAGTATCATACTTGGAAGGGTGTTACACATATTGCCTTCAACTTTTGTTGGAGGACGGAGATATATGGATCAATTATACTTTGATGCAATGGCAATTTGCGGTTTTGTTGGATATCCTGATTTATTCTTAATTTTTATATGTAACCCAAACTGGCCAGAAATTCAAAGGTTGCTTAGGTCGATGCATCTAAGAGCAGAAGATTGTCCTGATATAGTATGAAGGATCTTGAAAATTAAATTTGAGCAACTTATGGCAGATTTGAAAAAGAATGAGATCTTCGGGAAAGTTCTTACATGTAAGTTAGATATCTCTTTCATTCTCTTTATTTGTAATTTTATTATCTTAAACATGATAGCACAATTTTTCAATGAATATAAATTATAATTCCATTTTCTTTATCTGTAGATATATATACAATTGAATTTCAAAAGAGAAGATTGCCGCATGTACATATACTCCTTTTCTTGCATCCATCTAACAAATACCCAACTCTTGAAGATATTGACAAAATCATTTCAGCTGAAATACCCAATAACAAGAGGAAAAGCAATTTATGAGTTGGTCAAAAGTCACATGATTCATGGTCCTTGTGGTTTAGCTAATAAAACATCACCATGCATGAAGGATGGCAAATGTGCAAGATTTTTTCCAAAACAATTTCAGATTTCAACTATTGTAGACTAGGATGGTTTTCCAATTTATCGAAGAAGGAACAGTGGAAACATCATAGAGAAAAATGGTGTAATTCTTGACAATCGTCATGTTGTTCCATATAATCCAACACTTCTACTGAAGTACCAAGCACATCTTCATGTTGAATGGTGTAATCAAAGCTCTTCAATCATACTTATTTAAGTACATCAACAAAGGCTATGATCGAGTTACAGCTGCTATTGTTCCTACTCAAACTGAAGATAGGTCTCGAGTAGAAATAATTGATGAAATCAAAGAATATCTTGATTGTAGATATATCTTACCACGTGAAGCATGTTGGAGGATTTTTTCCTTTCCAATTCATGGTAGAACATCGGCAGTTGAAAGATTGTATTTTCATCTTCCAAATGAACAATATGTTTTTTTGAATGATAATAAGGACATTGATTCTTTACTTTCTAAATCAAGTGTTAAAGAATCAATGCTTACATCTTGGATAGAGGCAAACAAGATTTATCCTGAAGATAAAAATCTTATGCACAATTTGTTGCTAAGTTTGTTTACATCCCAAAGGACAGATGTTGGAAACCAAGAAAGCAAGGCTACACAATTGGAAGATTGAATCGGTTTCCTCCAAATAGTGGTGAATTGTTTTATTTGAGAATGATGCTATTAGTTATTAAAGGACCATGCAGTTATGAAGACATAAGAACTATTGAAAATATGCAATATCTAACTTTTAGAGAAGCATGTTTTGCAATGGGGGTTTTAGAAGACAATAGAGAATATGTTGAAGCTATCAACGAAGCTAAGGATGGGGGATCAGGTAATTATTTGAGAAAATTGTTTATAACAATGCTCATCTCAAATAGCATCAATAGACTAGAGAATGTGTGAGAACAAACATGGAAATGATTAGCAGATGATATTCTTTTTCAACAAAGAACGCTATCTAGAATTCATGGTAAATACTTTTTATTTCTTATTCTTGCTTCTAAAATACTAATTTGTCATGACTATTTTTATGTTTATGAACATAATACTTTGTAACTGATTTCCTACTTTTTCTAGACTTACAGCTTAGTGATGAACAATTGCAAAATTTAACTCTTTCGCAAATTGAGGAGTTGTTACAATTAAATGGAAAAAGTCTTAAGAATTATCCATCGATGCCTTATCTAGATGGAAGTGCCAGCAGTCAATTGGGAAATAAACTTATCTACGCAGAATGTGCTTATGATAGAGAAAATTTATATGAGTAATTCAAAAATATGTTTGATTCTCTTATAGGTGACCAAATGCAATAGTTTAAAGTACTTTTCTAATAACTAGAAGATAGTAATAAGCATATTAACTATAATTTCTATTTTTGATCATGTAGAAATTTAATTATCTACTATTGCAAATGAGCAAATAATTGTTTTTGAGACAATTATGAAAGCTATGAATGAGACAAGAGGTGGCATCTTTTTTCTTTGTGGTTATAAAGGGACTGACAAAACTTTTATGTGGAAGACATTGGCTTCTGCCTTACATTCAAAGGGGGATATTGTTCTAACTGTAGCATCAAGTGGCATAGCTTCTTTATTATTACCTAATGGAAGAACAACACACTCAAAATTTGCTATCCCTGTATCTATCACAGAGGACTCAACTTGCAACATACACCAAGGAAGTGAATTAGCAGAGCTGTTGAGAGTAACTAAGCTAATAATATGGCATGAAGCATTAATGATGCATAAGTACTGTTTTGAAGCTTTGGACAAAACTCTTTGAGACATCATGGGGAATTCTAATAAAACAGGTACACCCTTGGGAGGAAAAGTTATTGTTTTTTGAGGAGACTTCAGACAAATTCTCCCAATGATACCAAGAGGTAGCCGTTCTGACATTGTCCATGCAACAATTAATGCTTCATACCTTTGGGACTATTGTCATATATTAAGGCTCACAAAAAATATGCGTCTATAAGATGCTCCAAATAATCTTGATGCAAGAGAACTTAGAGAATTTTCCAAGTGGATATTGGATGTGGGAGATGGAAATATTACACAACCAAATTATGGCTATGCAGAAATAGAAATTCCTGAAACATTTCTCATCAAAGATTTTGATGACCCTTTGAGTGCTATAGTGGAAAGTACATATCCTGATTTGATGCAACAGTACAAGAATGAAAACTTTCTATAGTCCAGAACCATTCTAGCATCAACTATTGAGGTCGTTGATAAAATTAATGAATTTGTTCTTTCATTAATCCCGGGTGATGAGCAAGAATATCTTAGTTTTGATTCTATTGATAAATCAGAAGCTCTCCGAAATCTAGTATTTGAGTCACTTACTCTAGAGTTTTTAAACACACTTGGAACTTCAGGTCTTTCCAATCACAAAATCAAATTGAACATAGGTGCTCCTGTTAGGCTATTGAGAAATTTAAATCAATCTGAAGGATTATGCAATGGCACTAGATTAATTGTCACAAGGCTAGCAAATCATGTCATTGAGGTCATGATCGTATCTGGAAGCAACATTGGAAATGTGGTTTATATTCCTCGAATGTCTATGTCTCCTTCCCAATCACCATGGCCTTGTAGACTTATAAGAAGACAATTTTCTTTTATTGTCTCACATGCTATGACTATTAACAAGTCACAGGGTCAATCACTAGCAAGTGTGGGATTATATCTACCTAAACTGGTGTTTAGTCATGGTCAATTATATGTGGCATTTTCTAGAGTTCAAAGTAAACAAGGATTGAAGATCTTAATACATGATAAAGAAGGGAGAGCCTTGAACACCACTACCAATGTCGTCTTCAAAGAGGCCTTTCAAAACTTATAGCAAGTAAATATCCCTAAACTGAACATAGTATATATTGTTTAATCTAAAAGTGACTTATCATCTTTATAACTTTCATTGTCTTGCAGGCCTTTTATTTCAAGCATTTTGATTTGCTAATAATATCCAAGTAAGTATAATTACATTGCATAATATATGTTGGACAAACTACATTAGTTTTAATTCAATGTAATAATTAGCTAACATCTATTGGTGCAAATTTTCATTCCAAATATATATTTGTTCATTATAACATCTACAATGTTTAGTGAACTTTAATAATTTTAGCTTGCAGGGATTTAATATTACTTTTTGATGAAAAATATATGACAATATCTCTGTGGAACTAGCTGTATATTTTTTGGGTATATAACCTCTATCTTTATCTTATTATTATTTATAAAAATATTTGGATCCAAATTTCATAATTTAATACATCTTTTAATAATAGGTAGTTAAACTTCAATTGAGACAAACCATCACTACATATCACATTAGAATAGAGCAAAGATATGTATACCAAGCATTTCATACCTTTTTATTGTATTCCAATTATTAAGATATGTTTTGAAACAAAGTTCTTTACTTCCAGTGTAAGATATGTTTTGTATCAAATTATTCTACAAATTTTTATATGGACTACTACCAAATGATAATATATAGTAATATGTAAGAGAATATTGTGACAACTTTGAAATTGAATATCATATTCTTACTAATAAAATAAAATTTTGCAATATATTATGATTAGCAAGTGAAAAATCATAAGTACTCATTTATAATACCTTTTTTTTCTATATTCTATGACATATTTATATTTACACAAATAATTCATATCAAATTGAGATATATAAATATTAAAATATAATGAATCTTTTAACCTGCCATAAAATATGGGAAAAAAATCTTTTAATAAACAATAATAATGTTAAATAGTAATAAAATAAACCTTTGTTCTTTAAGCCAAATTTGTTATATGTTATTACCATTATTGCATAATTAATATTTTTCTTATAAATACTTAAACTTTTTTCCTTTTTTTTTTCAAAATCTCTTTTATTTTTTTTTCCATCTGTATCTTTTTTACTTTCGCAATAAATCGTTAATTGTCCACTTCTTTAAAGAAAAAGATCAGTTTGAGTCTACTAAATGAAGCTATAATATCCTTTAAATGATTGAAATGTCGTATATTTTTGGAGTAACCTTTTATATAGTTTTCAGAGATAAATTTGGATGTTTAGGCATTTAAAGAATTTTAGATTTTTATTTAATCATAAATTTCTATTTATGAGACTTTTAAAATAGTATGCGGTTGAGTTAATGCTTTCATTAATATGATAATATATGATTAGATATCTGTGTAAAATATTTTATATTGACACTGTATAAAAATTAAATTCAATTACTTAAATTAAATATTTCTAGTTTACTTTTGATGTACTAGCAATATAAAAAGCTTTTATATTATCTTCTAATCAAATCCTTTAATTTGCATGACTTCTGAAATTATGTGTGTGAGAGTTAACCATATTTATTGATATAATAATATATGATTGGATAATAATGTAAAATTATTTTACATTGCTGGTGTGTCAAAATTAAATCCAAATATTAAATAAATTTTAGAATTTAATTTAGATACATTATCAGTATAAAAAAAATTTATATAGATAATTATTATATATTATTATATCAGTAAATTTGTTTGATCCAACTATTCACTGCCTCAAAAGTCTTCAAAAGGAAACATTTAATTGAATAATAATATAAAATTATTTTTACAATGACAATATATCAAAATAAATAGAAAATAAATTAGGAAACCAAAATTAACAAAAACTTAGTAATTAAGGGACCAAAATAAATAAAAAATTAGTAATTAAAGAATAAAAATGAACAGAAAAAGATAGTTAGTAAATCAAAATGGAATATGAAAATAAGTTAAGGGATCAAAATACCTATTTTAACCCCCACTTTTTTTTTTCTTCCTTTTGTATCTTTTTTATTTCATGTTAATGGTCCACTTCTTAAAAGGAAAAGGCGAGTATTGTTAATGTCTACTAGAAATGAAGTTATAATGTCCTTTAAGTGATTGAAACGCTGTTTATTTGGCGTATAATTATTTTAAAAATTTAATTTTGATTGTTTTATATAAATATTTAATTATATATTATTATTTTAATAAAAATATTTGACTTAATTATATATTATTTTAAAAATCAAATTATTTGAGTGGATAGCAGTGTAAAACTCTTTTTATACTGATTGTGCATCAAAATTAACCTTTTACTTTAATTAAATCTTAAATATATTTTAAGATTAATTTCTTAAATTCAGTTTTGATGTATTGTCAATGTATTGACTCAACTATCTATTATCTTAAAAAATTTATAAATATAAGTATATGATTGAATGATAGTATAAATTTTTTTATATTAATAATACATCAAAATTAATATCTAATTTCTTTATATTATCAATATAAAATAACTTCATGATACCAATTAATAAAATTCAAAAAAATAATAAAATATATTAAATAATTATCCTAATAAATAATTATTTACTATAATTTGATATTTTTCGTAAATTCTATTCACTTATAGTGCTATTTTATAAATTAATTTTCTTTAAGAATTTTACTTATTTATCGATTTCTGCACACAATATATATTATATAACATAGTCAAAATAACATGACAACATCGTAAGGGTTTTTTATTATTAATATAATAAATGATTACATAATTTACGTTAATATGGGTTTAGGATAAAATATACGTTAATATAGGTTTAGAAAAAACCGCCAACTGCGATTTTTGATGCACTGCAAAAGCTGCATCCGTCCCTACAGCATCCTGCACCCATGCATGAACCAGAGGGATGTGTGGCAGCCACCCCAAAAATCGCCAGTGGCGATTTTTATCAAATCAACAGAAAGGCTACATTGGTCCTGCAAAGATGTTGGAATCTCTGAGGGAATCTATCAAAAATCGCCTGTGGCGGTGTTTGCTGCAGGAACCTCGGTGACAACATCAAATCATGCTCCCTCTTTGCAATAGTATACCGTGTATATAAATAGTGGAAGCGAGGAAGACGAAGTGAGGAAGCGTGTGTATATATTCATACTGTCAATGCAGAAGGAGAGAAAGAAGTGAGAAAATGTATAGAGTGTGATATGCTTGAAAAAAAAAATAGAGAGAATAAGAAAAGTATTAAAGAATTAAAAATTGTTCATGACTCAACAATGAATTGACATGGCTATATTTCAGAACAAATTCGTGTTGAGAATGTAAGTATTATTTTTTTCCGAACAAATTCTTGACATGTGAAATTTTATTATTAGTAATAATAGATAAATTTTTTTTATTAATTATCAAAATTATGAAAATTAATTTATAAAAAATGATTAATAATATTGTAAAAAAATATTTATTTTGTTCTGATCATCTATAATTTTGAATAATCATTGTAGTATCGTTATCAATTTTTTTGCTTTTAATTAAAGGTCTACTGTTGACTTTTTTTTAATTTGAAATTAAGTAATTAATTAATATATATATATATATATATATATATATATATATATATATATATATATATATATATATTTGACTTTTAATTACTGAATGCATATGTTAACTAATTTAATTTATTGCTAAGTATTTTAATCCCACTAATCATGGAGTAAAAAAAATGTTGTAAAAAATATCATATTAACTAATGTTGTAAAAAAGATGTTAATAATAAAAAAATATCATATTGCATGCTCTATTAATCTCAGTTTGTTTACTACAAGGAGGCCATTGCGACTTCGTCACTTACGGATGATGCCACCCAGGGCTGAAATACGTGAGCATTTACGGCAAGCTAGTCTTGATTGTGTTTTACAGGTTTGCCAAATGCAAATAAACGGTATAACATCCCCGAATTCCGAGTTCCGACTTCATCTTCAAGTTCGATCAATTTCTATTTCCGACTTTATCTTCGAATTTCACATAAAATGGATAATTCCTGACTTCCGAGTTCGTCTTCGAATTTCAGCATAATCCCCCGACTTCCGACTTAACGTTCATGTCCATACCGATATCCGACTTTATATCCCAAAGAAAATGGACCCAATTTCCAATTTCATAACTTATTTCCAAGTTTCAAGCAAGATGTACGCAAGTTCCGACCTCAAACCTCATGTTTCAAAATAGTGTATAGGGTTTCCGACCTCCGAATTGATAGTTTAACACAATGGTAACTAGTACCGACGTGGTAGGAAGAACATATTCCTATGGAATGTGACATGACGATCACATCCCGACGGAGTATGACATGACGATCATACTCTAGAATATGTGTAACAAGTAAAGGAAGATAAAGAAAGAAAAGTAAATTTTATGTACATGCACAAATTCAAGCACAAGTAAAGTTATTGTAAATGTTATGTCTCCAGTGTATTGGCGCTATTGTATTTTATTATGTTTCAGTTATTATTCATAATGTAATTCATGAATTGATTTTGTATGGGCTCTCCCAAATGCTAAGTGTATGAGTAAAAATGAATTTTGCTTCGGATAATAATATTTTTCGAACTGTAAAAATTAAATAGTTTACATCACATGATCACATTTTTCATAATAAATTGAAGCAACTGTAGATGACAACGATGACATTATGTATGATACTTAAGGAATCCTACTGAGAATTTATAATTCTCACTCCTATTTCCATGTTATCTCCAGATAGTTCAAGAAGTTCCGAAGACGGCTGAAGTTGTTGTCAGATAAGGTCCGCTCAAGTAACAGCAACAACTCCAGGTGTGGTATTATGACTTAAATAAAGTACTGTATTTGAGAGGGTGTTACATTTTGGTATCAAAACAGTTCGATCATCTCCGGACTTGAGGATTTGGACTGACTACGTTTCCAGTGCACTCTAGAATCCTTAGAAAATGTCATGTGACAAATCTTATCTATTCAGATAAGATATAGAGAATTAGATATGCATGACCGCCTAACTGTGAATGTTATTAGTTGCTATCACACTTAACTTATTGTTGAGCCTGATCAACTCAATATTTTGTTGCGTGTGATTAGGAACTAATAGCTTCCAGGGGGCGTGGTAGGCCACGAACTGTACTCACTCCAGAAGATCCTGCTAATTTTATGAACATGATGCGTGAAATGGCTCATGCAATGAGGGAGCAGGCCGTTGCAGCTCATCAAATGATGGACCAGTTAGGAGGTGGTCCGAGGCCAGCCATGGGGGAAATTCACATGGCCTAGGAGCAAACCTGGACTATCTTAAATTTACCGAGTTCAAGAAAGCGAATCTGCCTAGTTTCCGAGGAGCTTTCGACCCAGATAAAGCCGAGAAGTGGGTCAAGGCAATGGAGAAGGTCTTTTCTGTCTTGGCCTGTACTGATTAACAGAAAGTAGCCTTTGCCACTTATATGTTGAAAGTGGACACCGAGTTTTGATGGAATTGCGCAAAGAGACTATTGGGGGAACCCCAAGTTGATATCACTTGAGGCATATTCAAGAAGGCATTTTATCAGAAATATTTCCCAGTATTGGTGCGAAATGCTAAGGAATTGGAGTTTATGAAGCTTCAACAAGGAAATATGAGTATTTTAGGGTATATTGCTAAATTCGAAGAACTCTGTAAATTTTTCACCATCTATCAGCGTAACTCTGATGAAAACTGGAAATGTATCAAATTTGAAAGGGGACTAAATGCGGACATTTTAGCCTCGGTGGGGTCAATGGAGATAAGAGATTTTGTTGCATTAGCAAACAAAAGTTGATTAGTTGAGGAATATAATAAGAAGCTCGCTGATATTAGGATGGATGTTTGTGGAAAGAGGTTGGCACCTGAAGACTAGGAGTTTCATTATATTCCCCCACCAAAGAAGCCATTTCAACCTAATGGAAATGAAGGTAAGCAGCCGTAAGGGCTAACCACTAAGCAAGAATGTTCAAAGTGTAGAAAGTATAATGGAGGAAGGCCTTGTTTGGCTGGACAGAAGGTATGCTTTAAGTGTGGAAAGCCAGGACACATGATTAGAGATTGTTCCAACCATCAGCTACTTATTCTTAAGCCGTAACATCTAAGGTTGAAAGTTAAAAAGACTATTTTCCCAGAGGAGCTGAAACAAAATTGGGATAACCCAGGACAAAGATTCACTTCTCGCTAACTGTGCTATGTTGAGTTATATATCTGGGTTTGCTGTAATTTCTTCGATTATGCTTATCGACTTTCTATGTGCTTATATATAAACTCTTTTACTAAACTATTATGGCAATAAATAGTTAGTGTTGTGATTAAATTTTGAGGACAAATTTTTTTTTAAGGAGGGTAGTAATGTAACATCCCCAATTTCCGAGTTCCGACTTCATCTTCAAGTTCGATCAATTCCCATTTCTGACTTCATCTTCGAATTTCACATAAAATGGATAATTCCCAACTTCCGAGTTCGTCTTCGAATTTCAGCATAATCCCCCGACTTCCAACTTAACGTTCATGTCCATACCGATATCCGACTTTATGTCCCAAAGAAAATGGACCCGATTTCCGATCTCATAATTTATTTTCAAGTTTCAAGCAAGATGTACGCAAGTTCCGACCTCAGACCTCATGTTTCAAAATAGTGTACAGGGTTTCTGACCTCCGAATTGATAGTTTAACACAATGGTAACCAGTACCAACCTCCGAGTTGAATGTAACGAGTTCCGGCCTTAGAGTTGAACCCAACTAGAATGGACACGAGTTCGGATTTTTGAGATAATTTCTAAGAGCTTTCTATTTCTATTGATGTTCCCGAGTTTGCCTATGATTAACTTCCGAGATAGAATTGGGAGTTCCGAGATTATATGATTGTAAGCTGTATGACTTCCGACATCCGACCTTGCTTCCAAGTTTCGAATAAACTAGACAAGATTTCCGATATCCGAATTTACTTCCAAGTCACAAATAAGATGGGACGAGTTCCGACATCCGGCTTCAGCTCCAAACTCAAGTAAAATGGCACGAGTTCCGACTTTAAGCAGAATCGGGGTGAGTTCCGATTTCAGATAGAATGGAAGCGAGCTCCACTTTTGGGACGACGTGGAGAGCAATTTGGCCACAAAAGTGGGAAGTATGGCCGAACTTCAATCACAAAATTTCAACCAATCAACCCTTACAATTCCAACTACTCTCATATATTTAAGTCAAACCCTCCTTCTCATTTTGATCTGATTTAGGCCTCCCTCTCCCTCTTACATCAGCCTTCTTCTTCTCTTCTCTTAACCAACTCTATCACTCCTTCAAGCTTAACAAGGTTCTAACAATTCAAGTTTCAACACCTAGCAAAATCACACTCCAAAGAGGAAGGATTCCATTTCTGTTCTTGAATTCTTTGTACTATGACTGTATGAAAGTTTATTCTTCTTCATGTATTTGATGATATATTAGATGTATGTGATGGATTATGGTTGGATTAATATGAAATCTTGAGTTGAAATTAGGGTTAGAAGAAGAAAACTAGGAGAAGTGGAGGATTGGGATGCTGCCTAAGTGAGGAATCCCTCGGCAGTCCGGATGGCAAAGTATACGGCTCCACCTACAGCCGATTAAATTCAATGAAACTATTTTTAGATGAAATTAGACATTCAGGGCTTTCCATACGTATATCATATAAGGTTATTGGATTAGTATTGAGAGAGATATGAATTTTTGAAGTTTGACCTAGGAATCAGGACTTTCATCCGGCATGGTGACTTGAGGAGGGTATAACTCACCCTACACAACTTCAAATTGAGTGAAACTATCTTTGTTAGAAAGCTTACACATTGGGAAACATCCCATCATGAAATTCTGAGTTTTTTAGGATACCATTCGTTCCCAATGATTCGAGGAAGTTGCCCTATGTCCAAACTAGGCCAAAATAGGGTTATTCAGAAAGATCGAATTTCAGGACTTATAACTCGAGCTATACCACAGCAAATGAAATGAAACTTATTTGAAATGAAAGGTTGTCCTGTTAGCTTTGATATGGCATCAATTTCGTATAATTTGAGTTTAGTTTCGATTTTTAGTGAATTTTTACTTCCAAGAGTGTAATTTGGACCAGTGACCAAATAGGCTGAGGCAAAATTTAAATATCTTGAGTTATATAGTTCAAAATGATATGGGACTAAAGAGGTTAGAAAGTAGACATATAGAGCTATGACATATCCAAAATTCAGATTTAAATGAGTTGAATAGAAGTAAAGGTGGATTATACAAAATTTGGGCAGAACTGAATAGAATTGGCAGAAATGACCAAGTTGATGGTTTCGTAAGTGTTAGTGAATATATAAGATTTGAGTTGATGGTTACAAGTTTTACATTGATAGATATGCTAGATTGATTATACTGCGATGACTGATTTGCCCGTGAGAACTGGCACTATTCATGGGGAAACCGATCTGACTCGTTATGCTGCTAGATTTACGGCAGAAGTCTATGATACTATGAATATTTATATGCAAGGATGAATTTAAGTAAGATATGAGTTATGTCACATATGAAAATAAATCATGAAGTATATGTATGAGTATATTCCGCATGTCTATGCTTGATTATGCATGAGAATAAAAGAATGTGAATATATATTGAATATGGATCCCTTTACTTGGAGGCAGTTATTTGAGATCCCTCCTTGTGAAGGCAGTTAAATAATAAAAATATGGGTCTCTTCACCTGGAGGCAGTTGCACATTGAATCACTCCTTGTGAAGGCAACTAAAACTTGGGTCCCTCTATGTTAGAGGCACGTGGTTAGATGAGATCCCTCAGTTTTGAGGCACGTGACCAGAAGAGATCCCTTCAATTAGAGGCACGTGGCCAGAATGAGATCCCTCTAACCTAGAGGCAGTGGGTCCCCTTGTGGGTGAGTTGGTGTAGCGACGGTCACAAGTTGAGCTGACGAGCTTATTCCAAAATCAGGCTACCCAAGGGCAGTAAAGGCTAAAGACTAAAGACTAAAGATTAAAACATATGTAAGCACTCCACTCACATGAGGCATGGCATAACCCAATTAGTGTAAGCACCGAATGAAGGTCCCATATTCCTAAGGAACGTGACATGGCGATCACGCTCTGATGGGGTATGACATGGTGATCATACTCTGAAATGTGGCATGTAAAGATATGATGATGAGTCTATATTTCTAAGGAACGTGACATGGCAATCACGCTCTGATGGGGTATGACATGGTGATCATACTCTAGAATATAGCATGATGATCCCACACCCTAAGGAATGTGACATGGCGATCACATTCTGATGGAGTATGACATGACGATCATACTCTGGGACGTGGCAAGAAGAACATATTCCTATGGAATGTGACATGGCGATCACATCCCGACGGAGTATGACATGGCGATCATACTTTAGAATATGTGTAACAAGTAAAGGAAGATAAAGAAAGAAAAGTAAATTTTATATACATGCACAAATTCAAGCACAAGTAAAGTTATGTGTAGATGTTATGTCTCCAGTGTATTAGCGCTATTGTATTTTATTATATTTCAGTTATTATTCATAATGTAATTTATGAATTGATTTTATATGGGCTCTTCCAAATGCCAAGTGTATGAGTAAAAATGAATTTTGTTTCGGATAATGTATTTTTCGAACTGTAAAAATTAAACAGTTTACATCATATGATCACCTTTTTCATAATAAACCAAAGCAACTGGAGATGACAACGATGAAATTATGTATGATACTTAAGGAATCCTACTGAGAATTTATAATTCTCACTCCTATTTTCGTGTTATCTCCAGATAGTTCAAGAAGTTTCGAAGACGGCTGAAGTTGCTGTCAGATAAGGTCCGCTCAAGTAACAGCAACAACTCCAGGGTATGATACTATGATTTAAGCATAGTATTATATTTAGGAGGGTGTTACAAACAGCTCCATTATTAATGCACTTGTTAAACGGTGGAGGCCGAAGACACACACATTTCACCTTCCTTGCGGGAAATGTAAAGTCAGTTTGGAAGATGTAGCTATTTTACTCAGACTCCGCATCAATGGTCTACCGATCATTAGATCTAGTAATCCCAGCACCATAGCCCTCCAAAATATGTGTGAAGAGCTACTTGGCGGCCGACCTGGCCAGTATGATATTGACGGATGTGAAATAAAATTAACATGGCTTACACAACATCTTGGTTCACTTTGTATTGATTCTGACATCACAAGAGCACAACATGTTCGTGGATATATATTATCTCTACTGAGGTATATTCTGATGCCGACCAAGAGCAATTCAGTAATCCATGAAAAATTCTTGCAACTGTTGGTGAATTTAAATGAAATTAGGCTTTATAGCTAGGGATCAGCAAGCCTGGCTTTTCTGTAGAGAGGGCTAGATCGTGCTACACACAATGATCTGATAGAAATTTGTGGTTGCATAATATTGCTACAAGTGTGGGTGTGGAATCGGCTCCCATGGTTTACTCTAATACCAACCGAACCAATTGCTTTTCCTCTTGCTCTCAGGTAATTTATATTTAAACAAATTATCAATTAGTTATAGTCAAAATTAGCTAATTAATATAAACTTTTACAGGTGGAGACAACTGCGGTATCCACATAATACTCCATTTAGAGATCTTGGGAGTATCAGATTGGCATTAGATTAGATGGGAGTTCATTAGGTTTGCATTAATATACTGTAGTATCTCTTGTAATATCGCATATAATAGTCCATGTATATCTGATTTATTTTTAATAATGCAGTTTGTATGGCAACCATATGGGGATGAAGCTATTAATGCCCATATTCCAGATGACGTTAGAGGCGAGCGGCTATTGTGGTCAACTGTTAGCCCATTGATTTGCTTTGAGGTATTAGAGTGGTACACAGTTGACCGAGTAATGCGTTAATTTGGATTTGCTCAAAATATTCCTCTCCCACCCCAAATTCTAGAAGGATTCCACAACAAATACTTACGGGGATTAAGAGAACCAAGGAATTGGAGAGCCTTGCATGATGATTGGGTCACTCTATGGGACCACCGATATTATCGTATATTACAGGGAATTCCCATGGACAATTATAATCCTTCTACTGAGTATTGGGAATGATATACACAATATGTGATTGACTAGCTTTGGTTGTCTTCGCAGATGCAATAGCCAGCCCCGCAGCAACAACAATTTCCTATGGAATCGCCCCTTCCTCAATGGCAACAGTTCCCTATGAAGCCACCACCCCCCAGCATCACTATTATCCCACACACCAATATCCTGAGTAGCAATTTCTTGCACCTTCTGCATAACCAAATGAAGAGTTATATTGGTCTCCATGGGAAGAACAATGGCAGTCATTTCAATGGGATCAACAACCCCTACAACAGCAACCAGTGTGAATGCCTGTAGATGCAACTAGTATCCATCGGGTTCAAGAAGCAGGGAATCACAAGGGAGAAGGTTTGTTGACTGCAGTAGTAGCAGTGGAATATCTCGCAGGTTATTGTGCATCTAAGGTTTGTTGACTGCAGTAGTAGCAGTAGAATATCTTGCGGGTTATTGTGCACCTACAATTTTGTCATTGATGAAGCTCAATCTATCCAACGAGTAGCTCCCCCCTGTGAGTTTGACCTGAATGAGGAGGCGTCCAATGAAGAGATGCCCGTACAAGAAGATGTGTATTGCCCAGAGATGGTGACACTTAATTATGGGATTACATTTTAGCCAATATTTTCTTCGAGTGATCAATGGTTGGTGCCACTTATGCAGTGGGAGATGACCCCGCAAGACACATATGCATTTGCCCCTGTAGTGGAGCCCGAAGTTGCCGGACATGAGGCTAGGGGGGATGATGCTAGAGGAAATGAGGTTAAGGTAGATGAGGCTGGAGGAGATGAGGGTGCGGGGGATAATGGTGGCAGAGGAAGAGGACGAAAGGGATTACTTTCTTATGTTCTATGTCTATTTACATATGCCCCTGTTAGATATACCCCCCTGGATGATAGACAGGCTAGTAGTGTTCTTTAGTATAGTTCACAATAACATTTTAATGCTTAATTTATTGTTATGTAGATATTTATTCAATTTCCATGTTTATGTATAATTAATGTTGTGTTGTTATTCTTATGTTTATTTTACCAATTTATTGTAACGGAATTAAATGTTTACATTTGTTCCTAACTAATGGATTTCTTCTTCATTTTTTAGCTACTTTTTTTACCAATTTGTCTACTTTTTTGAAAAAGATTAAAAGCTCCTCAATTATAATATATATAATCACTTTGTATTGTTGTAAAAACTAGTGATTATCCATTATACAATATTAAATAAAGTGAAACTAATTAATTAAGAACTCAATTATAAAAATAATATAACAACTTAATTTAATAATACACAAATTCATTAATAATAACAACTTAATTAAATCATCACAGAATAAAGAATAATAACAATCTATAAATAACTACTCAACACTATGAACTAAACCCAGGAGTGTTTGGACATCGCTGCGACTATGCCCCTTGCTTCGACAAAGACCGCACCGTCGTGGTCCTCACATCTCACGCATGTCCATTTCATTCAGGAAATAGGTTGATTTGGGCCGGCCTTTTATTGTGCTCTTTAAGGCAGGATTAGGGCAAAGTCTTGGGCCTCTATACTGGCGCCATATACTTTCATTACCTATGACCCCGAACTCTTTCTTGTAAACTTTACATATCTCACTGATTCTGTAGACATCATCGATATAAGCTCGCCAATCAATGTTCTGGCTAGAGCAACAGGCAATCACATGACGACACGGAAAGCGATCTGTTTGGAAGTTACCACAATCACAGTACCTCTGTCTTAGGTCAACTCTATAATCTTGGTTATTAGATAGCTCCTAAATATGAAAAGCTTCATTTTGTCTATCAAATTGACTGACACGGAGGTTTCTAGATGCTTGCTCGTTTGATTGAGTCGAGCCGTCACAGCTTCGGAGAAAATATGTCGGCCATTTTTTTGCGCGTGTGCCTCACTACCTTTACGTGCAAATAGCTCTGCCAACTGAAAGTAAGTTGCTTGAACTAGTGCAGTGATGGGAAGATTGCAAGCCCCCTTTAGCACAGAGTTCACGCACTCGACTAGATTCGTGGTCATGTGACCCCACCGATGTCCACCATCATATGCTTGAACCTACTTTTCTCGTGGAATTTCATTAAGCCAGTCTGTATATACCTCTCCACGTTCCCGCATCCGCTTGTAATGAATATTAAATTCACGCTCTGTCCTAGAATACCCTACAAAACACAATATGGTTGATATAGTATTTCTGAAAATGCCATTCACAAGTTGAAACAAAATATTAATTACCTATGCGAATGACGAGTTTGTGCAAGTAAGGTGCCTTAAATCTCTGCAAGAAATTGGCAGCGATGTGTCTAATACAATACATGTGGAATGCTCTCGGAGGTTTCTATTGGCCATTACTTTGCCTTATTGTTGCATTGATTGAGTCGTGGTGATCAGAGATAATGCCAACTTCATCTCGAGTCACAACATGTCTACGTAAATTATCCAGAAAAAAATGCCATGCATCTGTAGTTTCACCCTCAACTATAGCAAAAGCAATTGGCAATATATTTTGATTGCCATCTTGTGCGACTGCCACCAAAAGAGCCCCTTTGTATTTTCCATACAAATGTGTCCCATCAATCTGCACAAGTGGTTTGCAATGTCTGAATGCTCTAATGCAAGGACCAAAACTCCAAAACACCTGGTGTAATATTCGCACGTCCGGAACTAGTTCATCTTCGCGATAAGCCTCTACAGCATCCAGCTGAACAACTGATCCTTGAACAACATCACACATTGCTATACACCATTGCGACAAAGCTTCAAACGAGGCTTCCCATTGACCGAATACTTTCTCGACAGCCTTTTACTTTGCCATCCATGCTTTTCGGTATGTCGTCGTGTATTTGTACCGAGATTGAATCTCTGCAATCACAAATTTTATCTTAAAAGAAGGATCAGATTCTACCATCGGTTTGATACATTCTGCAATTGTGTCTGAATCTAACTTTGTGTGATCTTGCGAAATCCTTGCCCTAGTCCAAGTGTGTGGGCCATTATACTTCCTGATTTCCCAAAAATACTTATTCTTCCTAAAACTAGCCCTAACAAGCCATCCGCAATCTACACCAAACTACACACATTTACAATAAAATGTTGTTGCTTCTGATTCATACACTTTGTAATCCACTCCTTTTGATATACTGTAACGCTTAATTGCCCGTATAACAGCTTCTCTGTCACTAAACTGCATTCCAACACCCAATTCTTCATCTGTAGCAGGATCACCTATAAAACATAAAGATAAAATAATAAATATAATAAAATTAAAATTGTAACAAATTAAATGTATAACAATTAATACGGTAACATAATAGAACTGCATGCGTAATCTAATATCATAACTAATAATTTTAAAATCTTATGTAATAAAATTTTTAACTAAAAATAACGATTAAGATGAAATATCAGTGACTACTTACCTAAATTCGCATATTCTGGAAATTCAGGTGCATGCATAGTTTTAAGATCTAAAGCGCACATGAATGATGGCTCCCCAAATAGATGCTGACTAATCACCATTGTGTTTGATATGTGCAACTGCTTGTCATTTGCATCATCATTCGCTTCATCATCTACAGTATCATCACCGCTTTCATATTGATCTTCAAAGTCTTCGTTATCACTTTCACTGATGGTTTGTTCCCATTCTATCTCTCTTTTTTGGAATTGTGCCTGGCTCAGGCTCTTCCTCCTCATCGTCAACTTGATGGTAAAAGGCAACAATAATTTCTTTAAAAATTGATGTACAACTCAGTAATAGAAATTCGTGCTTGATGTTGTTGATATATCCGAAACATTTGTTGAAGGTCACCATCATCATTTATTGGAATTGCTTGGCATTGCATGAAACCACCAAAAATCGAGATTGGATATCTATATGTTATCTTCTCCACTATTTTCGGGGTCTCAGCTTTTATGCATCGACAAAGCCCACTCTCTAGATCCGCAAATGACATAGTATACGAGAGAGAGAAATATATTGGCTTCTTGCATATAAATATCACACCTTCACTCGTGTTTGTAAGAATATCACTATTAAAATATATCATTATATTTGCACTCATTTTTTTTCCTTTCCTATTTTCTACTACTCTCTATTCTCAACTCTCTTTTTTTAGATTCACAACACAAACATTTACCGACGAGTAATGAGGAAGAATTGAGTTTATATAATGGACGAATTAAAAACCACCAGTGGCGGTTTATCATAGTCAAAAACCGCCAATGGCATTTTTTGACGTAAATAGTATGCCGTACCTGTTAAACACACCGAAACCTGTCAATGGCAATTTTTATCTAAAAATATTTTTTACTCAAAACCCGCCAATGACGATTTTTATAAAAAATTTTAAATGATCAAAACCCACCATTAGCAGTTTTACAGTATCAACAATTTTGAAAATAAAAATCGCCGATGACGACTTTTTGTATGACCCCATACCCCTATAAATAATCACCAAATCCCATATTCACATTTATAATTTTCTCAAACACCATATGCATAAAGAAAAAAAAAAAAAAAAAAAGACCCACATCGTAATCCGCTCACTTTCTACTAGAAACAGAAAACTCTGTTTATTCGCTAAAACATGTAACTGGTTCGAAGTTCAAGCACATGACACCACCATGGTCTTGGCCAATCATCATTTAACACTATCAATGAGTGCAGCATTACGGTGACCCTTCGAAATCCAAAAGCCTTTTCTTCTCCATTCACTCACACCACTGAGTGTGTTCCCCCTTTCTCCGCTTCCCTTCTCTCTTCCTTAGATGATGGCTTCTTCTTCTTCTCTGGTGGGGCCTCTTCTGCTTGCTCCAGAGAATGGTTACAGAGTGTGGGAGGACCCTTCTTTCATCAAGTGGAGGAAAAGGGACGCGCATGTTACCTTGCGATGCCACGAATCTGTTGAAGGTCACACACGATCACAGTTTGATTTTTTTTTTTTCCTGGATTATTTAGCATCAGCAGTTTTTAATTATTGTTGTTTTTTGGTTAATTAGAATGGTTTCTTCTTGACTTTTGGTTTTTGCTTACTGGGATTCAAATCAGTGGCTTTTTGCAAAAGTGGGATTCATCTTAACACATTTGTTGCTTTCTAAATTTAGGGGCCTCATTGTGACAGAAAATTGCCCTTTTGATTTTTTTTTTAATTTCTGTTTTTATAAATTATCTATATAGAATTTAAGGTTTTTTTGGGATGGGGGGGGGTGTGGATGATAATTGGCTGCAAATTTGCCAACTGAATGAAATTAAGTTATATGACAAAATTGAATTCTGGATGTATATTGTATGTAAATAATATTGGCCAATATGAATTGGATTGAATCTGAATCAATATTGAATGTATTTAGATTCATTTCAATGCTATCCAATTCATCTGTCTTCAGGACTGGACGAGTTTATTTCATGTTTTTTTTTGAACGATGGGGCCTACAGGAAATACGGCTAAATCAATGATTGTGGTTCTTGCAAACAATTAGTCTTTGAATTTAAAATTACATTTTTAAAATAAATAACACATACATTTCTCATTGTTTTTGTGGTATGTTCTGCAATCTTAGCTTCTTTCTCATTTTGGTCACTTGAATTTTGTGATGAGTAGGATCTCTTAGATATTGGTATCAACGCAACAAAGTAGATTTTCTGGTATCCAAGTCTGCTGTATGGAATGACGATGCTATTCATGGAGCTCTTGAAAGTGCTGCATTTTTGGTCAAAGACTTGCCCTTTGTCAAGTCCTTGTCTGGATACTGGAAATTTTTCTTAGCTGATAGTCCCAACAATGTCCCTGTTAAATTTTATGAAAGTGAGTTCCAAGATTCAGAGTGGAAAACTTTGCCTGGTAAGTGCATGTAGTTATGCCCATATATTTTAAAATCATAATTTAGCTTCCTGTGCATTACTTTATCAAAGCAGTGTATTAGTCCAGCAACAAACCTCCTAGTTCTAACTGTAATGTTTCTCTAATTCCTTAATTCATAGAGCAGGTCCTTTATAATTTGATCTTTGAAAATGCTCAATATTTTAAAGAGCAAATTATTACGAAATACCTGTGAAAATAACAATTTTGTTTGTTGTTTATAACAATCATGAAATCAATAAATAAGTACTGTGGAGATTTGGATTTGAAATAAAGGGTAGAATCTTGAAAGGGAAGGTATTGAACTATTTACACTATTGCTACATAATTTTCGCTTCATTTCCCTTTGGTTATCTGCTCTATCTTTTTATGGTGGTTTAGTGACTATTGTTCTGAGAGATTGTAAAGATGTATCAATTTTTCTCTTGGTTCCTTTATTGATGGTGGTTTAGTGACTATATATATAATTATTGCTAATCCTTGCTGTTCTAAGTTCTAACTTTCCTTTCCTCTGTTGAAGCTTCATTTTATTATTAAATGAATTATTATTTAATATCATAATAACTTGTTCATAGTTTTACATTAATTAGAGACTTTGTTTATATATGTCAAAATTATATCAAGTTGATGGTTCTCCACATAACAGGTTGCCTTTTTTATATGTGGAAACATCCAATAGGCTCCAAGCTCATACTTTCGTACTTTTGCTAGTTATACTTTTTGGTTTTCATGGACCATTTGTGTGTGGTTAATGAATGGGTTCATCTTAAGGGAGATGTCACCTTCTTGCTTTCTTTGTTAATATTATCATTCATATAGTTTTTTCTAAATCCATTTTTGTGAATTGACTTATAATTTATATCATTTTCTGTATTCAAAAGTGCTGATATTTCATTTATGTCTAATTATGTTCTCCAAAATTTGACAGTTCCTTCCAATTGGCAATTGCATGGATTTGACCGCCCTATTTATACAAATGTAACATATCCATTTCCACTAGATCCTCCTCTGGTTCCTATGGAAAATCCTACTGGCTGCTACAGAATAAACTTCCACATTCCTAAAGAATGGGAGGGTAAGACTTACTCAGAAGTTTGTAGAAATGTTAATTTTTCCATCTTTTGTTAATCAGTGTACACTATGGAGGAATGTGGTGTTGTTATTCTTTCTCTATTTCCATTCACTTCTTAACTGCTGTAGCTATGATGCATTGTACTTTAAATGTAATTTATGGTGTATTACACAGTACAAGTTAGGTGGAATTTTTTTAAAATTTTAATTAGTGTTATTGAGTATTTATATTGTGAAAACAGATTTTTTTTTGTAATGCAAGTCTTCAAAGAATTGTTTATTCAATTTTTTTGTTTTCATAGTTTTTACTTATCTTGTATTGTAGAAGTGTTGTAGATTTGTTTTATTTCTACTTCTTTTTCAAGTCACCTTCAGTCCTTTCCTTATTTATCAACCATGCTTTTTTGTTTAAAATATTTTGTTTGGGCTAAACATTAATTGATATTTAATAGGTAGAAGAATTTTGTTGCATTTTGAAGCAGTTGATTCTGCCTTTTGTGCTTGGATAAATGGGCATGCTATTGGATATAGGTATCTCTTCCTCTCTCTCTCTCTTGTGCTCGCAAACTTTTGTGCACAATGAAATACTTGCTTGTGAATATGCAACTTCGGTGTTTTCAACTCAATTAAACACAGTGTTGAGGAGGACTTATAGAAAATAGATCAGGAAATGTTAACAGCGATGCCGGATGACAAGAAGGCATATTGTGAAATAGATGATAAGTTGATAACTTTGTTCTTCAGTAATGAAGAAAATAACTTTAGTTGCTGTCTAAATATTAGAGATTTGTTTACCATATTGTCACGTGCAAGTTCTGGGCCAAATATAGCAGTAGAACATTTGATCTTTAGTTCACTCAAGCTAAAATGAAAGGGGCTTAAATCTGTCTATTGTAATGGATAGGACATTAAGTGCGTTACTTTTTACCAAGAAAAAGTTAGTGCCCTATTACATGATAATAAAGAAGAACAATGACAATAAGAATGGAGCTTTTACATTAATCAACTCTTTGTCCCATTAACAGAAATTTTAATATTTTGCAAGGACAGCCAAGACAGCAGGGTACCTGCAGAGTTTGAAATCACTGATTTTTGTCATCCTAGTGGTTCAGACCATAAGAATGTTCTAGCTGTTCAAGTGTTTAGATGGAGTGATGGCTCTTACCTCGAAGATCAGGACCATTGGCGGTTATCTGGCATACACCGTGATGTGCTTCTCCTAGCAAAGCCAAAGGTTTGTTTTCTCTAAATTTCTCCTGGCCTACTATTTCTCAGTCTCATTTAGGAGCTGTTTTGTGGACAGAGTTCTGATAATGCATATTCCAGAGGGATGAAAAGTAAGTCAGTACTGTTTGCATAAGATATCAAAATGCAATCCTGACGTTATTTCTGTCAGCATTGTGATGAGTTTATGAAATCTTTAATAGAATAAATTAAGCTAAAGTTGGATTAGATCCTTAATGCACCTCATTTATGATCTAATTGTCCTATAAAATCTAAGTTTTAGAATAATTTAGATGTATCTTTGTTTTAATTTATCTTTTTTAGTGTAAGTCGAATTTATTCAGCTGTTTGGTTAACTCCCCCCCCCCCTCTTCTTTCTGCTTGATGCTAATATCTTTAAGATTATGTGGTATATAGGTATTTATCACGGACTATTTTTTCAAGTCAAACATTGCTGAAGATTTTTCTTATGCAGAGATACTGGTAAGCATAAATATCCTGTGAAACTACTTTGTTTTTCATGTTACAAATGTATATTATGTGTCTGTAACTAGTCTTGTTTGTGGAAGATTTTACCTGAATCCAATTACTTTGAAGTCTTTATCTCTTTTGTTGTCTTTTTGTTTTTTTTTGTGTAAAAATTGAATGCAGTTACCATAATTTATATCAATGTAAATGAAATGTGTTATGTTTTATTTTCTCAAAATACATTTAATCTTTGTTGTGTGTGTTCTACCATAGTTGTACATTCGTGTCATTTTCCTGGTCTTGACAATTGATCTCATAATTTTGGGCCAAAGGAAGCGGTTAACTAAAGTTTCTACCAAAGTTCAAACTCTGGGATTTGTAATGTTGCATCAGAGGGAAGGTTTGCCTAGGGTTGTAGTCCACTTTCATTGCCACCAACCACCATTATTTTTCAATTGTGTTCATTGATATCATCAAAAGAAGAATGATTTTTTTATTTTTGTTTTTATTTGTTGTATCCATATGTTATTATTTGGGACCTATTATGTTATCAGTCTCATGTACATACGATCCAGGTTGAAGTAAAAATAGATAACTCCCTAGAGACATCCAAGGATAGTGTTCTTGCAAACTACAGCATTGAAGCTGCACTATATGATTCTGGAAGCTGGTACACCAGTAATGGGAATACTGATCTTCTTTCATCTAATGTAGCAGACTTAAAGCTCCAACCGTCAAGTGCACCACCTTTAGGGTTTCATGGTTATGTGCTTGTTGGGAGACTGCAATCACCTAAGCTTTGGTCTGCAGAGCAAGTGAGAAATTTCAGGCACTTTTTGCATGTTTTTGGACAGCTTTTTTTATTGATTAGTGAACCAGTGATTTATAACTCTCAAGTCTGAACATTAATGTCTTAAAAGACTACCAATTTTATTAAAATTTCCTGCTTGAGATCAAATTAGTATAAAGAAAATGATGAAGTATTATCAAATTCTTTTGTTCCATACTTACTCTATGGCTATTAAATTCAGTTGTGTTCTAAGTTTATTGTTGTGTAACATTCTTCTCATTCATTTTTTGCCAATTAGAAAATTTTTGTTTACATGACCAGTTATAGATGGTACAAATACAGTTTTTTATTTCTTTGCCCTCTTATTTGAACTTTGAAGACCTGGGTTTTGATGATGTTTTATCAATTATTTTATGTAGTTAGAAGTTTATTAATATGAGTTTTCGTAAAGAATAATATGAGCTGCTTTGCTTAACAGTCTTTGCCTAGTGTTAATCTTTTCCTGTTTGGTTCTCATTTGACATCTTATTTTGTTTGGATTTATCTCAGCCATACCTCTATACCCTAGTTGTCATCCTCAAAGATCAATCTGGCAATATTGTTGACTGTGAGTCATGTCCAGTGGGCTTTAGAAAAGTATCTATGGTCTACAAACAGCTGCTTGTTAATGGACATGCAGTTGTAATAAGAGGTGTGAACAGGCATGAACATCATCCACGAGTGGGAAAGGCAAACATAGAATCTTGCATGATCAAGGTGCTGCTTGTCTGTTTTTCCTTTCTTAAAAGTTTCATTAACTAGATGTCAGTTCATCTCTTTATTATGGGCCAATGCTTGTAGTATTCACTTTTCAGACATTACTGACTGCTTTTCCTACAGGATTTGGTCTTGATGAAACAAAATAATATTAATGCTGTTAGGAATAGCCATTATCCTCAGCATCCACGCTGGTATGAACTATGTGATCTTTTCGGCATGTACATGATAGATGAAGCCAATATCGAGACTCATGGTTTTGATTATTCTAAACATCTCAAGCATCCTACTTTGGAGCCTTGCTGGGCCGCTGCAATGCTAGATCGAGTGATCAGCATGGTTGAGAGAGATAAAAATCACACATGCATTATTTCTTGGTCTTTAGGGAATGAATCTGGATTTGGACCAAATCATTTTGCCTTAGCTGGTACTACACTTCAGCTCACTTGCTCTGATTTCAGGCATATCTGAGTCAACTTATTTCTTTATTCTGCCATTTTAATTTTTCTGGAAAAATTGCCTAGTAATTTTGTGATCTATCTCTGCCAAAGAATTGCTTCCAAAATACCTCTATATCTTTTTCATAGAATAAATAACCATTTTTAAGCTTACAACATCAAATGGCAAATCAATATTTTGGTGTAATGAGCTAAAATTGAGGACTGTAGGAAAAACATTCATAGAAGTTGGGAGAAAAACATTAATTATTGGTCACTAATTAACATAAGAAAGAATAAGTAGGATAGCATTGTTTAATGCATCTTATTAGGCTTCAACACTTTGCGAATCTTCTTAAGTGAGTTAATTCTTTCAAATGTCACCATCTTTTCTTGTCTTTTCTCTTTCCGTATATCCATTTTAATGTTGAGGCATTCATCAGGTTGGATTCGGGGAAGAGACTCAACACGGGTATTGCATTATGAAGGAGGCGGATCCAGAACTCCATGCACAGATACTGTGTGCCCCATGTATATGCGTGTTTGGGACATGGTGAAAATTGCAAACGATCCAAATGAACCACGACCTCTGATACTTTGCGAGTATGCTTTTTTTTTTTTTTTTTTTTTTTTTGCTTTGAGGACATTTTTATATTTGGGATTCATATCAATAACTCAGTGTGACTTCCACTGTTTGCTACTAATTTCAACGATACTTATGCCTTTTTTATTTGTGATGCCCAAATGCCAGGTATTCACATGCAATGGGTAACAGCAATGGGAATCTACATATATATTGGGAAGCAATTGACAACACATTTGGACTTCAAGGAGGCTTTATTTGGGAGTGGGTAGATCAGGTGAGTTGTCCTTGAACAATGTAATTGATGATTGATCAATATTTGGTTGGCCCCCGTTAGTGAATAAGGTATATGTTAGGAGGAAATTAAAGAGAGGTTTGTGCTTCCTGTGCGATGAAAAATTTGAGCTCATGCACATAAATAAACAATTTCATGTGAAGATTGCCAAAACTGAAGTAGTGTTAATAGAAGAGCTGGAGGAACAGTGTGATAAACATGCAAAGGAGTTGGAAGAAGAGACCTTGGAGCTATTCATGAACAGCATAACGATATGACCTCTAAGAAGTCTCTTAAGCTCTAGGAAGAAATATGGGGTAGAAGGGTGATAGTGTTGGTTGATTGTGGGGTATACAACGATTCTGTTTTTATGAAACTAATACAGGAGCTGAAGTTACCGGAGCTAGATATCCTCGAGTATTTGTAGATATGGGAGATGTTCATATGGTGAGGAGTATAGGAGCGTGTAGGGAGTCATGTTGCACATGCAAGAATGGATATAAATCGGAAGTTCTTCCTCTGTGTTAGGGAGATCAGAGGGAGTTTTTGGGATGACTGGCTTTAGAGCTTGGGCAAAATCTGAGCTACCTTTGAAAAAACTTCCTATAAAGATAAAAGTAGCTGAAAACATGATAATCACTACGGTTGATCCATCTCTGTCAAAGGCCTCTGCATCCTTGAAGGCCATCACTAGGGCCTCACTTACTATGATTTTTTGCTGCTAGAAAAATTTACTGGACCCTCCAATTGTTATTCTTGTGTTATTTTGACGAACATAAGTCAGCACATTCTTTCTCAGTAGCAAACAGGATGAGATTTATGATGATTTTCATGTTGACTGAGTTATGTTAGGCACGTGATTATATTGTCAGTAACAACTTGCAAATTCTATCTGCTTCTATTCATTGACCTTCTGAAATTAGCTTTATTTCTTTATTTTCTTTTGCGTACTTCTTTTTCCTGGATTCTCAGTTCGGGTCTTTGGTTAATATCAGCACAAGTATTTGTCTTCTTGACATCCTATGAGTATCTCTAGATTAGTATTTCTTCTGATTAATAGATTTTATACTTTGCACATAGGCTTTGTTAAAGATTGATGAAAGTGGCAGACAGCGATGGGCCTATGGAGGTGAATTTGGGGATGTTCCTAATGACTCGAATTTTTGTTTGAATGGCCTCACTTTTCCTGATCGAACTGCTCATCCTGTTTTACATGGTAAACTGACAGATAGTATTATTTTTGTACACACCATCTTCTTAGATTTCAATGCATCCTTCATTTGTTTAGCTCAGAAGTGATGGTTTTGCTTCTTGTTTCAGAAGTCAAGTACCTATACCAACCAATCAAGGTGGCTTTACATGAAGGGAAATTGGAGGTGCCCATATTAAGTCAGGATTTTGTGTTCCCTTGATTATATGCTTGATTATTTATTGTATTTTCATTTTGCAGATAAGAAATACTCATTTTTTCCAAACAACAGAAGGACTGGAGTTTAGCTGGTATGCTTCTGCAGATGGGTGTAACATTGGATCTGGGATTTTGAGTCTTGCTCCAATAAAGCCCCGGAGCAGCTATACTATTGATTGGCAGTCAGGTCCGTGGCATTCTTTATGGGCTTCATCATTGTCAGAAGAAGTATTCCTCACTATAACTGCTAAGCTTTTGAACTTTACACGTTGGGTTGAAGCCGGTCATATAGTTTCATCTACACAAATTCAATTGCCTCGAAGGAGAGACTTTGTTCCTCATGTAATCATTTTAACACATGATATATGTTATAAATGGAGCCTACGTTTGTTTTTGGATGACTAATGAGATTTAGTAATTTGTGTTATGGGCTGAAGTCACTGAATTTGAATTTTTCTGTGTCGTGAATGATTATTGTATCCAGGCTATCAATGTTAGTGGGGGCACTCTTGTTGCTGAAACTCTAGGAGATAAAATCAAAGTTAGCCAACAAGATGTATGGGACATAATATTGAGCGCTAAAACGGGTTCAATTGAAAGCTGGAAGGTAAACCTGTAATTTTGGTTTGTTATTGTACATTGCAAGTTTGGTTAAATTGCAAAATTTTGTCTCTAAATGAATACGATTTTGGTCTATAAACAATTTTGTTATTACTTATTCTTCTGAATGTGTTAGAAAGTGAAATCTGACTTTGACATTAATGTTCCTCCTTAGTTACATGTTAGAAACTACCATATCTTGTATACCTTGTGGCATTACTTACCCCAAAATTTGCTTTTGTATGGGGTTAATGATCTTAATTTTTTTCCAGTGCTATGTCAAGGGTGTTACTGTTTACATCTCTGATTTGCAGAGAGATTGGGCTGACCTCTTGCGTTCCTAGTGTCTTCATTCCTATGGTTTTCTTTTGTTTCATTTTTGGTTTAATTTTTCTATGCTCTTGAGGTTAAGTTTTCATCACCCTGTTGTATTTTGCTCTTCTCTCTTTTCTTTAATAGTTCCTTCTTTAAAAGAGAAAAAAAATTGATTAAAATAAAATATTTCTTTGAAACATGTGAAGAGCAAAAATATGCCATAATTTTTGGAGTATACTTGTCTCTCCCCTATAGAAATTTTGGGACTCCAAATTTTTGGTTGACTTTTCAGTTATTTTGACTCTTGACTAAACATTCTTACTAATATTGTGTTGATAAATGCTAGGTCAAAGGACTAGCTGTTATGAGTAAGGGTATACTCCCATGTTACTGGCGTGCTCCTACTGATAATGATAAAGGCGGTGGACCAGCTAGTTATTTGTCTAAATGGAAATCTGCTGGATTTGACAGCCTCCACTTTGTTACTGAAAGTTGTTCTGTGCAGAATATAACAGAGAGCATGGTCCAAATATTGGTAGTTTTTCTTGGTGTTACCAAGGGTGAGGAGGGTTCTCTCCCGGGGCATGACAAGTCGAAAATTTTATTCACAACGGATATGAACTATACAATTTATGCTTCTGGCGATGTCATTGTGGAATGTAATGTTAAACCAAACCCTGATCTTCCACCTTTGCCACGAGTGGGAGTAGAGTTCAACGTGGAAAAATCATTGGATCAAGTAGCTTGGTATGGAAGAGGACCATTTGAGTGTTATCCAGATCGAAAGGCTTCTGCCCAGGTTGCAGTCTATGAGGCGAATGTTAATGATTTGCATGTTCCTTATATTGTTCCTGGGGAAAGTTCAGGTAGGGCAGATGTTAGATGGGCAACATTCAAGAACAAAGATGGTTTTGGAATATATGCCTCTAGGTATGGTAGCTCTCCAGCAATGCAAATGAGTGCAAGCTATTACAGCACTTCAGAGCTTGACCGAGCCACGCACAATGAAGATCTCATTGGAGGAGATAGCATTGAGGTATTTAACTTGCATTAATATTTATTCATATGTCATTTCCAGGTCCAGTGAACAAGTTGGGGAAATTGTATTGCACTGGCCTGACATTTGAATTCGATTGTTGTCTCCCTCATAAATTTTTAAAAATGGCACATCAATCATGATCCATTGAAATTATGGCAATTACTGCCCTCTCTCTATGAATTAACTAATCAGAGTTAACATTTAATGACTGTACATGAATGATATTTGAGATACAATGACGAGGCAGTTGAGTGTAGGGACACGTTAATTACTTTCAGTGGCAAATGCGTCCATTCACTTGATTGTCTTATGCATTGTCCTAGGAGATTGCATTAAATTTTATGTAGTCATTGGACATCTGCGTTGGTAGCCAATTTAAACGGAGTGGGTGGTAGTTGCCATGACTTTAATAGATTAAGTTGCTGATGTAATATGTTATTTTTATAGCTAGATCATGCTGGAAACTGCGTTTGGGCCCATAGATTAGTATGGCAAAGTTCAGTATTTGTCAAAAAGTTTGTAGAAGTGCTGTAATATATACAACTGTATGTTGTGCTGCATTTCTTAAAGAGTTTTATTCTTGCAAATTTATGCACGAGTAATTAGGTGATATGAATATTGCTACCACTACTAATAATTAATTTCCCATTATTAAATTTTCCTGGTGTGTTTATTTATCATTTTATTTATTTATTTATTTTTTTGGTATTACAGATTCATTTTGACCACAAGCACATGGGTGTGGGTGGAGATGATAGTTGGTCCCCGTGTGTACACAGCCAGTATTTGGTTCCTGCTGTGCCATGCTCATTCTCTATGAGATTGTGTCCAGTAACTCCAGCTACTTCTGGTCATGACATCTACAAATCTCAGCTTCAGATCTCTTGATTTCTTGGATCAAATCACATTGGCACAAGAAACATAATGTAGAAAAACGTGAAACTACAAATAAGCGTAAAAGCTTTTATCTGAGCAAGAAACATTGTCATTAACAAGAGATTTGAAGTACAATGATTTGAGTCATGCATTTGTTAGATCAGAACAAAATAACGATTTCATTTGGTTAAATGTGTGCTGTTTAAAAATAAGAGTTGCTTAAGTATTGACGTAGTACGGATTTATTGATGTTTTTCAAGAGGAATCTTAACAATACTGATCTTGTCGTTAACAAGAATAATGGTAATATCGTAATAGCCATATGGTCGGTAGGCCAAAAATCTGATTAGCAAAGCTAAAAAAAATGTCTTCAGAATGCTAGTGGAACCAGAAATGACTCTCTTATCTTTGTGAGATCGACAGTTATACGATTTGATTGAAGTTGCAGATGAATCACGCGCACAAGGGGTCATCAGTCCCAACATCCGAAAGGTGATTGGTCCCAATAAATTATTTTGATGGTTGAGTAGAAACTTAGGTTTAAATTGTGATTGTAACTGATTGATATACCGAGATAAAATATTAGAAATGGTTCAAAAGCAATTATGTTACATTAGTATATTCTTTTCCTTTTTTTTTCTTTTATACAAAGTCTGATGGTTCAAAAGTTTTACTTAATTTACTACGACAATTGTATCATCAATTAAATTTTCATAAACTTTAATACTAACAAATTAAATCAAATAATCTATAATATTTTTGGACAAAATAATCGAATCTATGTTTTATAATCAAATTGTACTTTTCTTTTAGATAATATAATATTCAAATGGAATGCAACATCATGATGTAACCGCACTCCAATTCCCGACGTGTAAATTTTATGTCAGAAAATTTTGTCCTATTGAGAACTCGTTGGGAAGAAGGAATGAGATGAGAGTAAGAGGGATACTTCTCTTCTTGAATATTTACTTGAAAAAAAGATGGAGATTCTCCATCATGTTTGAGAATTTAAAGGAAAAAAAATTAATTAGTATCTTTGGACTTGTTTGATATCTATTTTTGAAAATAATTTTGGATTTTTAAAAACAAAAAAAATAAAAGAACATGTTTGAAAAGGATTTTGTTTTTTTGCGATTGTTTTAAAAAACAAAAAATAGAGTTTGATTTTTAAAAACAAAAAACAAGAAACAAGTTTAACATATTTTACAATTTTTGTTCTAAAAATATAAAAACAAGCTGTGGCAATTTTGAAATTAATGTGATTTATTGCTCTGATACTTCAATGGCTTTCCTTCATTCCTCGTTCATTCTGGAAAAGTTTCAGTTGAACCCTCGAATAGCTTGCTTCGTTCCTCACAATCCTTGTTGCTCATTCCGGAAAAGGTAGCACTCCTTCTTTTTCCTGTTCGTGTTGCTCATTCCACCTTGTTGCTTGTTTTGGCTTCTCCATACCTTGTTCTGGCTTCCTTCTCCACCTTCCTTCACATTCACCTTCAAATCCAGCTTTCCCCCTTAGATCCGCCGCCAGCCCAGCCCCATCCTTCTCCTTCTTCCTTTCCTTCTCCTCCCTTCCCTTCCTTGTCTGCCGCAGCCACCTTCATCCTTCCTTTTTCAGTTCCTTTTCCCCTTCCTTCTCTTTCTTTCCTTTCCTTCTCCCTCGGGCCTTCGTCACCTTCCTTCCTCCGCCGTTTGCCGCAGCCCTAGCTTTTTCTTCCCATTTGAGATCCGCCGCACCCCGCCACCATCCTTCCTTTTCTCGTTCGGTCTCAGCCAGCCTCGACGCCAATCCAGCAAGCCCCGCCAGCTCTGCCACCATCCCTCCTGTTTCCTTTTTCCTTCCTTTTTCCTTTTTCCTTTTTCTGTTGGTTGTGCATTTTTTGATTTGATAATTTTTCCTTTCTTTTTCCTTTTTCTGTTGATTGTTGGCTGGATAATTTATTGGAGACTTTTGCTAGATTGGTTGTAATTTTTGCTGGACTGTGCTGGATTGGTTGTAATTTGCTGGATAATTTGCTTTGATTTGATAATTTGGTTTGGATTGATTTGTATTGTGCTGAACTGATATTTGGTAATTTGGTTTGGACTGTTTGGTTATTTGGATTGGATTGTATTGACTATTTTGTGTTTATGTGGATTGTTTTGTTATTTTTTTGTTACTAAAGTTGTTGAATATAATTACTATTGTAGATGGAACATGACAGGAAAGAGACTTCTTCACTTTGGTCCCCATTAGTGGTAAAAACTTATATAGACATAATGGTTGAAGAGGTTAACGAAGGGAATATGAGAAATAATATATTTACACCTAAAGTATGGCAAGCCATATTGCAAACACTGAACACAAGAACTAGACGTGCATTTGACATGAAACAAATTAAGCAAAAGTTTAATAGGTTAAGGCAATAACATGCTACATTTTCTCATCTGCTACAACAAACTGGATTTAGATGGGATGCAGAAACTAATATTTTTATTGCTATAGAGGAAGTTTGGTCAACCTACCTTCGAGTACACAACAAATAGCTCTCAACATTTTTATTGTTATATATATTTATTTACATATTTCTTAGATTTAGGATATATTATTCATTTATTTTCCTTATAGGCACACCCTGATGCTACACCATTTAAGAGGAAAGGATTGGAACATTACAAATTATTGTGAGTGATTTTTAATAAAAGTAGTGCAACTAGGGTACTTTATCATTCGTCCACTCAAGATCCACTTAATACAGATGAAAATGAGCTGGAAAATGAATACTTTCACGGTGGGATTCACGTAAATTTAGATGATGATGAGGAAGAGGACAGCCTAATAATAGAGAAAGTCACCCGTAGTGGTAAAAGGATAATTAAAGTTCAGGATCGCAAGGCAAGGAAAGAGTATAAGAACCTTTAAGTGGGAGATGCACTTCAAGCATGGATTGAATCATCTAAGTTGAAAGCAGAACCATTTGTAGAGGCATCTAAATTAAAGGCTATAGCTTAATTGGTTAGAGCTGAAAAGTAAAAGGCTAGGAGTATGGAAGCCATTAGTTCTGCAGCTACATCATCTGAATACACTATAGCTAAATGTATAATTGAACTTAATGAGATGGAAAATATTTCAGATGACTCCTACATGAAGGCAGTGGAGAAATTTAAAGATCCTAATTATAGAGAGGCCTTTTTAAACATGACCAAGGATAGGAGAAAGGCATGGATTGATAGACTTGTATGACTATTTTGTACTCTGGCTTTGTATTTATGTATGACTTTTGTTGTTGGTTTGTACTTATGTATGACTACGTATTTATTTTATTGTTGGTTTGTCCTTTGACCTGCTTTAAAATTACTTATTTAAATGCATGTATATTTAATGGTAGGTTTTATTGTGATGGAAATAAATAATTATCCTTCAGGCAGTGATAGTATCTCAACAGATACTTTTGAAAGGTCTTCATCCTTATTTGACTCTAGTGATGATGATTCTGAATTTGTTGAATTATTGATACTTAACCTTATTGGTGATTATGAGTATAAATTTTGCAATAAAGTTCTTATTGGAATATCTGCACTAAGTGGTCAAGAATTTGTTAGTGAGCTTGTGAAGGAATCTAGAACAGTTTGCTACGAATTATTATCTATGGAGAAGGCATGTTATATTAATTTGTGCAATGAACTGAGGAGTAAAAATTATCTAGAATAATCGAGAGAAGTGTTCTTAGAAGAACAAGTGGCAATGTTTTTATTTATCATTAGGCATAATGTGCATCACAGAGTAGTAGCATATCGATTTCAACATTCCACTCAAACACTTTCTCACTATTTCAGGAATGTTTTAAAAGCAATCTATCATTTAGGTAAAGAAATCTTAAGACAAGATTCCATAGAGCTGCCTAATCATATAAAAAATAATCCAAAATATTACCCATGGTTCAAGATTAGTTCTTTTTTGTCACTTGTTTTATGTTATATGGTGCATTATGTTATTTTCTTTTGTCAAATTGATATGTTTCTTGCTTGTATGTTTGTATCAGAATTGTATAGGAGCAATTGATGGAACACATATAAGTGCGTGGATTCCAGCTGATAAGCAGACATCGTGTAGAAGTAGAAAAACAGCCCTCACACAAAATATTATGTGCATATGTGACTTCAATATGATATTCACATATGTGTATTCAGGTTGGGAAGGTAGTGCTCATAATTCAAAAGTTTTTTTGGATGCACTTACAAATCAAAATGCAAACTTTCCTTAGCCTCCTGAAGGTGATATATCTTTATCTAATAGAATAATTATTCATTATTATATAATGATATTATTAATTTACATACTTACTAAAATTAATGTTCGGTCATTGATTTAGGTTTATTTTATCTAGTGGATTCTGGTTACCCATGTACTGGAGGCTTTCTTCCACCTTATAGAGGTGAATAATACCATGCAAAAGAGTTTTATGATCGAGGTAGATAAGCTAAAACTGTTAAGGAATTGTTTAATTTTAGGCACTTATCTTTGAGGATGACAATTGAGCATTGTTTTGTAGTACCGAAGGCAAGATTCCCCATTTTAAAACTAATGCCACCAAACAAGCCTTCAAGACAATGCCTTATTGTCATAACTTGTTGTGCAATTCATAATTATGTGCGTAGGTGGGAAATGCGTGATAGATTATTTAGAGAATGGGAGAATATAGATTCTTCTGAAATTGAAACTCAAAATGACAACACAGATTTGGAGGTGAATTTCAATAATGACAGGATAGCAAGATTAACTGATGAAGCTGCAAAGGAAATGACAAGGGTTCGTGACTATATTGCAAATTGGATGTGATAACAAGAACATAATGCATAATATATAAATAGATTTATGAATATAAAAATGAATCAAGTTGTATTAAGATATTTATTGAGACTTTATGATCATATTATGTATCAAAATTATTATTACATTCAATTATACTATTATATGTTTGCAACTTTTAAAAAAATTTTGCCAAACAAGTTCTTGTTTTATTACTTTTAAAACTTGTTTTTAAAAACAATCATCCAAACAGATTTTCTATTTTTTATCACTAAAAAACTGTTTTTAGAACAAAGTTATCAAATAGAATTTTTTGTTCTTTTATTTTTAAAAATTGAACTTAAAAACAGTTTTATAAAATAGTTTTTGAAAACTAAAAAACAAAACACTTTCAAACAAGTCCTTTAACGTTATGTTTTCTTAAGAACTAGTATAGTTCCTTGTGAGATGCGTAGTCTATTATCACAATATGAAATTATAAATTAATTTAAATTGTAGATATAAAATTAATTTAAATAAAAATTAAAATAAAATAACTAAAATATAACAGTTTTTTATAAAAAAATATTGAAATAAAAATATATTGTTTATGACATCTTCAAATAAACCACTAACATTTATCTATAATATGGGCGAAGAGAAAATATTTTTGGCACAAAATTTAAATTAAACAAATGTATATTGATTTATAAAAAATAATTTGAACATATTACGATAAAAAATTTTATTAAATAATAAATTGATAATTAGCTAATTTTCTTTAATGTTTCATAAAAAATAGTGAGAAATTTTTGTTGAACAAAATATTAATTTTAAATTAAAAATAAATTGTAGATTCATAGTTGAAATTCGCTTTATTTGAATATACACTATTAGTTTTCAAGTTGCGATTTAACAACTCAAAAAAAATTCTTACCCTTTTTCTTATATCTTGTACAATTTGGTTTAGTTATATTGTATGCAATGGATGTTCAAATTTTACGACACAAAACATATATCTTTATAAAATAATTATGTAAAAATATTTAGTTTAATAATTTAATTTTGTAATAATAATTATGTAGATATAAATTTTTTTCATGAAAATTTTCTAACATATACAAAAGATTCGAGTATCCAATTATAAAATAGTAAAATTATTAATTTTCATATCACCATATCACCAAAAATAAATTATTTTAATAAAGCTATTTTCAATAAAGCTATTTATTTTTTTAGTTTTTCAATAAAGCTATTTTCAAAGTAAGATATATAAGATCTACTTAAAATAAGATAAATGTTAAAATACTTTTTAATAATCTAACATTTTGAAGTTGATATTAGTTTGATTTTGAAAAAAAAAATTGACATCAATTTAGTTATTATACTTTGAAATTTGATATCAATTTCATCTTTCCATCAAATTATTAGTAATTTGTGTTATGATTCATTCTAATTGGCATATTTATGCATTGCTATATTGCTTATTTATTTGAGACGATTTCCACCTCATCAACTTGAAAATAAAAAATATTAGAAAGTAAATAAATTGGAAATTAAATTTTTTCATCTAAATCCCTAATTAAGTATCAATGCAAATAACTCTCGATCCCTCTTTCCTCAACACCTAAATTAACAAAAATGAAGTTAGGAAGCCCTATGATGTTGAAGATAGGAATTTATTGATTATTTGATAAAAGGATGAAATTGATGTCAAAATTCAATATCTTAAGACTAAATTAATGTTAAAAATTGTTTCAAGAACAAACTAATGTCAATTTTAAAATATTAGGATTAACGATAAATTACTCAAAAAATAAAGTAAAATGTTCATCATTGCTGGACATCATAAGTATAATAAATAGAGGTAGGTGAGATTAGTTAATTTGATTTCAAATAAATGTTGAGAGTTGACTAGGTCTTTAGAATACCTCTTTTTTTTCATGTCAACGGCTTTCGAGTCAGGATAATTGAGTCTTTCTATAAGAGCAAAATTTTTCTTAACATGCCTGAAATTTATCAATGCACGCTCCTAATAATAAGAAATTATTCCCATTAAAAAAAAGAAATTATTAGGTACTCCTAAAGACAGAATAATAGTTGAATACGGGACATTCTGAAGTCAACGAGACATGATAAATAATCACTAGACTGTAGGTTTAACTACAAAATAATGAGTATCTTAAACATTATGTTTTCTTAAGAATGATTCAGTAATCACTAATCAATATCTTAAAGTATTTTTATTAATTAAATCTTACTTACATACTTTTTCTTTGGTTTCTAAATTGTGATAGGTAGAAAACATAATATCCATCACTTGCAGGGATCATAAATACAAGAGAAAGGTAGGTGAGATTAGTTAATTTGATTTCACTAACTATTGAGAGTTGACTTGTAGCAGGTTTGGATGTACGTGGGAAGCGGTTAGAATTGATTTTAGAATGTCAAAATTGATTTTACTTAGCTTTGTTGATGGTTAGTTTTTTATAATTAAAATTAATTATGGTATCAAAATTGATTCTAAGTAAAAATAAATTTTTTTATATTTTTAATTCTATCAGAATTTATTTTGAGTATTTCTTTGTAATTTATATATCTAAAAATAATGTTGATTAATACTATCCAAATATAAATTATATCTCAAATCAAATTACCAAACAGAAATTAATTTACCTCAAAATTAATTCTAACTAAATCAATTTTAACAGAATCACTTCTATTTAAAATCAATTGTATAAAAGTAAAATCAAACACACCATATCTTTCTGAGTATCTCGTGTTTTTTTCATGTCCACAACTTCGGGATAAGGATGATTGAGCTTTCCTATAAGAGGGGAAGGGTCGCTTGCTCCCAACTAGAAGAATGTTGGAAGCTAGAAACAAATTAAGGTGCTTCATTTGTGCTTAGTAACTGAGTCTAACCACTGAGTTCACGAGGTGAAGGAGCACCACTTACATTCAAAGGTACTCCTTCCTGTGATATATATGCGATTTTTATACTATTGTACTCTGTTTTGAAGTCCTTTTTCTCAAATTTCGAACTACGTTGATGACATTTTCCTCTCCTCTGCTTCTGCCTCATCTCAAATCATAATCCTATGATTCCAATATGCTAGTGTTTTATATTAACTTTGTTATATTTTCGAACTTTTCAAGTTCATATATATGAAAAGAATAAGAAACAGTGCAACGCATAATAACGCTAGCACAAAAAGTTGTCTGCCTTAGCCATACTAGCTGCGCCTTTAGCATTTCATATAAAAAAAATGAAGCAATTATCCATACAAATTATAATTTTCAATTTTAAAAAGATTTCATGTCGGTTATTTGATAATAATTTTATTTCTTGTTATTAAATTTTTTTTTTAAAATGACACTTTTTTATTATTTATAATTTTTAAAGATAGTAGAGAGTTCTAAAAGAATAATATAAATAACTTATATCCGGAGTCTAGACCCCAACTACTCATATTTGACCCAAATTGATTCACAGGATAAAACTTAGACTATAATTTTTTTTTTTTAATGAAAATTTGGCACATATAATTTGCAATTATATGTGATAATTACAATTCATGTTATAGAAAGTATTGATAATAATTTGCATGTTAGATAATTACAATTAATAAAACTTAGACAATAATTTGCATGTTAGATAATTACAATTCAGTCTTATAGAAAGTATTGATGAAATTCTTTAGTAGCATCGCCTATATACTATACTTGTAAAATCATTATTAAAGAGTTTTAACAATACTTTTTGTTAATAAATGTTGCTAAAAATTAAATATAGTGCTATATATAAAGTCTAGGCACAAATATGACATCGGGTTCGAACTTATAACTTGATAAATTAAGTAAACTTTTTATTTATTTTGATTGAAAAAGTTTATTCAAATGAAAAACAAACAAAATATATAAATATTTAAACAGACTGTACATTAAAGCTTGATTATTGTCATCACTTGGCCTCACTTTAAAAATACTTAAAAATTATTAAGAACTGTTATATTTTATATTTTTTTTATTGTTGTTACACCTTTTTTATTACTCAAAAAAACAGTTTTGATCGTGAAAATTTAAAACGACTTATGTTTTTTAATTGGTTTTTTTCTCGCTAATTAATGAGTCATATTTGCCATTTAACGTTTTATTTTGAAAATTAAGATTTTTTATTGGGTATTTATGTTCCAATTCTTTTATCACAATAAAGTGGCATCATTCAAATCCTTGAGTAGTGGATGAAAACTACAACAATATTTAAAATTTTATAGTCAAAAAAAGAATTATATATAAAATTATAAAATATACTCAAGTTTAGATTTTATTTTCATTCGATAATTGTACGGAGATTTAATCCTATGAGAACTCCTACAAATTATTCGAATAGCATAGGATATGTTTGGACCAAGGGACTTCGTGTTAATTTTTCTTTTTTTATTTTTAAATGGAATGGGTAACGAAATATTTATAAATATAAATAAAAAATAATTAAAATTTTTTATTATAATATTTTCATTTTTTTTGGTCAAAAGAACCTTTTAAGTAAGAAAATTTTAGTTATAAAAATTTGTCGTTCTCCCTTCCTTTCCAAACTCCTTTACTCAAACATGCACTTAAGCATTAAAAATTCTGGCTATATGTGTTTTTTTTTTTTTTATTATTGATAGGTTTTATTGAAAGCTCGAAACTCACTAATAATTAGTGGAATAGAAAAAAAATTCTTATATCTTTTATAGAATAAATTTATTTTTTATTTATAATATTATCTCAATCTTTAATTTTTTTTTATTTTAAAAATAAAAAATAAAAATTCTCATATAATGTAGAATAAATTCACTTTTCCTCCGTATAGGAGGAAAGAATCACTCGGATCAGAAAAGAAAGCAAGACACAAGAATAGTCATCAAAAAGAGAAAAACACCTGAACCCAAAGAGCTACACCTATCCTTGCTCCTGTTAAATTACACCTATACTTTTCCTGCTATAGAGGAATTCCAAGCTAATTAGTCTCAGTAAAGTAATCACTCCTTACTGAGCCGTAGACTTCCGCAATAGCTACAGACCGAAAAGATGACAGCAATGTTGAGAATTGAGATTGAGAATAAGACTGCACTTGCTGTTGTGTCATCACCTTGTTAACACTGAACCATAATATCTCAGCAATAGAAAGGCACCCTTGTAATTATTGGAAACAAACAACTGAAGACCAAGGCCATTCCTCAAAAAAGATGATTTTGCTTCATTGATGATAAACAACCAGTTTCACACTATAAATTAGAAATCTGCACAGAAACTCAAAAAGAGGCCATCGGCTCTGAACCCCCTGATGTGTTGCTCAATCTTTCGAAGATAGTTGTAGCCAGTAATCTTGATGCCGCACCATGTTGAACCTGTCAGCTCATCATAACAACCATTCCAGTTTAACACCAGTATTGTATATGTTCCAGCCTTTACATTACAAAACACAACTTACTAAAATAACTACCCCTTTACACAGAGTTTAAAAGACCAGTACAACAACATTGATTCAGGAGACTAGCATTCACCACAAAGAAAAACACCTGATGCAGTTTGATTCCCTTTTTTTTTTTCTTTTCTTTTCTTTTTTCCCCTCCTCTTCTTCTTCTTCAATCTTTTATTTTTTTCAAAAAACTTTTTAAAAAACTCGCTTCCTTTTCTTTTAATTCTCTCTCTCTCACTCTTCTCTTTCTTTTTTCCTCACTGTTGTCTCTAAAATACAGCAATCAGCACAAGGACATATAATACAGCAAACAACATCAGCTTAAAACAAACCAAATCATGATAACCAATACTCCAAGTGAAAAGGTTTCTTAGCTAAATTTAAGTGCTGCCAGCAGAGAACAGGGAGAAGATATAAAAAGCCAGATAAAGAGAAAAGAGAGACTAGGAAGGAGAAGCTAGGAAAAGGAGTCAAAAACAACGAGCTCATCCACTTCTGGAAAGTTCGAACTAGGTAAGATTCTCTCTGCCTCTGCATGTTCTCAAACTTTCTTATCGTATATGAACATTGCGCTTGTTTGATTCGGTTTAAGCTACTCTCTGAAACACTACATCGTGATGCTCTCAAACACATACATACCAAAAATAATAATAATAATAAAATCAAATAAAATCTTCTATTTAAATGTATTAAAAATAAGAAATAATTTTATTTATGTGATTTAATTATTTTAATTTTAAAATTTATAGAATTTAATAGAAATTAATTTTATTTTAGAGGTTAAATATAAATTAAATTAAACTAATTCTTATTTTTAATTATTTGATTTATTATATAATATATTTTAAATATAAAAATTAATTTTTAAATTATAAAAATCTAAAATTAATTTATAAATTAAATAAATTTAAATTAAATCAATTACTAATTTTAATCATTTCAAACACCGAAAGTAAAATTAAAAGCACAGTATCACAAACAATTATATATCCAGGGCAGCAACAGCAGCCTATTGCTTGTCTTTGTACAGAGCAAGGAAACCTCAAACCGGGCAGATTCAAGATAAAAATTAACACAAATTAAAAATAAATAAATAAATAAATAAAAGTTAAAGTATTGAAGCCAAAACCCACCATCCTCTTGCCAAGCGACTCATCCTCCACCGCAAAAACCACCAGCCGCCATCTGCCACCACAAGCCCTCCATCTTGGATTATTGGCAGCATTGTTGGCAGTATTAATGGCAGCATCTTGGCTTTCAGAAAGGTTAACTGGACTTGATTTATTTGGGCCTTATTTAAAAGGTTAACTGGACCTACATTATTGGGGCATTGTTGGCAGCATCTTGGATTTCAAATATTTGAGGTATATATATATATATTTTTTATCATAACACATTCACACACACTAGGGGAGGGGGAGGGCTGACCCTCTTGAATTGGGGTGTGGCTACTTTTTAGAGGCAAATAATTATCAATTAAGCTTAGGTCTCGGCCACTTTTCCATTTTGAGGTACATTTGTCGGATTCGCATACTTTTCCATTTTGGATTTAAACCCATGGAATCATATTTTTTGTTTCTCTGGGTCTCTGCTGACAAGATGTTCTGCCACGCCTAGAACCGATCTGCACCATTGGCAGGTTCCATTATTATTTTTTTTCTTTTAAGGGAATCAGCCAAAATTATTGACAGGTCCCATTATTTTCTTATTTATTTTTAAATAAAAGGGAACCGACCAAATCGTTGGCAAATTCTTCTAGAATATCATATACCTGTAAATATTTTTACAATCACATATTTTGATAATATCTATTGCCTAATTCCATATTGAAAAAAAAAGAGCCTAACTTATCTCTTGTTTGGGTTTTTTTTTTAAATAAATAAATAAACACCATCAATTAGTGTGTTGTGGAGAAAGTTGTTTATTCTATATATTTATTGCAATATTTCTCTAGGTACAATGAAATATGACATTAGATTCGAAATTATAACCGTTTTTTTTTTTTAACGAGAGGTTTAAATTTATAACTTAATAAATTAAGTAAGCTTATTTTAGAGTTTAATTTTTATGTCAATCACTAGAAATATAAAAAAGTATCAAAATTATGGTGGATCTTTTATCATAATGGTTAGTTATCTAGTATAATTTGAAATTTTCTTATATTTCTATTAGCTAACGGTGTAAAATTATTTTACGTTGTTTGTGAATAGAAATTAATCTTTTTATTTATTTTGGTTTGAAAAGTTTATTCAAATGAGAAACCAAACAAAATAAATAAATATATAAAACATACTCCAAATTAAAGCTTTTAATATTGTCATCATTTGGCTTCACTTGAAACTATTAAGAACGGTTGTAAGTTAGGCCTTTTTTTATTATTCAAAAGAGCAGTAAGTGCAAAGAGAGGGTAAAAAAGATACTCCCTAATTTAAGAAGAAGAAGAAAAAAAAAAGATGACAGGTTGCAACGTGATGCTAGTGGATTGGGCTCTGTAACATCCGATTTCCAAGTTCCGACTTCATATTCAAGTTTGAACAATTCTATTTCCAACTTCATCTTTGAATTCACATAAAATGGGATAATTTCCGACTTCCGAGTTCGTCTTCGATTTTCAGTATAATTTCCGACTTCCGACTTTAACCATACCCAGTATTCCTCATTTTCCGACTTCCGACTTAACCTTCAAATACAACAACATGGACGTGATTCCCGATATCCGACCTCATGTCCCAAAGAAAATGTACACGATTTCCGATCTCATAATGTATCTTCAAGAGGTGCCCGAGTTTTGACCTCAAACCTCATGGTTAAAAATAAAGTGTACACGATTTTCGACCTCATAGACGATAGTTTAACACAATGGAACAAATACCGAACTCCGAGTTGAATATAACGAGTTCCGGCCTTAGAGTTGAACTCAATTAGAATGGACGCGAGTTCGGATCCTTGAGTTGATTTCCAAGTCATACACGAGTTTCGATCTCCAAGTTTATTCCCAGGAGCTTTCCATTTCTATTAGTGTTCCCGAGTTTACCTGTGATTAACTTCCGAGATAGAATTGGGAATTCCGAGATTATGTGATTGTGTGTTGTATGATTTCCAATATCCGACTTTGTTTCCAAGTGTCGAATAAACCAGACAAGATATCAAGTTTACTTCCAAATCTCAAATACGATGGGACGAGTTCCGACATCTGGCTTCAGCTCCAAGCTCAAATAAAATAGCACGAGTTCCGACTTTACACGGAATAGAAACGAGCTCCGAGTTTAGATAGAAGGGAAGCGAGTCTCACTTTTGGGACGACGTGGACAGCAATTTGGCCACAAGAGTGAGAGACATGGCCGAACTTCAATCACAAAAAGAGGGCAACGTAGAGAATGATTTAGCCACAAATGAGGGAGATATGGCTGAACTTTGTCCACAAGAAATTTAGCCAATCAATACTCTCAATCCTAACTATCTTTTCACTATTTAAATCAGATTTTTCTCTTCTCCCTGCTGACTTACGCCTCATTCTCCTCTCATTTTAGCCTTCTCGTTCTCTCCTTCTCTCAATACTAATCTCCATCAAACCTTCAAACTTCACAAGGTTCCATCAACCTAAACTCAAATTCAGCCAGATTACATCTACAAGAGGTAGGATTCTATTTTTGTTCTTGAATTCTTTGCATTATGGCTGTATAAAATTTTATTTTTCTTCATGTATTTGATGATATATTGGATATATATGATGGATTATGATTGGATTAACATGAAATCTTGAGTGGGGATTAAGGTTAGAAGGAGAAAAAACTAGAGGGAATGAAGGATTAGGATGTTGTCTTGGTGAAGAGTCCACGGCAGTCCGGATGGCGAAGTGTATGGCTCCACCCATAACTGGTTAAAATGGATGAAACCATTTTTAGTTGAAAGTAGACATTCAGAGCTTTCCATACATATATCATATAAGGTCATTAGATTAGTATTGAGAGAGATATGAATTTTTGAAGTTTGACCTAGGTATCAGGACTTTCATCCGGGCAGGGTGACTTGAGGAGGGTATAACTCACTCTACACAACTCTAAATTGAGTGAAACCAACTTTATTAGAAAGCTTACACATAGGGGAATATCCCAATATAAAATTTTGAGTTTGTTATGATCCCAATTGATCCCAGTGATTCGAGAAAATTACCCTATATCCAAACTAGGTTAAAATCGGGTAGTTTAGGAAGGTCGAATTTCAAGACTTATAACTCAAGCTATACTAAAGCAAATGGAATGAAACTTCTTGCAAATGAAAGGTTGTCCTGTTAGCTTTGATATGGCACCAATTTTGTATGATTTGAGGTTAGTTTCGATTTTTAGTGAATTTATACTTCCAGGAGTGTAATTCGGGCCAGTGACTGAATAGGCTGAGGCAATATTTGAATATCTTGAGTTATATAGATCAAAATGACATGGGACCAAAGAGGTTAGAAAGTATACAATAGAGCTATGACATATCCAAAATTCAGGTTTAAATGAGTTGAATAGAGGGAAAGATGGATTATACAAAATTCGGGCAAAATCTAATAGAATTGGTAGAGATGATCAAATTGATGGTTTCACAAGTGCTAGTGGACATATAAGGCTTGATTTGATGATTGCAAAGTTTTACATTGGTAGATTTGCTAGATTAATTATACTGCTATGATTGATTTGTCCGTGAGAACTGGCACTATTCATGGGAAAATGGAACTGATCCGTTATGCTGCCGAATTTATGGCAGAAGTCTATGAAACTATGAATGTTTAGAGGTAAGAATGAATTTAAGTATGATATGAGTTATGATGTATGTGAAAATAAATGATGAAGCAGATGTATGAGTGTATTTAGCATGTCCATGCATGACCATGTATGAAATGAAAAGACATGAGTATATAAAATGTGAATCCCTTCATGTGGAGGCAGTTAATTGAGATCCCTCCCTGTGAAGGCAGTTAAATGATAAAATGTGAATCCCTTCACCTGGAGATAGTTACACATTGAATCCCTCCTTGTGAAGGTAGCTAAAACTATAAGATCTCTCTACCTTGGAGGCACGTGGTCAGAATGAGATCCCTCTATATTGAAGGCACGTGGTCAGATGAGATCCCTCAATTTTGAGGTACGTGACCAGAAGAGATCCCTTTAATTAGAGGCACGTGACCAGAATGAGATCCCTCCAAGACTAGAGACACGTGGGTCCCCTTGTGGGTGAGTCGGTGTGACGATGGTCACGGGTCGAGCTGACGAGCTCACTCCAAGGCCAGGCTACCCAAGGGTAGTAAAGGCTAAAGACTAAAGATTAAAGCACATGCAAGTACTCCACTCACATCAGGCATGACATCGACACAGCTAGTGTGAATATAGGGGATAGGACTTACATGAGGCATGGCATGACTCAGTTAGTGTAAGTACCGAATGAAGATCCCATATTCCTAAGGAACGTGACATGGCGATCACGCTCTGATGGGGTATGACATGGCGATCATACTCTGGAATGTGGCATGTAAAGATATAATGATGAGTTTATATTCCTAAGGAACGTGACATGGCGATCACGCTCTGATGGGGTATAACATGGCGATCATACTCTGGAATGTGGCATGATACTGCACTTGAGGATGGCAATACGTAACACTCAAGTGTAAGCAGATGCAAGCACCTTAGGGACGGCGATACGTAACGCCTAGGTGTGTCTGATAAAATAAAGAAGTAAATTTTATGTACATGCATAAATTCAAGTACAAGTGAAGTTATGTGCAGATGTTATGTCTCCAGTATATTGATGCTATGTGTATTTTATTATGTTTCAGTTATTATTCATAATATAAGTCATGAATTGATTTTGTATCGGCCATCCCCAAATGACAAGTGTATGAGTAAAAATGAACTTTGTTTCGGATAATATATTTTCGAACTGTAAAATTAAACAGTCTACATAATATGTTCACCTTTTTCATAATAAACCGAAGCAAACTGGAGATGACAACGATGACATTATGTATGATAATTAGAGAATCCTATTGAGAATTTATAATTCTCACTCCTATTTCCGTGTTGTCTCTAGATAATTCAAGAAGTTTAAAGGCAGTGAAGTTCTTTGTCGGATAAGGTCCATTCAGAATAAAGAATAACTCAGGGTATGTTTTGAAAGATCAAAGTTTATTTTCAGAGAATATGTTGATTCAGACTTTGTAGGTGATCTTGATAAGAGAAAATCTACTACAGGCTATGTGTTTACACTTGCAGGCAGAGCTGTGAGCTAGCTAGCTAAGTTATAGATTGTTGTAGCTTTATTTACTATAGAAGCTGAGTACATGGCAGCTACTCAAGCATTCAAGGAAGCTATTTGGATTCAAAAGTTAATGGAGAAACTTGGGCACAAACAACAAAAGATTCCAGCATATTGTGACAGTTAGAGTGCCTTGTATATTATAAGGAATCAAGCCTTTCATTCCAACACAAAGCATATTGAAGTACAATATCACTTTGTCAAAGAAGTAGTAAGGGAGTGTAGACATGTAGAAGATACACACTAAAGATAACCTAGCAGATGTCATGACAAAACCAATCAACACTTATAAGTTTGAGTGGTGTAGATGGTCATATGGCCTATTAGAAACATAAGCAGTATAAAACTTGCAAGAAGGGAAAGGTTTTGAAAGCCAACTAAAATTAGCTTTAAGTGGAAGATTGTAAAATTAATAAAGCTATTTTGGTGGGAAAAAGTAAAAACATGAATGGAGAGAAATTCTCCTATATTGTAGGCACCATTGGTTTCTGATGGTGATGAGAAAAGAGGTGGTAACTTCTTGTTATGGATGGATGTAAATGAAAAGGCTCACTTATAAATTAAGCTGCTATCAATTCATTTTCATCAAGTCATCGACAGTAAAGACATATGAGAGTTTCTTTGAAAGATATTCTCCTATAAAAATAGAGAGAAGTGTGTTCTTCTTTAATTAAGAAAGAGTTTTATCGTTACCTCTTATGATAGAGAGAAATTGTAATTCTCAAATAAAACTATTCAGTTCTTTGTATATTTTGCACAAATTTCTATTTTCTTATTTCTATATTTTAGCTATGTCATACGTATGGTACCTAACATTTTCTACCCCTTTCCTTTTATTTTACATCTTTTGAGTTTGTTTGAATTTTAATGTGTTTTAATTCTAGTTTTGTTGCATGATTTTGGATATGTTTTTTAGTTGGTTTTAATTCTTTTTAATCTTATTTTGTAGATTCCAAGAAGAGAATTAGATGCATGAAGTAAGAGGAGTAGAGCCTGTAACACCCTCCCAAATACAGTACCACGCTTAAGTCATAGTACCACTTAAGGTTCCTTTGATGTATCAAAGGATCCTCTTAACAACATTCCAATGCTCTTTTCCTGGATTTCCTATAAAGCGATTTACTATTCTAACTACTTGAGCAATGTCTGGTCATGTACAAATCATTGCATACATAAGGCTTTCCACCGCTAATGCATATGGTATTCGAGACATCTCTATTCTCTCTGCTTCAATGTTAGGACACATACTTAAGGACAATTTATAATTAATAGGAAGTAGGGTAGAATTTGGCTTACAATCTTGCATATTAAGGTGCTGCAAGATTTTTGTTAGGTAATTCTTTTGAGAAAGCCATATCTTCTTATCTTTCTGTCAGGGTGAATTTGCATACGTAAATCTTGTTTGCGCGTTCCAAGTCCTTCATATCAAACTCCTTAGCCAATTGTGCCTTCAATATTTGGACTTGATCTTTGTTGGAGCCTACTACTAACATGTCATTCACATACAATAGTAAAATGATGAACTTATCATTACCAAACCTTTTGCAATAAACACAATGGTCTGAACTTAGTCTGTTGTACTCAAGGCTAATAACGAAGGAATCGAACCTCTTATACCAACACCTTAGCCCCTACTTTAGATTGTACAAAGATTTGGTTAACTTGCAAACCAAGTTTTTTTTCTTTGTTCTTCATAACCTTTTGGTTGGATCATATATATTTCTTTGTCAATTTCTCTATGAAGAAAAGCTATTTTTATATCTAATTGTTCAAGATGTAAATCAAATACAGCACACATTCCTAGGACTACCCTGATAATTGTAAGTCTGACGACTGGAGAGAATATCTCATTGAAATCAAGGCCTTCTTTTTGAGTGTATCCTTTGATCATCAATCTTGCATGATAACTCTCTACTTGATCGTTGCCATCTCGTTTGATCTTGTAAACCCATTTGTTACCAATAGCTTTTCAACCCTTTAGAAGTGCAAAAAGCTCCCATGTCTAGTTCTTATGTAAGGTTTTCATTTCTTCTTGCATTGCTGCCATCCACCAAGAAGCATCTAGACAACTTAGAGATTCTAGAAACATTGATTGTTCTCCCTCTTTTGTTAGAAGGCAATATGCAACGTGGCTTGCCATAATATAATTTGAGTGATATGATGACGATCTTATCTGGTGGGTTGATTGCGAAACCTCTCTATCATTGGTCTCGTCTAGTCCTTATTCTTTGTGCTCTAGTTCTACTTCAAAAGAATCTCTTCTCTAGATTTCTTATCTATTTAAACTATAGTAGTCTTTTTAACTATGCTGTCATTTTCTTGCTCTCTTTGTAATTCATTTTCTATAAATATCACATCTTTGCTAACAACAACCTTGCAGTCAGTGGGAACCCACAGGTGATACCCCTTAACTCTGTCAGCATAACCCAATAATATACATTTCCTGGACTTTGGAAGCAACTTCGTTCTTTCTTGGGAGTTGTATATCAGATACACGGGACATCCAAACACATGCAAAGAAAAATAATCTAATGGCTTGCCGTTTCACATCTCCATTGGTGTCTTCAAACCAATCACAGTTGATGGTGATCGATTTATCCCATAACAGGCAGTCTTAACTGCTTTTGTCCATAAAGACTTAGCTAATCCTATAGTTCTCAACATAGCTCTAGAAACAATAACATAGAAGAATGCAAGACTCATTTGTCTATGAAGGGCTCAGAATAAACTTCAAAGCTCTTGTGATGCAAGAAAGAAACATTGTCCAGCAATCTTTTTAGATGGACGATTTGATTTCTTGGTTAAATGTGTGCTTTTGAAAAATAAGAGCTACTCAAGTATCCATGTAGCTCTGATGTATCGATTTTTTTAAAAATTTTTTTTCAAGGAGTAATCTTGACAATACTAACCTTGTCGTTAAAATGGTGATATTGTAGTAGCCATACGGTCGATAGGCCAAAAATATGATTAGCTAAGCTAAAAATGTTGTACTCAGAATGCTAGTGGAGCCAGAAGTGACTCTCTCCTTTCGACTCTCTCTTTTATTTGCTAGACCTACAGTTTCGCGACGTGAATGCACAAGTATTCATCAATGTGAATGCACAAGTATTCATCAATCTAAACATTCGAAAGGTGGCTGGTTCCAAATATTTCATTTTGATGTTTGAGTATTAATTTTTTATATTTAAATTCTGATTGCAGCGAATTGGTTTACCAAGATGAAAAAAAAAACTAGAAATGGTTCATAAATAATTATGTTAGTATATTCGTATTTCCCCTCCTTCTAAACAAAGTCTGATGGTTCAGAATTTTTACTTAATTTACTGGAGTTGTATTATTTGAACTTATAAAAATAAAGGCATTCAATGTATTACCATTTTTTTTTTAAGTTATCGATTTTTTATACTAAAGTTACCAACTTATTCGATTAAATTATTGACCAATTGCAGCATAATATTACAAGACATTTTGCATTCAATTAGTTGATAACTCAATCGAATAAGTTGATAATTTTAGTTTAAAAAATTGATAACTGATAAAAAAAATTGGTATTTATTGATAATTCAATCAAAAAAGTTGGTAGCTGAAAAAAAAAAAAAAAGATTGGAAACATGTCAAAATTGTGTCCTAAATTCATATACAAATAACATTATTGAATTTACTAAGACAATTCTATCATAAATTAAAATTTGATAAATTTTAAAAATAAAAGCTAATAAAATAATCTAAAATATTTTTGGGCAGAAAATCGAATCTATTATGTTACTTTTCAAATTGTACTTTTCTCTCATCATGATAAAAGTGCGCTCGAATTTCTTACGCGTATATTTTATGTAACAATTTTATCTTATCAAAAACTCGTTGGGCAGAAGGAATAAGATGAGTGCGAGAGATACTTCTCTTCTTGAATGTTTAATTGGAATACGAAATGGAGAATCTCCTTGATGTGTGAGAGTGAAAGGAAAAATAATTACATTAATTAATCAGTACCTTAACATTATGGTTTCTTAAGAACGATTCAGTAATCAGTATCGTAAAGTGTTTTTATTAATTAAATCTTCCGTAGATTTCCTTTGGTTTGAAAAACTGTGTTAGGTAGAAAAAAATAAAGTATAATGTCCATCACTGCTAGGCATCATAAATGTAATAAATAAGTGTAGGTGAGATTAGTTAATTTGATTTCAAGTATCTCGAGAGTTGACTTGGACTTTCAGAGTACTACAACTTCTAGGTTAGGGATGACAATAGGTATCTATGGTAATGGGGGCATATCCCTTGACTCCCATCTCTATTTAAAAATTTTCCCTTTGTCCTTGTCACGAGTCCCCATTTTCTATTTCCCATGTGGATTAAAATCTCCGCAGATATACATGGGTTTATATATAAAATCTTAAACTTGAATAAAGCATATCTATAATTTATTATAATATTAGTACCACAGCATAATGCAAATTAAGAATAAAAATATATGATACAAATTCGAGTTATTGTAAATTTTATTTTGATCAAAGTTAGTCAATTATTGTAAATTTAATTTTGATTAAAAGTTTATTTACCATATATTGATTATATTTTGAATCAACTTGATTTTATTATATATTATTATCAAAATGTATTTATAAGTTAGTGTGTATATATATATATTATGAGAATTTTGCAGGTCTCTATGATGTGGGAACCTCATCCCCTCATTTAATAAATGAGTTCTTTGTCACAATCTCCATGGATAGCTACTTTGATGCGTCTTTTTACTGTCCCTATTTGGGGTAGGATGATTTTAGCTTGAGAAGAGATTTTTAGTACGAAAATGAGGTTTTTGGTTTTGGTTTTGGTTTTCGGGGTCGACGATGACAAGGTTGTTGTTGGTGTTGTTTAGGTTGGTAGTGGTGGTGGTGTTGGCGACGTGCAGCCGAGTGGTGGTGAGGCCTCCGGCGACCCTTGGGCTGGTGTTGAAGGAGCTCGCAGTGGGGCCGCTGGATGATATGGTGGTTGTAGTAGTCGCTGCAGGAATGCCACGATTGATCGAAGTGATGAACAAATGATGTGAACAAAAAATAACAGAAAAAAGAAAGGGAACTTGTGTTTTGCTTTCTTTCTTTGTTTGTGTTACTGATGTTGTTTTTGGTGTTTTTGAGGTTGTGATTTCTAATAAATGGAGAAAATGTTTTTGTTTGTGTTACTGTAGCGATCAACATGAGGCAGAGCAATGGCAGTGGTTGGATTGGAGTTTTTTGGCGGGGGGGGAGGGAGAGAGAGAAAGAAGTTGAGAAATATTATAATATCATAAGGGAAAAATATTCATACATCTACAGCTGCGAGATCTAAATACCGCATAGATGCTTCAATATACCATATTTAAGGTGGTGCATTAAACAACACAAAAGATTGACATTCTCCATCATGCCTGAGAATAAGGCGAATGTCAAGTAAGGGGCATTATATACCTTGTAAAGACGTAATATGATAAATGGGTATCATTTAAAGGTGTATCCCTATACCAAATATCTATAATATACTGTAGTAAATTTTAATTTTTAGTTAAACTTTGGAATTGTGATTAAATATATTTTAAAAGTGACCAAAATTTATTTATGTGATCTAAAATATCCCCAGAAATATCTGTTTAATTTTAAGATCATATAGATAAAATTTTATTTAATTTCAAGATTATACAAATAAATTTATGAATTACTACATTACATCACAGTTATTTTAAAAATAATTAAAATTTATTTACATGATTGTAAAATATTCCCCAAAAATTCTATTTAATTTTAAAATCATGCAGATAAATTTTATTTAATTTTGGATCATATAAATAAATTTTAGAAATTATTATAATACACTATAAATAATTAGTAGACCAATATATCAACAAATCTCACCCGTTATATTGATAACTTGCATGGTGCAACTTGAAAGTTTGTTACACCTAAGAGCTCGCCTGAGAATTAAAAAAAAAAAAATTAATCAGTATCTTAAAGGTTATGTTTTTCTTGGGGCCAATATAGTGCCCTGTGAGACGCACAATTTATTATCATAATATGAAATTATAAATTAATTTAGATTGTAATACTCCATCGAGAACCTCTTTATTTTTAATATATAATTCTTATTTTGTTAACATAAGTATTTCGATATTAATATGATAGCCTGCATATCTAGTTATAGTTATTCTTAAAAATCATATACTAAAAATAAAAAAGATCAAAAAGATTAGATCTTTGGTTGAATATATTTCTGATATAAAAGTTGTTCAATGCAGATAAATCTAAAGCATATTTTTTTTTTACAATTTTATTATTTCTTTTATTTATTTAAACTTACAGAATGTATCAAAAGTAGTAAGATAAGAACTTTCAGCGAAAAAAAAGAGAGAAATTTAAAAGCTGATGGTTTAGAAATATTCTCGTAATATTATTTGCGGCACTCTTTGATTATACAACGGGCGGCTTCTTCCTTGCTTCTTCCTTTTAGATGAAGAAGTGAGTACGAAGCTTACCTCTCTCGTGTCACATGGCTACAAATTAGACATAATAATACCCATTTTGACTTGTTTGTATTGTATTATTACAAGAAGCCAAAATCTGTAGACTTTACTAGGCTATTATGAAGTCCATGGTCTTTTAGGCATTTTATAAAAAATATTTTAATAAAAACTATATTGTTTATGACAACTTAAAATAAAACACTAACATTTAGCTATAATATGGATAAAGAGAAAATATTTTTGGCACAAAATTAAAATATATATATATATATATATATATATATATATATATATATTAATGTATAAAAAAATAATTTGAACACATTATAATAAAAACTTTTATTAAATAAAAAATTGATAATTAACTAATTTCCTTTAACGTTCATAAAAAAAATAGTAACAAATCCTTATTGAACAAAATATTAATTTTAAACTAAAAATAAATTATAGATCGATAGTTGAAATCCATTTTATTTGAATATATACTATTAATTTCAAGTTGTGATTTAACAACTCAAAAAAAATTCTTGTCCCTTTTCTTATATCTTGTACAATTTGATTTAGTTATATTGCATGCAATGAAAGTTCAACTTTTATGAAACAAAACATATATTTTCATAAAATAATCATGTAAAAATATTTAGTTTAGTAAGTTAATTCTGTAATAATAATTATGTAGATACAAATTTTTTTCATGAATAATTTTTAACATATACAAAAGATTCAAGTATTCAATTATAAAATAGTAAAATTATTAATTTTCATGCCACCATATCACCAAAAATAAATTATTTTATATGTTATTTTTCAAATCACTAAACCTAAATTTACGTAAATGACTATTATAAAATAACTGCTTTTAAAATTTATTTATAAATTGATGAAGTTAAAAAATTACATCTTCAACACAGTCAAAAATAAATATGTTAACAGGACATCCAACATACACGTGCTATAATATATTAATTAATTTATCATTATAATATACAGTTAGTAGGAAGCCTAATAAAAATATTTATAGAAAAATAATCTACTTATGTGGTCTCTTAATATTTATAACTACTACATCAAAATTAATCTCTTAATATAAATAAAACTAATATTAAAGAAAATAATTAAAGGACGACTAGAGTAAAATAAAGAGAAAAAAAAAGAATAAACTAAGCTCTAATAGCGATAATAGAAAATAAAATTTAAAAAATTATTTTTTATTAATTATTTTTAATAATGCGTGTCAATCATAAAATTATTAATTAGGCAGTCACAAGAGGAAAAAAAAAATAACATTAGATTCAAATACCCGAAAAAATATTCATCCACCTACAGCTGTGAGATTTAAATAACACATAGATGCTTCAATATACCATATTTAAAGTGGTGCATTAAACAAAACAAAAGATTGACATTCTCCATCATGCCTGAGAATAAGACGAATATCAAGTAAGGGGCATTATATACCTTGTAAAGACGTAATATGATAAATGGATATCATTTAAAGGTGTATCCCTATACCAAATATCTATAATATACTATAGTAAATTTTAATTTTTAGTTAGACTTTGGAATTGTGATTAAATATATTTTAAAAGTGACCAAAATTTATTTATGTGATCTAAAATATCCCCAAAAATATCTGTTTAATTTTAAGATCATACAGATAAAATTTTATTTAATTTCAAGATTATACAAATAAATTTATGAATTACTACAATACATCACAGTTATTTTAAAAATAATTAAAATTTATTTACATGATTGTAAAATATTCCCCAAAAATTCTATTTAATTTTAAAATTATGCAGATAAATTTTATTTAATTTTGGATCATATAAATAAATTTTAGAAATTATTATAATACACTATAAATAATTAGTAGACCAATATATCAACAAATCTCACCCGTTACATTGATAAATTGCATGGTGCAACTTGAAAGTTTGTTACACCAAAGAGCTCGCCTGAGAATTAAAAAAAAAAAAAATTAATCAGTATCTTGAAGGTTATGTTTTCTTAAGGACCAGTGCCCTATGAGACGCACAATTTATTATCATAATATGAAATTATAAATTAATTTAAATTGTAATACTCGATCGAGAAACTCTTTATTTTTAATATATAATTCTTATTTTGTTAACATAAGCATTTCGATATTAATATGATAGCCTACATATCTAGTTATAGTTATTCTTAAAAATCATATACTAAATAAAAAAGATCAAAAAGATTAGATCGTTGGTTGAATATATTTCTTATATAAAAGTTGTTCAACGAAGATAAATATAAAGCATATTTTTTTATAATTTTATTATTTCTTTTATTTATTTAAACTTACAGAATGTATCAAAAGTAGTAAGTTAAGAACTTTCAGCGAAAAAAAAGAGAGAAATTTAAAAGCTGATGGTTTAGAAATATTCTCGTAATATTATTTGCCGCACTCTTTGATTATACAACGGGCGGCTTCTTGCTTCTTCCTTTTAGATGAAGAAGTGAGTACGAAGCTTACCTCTCTCATGTCACATGGCTACAAATTAGACATAATAATACCCTTTTTGACTTGTTTGTATTGTTTTATTACAAGAAGCCAAAATCTAAAGACTTTACTAGGCTATTATGAAGTCCACGGTCTTTTAGGCATTTTATAAAAAATATATTGTTTATGACAACTTAAAATAAAACACTAACATTTAGCTATAATATGGATAAAGAGAAAATATTTTTGGTACAAAATTTAAATTAAAAAAAAAAAAAATATATATATATATATATATATATATATATATATTGATTTATAAAAAAATAATTTGAACACATTATAATAAAAACTTTTATTAAATAAAAAATTGATAATTAACTAATTTCCTTTAACGTTCATAAAAAAAATAGTAACAAATTTTTATTGAACAAAATATTAATTTTAAACTAAAAATAAATTATAGATCGATAGTTGAAATCCATTTTATTTGAATATATACTATTAATTTCAAGTTGTGATTTAACAACTCAAACATTATTCTTGTCCCTTTTCTTATATCTTGTACAATTTGATTTAGTTATATTGCATGCAATGAAAGTTCAACTTTTATGAAACAAAACATATATTTTCATAAAATAATCATGTAAAAATATTTAGTTTAGTAAGTTAATTCTGTAATAATAATTATGTAGATACAAATCTTTTCATGAATAATTTTTCACATATACAAAAGATTCAAGTATTCAATTATAAAATTGTATAATTATTAATTTTCATACCACCATATAACCAAAAATAAATTATTTTATATGTTATATTTTCAAATCACTAAACCTAAATTTACGTAAATGACTATTATAAAATAACTGCTTTTAAAATTTATATATAAATTGATGAAATTAAAAAATTACATCTTCAACACATTCAAAAATAAATATGTTAATAGGACATCCAACTTACATGTGCTATAATATATTAATTAATTTATCATTATAATATATAGTTAGTAGGAAGCCTAATAAAAATATTTATAGAAAAATAATCTACTTATGTGGTCTCTTAACATTTATAACTACTACATCAAAATTAATCTCTTAATATAAAGAAAACTAATATTAAAGAAAATAATTAAAGGACAACTGGAGTAAAATAAGGAAAAAAAAAAAAGAGAATAAACTAAGCTCTAATAGCGATAATAGTAAATAAAATTTAAAAAGTTATTTTTTATTAATTATTTTTAATAATGTGTAGCAATCATAAAATTATAAATTAGGTAGTCGCAAGAAAAAAAAAATAACATTAGATTCAAATACCGAAAAAAATATTCATCCACCTACAGCTGTGAGATTTAAATAACACATAGACGATTCAATATACCATATTTAAATTGGTTCATTAAACAACACAAAAGATTGACATTCTCCATCATGCCTGAGAATAAGGCGAATGTCAAGTAAGGGGCATTATATACCTTGTAAAGATGTAATATGATAAGTAGGTATCATTTAAAGGTGTATCCCTACACCAAATATCTAAATTACATTGTAGTAAATTTTAATTTTTGGTTAAACTTTAGAATTGTGATTAAATATATTTTAAAAGTGACCAAAGTTTATTTATGTAATCCTAAAATATCCCTAGAAATATCTGTTTAATTTTAAGATTATACAGATAAAATTTTATTTAATTTCAAGATTATATAAATAAATTTATGAATTACTACAATACATCACAGTTATTTTAAAAATAATTAAAATTTATTTACATGATTATAAAATATCCACCAAAAATTTTATTTAATTTTAAAATCATGCAAATTAAATTTTATTTAATTTTGGATCATATAATAAATTTTAGAAATTATTATAATACACTATAAATAATTAGTAGACCAATATATCAACAAATCTCACCCGTTACATTGATAAATTGCATGGTGCAACTTGAAAGTTTGTTACAACAAAGAGCTCGCCTGAGAATTAAAAAAAAAGAAATAATTAGTATCTTGAAGGTTATGTTTTCTTAAGGACCAGTATAGTGCCGTGTGAGACACACAATTTATTATCATAATATGAAATTATAAATTAATTTAAATTGTAATACTCGATCAAGAACCTCTTTATTTTTAATATATAATTCTTATTTTGTTAACATAAGTATTTCGATATTAATATGATAGCCTGTATATCTAGTTATAGTTATTCATAAAAATCATATACTAAAAATAAAAAAGATCAAAAAGATTAGATCGTTGGTTGAATATATTTCTGATATAAAAGTTGTTCAATGAAGATAAATATAAAGCATATTTTTTTATAATTTTATTATTTATTTTATTTATTTAAACTTACAGAATGTATCAAAAGTAGTAAGTTAAGAACTTTCAACGAAAAAAAAGAGAGAAATTTAAAAGCTGATGGTTTAGAAATATTCTCGTAATATTATTTGCCGCACTCTTTGATTATACAACGGGCGGCTTCTTCCTTGCTTCTTCCTTTTAGATGAAGAAGTGAGTACGAAGCTTACCTCTCTCGTGTCACATGGCTACAAATTAGACATAATAATACCCTATTTGACTTGTTTGTATTGTTTTATTACAAGAAGCCAAAATCTAAAGACTTTACTAGGCTATTATGAAGTCCACGGTCTTTTAGGCATTTTATAAAAAATATTTAAATAAAAAATATATTGTTTATGACAACTTAAAACAAAACACTAACATTTAGCTATAATATGGATAAAGAGAAAATATTTTTGGCAAAAAATTTAAATTAAAAAAATATATATTGATTTATAAAAAAAAAATTTGAACATATTATAATAAAAACTTTTATTAAATGAAAAATTGATAATTAACTAATTTTCTTTAATGTTCATTAAAAAAATAGTAAAAAATTCTTATTGAACAAAATATTAATTTTAAACTAAAAATAAATTATAGATCGATAGTTGAAATCCATTTTATTTGAATATATACTATTAATTTCAAGTTGTGATTTAACAACTCAAAAAAAATTCTTGTCCCTTTTCTTATATCTTGTGCAATTTGATTTAGTTATATTGCATGCAATGAATGTTCAACTTTTATGAAACAAAACATATATTTTTATAAAATAATTATGTAAAAATATTTAGTTTAATAAGTTAATTCTGTAATAATAATTATGTAGATACAAATTTTTTCACGAAAAATTTTTAACATATACAAAAGATTCAAGTATTCAATTATAAAATAGTAAAATTATTAATTTTCATGCCACCATATCACCAAAAATAAATTATTTTATATGTTATATTTTCAAATCACTAAACCTAAATTTACGTAAATGACTATTATAAAATAACTGCTTTTAAAATTTATTTATAAATTGATGAAGTTAAAAAATTACATCTTCAACACATTCAAAAATAAATATGTTAATAGGAGATCCAACTTACACGTGCTATAATATATTAATTAATTTATCATTATAATATACAGTTAGTAGGAAGCCTAATAAAAATATTTATAGAAAAATAATCTACTTATGTGGTCTCTTAACATTTATAACTACTACATCAAAATTAATCTCTTAATATAAATAAAACTAATATTAAAGAAAATAATTAAAGGACGACTAGAGTAAAATAAAGAAAAAAAAAAGAGAATAAACTAAGCTCTAATAGCGATAATAGAAAAAAAAATTTAAAAAATTATTTTTTATTAATTATTTTTAATAATGCGTATCAATCATAAAATTATTAATTAGGCAGTCACAAGAGGAAAAAAAAAATAACATTAGATTCAAATACCCAAAAAAATATTCATCCATCTACAGCTGTGAGATTTAAATAACACATAGATGCTTCAATATACCATATTTAAAGTGGTGCATTAAACAAAACAAAAGATTGACATTCTCCATCATGCCTGAGAATAAGACGAATATCAAGTAAGGGGCATTATATACCTTGTAAAGACGTAATATGATAAATGGGTATCATTTAAAGGTGTATCCCTATACCAAATATCTATAATATACTGTAGTAAATTTTAATTTTTAGTTAAACTTTGGAATTGTGATTAAATATATTTTAAAAGTGACCAAAATTTATTTATGTGATCTAAAATATCCCCAGAAATATCTGTTTAATTTTAATATCATATAGATAAAATTTTATTTAATTTCAAGATTATACAAATAAATTTATGAATTACTACATTACATCACAGTTATTTTAAAAATAATTAAAATTTATTTACATGATTGTAAAATATTCCCCAAAAATTTTATTTAATTTTAAAATCATGCAGATAAATTTTATTTAATTTTGGATCATATAAATAAATTTTAGAAATTATTATAATACACTATAAATAATTAGTAGACCAATATATCAACAAATCTCACCCGTTATATTGATAACTTGCATGGTGCAACTTGAAATTTTGTTACACCTAAGAGCTCGCCTGAGAATTAAAAAAAAAAAAATTAATCAGTATCTTAAAGGTTATGTTTTCTTAAGGACCAATATAGTGCCCTGTGAGACGCACAATTTATTATCATAATATGAAATTATAAATTAATTTAGATTGTAATACTCCATCGAGAACCTCTTTATTTTTAATATATAATTCTTATTTTGTTAACATAAGTATTTCGATATTAATATGATAGCCTACATATCTAGTTATAGTTATTCTTAAAAATCATATACTAAAAATAAAAAAGATCAAAAAGATTAGATCTTTGGTTGAATATATTTCTGATATAAAAGTTGTTCAATGCAGATAAATCTAAAGCATATTTTTTTTTTACAATTTTATTATTTCTTTTATTTATTTAAACTTACAGAATGTATCAAAAGTAGTAAGATAAGAACTTTCAGCGAAAAAAAAGAGAGAAATTTAAAAGCTGATGGTTTAGAAATATTCTCGTAATATTATTTGCGGCACTCTTTGATTATACAACGGGCGGCTTCTTCCTTGCTTCTTCCTTTTAGATGAAGAAGTGAGTACGAAGCTTACCTCTCTCGTGTCACATGGCTACAAATTAGACATAATAATACCCTTTTTGACTTGTTTGTATTGTATTATTACAAGAAGCCAAAATCTAAAGACTTTACTAGGCTATTATGAAGTCCATGGTCTTTTAGGCATTTTATAAAAAATATTTAAATAAAAAATATATTGTTTATGACAACTTAAAATAAAACACTAACATTTAGCTATAATATGGATAAAGAGAAAATATTTTTGGCACAAAATTAAAATATATATATATATATATATATATATATTAATGTATAAAAAAATAATTTGAACACATTATAATAAAAACTTTTATTAAATAAAAAATTGATAATTAACTAATTTCCTTTAACGTTCATAAAAAAAATAGTAACAAATCCTTATTGAACAAAATATTAATTTTAAACTAAAAATAAATTATAGATCGATAGTTGAAATCCATTTTATTTGAATATATACTATTAATTTCAAGTTGTGATTTAACAACTCAAAAAAAATTCTTGTCCCTTTTCTTATATCTTGTACAATTTGATTTAGTTATATTGCATGCAATGAAAGTTCAACTTTTATGAAACAAAACATATATTTTCATAAAATAATCATGTAAAAATATTTAGTTTAGTAAGTTAATTCTGTAATAATAATTATGTAGATACAAATTTTTTTCATGAATAATTTTTAACATATACAAAAGATTCAAGTATTCAATTATAAAATAGTAAAATTATTAATTTTCATGCCACCATATCACCAAAAATAAATTATTTTATATGTTATATTTTTCAAATCACTAAACCTAAATTTACGTAAATGACTATTATAAAATAAGTGCTTTGAAAATTTGTATATAAATTGATGAAATTAAAAAAATACATCTTCAACACATTCAAAAATAAATATGTTAATAGGACATCCAACTTACACGTGCTAGAATATATTAATTAATTTATCATTATAATATACAGTTAGTAGGAAGCCTAATAAAATAATTTTTAGAAAAATAATCTACTTATGTGGTCTCTTAACATTTATTACTTATGTGGTCTCTTAACATTTATAACTACTACATCAAAATTAATCTCTTAATATAAATAAAACTAATATTAAAGAAAATAATTAAAGCACGACTAGAGTAAAATAAGGGAAAAAAAAAAAGAATAAACTAAGCTCTAATAGCGATAATAGAAAATAAAATTTAAAAAATTATTTTTTATTAATTATTTTTAATAATGCGTAGCAATCATAAAATTATTAATTAGGTAGTCACAAGAGAAAAAAAAAATAACATTAGATGCAAATACCCAAAAAAAAAAATTTATTTAGTTCAAAGTTTAAAAATGTTTTCCTTTTAATTTTTCATTTGATAAATTTTAAGTTTTTGAATTTAAATAACACAAGTGAGTTCTTGTAGAAGATTATTAAAAAATAAAATTAATTAGTAACTTTTATGAAGTGTTGATATATAAAATAATGACCTTTTTTTAGTTTTTCAAGAAAGCTATTTTCAAAGTAAAACATACAAGATCTACTTAAAATACGACAAATGTCAAAACACTTTTTCAAATAACAAAGTTCAAATTTACATGGCAGAATCAACACAAAGTTTTATTTTTATATGTTATATTAGATAATCAATAATCAGTATCTCAAAGTGTTTTTATTAATTAATTCTTACTTACATTGATTTTCTTTGGTTTCTAACTTCTGTTACGAAAATAAAAGTTAATATCCTTTTTAATAATATAACATTTTAAAGTTGATATTAGTTTGGTTTTGAAAAAAAAAATTGACATCCATTTAGTTATAATACTTTAAAATTTGATATCAATTTTATCCTTCCATCAAATTATCAGTAACTTCAGCTACAATTCATCCTAGTTGGCACATTTATGCACTACTATATTGCTTATTTATCAGAGATGATTTTCACTCCATCAACTTGAAAATAAAAATATTAGAAAATAAATAAATTAAAAATCAAAAGTTTTCATTTGAATCCCTAATTAAGTATCAATGCAAATAACCCTCAATCCCTCCATCCTCGGCACCTAAATTAACAAAAATGAAGTTGAGAAGCTGTATGATGTTGAAGATAGGAATTTATTGATTATTTAATGAAAGAATGAAATTGATGTTAGAATTTAAATGTCAAAAATTATTTCAAAGATAAATTGATATCAATTTCAACATATTAAGATTACATAGATATTACTCAAAAAATAAAGTAAATTGTTCATCACTGCTGAACATCGTAAGTATAATAAATAAAGGTAGGTGAGATTAGTGAATTTGATTTCAACCAACTATTGAGAGTTGACTAGGTCTTTAGAATATCTCTTTTTTTCCATATCTATGGCTTTCGGGTCTGGACGATTGAGCCTTTCTATAAGAGCGACATTTTCCTTACAACACCTGAAATTTATTTGTGTACACTTCTAATAATGAGAAATTATTAACATAAACAAAAAAAAAAAAGAAATTATTAGATACTTCTAGAAAAGAATGAAAGTTGAACATGACATATCTAAAACTCAATAAAATATATAGAAGACAATCATTAAATTATAGACTCAACCATAAAATAATCAATATCTTATATGTTATGTTTTCTTAAGAATGATTCAGTAATCACTAATCAATATCTTAAAGTGTTTTTATTAATTAAATCTTACATACTTTTTCTTTGGTTTCAAAACTCTGATAAGTAGAAATAATATTCCATCACTAACGGAGATCATAAATACAGGAGAAAGGTTGGTGAGATTAGTTAATTTGATTTCATTTAGGGATGACAATGGGTTTTCATGGGGGCAGGAACATGCCCCCAATCCCTATCTTCGCTTAGGATTTTGCCTCCACTGTCTCGATTCACGGATCCCCATTCCTGCTTCTGGGGATTCGGATCACATGGATATCGGCAAATTTCTACAAGTAAAACTAGAAAAAAAAAAATTTAAAAAAAGAGAGACTAGCAAAATTTAAAATTAAAACTAGAAAAACTGATAAGTGACAACAACAACAACAACATATAGATTATAGAAACTACAATAACAAAACCAGTAAATAGAATTAAAAACTACAGTAACAATATTAAGAGAATAACAATAACAATAAAAGAAGAAAGAATCAATAAAACATCATTATAGCACAACAATAACGTATACAACAACATATACACATAACACATAGAAATTGCAACAGCATGAATACAACCACTATACACAAAGCAGGGGCAGAACAGCAATATACATACACAGGACTCAGAAGTGCAGAAGCAGAACCATGGTGGGGGACCTGGCGTTGGGCTAGAACGGTCGGTAGAACTTAATTGATTGGTTCCAAAGATTTCATTTTGATATCCGAGTATTAATTTTTTTATAGAACTTAATTTTGATAATATAAAATTTTTTTACACAAATATTTAATTATATATTATCATATTAGTAAAAATATTTGATTTAAATACTCACTAAATTTTATAAATAGAAATATTTAATTAAATAATAATATAAAATTCTTTTATAATTACAGTACATCAAAATTAATCTATTTTTTATATTTAAATTGTGGTTGTAACTGAAACATTAGAAATGGTTAAAAAACAATTATATTAGTATATTCTTTTTCTTTGTCCTTTTAAACAAAGTCTGATGGTTCAAAAGTTTTACTTAATTCACTAAGACAATCTTATCATCAATTTAAATTTGATAAATCTTAAAGATAAAATCAAATAAAATAATCTAAAATATTTTTAGGTTAAAAATCGAATCTATTATGTAACGTATTCAAATTGTAATTTTCCCTCATCATGATATAAGTAATCCAATTCCTTACGTGTAAATTTTATGTGACAGTTTTATCTTGTTAAAAACTCGTTGGGCAGAAAGAATAAGATGAGTAAGAGAGATACTTCTCTTCTTGAACTTTTAAAACGGAAAAAAAAAATGGAGAATCTCTACGATGTTTGGAAGTGAAAAAGAAAATAAATAAAGAAAGTAATCAGTATCTTAACATTATGTTTTTTTAAGAATGATTCCGTAATCAGTATCTTAAAGGTGTTTTTATTAATTTAATCCTACGTAGATTTTCTTTGGTTTCAAAAACTGTGTTAGGTAGAAAAAATATAGTAGAATGTCCATCACTGCCAGGCATCACAAGTATAATAAATAAATGTAGGTGAGATTAGTTAATTTGATTTCAACTAACTATTAAGAGTTGACTTGGACTTGTATAAAGCGGAAGGTGGCTTGCTCCCAGCTAGAAGCATGTTAGAAGCTTGAAACAAATTGAAGTGCTTCATTAGTGTTTAGTAACTAAGGCTGACAACTGTGTTCACAAGGTGGAGAGAAGCTCCTCGTGAAATTTAAAGGTACCCCCTTCTGTGATATATATGATTTTTAATACTCTTTTAGTATGTTCTGAAGTCCTCTTTCTTAAATTTAGAACTACTTTGTTGACTTCTGCTTCTCTGCTTCTGCCACAACTCATAATCCTATGATTCCAATATGTTAATGTTTTTCCCGAGAAGATGTGGCTTTTACGGTGAGTTTGGCATTGGGGAAAATGCACGAGCATCACCTATAATTTTACACAGGAAACTCACTCACAAAATTATTTATGGTTTTTTACACCCCATAATGAACACACTCAGAAGTTTATACTCTTGAACTTTCAAGTCCATATATTTGACAGAATAAGAAACAGGGCAACGGCGAAAAAGCTCTCTGGCTTAGGCATACTAACAACACTTTTGGCATTTCATATAAAATTACGGTACTTTTAAAAGGTATGTTTATTTTTTTTATCTAAATAACTAGTATTTGAAATCTATTAAATTTCAAATAATTTGATTTAAATAAGGTCAGTTCATTATAGAAATAAAAATCTTTTAATAGTAATTTTTTTTCCATCTATAAATCTCAAATTTGAGACCTAATTTATAAAAAAATAAATATTAAACTACTTGAACTAATCAAATATTAATTTTATTTAAGATTTCAATTTAGTTGTTTGATAATGATTTGACTTCTTGTTATTAAATTATTTTCTCAAAAATGACACTTTAGTTTTTCAAAACACACACACACACACACACACACACACACGCATATATATAATCAGACTCTAATTAATCTAATTTAAATCAAATCTTCATAAGACTTGAATTTAAAATTTTGTTTAAAAAGAATAAAGTGTAAAACACTTAAACTAACCAAATATTTGTAGGATAATATTATTATTCTACCACTTTTTCTATACTTGTTTCCCATTACTTTTTTAAAAAATAATAATATAAGATAAATATATTTTTTGATCCATATTCTTTCTCTTATTTTTAATCAGAAAGTGTGTATACAAAGTATAAAATAATAATGTAAAAAATCAATATCCGTTCTAAAACAAAGGGAGGCCCACTGTATCTAGTTGCAACATAGTTTAAATTTTAGACAGCAAACAAAAATCACTTATCTAAGCTATGTTTTCTTTGATTCTAACTAAATTTTAAGAGAAAAGTACAACCCCTTACGTTTTTTTAAAAAAATCACTAAATTTCAAACTGATATATATATATATATATATATATATATATATATATATATATATATATATATATATATATATTAAAGTGAAATAACATTATTATATATTAAATAAATATATTTTAATAATAATTTAATAAAATATTAATTTTTTTATAAAATTTGTTAAAAATTATTAATAAATTTTTTTATATATATGTATTTATTGAAAAATATATCTCTCCATATGAGTTACATCCTTTAAAAAATAAATTAATTATTATTAGTATATTTAATATATTAATTATATTTAAATAAGTTGCAATGATATTTGTAAATAACTTCAAAATAGATTAAATGTGAGACTTATTATTAAACTAATTAGAAATTAATGTTGTTGAAAAACAATTCTAAATAAGGTCAAGATCTTATTGTTATGGCAATACTAAAAAGTTAGTATATCATAAAACCTTAGTCAAGATTAAAGAATTTTTAAGATCGATATAAGATATCATAAGAATTTAGTTTTAATGTACTATTAATATAAATACATATTATTTTAACAATAATTTGATAAAATATATTTTTTTAGTACCCACAAACAATTATCATTATTTTTGTTTTCAACTTTTCATGCATCTTAAATTGCGTTGTTGTCAGGCTTCGTATGTATGTAAAGGCAAGGCTGGCCTCTTTTTCTTCAGTTGAACGATTCACATTCCAACTCTTTTAATGCATCTGCAAGCCAATTTTTCTGCATTTGTTATATTCACTGATAGACAATTACCAGGTTCATCTAGCGGGATGGGCGTCGTCATTGGGCTGGGGCTGAGGGAGAGATCACCCTTCAAGCGTGCAAGGAAAGCTCGACAAAGAGCTAAACAAAGAGCGAAGTTGTCTGAGTGGTCATATTCTGACAATAGCAATAAAACCGTCGCAAGTGAAGAAAAACCCCCTGGAACCCCCGCGAGAGTTCAAGAACAGAGCGAAGATAAGAATTTTACTTTGCCAAAACGCACATATCTTTCAATTAAACAGAATTCCGGAGGAGCACCATGTTTGCAGGACATTAATGGCGATCGCGTTTTCCAGCAGAAGACCCCTCTAGGCAACACGGTGCTACATATAGCAGCTTCATATGGAAATGATGGCTGGGTAAGGTTGGTAGCTCAAAAAGCCTCCGAACTTTTGGCTGCTGAAAATTCCAAAGGTGATGTGGCACTTCACGTTGCTGCAAGAGCCGGGCATGTCTCTACTCTTCGGGAGTTATTACGCGCTCATCTCCAAGATGTTGAAGCTAAAAGCTTCCAAGAGGCTATGAATGAAATCCTAAGAAAAAACAAGCAAGGAAATACTTTCATCCACGAGGCCTTACTCAATGGTCACAAAGATGTGATGTATTTCCTATCTTCTAAAGAAGATGCGCCTTTGCCTGTGACTATCGACAAAGACCACGAAGACCACAAACACATGGCTCTCCTAGTTGCATTGTTTCAGACAAACGACCAAAACAAATCAATTTTGTACTTGGCGATTGAGGCTGGCTGGAAGGAAGTTGTTGAAGCTTTGATCGAACTGGCCAGCCATACATCGTTGGGCAATTTGAGTAGGAAATTCCCAGGATTTCACAAAGCGATTCCACCCAACACAGACCCGGATGTTCCGGCAGGAAAATCACCCCCTCTTGCGGCAATCCTGAAACAGGGTAAAGGTACCCATCAGATAGCTCCAAAATTTTATCTCATTCTCTACATTTAAAAAAAAAAAAAAAATAGAATAACTACGTTTTCATCCTAAAATATGGGTGGTGTAATAAATTTGTTCATGAATTACAAAGCACATGCAATTTGGATATTGAGTTTACCCACATTAAAACAAGTTAATTTTTTTTAGAACTATTTTGTTAAATTATAGGATCAATTTTTTTATTCTACTTGTTATAACTTGATTTAATTCAGAAACCAAATTATATGTATTTTCTAATTGATAGACGAATTTATTACATCCCTAAATATTTCAGGAATGAAATTATAATTTTTCCACTTTTCTTTTTTTTTTTTTTAAAAAAAATCCTTAACCCATTAGGGATCTTCTATATTATTGGTTTAGTCACTGGGATTGTGAATCGTTCTCAAATGAGAAGTACTCATGATTCATTATTTATATATGCTAGAAATTTTAGAACTCATCCTGGAAAAGAAACCAGCGTGGATCAAGTCAAGGGATACGGAAGGACGGACTCCTCTTCATTATGCGGCATCTATAGGTTACCTCGATGGTGTTCGATATCTACTTAGCAAATGTGCTTCTTGTGCCATTGAACAGGACAACGATGGCTTTTTTCCACTTCACTTGGCTTCTGTTGGAGGTCATGTTGAAGTAGTTAAGGAATTGTTAAAAACAGAATACTATCAGGATCCCAGAGAGTTGCTCGACAATGGTGGCCGAAATTTTCTTCACCTCGCAGCTGCAAGTGGAAAGTCCAGAGTAGTAAGATACATTTTAAAAGCTGGTGATAAGGAACTTGAAGAGATGATAAATGACCAGGATGACAATGGAAACACTCCATTGCATTTGGCAACCTTGCACTTCCATCCCAAAGTTGTTCACGCTTTAACATGGGGCAAAAGAGTGAAACTCATGTTGGTTAATGGAGAGAATCAAACAGCTCTTGACGTTTGTATGCAAAGGTCACTCGAAAACATATCCTTTAGGCAGGCAAGTATATGTACTGCTCTGTTTTTCATAAAAATTTTAAAAAATTAAGTATATTTTGTTAGGAGATAAAACGATTTATATTTTGGAGAGATAATTCATGACATGACAATCAAAGCTTCTATAACCAAGTGGTCTATAATTTAATCTTTATTTATACATTATCCGCACTTTAGACTCAAAGTGACTCATGCACGAGAGGGCATCTTAAGATATAAAACTATTATGTGCCTTTATCCAATAATTTAAATTTTTGCGAAAACTAGTTCATAATGGGTTTATAGTAGAAATTATTATATGCTCTAAAATTTTACTCAAGTTAATAATGATTTTTAGGAGTCTATCATCATTTACACCTTTTTTAACCCAAGTTTCTAGACATTATTTGGACATATGGAAAATTGTGTTTCAATGATTGAGGATTTCAGTTGCTTATTAATAAAATGTGATAAGATGACGAATAATGAATATGAGATTTTATTTTCACCATATTTACCGATAAAATAAGTGAAATTCCCAATTATTAACAAATTACTAATGTATAATTCTTCATAATTTTGCCCCTATTAGCAATGTAACTGAAATCCTTAATTATAAATATAGGATTCTCCAAATGTTTAAACAATGCTTAGTAAAAGTGGGTACAAATAACTGAACTCATTACCTGCTAAGAGTTAGGGAATTGGACTCTTAATATAGTAACAAGAGCTGATTAATGTTATGGCTTCAATATAGAATTCACAGAGTGATTGATCAATTATTATACTTAATGTGGGTTTTGGACGAGCAACAAATATGTTAGTTTAGGGTTAAACTTATTTTTAATGAGTTGTGAGCTTGTTTATTAAGTAAAAATACATTCACATTTAAATCATTTTGTCAGTTATGATAATGATGCATATTAAATTAAATAATGCACCTTTTATTTTTTATTGACAAACTCATTTTAGAAAAGCTTACTTTTTGTGTCAAAATGTCTATTTGGTCATATTTGTGAGATGGCCAAAAAGCTCTTTATTGGTATAAAAATGAAAATGTATTTTTGAATTTACTTTTAATTTTAGGAAAAGATATTTTAAAACGAATTTTTACTATTACTCTTATATTAACAACTAAAAGAAAATTTACTTTATCTTATCTAAATAAAAATCATTCTTTTAAATTTATTTTTAACACATTGAAATCAAACAAAAATTATTCCTTTAAAAGTAATTCATCTAAAAGACCTTATTTCAAAAATAATTATCCTAAAATTTAGACCAAACATAACATAACAAAGTGATCACTAACCATTTAATTTTCTTTTACATGGGTTTATATCTTTCTTGAATTTTGAATTTGTTGGATTTGTGACACACACATGTATGAACTTGTATTTGCAGCGGCTAACATGGGCTGCATTAAAATCTGCCGGGGTGCCATGTGCTGATCAACTGCCACATGCTATCAATGTCCCTTGCCAATGTAAAGTAAGTTCACAGAAAGAAGAGGTCCCAAATATGGATCAGTATAGAGATAAGATCAACACCCTTATATTGGTTTCCATTCTGATAGTTACAGTAACATTTGCGGCAGGTTTCACACTGCCTGGTGGTGTTAAAGCCTCTGATCCAGGTGAGGGCATGGCCCTTATGCTACATCGCATGTGGTTTAAACTATTCATCTTCTGCATTACCATATCTATGTATGGTGCTATTAGCATTACCATCGTACTCATTTGGGCCCAAGTAGGTGATTTAGCTATCACAAGTCTTGTCCTTGTTGTGACCAAGTATTGTTTGGGAGTGACTCTTGCAACACTATCTTTGGCATTTTTGGCTGGTGTGCACTTAGTTATAAGTGATCTCAGTTGGCTAGCCAATACTGCTTTGGTAATGAGTGTGACTTACATTCTTATGCTTTTGATACTGTACATACTCCTTTGGTTGCCCTCATCATCAAGGAGTCCAATAGCTCGATTGATTTCCTACTACCCCTTTCTATTGTCGACATCGCTGGTTGAAGCTCAATGTTCTAAATTGCAGACCGCATCATGTGATGTGGCCGCAATATTGAACTTGCAGCAGTGTCCGCCATTGCCTCCATCTCCCCCATTGGATTGGTCACCTGAGGGCATATTTCCTGAATGCCCATTGCCATGAAAGCAAATCACCAGAAATAGCGCAACAAAACGGCATTGCGGCCGCAATGTAATGGTGTCGCAGCCGCAACGAAATGCAATGGAGCAAAAATAGAGCTCCCATTCTTCAACTTGCTTGTCCATCATAATTTCTTCAAACACCAGCGGACTAGAAGGCCGAAGGGCTAAGAAGAAACAAATATCAGAGATGATATGCAAGGAGGGAGATGGTTGGAGGTGGGGAGCTAGAGAAAGGGGCTAAATAAGAAGAAAGGGGAAGCAGAAGGAGGGAGCAAGGTTGGGCCTCTAGGATGGCTGAAGAAGAAGAAGAGAGTGCAGGGGGGGTCGCATGATTGTGGTTGTGTGTTTTGTGGGTGGGATTGTGGGTGGGAGTGTAGGGCCTTGGTGAGAAGAAGACGAAGAAGAAGAAGAGGGGAAAGGGTGCTGGGCATGGTTTTCACTTTTCAATGTGGCAGGGGATGTGATGTGAATCACAAGAAGAGTTTGGAAGCTAAAAGAGAGAGTGGGTTTAACTTTATTGGTTTTTAATTTTAACTTTTATGTTAACTTCTTGTTTTTCCTTTTTTAATTTTTGTTGCTTGTACGTTAAGAAGTGGGGTGGGCGCTGGATGCTTTTTGTTTTTGGGGAGGGTGCTTGTGTTTTATTTTTGTTGGAAAAATGGGTCTTGAGGTGTCTTATTAAGGGGTTTATATAGAAAGATATGAGTAAATAATCTATTAAAGATATAACTTGATTATTATTATTATTATTAGCTATTACGTGTGGTTGTGAGGTTGAAAAAAGAAAAGTATAATGTGATTAAGATTATTTTTAAAAAAAATTAAAGAATGTAAATTAAAAAATACATATGAAATAATTTTTATCTAAAAATATATAATTTAATGTTACAAATTAATATTTAAAATAATTTGAAGTGATATTTTTAGTTTATCATATTTATATATGAAGAAAAAAAACTCAATTTTCTTAAACTCATAAGATATTAATTCTAGTTTATTATCATATTTTATTTTGTAGTGAAGTCATATCTCTAAATCAATATTTTGTTTATTGGATTGGTTAATTAGCGACTTAATATAATTGCAATAAATTGCACTCCTCTTAAAAATTCTAATTTAATCATATCATTCTAAAAATATTACATGTTCCTATAAAATTTGTTAGAAGCTTATTTATTTGATTCTAGAATAGTTATACTTCTTTTTGTCATATTGTGTGTGAAAAAATAAATCTCCACCGCAATCGCAATCGCAATTTAAAACACTGTTGAAGCTGAAGAAAGTACGGGTGATACAAATTCCCACAATTTTTAGAACATCAAATGGTTTAGGTATCAATGCTAATTAGCTATCATCAATCATGTTCCTCGACAAAATATCTTCATTGTTTGTTTGTTATTAGGCCATGTAGAAAGTAAGGAGGCCAAAGCAAATAACAATGCAACAAATTAAAGAAAGATATTGGACCCCAAGATTCCTAGAATGGTTATTAAGATTAGTTTGAAATATCTGCTGAGTATCTCACTGGTATTCATATTTGTTAGTGTGATATATTTTCGTAAAATTAGAATTTAAGTCATGCTTATTTTCACTAATGTGGTTGCGATCATGCATTATGTAGTGCATGTATTTGTATGCATCCCATGCATTCTCTTGTACTTACAAATGCCAGCATTTTGAATGAATAAAGTGACTCATTCAATATCAGCAAATATATCTCTTGAAAATTTCCTCTATTACGCCATTAGAGCTCTAAAATTCGAAGCTCAATTATGTACATAGCTCTTATGTCTAGAACCTCACATTCATAAACCCAACACTACACATCAAACACAGATAGGGGGAACAATATCTCCAATCCCAGTTAAAACCTAGCAAGACCTTATTATGCGCGCACACCCAAATTAAAATCCTTCCATGACCATTCCTTCTTTTCTCACTGGACCTATTTACAGTAAGTGAGTTTGATCAATGAAGAGAGCAATGGTTTTGAAAAGTAAATTTGGCGTCTTAAGTGGCATGATTACAATACCAGAGAATTCACCATCCAATGTATCAAGCATGGAAGAGATGCAATAATAACCTCAATCACTCCTAGATTATGCACTCAGTATCCCCATCAATAGCAAGAAGTGTGGATTCTACAGGAAGTGTTGTCGTGGGATTTAAGGGAGTGATTCTCTCAATGTGATTTGGCCAGAGAATTTTTGAACTACAGCAGGAGATATAGTCTTTCAGGCAAGGATAACTATTTGTCGGTGACTATTTCATCAAGCTAAAACTACTATGAAAAGAGTTGGAACACTATAGACCAACTCGAGCATGTGTGCGTTCAATGAACTGTAATTGCATAGCAACAAGAAATGCATCTTTGTTTAGGCAACAATATTATATTCTTTGACTCCTACCTAGCCTCGGTGACCAGTTAGCAGGGCTACGATCACAAATTCCCTTTTATGGATCCTTTGCCTTCTTGATGGAGTGTTGACCTCAATTAAATTAAAAAAGGAAAATCTGGTTTATATGATAACCTATAGTGCAAGGAACAAATTAAGTTGTCTTTCAAGGATCCATATTTAAATTCAACCAAACCAAGAAAGGTGGGTTTCAGTGAGCAATAATGTAAATAAAATAATTAAAAGTAACAATAACTAATGATCAAAACAGACAATCCAAGAAACTTTGGGAATTGCATTCAATGTATCATAGACTATTAGACATGCATAAAATCTCAATTTATGTAGTTGATTTGAATTGAAACTAGATCTCTGCCTCAAATCTTGCATTCACTAGTAGATTATCTAGAATTCAACCAACAAACAAAAGACAGTTTTACAACCCTACAATCTATTTAGACCTATGTTTGTTTAAGATCAAGAATGCAATCAACCTACATTTACAAATATGTGAAATCTAATCTCTTAAATTTGTATGATAAAATCAAGATTAATTAATCAACAAATCACAATCTCATCACAAATCTTAATAAAAAAGAAAGATTCAATTGGATGCACACAAAAGAAAAAGTTTCCATACATAAATAGTTTATAATTTCACCCTAAAAACGTAAGAGAACACTAAAGCACCAAGTCAATTCACGTTTCAACTTTCCTCTTTCTTTTTTGTCACATTGCATTAACACTGCACATACACGCTGTTTCATTCATTCCTTGTCCCCTTCCCAAGCATCCTACCACGGCTATAAAGGTCACAAGAAGAGCAGAGATTCTGCAAGCACTCATTCACGGCCCAAACTCACTTTGCAGCGCTGCTTGTGGCAACCGAATTGCAGGGTTCTAAGGTTAGAGACTTTCTTTGGTAACATTACATATTGTTGCTTTATCTTTTTAGTCTGTTTGGTGTTTAATGCTTACATCTCTGTGCTACTGCCTAATTCCAACTTTGAGGTGTGCTGAAGATTTTATCGTCGATAATTCCAATATGTACCAAATATTATTTTGGCCAGGATATATGTTATTTTCATTAAGCAGCGAGCAATGGATTTACCTGTATATTATTTTCATTTTCTTTAGATTTCTTTTTAAATTAGTACTCAATTATGTTTTTGAACTATGTAAATTGGCAAGCATTTTAGTAAAAAGGAATAGATGGCATGGTAAAGCATCAAACCTCCACATTATTATTACACCCAAATTGGTTTAAGCTAGTGTTAAACTAGTTTCACTATAAATAAGGTATCACTATTTAAGAAGTGGTTCAAGAAAGTAAAATACAAAATTACTCAGAAGTTTTTTTTTTTTTTTTTTTTCCCTTCTTTATTGTTGTCATTAAGATGCCGGCTAGCTTGATAACATGTTTTCAAGCAAATAGTTATGTTTCAAAAAAGTATAATATGAACAAATGACTTTAGTAATGAGAATTGATGCCGTAGTTTAGTATACGGGTAAATTAGGACGAATTGTTTGATCGTGAAAAATATAAAAAAAAAAAACAATTTTTAAACTAATAATAATTTGTTTGTCAATGAACTCCTTTTTCTTTTTATTATTAGCGACTGACTATTTTTAATGGGGTATTAATCCTGCCACAAAAACTCTTGACAAATGATTTGATTCTCAATTTAGTCGTTTATCATGTAGTGCTTATAATGTAGCCCTTCAATAATTGAAAATGACTGAAATTAAATAGGATCAGAAACAAACAGGGATATGTCTTGAGGCCGATATAATGAGTAGGATTTAAATTTGGATGTAGTAGACGGTGAATTGGATTGTTAAACTTTACAGAGGCATCAATTAATTGGATTTTAGATAAAGCAAAATTGAAGGTGAGAAAGAAAGAAACTGAGACGCCGAAAAATCAAAGAAACAATAAAGGAAATTGGAAGAAGATGCATTAACCAAAAGAATCAATGGCAGTGGAAATAGCCTGTGTGGGTAGTTCCCATGTGAAGTTTGAAGTCTCTTGTGTTCTTTCCTAACGGCCAGTTAACGCGAATTATCAGAAGGATTAGATCGAAAATAATTTTGGTTAGTGAAGTACAAAATGGTGAAATGTAAACTGGAAGGGACTAGATTGAGAATGAAAAACACTACTCAAGGACCAAAATAATGTTGTCTAATCCTGCATTTCTTAGAAACTTAAGTGGTGTGAAAGGGATAGGATCAGTTAACCTCAGTTACTTAGTGGAAGTTAGAGGTTGTTGTTAATTTTTTAGTTTGCTACCCATTGTGTTGTGTATAATTGTTGTCACTTGAGTCTATACATAAGCAATGTACTCATTCAGCAGATCATTCCCTTTAATCATAATTTCATAATTTCATATTTTCATTTTCCTTACTTTCACACTTTCTCTCGATCTCAAATATCTTTCCCTCTCAAGATCTCAAGCTTGATATGTTCTTTGTGGATGAAAACTAAAAATTTTCAGTTAGAATATATATTATTCAAATCATTCTAAAGATATTCAAAATATTATTACGTACTAATAAGGGTTAAGTACAGTGATTAGCGACCTACTCTTAAAGATAGTAGTTAAGTTTAAATTCTAGAAAAGATAATTATTGAGGGAGCCTTTTAATTACAATAATATCCGAAAAAATTATCGAGTGTATGTTTTCAAATTTAGAAAATATCTTCTTTTTGTTTACATGTATAGCTCAAGTGAGAAAAACTAGGAGATGTGATTCAATTGATAAACTACCCTTCTTTTTTTTTTTTTTTTTTTTCTTATAGATAAAAACAGGTAAACTCCCACAAACAGAGGGGGAGATACCACAAGTCGACACATACATAGCAGGATATAAGCAGAATCAAAAAAGACATAGACATAGGACAGCACCAATATAGAACATGCCACCCAAACTAAAACCATGACCTGAAGACCAATTCAGCAACATATTGAAAAAACCAGAAGCACCACCTACTATGCAAACACCACGATCATGCTGATAGCATAACAACCAGTAAAAGCACCACCATCATGATCAATATTAGTGCAGGCACGTCTAAATTTGAGTTAAGCCAACCTAGATCACAGCGTGCAAAAATAACATTTTGGCACCCAGAAAAGCTGCTGCAGAGCAAGACCTGTCAATAATCTCTATCTCCCCATATATAACTTCAGAATTGGCTTAATTCAGCAGTGATCAAACAAAAGCATCAGCAACTGTGGCTTGAAAGACAAAACCAGGATTTAGCAATTGAAACACATTAAGATGCCACCATTCTATTCAGCTTTCCATGCCTTCTACGCATCCAGGATCTGATACATCCTATCTCAGATAGAAACTGCTTCGGTGAACAAGGAAAATCTGCACAACAAGCTCTCAACCAATACCCCAAAGTTAATTTCCTGCAATATTTCGAATTTCCAATCTGGCTTGAAACCTTCAAAAATTATTCTGTTTCTTACTCTCTAAATTGACCAAATGACCAAGCTTTTCTCAAGACGAAAAACAGAAATTCCACACCAAGCCTCAAAGAATAAGCAGCCTCTGTTATGACACACCCAGGGAATGTTCCACCAATCCAGTACAGCAAACCAAAGTGACCAACACGCATTGCATGTATAGAACAAGTGACTAATATCTTCAACTTCGGAATGGCAAAAAGGGCAACACACCTCAACTGGTTTGATAATATTCAACTTACAGAGTCTCTTCCTGGTACTAAGTCTCTGAATATGTACAAGCCGCACAATGAGTTCAGCTCGCGGTGGCGCCGATCCTTTCCACGTGACTGCCACATCCACGAATCTCTGGTCAGGACTGCTGCATAACTTCTCCGCCTGCAAAGAAAAAGAATTCACATAGAACCTCTTATCTGGATTAAAAATCCAGACAAGAGAATCTGATTTATCTCGGGTCAAAGAAACAGTTTCCAGCATGTGTAGAAGGTTCTGTAAAAGTTCATTCTCCCAAACAAAGAGAAACCTTCTCCATTCAAGATTCCAGCACCAGCAATAACCATCCCAGCAACCAATAAATCCTGGACTCCATTTTTGAACTTCCCGTTCCTTTTCCGAGCTCATCCTTCTTCTTTTCTGGGCCACAGGCTGAACATAAGGGAAAATTGACAACCGATGGCTCATGAAATCGGGATTAACCCCTGGCATGTCAGTTGACGTTCAAGCAAATAACCCTACATTTTCCTTCAACAGGGTAATAAGGTCCTCTCGGAAGGAGGTCGAAAGATTTTTGCTAATTCGAGTTGTGTGAAATAATTCTGAGCCAATTTGCACTTCTTCGAGCTCCCCCCTGGCTCTGGTCGTTTGGCCTCTTGATGCCTTGGACATCCAGATCAATTAACATAACATTCGACGAGGTCGGAGGTCGTACCTCTTCTTCCTTCGATTTCTTTTTAATTTCCAAACTTGCATTATAACATCTTCAAGCCATAATCTGTAACATCCCCATATAACTTTATAGAAAATAATGAAAACATTATTGGACAAACTTTTATTATTTACTGCCTTGCCCCAAAATATTTTTGAAAATGACATGTAGGTTCTAATATCAATTGAATTAGCAGAATAAGGTTTTAAACGAAGCAGAACCACGTAGCGGAAACGTAGAAACCCAATTCTTGCCCAATTGGGCCACGGAGGTGTCTACATGTGAAATGACGTGGGATGCCCTAGACTTGCCCATAATTATGAAAATGCCATTAGCCATGAAAAACAGAAACCAGAAAGGCCTTCAACTTGCAAAACATTTAATTTACACTGTTAATCGATTTATTCAATTTTATTGAATCTTTAAGATTAATTAGAAATTAATTAAAGGTTAATTAAGAGTTAATTAGATGTTAATTAGAGAGATTAGAATTAGAAATAATTAGAATAGGAACATAAAAAAGGTCACAAAATTCTTGAAGACCATTTGGCTAATTTGAAGGAAATCGGTAAAGATTCGGTGTGTTAAACTATTAGAACCGGATCAATAGAATTTCACACCAATCACCCTAGTTTAAGTGGTTGTTATTCAACCACTCCTAACCCCATGGAGGGCGCCACTTGCTACCCAAGTTGGTGGGGAAGCTTGGCTCAATAACCACCAATCAATCCTTGGCCAATCACAAGCCTTCTCTTATGTTTCAAGACACCAAGACCCTTTTCAACTCTCTCATTTTCGTGCTCCCTCTTCAGCTGTCCATTTCTCACTCTTCCTTCTCCAATTTTCACTTCATCTTCCTCAAAACTTCAAGCCTCATCCACTTCCTCCACCAAGAGCTCAATTCTAGCTAGTTTCTATATCAATTAGAGGTAGGATTCAACGCCTTCTCTGAATTTTCTTGTGAATTAGGGCTGCTGTGGATTCAATTGGACACATGTATTTGATATTATTATGAGCCTATATGATGGTTTATGGCTGGATTGTTGTGTTTTAAATTGAGTTTTGGATGATTATCTAGTAAAGAGAAGCAAACAGAATGGATTAGGTTAAGGAAACCTACGACAATCTGTACGGTGGAGTGTACGGCTCTGCCTATAGCAGTTTAAATTTGATAAAACTATTTTTATATGAAACTAGACATTTAGGGCTTTCCATACATATATAATATTAGGCAATTGGATTAGTATTGAGAGAGATATGAATTTTGGAAGTTTGACTTAGGTTTTTGAGTTTGATTCTGGGCAGACTAGGTTGTTCAGGGCAAAACTCGCCCTATACGACTTGCAATTGAATGAAACTAACTTTGTTAGAAAGCTTACACATAGAAGAATATCCCATGAAAATTTCAGAATTAGATAAGGTCCCATTTGTTCCCAGTGAATAGAGAAGTTGCCCTATGTCCAAACTGGGCCAAAACAGGGCAGTTCAGGAAGGTTAAATTTCGGTGCTTATAACTCGAGCTTTACCCAAGGAAATGAAATGGAACTTCTTGCAAATGAAAGCTTGTCCTGTTAGTTTTAATAGGATACCAATTTTATATGATTTGAACTAGTTTTTGATTTTTAGTGGATTTTTACTTTTAAGTGTATAGTTCTGGCCAGCTTCAGGGTAGGCTGGGATAAAACTTAAATAACTTGAGCTATATTTATCAAAATTAGATGGAACGAAAGAGATTAGAAAATAGACACATAACACTTCAACATATCCAAAATTCAGGTCTAAATGAGTTAAAATGAATTTAAGGCTTAATTTCTAAAAATGGGCAAAGTTGAAGAATATGAGCAGGATTTCCAAGATTAAAGGATTTGGCATCTTAATGCATATATGAGTTCAATTAAAGTCGAAGTGTTGCAATTCCATGTTGGTGTTTGAAAGATTAATACATTATATTTGATCTCTTACTATGACTGACTGTCTGTTGAAACTGACACTATTCATAGGGAAATAGATCTGATCCGTTATGCTGCCGAATTTTTGATAGAATTATAAGGAAGTAATGAGCCTTTATATATGTTATGAATATGTATGTGGAAATCATGTATGCAAGGATATATGAAACTAAATGATGAAGCATATGTATGAGTGCATTCAGCATGTCGATGCTTGATTATATATGAGATGAAGGCAGTTAAAAGACAAATATATGAGTCCCTTTACTTGGAGACAGTTGCACATTGAATCCTTCCTTGTGAAGGCAGTATAAGCCTGTGAGATCCCTCTACCTTGGAGGCACATGGTCAGATGAGATCCTTCTATATTGAAGGCAAGTGGTAAGCTGAGATCCCTCTATTCTTGAGGCACATGACCAGAAGAGATCCCTTCAATTTAGAGACACGTGGCCAAAATGAGATCCCTCCAAGACTAGAGGCACGTGAATCCTCTTATTGGTTAGTCTGTGTGATGACGGTTACAGGTTGAGCTGACGAGCTCACTCCTAGATCAGACTATCCAAAGGCAGTAAAGACTAAAGATTCAAACATATGCAAGCACCCCACTCACATGAGGCATGACATCGACCCAGCTAGTTTGAGTATAGGGGATAGGGCTTACATGAGGCATGACATGACTCAGCTAGTGTAAATACCGAAAATTTATGGTGGCAACGTCCATGGTATTAGCTCACTACCACTTATGTTTAGTGGGTGAAAGAAAGCAAAGAAAGTTAAAGAAAAGCATCAGTGTATTTGCATGAATTCAAAAATGAGAATTTGCATAATGACATCCCATGTTTTATTAATGTTGAAGCTGTTCTATCTACTTATGCTGTGATTATTTTCCAACTATGAAATATTGCCAATGTGACTCAAGTGCGTGACTAAAATGAACTTTGCTTCGGGCAGTATATTTTTAACTATAAAACTGAATAGTCTATTTAACATGCTCATATTTTTCATAATAAAATGTAGCAGCTGGATATAATAATGATGGCACTACGTGTGATAATTTAGAGAATCCTACTAAGAATTTGAAATTCTCACTCCTATTTTTGTGTTATCTTCAGATAGCTCGAAAGATTTCGAAGACGGCTTAAGTTGCTGTAAAATAAGGTCCACTCAGGTAACAGTAACAACTCTTGAATGTGGTGCTATGACTTAATCATAGTACTGTACTTGGAAAGATGTTACATAATCTGATCAGCTCTCACAGTTTCTACCTCTCCATTATCAACGAAGAACTTCATCGTCAAGTAAGCTGTAGAAATAATGGCCTCGATTTTGTTCAAAGTTGGCCTTCCCAAGATGACATTGTAAGCCGAAGGACAGTCCACCACCAAAAAATCAACTTTTACAGTTTGAGTGTTGGGTCGACTTCCCAGAGTTACATACAAAGTAATAAACCTGTCTGCGTATACCTTTTCCCCAGAGAAGCCGACGCGTTCTTCCTTATAGCTCTGAAGGTTTGAGTTTTTTAATCCGAGTTTGTCGAATGCATCTCGGAAAATGATATCAGCTGAACTCCCTGATCAATAAAGACTCTTTTGACCTCGGCATTCACCATTTTCGCTAAAATCACCATAAAGTCGTCATGTCCAAGGACAATACCCTCAAAGTTGGAATTTGAAAAGAGAATTTCAGGAGTAGTAGATGGTTTGCGAGTGTGTTTCACTTTTCCTGCTGCTAAACTCAGTACCTCTTGAAGATGCCTCTTCCAAGCAGATTTAGTCACACCACTTCCTGCAAACCCTCCAGTGATTATGTTGATTGTTCTGGTTATGGGCTCCACTTCTTGATAGGTATGAAGTTGTCATTATCCAAGGTTAGTAAACGTAATGATAATAGGCATATGAAGAAAAATTTTGGGCTCCAACCTAAGTGGGCTCTAGCTGTTAGCAAGTCAACTCTGACTATAAGTTTCAAATTGAGGTTTTCTTTTCCAAACCTCGCTAGAAGAAAGGTGGCCAACACTCGTTCCTCAGGAGATAGCTCGTCCTCATTAACTTGAGGAATTTCGAAGTACTTGCTCCAAAAACTGTGGATCCGTAAATCTCCTTGAAGGTCCTCCCAAAAAGGAATTGTGTTTGAAGCCCCGTATACCTTGAAGTACAATGGTTTGAAATGATAGAAGGATTCCTCGTATAACAAAAACACTTTCCGATTTGGTTGAGCTCGGAAAGATAGCCACCCTGATGTTACACTGTTGCCACTAGGTTGGGTAAGCGTAAACAAGAAAAAGAACACCCTTGGAGAATGAGGGACCTCAAGGTAGTCGCATATAATCTCGAACCCTTGGATCATGGCCCAACTGTTTGGATGAAGCTGAGATGGGGCAGCTCCAATCCGTTGAAGGATGGTAAATTGAAAGTGAGTTAAGGAGATGTGAACGCCGAATTTGGAAATAAGGGCATCATACATCCACAGCCATCTTGGATCACCCTCGAGGTTGATATAACAAACTTTCTCATTGGAACTCGGAGCTTCTAGGATGTATTCCTCCTCATATTCCCCTTTCGGTGTCAGTAAATACTCTTCGTAAAAGGGATTTGAGAAAGTCTTTGTTCACCCTGGATGGAATTCCCAGGACCTCAGGGTCGACCCATCTATATATTGGTGGAATCGCAGGAGGAAAAATGAGCGCTTGCTTCTTTGACATCGAAATTTTCCTATATAGGAAAAACCACCTCTACAATTAATAAAATTGGAAATAAAGCTCGGGAAATGAAGGGAAATGATCTTATCGTGGTTTTCCCTCTAAGGCATGAAAAACCGCCAGTAGCAAGTGGCGAAGGATCGCCGGAGTGAGGCAGATGAAAGGAAAATGTTGGAGGCACAAAATAACTCCCCCCAAAAGGGTGAAATGACTGAACAGCAAAATAGTATAGCACCAAGATAATAGTAGTATCAAACGTCAATGTAAGGGAAGCATACCTTTGGAATGTGGAGTTCTTTGACGAAGGTAAGCCCTGGGGAGTCCAGCAAACAGTGGTGTGATGGTTCTTCAAGAATTTAGAAAGCAAAAAGATTGAAGGAAGAATGGCAAAGGAAATGGAAGAGTTTGGGGGAAAAAGAACTGGTTGGATTTAAAGGCAAGCACACGTCTCCTGCTATGTAACCTAAAGGTCACGAAGGGCAAAAATGTCTTACCATACCTAGGAATGAGGATAAACTTGAAAATTCACGTCAGTTTAAATCATGAGGGCACGTGCTACGAGGCGCCATAAACAACACATGTCATCTCGGGGAACGAGGATGTGACCCTCGATAAACTCATGGCAGGATCAGTTCCTTCAGATCAGGTAGGCATTGGCTAGCTATGATTGATGTCCAGCCAGATAAAGTCGGGGTTTTCTTTCCCGAAGATTCGAGTTAGTCATAAATGGCTTTGAATTCAAAACCGGTATTCGACGTTAACACGCCGAACCGGTTTGGGGGCATTGTTACGGACTAAGCCCAAAAGGTCCATAAAGGACGAATAAAGCCTCTTAATAATGACCTGGTTGGAAGACATCCATTGAAACTATTACATTCATTATGCATTTACTCTAGATTCTGTAACGTGGCGAAACTGGATTGCATAACGTAAGCGAATCGAGATCATTACATAGGAATCTCGGAAACCGTTGTAAATCATGCAGCTATAAGGGTCTTACCCATGAAATAGGCACGCGTATTTTTTGTATTCTCTTACCTCTTACTCTAACTGACTTAAGCGTTAGAGTCTTTGCAGATACACCCCTCCACGCTGGACAACCTGTTGCAACCACTCATTTCCATCGTGTAGCTGTTGAAGGGTTCCTTATCTCAGTTTGGGGTGAACGAGGGCATTGTAATCGTCACCATCACATCTGAACACTATACTATCTTAAGAAGACATCACACAACTTCTTATCCTTAATCCACACATCCTTTCAAAATAAAATGGAGCTACCATTCCCAACTTCCTCTTTCATTCCACTCATAGCCACAGCATGTACTTCATCTCTGAAACCAACAATTTCACTGATAATCTTCCACTAGCTATTTCACACCCATAATTAGAGCATACAACCCTCCTCCATAAAGAGTTCCCTTCATCAGAGAACCTCCACCACCCTAAACTAACTTCTATACGGGCAAACTTAATTTGCCTGTAGTGTTGGAATTCATAAACTCAATTAAAGCATTTTGTGACCAGAGCAAAATTGAATAGGGATTAATCTACTCATAAACAATATAGGACACATTGGTGGTAAGGATCCAAGTGAACACCATTCCAAAGGATCGCTAGGGAGGAGGACTTCACAGAATTCCTGATCAGCTTAATGGAAATCTCAGGGAAACCAAAATCAAAGAGAGTAGTAGCCAAGAAATCCTAACTAATACTGCCAAAATCAGAGAGAGTAGTAGGAAGTTATTAATGATTATAATTAAATGTGAAATTACTTGATTATCATATAAATTGTTGTGGTCTATAAATACTTATATTGCAAATTGTTTATGATATAGGAAGAGAGTAAAAATTGAGAGGTTAAAAATGGAGAGTGATGGTGATGAAGAAGACACTGATGGTGATGACGATGATGATGAGGATGCTACCAAGTTGACTTGATGAGAGAGTTTGCAACTTTGTCCATAAAAGTCACATTGATGAGAAGGTTTGAAACTTTGTCCTCAAAAGTTGTATTGGTGGAGGATTTGCAATTTTGTCCTCAAAAATTGCATTGGTGGAGAGTTTGTTTCGTGTTTTGTGAATGATGATGATACAAGTTAAGAGAACGTGTCAAAAGTCTTCTTGGCAATATGGAGTTAGGCGACATATTTTATGAATAGCGGTGGTGCAAGTATTTTGTTTGAGTGAGAAAATATTATTTTGCGAGATTGAGTGTATTGAGATTTTGAGTTTGAGTAAGATTTTTCAAGAATTGATGATTGTATTTTTGATAGAATTTAGTGGATGGATAGGTGAAGTCATGTATGTAGGCAATAAAGGCCGAACCACATTAATTTTCTAGTGTTCCTTTGCTTTGCTTATTTGTTTGGTTTGTGTTGGTGGGAGAATTTTTTTCCAACAATATACAGTAAAATTCATCCCAGTGTGCCAATGGGAGTTGGTATAGTTGGTAATAAACGAGCTCGTATCTTACACGGATGTGAGTTCGACTCCTACTGCCGCTGTGAGGATTCTAGTGGTAGGGAATCTCGTAAGTTCCTTGTAAGTGCTCTTTGACCCCAGTTGTCGTACTTTGATCTTGGCGGGATAATAGGTACCAAACTCACTTAAAATTTTGTCTATAATTTTTTTTTTTTTGTGTATAAAAAAAATACTCCAATGTAGCATTTATTGTAATTGATGTGCAATTAAAATAAAAATGTATTTATATTAATAGTACACGGCTTGATATTATTTTAATCATATAGATCCTATTATTACATGGTTTAATACAGTGGTTTTATTTATCTATGTTATATATGTGTAGTTATTCACTCTACTTTTATTCATAAAGTTAGAAAATCAAATAAAAGACGAAACCAAATATTCCATGCTATAATTTAAGTTCTTTGTATATGAGCGGTTGCTAAAAATATTAAAAAATTAAATTAAATATCTACACAAAAAATATAAACAAACTTGTGCAACGTATGAGATTTATCTCGATCTTATCTTTATGTATAAGAAACGTTAAGAATTTATTTTGAAAAAAATTTAGTAGTGAATGATTGAATTTTATTTAATTTTAAAAACCCTTTTCATGTCTGATTAAAACCTCACGAGGCCAGCAATGTTAGAAGTTATTGAATTGCCATTGATTTATTTATACAACTGATTTAATAATAACCTGACGTTTTTTGGGACATTTGTAATTCTGCGATTGAATGGATTATTGGAAATCACTTGTGGGGCTTAATTAAACCCAAATATGTTAGTGTCTTTGAATATGTGTTAGTCGGGTTGTTTGGCCTATAATGGATAGAACATGACAACCGTTCACGTAAAGACAAGGCACTCACAGCTCTCTCTGTAAATATGTATATCTCATAGTGCAATAAGACACTTTATGATGACTTTTGTCCCATTAAATTCTTGAGGTAGATAGTGTATATGTATATTTTCTACAATGCTTGGAATATATTCTTTCCTATATCGAGAAGTTTTGAAATGTATGCACTATTATGTTTTATATTTATGTTCTAACATTATGTATATTGATCTTGGACGTTACAAGGATATGAGATTTTATCTAATATTTATCACATAATTATAAAATAAAAATAGATCAACCAAATAACTTTATTCTATCACATATATATCATTAAAAAAAATGATATGTTATAAACTTAAAAGTTTAAGTCCGATGTACTAATAATGTAAAATTGTTTTTACACCGTTGTTATCCAATCGTATAGTGGCAAATCAGTAAATATATTCAATTTTTATATCTACTACTTCAAAATTATGCATATGAGAGGATTTGATTGAATGATATAGAGTGTAAAAAATTTTTTCGTGGTTGATACATCAAAATTGCATCCTAAACTTATACCTTCTTGTCAAAGGGCTAAAAAGATTCATATCTATTTCGTGCATTTTAAATTGCGTTGCTATTAGGCTTCATGGATAAACACAAGTGGCATCTTTTTCTTCAGTTAAATGATTCACATTCCAACTTTTTAACTACATCTGCAAGCCGATTTTTCTGCATTGATTATATTGAGTGATGGACAGTTGCCAAGTTCATCTAGCCGGATGGAAGATCAAAAGCAGAAAGAGGCCCAAGAAAGGGTTAAAGGCAACAACATGGTACATATAGATATACCAAAAGAAGAAAAGAAAAGTGAAATAACCCTAAATATGGAGAATATAAGTGAAATTCATTCAAGAGAAAAGTTGGTTCAGGGGTCGTCTTCTGAAAATGAAACCGTCGCAAGTGAAATACAGGCTTCCGAAATCAGTGGGAGAGTAGAAGAACATGGCAAAGGTAATATCTCATGACCAACTTCCTTAAAAATTCGGTCTAGGTTTGAAATAAGGTGACATACTAATTAATTCTCAGATAAATAAATAACCTCTATCACTTTGTTTCATCTAACATTTGTTTCATATGATATCCGTTTTATGCATTTTAATTGCATTGTTGTTTGGCTTCATGCATTACATATCGGTGGCCTAAAATTACATGATGCACATTTTTTATTATTCAACAACCATGTACAAGGAAGGTAATCCTCTTATTTTTATTCTTAACTAATTAACTAAGGGACCTAACTATTAACTAATTAATGGTTTATAAAAGTACCCTTCCCTTCGAAATCAAACTTATCCTCAAAGTTGAGAACAAAAAATCAACCTGAGGGATGGGACTGAGGGATGCAATTTCTCTCTTCATCGATGGACTTCTAATGGAGATGACATAGAACTGGTTACTACAAATTTTCAAGGGGGAAGGGGAAGTCACCGACGTATATATCTCACAGAAGAGAAGAAACAACTATGATTGTTAGTTCGACTTTGTTTGTTTTAAGAGGTTAAAGGAAGCTAAAAGGTAGTTAGGAACCTGAATGGTGTTAAGATAAGAGAGAAAACCATGAAGGTTTCTTTGGCTAAATATGACAAGAATGGCATGCCTTGGAATGGTTCTCTTCTGTAGGACACCGGTAAAGATTCGAAGGCGGTGGGGAGGGTAGGAAAATACATGAAAGATACAAAAGATTGAAGAAGTTTTAAAGAGTTGGTGGAAGGTTTACTGTACCATCCGAAGATAGATGATTGGGTAAAGGAAAACCATAGGATTATATGGTAGCTTCTGGTGATGATAAGCACAGGAAAAAGCATGAGAAGATAAACTTAAAGGAGATGATATGGAGACTAGTTGAAGAAATTCTTAACTCAACAAATTTGGAGGAGATCAAGCGAAAAATTGGAGTTATGTGTGAAGAGGCTATTAATGCGATTCAAAGGAATGAAGATAAGAAGGTTGATTCGGTTGATTACAGGAAAATAAACAAGGAACCACAGTTGGATGGAAAGGATGAGTAGCCATGGGTTTTTTGGGAAGAGGAATTGATTCTTTCAATGTGGCACAAAGACCAACATGTGCTAAACTCCCTCATTGGCCTGTTTGAATTTCTGCAGTCTCTAGAAGGCTTCAGGGTGGGGCCGTCGGTCATTGAAGAAAACCAAACCCCAATTTTGCAAGCCCACTATCCGCCTCCTTACAACACAAACATGGATGGATTGGGCCGTGGGGAGCCTGAATGCAGCAACCCAGATTATTCACCTTGGTTTGAGGATTTTTTTGGTGGGGTTGGGCTATCTAACAAAGATCAAAGACAAAATATGTCTATAGATAATTTTGTGAGTGAGGATTTGTTGGAGAAGGGGAGTGAGGTTGATCAAAGTGTTGGGGAATCTCTTTGCTCCTCCTCAAATATGATAGAAAGGGTTCCCCAAACATTGGTGGTAGAATCAGTATCATTCCTGCATAAAGACGGTATTGAAGATGAGATGCTGCGTGAAGATCTCGTGGAAGCATAAGTTACTTGGGATCTTGGGAAGATTTTGGTACTTAAGATCAGTAATGAGAAGGCCATGACTGATACTTTAGCCAAAGTTCAAGATTGTCAAGATTTTGTCATTCTAAGAAGAAGATGACGCCCCAAGAAGGACAAAAATTATACTAGGAATTGAGGGTTTTGTGTGGTGGTCACTTCTTGTTGGTGGTGTTAAGGAGCTTGATTTTTGGCTGATGGTCTGGTCTTGGTGGTGCTCAGATGTAGCATCTGGTGGTCTGTATGCATCTCTTTAGGCATTGCACTGGTCTTTCATTGTTCGGCTTACCCCCTTACTAGCTTTGCTCTTTGGTGAGTTTTTTAGCTAGTGTATTGTATGTAGTTTTTGCAGGGGGCTTTTGGGTTTGGTTCTGTGTAGTGGTTGCTTGTGCTTAGGTATTTTTTGCTGGGTAAGGTATGAGTATACTAGTTTAGTTTTGTGGGTACTGCTTTTTTTGTTGAGTTGGGTTTGACCCATTACTTTCACTAAAACAGCCCAAAAACTCACTCTGCATCTTTAAACCACGACTCAGGTTTGGCTTAAAATTTTTAAGCAAGGTTTCTTTTGTTTGAAAGAGACTTCATTAAGGTATTAAGTCCATAAAATTTTAGGGCAAAATAGTGAGAAATGAAATTTTGGTGATTTTCCTAAATTATGTGACTAAATCTATCCGATAATAGGGTAGTTAGTAGGAAAAAATGCATACATTGAATTATACAAACTCAATTTGAGTAGAACTAATAGAACTTGAAATTAGAGTTAGAGGGAATATTCCCTATAAAATTTGAACTTAAAATGACTTAAAATGGAGTTTTAATAAATTTTCTAAATTTTGAATAGGTTCTAGCTATTATGCAGTTTATGCTTCCAATTGAACTATCTTTGAGATAGTTTGTATTCTGTTGTTTTCTACTTGAAACTTCAATTTTAAGAGTTAAATGTATATGTTAATACAACTATGTTCTCTCAATAATGAAGTGCATGCATAATAATATAATTGTGCATAATTCCTTATTTGATTGAGAAAAACAAAGTTAGTACTATGCTTGGGTTAGAGCGAGCGAATCCAGCTAAGTCAGAGAGAGTGAATCTGACTCCCTTGGATCAAGTCAGGGAGAGTGAACCTGATGTGGCAATATCGGAGAAAGTGAATCCAACCTTCCTATGATGGGTCAGGGAGAGTGAATTTGGCAATCACGTACAAGAATAAGCTCAATCATGCAAAATGGACTATCACCCAAATAAATGAATGCCACTCAAAATCAAGGGATTACCAAGCCAACTACATGTATTAATTCAAAGGAAAAAAGAATAATTTGAGCAACAATACATTCCATGCATGCCTAATTTACATATATGGCTCATCTAATGCATGCTTTAATTTTATTATGATGTTGATATTGCTTAGCATATTTATCATATTTGCAAGAATAAAAATGGATCTACTTCAGAGAGAGTTTTACCATTTTATAAATGAATCTATGCCTCTTTATCTGTTGAAAATATGTTTTATCGCTATAACCCGAAGTAGTTGTGGATGATCACGATGACATCACATAATGTAGTCTAGAATTTCCTACTGGGAATTTAAATTCTCATATCTATATATTTCTGTGTCATCCTCATACTCTACCGATGGCATCCATAGTGATTTTTCGCGAGACACCTGATTAGACCTAGCACTGTGATCCAACTTTAGAATCGATGTGCTCACTAGGCCAGGCTATTGTTAGGATGTATATATTTTTCCATTGCTCGTTTGCTGTTATAGTGCTCAACTTGTAGTTTGACCTAGGGTTCCCATTTAATGGTGTCCCACCAAACATGGCATATCCACCTTACACTTCACCATCATCTCCACCTTCCACGTTCGTTGAAATAGACCCTTCTGAAGACATCTTTTCTTCTTCATCCTCTAGGAGAAACCAAGTAATGCCTGAACTAACACCAAAGGGGTTTGTCGCCATGGAGAATGGTTTCTATACCCCATGAAGATACATACCAGCTACCGTAAGGACACTTTTTGTTAACAGACTTCCACTTATCTACAGAGATCTCATAAATGCTACTAACAACTCATTGACCATTCATGTACATTCTGTGGCTTATTTTGGAATAGTATTTTTGGAGCCACGGATATAACCGAGAGTTTTAGGTGTATAATTGATGTATATGATTTAGGTGCTACTCATTCTTTCATTTCTTTCAATTGTGTAAATAGACTGAAATTGCCTATATTTGAGTTATCCTATGATTTGTTTGTTTTGTACTCCCACTAGTAAACTTGTTAGGATAGCCCAAGTTTGCATGAGGCATTGTTTTTTAATTGACGATAGAGTTTTTATAGTCGACTTGATTTGTTTTCCCTTCTTTAGGTTGGATTTAATCTTGGGTATGGATTGACTCTCAGCCAATCATGTTATGCTAAACTATTATGATAGATCAATTATATTTCCTTCTACTTTGCCTTCCAAGCCAGTTACTTCTATGTGTTATATTTAAATTCTATTATAATAGACCATTATGAGACTAAAAGTTAGGGATATATTCTCTTTTTGGCAAGTGCATATTGTAACATCCGTTTTCTGAGCTCCGACTTTGCCCCAGGGTGATCAATTCCGATTTCCGATTTTGTCTTCGAAAATTAGACAGAAGGGATTATTTCCGAGTTCCGAGTTCATTCGTGTAATACCTATTTCCGATTTCATCCTATTCCCGACTTCATGTCTCAAGGCAATGGACCAGATTTCCGACCTCAGACCTTATTAGAACTCTTGATTTCCGACTTAATAATGGACTGGCTAGAGTTTCCCGATTTCCGACCTTATGCCTCAAATACAAAGGACATGAGTTCGAATCTTTGAATTGGTTTCTAGTCATGCACGAGTTCCGATCTCCGAGTTTATATCCAGCACTGACATTCCTGAGTTCAAATGGGGAGTTCCGAGATTATATGATTTCGAGCTCTATGACTTCCGAATTCCGAGCTGGATGCCAAGTCTCGAATAAACCAGACAAGATTTCCTCAGTCACAAACAAGATGGGATGAGTTCCGACATTAGGCTTCAGCTCCTAAAAATGTAAAAGGTCACCAGTTCCGAATTCAACCATAATGGACACGAGTTCCGATTTCATGTGGGACGAAATTGTATCCTAGTTTTTGGATGACGTGGAGAGCAAGTTGGCCACAAAAGTGAGAGACGTGGCCGAACTTCAACCACAAATCTTCAGCCAATCAACACCACATTTTCTTGTATTTAAGTCAGACTTCCCTTCTCATTCCCAGCTGATTTACGTCTCCTTCTCTTCCTCTTGCTCCAGCCTTCTCCTTTCCTTCCTCCCTCAACCAACTCCATCAAATCCCCAAGCTTGGTCAAGGTTCTATCAATCCAGAAATCAAATTCAGCAAGATCATACTCCAAAGAGGTAGGATTCAATCTCTAATCTTAATTTCTCTGAACAAAGGATGCATGAAAGATTTCTATTTATGATTATTTGATGATATGCTGGATGTGTATGATTGGATTAATATAGGATTAATATGAAATTTTGAGTGGCAATTAGAATTAGAAGAAGAAAACTAAGAGAAATGGATGGATGAGGGTGCTGTCTTGGTGGAGATTCCATGGCAGTCCATACGGCGGAGTGTACGGCGCCGCCTACAATCGGTCAAATCTGATGAAACCATTTTTAGATGAAAGTAGACATTCAGGGCTTTCCATGGATATATCATATAAGGTTATTGGATTAGTATTGAGAGAGATACGAATTTTTGAAGTTTGACCTAGGGTTTAGGAATTTCATCCGGGCAGGGTGAATTATGGAGGGTATAACTCGCCCTATACAACTCCAAATTGAGTGAAACCAATTTTGTTAGAAAGCTTACACATAGGGGAACATCCCAATATAAGATTCAGAGTTTGTTATGGTCCCAAATGTCCCCAGTGATTCAAGGAAGTTACCCTATGTTCAATCTAGGCCAAACCAGAGTAGTTCAGGAAGGTCGACTTTCAGGACTTATAACTCGAGGTGTACTTAAGAAAATGGAGTGAAACTTGTGGCAAATGAAAGGTTGTCCTGTTAGCTTCAATATGAGGCCAATTTCGTATGATTTGAGCTTATTTTCGATTTTTAGTGAATTTATACTTCCAAGAGTGTAATTCGGGCTAGTGGCTGACAGGCTGAGGTAAAAGTTGAATATCTTGAGTTATATGGATCAAAATGATATGGGACCAAAGAGGTTAGAAAGTGGACATATAGATCTATGACATATCCAAAATTCAGATTTAAATGAGTTGAATAGAAATAAAGGTGAGTCATACGAAATTCGGGCAGAACTGAATAGAATGTAGCAAAATGGCCAAAGTGATAATTTCACAAAGTGACCTAATTGAAGATTTCACAAGTATTAGGAAAACATATAAAGTTTGAGTTGAGGATTGTCAGTTTGACATTGATATATATGTGTTAAGTTGATTATGTCCCTATGACTGATTTGTTTGTGAAAGCTGGCACTATTCATGGGGAAACGGACCTGATCCGTTATGCTGCCGGATTTACGGCAGAAGTCTATGAAACTATGAATGTTTAGATGCAAGGATAAATTTTAAAATGATATGAGTTATTAAGGAAGAATTAAGGTATGAATGGGTATATAGAAACTCTGTATTTGAGAATGACAAAATTATGTTATGAGGTATATGAGGGGTAAATAATATAGCATATGCATGAGTACCGGTAAAATGGTAAGGAGGCTACGGGCCTTTATATGTAATAGACATGTATGTAAAAATCATGTGTGCAATGATACATGAAAATAAATGAGGTATATGTACGAGTACACTCAGTATGACTATGCTTGATTATACATGAGAATGAAAGAATGTAAATATATTGAATGTGGGTCCCTTCACTTGGAGCGATTAATTGAGGTCCCTCCCTGTGAAGGCAGTTAAATGACAAAGACATGGGTCCCTTCACCTGGAGGCAGTTGCATATTGGGTCCCTCCTTGTGAAGGCAGCTAAAGACTTGGGTCCCTCTATGTTGGAGGCAGTTGCACATTGGGTCCCTCCAACCTAGAGGCAGTGGGTCCCCTTGCGGGTGAGTCGGTGTGACGACGGTCACGGGTGAAGCTGACGAGCTCACTCCAAGGCCAAAGCGACCCAAGGACAGTAAATGCACCATAGGGACGGCGATACGTAACGCCTAGGCGTGCCAAGTAAAAGACTAAAGACCAAAGGCTAAAGATTTAAGTATATGCAGACACCCGAATCACATGAGGCATGGTTTCGACCTAGCTAGTGTGAGCATGGTGGCCAGAACTTACACGAGGCATGGCATGACCCAACTAGTGTAAGTACCGAATGAAGGTCCCATATTCCTAAGGAACGTGACATGGCGATCACGCTCTGATGGGGTATGACATGGCGATCATACTCTGGAATGTGGCATGTAAAGATTTTATGATGAAAAGGAAGATGGAGAGAGAAAAGCAAGTTTTATGAATAAGCATAAATTTAAGTATGAATAAAGTTATATGCAGATGTTATATTCCCAACATATTGATGTTATGTGTGTTTTAATATGCTACAGTTGTTATTCATGGTATTATATTTGAATGAAGTTTATGGTTTCTCCCAAATGCTAAGTGTATGATTAAAATGAACTTTGTTTCGGATAAGATATTTTTCGAAACGTAGAATTAAACAGTTTGTGCAACATGTTCACCTTTTTCATAATAAACCGAAGCAAACTGGAGATGACAACGATGACATTACATGTGTATCATAGAGAATCCTATTGAGAATTTATAATTCTCATTCCTATTTTCCGTGTTGTCTCCAGAAAGTTCAAGAGGTATCAGAGTAAGCCTTGTGAAGTTCTTTGTCGAGATAAGGTCCGTTCAAGTAACCATAACAACTCCAGGGTGTGGTACTATGACTTAAGCATAGTACTGTACTTTGGAGGGTGTTACACATATGAAAGTGAACAAAGATTGAGTGAGATTCTAATGGTCAATAAACACCTAGATGTCTTTTTAGAAGACATACCGGAATTTCCCCTAAAAAGAGAGATAGAATTTTCTATTGAATTAGTACTAGGAATGGAACCAATATTGGTGGCGCCCTACTGAACGTTGCCCTTGGAATTGGCTGAGTCAAAGAAGCAATTCGAAGAACTTTTGGAAAAGGGATTCATCAGGCCTAATGCTTCACCATGGGAAGCTCATCTTCTTTTAGTGAAGAAGAAAGACAAGGGTATAAGGTTATGTGTTGACTATATGTGGTTGAATAGAGTGACAATTAAGAAAAAGTATCCTTTACCTAGAATTAGATGACATCATGGACCAACTGTTGGGAGTAATGATATTCTCAAATATTGATTTGAGGTCCAAATACCACCATATTAGAGTTCAAGGTGAAGATATCCCTAAAACAGCCTTCAGAACTTACTATATGCATTATGAATATACTGTAATGTCATTTGGTCTAACTAATGCCCCAACAATATTTATGGACTATATGAATTAGACTTTCAGGCCTTACATAGACAAGTTCGTGGTTGTCTTTATAGATGACATATTTATGTATCCAAGAATAAAAGAAGCACATAAGGAGCATCTTAGGATAGTGTTGTAAATCCTAAGAGAACGACAACTTTCTGCGAAGTTATCCAAGTGTGAGTTTTGGATGAAGGAAGTGAAGTTCTTAGGTCATGTAGTGTCCCAAATAGGAGTTTCGGTTAATTCTAGTAAAATTGAAGCAATATTAAATTAGAAAAGACCAACTATGACTACAAAAGTTTGGAGTTTCTTAGGGCCAGCCAGTACTATATGAGATTTATTAAGGGTTTCTCCTAAATAGCTTTGTCGTTGACCCAACTAACTAGGAAGAATGCCCCATTCGAGTGGATGGGAAAATGTGAGAAAAGTTTTCAAGAGCCAAAGCAAAAGTTGACCATCGCACCAATGTTAGTGCTACTAGATCCTCATGGATCATTTGAAGTCTATTGTCATGCTTGATGAAAAAGATTAGGGTGTGTCATGATGCAAAATTGAAATGTCATTGTGTATGCTTCCAAACAATTAAACCCCATGAGATTAACCACCCAACTCATGATCTAGAACTAGCAGCAGTAGTGTTTTCCTTGAAAAAAATGGAGATATTACCTTTGAAGTATTCTCTGATCATAAGAGTCTGAAGTATCTCCTTGACTAGAAGGAATTGAATATGATACAATGGAGGTGGATGGAATTTCTCAAGGATTATGATTTTGACTTGAATTACCATCCAGGCAAAGCAAATGTCATGGCCTATGCTCTAAGTAGAAAATTTCTAAGTATATTGTGATTGATGATTAAAGAAGAAGAGTTGGTTGAGAGTTTTCAAAATCTCAATTTGGGAAGCAGTGTAACTTCCCAAAGTATTTTGTTGAACCAAATAAAAGTGGCAAGCAACTTCAAAAGTCAAATTGTTCAAGCCCAACGAAATGAACCGGAGTTCAATAAAATTGTAACCTTGGTTCAAGCAAGAAAATTGAAAAGATTTGTTTAAGACAACAATCGGGCATAGAAATACCAAGAAAGGTTATGCATCCCTGCAAGTGATGGCTTTAGAAGTAAGATTTTGGAGGAAACCCACAAGAGTAAATTCACTATACATCCAGGGATAAGCAAAATATATCAAGATCTTAAAAAGATATTTTGGTGGCCAAAGATGAAAAAGATCTTGTGAATAAGTGTTTGGTTTGCTAAAAAGTAAAGATAAAATATTAGAAACCATTATGCTACAACCTCTGGAGATCTCTGAGTGGAAGTGGAAAAATATCTCAATGGACTTCATAATGGGATTGCTAGAACTTTACAGGATATGACTTTTTATGGGTTATAATAGACATATTAACTAAATATACCCACTTTTTACCTATTAAAGTCAACTATTCTTTGGAGATATTAGCAAACTTATATATCCAGGAAATATTGAGGCTACACAAAATTCCTTCTACCATAATCTTGGATTGAGACCCAAGATTTATCTCGAGATTTTGGGGAGCCCTATATAGGTGTTTGGAACCAAACGTTTGAGTATGACTTACCATCCACAAACTGATTTACAAATAGAGAGAACTATTAAGACATTAGAAGACATGTGAAGGGCCATTGTTGTGGAACAAGGGGGAGTTGGGATAAATATCTGCCTTTAGTTGAATTCACTTACAATAACAACTACCATACCAGCATTGGTATGGCCCCAGAGGAAGCTTTGTATGGTAGGAATTATATGTTGGTATGAACTAGGTGAGGCAAGCCTTCTATGACCTGATCTCATCAGGCAAACTATTGAACAAGTAAGGAAAATTCAAAACAAAATCCTCACTGCCCAAAGGAGACAAAAAAGCTATGCTCACAATAGGAAGAAACTGCTAGAATTCTAAGAATGAGAGCACATATTCCTCAGGCTTACACCCACAATGGGAATTAGTAGAGCCATAAAAATTAAAAAGTTAGGCCCTTGATTTATAGGTAATTTCCAAATCTTAAAGCGAATTGGACCAATTGCTTATCAGATAGCACTACCTCCTAATATGTCCAATTTTCACAATGTCTTTCATGTTTCACAACTTAGGAAATATATTCCTGACCCTAGCCACTTGTTAGCACTCGAGTTTATACAACTAAGGGAAGATCTAACCTTTCGTATATCACCGGTTCAAATTGTAGATAGAAGTGTTAAGCGGCTCAAAAATAAATCCATACAATTGGTAAAGGTAGCTTGGGGAAGAGAAGGAATAGAAGAATATAACTGGGAACTGGAATTAGATATGAAGAAGGATTACTCGAAGTTGCTCATAGGTAATGAATTTTGTGGGCAATTTTTTTTTTTTTAAAGTTGGGTAGTAATGTAATGTCCTAAGTAGTTGCGATTGTAAATAACATTATTAAATATTATTACTATTGATAAGAAAAGATAAGATAGAATTAAAATAAAATAGAATAGAAAAGAAAAAAAAGGAGGGGGCGAAAATTATAAGGAGCCATGTAGTTAATATATTTATTAAATAAACTTTTCATCATGTGACTTAATGTATTGTGTGGTTAGAAATTTAACCACCTAGCTAGTTAGCAGGATGAGTGGTTAACTATTAAACCACCTAGCTAGATAAATAAGGAGGAATATGGGCGATATATCATACTTAACCACTTTTACTGTAGACTAACCATGAAATTCACTCAAAAATAAAACAAATTCTCTCATTTTTCTCTCCTCCTAGATACAACTCTCTTTTTCTCATTCTCCCTCCATTTTTCTTCCTTACTCATCCATTTGCCTAACCACCATCACCTTCATAAAACATAAAGATTTAAACCCAAAACTCTTGCCTTAGCCAAATATAATTTTTCACTAAAGTAAGAAGAAAGAGGAATGATCATATCTTAGATTGATTGAAGGTGATTAAAGCTTCAAGAAAACCAAGCTAGAATGCTACAAGCACTAGAGGTGAAGTACGAAATCCTAAGACTTAAGTTGCCCTTATATGTGTGTTTAAGAGTGCTTTGTAGCTAGGGTTTATTAGTTTTCTTGATATGAATATTTGAGTTAGAAATTGATGATATTTATTCTTGTGTTTCGATTTTTCAAAGTATTTGGAGTTGGCTATTGATAAGCAGTTGTTGTTGAGACTAAAGACAACTAGAAGCAAAACTGGTGTAAAGTGTTAATCTAGGTATTTAGTGGTTTGACCCCCATATCCGAAGCAAAGAAATTTAAAAATCAATTGAGACTAATTTTAAATGAAAGTTAACTCAGAAAAAAGTCTATCCATATAAAATATAAATCCATAAGGAGAGAAAGTTATGATTTTTATAAGTTGACTATGTCCTGTAGAGAACACCACTAAATAGCTTAGGTTTAAAGAGTTATATAAATCATTCTTGAGTGAAACCAATCTTATTAGAAAGTTAAGATATAAAGGATAACCTTGTGAAATTTCACCATCATATTATCTTTGTAGAGGTCCCAGTAATTACGAGAAAATACTATAGCTTTATTAGTTCTTTACAAAAATAGGATAGCTATATTATGAGGCCCATGACTCGGGTTTGGCTTAGAACTTTTCAGTGAGGTTTTTTTCGTTTGAAAGAGAGTTCATTAAGGTATATGTCTATAAAATTTCAAGACAAAATAATAAGAAATGAAATTTTGATGATTTTCCTAAATTAGGTGACCGAATTTATCATATAATAGGGCAATTAGTAGAAACACATGCACACCTTGAATTATACAAACTCAATTTGAGTGGGACTAAAGGAATTTGAAATTAGAGCAAGAGGGGATATTCCCTGTAAAATTTGAATCCAAAATGACTTAAAATGAAATTTTAGCAAATTTTCCACATTCTGGATAGATTTTAGGTGTTATGCAGTTTATGCTTCCAATTAAACTATCTTTTAGATAATTTGTATTCTCATTTTCTACTTGAAACTTGGATTTTAAGAGTTAAATGTACATGTTAACAAGATCGTGTTCTCTCAATAATGAAGTGCATGCATAATTCCTTATTTGATTGAGAAAAACTGGGTTAGAGAGAATGAGTCCGACTAAGTCAAAGAGAGTGAATCTAACTCTCTTGGATTAAGTCAGGGAGAGTGAACCTAACATGGTTATATTAGAGAAAGTGAATCCAACCTTCCTATGATGGATTAGGGAGAATGAACTTGACTAGGGATAGATTTGCGTGAGGGTCAGAGAGAGTAAATCTGGCAATCACGTATAGGAATGAGCTCAATCCTGCAAAATAGACTATCAACCACATAAATGAATGCCATTCAAAATCAAGGAATTACCAAGCCAAGTATGTGCATTAATTCAAAGGAAAAGAGAATAAGCAACAATACATTCCATGCATGCCAAATTTACATGTATGGCTCATCTAATGCATGCTTTACTTCTTTTATTATGATGTTGATATTGCTTAGTTTATTTATCATAGTTGCACGAATAAAAAGGAATTTGCTTCAAAGAGATTTTTACCATTTTTTAAATGAGTTTCTATCTCTTTATCTATTGAAAATATGTTTTATCGCTATAACTCGAAGCAGCTAGGGATGATCACGATAACATCACATATAGTAGTCTAGGATTTCCTACTGGGAATTTAAATTCTTGTATCTTTATTTCCGTGTCATCATCAGACTCTATCGATGGCATCCATACTGATTTTCCTCAAGACACTTGACTGGACTTGGCACCATGATCTAGCCTTAGATTTGATGTACTTACTAGGCTAGGCTACTGTTAGGATGTATATGTTTTTCCATTGCCCATTTGCTACTACAGTGCTCAACCCACAGTTTGACCCAACGTTCGCATTTAATGTTGTCCTACTACACATGGCACATCCACCTTATGCTTCATCGTCACCTCCACCTTCCCTATCCATTGAAACAGATCCTTCTGAAGACAACATTTTTTCTTCATCTACTAGGGGAGACCAAGTAATGCCTAAACTAGCACTAGAAGGGTTTGTCGCCATAAAGAATGGTTTTTACACCCCATGAAGATACATAATAGCTATCTTAGGGACACTTTTTGCTGACAGATCTACACTTATCTACAGAGATCTCATAAATTTTACTGATAACTCATTAACAGTTCATGTACATTTTATGGCTTATTTTGGAATAGTATTTTTGAGGCCACAAAGACAGTTAAGAGTTTTAGATGTATAGTTGACGTAAATGTATTCAGATCCATGGTAGGAGGTACATGGGTTTGTAACTATCATAAATACAGTACTGTATATATTTGCTATGGAGATATCTGTAACACTTTGGGCTTACAACATGATGCTTTTCTGGCGTTACTTTATAATTTACACTATATAAACCCATCAAACATGCGTCCATAGATAATAATGTACGCTCACTTCATTTCACAAATCCACTTAACTAGTTGTATGGCAGAATTACTACAATGATTACCTTACACATCTTTAGTAGTTGCTTCTAGTTGCAACATTATGACCTAGGCATGATGTTATGAATAAAAGGGTATTATAGAATAGACAAACATGATCCATTGCCTACAATTGCCTTCTCAAAACTAACATAATCCATCTTCTCCACTAGAATCAAGGGATCTGGAATCATGTGATGAGTAGTACTCGAATTCAGTTACCAATTGGGATCATGGATGGTTGAAGGAATGGCAAGTGCATTGGTCATGTTACTCATGAAAAGATTAGCTCTAGGACTATGGATTATTAGGCACCATAGAAGTCTCAAAACTAGGGATGGCAATGGGTATCTATAGGGGAAGAGGGTCCCGTTTAGAATTTTGTACCCGTCCTATCCCTGTCAGGAGTCCCTCGTTCCTCATTCCCCATGAAGATTTAAATCCCTGCACACATCCATAGATTTATATAAAAAAATTTAAAAAAAGAGAAAATTTTAAATAAAATACTCTTAAACCTAAATAAAACATTAATAAATATTCATAATTCATTGTAACATTGTCCAGCATAATACAATTCAAATTAAAAATAAAATATATGACGCAAATTTTTTAAAAGACAATTAAAAATATCCAGATTACAAAGACACTAATATTATGACTAGGTTTTTTTAAAATTATATATTTATATATATGAGGGCATTTAAATAAATTCACGTTAACGGAGATTTAGCAGGTCCCCATAGGGTAGGGACCTCATCCTTTGCCCCTGCTTCATTTACTAAATAGAGACTTTCCCTCTATCCCCGCAGAGATTCAACTTGTCCTCGTCCTTGTCATGGGCAATCCCACTGGGTACCTACTTTGGCGGCTTTTTTGGCTATCCCTACTCAAAACCAGAATTTACACCATGCTAGGAATCAAATCTATGCCAACAATTAAGAGCAATATGATCAACCTTGCCACACACGACAAGCAGGGCAATTTGAGGATGGAAATTGACCTCCTATTCCATATTTGCCTCCACCTCTATTACAAAAATTCTGAGTTCTAGAGTTAGGTTGAAACTTGAATTGTTGATCACAAGAATTAAATATTTGTTTTTGCTGAAATTGAGCTACATTTGCTTGGACTATGTTATCATTCCTCCGATACTTTTCAATCAACACCTCTTGTGCCATGAGCAAAGATGATTGTTATTATGAATGGACTATATTCCTTTGGTAAACTATTAAGAATCGCTTCAGCTTGATCAAAATCATTCGCTGAGGCTCTAACAGAAATCATGCATCAATAATTTTCTTGATCTCAATTGAACCTTTTTTCTTTGTGAGGTGAAGAAAATTTCTAAATTTTTCCAGATTTGATGAGAGAATTCACAACCTACCATATGTATAGTAAAAGGTTTGCTCATGGATGACAATAGCCAAGATTTCAACAATGCATCTTGCTTTTTCCAGTTCTAACACTTTGAGCTCGCTACTTTGTTTTCTCGATCTTCTTGAGTTGCAAACTTCTTCAGAATCAATTCTCCACTGATGTGGTTAAGTAGATTGTGGCCTTTGGTTATAGCTTTTGCTTGTTCCTTGCATGGTAGATAATTCTCTTCATCCAGCTTCAATGACACTGGATTAGAGAAGCTCTACAACACAAACTGAGATGAACCTTGAGGTGGAGCTTGCGAGGTTTGAGATGAACTTTGTGAAGCCATGGCAAAGCACTAAGCTCTGATATCATGTAAGGTATTAGGGCTAGGCTGAAGATATGAGAGAAAGAATAGAGGAAGAGAGAGTTTGAGTGAAGTCGATTATGATTATTAATGAGTATGATTAGAATATGAGATTTTGTCCAACATTTATCACATGATTATAAAATACAAATAAATCCACTGAATAACTTTATTCTATCACACGTATACGATAAAAATAAATGATACATTATAGACATACCATCTTGTTAAAGGTTAATAACATGTGTGTTTCATGCATTCTAAATTGCGTCGCTATCAGGCTTCATGGATAAACTTAAGGTGGCCTATTTTTCTTCAGTTAAATGATTCATATTCCGACTCTTTCATTACATATGCTAGCCGATTTTTCTGCATTGTGATTTTATTCAAGGATAGAAAATTACCAGGTTTATCTAGCAGAATGGGCGATCAGCAGCAGGAAGATGTTGGAGTGGAGGCTGCAAGACGTCAAGAAAGGGTTAAAGGCGACAACACGGGCAAACGTAGGGATAAGCGATGGGCATTATCAGATATGAATTATGCATCTGAAACTCAAAATGAAGATGTGTTATCCAGGGGGTGGGCTGCTGAAAATGAAACCGTCAATAGTGCAATACATGCATCTGACATTCAAAATGAAGATGTGTTATCTAAGGGGAGGTCTCCTCAACATGAAACCGTCAATAGGGCAATGCAAGCCTCCGAACCCACTGCGACAGTTAAAGAACACAGGGAAGATAAGAACTTTGATTTGCTAAATGAAGCATATCTTTATATTAAATGTAATCCTAATATCCCATCACCACTTGGGGACGCTAAAATTTTCAAGCAAAAGACCCCTCTAGGCAACACGTTGCTACATATAGCAGCTACATATGGAAATGACGCCGGGATAAGCTTGGTAGCTCAAAAAGCCTCCGAACTTTTGACTGCCAGGAATTCCAATGACGATATGGCACTGCATGTTGCTGCAAGAGCTGCACACTTGTCTTCTGTTAAGAACTTATTAGCTGCTCATCTTCGCAACGTAATAGAATCTTCAGATCCTGAAAGCCAGCAAAAGGCTCTGAACGAAATCCTAACAAAAAACAAGCGAGGAAATACTTTCATCCACGAGGCCTTACTAAGCGGTCACACAGATGTTGTGATGAATTTCCTCTCTTTTCAAGAAGACTCGCCATTGCCAGCTGGAGTCCACCACGAAAGTTTTGCGTTAGCAGCGTTGCTTCAGACAAACAACCGAAGGAAATCAATTTTGTACTTGGCGATTGAGGCTGGCTATGAGGAAGTTGTTGGACAGGCATTGACCATATTGGCCAGCCCTAACATTGGCACTTTGATTGAGAAATGCCCAGGAATTGGTAAGCTGATTCCACACAGCCCAAATGTTTCACCAGGAAATGTTTTCGCAGGAGAATCACCATTTCTAGCGGCATCCATGAAACAGGATCAAGGTACTTGAGAGATGGCCTTAAATTTTATCTGATTGTCTACTCTCTACTTCTTTTTTTTTTTTTTTTTTTAAATCTCAACAAATTGCGGATCTTTTAATTTTTCTTTCTTTTTTACTTTTTTTTGGACTGGCGTTGTGGATCATTCTCAGATGACTACTCACAAATCATTATTTAATTTTTATATGCTAGAAATTTTAAATCTCATTCTGAAAAAGATTCCAGAATGGTTCCGTTTGAGGGATATGGAAGAGAGGACTCCCCTTCATTATGCGGCATCAACAGGTTACCTTGATGGTGTTCAGCATCTACTTAAAGAATGTGCTTCCTGTGCCAATGAAAGGGACAAATATGGCTATTTCCCGCTTCACTTGGCTTCTTATGGAGGCCATGTTGAAGTGGTTGAGGAATTGATTAAAAAGCAATACTGTGCGCATCCCAGAGAGATAGTTGACAATAAAGGCCGAAATTTTCTTCACCTAGCAGTCGAAAGTGGAAAGCTTAGGGTAGTAAGGTACATCTTGAAAGCTGCTCGTGCTGATAAGGAACTTGAAGAGACGATAAATCACCAGGATACCGATGGAAACACTCCCTTGCATTTGGCCACCTTGCGCTGCCATGCCAAAATTGTCCATGCCTTAACATGGGACAAAAGAGTGAAACTCAATTTGGTTAACGGAAAGAATCAAAACGCACTCGATGTTTGCAAGCAAGGCTCAGTAAAAAACCCATCCTTACGACAGGCAAGTACACTACTCTATTTTCCATAAAAAATTAAAAAATCAAGTAGGTTTGTAGTCAAAATCCTTACAGGCTTTGGAATTACTTGGGTGATAATAATGATATTCAAGATTCTGTAATTATTCACGGACAGTTGTTTTTGTTTCTTTTCAAATAAAGTGGTATTACTTAATGTTAATGCGTCAAGGTAGAACTCATGGGGTGGTTCATTAATTACTATACTCAATATGGGTATTGGACGAACAATATTTCTATTAGTTCAAGATACAACTTTTTTTAATGTGGTTTGAAAATGGATTAGACTTTCTTATATCATTTTGTGGGTTAAGATATTGATGCATGTTAAATTGATTTAAGAGTAGATACATTTTTGCTTTCATTTTTCACATACAATTTCTCTTTAGAAAAGCTCCCCACCTATGAACTTGTATTTGCAGTGGTTAACATGGATTGCACTAAATTCTGCTGACAAGCCACCTGCTGATCCACTGCCATGCTCTTTCAAGGTCCCTTCCCAAAGCACAAAAAGCGCATGGGAAAAAGAGGCCCCAGATATGGATCAGTACAAAGATAGAATCAACACCCTTATAGTGGTTTCCACTCTGATAGTTACAGTAACATTCGCGGCAGGTTTCACACTGCCCGGCGGTGCTAAAAGCTCTGATCCAGGTCAGGGCATGGCCCTTATGCTACATCGCATGTGGTTTAAACTATTCATCTTCTGCATCACTATATCTATGTATGGTGCTATCAGCGTTACCATCATACTCATTTGGGCCCAGCTTAGTGATTTAACTATCGCAATTCTTTCTCTTAAAGTGGTAAAGTATTGTTTGGGAGTCACTCTTGTAACACTATCTTTGGCATTTTTGGCTGGTGTGCACTTAGTTATAAGTGATCTCAGTTGGCTAGCCACTACTACTTTGGTAATTAGTGTGACTTTCACTATCGTGCTTTTGATACTGTACATACTCCTTTGGTTACCCTCGACATCAAGGAGCCCAATAGTTTGATTCCTTTCCTATTATCCTTTTCTGATGCTTGCATTCCTGGTTGAAGCTAAAGAAGAAGTTCCAGTGGTATGTAATCTCACAAATTCTAGTACATTCAATACTTATTTTCCTAGTGCCAAAACATGGATGGTAGAATTGGTAATAGGATATTGGCACAGAAGATCTCTATAAATCAAACTGTGAGATACAAACCTATGTCCCCAAAATATAAAGAAATTTTTAGATACTCTTTGTCTAAATAAAAAGTAATACTTTGTTTTATCTATAGTTTATTATCTCAACTATTATATTAAAAATGTAGCAAAAGTGAGAAGTAACAATGACCTCACAATAGCTAAGGTGTTGAATGATGAATATAATAAAGTATAACTTTGTTTTTTTCCTTTTTTTCCCTAAGAGTAACTAAAATTTTCTCCAAAGCATTCTCTCATTCTTATCCTTCCATTCATATTTTACTATTTAAAATATAATATACACATAGTCGATCATTGCCATGAGTTCTTAAAATTTTGAGTACTTAATTTTCAGGGGCCAAAACATGAAGAGAGGGAAAAGAAAATGGACAAAAAGAAAAAGGGAGAGATTTGAGCACAGTTCTATCCCTCAATTGTGGTGTATTAATCAGCTACCATCAATCATATTACTCAAATGTCTCCTTTGCGTGCTTGTCAATTATGAGAATGTAACTCGTATTACTATTTCCTTATAGTAAATAACGTTGGATTTGCCCTGAAGTCACAATGTCTAAATTTCGAGAGATCTTGTAACTAAGTAGGAAGGTATGGGATGGAAGTGCTTCCAATAAAAATTGTTGTTATTGCTGGTTTGTAGGAGTCAATTTGTCCAAGTTAAAGTTTCACAAGGAGTTCCATGATTTGGCCATGATGATGATGATGATGATGATGATGGATTATGCTTTTGTATTATTAGTTAAATGCCACTATCTAATTTCCTAGTTTGGCTAATGTTGTTGCAATTTCCTTTGGTGGGACTAAGGTTGAGATTTGATGACTACTATTTATGCTTGTTGTAATTTTCTTTGATGGTCATTTAAGTTACTGTTTAGAGAACCGGCAAGATGGACTTTGTTGCTTTTTGTTGGAGTTTGGAGCAATTATCGGTTTGCATATGCGCTACTTATTTTAATATAACCAATCAATTCATAGGAGATGCAAGTTAAACCAATTTTAGTTGCTTTTCTCTTTTACCATGTTTCAGCTAGGATTATTTTGACTATGCATCATATATCATATGATAATCATAATAGTCTTTCTATGAAACCCATGACAATGTTGCAGTACTTTGCAGTTTACAAAGGAGATGAAGGGAATAGTTTTCTATATTGTACATGTTGATTATAATTATAGGTACTCATGGATATCTGTGGGTACCGATATATCCGCAGGGACCTCTAAACACAAGTATCTATATGAGTATGGAATGAGGATGGGGGGTACCCATCTACGAGCCCCCACCTTGCCCCATTCACACTCTTAATGATAACACATTCATCAAGATTAAAGATTTTTAATATTAATATAAGATATCATAAGAATTTAGTTTTAATATACTCTTAATATAAATAAATATTATTTAAACAATAATTTGATAAAATATATTTTTTTAATACCCACAAACAATTATCATTATTTTTGTTTTCAACATTTCATGCATCTTAAATTGCCTTGCTGTCAGGCTTCATGTGTATGTAAACGCAAGGCTGCCCTCTTTTTCTTCAGTTGAATGATTCACATTCCAACTCTTTTATTAGTTATTACATCTGTAAGCCAATTTTTCTGTATTGGTTATATTCACTGAGATAGACAATTATCAGGTTCATCTAACGGGATGCGCTTCATTTATGACGAGCCGGAGGAGCCGGAGGAGAGACCACACATCAGGCCCACTAGAGTCACCTCGACAGCTCAAGAACAGAGCGAAGATAAGAATTTTACTTTGCCAAAACGCACATATCTTTCAATTAAACAGAATTCCGAAGCAGCAGCTTTGCAGGACATCAATGACGATCACATTTTCCAGCACAAGACCCCTCTAGGCAACACGGTGCTACATATAGCAGCTTCATATGGAAATGATGACTGGGTAAGGTTGGTAGCTCAAAAAGCCTCCGAACTTTTGGCTGCCGAAAATTCCAAAGGTGATGTGGCACTTCACGTTGCTGCAAGAGCTGGGCATGTCTCTACTCTTCGGGAGTTATTATGCGCTCATCTCCAAGATATTGAAACTAAAAGCCCCCAAGAGGCTATGAAAGATATCCTAAGAAAAAACAAGCAAGGAAATACTTTCATCCACGAGGCCGTACTCAATGGTCACAAAGATGTGATGTATTTCCTATCTTCTAATAAAGAAGATGTGACTTTGCCTGTAGTCTACAAAGAGACGGCTCTCCTAGTTGCATTGTCTCAGCCAAACAACGAATACAAATCAATTTTGTACTTGGTGATTGAGGCTGGCTGGAAGGAATTTGTTGGAGCTTTGATCGACCTGGCCAGCCGTTCATTGTCGGCCGATTTGATTGTGAACCTCCTAGGACTTCTCAAAGTGATTCCGCCCAACATAGACCCAGATGTTTCGGGAGGAAAATCACCCCTTCTTGCGGCAATCCTGAAACAGGATAAAGGTGCCCATGAAATAGCTCTAAAATGTTTCATTCTCTACGCTTTTATTTTTATTTTTTTAAAAACTAGAATAACTACATTTTCATCCCTAAAACATGGGTGGTGTAATAAATTTGTTTATAAATTAAAAAGCACATGCAATTTAGCTCTTGAATTTACCCACGTAAAACAAGTTAATCCTTTTAAGAACTATTTTGTTAAATTCAAGGATCAATTTTTTTTTTATTCTATTTATTATAAATTGATTTAATTTAGAAACCAAATTATATGTGTTTTCTAATTTATGGACAAATTTATTACACCCCAAATATTTCAAAGATGAAATTATAATTTTTCTTTTTTTTTTTTAAATTCTCAACGCAAATAGGGATCTTCTATTTTATTGGTTTATTCACTGGCATTGTGAATCGTTCTCAAATGAGAAGTACTCATAATTCATTATTTATATATGACAGAAATTTTAGAACTCATATTGAAAGAGAAACCAGCGTGGATCAAGTTAACGGATGTGGAAGGATGGACTCCTCTTCATTATGCGGCATCTATAGGTTACCTCGATGGTGTTCGATATCTACTTAGCAAATGTGCATCTTGTGCCATTGAACAGGACAACGATGGTTTTTTCCCACTTCACTTGGCTTCTGGTGGAGGTCATGTTGAAGTAGTTAAGGAATTGTTAAAAACAGAATACTGTCATGATCCTAGAGAGTTGCTTGATAATGGTGGCCGAAATTTTCTTCACCTCGCAGCTGCAAGTGGAAAGTTTAGTGTAGTAAGATACATTTTAAAAGCTGGTGATAATGAACTTGAAGAGATGATAAATGACCAGGATGACAATGGAAACACTCCATTGCATTTGGCAACCTTGCACTTGCATCCCAAAGTTGTTCACGCCTTAACATAGGACAAAAGGGTGAAACTCATGTTGGTTAATGGAGAGTATCAAACAGCTCTTGACGTTTGTATGCAAAGGTCATTCAGAAACGTGTCCACTAGGCAGGCAAGTATATATATTACTGTTTTTCATGAAAATTTTGAAAAATTATGTATGTTTTGTGAGGATATAAAATCATTTATATGTCTCTCCCCAACAGATTAAACTTTTGGGAGAAATGACTCATGACATGATAATCAAGATTTTTATAACTAAGTGGTCTAGAGTTTGATCTTTATTTACACATTATTTATGTTTCAAACCCAAAGTGGCTCTTGGGTTAGGAGGAATCTTAAGAAACAAAACTATTATGTGCCTCTACTCAATAACTTAAATTTTTAGGAAAGATGGTTTATGATAAATATATAGTCAAAATCACTATGTGCTCTAAAATTTTACTTAATGATTTTTGGAGTCTATCATCATTTACACATTCTTTTACCCAAGTTTCTAGACGTTTTTTGGACATATGGAAAATTATGTTTCAATAATTGAGGATTTTAGTTACTTATTAATAAAATGTGATAAGATGACAAATAATGAATGTGAGATTTTTTTTTCACCATATTTACCAATAAGATGATTGAAATTCCCAGTTATTAACAAATTATTAACATATAACTCTTCATAATTTTCCATAGATAAATTTACTAGCAGTATAACTGAAATTCTTGATTATAAATATATGATTCTCCGAATGTTTAAACAATGCTTAGTAAACATGGGCACAAATAACTGTACCACTCATTATCTGCTAAGACTTATTGAATTGGACTCTTTATATAGTAACAACAGCTGATTAATGTTATGGCTTCAATATAGAACTCATAGAGTGATTGATCAATTATTATACTTAATGGGGGTTTTGGACGAGCAATAAATATGTTAAGGTTAAACTTATTTTTAATGAGTTGTGAGTTTTAATGAGTTGTGAGCTTGTTTATTAAGTAAAAATACATTCACATTTAAATCATTTTGTCAGTTAAGATAATGATGCATATTAAATTAAATTAAGAGTAGATACACCTTTTATTTTTTTATTGATAAGCTCATTTTAGAAAAGCTTACTTTTTGTGTCAAAATGTACTAACAAAGTGATCGCTAATCATTTAATTTTCTTTTACATAGGTTTATATTTTTCTTGAATTTGCAATTTGCTGCATTTGTGATACACACATATATGAACTTGTATTTGCAGTGGCTAACATGGGCTGCATTAAAATCTGCCGGTGTGCCATATGCCGATCGACTGCCAAACTCTATCAATGTCCCTTCCCAAAGTACAGTAAGTTCATCGGAAGAAAAGGCCCCAAATATGGATCAGTACAAAGATAGAATCAACACCCTTATATTGGTTTCCATTCTGATAGTTACAGTAACATTTGCGGCAGGTTTCACACTGCCTGGTGGTGTTAAAAGCTTTGATCCAGGTGAGGGCATGGCCCTTATGCTACATCGCATGTGGTTTAAACTATTCATCTTCTGCATTACAATATCTATGTATGGTGCTAGTAGTGTTACCATCATACTCATTTGGGCCCAGATAGGTGATTTAACTATCACAAGTCTTGTCCTTGATGTGACAAAGTATTGTTTAGGAGTGACTCTTGCAACACTATCTTTGGCATTTTTGGCTGGTGTGCACTTAGTTATAAGTGATCTCAATTGGCTAGCCAATATTGTTTTGGTAATGAGTGTGACTTTCATTCTTATGCTTTTGATACTGTACATACTCCTTTGGTTGCCCTCGTCATCAAGGAGTACAATAGCTCGATTGATTTCCTACTACCCATTTCTAATGACAGCTTCGCTGGTTGAAAGCTGAAGAAGGTACCAGTGATTCAAATTCCCATAATTTTTAGAACATCAAATGCTTTAGGTATCAATGCTAATTAGCTATCATCAATCATGTTGGTCAAAATATCTTCATTGTTTGTTTGTTATTAGGCCATGCAGAAAAGAAGGAAGCCAAAGCAAATAACAGCGCAACAGAGAAAGATCTTAGACCCCGAGATTCCTAGAATGGTTATTAAGCTTGGTTTGAAATATCTGCTGAGTATCTCACTTGTATTCATATTTGTTAGGGTGATATATTTTCATACAACTAGAATTTAAGTCATGCTTATTTTCACTATTGTGGTTGAGATCATGCTTTATGCAGTGCATGTATTTGCATATATCCCATGCACTCTCTTGTACTTATAAATACCAGCAGTTTGAATGAATAAAGTGAGTCATTCAATATCATTAAATATATCTCTTGAAATTTTTCTCTATTATGCCATTAAAGCTCTAAAATTCGAAGCTCAATTATGTACATAGCTCTTCTGTCTAGAACCTCATATTCATAAACCCAACACTACACATCAAACGCATAGTGGTAACAATATCTTAGATCCCACTCAAAACCTAGCAAGACCATATTATGTACACCCAAATTAAAATCCTTCCACGACCATTCCCTCTTTTCTCACTGGACCCATTTACAAGATGCGGGGTTGATCAACGAAGTGAGCAATGGTTTTGAAAAGTGAATTTGGCTTCTTAAGTGGCATGATTACAATACCAGAGAATTCACCATCCAATGTATCAAGCATGGAAGAGATGCAATAATAATCCCAATCACTCCTATGTCCCCATCAATAGCATGTCGATTCTACAGAAAGTGTTGTCGTGGGATTTAAGGAAGTGATTCTCTCAATGTGATTTGGTGAGAATTTTTGAACTACAGCAAGAGATATACTCTTTCAAGAAAGAATAACTATTTGTCGGTGACTATTTCATCTAGCTAAAACCACTATGAAAAGAGTTGGAACACTATAGAACAACTCGAGCATGTGTGCATCCAGTGAACTGTAATTTCATAGCAACAAGAAATGCATCTTTGTTTAGGCAACAATATTATATTCCTTGATTCCTAACTAGCCTCGTTGATCAGTTAGCAAGGTTACAATCACAAATTCCCTTTTATGGATCCTTTGCCTTCTTATTGATGAGAGTGTTGAACTCAATTAAAGTAAAAAAGAAAAATCTGGTTTATATGATAACCAATAGTGCAAGGAACAAATTAAGTTGTCTTTCAAGGATCCCATATTTAAATTCAATCAAACCAAGAAGAAAAGTGGGTTTCAATGAGCAACAATGTAAATAAAATAATTAAAATTAACAATAATTAATGATCAAAACAAACAATCCAAGAAACTTTAGGAATTACATTCAATGTATCATAGACTAATAAACATGCATAAAATCTCAAATTATGTAGTTGATATGAATTGGACCTAGATCTCTGCCTCAAATCTTGCATTCACTAGTAGATGATTATCTGAAATTCAACTAACAGAAAAGAAAGTTTTACAACCCTACAATATATTTAAACCTATGTTAGTTTAAGATCAAGAATGCAATCAACCTACATTTACAAATATGTGAAACCTAATCTCTTAAATTTGCATGATAAAATCAAGATTAATTAATCACCAAATCAAAATCTTATCACAAATCTTAATCAAAATGAAAGATTCAATTGGATCCATACAAAAGTAAAAGTCTCCATTCATGCATTTCAAGATTAAGAAGACGAAAAGAAGAGAAACATTAATAGAAATTCAAATTCAACAAGAACAAAGTCTCAAGATCAAATTTAATCTTTTCAATAATTCTTGGTTTGTTTAAAGAAAATTATGGCTCCATGAGGGTAGCAAATACAAGATAGGAGAGAGAAGAGAAGAGAGAAGACTTGCCACCTAAGAACTCCTAGAACCCTAAACTCTAACAATTGGAATAGTCTCCTATGAAACTCAAGGCTTCAACCCCAAGAAGCTGCTCTCTCCTTATCGTTAAATGTAACCCAACCTATAAATAATCTTTGGCCTCTTAATTTTATTGGGCTTAGGATGAAAGAAATTATGCTAAAATTAGTCTTTATGGTCCTCTAGACCCATTAGCTAACTTTTACGGCCATGAAATCCTTCTAGATGTCATCTTTGATTCTCTTATGTATAGGAGATTGATATGTATGAACCTTGTGTAAAACCGTATGGCACTCACAATTCTTATACTACAACAGAATTGAGATTTACTAACATTTGAAAAATGTTACTGAAACATACAAAAGTGTTGATAAAACTCTTTAGCAACATAGGCTGTATGCTACACTTATAAAAATGTTACTCAAGAGGTTTAACAATGCTTTTTTGTATTTTTAGCAACATTTTTTAAATGTTACTAAGGGATTTTAACAACATCTTGTATTAATAAATGTTACTAAAAGCTAAACATAGTGTAGTGTTAATCATCCCATGAATAAGAACTTTGAGATATGCCCCTCACAACCCTCAATCAACTAGTGATAGAGAACCTTGGGATAAGGATTAAGATTCTTGATCCATTATTTATGGATGAAACAAAAATCAAGAATATTAAAAACTTACAAAGTATGAGAGTAAAACAAACTCACAATAGTATTGACATGTAAATTGAATAGTCTATAGGCCAATTTGCCTATTTAAATATAAAAATGGAAATTAAAAGATTTGATCCTAAAAGGTAGCCTAAAAGTTATGATCATAAATAATCCAAAAAGGGCCAAATAAAATTAAGACAATTAAGTTTGACCCAATTAACATAAATAGTGGTTAAAGTCAACCATATTTGATTTGCTGGCATAATTAACTCAGTCTTTACAGCACAATTCTTTGAGAAAGCCCTTCCAATCAATCCTTGCATCCTAGCTATACAATTTGGATTCCTAGCCTAGTGGTCCCCATTATTCCTTCCATTCATGAATCGTCATCTACATCAAAAGGGGAAAGATCAAACATACTAAGCTTTTATGTTGCTTTATATTGCCTTTTGTATGTGTGAAAGGAAAGGTGCGATGTGTAACATCCACCAAAATTTTCTTATCGTTTTTCGCCTAATTGTTCGATTTGTATCAAGTAATTGAGATTAATTAAAATTCGACTAAATAATTATTTAGGATCAATTGATTAGCAATTTATTTAGTTTAGATATGAGGGAATTAGGTTAGAAGTATAGGAGATTTCATAAAAATTTTCTTGAAACCGATTTACCGATTTAAAGGAAATCGGTAAAATTACGGTGTTTTAAACTGTTAAAACCGGACCAATAGAATTACATGCCCAAAACCCTATGACCTAAGGCTGAACACTCAGCCATTTAAACCCCTAAGTGTGGCGCAAGAGAAGCCACAAGGATGAAGGGTGTTGGCTGAAATTTGGCCACAAGAGCTCTAACCAATCAAATTGCAAGAAGCCAACTACCACCGCCATTAAATCAGATTTTTTCCTTCTTTCTCCACCCAATTTCGAGCTCCCTCTTCCAGCAGCCTTCCTCTCCTCTTTTCTTCATCCTCTTCATCTCATTCTTCCACTTTCAGCCTCCCTCAAGCTTCTTGCATCCATATCCTTCACTAGAACTCAAGACTAGCTAGTTGTTACATCAAAATAAAGGTAGAGGTTCAAATCTTGTCTTGCTATTCTGATTATGAGTGGCTGTTGGTGGTTTATTTTCTCAATTGTTGATGAGATAACTGAATGATTATGATGATATTTGGCTGGTTTGTTGGCTGTTGTTGATGGTAAATTCGGTTAGGAAGTAAGAAAACGTGAAAGAATGAAGATGTGAGAAGCTGGAAACCTAGAATCCCTCGGCAGTCCGTACGGCGGAGTGTACGACTCCGCCTACCGCCATTTATATTTGATGAAACTATTTTTATATGAAACTAGACATTCAGGGATTTCCACACTTATATCATATAAAGCCATTGGATTAGTATTAAGTGAGATATGAATTTTGGAAGTTCAACCTAGGTTTTTGAGTTTGATTCTGGGCAGACTGGGTTTTTCCGGGTAAAACTCGCCCTATACTATTTGGAATTGAATGAAACTAACTTTGTTAGAAATATTACACATAGGAGAATATCCCATAAAAATTTTAGAGTTAGATAAGGTCCTGTTTGTTCCCAGTGGTTTGAGAAAGTTGCCCTATGTCCAAACCGGGCTAAAGCAGGGCAGTTCAGGAAGGGCAAATTTCAGGGTTTATAACTCGAGCCCTACTAAGTAAAATTGAATGGAACTTTTTGCAAATGAAATATTGTCCTGTTAGATTTAATATGAGACCAATTTCATATGATTTGAATCAGTTTTCGATTTTTAGTGGATTTTTACTTTTAAGTGTCTGATTCTGGCCAGCTACAGGGCAGACGGGGATAAAACCTAAATAACATAGGCTATATTTATCAAAATTAGATGGGACCAAAGAGGTTAGAAAATAGATACATAACACTTTAACATATCAAAAATTGAGGTTCAGATGAGTTAAAAAGAAATTATAGCTTGATTTACAAAAATCGGGTTGAATGATTATGCTGAGGCAGTAACTCTATCTTAATGTGACTAATGCTCCTATGAAGCTAATGTTGGATTATGAATGAAATGTCATGATTTCTTTGATAAGTTGGTGTACTGAGTACTGGCACTATTCATGGGGAAGCGGACACATTCTGTTATACTGTCGAATTTTCGGTAGAATTGTAAGGAAGTTATGAGCTTTTATATGTTATGAATATGTATGTGGAAATCATGTATGCAAGGATATATGAAAGTAAGCGATGAAGCATATGTATGAGAATGAAAGGATACGAATATATTAAGTGTGGATCCCTTCACTTGGAGGAAGTTGCACTTTGAATCCCTCCCCGTGAAAACAGTTAAAAGATATAATGAAGGCCCCATATTTCTAAGGAACGTGACATGGCGATCGCGCTTTGATGGGGTATGACATGGCGATCATACTCTGGAATGTGGCATGAGGATCCCACACCTTAAGGAATGTGACATGGCGATCACATTCCGATGGAGTATGCACGGCGATCATACTCTGGGACGTGGCAGGATGAATATATTCCTAAGGAGTGTGACATGGTGATCACACCTAAATAGAGTATGACATGGCGATCGTACTCTAGAATATGTGTGACAAGTAACCCTCGCCCACATGAGGCATGACATGACCCAGTTAGTGTGAGTATAGGGGGTAGGGCTTACATGAGACATGGCATGACCTAGCTAGTGTAAGTACCGAGAGGTTATGGTGGCGACAAGTTAAGAGAAGCTTATAGCACGGCCATACATGTGTTATGTAACTGTAATTATACCTATGTTCATTATAATATAAATGATCAGAGGATATGTGAAATTTGAATCCGCATCGGATAATCATGTTTTCGAAAACCTAAGAAACTGAACCTTATGAATGCTCACCATTATTATATACCATGTTTTATTGATGCTGAACCTGTTATATCTATTTATGCAGTGATGCTTATTCTAGATATGAGATATTGTCAATGTGACCCAAGTGTGTGAATAAAATGAACTCTGCTTCGGACAATACGTTTTCAAACCATAAAATTAAACAATTTGTATAACATGTTCACCTTTTTCATAATAAGCCAAAGCAGCTGGAGATAATAATGACAACACAGCATATGGTAATTAAATGAATCCTACTGAGAATTTAAACATTCTCACTCTTTTTCCGTGTTATCTCCAAATAGTTCAAAAGTTTCTGAAGAAGGCCCTCCGAGGTGAAGGTGGCCGAAGGTTCTTCTTAGACAAGTGCGATTTAGTGATGAGAACTACTCCTAGATGAGGTATTATGACTTAAGCATAGTATTATACTTGGGAGGATGTTACACGATGCATAATGATAGAGAAAACTTTAAAATCATCTTAAAATAAGCAAAAAAGTAACTATTATATATTGTATGTGTATATATAGATATACAAGAATTTTGCTATGGGATTGCTTTTGTTATATGCTTTTAATATATTAAATATATTTAGTTTTTATTACTTTTGTTAAATATTAACCAATTGATAGTTATTATACTTTTCAATTGGCTTTTTAGAAATTTTATATTGTTAAATATAAAAAATAAAAGTATAAAAAATTGAAATAAATTATAATGATATAATAAATAATTTAAAATATTTAAAAATAATTATAATTAAGGAAAATGTTTAAATAATCATATCTATTTTCACATTTTTAATCAAAAACTTATAAGTTCCATTTTATCATATTTATCTTTATATTTATATATAATTAATAAGATATATTTTGGTATCTCCAGAGTGTCCCCCCTCCTTACTACTAGAAAAGAAAACTGATTCCCTTCAAGTACAATGGGGCTTGCTTTCAAGTAGTGTTCTCCCCAGGAATTGAATTAAGATTCTCCTTAGGGTTGGTTTAACAAGATGTTTTTACTATAATATTTATTATTTTTATTTAAATAAGGAAATGATTAATTAATAATCATTATAATAATAATAAATATTATTGTAATGACAAATATTATTGCAAAGTCATTTTAGAAAAAATAACTATCACTGAGAAGACTAATTTTCTTTATTATTAATATATATTACAAAGAGACTTTAAAGGGATATTAGAGAAAACAACGGGGACACTTTGACATTAAGCGATAATATAAAGTGGTTGTATTATGAGAAAAAAATAATATTGACCAAAACCTCAAGTTGGTCCTGTCAACAATAACACCGGAGAAATTGGTCTCTCAAAAAAAAACAAAACATATCTCATGGTCACTAAACATTAAAAATATAAGTCATGTTAGTCTCTTTTCAATTTTTTGTTGAATTTTTTTTAGAGTTTAATTGGGGTGCACTGATAGTGTAAAATTTTTTTACATTGTCATCCAATCAAAATATTCCATTTGCATGACCATTCAAATAGTAGGTGGTTATATCAAAGATTTTTGCTGATGTGGCAATATATGATTGGATGCCTGTGTAAAAGAATTTTACACTGATAATGTATTCAAATTAAATTTTTTTTTTTATCTTATTTGTGTTTTTATTATGGGCCAATTTGAATTATTTATAAATTGTTATAGATCAATGTCCTAAAAATCTTTTGAAATATTAAATAGAGACAAACTTGTTCAATATTTGAAATTGGCAAGAACTGCGATTTGAGTTTTTTGCACGGGAACCAATTCATTCAATGCAACTTATAGTGTTGTGTATCTCTTTTTTGGAAGAATATGACGTAATTTTTTGCTCTTTTTTTTAATAGTTAAATCTTATCTAATTATAAAAGTAAATAAATAATTTATCCAGCACAAAAAATAAGAAAGACCAATTTGTGGGTTTTGTCAAAAATATTTGATATAATAAAATATATCATTATTTAATTGATCAATTATATATGTGTGTGTGTGTTACCTTGAATCGTAGTCGCGGGGCAAAACCAATTTCTTAAAAATAAAAAAAAATATTGCAGCTGAGAGCTGTGGCATAGTGGCAATTGTCATCACCCATGTTAAACTGCTCCAAGATTTGATTCTCGAAGAACCCCCATCCTTCTCCCTTGAATCTCCCGTCACCGGATCTTAAAATAATAACAATATTAATATATAAATGCTTCAAAAGTAATATCAATTTCATAAATAGTTTATATTTTCACCCTAAATACGTAAGAGAACACTAAAGCACCAAGTCAATTCACGTTTCAACTTTCCTCTTTCTTTTTTGTCAGGTTGCATCAACACTGCACACACATGCTGTTTCATTCATTCCTTGTCCCCTTCCCAAGCATCCTACCAGGGCTATGAAGGTCACAAGAAGAGCAGAGATTCTGCAAGCACTCATTCACGGCCTAAACTCACTTTGCAGCGCTGCTTGTGGCAACCGAATCGCAGGGTTCTAAGGTTTCTTTGGTAACATTACACATTGTTGCTTTATCTTTTTAGTCTGCTTACGGTTTAATGCTTGCATCTTTGTGCTACTGCCTAATTCCAACCTTGAGGTGTGCTGAAGATCAATTCCAATTTGTACCAAATATTATTTTCATTATGCAGCTAGCAATGGATTTACCTGTATATTATTTTCATTTTTTTAGATTTCTTTTTAAATTAGTACTCAATTATGTTTTTGAAGTATGTAAAATGGCAAGCATCTTAGGAAAAAGGAATAGATGGCATGGTAAAGCATTAAACCTCCACGTCATCATTACACCCAAATTGGTTTAAGCTAGTGTTAAACTAGTTTGACTATACATAAGGTATCACTATTTAAAGAAGGGCGATTCAAGAAAGTAAAATACAAAATTACTCAGAAGTTTTTTTTCTTTTTTGTTATCATTGAGATGCCGGCTAACTTGATAAGATGTTTACAAGCAAATAGTTATGTTTCAAAAAAGTATAATATGAACAAATGACTTTAGTAATAAGAATTGATGCCGTAGTTTAGTATGAGGGTAAATTAGGACGAATTGTTTGGTCGTGAAAAATATAAAAAACCAATTTTTAAACTAATAATAGTTTGCAATGAACTCCTTTTTCTTTTATTTATTAGCGACTGACTATTTTTAACTGGGTATTAATCCTGCCACAAGAACTCTTCACAAATGATTTGATTCTCAATTTAGTCCTTCATCATGTAGTGCTTATAATGTAGTCCTTCACTAATTGAAAATGACTGAAATTAAATAGGATGAGAAACAAACAGGGATATGTCTTGAGGCCTATATAATGAGTAGGATTTAAATTTGGATGTAGTAGACGGTGAACTGGATTATTAGACTTTACAGAGGCAACAATTAATTGGATTTTAGATAAAGCAAAATTGAATGTGAGAAAGAAAGAAACTGAAAGAGGCAGAAAAACCGAAGAAACAATAAGGGAAAATGGAAGAAGATGCATTAACCAGAAGAATTAATGGCAGTGGAAATAGCCTATGTGGGTAGTTCCCATGTAAAGTTTGAAGTCTCTTGTGTTCTTTCCTAACGGTGAGTTAACGTGAATTATCCGAAGGATTAGATCGAAAATAATTTTGGATAGTGAATTACTAAATTGTGAAATATAAACTGGAAGGGACTAGATTGAGACTGAAAAACATTGCTCAAGGACCAAAATAATGTTTTGTCTAATCCTGCATTTCTTATAAACTTAAGTGGTGTGAAAGGGATAGGATCAGTTAGCCTCAGTTAGTTAGTGGAAGTTAGAGGTTGTTATTAATTTGTTAGTTTGCTACCCATTGTGTTATGTATAATTGTTGTCACTTGAGTCTATATATAAGCAATGTAGTTATTCAGCAGATCATTCCATTTAATCATAATTTCATATTTTCATTTTCCTTACTTTCACACATTCTCTCAATCTCAAAGATCTTTTCCTCTCAATATCTCGAGTTCAATACGTTCATTGTGGATGAAAACTCAAAATTTTCAATTAGAATATATATTATTCAAATCATTCCAAAGATATTCAAAATATTATTATATACCAATAAGTATAGTGATAAGTGAGTTACTCTCAAAGATAGAGCTTAAGTTTAAACTCTAAAAAAAGTAATTATTGAGAGAGTCCTTTAATTACAATAGTATCTACAAAAATTATCAAATGTATTTTCGAATTTAGAAAATATCTTCTTTTTGTTTACATGTATAGTTCAAGTTAGAAAAACTAGGAGATGTGATTCAATTGATAAACTAACTTTTTTTTTTTTAATAGATAAAAACAGGTAAACTCCCACAATCAGAAAAGAAGAGAAAAAGGGGAAGAGGGGCGCCGGGGGGGGGGATGCCATAAGTCCACGCATACATAACAGGATATAAGCAGAATAAAAAAAACATAGACATAGGACAGCACCAATATAGAACATGCCACCCATAGTAGAACCATGACCTGCAGACCAATTCAGCAACATATTGAAAAAACCAGAAGCACCACCTACTATGCAAACACCACCATCATGCTGATAGCATAAAAACCAGTAAAAGCACCACCATCATGATCAATATTAGTGCAGGCACGTCTAAATTGGAGTTAAGCCAACCTGGATCACAGCATACAAAAATCACATATTGGCACCCAGATAAGCTGCTGCAGAGCAAGACCAGTCAATAATCTCTATCTCCCCATATATAACTTCAGAATTGCCTTACTTCAGCAGTGATCAAATAAAAGCATCAGCAACTGCTGTTTAAAAGACAAAAACCAGGATTTAGCAATTGATACACATTAAGATGCCATCATTCTATTCAGCTTTCCACGCTTTCTACGCTTCCAGGATCTGATACATCCTATCTCAGATAGAAACTGCTGCGGTGAAAAAGGCAAATCTGCGCACCAAGCTCTGGACCAATACCTCAAAGTTAATTTCATCTGCGATATTTCTAATTTCCAATCTGGCTTGAAACCTTCAATAATTATTCTGTTTCATACTCTCCAAATTGACCAAATGAGCGCAAAGTATAAAGACACCCATAAGCTTTTCCCAAGACCAAAAACAGAAATTCCACACCAAGCCTCAAAGAATAAGCAGCCTCAGTTGTGACACAACCAGGGAATGTTCCACCAATCCAGTACAGCACACCAAAGTGACCAAGACGCATTGCATGTATAAGAACAAGTGACTAATATCTTCTTCAACTTCGGAATGGCAAAAAGGGCAACACACACACCTCAACTGGTTTGATAATATTCAACTTACAGAGTCTCTCCCTGGTATTAAGTCTGTGAATATGTACAAATCACACAGTGAGTTCAGCACTCGGTGGCACCGATCCTTTCCATGTGACTGCCATTCCACGAATCTCTGGTCAGGACTGCTGCATAACTTCTCCACCTGCAAAGAAAAAGAATTCACTGAGAACCTCTTATTTGGATTAAAAATCCAGACAAGAGAATCTGATTTATCTCAGGACAAAGAAACAGATTCCGGCATGTGTAGAAGGTTCTGTAAAAGCTCCTTCTCCCAAACAAAGAGAAACCTTCTCCATTCAAGATTCCAACACCAGCAATAAGCATCCCAGCAACCCATGTCAGAAATCAGCCTGTCTTTTTGTTTGGAGACACTATACTATCTTGGGAAGACATCACACAACTTCTTATCTCCAATCCACACATCCTTCCAAAATAAAATGGAGCTACAATTCCCAACTTCCTTTTTCATTCCACTCATAGCCACAGCATGTACATCTCTGTAACCAGCAATTTCACTGATAATCTTCCACCAGCTATTTCACACCCATAATTAGAGCACACAACCCACCTCCATAAAGAGTTCGCTTCATGAGAGAACCTCCACCACCCTAAACTAACTTTTATACGGGCAAACTTAATTTGCCTGTAGTGTAGGAATTCATAAACTCAATTAAAGCATTTTGTGAGCAGAGCAAAATTGAATAGGGATAAATCTACTCATAAACAATATAGGACACATGTGGTGGTCTTATAAAAACAACAGAAATAGTTGAAGTTAAAATTGCATTCTCAAAATAAAGATATAAAAATGAAACATCTTGCAGGATTGAACGCTTATCCTTAGATTTAGCCCCCTATCAAATATTATGATATGATTTGACTTCGAATTACTTAGATTTTACCAATATAGGATGTTAGCTTACTATTAGTATATTTAATATTTTAATTATATTTAAATAAGTTGCAATGATATTTGTAAATAACTTTAAAATAGATGAAATGTGAGACTTATTATTAAACTAATTAGTAATTAAGGTTGTTGAAAAACAATTCTAAATAAGATCAAGATTTTATTGTTATGGCAATACTAAAAGGTTAGTATATCATAAAACCTTAGTCAAGATTAAAGAATTTTTAAGATCGATATAAGATATCATAAGAATTTAGTTTTAATGTACTATTAATATAAATACATATTATTTTAACAATAATTTGATAAAATATATTTTTTTAGTACTCACAAACAATTATCATTATTTTTGTTTTCAACTTTTCATGCATCTTAAATTGCGTTGTTGTCAGGCTTCGTATGTATGTAAAGGCAAGGCTGGCCTCTTTTTCTTCAGTTGAACGATTCACATTCCAACTCTTTTAATGCATCTGCAAGCCAATTTTTCTGCATTTGTTATATTCACTGATAGACAATTACCAGGTTCATCTAGCGGGATGGGCGTCGTCATTGGGCTGGGGCTGAGGGAGAGATCACCCTTCAAGCGTGCAAGGAAAGCTCGACAAAGAGCTAAACAAAGAGCGAAGTTGTCTGAGTGGTCGTATTCTGACAATAGCAATAAAACCGTCGCAAGTGAAGAAAAACCCCCTGGAACCCCCGCGAGAGTTCAAGAACAGAGCGAAGATAAGAATTTTACTTTGCCAAAACGCACATATCTTTCAATTAAACAGAATTCCGGAGGAGCACCATGTTTGCAGGACATTAATGGCGATCGCGTTTTCCAGCAGAAGACCCCTCTAGGCAACACGGTGCTACATATAGCAGCTTCATATGGAAATGATGGCTGGGTAAGGTTGGTAGCTCAAAAAGCCTCCGAACTTTTGGCTGCTGAAAATTCCAAAGGTGATGTGGCACTTCACGTTGCTGCAAGAGCCGGGCATGTCTCTACTCTTCGGGAGTTATTACGCGCTCATCTCCAAGATGTTGAAGCTAAAAGCTTCCAAGAGGCTATGAATGAAATCCTAAGAAAAAACAAGCAAGGAAATACTTTCATCCACGAGGCCTTACTCAATGGTCACAAAGATGTGATGTATTTCCTATCTTCTAAAGAAGATGCGCCTTTGCCTGTGACTATCGACAAAGACCACGAAGACCACAAACACATGGCTCTCCTAGTTGCATTGTTTCAGACAAACGACCAAAACAAATCTATTTTGTACTTGGCGATTGAGGCTGGCTGGAAGGAAGTTGTTGAAGCTTTGATCGAACTGGCCAGCCATACATCGTTGGGCAATTTGAGTAGGAAATTCCCAGGATTTCACAAAGTGATTCCACCCAACACAGACCCAGATGTTCCGGCAGGAAAATCACCCCTTCTTGCGGCAATCCTGAAACAGGATAAAGGTACCCATCAGATAGCTCCAAAATTTTATCTCATTCTCTACATTTTTTAAAAAAAAAGAGAAAATAGAATAACTACGTTTTCATCCTAAAATATGGGTGGTGTAATAAATTTGTTCATGAATTACAAAGCGCATGCAATTTGGATATTGAATTTACCCACATTAAAACAAGTTAATTTTTTTAGAACTATTTTGTTAAATTATGGGATCAATTTTTTTATTCTATTTGTTATAACTTGATTTAATTCAGAAACCAAATTATATGTATTTTCTAATTGATAGATGAATTTATTACATCCCTAAATATTTCAGGAATGAAATTATAATTTTTCTACTTTTCTTTTCAAAAAAAAAAAATCCTGAACCCATTAGGGATCTTCTATGTTATTGGTTTAGTCACTGGGATTGTGAATCGTTCTCAAATGAGAAGTACTCATAATTCATTATTTATATATGCTAGAAATTTTAGAACTCATCCAGGACAAGAAACCAGCGTGGATTAAGTTAAGGGATACGGAAGGACGGACTCCTCTTCATTATGCGGCATCTATGGGTTACCTCGATGGTGTTCGATATCTACTTAGCAATTGTGCTTCTTGTGCCATTGAACAGGACAAGGACGGCTTTTTCCCACTTCACTTGGCTTCTGTTGGAGGTCATGTTGAAGTAGTTAAGGAATTGTTAAAAACAGAATACTATCAGGATCCCAGAGAGTTGCTCGACAATGGTGGCCGAAATTTTCTTCACCTCGCAGCTGCAAGTGGAAAGTCCAGAGTAGTAAGATACATTTTAAAAGCTGGTGATAATGAACTTGAAGAGATGATAAATGACCAGGATGACAATGGAAACACTCCATTGCATTTGGCAACCTTGCACTTCCATCCCAAAGTTGTTCACGCTTTAACATGGGGCAAAAGAGTGAAACTCATGTTGGTTAATGGAGAGAATCAAACAGCTCTTGACGTTTGTATGCAAAGGTCAGTCGGAAACATATCCTTTAGGCAGGCAAGTATATGGACTGCTCTGTTTTTCATAAAAATTTTAAAAAATTAAGTATATTTTGTTAGGAGATAAAACGATTTATATTTTGGAGAGATAACTCATGACATGACAATCAAAGCTTTTATAACCAAGTGGTCTACAATTTAATCTTTATTTACATATTATTCGCACTTTAGATTCAAATTGACTCATGCGTGAAAGGGCATCTTAAGATATAAAACTATTATATACCTCTATCCAATAACTTAAATTTTTACAAAATATAGTTCATAATGGGTTTATAGTAGAAATTATTATATGCTCTAAAATTTTACTCAAGTTAATAATGATTTTTAGGAGTCTATCATTATTTACACCTTTTTTTACCCAAGTTTCTAGACATTATTTGGACATATGGAAAATTGTGTTTCAATGATTGAAGATTTCAGTTGCTTATTAATAAAATGTGATAAGATGACAAATAATGAATGTGAGATTTTATTTTCACCATATTTACCGATAAAATAAGTGAAATTCCCAATTATTAACAAATTACTAACGTATAATTCTTCATAATTTTGCCCCTATTAGCAAATAACTGAACTCATTACCTGCTAAGAGTTAGGGAATTGGACTCTTAATATAGTAACAAGAGCTGATTAATGTTATGGCTTCAATCTAGAACTCACAGAGTGATTGATCAATTATTATACTTAATGTGGGTTTTGGACGAGCAACAAATATGTTAGTTTAGGGTTAAACTTATTTTTAATGAGTTGTGAGCTTGTTTATTAAGTAAAAATACATTCACATTTAAATCATTTTGTCAGTTATGATAATGATGCATATTAAATTAAGTAATGAACCTTTTATTTTTTATTGACAAACTCATTTTAGAAAAGCTTACTTTTTGTGTCAAAATGTCTAGTTGGTTATATTTGTGAGATGGTCAAAAAGCTCTTTATTGGCATAAAAATAAAAATGTATTTTTGAATTTACTTTTAATTTTAGGAAAAGATATTTTAAAACGAATTTTTACTATTACTCTTATATTAACAACTAAAAGAAAATTTACTTTATCTTATCTAAATAAAAATCATTCTCTTAAATTTATTTTTGACACATTTAAATCAAACAAAAATTATTCTTTTAAAAGTAATTCATCTAAAAGACCTTATTTCAAAAATAATTATCCTAAAATTTAGACCAAACATACCATAACAAAGCGATCACTAACCATTTAATTTTCTTTTACATGGGTTTATATCTTTCGTGAATTTTGAATTTGTTGGATTTGTGACACACACATGTATGAACTTGTATTTGCAGCGGCTAACATGGGCTGCATTAAAATCTGCCAGGGTGCCATGTGCCGATCAACTGCCACATGCTATCAATGTCCCTTGCCAATGTAAAGTAAGTTCACGGAAAGAAGAGGTCCCAAATATGGATCAGTATAGAGATAAGATCAACACCCTTATATTGGTTTCCATTCTAATAGTTACAGTAACATTTGCGGCAGGTTTCGCACTGCCTGGTGGTGTTAAAGCCTCTGATCCAGGTGAGGGCATGGCCCTTATGCTACATCGCATGTGGTTTAAACTATTCATCTTCTGCATTACCATATCTATGTATGGTGCTATTAGCATTACCATCGTACTCATTTGGGCCCAAGTAGGTGATTTAGCTATCACAAGTCTTGTCCTTGTTGTGACCAAGTATTGTTTGGGTGTGACTCTTGCAACACTATCTTTGGCATTTTTGGCTGGTGTGCACTTAGTTATAAGTGATCTCAGTTGGCTAGCCAATACTGCTTTGGTAATGAGCGTGACTTACATTCTTATGCTTTTGATACTGTACATACTCCTTTGGTTGCCCTCATCATCAAGGAGTCCAATAGCTCGATTGATTTCCTACTACCCCTTTCTATTGTCGACATCGCTGGTTGAAGCTCAGTGTTCTAAATTGCAGACTGCATCATGTGATGTGGCTGCAATATTGAGCTTGCAGGGGAGTCTGCCATTGCCCGCATTGGATTGGTCACCTCAGGGCATATTTCCTCAATGCCCATTCCCGTGAAAGCAAATCACCAGAAATAGCACAACAAAACGGCATTGTGGCCGCAATGTAATGGCGTCGCAGCCGCAACGAAATGCAATGGAGCAAAAATAGAGCTGCCATTCTTCAACTTGCTTGTCCATCATAATTTCTTCAAACACCAGCGGACTAGAAGGCCGAAGGGCCAAGAAGAAACAAATATTAGAGATGATATGCAAGGAGGGAGATGGTCGGAGGTGGGGAGCTAGAGAAAGGGGCTAAAATAAGAAGAAAGGGGAAGCAGAAGGAGGGAGCAAGGTTGGGCCTCTAGGATGGCTAAAGAAGAAGAAGAGAGTGCAGGGGGGTCGCATGATTGTGGCTATGTGTTTTGTGAGTGGGAGTGTAGGGGCCTTGGTGAGAAGAAGACGAAGAAGAAGAAGACGCGAAAGGGTGCTGGGCATGGTTTTCACTTTTCAATGTGGCAGGGGACGTGAAGTGAATCACAAGAAGAGTCTGGAAGCTAAAAGAGAGAGTGGATTTAACTTTATTGATTTTTAATTTTAACTTTTATGTTAACTTCTTGTTTTTCCTTTTTTAATTTTTGCTGCTTGTACGTTAAGAAGTGGGGTGGGCGCTGGATGCTTTTTTGTTTTTGGGGAGGGGTGCTTGTGTTTTATTTTTTGTTGGGAAAATGGGTCTTGAGGTGTTTTTTTAAGGGGTTTATATAGAAAGATATGAGTAAATAATCTTTTAAAGATATAACTTGATTATTATTATTATTATTAGCTATTATGTGTGGTTGTGAGGTTGAAAAAAGAAAGGTATAATGTGATTAAGATTATTTTTTAAAAAAATTAAAGAATGTAAATTAAAAAATACATATGAAATAATTTTTATCTAAAAATATATAATTTAATGTTACAAATTAATATTTAAAATAATTTTAAGTGATATTTTTAGTTTATTATATTTATATATGAAGAAAAAAAACTCAATTTTCTTAAACTCATAAGATATTAATTCTAGTTTATTATCATATTTTCTTTTGTAGTGAAGTCATATCTCTAAATCAATATTTTGTTTATTGGATTGGTTAATTAGCGACTTAATATAATTGCAATAAAGTGCACTCCTCTTAAAAATTCTAATTTAATCATATCATTCTAAAAATATTACATGTTCCTATAAAATTTGTTAGAAGCTTATTTATTTGATTCTACAATAGTTATACTTCTTTTTGTTATATTATGTGTGAAAAAATAAATTTTCACCGCTACCGCAATCGCAATTTAAAACACTGTTAAAGCCGAAGAAAGTACGTGTGATACAAATTCCCACAATTTTTAGAACATCAAACGGTTTAGGTATCAATGCTAATTAGCTATCATCAATCATGTTCCTCGACAAAATATCTTCATTGTTTGTTTGTTATTAGGCCATGTAGAAAGTAAGGAGGCCAAAGCAAATAACAATGCGACAAATTAAAGAAAGATATTGGACCCCAAGATTCCTAGAATGGTTATTAAGATTGGTTTGAAATATTTGCTGAGTATCTCACTGGTATTCATATTTGTTAGTGTGATATATTTTCGTAAAATTAGAATTTAAGTCATGCTTATTTTCACTAATGTGGTTGCCATCATGCATTGTGTAGTGCATGTATTTTTATGCATCCCATGCACTCTCTTGTACTTACAAATGCCAGCATTTTGAATGAATAAAGTGACTCATTCAATATCAGCAAATATATCTCTTGAAATTTTCCTCTATCACGCCATTAAAGCTCTAAAATTCGAAGCTCAATTATGTACATAGCTCTTATGTCTAGAACCTCACATTCATAAACCCAACACTACACATCAAACACAGATAGGGGGAACAATATCTCAAATCCCAGTCAAAACCTAGCAAGACCTTATTATGCGCGCACACCCAAATTAAAATCCTTCCATGACCATTCCTTCTTTTCTCACTGGACCTATTTACAATAAGTGAGTTTGATCAATGAAGAGAGCAATGGTTTTGAAAAGTGAATTTGGCATCTTAAGTGGCATGATTACAATACCAGAGAATTCAACATCCAATGTATCAAGCATGGAAGAGATGCAATAATAATCTCAATCACTCCTAGATTATGTACTCAGTATCCCCATCAATAGCAAGAAGTGTGGATTCTACAGGAAGTGTTGTCATCGGATTTAAGGGAGTGATTCTCTCAATGTGATTTGGTCAGAGAACTTTTGAACTACAGCAAGAGATATAGTCTTTCAGGCAAGGATAACTATTTGTCGGTGACTATTTCATCAAGCTAAAACTACTATGAAAAGAGTTGGAACACTATAGATCGACTCGAGCATGTGTGCGGCCAATGAACTGTAATTGCATAGCAACAAGAAATGCATCTTTGTTTAGGCAACAATATTATATTCTTTGACTCCTACCTAGCCTCGGTGACCAGTTAGCAGGGCTACGATCACAAATTCCCTTTTATGGATCCTTTGCCTTCTTGATGAGAGTATTGACCTCAATTAAATTAAAAAAGGAAAATCTGGTTTATATGATAACCTATAGTGCAAGGAACAAATTAAGTTGTCTTTCAAGGATCCATATTTAAATTCAATCAAACCAAGAAAGGTGGGTTTCAGTGAGCAATAATGTAAATAAAATAATTATAAGTAACAATAACTAATGATCAAAACAAACAATCCAAGAAACTTTGGGAATTACATTCAACGTATCATAGACTATTAAACACGCATAAAATCTCAATTTATGTAGTTGATTTGAATTTCACCTAGATCTCTGCCTCAAATCTTGCGTTCACTAGTAGATTATCTAGAATTCAACCAACAAACAAAAGACAGTTTTACAACCCTACAATCTATTTAGACCTATGTTTGTTTAAGATCAAGAATGCAATCAACCTACATTTACAAATATGTGAAATCTAATCTCTTAAATTTGTATGATAAAATCAAGATTAATTAATCAACAAATCACAATCTCATCACAAATCTTAATCAAAAAGAAAGATTCAATTGGATCCACACGAAAGAAAAAGTTTCCATACATAAATAGTTTATAATTTCACCCTAAAAACGTAAGAGAACACTAAAGCACCAAGTCAATTCACGTTTCAACTTTCCTCTTTCTTTTTTGTCACATTGCATTAACGCTGCACACACACGCTGTTTCATTCATTCCTTGTCCACTTCCCAAGCATCCTACCACGGCTATAAAGGTCACAAGAAGAGCAGAGATTCTGCAAGCACTCATTCACGGCCCAAACTCACTTTGCAGCGCTGCTTGTGGCAACCGAATTGTAGGGTTCTAAGGTTAGAGACTTTCTTTGGTAACATTACATATTGTTGCTTTATCTTTTTAGTCTGTTTGGTGTTTAATGCTTACATCTCTGTGCTACTGCCTAATTCCAACTTTGAGGTGTGCTGAAGATTTTGTCATCGTTAATTCCAATATGTACCAAATATTATTTTGGCCAGGATATATATGATTTTCATTAAGCAGCGAGCAATGGATTTACCTGTATATTATTTTCATTTTCTTTAGATTTCTTTTTAAATTAGTACTCAATTATGTTTTTGAACTATGTAAATTGGCAAGCATTTTAGTAAAAAGGAATAGATGGCATGGTAAAGCATCAAACCTCCACATTATCATTACACCCAAATTAGTTTAAGCTAGTGCTAAACTAGTTTCACTATAAATAAGGTATCACTATTTAAGAAGTGGTTCAAGAAAGTAAAATACAAAATTACTCAGAAGTTTTTTTTTTTTTTCCCTTCTTTATTGTTATCATCAAGATGCCGGCTAGCTTGATAACATGTTTTCAAGCGAATAGTTATGTTTCAAAATAGTATAATATGAACAAATGACTTTAGTAATGAGAATTGATGCCGTAGTTTAGTATAAGGGTAAATTAGGACGAATTGTTTGATCGTGAAAAATATTAAAAAAAAAAAACAATTTTTAAACTAATAATAATTTGTTTGTCAATGAACTCCTTTTTCTTTTTATTATTAGCGACTGACTATTTTTAACGGGGTATTAATCCTGCCACAAAACTCTTGACAAATGATTTGATTCTCAATTTAGTCGTTTATCATGTAGTGCTTATAATGTAGCCCTTCAATAATTGAAAATGACTGAAATTAAATAGGATCAGAAACAAACAGGGATATGTCTTGAGGCTGATATAATGAGTAGGATTTAAATTTGGATGTAGTAGACGGTGAATTGGATTATTAAACTTTACAGAGGCATCAATTAATTGGATTTTAGATAAAGCAAAATTGAAGGTGAGAAAGAAAGAAACTGAGACGCCGAAAAATCAAAGAAACAATAAAGGAAATTGGAAGAAGATGCATTAACCAAAAGAATCAATGGCAGTGGAAATAGCCTGTGTGGGTAGTTCCCATGTGAAGTTTGAAGTCTCTTGTGTTCTTTCCTAACGGCCAGTTAACGCGAATTATCAGAAGGATTAGATCGAAAATAATTTTGGTTAGTGAAGTACTAAATGGTGAAATGTAAACTGGAAAGGACTAGATTGAGAATGAAAAACACTACTCAAGGACCAAAATAATGTTGTCTAATCCTGCATTTCTTAGAAACTTAAGTGGTGTGAAAGGGATAGGATCAGTTAGCCTCAGTTAGTTAGTGGAAGTTAGAGGTTGTTGTTAATTTTTTAGTTTGCTACCCATTGTATTGTGTATAATTGTTGTCACTTGAGTCTATACATAAGCAATGTAGTCATTTAGCAAATCATTCCCTTTAATCATAATTTCATATTTTCATTTTCCTTACTTTCACACTTTCTCTCGATCTCAAATATCTTTCCCTCTCAAGATCTCAAGCTTGATATGTTCTTTGTGGATGAAAACTAAAAATTTTCAGTTAGAATATATATTATTCAAATCATTCTAAAGATATTCAAAATATTATTGCATACTAATAAGGGTTAAGTACAGTGATAAGTAAGCTACTCTTAAAAATAGTTTTTAAGTTTAAATTCTAGAAAAGATAATTATTAAGGGAGCTTTTTAATCACAATAATATCTGAAAAAATTATCAAGTGTATGTTTTGAAATTTAGAAAATATCTTCTATTTGTTTACATGTATAGCTCAAGTGAGAAAAACTAGGAGATGTGATTCATTTGATAAACTACCCTTCTTCTTTTTAGATAAAAACAGGTAAACTCCCACAAACAGAGGGGGAGATACCACAAGTCCACACATACATAGCAGGATATAAGCAGAATCAAAAAAGACATAGACATAGGACAGCACCAATATAGAACATGCCACCCAAACTAAAACCATGACCTGAAGACCAATTCAGCAACATATTGAAAAAACCAGAAGCACCACCTACTATGCAAACACCACCATCATGCTGATAGCATAACAACCAGTAAAAGCACCACCATCATGATCAATATTAGTGCAGGCACGTCTAACTTTGAGTTAAGCCAACCTGGATCACAGCATGCCAAAATAACATTTTGGCCACCCAGAAAAGCTGCTGCATAGCAAGACCTATCAATAATCTTTATCTCCCCATATATAACTTCAGAATTGGCTTAATTCAGCAGTGATCAAACAAAAGCATCAGCAACTGTGGCTTGAAAGACAAAACCAGGATATAGCAATTGAAACACATTAAGATGCCACCATTCTATTCAGCTTTCCATGCCTTCTACGCATCCAGGATCTGATACATCCTATCTCAGATAGAAACTGCTGCAGTGAAAAAGGCAAATCTGCACACCAAGCTCTGGACCAATACCCCAAAGTTATTTCATCTGCGATATTTCGAATTTTCAATCTGGCTTGAAACCTTCAAAAATTATTCTGTTTCGTACTCTCCAAATTGACCAAATGACCAAGCTTTTCTCAAGACGAAAAACAGAAATTCCACACCAAGCCTCAAAGAATAAGCAGCCTCTGTTATGACACACCCAGGGAATGTTCCACCAATCCAGTACAGCAAACCAAAGTGACCAAGACGCATTGCATGTATAGAACAAGTGACTAATATCTTCGACTTCGGAACGGCAAAAAGGGCAACACACCTCAACTGGTTTGATAATATTCAACTTACAGAGTCTCTTCCTGGTACTAAGTCTCTGAATATGTACAAGCCACACAATGAGTTCAGCTCTCGGTGGCGCCAATCCTTTCCACGTGACTGCCACATCCACGAATCTCTGGTCAGGACTGCCGCATAACTTCTCCGCCTGCAAAGAAAAAGAATTCACACAGAACCTCTTATCTGGATTGAAAATCCAGACAAGAGAATCTGATTTATCTCGGGTCAAAGAAACAGTTTCCGGCATGTGTAGAAGGTTCTGTAAAAGTTCATTCTCCCAAACAAAGAGAAAACTTCTCCATTCAAGATTCCAGCACCAGCAATAACCATCCCAGCAACCAATAAATCCTGGACCTGTTTTTGAACTTCCCGTTCCTTTTCCGAGCTCATCCTTCTTCTTTTCTGGGCCACAAGCCGAACATGAAGGAAAATTAACAAACGATGGCTCATGAAATCGGGATTAACCCCTGGCATGTCAGCTGCCGTCCAAGCAAATAACCCTACATTTTCCTTCAACAGGGTAATAAGGTCCTCTCGGAGGGACGTCGAAAGATTTTTGCTAATTCGAGCTGTGTAAAATGATTCTGAGCCAATTTGCACTTCTTCGAGCTCCCCCCTGGCTCTGGTCGTTTGGCCTTCTGATGACCTCGGACATCCAGATCAATTAACATAAGTACATAACATTCGACGAGGTTGGAGGTTGTACTTTTTCTTCCTTTGATTTCTTTTTAACTTCCAAACTTGCATTATAGCATCTTCAAGCCGTAATTTGATCAGCTCTCACAGTTGCTGCCTCTCCATTATCAGTGAAGAACTTCATCGTCAAGCAAGCTGTAGAAACAATGGCCCCGATTTTGTTCAAAGTTGGCCTTCCCAAGATGACGTTGTAAGCCAAAGGACAGTCCACCACCAGAAAATCAACTTTTACAGTTCGAGTGTTGGGTCGACTTTCCAGAGTTACATGCAAAGTAATAAACCCGTCTGGGTATACCTTTTCCCCAGAGAAGCCGACAAGTTCTTCCTTATAGCTCTGAAGGTCAGAGTTTTTTAATCCGAGTTTGTCTAATGCGCCTTGGAAAATGATACCAGCTGAACTCCCCTGATCAATAAAAACTCTTTTGATCTCGGCATTCACCATTTTCGGTGAAATCACCGTAAAGTCATCATGTCCAGGGACAATACCCTCAAAGTCGGAATTTGAAAAGAGAATTTTAGGAGTAGTAGATGGCTTGCGAGTGTGTTTCATTTTTCCCGCTACTAAGCTCAGTACCTCTTGAAGATGCCTCTTCCGAGTAGATTTAGTCACACCACCTCCTGCAAACCCTCCAGCGATGACGTTGATTGTTCTGGTTATGGGCTCCTCTTCTTGATGGGTATGAAGTCGTCATTATCCGAGGCTAGTAAATGTAATGATAATAGGCATATGAAGAAAAATTTTGGGCTCCAATCTAAGTAGGCTCTAGCTGTTGGCAAGTCAACTCTGACTATAAGTTTCAAATTGAGGTTTTCTTTTCCAAACCTCGCTAGAAGAAAGGTGGCCAACACTCGTTCCTCGGGAGATAGCTCGTCCTCATTAACTTGAGGAATTTTGAAGTACTTGCTCCAAAAATAATTGATCCGTAAATCTCCTTGAAGGTCCTCTTAAAAGGGAATTGTGTTTGAAGCCCCCTATACCTTGAAGTAAAACAGTTTGAAATGATGGAAGGATTCCTCGTATAACGAAAACACTTTCCGATTTGGTTGAGCTCGGAAAGATAGCCACCTGATGTTATACCACTGCCACTAGGTCGGGTAAGCGTAAACAAGAAAAAGAACACCCCTGGAGAAGGAGGGACCTCGAGGTAGTCACATATAACTCAAACTCTTGGATCATGGCCCAACTGTTTGGATGAAGCTGAGAGGGGGCAGCTCCAGTTCGTTGAAGGATGGTAAATTGAAAGTGAGTTAAGGGGATGCAAATGTCAAATTTGGAAATAAGAACATCATACATCCACAGCCATCTCGGACCACCCTCGAGGTTGATATAACAAACTCTCTTATCATAACTCGGAGCTTCTAGGATGTATTCCTCCTCATATTCCCCTTCCGGCGTCAGCAGATACTCTGTGCAAAGGGATTTGAGAAAGTCTTTGTTCACCTTGGATGGAATTCCCAGGACCTCAGGGTCGACCCATCTATATGTTGGTAGAATTGCAAGAGGAAAAACGAGCACTTGCTTCTTTGACATCGGAATTTTCCTATATAGGAAAAACCACCTCTACAATTAATAAAATCGGAAATAAAGCTTAGGAAACGAAGGGAAATGATCCTATGGTGGTATTCCCTCTAAGGCACGAAAAACCACCAGTAGCAAGTGGCGAAGGACCGCTGGAGTTAGTAGACGAAAGGAAAACGTTGGGGGCACAAAATAACTCCCCCCAAAAGGGTGAAACGACTAAACAGCAAAATACTATAGCACCAAGACAACAGTACTATCAAACGTCAATGTAAGGGAAGCATACCTTTGGAATGTGGAGTTCTTTGACGAAGGTAAGCCCTGGGGAGTGCAACAAATAGTGATGTGATGGTTCTTTGAGAATTTAGAAAGCTAAAAGATTAAAGGAAGAATGGCAAAGGAAATGGAAGAGTTTGGGGAAAAACGAACCGTTTGGATTTAAAGGCAAGCACACATCTCCTGCTGCATAATCCAAAGGTCACGAAGGGCAAAAATGTCTTACCACACCTAGGAATGAGGATGAACTTGAAGATTCACGTCAATTCGAATCATGAGGGTGCATGCTATGAGGCGCCATAAACAACACGTGTCATCTCGGGGAACGAGGATGTGACCCTCGATAAACTCATGGCAGGAGCAGTCCCTTCAGGTCAAGTAGGCATTGGCTAGCTATGATTGATGTCTAGCCAGATAAAGTCGAGGTTTTCTTTCTTGAAGATTCGAGTTAGTCATAAATGACTTTGAATTCAAAACTGGTATCTGATGTTAACACGTCGAACCGGTTTGGGGGCACTGTTACGGACTAAGCCCAAAGGGTCCATAAAGGACGAATAAAGCCTTTCAATAACGACCTGGTTGGAAGACATCAATTGAAACTGTTACATTCATTACACATTTACTCCAGATTCCGTAACGTTGCGAAACCGGATTGCATAATGTAAGCAATCCGAGACCGTTACATAGGAATCTCGGAAACTGTTGTAAATCATGCAGCTATAAGGGTCTCACCCATGAAACAGGTACGTGTATTTTTGGATTCTCTTACCTCTTAATCTGACTGACTTGAGCATCAGAGTCCTTGCAGGTACACCCTTCCACGCCGGACAACCTGTTGCAACCACTCATTTCCATCATGTAGCTGTTGAAGGGTTCCCTATCTTAGTTTGGGGTGAACAAGCGCATTGTAATTAATCATCACGATCACATCCGAACACTATACTATCTTGGGAAGACATCACACAACTTCTTATCCCCAATCCACACATCCTTCCAAAATAAGATGGAGCTACCATTCCCAACTTCCTTTTTCATTCCACTCATAGCCACAACATGTACTTCATCTCTGCAACCAGCAATTTCACTGATAATCTTCCACCAGCTATTTCACACCCATAATTAGAGCACACAACGCTCCTCCATTAAGAGTTCCCTTCATCGGAGAACCTCCACCGCCCTAAACTAACTTTTATACGGGCAAACTTAATTTGCCTGTAGTGTTGGAATTCATAAACTCAATTAAAGCATTTTGTGACCAGAGCAAAATTGAATAGGGATTAATCTACTCATAAACAATGTAGGACACATTGGTGGTCTTATAAAAACAAAAGAAATAGTTGAATTTAAAGCTGCATTCTCAAAATAAAGATATAAAAATGAAACACCTTGGGATTGAACGCTTATCCTTAGATTTAGCCCATTATCAAATATTACGATCTGATTTGACTTCGAATTACTTAGATTTTACCAAGGTAGGATGTTAGCTTATGGCCAACATTAACGTATGAACATCTACAAGCGAAAATAACGGGACACTACGCTGATTTCTAAATGATTCGTATGTTTTTCGTGCATTTTGAATTGCCTTGTTGTTTGAATTCAAATAACATAGACCCCGAGGGTGGCAACTTTTTGTTAGTTAAATGAAGAGTAAACATCTTTTTAGTCATAATATTTTAAAGTTTATATTAATTTAATTCTAAAAAATCTATAAAAAAATTTAGTCCTAGAATAATTTTTAATATCAATTTAATTCAAATATTTGAATTTTGACATCAATTAAGTCTTATATTGACAATTTGATGAAAAATTTGATTTTACGAAAAAAAGAATTAGAATTAAATTGATGCCAAAATTCAAAATATTCGGACTAAATTAATATCAAAATAATTTTCAAGATTAAATTGATGTCAATTTCAAAATATTAAAACTAAATTGGTGTTAAAAAATTTTAAAACCAAATTGATATCAATTTTATAATATTAGGACTAAAAATATTATTTACCCTTAAATGAATCACACATTGTTTTTTTTTTTTTTTTGTAATGTATAATTACTGTGGCTCAGTGGGACTAAAGGACAATCAACAACAGTCGAAGGTTGGAGTGGAGGCTTCAAGGCATCAAGAAACCTTAGAAAGCAATATGGATACAGATTACTTGTCGCATGAAATAGCTGTAAAGCGGTCAAATTATGATGGAATTTCGCAGAAATTTTTTTATTACGGATTTGGAAATGGCCGGAGAAACGGACAGAGGCATTCCAGGTTAACGGTAGACAAGAGTAGTTGGATTTAGCTAGGGGTGGCAATTACTATCTTATCTGTGGGTACCCATTCCACTCCAGTCCGGTCGGGTCCGGTTTAAAATCCACCCCGTAATGGGGCGGGTAGACACCGAGATGGGTTAGAATATGAGTAGGGTTCGATTCGGGTTTAAGGCAAACCCACCCCTACCTTATCCGCTTTCTATATCTATATTTAATTTATATATGTATAAGATTATTTTTCTAAATATTTCTATTTTTCTAAGTTATGTTTGGTTGGAAGTAAAGATAAATATAAAAATTTTTTAATGTGTAATTTTTTATATGAAACTAATATATGAAAATTTTGACTTTATTTTAACTCTCACATCAAATACATCCTAAACAGAAACTAAATTTTAAAATAATTTTCATATAAAAAAATTTAAAATAATTTTTTAAATATTTAAAAGGAGTAGTGAGTAGGAACGGGTATGGTACGGGTTGGGATGAGTTGTTTACGGGTAGGGTTCGGGTTTTGAAAGTCAAAACCCGCGGATAGGGCAGGGGTAGGTTAAGACTCATTTAATGAGGTGAGGGGCGAGTTCGGGTTGAGTTAAAACCCGGCCCATCTCACCCCATTGCCACCCCTCACCTCATAATTTGTTTATATCTTTTTCCTTTTTTTTTTTATAAATTCTTCTAATAAGAATATTTTTTAAATTTATGATAGTGATTGAAAGCTAAACATGGTATAAATATATTGAGAATTTTTTTATTTATTTTAAGTAATAAAATAAGATCAAAAGTAATTATATTATGGAAATTCATAGAACATTTTATTGTAGATAATATTTTTGGTCTAGTTTGTGTACTTTTCATCCTCCTTAATTATAGGAACTCTCAACCTTTTTATTGAGGTTACTGTTGACAAGGCAACATATAATTGTTTAGGATAAAATATTTATTTTGGCAAATATAACACTCTATAGTTCAATTATTGGTCTTTTGTTTATTGTCATTGCATATCAAGTCCTTTATTTTGAATTGCTTTTTTCTCATAACAAAAAGTCACTTCAAATCTTTTCTCAAAAAAATTATTCATGATAAGAACTTTTCCTGGCATTACTTTATATAATTATTCTTGCTTCTATTATATACTCTCCTAGCTCCTAGGTGCATAAATTCCTAATACTAAATTTAGTTCTTAGGGAGCATAATTAACACTCTTTTTTTGTTGTAAGCAATGGTTTGGGAATTCAGTACAAAGAATTAAAAATTCTATTTGATATCTAACCTCATATTTAGCTATGTTATTATTTGCTTTGCCAATCTCATATGAGCTTGTATACTATTTTGTTAGACCTTCAATTATGTATAATATGTAATAATTGATTTCATCAATAGTGTCATTTAAGGAGTGAGTATTGCAATTTTTTAAGATATTCTTCACTCCGCATCTGTTTTTGTAAATTTAGATATGCGCTATCATCAATAGTTTGTTTCACTAATAACTCTAGCATGTTATTTTAGTTCATATTGAAAAATGTCTTCTCGTACTCTAGTATATTATCTGATTATCAATATATTAGTATGCATATACAATTTTATAAAATTGTCTTTAATAAAGAAGAATATATACTAAAATAAAGTCTAAATTAAAAGATTTGTAAATAATATTAAAAATAGAAAATAGAATAATAATAGTATTATATTAATAAAAATTGTTATTTGATTCAATATAATATTGATTAAAATTAATATGATTTGTGCATACCAAATAATATTATTTAATGTAATGTTTATTATGTTTAAGAAATTTATTTTAGTATTGGTCATCAAAAAATTTATTTTAAATTTTATAATTAATGTCATTATTATTTCAGAACTTGAGTAACCAAACACTTATTATAATTTTTAACCACTATAAATACATATGACAAATAGTTATCCTTGACTTATTACACTTGTTAACATGTGATGTAATTTTTCAATTGCACATTGTGTAATATCTGAAAATTTTTAAAATGTTTAATTTATATCGTTAATCGATCTATTCAATTTTATTAAATATGTAAGGATAATTAGAAGTTAATTAAAGGTTAATTATGAGTTAATTAGATATTAATTGGAAAGATTAGGCTTAAGAAAAATTAGAATAGATATATAGAAAATTTTACAAAATTATTTAGTGCTGTATTGCCAAATTGAGGAAGTCGGTAAAGATGCGGTATTTTAAACCGCCGGAACTGAATCAATAGAATTACACATAAAAAACCCTAACTTTAGTGGCTAAAAATTTAGCCACTTTACCCCACAAATGTATGCCACCTTCAGCCACCAAAGGAAGGAGAATTGGCCTCATAATCACCATACAAACAATAACCAATCAAAACCCAAGCTTCCAACTACCAACACTTCATAAAACCTTATTAATTCCCTCTATCTCCCTCATTTTCATGCTCCCTCTTTAGCTGGCCATTTCTCACTCTCCTTTCTTCCATTTTCACTTCATCTTCCTTAAAACTCCAAGCCTTATCAACTTTCTCCACCAAGAGCTCAATTATAGCTAGTTTCTACATCAATTGGAGGCAGGATTCTCCAACTTCTTCTATTATTGGTGCTATGATGGCTGATGAAGATTATATTTCTCCTCTCTTAATTGATGATATACTATGTTTATATAATGATTTATGGCTGGTTTAATATATGTTTGCTTTAGATTGCATATTGAATGAGAAACAAAAGAAGCAATAAAACAGAATCTGGATTTCCTTGAAATCCCTACAGTGTCCATACTTGCACGTTGTACAGACTCACCTATAGACACCAAAATGAAATGAAGCTAATTTTAAATGAAACTAGACATTTAGGGCTTTCCAATCATATAAATTATAAGACTATTGGATTAGTATTGAGAGAGATATGATTTTTTGAAATTTACCTAGGAATCTTGTGTTCTGTTCTAGCAGTATGGGTTATGAAGGGTATAACTCACCCTATATAACTTGTAAATAAGTGCAACCAATTTTGTTAGAAAGTTTACACATAGAAAAATATTCATAAAATTTCAGAGTTAAATTCGGTCCCTATTTCTCCTAGCAAATTATTGAAGTTGCCCCATGTTCTGACCAGTCTAGAATAGGGCAGTTCCAGTTAGCCAACTTCAAGAGTGCACAACTTGAGCTCTACTTACTCAAATGAAATGAAACTTATTGGAAATGAAATTCAGTTTAGTTAACTTTAATATAGTATAGGATTCATATAAGTCTAAGTAGTTTTCTATGTTTAGTAAATTTTTATTTTTCATAGTGCAAATCTGCCTAGTAATAGGACAAACTTAGGTAAAATGCTAATAACATGAGTTATAGTCATCAAAATCTAATGGACCAAAGAGGTTAGAAACTAGACATATAACACTTCAACATATAAAAAATTCAGATTTAATTAAGCTATGTAGAAAATTTGGCAAAAATAAAAAAAACCAAGCAAAATTGAGTAAGGATTAATAGCATTGCTAAATTGAAGAATTCTATGCTTTAATGCAAGTATGACCTTAACTTAATTTGTCTGTTGCTGAATATATATGAATGATAAGGGATTGGATATGTTACCTTAATTATGTTATGTTACAGTGATTTTGTTATCATCATTGATTGGTTGGCTGGCTCTATTTATGGAGAAGCGGACTCAATTTGCTATATTGCCGAATTTTCGGTAGAAATTAGCAATAATTCTACATAGTATATGTTAATATTTATAGGTGGTATGTATGAATATCAAGCAAGTATGATTATTTAGGAATAAGGTATGAAGTATGTATATTCATGATTCTGTGATTAAAGATATAAAGATGAGTCCAGATTCCTAAGGAACGTGACACGGCGATCACACTATAATCGGGTATGACATGGTGACCATACTTTGGGATATAGGAAGATGACCACATCCTAAGGAGTGTGACAAGGCAATCACACCCTGATAGGGTATGACATGGTGATTATATTCTGGAATGTTTATGATAAGTAAAGGAAAATAAGTAAGACTGCACCCTGGGGACGGCGATACGTAACGCCTAGGTATGCCAAAGAAAGGAATTTAAAAGGAAGTTACGGAAAAATACAAGTACATATGTTTATTTTAGGTTCCAGTATATTTTATCTATTAAAAGAAAGTTACGCTTATTTTGTTTGGAATTGTCTCAGCCATACCTCTGTACCCTAGTTGTCATCCTGAAAGATCAATCTAGCAATATAATTGACTGTGAGTCATGTCCAGTGGGATTTAGAAAAGTATCTATGGCCTACAAACAGCTGCTTGCTAATGGACATGCAGTCGTAATAAGAGGAGTGAACAGGCACGAACATCATCCACGAGTGGGAAAGGCAAACATAGAATCCTGCATGATCAAGGTGCTGCTTGTCTGTTTTTCCTTTCTTAAAGTTGCATTAATTAGATTGTCAGTTCATCTCTTTATTATGGGCCAATCCTAGTAGTATTCAACTTTTTAGACACTAATGACTGCTTTTCCTACAGGATTTGGTCTTGATGAAACAAAATAATATTAATGATGTTAGAATAGCCATTATCCTCAGCATCCATGCTGGTATGAACTATGTGATCTTTTCGGCATGTACATGATAGATGAAGCCAATATTGAGACTCATGGTTTCAATTATTCCAAACATCTCAAGCATCCTACTTTGGAACCTTGTTGGGCCGTTGCAATGCTAGATCGAGTGATCAGTAGAGAGAGATAATAATTGCACATGCATTATTTCTTGGTCTTTAGGGAATGAATATGGATTTGGACCAAATCATTTTGCCTTAGCTAGAACTACACTTCAGCTCACTTGCTCTGACTTTAGGCATATTTGAATCAACTTATTTCTCTATTTTGCCATTTTTATTTTTTTGGAAAAATTGCCTAGTAATTTTATGATCTATCTCTGCCAAAGAATTGCTTCCAAAAAACTGCTATATCTTTTTCGTAGAATAAATAACCTTTTTTAAGCAAATGACATCAAATGGAAAATCAATATTTTGGTGTAATGAGCTAATTGAGGACTGTAGGAAAAACATTCATAGAAGTTGGGAGGAAAACATTAATTATTGGTCACTAATTAACATAAGAAAGAATAAGTAGGATAGTGTTGTTTAATGCATCTTATTAGGCTTTAACACTCTGCGAATCTTCGTAACTGAGTTAATTCTATCAAATGTCACCGTCTTTTCTTGTCTTTTCTGTTTCTGTGTCTCCATTTTGTTAATGTTGAGACATTCATCGGGTTGGATTCGGGGAAGAGACTCAACACGGGTATTGCACTATGAAGCAGGCGGATCCAGAACTCCATGCACAGATATTGTGTGCCCCATGTATATGCGTATTTGGGACATGGTGAAAATTAAGAACAATCCAAATGGACCACGACCTCTGATACTCTGCGAGTATGCTTTTTTTTGTCTCTAGGACATTTTTATATTTGGAATTCATATCAATAACTCAATGCAACTTCCACTATTTGCTACTAATTTCAGCGATACTTATGCCTTTTTTATTTGTGATGCCCAAATGCCAGGTATTCACATGCAATGGGTAACAGCAATAGGAATCTACATATATATTGGGAAGCAAGTGACAACACATTTGGACTTCAAGGAGGCTTTATTTGGGATTGGGTAGATCATGTGAGTTGTCTTTCAACACCATAATTGATATTTGATCAATATTTGGTTGGCCCCTCTTAGTGAATAAGGTGCATGTGAGGAGGAAATTAAAGAGAGGTTTATGCTTCTTGTGCGATGAAAAACTTGAGCTCATACACATAAATAAACAATTTCATGTGAAGATTGCCAAAACTGAAGAAGTGTTAATAGAAGAGCTGGAGGAATTGTGTGATAAACATGCAAAGGAGGCGGAAGAAGAAACCTTGGAGCTATTCATGAACAACATAACGATATGACCTCTAAGAAGTCTCTTAAGCTCTGGGGAGAAATATGGGGTAGAGGGGTGATAGTGTTGGTTGATTGTGGGCTATCCAACAATTCTGTTTTTGTGAAACCAATGCAGGAGTTGAAGTTATTGGACTTGGATATCCCTGAGTATTTGTAGATATGGGAGATGGTCATATGGTGAGAAGTATAGGATTGTGTAAGGGAGTCATGTTGCACATGCAAGAATGGAGATAAAACAGAAGTTCTTCCTCTGTGTTAGGGAGACCAGAGGGAGTTTTCGGGATGACTAGCTTTAGAGCTTGGGCAAAATTTGAGCTAACTTTGAAAAAACTTGCTATAAAGATTAAAGTAGCTCAAAAGATGATAATCACTAAGGTGATCCATCTCTGTCAAAGGCCTCTGAATCCTTGAAGGGCATCACCAGGGTCTCACTTACTATGATTTTTTGCTGCTAGAAAAATTTACTAGACCCTCCAATTGCTATTCTTGTGTCATTTTGATGAACATAAGTTAGCACATACTTTCTCAGTAGCAAACAAGATAAGATTTATGATGATTTTCATGTTGACTGAGTTATGTTAGGCACGTGATTATATTGTCAATAACAACTTGCAAATTCTATCCGCTTCTATTCATTGACCTTCTGAAATTAGCTTTGTTTCTTTATTTTCTTTTGTGTACTTCTTTTTCCTGGATTTTCAGCTCGGTTCTGTGGTTAATATCAACACAAGTATTTGTCTTCTTGACATTCTATGAGTATCTTTAGATTAGTAAGCCTTTTGATTAATAGATTTTATACTTTGCACATAGGCCTTGTTAAAGATTGATGAAAGTGGTATATAGCAATGGGCCTATGGAGGTGAATTTGGCGATGTTCCTAATAACTCGAATTTTTGTTTGAATGGCCTCACTTTTCTTGATCGAACCGCTCATCCTGTTTTACATGGTAAACTGACAGATAGTATTATTTTTTTACACGTCATCTTCTTCGAGTTCAATGCATCCTTCATTTGTTTAGCTCAGCAGTGATGGTTTTGCTTCTTGTTTCAGAAGTCAAGTACCTATACCAACCACTCAAGGTGACTTTACATGAAGGGAAATTGGACGTAGCCATGTTAAGTCGAGACTTTGTGTTCCCTTGATTATATCAATGCTTGATTATTTATTGCATTTTCATTTTGCAGATCAGAAATACTCATTTTTTCCAAACAACAGAAGGACTGGAGTTTAGCTGGTATGCTTCTGCAGATGGATGTAACCTTGGATCTGGGATTTTGAGTCTTGCTCCAATAAAGCCCCGGAGCAGTTATACTATTGATTGGCAGTCAGGTCCGTGGTATTCTTTATGGGCTTCATCATTGTCAGAAGAAGCATTCCTCACTATAACTGCTAAGCTTTTGAACTCTACATGCTGGGTTGAAGCTGGTCATATGGTTTCATCTACAGAAATTCAACTGCCTGCAAGGAGAGACTTTGTTCCTCATGTAATCATTTTAACACGTGATATATGTTATAAATGGAGCCTACCTTTGTTTTTGGATGAGTAATGAGGTTTAGTACTTTGTGTCATGGGCTGAAGTCACTGAATTTGAATTTTTCTTTGTCGTGAATGATTATTGTATCCAAGCTATCAATGTTAGTAGGGGCAATCTTGTTGCCAAAACTCTGGGAGATAAAATCAAAGTTAGCCAACAGGATGTTTGGGACATAATATTGAGCACTAAAACAGGTTCAATTAAAAGCTGGAAGGTAAACCTATAATTTTGGTTTGTTATCGTATATTGCAAGTTAGGTTAAATTGGAAAATTTTGTCTCTAAATGAATACAATTTTGTTATTATTTATTCTTCTGAATATGTTAGACAGTGAAATCTGACTTTGAACTTAATGTTCCTCCTTAGTTACATGTTAGAAACTACCATATCTTGTATACCTTGTGGCATTACTTACCCCAAAATTTGCTTTTGTATGGGTTTAATGATCTTATTATTTTTTTCTTGTGCTATGCCAAGGGTGTTTACTGTTTACATCTCTGATTTGCAAGGAGATTAGGCTGACCTCTTGCATTCCTAGTGTCTTCATTCCTATGGTTTTCTTTTGTTTCATTTTTGGTTTATTTTTTCTATGCTTTTGAGGTTAAGTTGTCATCGATCCTGCTGTAATTTGTTTTGTTTTCTTTTCTTTAATAGTTCTTTTATTAAAAGGAAAAAAATTGATTAAAATCAAATATTTCTTTGAAACATGTGAAGAGCAAAAGTAAATCATAATTTTTGGAGTACACTTGTCTCTCCCTTCTAGAAATTTTGTGACGACTCCCTTTTTTTTGGTTGACTTTTCAGTTAATTTGACTCTTGACTGAACATTCATGTTAATACTGTGTTGATAAATGCTAGGTTAAAGGAGTTCCTGTTATGAGTAAGGGTATATTCCCATGTTTCTGGCGTGATCCTACTGATAATGATAAAGGCGGTGGACCAGCTAGTCATTTGTCTAAATGGAAATCTACTAGATTTGACAACATCTACTTTGTTACTGAAAGCTGTTCTGTGCAGAATACAGCAGAGAACATGGTTCAAATATTGGTAGTTGTTGTTGGTGTTACCAAGGGTGAGGAGGGTTCTCTCCCTGAGCAAGACAAGTCAAAGATCTTATTCACAACAGATATGACATATACAATTTATGCTTCTGGAGATGTCATTGTGGAATGCAATGTTAAACCGAACCCGAATCTTCCTCCTTTGCCACGTGTGGGAGTAGAGTTCAACGTGGAAAAATCATTGGATCAAGTAACTTGGTATGGAAGAGGACCATTTGAGTGTTATCCAGATCGAAAGGCTGCTGCCCAGGTTGCGGTCTATGAGGCAAATCTTAATGATTTGCATGTTCCTTATATTGTTCGTAGGGAAAGTTTTGGTAGGGCAGATGTTAGATGGGCAACATTCAAAAACAAAGATGGTTTTGAAATATATGCCTCTAGGTATGGTAGCTCTCCACCAATGCAAATGAGTGTGAGCTATTACAGCACTTCAGAGCTTGACCGAGCCATGCACAAGGAAGATCTTGTTGGAGGAGATAGCATTGAGGTATTTAGCTTGCATTAATATTTCTTCACATTATTTCCAGGTCCAGCCAACAAGTTGGGGAAATTGTATTGCACTGGCCTGATATTTGAGTCCAATTGTAGTTTCGCGCATGATTTTTTAAAAATGGCACATGAATCATGATCCATGAAAATTATGGTAATTACTGTCTAGTCTCTATGAATTGACTAATCAAAGTTAATATTTAATGACTGTACATGAATGATATTTGAGATACAATGACGAGGCAACTGAGTGTAGGGACGTGTTAATTACTTTCGGTGGCAAATGCGTCCATTCAGTCGATTGTCTTATGCATTATTCTAAGGAGATTGCATTAAATTTCATGTAGTCATTGGACATCTTTTTGGTAGCCAATTTAAATGGACTGGGTGGTAGTTGCCATGACTTAAATAGCTTAAGTTGTTGATGTGCATGTTGCTTTTATAGCTAGATCATGCAGGAAACTGCGTTTGGGCCCATAGATTAGGATAGCAAAGTTCAGTATTTGTCAAAAAGTTTGTAGAAGTGCTGTAATATATACAACTGTATGTTGTGTTGCATTTCCCAAAATGTTTTATTCTTACAAATTTATGAATGAGTAATTAGGTGATATGAATATTGCTACCACTACTAATAATTAATTTCCCATCGTTAAATTTTCCTGGTAAGTTTATTTATCATTTTTTATGTTTTTTGGGTATTACGGATTCATTTTGACCACAAGCACATGGGTTTGGGTGGAGATGATAGTTGGTCCCCGTGTGTACACAACCAGTATTTGGTTCCTGCTGTGCCACGCTCATTCTCTATGAGATTGTGTCCAGTAACTCCAGCCACTTCTGGTCATGACATCTACAAATCTCAGCTTCAGATCTCTTGATTTCTTGGATCAAATAACATCGACACAAGAAACATATTGTAGAAAAATGCGAAACTACAAATAAACGTAAAAGCTCTTGATATGAGCAAGAAACATTGTCATTAACAAGAGATTTGAAGTACAATGATATTAGTCACGCATTTGTTACATCAGAACAAAATGACGCTTTCACTTGGTCAGATGTGTGTTGTTTAAAAGTAAGAGTTGCATAAATATTGACGAAGCACGGATCTATCGATGTTTTTCAGGAGGAATCTCTACAGTACTAATTTTGTCATTAACAAGAATAAAGGTAATATTGTTAAATGCCATATGGTCGACAGGCCAAATATCTAATCGGCAAAGCTAAACTTATTGTCCTCGAAACGCTAGTGGACCCAGAAATGACTCTCTTATCTTTGCAAGACCTACAGTTACATGCTTTGATTGAAGTTGTAGATAAATCTCGTGCACAAGTGGTCATCAATCTCAACATCCGAAAGGGGGTTGGTTCCAAATATTTTATTTTGATGGTTGAGTAGAAACTTTAGATTTTTAATTTGTGATTGTAACTGATTGATATATCGAGATACAATATGAATTTAATTTAAATGGTTCAAAAGCAATTATGTTATATCAGTTTATATCTTTTTTTTTCTTTTAAACAAAGTTTGATGGTTCAAAAGTTTTACTTAATTTACTGAGACAATTTTATCTTCAATTAAAATTTGATAGATTTTAATAATAACAAATTAAATCAAATAATCTATAATATTTTTGGACAAAATAATTGAATCTATATTTTGTAATCAAATTGTGCTTTTCTTTTGTGATATTACAATATTCAAATGGAATGCATCATCATGATATAACTGCGCTCCAATTTCTTGCATGTAAATTTTATGTTACAAAATTGTCCTATTAAGAACTCGTTGGGAAGAAGGAATGAGATGAGAGCAAGAGGGATACTTCTCTTCTTGAATGTTTAATTGGAAAAAACAATGGAGATTCTTCATCATGTTTGAGAATTTAAAAAAAAAAATTAAAGTAATCAGCATCTTAAACGCTATGTTTTCTTAAGAACTAGTATAGTGTCCTGAGAGATGCACGATTTATTTTCATAATATGAAATTACAAATTAATTCAAATTGTAATTATAGAATTAAATTAAATAAAAATAAAATAAAATAACTAAAATATAACAGCCTTTTTTTAAAAAAAATACTTAAATAAATATATATTGTTTATAACATCTTAAAATAAAGCACTAACATATATCTATAATATGCACAAAGAGAAAATATTTTTAGCTCAAAATTTAAATTAAAGAAATATATATTGAATTATAAAAAAATAATTTGAAAATATCACAATAAAAAGTTTTATTAAATCAAAAATTGATAATTAGCTAATTTTCTTTAATGTTCGTAAAAAAATAGTGAGAAATTCTTGTTGACCAAAATATTAATTTAAATTAAAAAGAAATTGTAGATTCATAGTTGAAATTCGCTTTATTCGAATATATACTATTAATTTTCAAGTTGTGATTTCACAAATCAAAAAAATTCTTACCTTTTTTCTTATATCTTGTACAATTTGGTTTAATTATATTGTATGCAAAGGAGGTTCAAATTTTACGAAACAAAAAATATATATTTGAACAAATGATTATGTAAAAATATTTGGTATAATAATTTAATTTCTAACAATGATTATGTAGATATAAATGTTTTTCATGAAAATTTTCTAACCTATACAAATGATTCAAGTATCCAATTATAAAATAGTAAAATTATTAATTTTCATACCACTATATCACCAAAGATAAATTATTTTATGTTATTTTTTTAAATCACTAAACCTAAATTTACGTAAATGACTATTATAAAATAAATACTTTTAAAATTTATATATAAATTGATGAAATTAAAAAACTACATCTTCAACACATACAAAAATAAATTTATTAATAGAACTTTCAACTCACACATGTTATAATATATTAATAAATTTAGCATTATAAATGTTAACAGGAAACCCGATAAAAATATTTACAGAAAAATAATGCAGTTGTGTGGTCTCTTAAGATCTATAAATATTACGTCAAAATTAACCTCCCAATAAATAAAAATAATATTAAAGAAAATAATTAAAGGATAACTAGAGAAAAGAGGGGAAAAAGAGAATAAATTAAGCTCTATTAGCAATAATAGTAAATAAAAATTAAAGAATTATTTTTCTAATAATTATTTTTAACAATGCATAGCAATCCAAAAATTGTTAATTACGTAATGAAAAGAGAAAAAATTACATTAGATTTAAATACACAAAAAATAAAAAAATTACTTAGTTCAAAAGTTGAAAATTTTTGCCTTTGAATTTTTTATTTGATAAATTTTAAGTTTTTGAATTTGAATAATATAAGTGACTGCTTATAGAAGATTATTATAAAAATAAAATTAATTAGTAACTATTATGAAGTATTGATATATAAAATAGTGACCTTTTTTAAGTTTTTCAAGAGAACTATTTTCAATGTAAGATATATAAGATCTACTTGAGATGCGATAATGTCAAAACACTTTTCTAAATGGCAAAGCCAAAATTCACATAGTAGAGTCAACACAAGGTTTTATTTTTATATATTATATTAGATAATCAATAATCAGTATGTCAAAGTGTTTTTATTAATTAAATCTTGCTTACATAGGTTTTCCTAGGTTTCTAAATTCTGTTAGGAAAATAAAAGTAAACATCCTTTCTAATAATCCTAACATTTTGAAGTTAATATTAGTTTGGTTTTAAAAAAAAATTGACATCAATTTAGTTTTAATATTTTAAAATTTGATATCAATTTCATTTTTCTATCAAATTATCAATAACTTCTGTTACAATTTATTCTAGTTGACACTTGGCACATTTATGCACTAAAATATTACTTATTTATCTGAGATGATTTCCATCTCATCAACTTGAAAATAAAAAATATTAGAAAATAAATAAATTAAAAATTAATTTTTTTTTCATCTAAGTCCCTAATTAAGTATGAATGCAAATAACCCTTGATCCTTCTTTCCTTGACACCTACATTAACCGAAATGAAGTTAGGAAGCCCCTTATGATGTTGAAGATAGAAATTTACGGATTATTTGATGGAAGGATGAAATGGATGTTAGAATTCAAAGTATTAAGCCTAAATTGACATCAAAAATTGTTTCAAGGATAATATGATGTCAATTTTAAAATATTAAGATAAAAGAGATGGTACTAAAAAAATAAAGTAAAATGTTCATCACCGTTGGGAATCATAAGTATAATAAGTAAAGGTAGGTGAGATTAGTTAATTTGATTTCAACAAACTATTGAGAGTTGACTTGGTCTTTAGATCATCTTTTTTTTTCACGTCTACAACTTTCGGGTTAGGATGATTGAGCTTTCTATAAGAGCGGCTTTTTTCCCTAACATGCTTGAAATTTGTCTATGCACACTCCTAATAATGAGAAATTATTGGGTGCTTCTAGAGCATTAGTTAAAATGATACTCACTATATTCATTGCAAGTCGATTTAGCATTCCTTTGTAGTGAAATCCATCACCAACACATATATTTATGCATTTTTTTCAGAAAAAATAAAATATATAATTAATAGCGTAGATGTATGTCTTAGTAGTGGATCCCTTGATAAACAAACATTGAATTGACGCGCAATGAATGGCTGGCCTAATATTTGAGTCCGATTGTAGTTTCGCGCATGATTTTTTAAAAATGGCACATGAATCATGATCCATTGAAATTATGGTAATTACTGCCCTGTCTCTATGAATTGACTAATCAGAGTTAATATTTAATGACTGTACATGAATGATATTTGAGATACAATGAAGAGGCAGTTGAGTGTAGGGACGTGTTAAGTACTTTTGGTGGCAAATGCGTCCATTCACTCGATTGTCTTATGCATTGTCCTAAGGAGATTGTATTAAATTTCATGTAGTCATTGGACATCTGTTTGGTAGCCAATTTAAACGGACTAGATGGTTGTTGCCATGACTTAAATAGATTAAGTGTTTGATGTGCATGTTGCTTTTATAGCTAGATCATGCAGGAAACTGCATTTGGGCCCATAGATTAGGATGGCAAAGTTTAGTATTTATCAAAAAGTTTGCAGAAGTGCTGTAATATATACAATTGTATGTTGTGCTACATGTAACACCTTACTAATTTAATGTTATGCTTAAGTCATAGCATGAAATTAGTAGATTGTATTATCGTGCTGATATTCTGCTTATATTTCGTTTGTCATCGTATTCTCTCTCTTTTTTTTAACAGAAGAAACGTAGTGCTGTATATAACGAACGTGACAGAGTTTAATAAAAAGCTTCACAAAAAAGAATAATTACAGGAAATATAGCATCAGTTGTATAAATATACATAAGTAAGTTGGAAGTCAACGTTTCAGTTTATGTATATGTTTTCAAAAGCAGAGTGAAATAAAGGAGCAACAGAATTCCTATTGCTAAGAGTAGAGACGGAAAATGGTAGCAGCCAGTTATGTACAACAAGTCCAACTCGGGGTCCTGGTGGAGCTGCAGGTCAGGGAGCTCAATAGATAGAGTGGCCGTCGAGTCCATTGGCAGCATCTGAGAATGATGCAGAAATGCAAAATAAGGTGAGAATTTAAAGAAATTCTCAGTAGGGTTCACGCATGGTATGTAGCTGACGTCACATTCATTCTCAGTTGTCTCGATTTTTATTTAATTATAAAAATATGGGATCGAACTGAACTATCCATATTCAAATAAGTTTAAGAAAACATCTGGTCCAAGACAAGGTTCAGTTTTACTTACGACAGCATAAGAAATAGAATAAACTACTAACAGTAATACACAGAATAATGAGCAGAATAAATGAACATACGGCAGTAAGTGAATATAACAGATAAATTGTAAATAACTTGTAATGGCTGTTCAATGTAATCATGCATTTAATGTAATCATGCAAAACTTATTCTTAAACCTTCCTTCATAAACTTTTCCATTGCTTGGTCCCCTGGGAGTTCTTGGCCATTTTAGACTCCTGGGTAATAATCTGCTTTTCAGGATCGAGCTCATTCCTATACAAGAATGCCGGGTTTGCTTTCCCCGACCTCCCTACCGATCTATTCCCCTTAACTTTATTCCGAGGCTGGCCCAAGTATCATGGAACTTTCATCATAACATAATCTTTAGGTTCATCATAACATGACTTTCATAACTTTCGTGAAAATGCACTTGTATCTACATGTATATCATAACTCATGCATATACTTTACCGAAATTTCGGCGGCATAACGGAACGTGTCCGATTTCTCATGAATAATGCCAATACTCAGAGCACCAATTTCTCATAGAAGTCATAACATTCCATTCATACTTCAACATTAAACTCATAGGAACATTAATTACATTAAAACAAAATTACTGCCTCAGCATAATCATTCAACCCGATTTTTGTAACTCAAGCCAAAATTTCTATTTAACTCATCTGAAACCTGATTTTTGGATATGTTAAAATGTTATGTGTCTATTTTCTAGTCTCTTTGGTCCCATCTAATTTTGATAAGTATAACTCAAGTTATTTAGGTTTTATCCCACGCCTACAGCCTTGGCAGTGCACACCTAAAAGTAAAAATCTACTAAAAATCGAAAACTGGTCAAATCATACGAAATTGGTCTCATATTAAAGCTAATAGGACAACCTTTCATTTACAAAAAGTTCCATTCCATTTGACTTAGTAGAGCTCGAGTTATAAGCCCCAAAATTTGACCTTCTTGAACTGCCCTGTTTTGGCCCGGTTTGGATATAGGGCAATTTTTTGAATTACTGGAAACAAATGGGATAGTAAAAAACTCAAAATTTCTTTGTAGGATGTTCTCCTATGTATAAGCTTTCTAAAAAAGTTGGTTTCACTCAATTTGGAGTTGTATAGGGTGAGTTACACCCTTTTCAAATCACACTGCCCGGATGAAAGTCCTGATTTCTAGGTCAAACTTCAAAAATTCATTTCTCTCTCAATATTAATCCAATGGCCTTATATAATATATGTATGGAAAGTTCTATATGTCTAGTTTCATAGAAAAATAGTCTTATTGGATTTAACCAGCTGTAGGTAGAGCCGTACACTCTGCCGTACAGACTACTGAAGGAAATTGATCTTCCTTTCCTCACCCTTTCCTATTCCTTGATCAAATTTAAACACAAAAACAGTCATAGATCATTATATTCTTTCACTAATCACATCAAGAAGTGAAGAAATAAAATCAAAATCAGCCACCCACAATCAGAATAACAAGAACCAAATTGAACCTCTACCTCTTGTTATGTGATTAGGCTTGAGTTTGGAGTTTGAATCAATAGAACATGGTTGAGCTTGAAGATTGGATGAAGTTGGGTGAGTGAAGAAGAGAAGAAGAAAACTGAACAAGGGAGAAGAGTGGCACAGAAAATTGGCTGAAGGAAGGAAAGGAATTGTGTTATAAAAGCTTGAGGAGGTAGTTGGCTTTGTAAGTTTTGATTGGCTGAAATTTTGTGGGTAAAGTTCAACCATGTCTCTCTCTTTTATGACAAAATTGCTCTTCACATCGCTTAAAAAGTGGAACTCACTTCTATTGTATATGAAATCGGAACTCTTACTCTACTTAAGGTCGGAACTCGTGCCCATTCGAAACTTGGAGATGAAATCGGAACTCGGAAATCTTGTCTGGTTTATTCGAAATTTGAAAGCAAAGTCGGATGTCGTAAACCATACAGCACCCAATCACCTTAAAATCGAAAGTCAAGGACAAGATGTGAAACCAAAATACTTAAACTCGGAAGTCAGGGACGTTACGCAAACTTGAATCGATTATAAGCATAACACTAGAGATCGGGAATCAAAACTTAATCTTATGTACCAAGAAATCGGAACTTATAGAATCTCGGAACTCCAAATTTAATCTCGGAAGTCTACTATAGGCAAACTCGGGAACATCAATAGAAATGAAAGGCTCTTAGGAATAAACTCTGAGATCAGAACTTGTGTAATTTTTGGTCGAACTTGGAGACCAATTCGGAAATCGGAAAATCATAGCCAGTCCATAGAGATGAAGTCGGAGGTTGGGAATTTTGCCATTTTACTGATGAGGTCGGAGGTCGGAAATCGGGGATGTTACACTACATTTCCCAAAAAGTTTTATTCTTACAAATTTATGCACGAGTAATTAGGTGATATGAATATTGCTACCACTACTAATAATTAATTTCCCATCGTTAAATTTTCCTGGTATGTTTATTTATCATTTTTTATTTTTTTTGGGTATTACGGATTCATTTTGACCACAAGCACATGGGTTTGGGTGGAGATGATAATTGGTCCCCGTGTGTACACAACCAGTATTTGGTTCCTGCTGTGCCACGCTCATTCTCTATGAGATTGTGTCCAGTAACTCCAGCCACTTCTGGTCATGACATCTACAAATCTCAGCTTCAGATCTCTTGATTTCTTGGATCAAATAACATCGACACAAGAAACATATTGTAGAAAAATGCGAAACTACAAATAAACGTAAAAGCTCTTGATATGAGCAAGAAACATTGTCATTAACAAGAGATTTGAAGTACAATGATATTAGTCACGCATTTGTTACATCAGAACAAAATGACGCTTTCACTTGGACAGATGTGTGCTGTTTAAAAGTAAGAGTTGCATAAATATTGACGAAGCACGGATCTACCGATTTTTTTCAAGAGGATTCTTCACAGTACTAATTTTGTCATTAACAAGAATAATGGTAATATTGTTACACGCCATATGGTCGACAGGCCAAATATCTGATCGGCGAAGCTAAACTTATTGTCCTCAGAACGCTAGTGGACCCAGAAATGACTCTCTTATCTTTGCGAGACCTACAGTTACACGCTTTGGTTGAAGTTGCAGATAAATCTCGTGCACAAGTGGTCATCAGTCTCAACATCTGAAAGGGGGTTGGTTCCAAATATTTTATTTTGATGGTTGAGTAGAAACTTTAGATTTTTAATTTGTGATTGTAACTGATTGATATATCGAGATACAATATGAATTTAATTTAAATGTACTGACAGTGTAAAATTGTTTTATACTATCGGCCAATAAAAATAGTGAAAAATGCCAACTTATACAAATAACCACCCATTATAATGAGGGACCAACCATGATTTCTCACTTTTCCCTATTTCTATTGGTTAACAGTGTAAAACTGTTTTATACTGTCAATACATACCAATTAAAATCATAAAATATTAGAAATGGTTCAAAAGCAATTATGTTATATCAGTTTATATCTTTTTTTTTTCTTTTAAACAAAGTGATGGTTCAAAAGTTTTACTTAATTTACTGAGACAATTTTATCATCAATTAAAATTTGATAGATTTTAATAATAACAAATTAATATAATATTTTTGGACAAAATAATTGAATCTATATTTTGTAATCAAATTGTGCTTTTCTTTTGCGATATTACAATATTCAAATGGAATGCAACATTATGATTTAACTGCGCTCCAATTTCTTGTGTGTAAATTTTATGTTACAAAATTGTCCTATTAAGAACTCGTTGGGAAGAAGGAATGAGATGAGAGTAAGAGGGATACTTCTCTTCCTGAATGCTTAATTGGAAAAAAAGATGGAGATTTTCCATCGTGTTTGAGAATTTAAAAAAAAAAAAAAAAGGTAGTCAGTATCTTAAATGTTATGTTTTCTTAAGAACTAGTATAGTGCCATGTGAAATGCACATTTTATTATCATAATATGAAATTATAAATTAATTTAAATAAAAAATAAAATAATTAAAATATAATAGTTTTTTTAAAATACTTAAATAAAAACATATTGTTTACAACTTCTTAAAATAAAGAACTAACATATATCTATAATATGGACAGAGAAAATATTTTTGGCTCAAAATTTAAATTAAAAATATATATATTGATTTATAAAAAAATAATTTGAACATATTGCAATAAAATTTTTTATTAAATCAAAAATTGATAATTAGCTAATTTTCTTTAATGTTCATAAAAAAATAGTGAGAAATTCTTGTTGAACAAAATAGTAATTTTAAATCGAAAAGAAATTGTAGATCCATAGTTGAAATTCGCTTTATTTGAATATATACTATTAATGGTCAAGTTGCGATTTAACAACTCAAAAAAATTCTTACCTTTTTTCTTATATCTTGTACAATTCGGTTTAGCTGTATTGTATGCAAAGGAAGTTCAAATTTTTTGAATCAAAACATGTATCTTTACGGCAATAATTATGTAAAAATATTCAGTATAATAATTTAATTTTGTAATAATAATTATGTAGATATAAATGTTTTTCATGAAAATTTTTTAATATATGCAAAAGATTCAAATATTCAATTATAAAATAGCAAAATTATTAGTTTTCATACCACCATATCACCAAAAATAAATTATTTTATATGTTATATTTTTAAAGCACTAAACCTAAATTTACGTAAATGACTATTATAAAATAATTAATTTAAAAATTTATATAAAAATATTTGAAATTAAAAAATTATATCTTCAACACATTCAAAAATAAATATATTAATAGAACGTCTAGCACATGCTATAATATATTAATTAATTTATCATTATGATAGTTGACAGGAAACACAATAAAAAATATTTATAGAAAAATAATGTACTTGTGTGGTCTCAAAACATCTATAACTACATCAAAATTAATATCTTAATAAATAAAAATAATGTTAAAGAAAACAATTAAAGGACAACTAGATGAAAAAAAGAAAAAGAAAAAGAAAGCGAATAAATTAAGCTCTAATGGCTATAATAGTAAATAAAAATTAAAGAATTATTTTTAATAATGCATAGCAATCTTGAAATTATTAATTGGTTAGTGAAAAGAAAAAAAATAAATAAATAACATTAGATTCAAATACACAAAAAAATAAATATTATTTAGTTAAAAATTTTTGCCTTTTAATTTTTTTTATTAAGTTTTAAGTTTTTGAATTTAAATAACATAAGTGACTTCTTGTAGAAGATTATTAAAAAATAAAATCAATTAGTAACTTTTATGAAATGTTGATATACAAAATAATGACCTTTATTTTTAATTTTTGAAGAAAACTATTTTCAAGGTAAGATATAAGATCTACTTAAAATACAATAAATGTCAAAACACTTTGCAAAATAGCAAAGTCAAAATTCACATGGCAGAGTCCACCCAAATTTCTACTTTTATATATTATATTAGATAATCAATAATCAGTATTTCAAACTAATTTTATTAATGAAATCTAACTTACATAATAGATTTTCTTTGGTTTCTGAATTATGTTAGGAAAAATAAAAGTAAATATCCTTTTTAATAATACTAACATTTTGAAGTTGATATTAGTTTAATTTTGGAAAAAAACAATTAACATCAATTTGGTCATAATATTTTAAAATTTGATATCAATTTCATTTTGCTATCAAATTTTTAGTAAATTCTGTTACAATTCATTTTAGTTGGTACATTTATACACTACTATATTGCTTATTTATTTTAGACGATTTCCATCTTATCAACTTCAAAATAAAAAAAACATATTAGAAAATAAATAAATTAGAAATTAAAATATTTTCATCTAAATCCCAAATTAAGTATCAATGAAAATAACCCTCGGTCTCTCTTTCCTTGACACCTAAATAAATAGAAATGAAGTTGGGAAGCCCCTTTTAATGTTGCAATTTATTGATTAATTGGCAGAAGGATAAAATTGATGTCAGAATTAAAAATATTAGAACTAAATTGATATAAAAAATTGTTTCAAGAATAAACTGATGTCAGTTTCAAAATACTAGGAGTAAAAGATATTATTCAAAAAGTAAAGTAAAATGTTCATCACTATTGGGCAATATAAGTATAATAAATAAAGGTCGGTGAGATTAGTTAATTTGACTTCAACTAACTATTGAGAGTTGACTAGGCCTTTTGGAGCATATGTTATTTGAACATCCAAAAGAGAGTATCCCATCAACATTCTTTCACATTTAACCATTCAATCTATTTGATTTTGCATTTTAGATTTTTTATTTCAATTTTCCTAAAATCCTAGTGGGGTGTCTTTGGGGGTGTTGGGCTTTACAGTGTACAAACCTTTACAGTGTACAAAAATATTTTCCTTAAAATATGTCACGACCTCGCTCAGGACGTGACCGGCGCATAGGGACACGTCCCTAGCAAGCCTACTTTAGACTTTATTCTAATAGAAAATCGGGCAGAGTCTCCTTTGTATTTAGGACTATTCCCAAATAAGGATCCTTGCCCTGCATAAAACACATAAACATGCAAACTCATTGGGGATCCAGGCATTCTCCGAATGCACCCCACAGCACACAAAATGAGAATTTAAATCATAATCACTTATACAAATATGTTTACACAACTATTCAAGAAGCTTATATACATAATCATTGAGATTTATACTAATACATATAACAAAATAAGACCAACACAAGGAGGACCCTACCTGAAGGTTAATGGAGCACTTCTAGGGATTTTTACAATTAAACTTAGATGCTGAAACTTCTAATTAGCTGTGGAAGCTTGAACACAATCTTGCACCTGTCTAAAAACATGGAAAGAAAGAAAGAGTGAGTCATACAACTCAGTGAAGGATAATATATCTATAACAAGGGTGGGACAAGCCAAAGCGCAACATTTGCAAAACAATAACTTTATAAGTTTCTTAAAAATCTCGTACCATATTTGCTATTGAAATACTTCGTCTATGTATATCAAATACCGTAAGATTTTCAGTAAACCTATATAATTCATTAAATCGCCTTTTTAATTCGACTGGATAATAACTTCATTACAAACATATATATATAGGCATAATACTTTTAAATCTAGCTGAAATAAATTATAATAAAGCTTAAGGGAGGATTCTATTTCAGAAATAGGCTGACTTTGTGGGTGGCCTGTGGCCTAACTCCAAAGAAGAATGATAACTTCACGCCTATGCGTGTCTATATATTCCGGACATGTCGGCCAAACATGCCGGGCTAGCAATCACCCTGCTAGCTGGGTTACTCGAGGTGCACCAAGGCTAATGCTGCTGCCATTAGCAAACAGTTCTGCTATAGTTCCCTCCCCCTTGAAAACCTTTGCTCATTTCTAATTTGTTATCATTAAAATTCCTTAATAACTTTACTCCAGACATCAAGTCTGGATTCTAAATACATTGCTTAAGCTTTTAAAACATTAACATTTCATAGTTCTTAACATATCAAGCTTTTACAAAAAAAACAACATCAATGTGAAAATGATTCATATAAATCAATATTAAGCTTACTTCATAGAAATCTATAATTTTCTAAATATCATATCAACTTCAAGCCTTAATATAGCTAACATTTAATTACTTGAAACCATATCTTTCTTTATCAAACTGTTCAAGTATTGAAATTCACCTTTAAGGTGCTAGTCCCACACACATACATAATCATATATATATATATATATATATATATATATAGAAAAGAATAATATCTTTTATCTTTCAAGAATTCACTAAGGTCATCGTTAAAATGCTATTTCAATTTCTTTGATCTTTAATAACTTAAACCACAAACATAACATTTATGAAATCATGGATATACATAAAACAAACTATAAATTATATATATACTTAAAACAAACTATCTATAGAGATGTTATCCACTCACTTATCAAGTTTGGAAAGAAGGGAGCCCAAACTCTACAAAGTCTTAGAGCCATCAAGAGATTCTGGAGAGTATCTAACATGACAAATACATATGTTAGACTTCCACCACTTAACTATTACAACAATATACTAGGATTAGCCCCAAAGGGCAAAACCCCCAAATTTCTAGAACCCTAACCCCCTTCATAGCCTTAAACATGGAATTCATGGAAAAACTAGCTAATCTATGGTCTAATAAGGAGGGTTGAGCTCAAGAATTACCTTCGAGAGCGGAGGAAGGTGGTGGAGCATAAGGAGAGTGGTGGGTCTTCTCCCACCACCACTTTCTCTCACTAGAAGATGAGAGAGAGAGCTCCAAAGAGAGAATCAACCTCCAAAGCTTGGATAATGATGAGGAAGGAATAGATTTGATGATAGATTGAGTAAAAATGGGTGAAGGATTGATGGAAACCATGAGGGAAGAAGAAGGATGAGAGAGGAAGGAAGAGAGAGAGAGGTGGGTGAAGAATGAGAGAGAAGCTTCGAGCTTCTTCTTTTAATTACGCCCAATGGCGCTGGCATCAGACTGACTGACACGCCTGGCGCTCACCACCTGAAGCTACATCACTGAAGACAAAGGTGGTCTTGGGCGCCTAGGTGCCCAGTCCCTGCTCTTTTTTTTTTTTTTCTCCTCTTCCAAACACTTCTCAAACATCATCATATACTTATTTACAAAGTTAATGTCCTCATTTATTTTATTCTCCATTAACTTTAAAACATAATTGTAAATAAGAGAATATCCCCCATTTGAATCCAATAAAAATATTGGAAAAATCAAACTCTTTAAGAATCAAAATCCAACTTTTAGATTTTAGTACAAACTTCTGAAAACTTACATTTTCTTAAACTTCAAGCTTGAAAACGAAAGGGTTAATAACTTCCAAAAATTCGTTAAAAATCGCTCTTCAATTCTTTGATATCTAAGGAATAATTACCGGGACTTTTGATCCCAAGAAAATGTCCCAAACCTATAGCCCTCCAAGGGGGTATAGGGTCCAAACTTAGAGCTTTCGTAGGGTCCAACAGAACAAAGTGTCACAATTCGTGTGACTCTTGACCCGGTCATTACATTCTTCCCCCCTTAAGAAAATTCGGTCCCCGAATTTCAAACAAAGATTTTAACCTCCTTCTTCATCTTCTTCTTCTCTCACTAATTAATGCCTTAAATACTTCCTTTCCAGGGCACCTCATTACAAGATAGCGACAAACAAATTTCACTTTGTACTTACTCCATTAATGTACTGAAGCACCTCTATTAGCTAAGAATTCCTTGGAACACTTCTCCTTTACTATTTGACCACTTCCATCTATTTCACTTGGCATGGCCTAACGGCCATATATTGGAATTCCAAATACTCTTAACATGCTTTTTGAATCCTCTTATACCCCTTGCATTCAACTTTATTATCCCTTCAATCTCTAGGTTTAGATCCCAGGAGTTGCTTCCTTAATGAGTTCAGTTACGTGTAGGTTTATCCCTTTGAATTCACTTCCCTTGTTTTTCTTAAGATCACTTATTGGCTTAACCTTGGAGGAACAATTGCTATGCCCCCCCTTAAAAAAAAAAGTCCAACTTAGCCATTGAACCTAGTGTTACTCCATTGCCTTTCCTTGACATCATCTCAATCCACACCATAGTCACACCTTCTTTTCTTTTTCTTTCTTCTTTACTACTACGATTTTGGGATTACATCAACCTGACCATGATTACTTTCTTTAAGAACTTAATTTACTTTTCCTTTGGATTTTGCTAGAGCCATACTGTTCTAGAGAATGGGTGAAATATATCCAACTTATCTATTATGTCTGCAATATTTCCTTAGACTACATTGAAACCATATTTGCACCTTCTTTCTTGCTAGTATATCCAATTTCCACTTCCTTCCTGACAAGAACGGTCCCTTTATCAAGGGATCGTCATCCATAACCATGTATGGTGATAAGAACTTTGCACTAACTCCCAATATCACTAAAGTAAACCAACTTCTTGTATCTTCTGTGCATGTTCTTTACTTCTCAACCTTGATTGAAAAGTCTCAATTGCAAAACTTTACTATGAGAAATAGCTCATACCACCTGGGGGAACATTCCATATAGAATATCCTAACCACAAGTTCTTATTCTGACATTAAGCCTCAATCTTTAGTTATTCTATATGTACTACTTCATCCCTTGATAAGAGAAATCACATGCAAGGATCAACAGATCCTTCAAGCACTCCCCCCCCTTTTTTTTTTGCCTCTTAACGCCACATAGCATGATCTTAAACTGCATGCTCAGAGTAACAGGCCCAAATTCTATATTAGGAATCATGGCCTTCCCCATAGGGAACCCTCTTAATTTCACCAAGTTGTTCATACCATAGCATCTATCTATATCTTTAGCCTCATACATAGCACAAGATTTCGCATACCCATAAACGTTATTGGGATGCATTCATAGCACTTATCATCATTGCCAAATTCTTATTAACTCCCCTTCAACCTCACATAGTTAGGTACCATAAGAAATCCATTTAAGCATCCATATAGAACTTTCTAAGAATTCTAGCCTTCCTTGAACTCCTCTTAGCTGAAGTTCTAGCACATAAGTCTTATGCTTAACTCCCTTAGACCTTATATATTCATTCCTGCAAATATAACTCCTATCTGTCATGATCATCCTTTGGATCATGCTTAATTACTTTAAAGTAACTTAAATCCCACTATGCTAAACTCTTTAGACAATCTAACATGCTTGCAAGCAATCAAAATAATTTCACATCCTTAGGTATTAGGACTCAAGCCTTAACACCTTCAAGTACATTTTCTAACCTCTACATGAAAATCATGATCGATAACTCAAGATCGCGCAAGATCACTAAACTTTGGTAAGTTATTATGTGACATCAAAGAGAATAGAAAGGAAATTGCTCTTTTAACTCATCAAACTACATCATGGATCATAAAAGACATTTACTCACTTCTAACATCTTATTACAAACCACAAGTCACATTTCCATATATCTCATGCTTCACATCTCGTAATTTCCATGTAAACTTTATGAGCTCACAAACCCTGCTAGGCTACGCATTTGTAGGAACAATTCGGACAAAACAATAGGTTAGGGATAAAGGATTTAGTTTTAAAGTTGGAATCACAAATGAAATAGGAACAAAACTCTTGGATTATCACATGATCAAATAATCCATAATATTTTCAGACAAAATCGAATCCATGATTTGTAATCAAATTGTACTTTTCTTTTACGATATTATAATATTCACGAATGGAATGCAACATCATGATATAACTGCACCCCAATACCTTACGTGTAAATTGTATGTCACAAAATTTTGTCCTATTAAGAACTCGTTGGGAAGAAGGAATGAGATGAGAGCAAGAGGGATACTTCTCTTCTTGAATGTTTAATTGGAAAAAATAATGGAGATTCTTCATCATGTTTGAGAATTAAAAAAAAAAAAAATTAAAGTAATCAGTATCTTAAACGTTATGTTTTCTTAAGAACTATTATAGTGTCCTATGAGATGCACGGTTTATTTTCATAATATGAAATTACAAATTAATTCAAATTGTAATTATAGAATTAATTTAAATAAAAATAAAATAAAATAACTAAAATATAACAGCCTTTTTTTAAAAAAAATATTTAAATAAAAATATATTGTTTATAACATCTTAAAATAAAGCACTAACATATATCTATAATATGGACAAAGAGAAAATATTTTTGGCTCAAAATTTAAATTAAAGAAATATATATTGAATTATAAAAAAATAATTTGAAAATATCACAATAAAAAGTTTTATTAAATCAAAAATTAATAATTAGCTAATTTTCTTTAATGTTCATAAAAAAATAGTGAGAAATTCTTGTTGACCAAAATATTAATTTTAAATTAAAAAGAAATTGTAGATTCATAGTTGAAATTCGCTTTATTCGAATATATGCTATTAATTTTCAAGTCGTGATTTCACAAATCAAAAAAATTCTTACCTTTTTTCTTATATCTTGTACAATTTGGTTTAATTAAATTGTATGCAACGGAAGTTCAAATTTTACGAAACAAAACATATATATTTGAACAAATGATTATGTAAAAATATTTGGTATAATAATTTAATTTCTAACAATAATTATGTAGATATAAATGTTTTTCATGAAAATTTTCTAACCTATACAAATGATTCAAGTATCCAATTATAAAATAGTAAAATTATTAATATTCATACCACTATATCACCAAAGATAAATTATTTTATATGTTATTTTTTGAAATCACTAAACCTAAATTTACGTAAATGACTATTATAAAATAAATACTTTTGAAATTTATATATAAATTGATGAAATTAAAAAACTACATCTTCAACACATTCAAAAATAAATTTATTAATAGAACATTCAACTCACACATGTTATAATATATCAATAAATTTAGCATTATAAATGTTAACAGGAAACCCGATAAAAATATTTACAGAAAAATAATGCACTTGTGTGGTCTCTTAAGATCTATAAATATTACGTCAAAATTAACCTTTTAATAAATAAAAATAATATTAAAGAAAATAATTAAAGGATAACTAGAGAAAAAAGGGAAAAAAGAGAATAAATTAAGCTCTAATAGCAATAATAGTAAATAAAAATTAAAGAATTATTTTTCTAATAATTATTTTTAACAATGCATAGCAATCCAAAAATTGTCAATTACGTAATGAAAAGAGAAAAAAATAACATTATATTTAAATACACAAAAAATAAAAAAATTACTTAGTTCAAAGGTTGAAAATTTTTGCCTTTGAATTTTTTATTTGATAAATATTAAGTTTTTGAATTTGAATAATATAAGTGACTGCTTATAGAAAATTATTATAAAAATAAATTAATTAGTAACTATTATGAAGTATTGATATATAAAATAGTGACCATTTTTAAGTTTTTCAAGAGAACTATTTTCAATGTAAGATATATAAGATCTACTTGAGATGCGATAAATGTCAAAACACTTTTCTAAATGGAAAAGTCAAAATCACATAGTAGAGTCAACACAAGGTTTTATTTTTATATATTATATTAGATAATCAATAATCAGTATGTCAAAGTGTTTTTATTAATGAAATCTTGCTTACATAGATTTTCGTAGGTTTCTAAATTCTGTTAGGAAAATAAAAGTAAACATCCTTTCTAATAATCCTAACATTTTGAAGTTAATATTAGTTTGGTTTTGAAAAAAAAAAATTGACATGAATTTAGTTTTAATATTTTAAAATTTGAAATCAATTTCATTTTTCTATCAAATTATCAGTAACTTCTGTTACGATTTATCCTAGTTGACACTTGGCACATTTATGCACTACAATATTACTTATTTATCTGAGATGATTTTCATCTCATCAAATTGAAAATAAAAAATATTAGAAAATAAACAAATTAAAAATTAAATTTTTTTCATCTAAATCCCTAATTAAGTATGAATGCAAATAACCCTCGATCCTTCTTTCCTTGACACCTACATTAACAAAAATGAAGTTAGGAAGCCCCTTATGATGTTGAAGATAGGAATTTATGGATTATTTGATGGAAGGATGAAATTGATGTTAGAATTCAAAGTATTAAGCCTAAATTGACATAAAAAATTGTTTCAAGGATAATCTGATGTCAATTTTAAAATGTTAAAATAAAAGAGATGGTACTAAAAAAATAAAGTAAAATGTTCATCACTGTTGGGAATCATAAGTATAATAAGTAAAGGTAGGTGAGATTAGTTAATTTGATTTCAACTAACTATTGAGAGTTGACTTGGTCTTTAGATCATCTTTTTTTTTCATGTCTACAACTTTCGGGTTAGGATGATTGAGCTTTCTATAAGAGCGGCATTTTTCCCTAACATGCTTGAAATTTGTCTATGCATACTCCTAATAATGAGAAATTATTGGGTGCTTCTAGAGCATTAGTTAAAATGATACTCACTATATTCATTGCAAGTCGATTCAGCATTTCTTTGTAGTGAAATCCATCACCAACACATATATTTATGCATTTTTTTCAAAAAAAATAAAATATATAATTAATAGCATAGATGTATGTCTTAGTAGTGGATCCCTTGATAAACAAACATTGAATTGACGCGCAATGAATGACTGGCCTAATATTTGAGTCCGATTGTTGTTTTGCGCATGATTTTTTAAAAATGGCACATGAATCATGATCCATTGAAATTATGGTAATTACTGCCCTGTCACTATGAATTGACTAATCAGAGTTAATATTTAATAACTATACATGAATGATATTTGATACAATGACGAGGCAATTGAGTGTAGGGACGTGTTAATTACTTTTGGTGGCAAATACGTCCATTCACTCGATTGTCTTATGCATTGTCCTAAGGAGATTGCATTAAATTTCATGTAGTCATTGGACATCTGTTTGGTAGCCAATTTAAACGGAGTGGGTGGTAGTTGCTATGAATTAAATAGATTAAGTTGTTGATGTGCATGCTGCTTGTATAGCTAGATCATGCAGGAAACGGCATTTGGGCCCATAGATTAGGATGGCAAAGTTCAGTATTTATCAAAAAGTTTGTAGAAGTGCTGTAATATATACAACTATATGTTGTGCTGCATTTCCCAAAAAGTTTTATTCTTACAAATTTATGCACAAGTAATTAGGTGATATGAATATTGCTACCACTACTAATAATTAATTTCCCATCGTTAAATTTTCCTGGTATGTTTATTTATCATTTTTTATTTTTTTTTGGGTATTACAGATTCATTTTGACCACAAGCACATGGGTTTGGGTGGAGATGATAGTTGGTCCCCGTGTGTACACAACCAGTATTTGGTTCCTACTGTGCCACGCTCATTCTCTATGATATCGTGTCCAGTAACTCCAGCCACTTCTGGTCATGACATCTACAAATCTCAGCTTCAGATCTCATGAGTTCTTGGATCAAATAACATCGACATAAGAAACATATTGTAGAAAAACGTGAAACTACAAATAAACGTAAAAGCTCTTGATATGAGTAAGAAACATTGTCATTAACAAGAGATTTGAAGTACAATGATATTAGTCACGCATTTGTTACATCAGGACAAAATGACGCTTTCACTTAGTCAGATGTGTGCTGTTTAAAAGTAAGAGTTGCATAAATATTGACGAAGCACGGATCTACCGATGTTTTTTGCGAGGAATCTTCACAGTACTAATTTTGTCATTAACAAGAATAATGGTAATATTGTTACATGCCATATGGTCGACAGGCCAAATATCTGATCGGCGAAGCTAAACTTATTGTCCTCAGAACGCTAGTGGACCCAGAAATGACTCTCTTATCTTTGTGAGACCTACAGTTACACGCTTTGGTTGAAGTTGCAGATAAATCTCATGCACAGGTGTTCATCAGTCTCAACATCCGAAAGGGGGTTGGTTCCAAATATTTTATTTTGATGGTTGAGTAGAAACTTTAGATTTTTAATTTGTGATTGTAACTAATTGATATATCGAGATACAATATGAATTTAATTTAAATGGTTCAAAAGCAATTATGTTATATCAGTTTATATCTTTTTTTTTCTTTTAAACAAAGTTTGATGGTTCAAAAGTTTTACTTAATTTACTGATACAATTTTATCATCAATTAAAATTTGATAGATTTTAATAATAACAAATTAATATAATATTTTTGGACAAAATAATTGAATCCATATTTTGTAATCAAATTGTGCTTTTCTTTTGTGATATTACAATATTCAAATGGAATGCATCATGATATAACTGCGCTCCAATTTCTTGCGTGTAAATTTTATGTTACAAAATTGTCCTATTAAGAACTTGTTGGGAAGAAGGAATGGGATGAGAGTAAGAGGGATACTTCTCTTTCTGAATGCTTAATTGGAAAAAAGATGGAGATTTTCCATCATGTTTGAGAATTTAAAAAAAAAAAAAAGGTAGTCAGTATTTAGAAATGGTTCAAAAGCAATTATGTTATATTAATATATTCTTTTCTCTTTTTTTTTTTCTTTTAAACAATGTCTGATGGTTCAAAAGTTTTATTTAATGTACTAAGACAATTTTATCATCAATTAAAATTTGATAAATTTTAATAATAACAAATTAAATCAAATAATCTACAATATTTTTGGACAAAATCGAATCCATGATTTGTGATCAAATTGTACTTTTCTTTTACGATATTATAATATTCGCGAATGGAATGCAACATCATGATATGCCCGCACCCCAATACCTTACATGTAAATTGTATGTTACAAAATTTTTTCCTATTAAGAACTCGTTGGGAAGAAGGAATGAGATGAGAGCAAGAGGGATACTTCTCTTCTTGAATGTTTAATTGGAAAAAACAATGGAGATTCTTCATCATGTTTGAGAATTTAAAACAAAAAAATTAAAGTAATCAGTATCTTAAACGTTATGTTTTCTTAAGAACTAGTATAGTGTCCTGTGAGATGCATGGTTTATTTTCATAATATGAAATTACAAATTAATTCAAATTGTAATTATAGAATTAATTTAAATAAAAATAAAATAAAATAACTAAAATATAACAGCCTTTTTTTTAAAAAATATTTAAATAAAAATATATTGTTTATAACATCTTAAAATACAGCACTAACATATATCTATAATATGGACAAAGGGAAAATATTTTTGGCTCAAAATTTAAATTAAAGAAATATATATTGAATTATAAAAAAATAATTTGAAAATATCACAATAAAAAGTTTTATTAAATCAAAAATTGATAATTAGCTAATTTTCTTTAATGTTCATAAAAAAATAGTGAGAAATTCTTGTTGACCAAAATATTAATTTTAAATTAAAAAGAAATTGTAGATTCATAGTTGAAATTCGCTTTATTCGAATATATACTATTAATTTTCAAGTTGTGATTTCACAAATCAAAAAAATTCTTACCTTTTTTCTTATATCTTGTACAATTTGGTTTAATTATATTGTATGCAAAGGAAGTTCAAATTTTACGGAACAAAACATATATATTTGAACAAATGATTATGTAAAAATATTTGGTATAATAATTTAATTTCTAACAATAATTATGTAGATATAAATGTTTTTCATGAAAATTTTCTAACCTATACAAATGATTCATGTCACAACCCAACCCAAGTCAAGGATCAGATGATGGACAAGTCCCCATGCAAGCCTTCTACCACATAATTTTTATAAAAATTCAACAGAGTCCCCTTTGTAATTAGGATATTTCCCAATTACAAAAGGTCACCTGCAACATTGGCAAACACACTCTTCCATCGGGGATCCAGGCATTCTCAGAATGCACCCCTCAATACACAACAAAATTAATTACAAGCACATCAATCTCATATATATATAAGTATTCATCCAAAATACATAACGTAAATAATTTAGAAAATCAAATCCCTTTAAGAAATCCAACAACGTAGTATCAACATATGAAATACAACAGAATCAATATAATCAGATCAAGACTAGACCCTACTTGTAGTACTATGGAGCTACCATTATCTAGGAGTTCATCAAATTCAAATATTTACAAATATATCCTTAAGTAGAAAAGGGTTTATCCATAACACTCGGAGTTTAATCACGAAGGCTGAAGGATTAGATCCTACGAGAATACCTGCATCTGAAAAGGAGAAAGAAACAACAAGGTGAGCTTATGAAACTCAGTGAGAGATAGAGTGTCCCTAACCCACATGAGATAATGTACAAACTTATAGATATTAAGGTGATACTATAATATGTATAACGAAACCAAAATAGAAATCTTAATCAAATATTATCCAAATTTTCTTTTCCAAAACAGAGTCCATCTATTCCAGGATAATCCGTTAGGAAACACACTTAGGTGGCCTTTCCTTCGTGTGAATCCCGTAATCAGGCACGCACCACACTATATGTATGGCCGTGAATTTCAGGCACACACCACTCCCTTGAGTGGCCATGAAATACAATCTCCTAGGTGCATCCAGGGCTAACGCATACTGCCATTAGCCTACAGATCCTGGTCTAGACTCTCCCAAGTCTTTCTTTTCCATTATATAGAACATTTAATAAAGATTCTTATAAAACATACCAATATACCTTATACAAAACAATAAAATCATAACTTCAAGGAAAATAAAGCTTTCACACTTTAATAAATCAAAAGGAACAAAAGTCCAAAACTTTTATCCAAAGGCCTTTTCAAACAAGAATAATTTTCCAAAGTTTAATAGGAAACCAAGGTAATAAACATTTATCATATTTTCTTCCCGAAAATCAAGTCATTGCCTCATGTGATCAAGTAGAAATAGATAAGCTACCAAAATTTAAATTATATTGCTAAGACATACCAAATCATTTGCATATGAATATATTTATAGACCAAATACGTTAAAACTAATATAGGGATAAACTATCTACTCACAAACTTAATGCCAATAGTAAACTCCTAATCCCATGAACTCTGAGAGCCAAAGCCAGTCCTCCAGTGGTATATACTATCAATAATATGGCAATTTAATTCAGAGTCAATCATTTAGACTAAGGATCAATCTAACTTTATGCTCAGATAAGAAAATCGCCAATTCTTCTAACCTATGGTTCTCCAAGAACTCACTATAGAGCAAATAATCTATAGTTCATAGGAAAGGAAGAGGAAAGGAGTTTGAGGATTACCTTTGAAGATAGATAAAGGAAGAGAAAAGATTTAGGGGTCTTGATACTCCTACTCCAATCTCCAAGACTCACCATGGATATGGTTGGGGATTGGAAGAAGGATGAAGATTAAAGGTGAATTGTTGTTATGAGAGTGAAAGGAATGTAATTTGATGAAGTTTGGAAGGAAAAGTTGAAGGATTTAAGTGGGGATTGAAGAAGAATGGATTTTAGAGAGAAGGAAGAGAGTTTTGAGGGTAGAGAGAGAAAGGAAATTCGAAAATGAGGGGAAGGGATATGTCTCGGCTTATATATTGATCTGTGGTAATCGATTACCAAGGGCTGGTAATCGATTACCAATTCTGATAATCGATTACCATAGCCAAAGAGCTGGTAATCGATTACCACATGAAAATTTTAACCTGTGGTATACAGAGAGGATTATAATCGGTTACAGGTCCTCTGTAATCGATTACCAACTCCGAAAACTTGGTTCCCTCCTTCTACAATCCTTTCCTTAGTCCAGGATATTACACAGACTTATTTACATTTCTTATTTTAAGTTAATTTAACTTTAAAACATAAATGTAAATAAGGGAATACCCCCCATTTGAATTCAATAAAAATATCTAAAAATTCAAAATCCTTAAGAATTAGAATCCAACTTTTGGGTTTTAGTACAATTCTCCAAAAACTTGTGTTTTTATGAACTTGAGGGTTGAAAATGAAGGATTTATCCATTCCCTAAAATTCGTTAAAAATCTCTCTTCAACTCATTGATGCCTAGAGAACCATTATCGGGACTGTTGATCTTAAGAAAATGTCTCAAACCTCTAGCCCTCCAAGGAGGCATAAGGTTCAGACTCAAAATTTTTCAGGCTTCAATATCGACAGGTAATCGCAACTCATACTGGGGTGTTACAATCTCCCGCCTCAAAAGAATTTGTCCCCGAATTCTTGAACAACTCGAAATTATTCCAATCTCCATTGCCTTCCTTTATATCATAGAGCTCATTGACCCTGGTTGAAGCTATGTATCAAACAATGATTCCAACAGCCACTACCATTAAACGTCAGAGTTCTTTTACTTCGAAAGATTACATAAATGGATCTGAAAAGCATTATGGAGTTTAGATTGAAGGTCCTTAAACACCTTCTCCACCTTAACCAGAGGTGAAGTATAACTAAATTGACCACTTCCCTTAAACATCACACAAGCATCAACCATCCATTAATACCGATTACTACTTTCCTCCCATAAACTTCCAACCTTCGGATCATTAATTAGCTTTTAATCATATTCCTCATTGTCTTGTACATACCAGAACATCTAAATTCTCCGAATCCTCATCATAGCCCCTCGGTGCATCAATTATGATCAAAAGAACCACGCCAATGTGCTTTTCCCTTTGTTGAAACCCTTATGAATTTCAATTCTATGATCAACTTCCGACACTTATCTATTTGAGTTATCTAGTTCCCTTCCTTTCTCACGATCCTTATTACTTGTATCTTAGCGCACTTAGAATTCGTCTCCTACTTATTCACCCATGCTTTAGCCTAGAATGAATTATTCCAACTTTAATTATGCTCGGTCATGCAATTAAGGTAAATTCCTTCCTTTTTTTCCTGCACCACCAATCAATGGGGAAGTCATCATCTAATCTCCTAGAACATTCCTTTTCTGCTATCAACCTACTATCTTTCCCCCATGTGAGGTATCTCTCAAAACTCTATCGAGAGATTTTAAACCTTTGGCATACCATTAAAGATTAGCCTTCAACTTCCATCTTACCTTCTCATCATGCCCTTGGGAACTCCCTAGTGCCCAATACCTCCCTGATTCCAGACTGGATAATCTTTCCTAACTCCATTGCCATTGAAGTAAGCCAATTCCCTATCTCTTTTCCATACTCCTCACTTCCTAACACCGCTGATAAGATTTAGAGTTAAGTAATTCCACACCAGCAGGTATCTCCTACACTTTGATATTCCACCATAGTCTTATGTCTCTTAATTCCTTCTCTCTAGGTGATGAAGTTATACGCAAAAGATCCTAGAATTACTCTTTTGATCCTTTTACTTTTATTAATGCCATTTAGGATACGACGTGAAAGTCGAGTGACCTAAGCATACACTTGTCTTCAATAGTTATATTCGTAGAGCTCCTTACACCAGTCCCTTCTAATTCGCCTAGTCAACCGCACTATAACATCTATATACATCCTGATCCTTCTCCTATTAGGCCCAAGTGGTTTCAAGATTCCTCTTGTTACTTGAAACAAAGATTCTTCTTTTAAACATTAGGTCTTCTGGCTTTTCCTCAACATTGTTCTCCTTGATGCAACCGATAAGACTCCACTTCTCGGACCTTAGGTTATCCCAAATTCTCAAGCTTTAACGTCTCCTTAACTCATGCTTTGCCCTTGCTTTACATCTTATCTATTATCTCTGGTCTATTAACCTTCTCTCTTTCGTCAAGGTACTCATGTTTTAGTTTCACCGTATGTCTTAACCACTTCCTTTAACCTATTAACCTTTTCATAGCATCTTCCATGAAATCACCAGAACCACAACCGTGAGTCCTACTGGCACAACATTAGCCGTTATCAGTCCATCAATCTTCTTTTGCTGCCCCATCTTGTTAAATCAAATTCATGTGATTCAAGGATAAGATATCTTTCCAAGACTTAATTCGTCTTACTAGCCAGGGTATTAACCAATATAATCGGGAAGGGGGTTTACTCCTCATTCGCCTACTCCATCCAATCCTACTGCATCCAATCTACCTGGCACGCAATAACTTATTAGACCTTTTTATTCCCTTCTACATCATCGTCATCCCCACATTGGGTACGGGATACTCGGCTCGTATCCATTTCACAAGTCAAATAGCGATTTCAAACTTCATTCAATATATATTCCTCAATTGAGGTAATGATCAAGACCAATTGAGGTAAATGGGTAATTACTTCCCAACATCTTACATCCTTCAAAATGAGAGAATTACTCATTGGCCTGAGCCCGTCAATTGCTTGTTGTAGTAACCCAGGTGATCTCCTTTCTTGAAGTCAGCACATTTAATCAATACTTGAAAGCTATACATAGCAAGCTCCTCTATGCCCCTTTTTTGCAACAAAGGACAGGATGAACTTCACCATAGGTTCTAAGCACATGACTTGCATTCTTGAAAAAAGCCAAGCACAAGGTCTTTATGCATCCTGATCATTGTTAAGCTGTCTTCTCTTTAGGATTTCTAGCATTCTTTCCACTAACCAAGGAAACAACCCTTGAAACGGGGATTCTCCTTGCCCTCATACTTACCTAATCCCACTAGACCAAACCTACTTATCGCTTAATGACTTGGCAAGCACCTCTTGATCTTTTCCATCTTAACAACATCCTTATGCCGGGTTATGGATACCCGACCCACGTCCTCTGTCCGAATGGCCTTCTAACTTGCCTAATCCACTATGCCCTAATGTCCAACCCTAATGTGCAACCCTACTTCATCTCAGACACTCTTGCCACAAGAGAGGATATCGCATTTAAATTGCACAATGGAAGCCCTGCGTCTTATTGCTTCCACACGTACTAGGAGGAATATGCTCACTTAGCGAAATGAACATTTAGAGTGAGGGGAAAGACAAGAAGCATGACCAGAATAGGAATAAACAACATTTGACAGAGTATAATCAAAGATGACATTCCTAAAGGCCTCTTATAGTACCACAATCTGTGAAAATGGGGGCGCTTCCATTTGCACAGTTGTGATCCTACTAAAGGACACTTGCTCCATAGTATACAGGGAAACCTAAAGCTCTGATACCATCTTTGTCATAACCCAACCCAGGCCGTGACCGACGCATAGAGACAAGTCCCCACGCAAGCCTTCTACCACAGAATTTTTATAAAAATTCAACAGAGTCCCCTTTGTAATTAGGATATTTCCCAATTACAAAAGGTCACTTGCAACATTGGCAAACACATTCTTCCATCGAGGATCCAGGCATTCTCAGAATGCACCCCTCAGCACACAACAAAATTAATTACAAGCACATCAATCTCATCACATATATATACATATATATATATATATATATATATATATATAAGTATTCATCCAAAATACATAACTTAAATAATTTAGAAAATCAAATCCCTTTAAGAAATCCAACAACATAGTACCAACATATGAAATACAGCAGAATCAATATAATCAGATCAAGACTGGACCCTGCCTGTAGTACTATGGAGCTACCACTATCTAAGAGTTCCTCAAATTCAAATATTTACAAATATACCCTTAAGTAGAAAAGGGTTTATCCATAAAACTCGGAGTTTAATCACGAAGGCTGAAGGATTAGATCCTACGAGAATACCTGCATCTAAAAAGGAGAAAGAAACAACAGGGTGAGTTTATGAAACTCAATGAGAGATAAAGTGTCCCTAACCCACATGAGACAATGTACAAACTTATAGATATTAAGGTGATACTATAATATGTATAACGAAACCAAAATAGAAATCTTAATCAAATATTATCCAGATTTTCTTTTCCAAAACAGAGTCCATCTATTCCAGGATAATCCGTTAGGAAACACACTTAGGTGGCCTTTCCTTCGTATGAATCCTGTATTCAGGCATGCACCACTCTTCCCATGGCCGTGAATATCAGGCACGCACCACATTATATGTATGGCCGTGAATATCAGGCACACACCACTCCCTTGAGTGGCCATGAAATACAATCTCCTAGGTGCAACCAGGGTTAACGCATACTGCTGTTAGCCTACAGATCCTGGTCTAGACTTTCCCAAGTCTTTTTTTTTCCATTATACAGAACATTTAATAAAGATTATTATAAAACATACCAATATACCTTATATAAAACAATAAAATCATAACTTAAAGAAAAATAAAGCTTTAACACTTTAATAAATCAAAAGGAACAAAAGCCCAAAACTTTTATCCAAAAACCTTTCAAAACAAGAATAATTTTCCAAAGTTTAATACGAAACCAAGGTAATAAACATTTATCATATTTTCTTCCCGAAAATCAAGTCATTGCCTCATTTAAATTATATTGTTAAGACATACCAAATCATTTGCATATGAATATATTTATAGACCAAATATGTTAAAACTAAGATAAGGATAAACTCTCTACTCACAAACTTAACGCCAATAGCAAACTTCTAATCCCATGAACTCTGAGAGCCAAGACGAGTCCTCTAGTGGTATATACTATCAATAATATGGCAATTTAATTCAGAGTCAATCACTTAGACTAAGGATCAATCTAACTTTATGCTCAGATAAGAAAATCCCCAATTCTTCTAACCTATGATTCTCCAAGAACTCACTATAGAGCAAATAATCTATAGTTCATAGGAAAGGAAGAGGAAAGGAGTTTGAGGATTACCTTTGAAGATAGAGAAAGGAAGAGAAGAGATTTAGGGGTCTTGATACTCCTACTCTAAGCTCCAAGACTCACCATGGATATGGTTGGGGATTGGAAGAAGGATGAGGATTAAAGGTGAAATTGTTGTTATGAGAGTGAAAGGAATGCAATTTGATGAAGTTTGGAAGGAAAAGTTGAAGGATTTAAGTGGGGATTGAAGAGGAATGGGTTTTAGAGAGAAGGAAGAGAGTTTTGAGGGTAGAGAGAGAAAGGTAATTCGAAAATGAGGGGAAGGAATGTGTCTCGGCTTATATATTGATCTGTGGTAATCGATTACCAAGGGCTAGTAATCGATTACCACGAAGAACTGGTAATCGATTACTAATTCTGGTAATCAATTACCATAGCCAAAGAGCTGGTAATCGATTACTGATGAATTGGATTTTTATACTATTTTTATCCTTCATACTTGTCTCATTAATCCTCCTTTGTGCTTAATTGGTTGAGTTTAGATCATTTTCTTTTTTTTTGGATCTTAGTGAGACTTAGTTAATTTTTGCAGCATTTCGGTTATTTTGACCTACTTCAGTGTTCAGATCATATCTTGAGCTCTATACCTCATTTTATTACGCTTCTTGATTTGTAGGAAAGCTAAGAGATAGAGCTACAATTTCTATGAAGAGGGCAAGGGCTAATTCTGAGATCTTAAAGCCGAAATTGGGCTCGGAACTGAACTGAAGCGTTTGGGCGCGGTTTCTGAGCAGCCTTCAATGATTTGACTATATCTTGGGCTACAGGGACTCAATTGAGCCCATTCCGGTGGCATTGGAAAGCTAACATCCAGGGCTTCATTTTATGTTCAGAGCACTAAGCCAAGAAGAACCGTTATGAGGCCCAAAAACGTGTTGGAAGTCGCTGCTGAGTCTAAGAGAGCCCACTCAACTTGTTTTGGGCACAACTTTCTCTCTAAGCATCCAAATTGGGCAAATGAGCTATCCAAATTTAGCTTAGGAAAAGAGGATTATTTTAATTAAGTAATTAGTGACTTTTAATTAGAGGTATATATAGAAATTCTGATTATGCTTCAGGGACCTTTTTGCTCATTTTGTAATTTTGAGTTTTATTGAATAAAAAAACTCTCTCTCTCTCTCTCTTTCTCTCTCTCTCTCTCTCTCTTTCTTTCTTTCTTTCTTTCTTTCTTTTGCGTTTTCCTCCATTAATGGAGGGGTGATTCTCCTCTGATCCAAGGCATCAAGAGAAGCATTCAAGCTCTTGAGGATTGGTGCATCAAGACATGGAAATTCCAATTTCGGTTTCACTCTTCTCTTCTTCTTAATCTCGTAATTGAATTGGAGGTTTTCATTCATGCATGTTGATTAAGAGTCAATCAAATCATGCATAATTCGGTTGATATATGTGATTTGATTGTTCAAGAGTTTGATTCATATTTCGGTTCTGAATATGAGATTAGAGCATTGGTTTGGAAGCTAATCCAAAATCAATTCGGTTTTAGAGGTCTCTAAACCGAATTGCTTGAGTGATTAGTTGAATGCATGGAGATTTTCATGTGAATGCTAGGTTTGATTTGAGGTTTCAATTGAATCTAAAATTAATCATCGAATTGGAGTGTGCATGTATATTTGAATCCAATGATTGAGTGTTGATTGCTTTCTTCTTGTGTGTCTTGGATTAGAATTTTAATTCGGTTTAGTCTTTTTGTTTTCTGTTTGCTTTGGAATTCAGCATTGCATTTTAAGTGTTTGTTATAAAAACCCCCCTGAATTTTCTGATCAAATAGTGTGTTCATCTTTGGGAAACGATCCGAGTTGGCTACTATACTATAGTCGCTATTCGGTTTAATTTGCTCGTGTTACGACGCGCGAGTCAATTACCAACGATGGTAATCGATTACCACACGAAAAATTTTAACCTGTGGTATATAGAGAGGATTGTAATCGATTACAGGTCCTCTGTAATCGATTACCAACTCCAAAAACTTAGTTCCCTCCTCCTACAATCCTTTCCCAGGTGCAGGATATTACACAGACTTATTTACATTTCTTATTTTAAGTTAATACTCTCCATTAACTTTAAAATATAAATGTAAATAAGGGAATACCCCCCATTTGGATTCAATAAAAATATCTAAAAATTCAAAATCCTTAAGAATTAAAATCCAACTTTTGGGTTTTAGTACAATTCTCCAAAAACTTGCGTTTTATGAACTTGAGGGTTGAAAACGAAGGGGTTATCCATTCCTTAAAATTCGTTAAAAATCTCTCTTCAACTCATTGATGCCTAGAGAACCATTACAGGGACTTTTGATCTGAAGAAAATGCCTCAAATCTATAGCTCTCCAAGGAGGCAAAGGGTTCAGACTTGGAATTTTTCAGGCTTCAGTATCGACAGGTAACCGCAACTCATACTGGGGTGTTACAATTCAAGTATCCAATTATAAAATGGTAAAATTATTAATTTTCATACCACTATATCACCAAGATAAATTATTTTATATGTTATTTTTTTAAATCACTAAACCTAAATTTACGTAAATGACTATTATAAAATAAATACTTTTAAAATTTATATATAAATTGATGAAATTAAAAAACTACATCTTCAACACATTCAAAAATAAATTTATTAATAGAACATTCAACTCACACATGTTATAATATATTAATAAATTTAGCATTATAAATGTTAACAGGAAACCCGATAAAAATATTTACAGAAAAATAATGCACTTGTGTGGTCTCTTAAGATCTATAAATATTACGTCAAAATTAACCTTTTAATAAATAAAAATAATATTAAAGAAAATAATTAAAGGATAACTAGAGAAAAAAGGGAAAAAAGAGAATAAATTAAGCTCTAATAGCAATAATAGTAAATAAAAATTAAAGAATTATTTTTCCAATAATTATTTTTAACAATGCATAGCAATCCAAAAATTGTTAATTACGTAATGAAAAGAGAAAAAAATAACATTAGATTTAAATACACAAAAAATAAAAAAATTACTTAGTTCAAAAGTTGAAAATTTTTGCCTTTGAATTTTTTATTTGATAAATTTTAAGTTTTTGAATTTGAATAATATAAGTGACTGCTTATAGAAGATTATTATAAAAATAAAATTAATTAGTAACTATTATGAAGTATTTATATATAAAATAGTGACCATGTTTAAGTTTTTCAAGAGAACTATTTTCAATGTAAGATATATAAGATCTACTTGAGATGCGATAAATGTCAAAACACTTTTCTAAATGGAAAAGTCAAAATTCACATAGTAGAGTCAACACAAGGTTTTATTTTTATATATTATATTAGATAATCAATAATCAGTATGTCAAAGTGTTTTTATTAATTAAATCTTGCTTACATAGATTTTCGTAGGTTTCTAAATTCTGTTAGGAAAATAAAAGTAAACATCCTTTCTAATAATCCTAACATTTTGAAGTTAATATTAGTTTGTTTTTGAAAAAAAAAAATTGACATCAATTTAGTTTTAATATTTTGAAATTTGATATCAATTTCATTTTTCTATCAAATTATCAGTAACTTCTGTTACGATTTATCCTAGTTGACACTTGGCACATTTATGCACTACAATATTACTTATTTATCTGAGATGATTTCCATCTCATCAAATTGAAAATAAAAAATATTAGAAAATAAATAAATTAAAAATTAAATTTTTTTCATCTAAATCCCTAATTAAGTATGAATGCAAATAACCCTCGATCCTTCTTTCCTTGACACCTACATTAACAGAAATGAAGTTAGGAAGCCCCTTATGATGTTGAAGATAGGAATTTATGGATTATTTGATTGAAGGATGAAATTGATGTTAGAATTCAAAGTATTAAGCCTAAATTGACATAAAAAATTGTTTCAAGGATAATCTGATGTCAATTTTAAAATGTTAAAATAAAAGAGATGGTACTAAAAAAATAAAGTAAGGTGTTCATCACTGTTGGGAATCATAAGTATAATAAGTAAAGGTAGGTGAGATTAGTTAATTTGATTTCAACTAACTATTGAGAGTCGACTTGGTCTTTAGATCATCTTTTTTTTTCATGTCTACAACTTTCAGGTTAGGATGATTGAGCTTTCTATAAGAGCGGCATTTTTCCCTAACATGCTTGAAATTTGTCTATGCACACTCCTAATAATGAGAAATTATTGGGTGCTTCTAGAGCATTAGTTAAAATGATACTCACTATATTCATTGCAAGTCGATTCAGCATTCCTTTGTAGTGAAATCCATCACCAACACATATATTTATGCATTTTTTTCAGAAAAAATAAAATATATAATTAATAGCATAGATGTATGTCTTAGTAGTGAATCCCTTGATAAACAAACATTAAATTGATGCGCAATGAATGACTGGCCTAATATTTGAGTCCGATTGTAGTTTCGCGCATGATTTTTTAAAAATGGCACATGAATCATGATCCATTGAAATTATGGTAATTACTGCCCTTTCTCTATGAATTGACTAATCAGAGTTAATATTTAATGACTGTACATGAATGATGTTTGATACAATGACGAGGCAGTTGAGTGTAGGGACGTGTTAATTACTTTCGGTGGCAAATGCATCCATTCACTCTGTAACACCCTCCCAGGTACAGTACTATGCTTAAGTCATAGTACCATACCCTAGAGTTGTTACTGTTACCTGAGCGGACCTTGTCTGACAACAACTTTAGCCGCCTTCGGAAACTTCTGAAACTATCTGGAGACAACATGGAAATAGGTATGAGAATTATAAATTCCCAGTAGGATTCTCTAAGTATCATAAATAATGTCATCGTTGTTATCTCCAGTTTGCTTCAGTTTATTAAGAAAAAAGTGAACATACCTTACAAACTGTTTAATTTTATTGTTCGAAAATATAATATCCGAATCAAAGGTTCAGTTTTACTCATAGACTGGTTATTTGGGAAAAACCCATAAAAATCAATTCCTGAATTATATTAGGACTAATAACTGAAATACAATAAAGTACGATAGCATCAATGTACTAGAGGCATAACTTCTATATATACTTTACTGGAACTACAGCATATTAAGACACCCACATAACATCAATATGCTGAGAATATAACATCTGCACATAACTTAACTTGTATTTAAATTCATACATAGACATAAAACTTGCTTTTCTTTCTTCATCTTTCTTTTTCATTATAAAATCTTTACGTGCCACATTCCAGAGTATGATCGCCATGTCATACCCCATCAGAGCGTGATCGCCATGTCACGTTCCTTAGTAATGTGGGATCTTCCTTTAGTACTTACACTAGCTGGGTCATGCCATGCCTTGTGTAAGTCCTGGTCCCTATGCTTACATTAGCTGGGTCAATGCCATGCCTCATGTGAGTAGGGTGTCTGCATATACTTTAATCTTTAGTCTTTAGTCTTTAGCTTTTACTTGGCACACCTAGGCATTACGTATCGCCGTCCCTAGGGTGCTTTTACTGCCCTTGGGTAGCCTGGCCTTGGAGTGAGCTCGTCGGCTTCACCCGTGACCATCGTCATACCGACTCACCGGCAAGGGGGCCCACGTGCCTCTAGTCTTGGAGGGATCTCATTCTGGCCACGTGCCTCTAATTGAAGGGATCTCTTCTGGTCACGTGCCTCAAGATTGAGGAATCTCATCTGACCACGTGCCTTCAATATAGAGGGATCTCATCTGACCACGTGCCTCCAAGGTAGAGGGATCTCATAGTTTTGGCTGCCTTCACAAGGAGGGATTCAAAGTGCAATTGCCTCCAAGTGAAGGGATTCATATCTTTATCTTTTAACTGCCTTCACAGGGAGGGATCTTAATTAACTACCTCCGAGTGAACGGATTCACATGTTATCGTACTCATGTCTCTTTCATTCTCATGCATAATCAAGCATAGACATGCTGACTACACTCGTACCTATGTTTTGTCATTTACTTTCATATACCTCATCTCATACTTGTGTCCTTCTTGAATATAGAGTTTCTATATATCTATTCATACTTTAATTCATCCTTAATAACTCATATCATATTCAAGTTCATCCTTGCATGTAAACATTCCTAGTTTCATAGACTTCTGTCGTAAATCCGGCAGCATAACTGATCAGTTCCGTCTCCCCATGAATAGTGCCAGTTCTCACAGACAATTCAATCATAACAATATTATCAATCTAACATATATATATCAATGTAAAACTGGCAATCCTCAACTCAAACCTTATATGTCCACCAACTCTTGTGAAACTATCACTTTGGCCATTCTGCCAATTCTATTCGGTTCTGCCCGAATCTTGTATAAACCACCTTTATCTCTATTCAACTCATTTAAACCTGAATTTTGGATATATCATAGCTCTATATGTCTATTTTCTAACTTCTTTGGTCCCATATCATTTTGATCCATATAACTCAAGATATTCAAATTTTGCCTTAGCTTGTTCAGTCACTGGTCCGAATTACACTCTTGGACGTATAAATTCACTAAAAATCGAAACTACCTTAAAATCATACGAAATTGTGCCATATCAAAGCTATCAGGACAACCTTTCATTTGCCACAAGTTTCATTCCATTTGCTTAGGTATACCTCGAGTTATATGTCTCGAAAGTCGACCTTCCTGAACTACTCTATTTTGGTCTAGATTGGACATAGGGCAACTTCCTTGAATCACTAGGAACAATTGGAACCATAACAAACTCGAAATTTTATATTGGATGCTCCCCTATGTGTAAGCTTTCTAACAAAATTAGTTTCACTCAATTTGGAGTTGTATAGAGTGAGTTATACTCTCCTCAAGTCACGCTACCCGGATGAAAGTCCTGATTTGTAGGTCAAACTTCAAAAATTCATATCTCTCTCAATACTAATCCAATGACCTTATATGATATATGTATCGAAAGCCCTGGATGTCTACTTTCATCTAAAAATGGTTTCATCGGATTTAAATGGTTGTAGGAAGCGCCGTACACTCCACCGTACGAACTGCCGTGGAATTCCTCACTAAGACAGCATTCCAATCCTCCATTTCTCCTAGTTTTCTTCTCCTAACTCTGATTTCAACTCAAGATTTCATATTAATCCTATCATAATCCATCACAATACAGCCAATAATTCATCAAATACATAAAGAAGAATACAATTTCATGCAATCAGATTGCAAGTAATTCAAGGACCGAAATAGAATCCTACCTCTTTGGAGTATGATTTGAGCTAAGTGCTGAAACTTGGTGTGTTAGAACCTTGCTAAGCTTGAAGGAGTAATGGAGTTGATTGAGAGAAGGGAAGAAGGAAGCTGGAGCAAGGGGAGGAAGGGGAGAATGTAAATCAGACCAAAATGGAGAGAAGAGCCTGATTTAAATACAAGAAAGTTGTGGTGTTGATTGGTTGCAGTTTTGTGGTTGAAGTTCGACCATGTCTCCCTCTTTTGTGGCCAAATTGCTCTCCACATCGTCCCTCAAAGTGAGACTCGCTTCCACTCTATCTAAACTCGGAACTCGTCTCCAACATGTTGAAGTCGGAACTCATGTTATTGTATTTGAGCTCGAAGCTGAAGCCGGATGTCGGAACTCGTCCCATCTTGTTGGTGACTTGAGGAAATCCCGTCTAGTTTATTTCAAACTTGGAAGCAAGGTCGGAAGTCGTAAGTCATATATGATCTCGGAACTCCCCATTTGAACCAGGGAATATGAAGTTGAATAAACTCGGAGGTCGGTACTTGCATCATTACGTTAACCTATGACTTTGGATTTCGGAAACCGTGTACACAATTTTGAAACATGAGGACTAATGTCGGAACTCGGGTACATCCCGCTGAAACTTGGAGATAAATTATGAGATCGGAAAGAGGGTACATTTTCCTTGAAACATGAAGTCGGATATCGGGAATAACGTTAGTGCAAAGTTAAGTCGGAAATCGGGAAGTTAATACCAGATGAAGTCAGGAATTATGCAAACCAACTCGGAAGTCGGAATTTAATACCATTTTGCCTGAAATCCGAAGGTGAAGTCGGATGTAGGACCTCGTGCTCCTCTTATTTGAGACCTGGACAGAAATTTGGAGATCGGAAATCATGTCCATTTTATTTGAACCTTGGAAGTAAAGTATGAGGTCGGGACCCATATAAATTTTGGTCGAACTTGAAGACCAACTCAGAGATCCGATCTTGCGTCCATTAACTCGTAGGTCAGGAATCGTGTGTCAGTCCGGTTTGAACAATTAACCATGAAGCCGGAAATCATATCCCTTTGTGTTTGAAACATAAGATTGGAAATCATAGGCTATGCCATTTCATTTGGGATTTGGAGATGAAGTCGGAGGCCGGAGCTGTGACCATTTCGGTGAGATGAGGTCGAAAGTCGGTAAAGTTAAGTCAGTGAATTAACAAAGTCGGAAATCGTAAAATGTGTGTAAGGAGGTCGGAAATCGGGACTTTACACACTCGATTGTCTTATGCATTGTCCTAAGGAGATTGCATTAAATTTCATGTAGTCATTGGACATCTGTTTGGTAGCCAATTTAAACGGACTGGGTGGTTGTTGCCATGACTTAAATAGATTAAGTTGTTGATGTGCATGCTGCTTTTATAGCTAGATCGCTAATTTTTCTCATCATTTATCTCATTATCTCTTTCATTACGTTGAACGGTGTCATCAAGTTCCCATAAGAGTAACCACAACCCTTCTTGCGGCAATCTTGAAACGGGATCTAGGTAAGTGACTGAAAGTGCTTTATCATTAAAAAATAATAATAATAAAAAAAGAAAGTCTCCTCTCATCTACTAATATGCTAATTTACTAATCTACTAATCTACTAACACTACTAATAATTAAGACTCAAAAGAAGGAAAATTATGCCATATATCAGCTTTTTATGAATTTTAATTCTCCATCACTTTGTAAAAATTATTATTAAATGAAATATTTCAACTTTTTTATTTATTAAAAAATTAAATAATTTCATAATCTAATCTACAATAAATATATTGGCTTAATTCTCTTCTCTAATAAATCTTTTTAAAAAATACACTACTAAAATATCTCTTTATCCTTTTATTTGAGCCATATAAAATTTTTTGAAATCAATTTAAATAAAATTCAAATTTTATTATTTAATTTGTATTTAATACAATGCCTTGATTTTCTTCTTTACTAATACTTTTTAAATTGGTCACTACTAAAATCTCTCTCCCTCTATCATTTCATTTTGAGCCACACAAAATTTATTAAATTTTTTTAATGTAATCTCTTTGATTATAATATTTTTATTTAATTTCATAATTTATTATTTTTATGCAGAGTCAAAAACACCATTATTCAAAATCACAAATAATATGTTATTAATTACCTTATTTACAAATTTTAAAATTTTATTTACACTTTAAATATTATTTAAGATGCAATTGTTTGGAGTATAAAAAGAAATCAATAGAAATATATATATATATATATATATATATATATATATATATATAATTATTTGGTCCTACTTCTTCAATCTCATTAAAGTCGTATATTATTTCGTATTGATCCTTATATTTGTATAATACTACTTCTTTTCGATAGGATCACATAATACTAAATGTGGAGGGATATTAATACAGATTTATCACAACAAATCAGAAAAAATTATTATCATAATTTACTCTTGATAAATTGATATCATAACTTATTAAAGAAAAAATATGCAAATGTCATCAGTTGATATAGATAATGTAGTTAGTAAAGGATTATTATCATAATTTACTCCAATAGCAATTTCTTATTGGAAGATACTGAGTAATAAAGTGATTTTAACAAATCTTTTAATAATTATTTCTATATTTGTGTAATGTAATTAAAATTTTAATCAAATTGTATAAAATTTTTTATTTTTTTTATAGAATTTAGATTTTAAAATTAAATTAAAATTGAAAAATTGTCAAGTGTTTTGCAAACTAGCATATTCTTTTAAATTATTTAACTATGAGGTTAAAGAAAGGGAAGGAAGATTTTTAGTTATTTAGTCTTTATTAAAAAAATTATAAGAATTCTTATAAAATAAATTATATCTTTAATAATGAACTATGAGATTAATTTCTATGTACTAATAATATGAAATAATTTTAAACTATCAATTGTTATTTAAACATAAAAAAATGAATTATATTTTTAATATATGTTATTATATTAAATTTTTTTTAATTGTTCTATTCTCACTAAAAAATGATAAGGTAGTATCTTTAATAAACAAATTATATCTTCAATAATGAATTATGAGAAATGTTATTCTACCCACGCCCATTTTAACATATACGGTGTTGCTGTATGCAAAGGGCAGAAGAAGACAAAACAAACATAGAAGAAGAAAAGATAAATATGGACCAGTAAAAAATTCAAAAAAAGCAAACAAAAAACCAACTCATGAATGATTCACTCTCTGAAACTCTGTCCTCTTCCCCCCATGCAAACTCAAATCTCTGACTCTTCCCCCGCGAGCATAGTCACTGTCAGAAACTCTTTTTCCTGCTCAAATTCCCTTCCCATAACAAAAAGTCACCATCTACTCTCTCACCCTCACTGCCTCCAGACAAATCTTCGTCCATGACCAGCATTTCGTTGTCCTCAAGTTGGACCTCATCGCTGAGCAATACCACCACCACTGCCATCGCCGATCGCAATGCCGAGCCAGCGCCATTGCCGTCACAACCTCCGAGCTCGATTGCTCCCTCCTTAGTTCCAACGGCATCATCTTCGCCCTAAACCCTAACTCCCTGGTTGTCAATGCCACCAGCTCCCACCCTGATCTTGCTCGCAAGATCTTCGTAACGGCATGTAGCAGATCCTGCTGGTCCATTGACACTCCCGTCTTCGGTGGCGACATCGGCGCCAGGCAAGAGAAGCTCGCCATCTTCACTGCCGGAGAATGCGACATGGTGGAGTCGCTAGAGCCCGTGTTTGCAATCCATGCCGGCAGTGAAGGCTGACATGGAGGCTTTACAGTGTAAGATTCAACAAGAGAGGTATAACAATTTTCCACTACATTTGTATTGATTTTCTCATCTGATTTGTGCTCTTTTGCTGTTCATTTATGTTGCTTTTATGTTATTGCTGCTCGTAAAATGAGAGATGGGCTTGCCACTTTGAAGGCTTATGATGTGGCTAGTAAAGTGGTTAAAGATTGGTTTTTACTGCATAATTAGCCATGATATAGAGGTTAAGGAACTCATAGGTTTCTAGGGTGTGGGGCTGTTTATATTATTGTTGTCTTGCTGCAAAATTGTTGTAGGAGCATGTTAGTTGAGGCGTATACAGGGGATCATTATCATAACATAGTTGTTAGTGTTTTTTATGCTCCTCACTTGGCTTATGTAGGTTGAGCTACTTGTATGAACTTATCAAAAAAAAAAAAACAAAAAAAAAGGAAGCTTCAACAAATACTAGTAGAGGACCTAAAAATACCATCTAGAAAAGGTAGGATTGGAAATAAGTTGCCATATACTGATTATTTTGAGTGCTGAAGAAAACAAAGAAAAAAGTAGATTAAGAATAATAATGAACTCATTGAAGAATAGCTTTCATGTTAAAAGGTCCTTTGTACATGCATTTATGTTTCGATATCCCTTTCTTTCTATATTGGTTCTCTGTTGCAAGCATTAGTACATGCATTTGTGTTTAGATATTTAGCAATGTCTTGTTTTGTCAATTATCTTCCAATATGTTCTTTTGATGGATTTTGGTCAAGTTGAATTCTTGGGAATTCTCTTGATGCTTGTGTGTTTCAATAATAATTGTATATGTTATTTTTCACCCTTCTATTTTGGCAAGTGAGGAATGATAAAATTTTTCACAACAAAGATGCAAATTGGGACCAGATGGTTTCCTTCATTAAATTGTGTTTGGGTTTCTGGGTAAAGGTCTGGTGTAAAGGCTTTTCTTATCGTCTAGATATATTTGTGTACAATTTACATGGTCTAAAATCTTGGAATGGCAGAATGTAACTTTGCTTATGTTCCTTACAGTGTTCAGTTGCTATGAGTTGGTAATTAGGAGCATTACTTTTTAGGTTTTAAGTCAATTTTTGATGCCTCAGTGGTGATGGTCATCTTTGCAAGGTGTTGCGTTTGTTTGAATAGAAATTGCTCAGTTGTATGGCCTCAGTTCTTTCTGCTGTGTTGTGGTTCTGTTGTCAGTTGTTCTGTGCTTGCTAGAGGCCTTTTATTTACTGTGATTTGTGTTTTTGCTACAATGTTAGTTTGCTAGTTGCCTGCTAGTGTTGTCTGGTTGCTTGCTGGTTTTCCTGGTGCTAGCAGGTTGAGCTAATTTTTTGGAGTTCTTTGGCCCATAATAGGAGGGCGAAGCAGCTTTAGTGGGCATCCAGAGAATTTGAGCAAGATTGAGCATTTAAAATGTTATACACTTGGAGGATCCTTGGCAGAGGAGATCTTGGGTGGAAGTGAAGTTGACATGATCAAACACAAGGAGGCATATTTATCAAATGTCATGGTCGGTGTTGAGGCAATTGTTCTTAATACTGCTGCAGTTTTTTATTTAGCTAAGGGTCTTCTCGAATGTCTCTAGTTTTACTGAGATAGGTCATAGTTCTGCTGTAGCGGGTGTTTTTTGTTTTTTGCTGTGATATTCTGGTGCCTTTTGGTTTTTGTGGTGAAGGGTTTGCCATATGCATGAGTCTGGTAGAGAATAGAAATGCTCAGTAACACTTATTACAAGTTTATTTCTCAGTTTGTCTTTTTATTTCTATAGATACCTTATCTTGAGCAAGGCTTTCTTACTCATTATGTATCAGAATTCCAAAATTCATTTGGACAAAATATAAGCTGAGTTTATGAAAGTCAAAATAATTTACTAATGAATAATTGCTTATAAGACAACTTTTTCACAAAGCTTTTGTTGGGTTAGAAGTTTGGATCATACGTATTGTCCATGCAACTTTTCACCTTAACCAAAGATTATTTTGATACGTAGAACATGGGCTAGCAATTTTGGCTCATGTGTTTTGACTTCTTCCAAAATTGCCTTAGGCCTGTAGCATTATAATGATGTGGAAGAACAAAAACCCACTTCATTTTTCCATGTGACTGGATTAGATTTTAGGAAAACATTGATTATTCTTTGCACCTACTAAAAAGAAGAAGTTTTTCATACTTACAATTAATAATAGAATGATATTTTAAGATAGAATTTACTATTAACTTATATTCTTATCTAAAATATTATTTTATTATTAGCTGTAAGTACAATTCACGTGGCATTGCAGGAGCACTCAATAATTTCTCAAGCAAAATCTGTTTTAGATTGTTAAAAATGTGAAAATTGATTTCTTCATTAAAAAAAGTGATTTTTTGATAAACTTGTAAAGTTAGCTAAAAATTATTAGAAAAACTTGAAAATTTTCTTTAAAAAAGTGCAAAATCCTAATACTTTTAAAATTATAGAAACCTGAAAAATTATCAATATCCTGGAAAAGTTACCAATATTTTGAATTAAAGTTACTAACTTTTGATATCAAGTTACCAACCTAGTTCAGAAAATGTTTGAAGTTATTTAGCCATTATAGCACTAATTCCATGTTGCATTTAGGCTTACATCATCAATCTATAATGTTAAGAAATTCTCTTAACTTGTTCTCTAACACAAATTTACTCAAAAATCTTAATTCTTTCAAAATTACAAAAAGCCTGAAAAGTTATCGACAAAGTTAGTAGCTTTTGATGCCAAGTGACTAACTAATTGTAGAAATATTTGAAGCTACTTAACCATTGTAGCTCAAATTTCAACTAATTTTATGCTGTATTTAGGCTCAAAAGCTAGTAACTTCAGTTTTAAAAGCTAGTAACTTCTCGAGAAAGCATGTAACTTTTCAGTTCATAGGAATTTAGAAAGTATTAGGGTTATCAGATAAGTCTGTATGACCGAACAAGTTTGAAGAATTCCCTATGATTATATATTGATAAATGGAGCCAGAACACAGCATGGAAATAGAGGTGCAATGCCTAAGAAGCATACTTTTTTTCTTGCACTTGGTTAGTAACTTAGGCTCAAAAGCTAGTAATTTCAGTTCAAAAAGCTAGTAACTTCTCAAAAAAGCTGGTAACTTTTCAGGTCATGGGAATTTATGAAGTATTGGGGTTCTCGGATAAGTCTGTGTGATTGAACAAGTTTGAAGGACTCCTTGTGATTATATATTGATAAATGGAGCCTGAATACAGCATGGAAATAGAGGTGCAATGTCTAAAAAGCATGCTTTTTTTTTTTGCTGCACATAGTTGGTAACTTGGGTTTAAAAGCTAGTAACTTTAGTTCAAAAAGCTAGTAACTTCTCTAAAAACTTGGTAACTTTTCAGGTCATGGGAATTTAGGAAGTATTGGGGTTCTTGGATAAGTCTATGTGATTGAACAAGTTTGAAGGACTCCTTATGATTATATATTGATAAATGAAGCCTAAATACAGCATGGAAATAGAGGTGCAATGTCTAAAAAGCATGCTTTTTTTTTTTTCTGTACATGGTTGGTAACTTGGGCTTAAAAGCTAGTAACTTCAATTCAAAAAGTTAGTAACTTCTCGAAAATGCTGGTAACTTTTCAGGTCATGGGAATTTAGGAAGTATTGGGGTTCTTGGATAAGTCTGTGTCATTGAATAAGTTTGAAGGACTCCTTATGATTATATATTGATAAATGAAGCCTGAATACAGCATGGAAATAGAGGTACAATGTCTAAAAAGCCTGCTTTTTTTTTTTTTTGCACATAATTGGCAACTTGGGCTTAAAATTTGGTAACTTGAATTCAAAAAGCTAGTAAGTTCTCAAAAAAACTGGTAACTTTTCAGGTCATAGGAATTTAGGAAGTATTGGGGTTCTCGGATAAGTCTGTGTGATTGAACAAGTTTGAAGGACTCTTTATGATTATATATTCATAAATGGAGCTTGAATACAACATGGAAATAGAGGTACAATAGTACTCAATCACAAATCAAAATAGAAATTCTATCCAAATATTCATCCCACCTTCCCTATGCATAGCTTCCATAGAAACTCTCTACTTTCCCATGCAACCGACTCATCCACACCACCTCTACATGCCTATCAAAATTTGCAGAAAATAGCACCAATGCAAAATTAATAAAAATTATATATCAAATAAAAAATTCATTCAAAAAATTGTTGCAGTGAAAAAGTGAAAATTACCAAGGCTATGAGAGATGATAAAGTGAGGGTCTTTTCAGGAAGGCAACCAAGCTTGGAGCTGGACAAGGCTACAATGACCAAACAGTCCCCTGAAGGAACAGCTATCCAACCATATTTTTCACATGCCTGCAGTCAATGCATTCATGTCACCCATACTTCATAGCTAAAGCATACCCCTACCATATTTTACAAAGTGAACTTGACTTTCCCCAAAAATGACCGTCCACCCATACACAAATTGCAGAATCTTCAAAGCATGACCTGTTCATGCTAACTTTCAAAATCATCTTTTCTTTCTTTCCCACCATTTCATTCTACTTTTCACCCTTTTTCCTCTTTTTTCTATTTCTTCTTTTCTTTTTTCTCTTTTTTCTCTTTTTTTTTATTTCTATTTTTTCTCTTTGCCTTCTTTTTCCTTCATTTTCCTTTTGTATTTACACATCTCTCTTTTTTCTTGCACCTTAAGTTCAATTGAACCATAAATTTCAACTATATCATGTCTTAATTTTTCATTAAGGAAAGGATAATATTTGACTCAATTGGGTAGGCAACCATATGGAACCATGAAGGCAACATAAGCCACAAAACTAGAATAATTAAGAAATTACTAATGAAAGCACAAAACTAAGAATGCCTTTTGAAAAGCATACTAATGAACAATGATATCAGTTGCTACGTGTTACTCATAGCATATTTGGATAAATGAAATGACTATTTATTAAATTTATTATGCAAACTAACTAACAATATCTTAACTTAGCTCTTAACCCCAACTAATCCAAGCTCATTCAAAAACATAAAAAACAAGTTCCCCTATTTAATCCTATATAAACATAAATATCCACACAGACCTGGCTTGCATAAATAAAAGTACAGTTAGATAGTTATATAGCTAGACTATCCTCAACTCCCTTGAGCCAGGCTTATGCAAAAGCTACATCAGAGCATTACATGATTTTCTCGTGGAACATTCAATTTTTGCTTAATTACTCCACGAAGTTCTTCTCATGTAAGAAACCAACCAACATTACTATCCACTAAACTAACATAAATTCCAAATAATCAAAACTTCAGTTCCACCCAACATAAAAGTATATTGCTAGCATACCAAAGTAGTCTCCTATGAACTAACTCTTTAACGCACAATTACATACATGCCAAGCCATTTTTTATTGGTATAGAGAGAACAAAAGAGTTATAGCTATCCACTAATCAAAACTTCCTTAATTTTAGGATTAGGTTTGTAGACTAATACACCAAACTCAGGTCTTTCCACACAAAATTGGCACAGAAGAAGCAAGAGTCACCTGCTTCCTATTCCAATCATATGTGTGCATACCAACAGCAGGAGCAAACTGAAGCAGGATTTAACCTTCTCTAGATACTTTGAACGCCCCAAACTGCAAAATTCACAATAACAAAAAAAATTCCATAATTGAACAGTCTATTAATAATAGAACACAAAAAAAAGAAAGAAAAAGAAAAAGAGAAACATACATCCAATTGTGCAAATTCCAAAGGCCTAAGGGAGGCACCATGAGTGCGGCCTTCCCTTTATAAATCGAGTGACCCACATAGACCCTCGGCGGCAAAGTTCCACATCAAAACACATTAAACACAATAATTTTTTTTTAAACTTTTTCTAAAAAAATGGGAAGAAGAATTATAAGTATGAGAAAAGAGGGTACTTGAGGGTTGTGGTGGTGGTGATAGGTAGCGTGATGGTGAGGCGAATGGCTTTGGGTTGAAGAGGTCGATGTGGGTGCATTTGACAGAGAGTGAAGGAGGGATGGTGAGGGACAAGATAAAACAAGAAGAAGAAGATGATTTACACCTCAGAGGAACGAAATTTGGAGTGAAACTATGGTTTGGGACTGGGCATAGCTTAATAATGGTAGTAGTAATTAAGTGTTGTGTTGTTGGTGCTAATGCCGATGAAGAGTGGAGCTGTACCATCTTTTTCTGCTTCCCTTCCCTTTTCTCTTGCTATCTTTTGTTTGATATTGGGAAAGATGAAGACGGGGTTAACAGTGAGATAGTTGAAGTTCAAAGTGAGATTTTGTGGGTGGGGAGGGTTTCAAGTTCAAAGTGAGAGTTTGGGATACAGAGCTTGAAGTTCATAGCAGGTTTGGAGTTCACATGGTGGTTTAGGGGCGAGAAGGGAGGAGATGCAGGTTTCAAGTTTTTCCTCTTTTTTATTTTCATTTTTACTTTCAATTTTATTGAATGGATGCTTGCACCATGTCTATCGTATGCTTGATCTCTATACAATGGGCTTTGTCGTTTTCCACCTTTAGATATGGTGGACACCGTGTATGTCGAAAAGGAGGATGTCAAAATAACATTCGTCATGAATTATACAAAATATTTTTATAAAATTTCTTCACTAAGATCATTTTAATACAAGTTTTAAGAAAGGGAAAAAAAGCCAAATTTTTTTTTTATTTTGTTATTTATTCCCCACTTAAAAAAGAAATATTATTTTTAAATTAATTAAAAAATAAGAGATAAATTCTAATATAAGGGGATTGTGATTGCTAAAAATTATAAATTATATATACTATATAATTCACACCCGTGTATCATACAGGTCAAATGCACTATTTTTTTTTTTAAATCATGTATAAGTGCTTTATATGAGAGATGAAAGAAATAAATCAAATTTTAACTATAAAAACGTCATGATTTTTCATTTTACTTTTTATCATTCATATAAGATTTAATAATCAAGATTTATTACACTTATACTCTCACTATTAATCATTCATCTCACTTAATATGCTCCCCATACTCAAACAAATTGTGACATTTGCTCAAATTAATAAAAATTATGCTAATATCTCCTAAAATTTCAAATAATTATACTCTACATTTCACCTGTTTTAAGGATATATCAACATTTCTCAAGAATTATATTGTCATTATATTTATGTTTCCTAATATTAGTTGGCTGTTATAGAAATAGATGATATTAATGTTAAATGCATTGCACATAATTTTTATGCCAATAATGTAATTTTTTAGACTCTCTTTATAATTAAAATGACTATTATACCCTTCAATTACTTTAGATTTTTGGAACTCCTCTCCCCTAAAATGAATTAAAACCCCTTTTTTCTTCCAAATCAGGCTTGAGCAATACAAGAAACTTTGTTTTTACTATTCAATAAAAAAATATCTTTGCTTTTAATGGAGTTCTCTGAAGTTCCATTTAATATTAATCAAATGTCCAAAACAAAAGTACATTCTTGTAGTTTTTGACAGTTCTATAACTAAGAGCTTTGTAGTTTTTAATCAATTACCACGTCTATTATGCTGTGATTAATAATAGTAAACAACTATCATTATGTAATAATTAATATATATAATTTGGGATTATTAGCATAAAAAATGTACTAAGTTGACTTAGTGTGTAAATTGCAAAACTTTATCCATGGTTTCAGCTAGTATATTTGATTGTCATTTATCAGGTGATAATATTTGCTAATGACCGTCATTTTATATGATTACTCATTATACAATTGCTTCTTGGAAGTCTTGCATGAGTTTTGGTTTCAAAATTATAATTTTTTTTCTTTTTAATTCGAATGTATAATTTTGTCTATTCTCTACCCTGCCCCTAGATTCATTTGTGGGTCTTTCTGAAACAAGGCTGCACTCAGTACTACTCATAATTGATTATTCATATTATATGCCAGATATTTTGGAGACCATACTAACAAAGAAACCAGAATGGATCCATTTAAGGGATACAGAAGACAGGCTTCCTCTTCATTATGCGGCATCTTTAGGATATCTTGAAGGTGTTGAATACCTACTTGAAAAATGTGTTTCCTGCACCGTTGAAAGGGATAAATATGGCTTTTTCCCACCTCATTTTGCTTCTTATGGAGGCCATGTTGATGTAGTTCGGAAGTTGCTACACCACTGTCTGGATCCTGAAGAAATACTTGACAAAGTTGCTACCTTGCAGCTGAAAGTGGAAAGTACAACATTGTAACCTACATTTTCCAAGCTTCTAACCATGGACTTGAAAAAAATGATAAATGATAAGGATAAAAATGGAAACACTCCGTTGCATTTGGCCAGCTTTTGTTGCCATCCATAGATTGTGCATACATTAACATGTGACAAAAGAGTGGATCTCACTTTGGTCAACGGAAAGAATCAAAGAGCTCTTGATTTAACTATGCAATTTTCACTCGAAAGCCCGTCCCTTCATCAGGCAAGTTACTTCTGCTCTTTATTAAATAATTCATAATATCAATTGCTTTTTTGGTCAAATTGCATAAAAGGATAAGAAAAGTAAATAATTTTCATGAACTATCATTGTTTACTGAGAGGATTTTTTTTTTTTTTTTTTTTTGCAAAAGGTCTCAAAATGACCAATTCTCTAGTTCCTCTTTGGTTATATCTTGATATTTCTATTAGATCCATATTTAATTTCACATGTTCAAAACCTAAGATTTAGGTGAATAAGTTTTTCTTTTCTTTTTTGATAAAATAAGGAGATTATTTTTAAGTATTTGAAATCGGGTTTTTTTTTTCATTCAAATATTATAATTTGTCAAATTTTGAGAAATCTTTTTCTCTTAAGTTATTATTTATACGGAGATTGTTTTTATAAAAAAATAACTGCAACAAAAATATGTGACTGCTACTTACTGTAGCTAAATGCAATAACAAGAGCCTTGCATTTTTAGTAAAAAATACCAAAATATAATTGTTTAAATAGTATTCTAACTAATCACATGCTGTCCAACGGGTTAATATCTATGTTTGTGGGACTGGGAATACTCTAGTGAGATATGTGATTATTGCATGTTTCTTAATTATATCTTTATTTTTTTGTTTGCTGGGTTTGTAACACAAAAATTCATGAATATATTTGCAGCGGTTAACATGGTCTGCATGAAAATCTGTTGGCGCACCCCGTAGTGAGCCTCTGCCATTCTCTACTAGAGATGGAAAAGCAGGCCCCGCCAAAAGTGGGGCAGGCGGGGAGGGCCAAATTAGGAAAGCGTACTCAATATTCTAACCCGTCTAGTTTAACGGTGGGTTGGTATGCCAAAAAAATAAAAAAATATAAATAAATTTATTTTAATATTTTTTATGAGTTAAATTATTTTAAAAATTAGAAAAATATATTGAATGAAAAAATTACTTAAATAAAATAGAGCAAAATAATTAAACTACATAATTTGTATCCAAATTTAACTTAAATACAAATGTAATAAACTAATTAGGATATATAAATAAGTTTATAAATAATAATTAACTATAAATTTATAATATAAACTATATAGTATAAAGTTCATAAATTAATAAAAGTATAATAACAATATAATTTATAATAAAAATCTAAATTTTTTTTTAAAAAATACCCTTGAACCTAAAAAAAAAAAAGAGAGAGAGAGACAAGCTTGGCTCATGGGCCAACCTACTTACTGCCAAAGTCTCAAGAGTTAGACGGGTTGAAAATTTTTGACAGATCAAATATATCAACCCAACTCGTTATTTTTGGCGGATTTGGTGGGCCAACCCGATGGGTTGAGCCTGTTTTGCTATCCTATTCTCTAATTAGGTCCTTCCCCAAAGATTAGGAATTATTCGGTTAAAATTTGGCCCAAATGTGGATCCATACAAAGATAGAATCAACACTCTTGTGTTGGTTTCAACCCTTACAGTTACAGTGACACTTGCGGCAGGTCTCACCATGCCTGGTGACACTAACAGCTCTAATCCAGAGCTGGGCATGGCCACAATGTTGCATCACAAGTGGTTCAAGATATTCATTTTGTGCATCACAATATCTATGTATGGTGCCATCGATGTTACCATCATACTCATTTGGGCTTAGCTAGGGGAGATAACTTTGGTCCTTCTTGCCCTTAAAGTGGCAAGGCCTGATTTGGGACATTGTCCACTAAGTTCTTCAACTCAATTTCATAACTTGAAAATTTTTGCACAACTATTGCAGCATCTTCAAACTTCTTTTTTCCTTTTCCTTTACTCCTTTCAAATTCTTCCATACGTGCTTTCAATTTCTTGCAATAAAATTTGATGTAGTCCATCTTGTGAAAATAATAACACTGTTTATTTTTATAGTTTGGTCTTAAGACAAAACTTGATCTTGAATTATCCCTCCCAAAATTATTGCCACAAGATATACTTTTGCCGCGAGTAGATGTAGCAACAAAAATACTCCCTTTTGATTGATCATTCAACCTTTTCAGTTTCTTATTCTCCAATAACACACCAATCACATCATCAATTTTCAATATATCTTTTCCAACTAGCAATGTAGTGGTTAAACTCTCATAATGATTTGGAAGAGATGACAACAACAATGCTTTATCTTCATCATCAACTTTCACATCAATGCTGGATAATTGTGCAATTAATTTTGTAAAATAATTCAATGAATATCCAATATTTGTACCATCATCCATCTTCAATTGATATAGTTCTTTCTTTAAAAACAACCGGCTTGTAAGAGACTTTGACATATACATGTTCTCTAATTTCCTCCATAAATCAACCACAGAAGTTTCATTTAGAACATTATATTTTACCTCAGGTGCTAGGCACAAGCGAATCGTACAAACAGCTTTCATCTCCATCTCTTCCTCTTCTTTGTTTGTCATCTTTTCAAGCTTCTTTTCCTTCTCATTCAATTCATTAACCAGTCCCTGCTGCACTAAATTGTCTTTCACCTTACTCTACCACAAGCTAAAATTCCTTTTACCATCAAAGAGCTCCATCTCAAATTTGCCTATTCCCAAACCTTGTGTCCTTGCCATAAAAAATACCAGAAGTGGGATTAGAATCGGCTCTAATACCAAATGTTGGGGAAAAAAACTCCAATCAAACAAATAAACAAGCAAAAAAGAGCACAAGAAATTAACTTGGTTTGACCTTTACTACCTATGTCCACAACTTCACAAATCAATCTACTAATTTTTGTAAAAAATATAGTCACAAATATGACAAACTCTCTTAAACCCCAAACCCTAATACACCCAATCTCATTAAATAATTTTTTTCACATAAATAAAATACTCACTTTACTCATAAAATTTCTCCACCTAGCAACAAGTCTCTCAAAGCTGTTTTATTCTTGCCAAACACTCTAAATGCAGTTGCATAGTGCACACACACTCACTACATCGTTATAGCTATTTCCATTCACTTCTTAACTACTGTAGCTATGATGCATTGTATTTCAAATGTAATTTATGGTGTATTACATAGTATAAGTTAGGTGGAATTTTTTTAAAATTTTAATTAGTATTATTGAGTATTTATATTCTGAGAGCAGATTTTTTGTAATGCAAGTCTTTAAAGAATTGTTTATTCAATTTTTTTTTTTTCATAGTTTTTATTTATCTTGTATTGCACAAATGTTGTAGATTTGTTTTATTTCTATTTCTTTTTCAAGTCACCTTCCGTCCTTTCCTTATTTATCGACCATGCAATTTTCTGTTTAAAATATTTTGTTTGGGCTAAATATTAATCGATATTTGACAAGGGCGAATGCTGTGGTGCCCCTCACTTGCAAAGGGCATCATGCACCTTGTAAAGGTGTAATATAATGGACGAGTGTGATTTGAAGGTGTATCATACACTAAACACCTATAGTGCATTGTAGTAAATTTTAATTTTTAGTCAGATTTTGGAATTGTAATTAAATATATTTTAAAAGTGACCAAAATTTATTTGCATAATTCTAAAATATCCCCAAAAATATCTATTTAATTTTAGAATTATGTAGATAAAATTTTATTTAATTTCAAGATTACTCAGATAAAATTAAGAATTATTATAGTGTATCACATGTATTTAAAAATAATTAAAATTTATCTGCTTATTGGCAGACTGCAATCACCAAAGCTTTGGTCTGCAGAGCAAGTGAGAAATTTCAGTCACTTTTTGCATGTTTTTGGACAGAGCTTATTTTTATTGATTTGTGAACCAGTGATCTATAACCCTTAAGTCTGAACATTAATGTCTTGAAAGACCACCAATTTTATTAAAATCTTCTAGTTGAGATCAAATTAGAATCAAGAAAATGATGAAGTATTATCAAATTCTTTTGCTCCATACTCTATGGCTGTTAACTGCAGATGTGTTCTAAGTTTATTGTTATGTCACATTCTTCTCATTCATTTTTCTCCCAATTAGAACATTTTTGTTTACATGGCCAGTAATGGATAGTCCAAATACAATTTTTTATTTCTTTACCCTCTTATTTGAACTTTGAAGACCTGTGTTTTGATGATGATTTATCAATTATTTTATGTAATTAGAAGTTTATTAATATGAGTTTTCGTAAAGAATAATATGAAAGCTTTACTTAACAGTCTCTGCCTAGTGTTAATCTTTTCCTGTTTGGTTCTCATTTGACATCTTATTTTGTTTGGATTTATCTCAGCCATACCTCTATACCCTAGTTGTCATCCTCAAAGATCAATTTGGCAATATTGTTGACTGTGAGTCATGTCCAGTGGGCTTTAGAAAAGTATCTATGGCCTACAAACAGCTACTTGTTAATGGACATGTAGTTGTAATAAGAGGTGTGAACAGGCATGAACATCATCCACGAATGGGAAAGGCAAATATAGAATCCTGCATGATCAAGGTGCTGCTTTTCTATTTTTCCTTTCTTAAAGTTTCATTAATTAGATGTCAGTTTATCTCTTTATTATGGGCCAATGCTAGTAGTATTCACTTTTCAGACATTAATTTGGTCTTGATGAAACAAAATAATATTAATGATGTTAGGAATAGCCATTATCCTTAGCATCCACACTGGTATGAACTGTGATCTTTTTGGCACGAACATGATAGATGAAGCCAACATTGAGACTCATGGTTTCGATTATTCTAAACATCTCAAGCATCCTACTGTGGAACCTTGTTGGGCCGCTACAATGCTCGATCGAATGATCAGCATGGTTGAGAGAGATAAAAATCACACATGCATTATTTCTTGGTCTTTAGGGAATGAATCTGGATTTGGACCAAATCGTTTTGCCTTAGCTGGTACTACACTTCAGCTCACTTGCTCTGATTTCAGGCATATCTAAGTCAACTTATTTCTTTATTCTGCCATTTTAATTTTTCTGGAAAAATTGCCTAGTAATTTTGTGACCTATCTCTACCAAAGAATTACTTCCAAAAAACCTCTATATCTTTTTCATAGAATAAATAACCATTTTTAAGCATACGACATCAAATGGCAAATCAATATTTTGGTGTAATGAGCTAAAATTGAGGACTGTAGGAAAAACATTCATAGAAGTTGGGAGAAAAACATTAATTATTGGTCACTAATTAACATAAGAAAGAATAAGTAGGATAGCATTGTTTAATGCATCTTATTAGGCTTCAGCACTCTGCGAATCTTCTTAAGTGAGTTAATTCTTTCAAATGTCACCATCTTTTCTTCTCTTTTCTATTTCTGTATATCCATTTTAATGTTGAGACATTCATCAGGTTGGATTCGGGGAAGAGACTCAACACGGGTATTGCATTATGAAGGAGGTGGATCCAGAACTCCATGCACAGATACTGTGTGCCCCATGTATATGCATGTTTGGGACATGGTGAAAATTGCAAATGATCTAAACGAACCACGACCTCTGATACTTTGCGAGTATACTTTTTTTTTTTTTGTTTCGAGGACATTTTTATATTTGGGATTCATATCAATAACTCAGTGTGACTTCCACTGTTTGCTACTAATTTCAGCGATACTTATGCCTTTTTTATTTGTGATGCCCAAATGCTAGGTATTCACATGCAATGGGTAACAGCAATGGGAATCTACATATATATTGGGAAGCAATTGACAACACATTTGGACTTCAAGGAGGCTTTATTTGGGAGTGGGTAGATCAGGTGAGTTGTCCTTGAACACCGTAATTGATGATTGATCAATATTTGGTTGGCCCCCGTCAGTGAATAAGGCATATGTTAGGAGGAAATTAAAGAGAGGTTTATGCTTCCTATGCGATGAAAAAATTGAGCTTATGCACATAAATAAACAATTTCATGTGAAGATTGCCAAAACTGAAGAAGTGTTAATAGAAGAGCTGGAGGAACAATGTGATAAACATGCAAAGGAGTTGGAAGAAGAGACCTTGGAGCTATTCATGAACAGCATAACGATATGACCTCTAAGAAGTCTCTTAAGCTCTGGGGAGAAATATGGGGTAGAGGGGTGATAGTGTTGGTTGATTGTGGGCTATCCAACAATTCTGTTTTTGTGAAACCAATGCAGGAGTTGAAGTTATTGGACTTGGATATCCCTGAGTATTTGTAGATATGGGAGATGGTCATATGGTGAGAAGTATAGGATTGTGTAAGGGAGTCATGTTGCACATGCAAGAATGGAGATAAAACAGAAGTTCTTCCTCTGTGTTAGGGAGACCAGAGGGAGTTTTCGGGATGACTAGCTTTAGAGCTTGGGCAAAATTTGAGCTAACTTTGAAAAAACTTGCTATAAAGATTAAAGTAGCTCAAAAGATGATAATCACTAAGGTGATCCATCTCTGTCAAAGGCCTCTGAATCCTTGAAGGGCATCACCAGGGTCTCACTTACTATGATTTTTTGCTGCTAGAAAAATTTACTAGACCCTCCAATTGCTATTCTTGTGTCATTTTGATGAACATAAGTTAGCACATACTTTCTCAGTAGCAAACAAGATAAGATTTATGATGATTTTCATGTTGACTGAGTTATGTTAGGCACGTGATTATATTGTCAATAACAACTTGCAAATTCTATCCGCTTCTATTCATTGACCTTCTGAAATTAGCTTTGTTTCTTTATTTTCTTTTGTGTACTTCTTTTTCCTGGATTTTCAGCTCGGTTCTGTGGTTAATATCAACACAAGTATTTGTCTTCTTGACATTCTATGAGTATCTTTAGATTAGTAAGCCTTTTGATTAATAGATTTTATACTTTGCACATAGGCCTTGTTAGAGATTGATGAAAGTGGTATATAGCAATGGGCCTATGGAGGTGAATTTGGCGATGTTCCTAATAACTCGAATTTTTGTTTGAATGGCCTCACTTTTCTTGATCGAACCGCTCATCCTGTTTTACATGGTAAACTGACAGATAGTATTATTTTTTTACACGTCATCTTCTTCGAGTTCAATGCATCCTTCATTTGTTTAGCTCAGCAGTGATGGTTTTGCTTCTTGTTTCAGAAGTCAAGTACCTATACCAACCACTCAAGGTGACTTTACATGAAGGGAAATTGGACGTAGCCATGTTAAGTCGAGACTTTGTGTTCCCTTGATTATATCAATGCTTGATTATTTATTGCATTTTCATTTTGCAGATCAGAAATACTCATTTTTTCCAAACAACAGAAGGACTGGAGTTTAGCTGGTATGCTTTTGCAGATGGATGTAACCTTGGATCTGGGATTTTGAGTCTTGCTCCAATAAAGCCCCGGAGCAGTTATACTATTGATTGGCAGTCAGGTCCGTGGTATTCTTTATGGGCTTCATCATTGTCAGAAGAAGTATTCCTCACTATAACTGCTAAGCTTTTGAACTCTACACGCTGGGTTGAAGCCAATCATATAGTTTCATATACACAAATTCAATTGCCTCGAAGGAGAGACTTTGTTCCTCATGTAATCATTTTAACACATGATATATGTTATAAATGGAGCCTACGTTTGTTTTTGGATGAGTAATGAGGTTTAGTAATTTGTGTTATGGGCTGAAGTCATTGAATTTGAATTTTTCTGTGTTGTGAATGATTATTGTATCCAGGCTATCAATGTTAGTGGGGGCACTCTTGTTGCTGAAACTCTAGGAGATAAAATCAAAGTTAGCCAACAAGATGTTTGGGACATAATATTGAGCGCTAAAACGGGTTCAATTGAAAGTTGGAAGGTAAACCTGTAATTTTGGTTTGTTATTGTACATTGCAAGTTTGGTTAAATTGCAAAATTTTGTCTCTAAATGAATAGGATTTTGGTCTATATACAATTTTGTTATTACTTATTCTTCTGAATGTGTTAGAAAGTGAAATCTGACTTTGACATTAATGTTCCTCCTTAGTTACATGTTAGAAACAACTATATCTTGTATACCTTATGGCATTACTTACCCCAAAATTTGCTTTTGTATGGGGTTAATGATCTTAATTTTTTTCCAACGCTTTGTCAAGGGTGTTACTGTTTACATCTCTGATTTGCAGAGAGATTGGGCTAACCTCTTGCATTCCTAGTGTCTTCATTCCTATGGTTTTCTTTTTTTCATTTTTGGTTTAATTTTTCTATGCTCTTGAGGTTAAGTTGTCATCATCCCTGTTGTATTTTGCTCTTCTCTCTTTTCTATAATAGTTCCTTCTTTAAAAGAGAAAAAAAATTGATTAAAATCAAATATTTCTTTGAAACATGTGAAGAGCAAAAATATGCCATAATTTTTGGAGTATACTTGTCTCTCCCCTATAGAAATTTTGTGACTCCAAATTTTTGGTTGACTTTTCAGTTATTTTGACTCTTGACTAAACATTCTTACTAATGCTGTGTTGATAAATGCTAGGTTAAAGGAGCACCTGTTATGAGTAAGGGTATACTCCAATGTTTCTGGCGTGCTCCTACTGATAATGATAAAGGCGGTGGACCAGCTAGTTATTTGTCTAAATGGAAATTTGCTGGATTTGACAGCCTCCACTTTGTTACTGAAAGTTGTTCTGTGCAGAATATAATAGAGAGCATGGTTCAAATACTGGTAGTTTTTCTTGCTATTACCAAGGGTGAGGAGGGTTCTCTCCCTGAGCAAGACAAGTCGAAGATTTTATTCACAACAAATATGACCTATATAATTTATGCTTCTGGTAATGTCATTGTGGAATGCAATGTTAACCCAAATCCTTATCTTCCTCCTTTGCCACGTGTGGGAGTAGAGTTCAACGTGGAAAAATCATTGGATCAAGTAATTTGGTATGGAAGAGGACCATTTGAGTGTTAGCCAGATCGAAAGGCTGCTACCCAAGTTGCGGTCTATGAGGCGAATGTTAATGATTTGCATGTTCCTTATATCGTTCCTAGGGAAAGTTCAGGTAGGGCAGATGTTAGACGGGCAACATTTAAGAACAAAGATGGTTTTGGAATATATGCCTCTAGATATGGTAGCTGTCCAGCAATGCAAATGAGTGCAAGCTATTATAGCACTTTAGAGCTTGACTGAGCCATGCATAATGAAGATCTCATTGGAGGAGATAGCATTGAGGTATTTCACTTGCATTAATATTTATTCAGATGTCATTTCCAGGTCCAGTGAACAAGTTGGGGAAATTGTATTGCACTAGCCTGATATTTGAGTTCGACTGTCGTCTCTCGCCTAAATTTTTAAAAATGGCACATGAATCATGATCCATTGAAATTATGGCAATTACTGCCCTGTCTCCATGAATTGACTAATCAGAGGTAACATTTAATGACTGTCTCATGATATTTGAAATACAAGGACAAGACAATTATGTGTAGGGACGCATTAATTGCTTTCAATGGCAAATGCACCCATTCACTTGATTGTCTTATGCATTGTCCTAAGGGGACTGCATTAAATTTCATGCAGTCATTGGGCATCTACTTTGATAGCCAATTTAAACGGACTGGGTGGTAGTTGCCATGACTTTAAGTTGTTGATTTATGTGCTATTTTTATAGCTAGATCATGGGGCCCATAGAAGAGGATGGCAAATTTCAGTATTTGTCAAAAATTTTGTAGAAGTGCTATAATATATACAACTATAGCTGCATTTCTCAAAAAGTTTATTCTTCCAAATTTATGCGTGAGTAGTTAGGTGATATGAATTTTGCTACCACTACTAATAATTAATTTCCCATCATTAAAATTTTCCTGGTGTGTTTATTTATCATTTTTTTTTTTTGGTATTACAGATTCATTTTGACCACAAGTCCATGGGTTTGGGTGGAGATGATAGTTGGTCCCTGTGTATGTACAACCAGTATTTGGTTCCTGCTGTGCCATGCTTATTCTCTATGAGATTGTGTCCGGTAACTCTAGCCACTTCTGGTCATGACATCTACAAATCTCAGCTTCAGATCTCTTGATTTCTTGGATCAAATAACATTGACACAAGAAACATAATGTAGAAAAATGCAAAACTGCAAATAAACGTAAAAGCTCTTGATATGAGCAAGAAACATTGTCATTAACAAGAGATTTGAGGTACAATGATATTAGTCATGCATTTGTTACATCAGAACGAAATGACGCTTTCACTTGGTCAGATGTGTGCTATTTAAAAATTAGAGTTGCATAAATATTGACGCAGCCAGCATGGATCTATTGATGTTTTTCAGAAGGAATCTTCACAGTACTAATTTTGTCATTAACAAGAATAATGGTAATATTGTTACATGCTATATGGCTGACAGGCCAAAAATCTGATCAACGAAGCTAAACTTATTGTCCTCGGGATGCTGGTGGACGCAGAAATGAAGTTACACGATTTGAATGAAGTTGCAGATGAATCACGTGCACAAGTGGTCATGAGTCTCAACATCCGAAGGGTGGTTGGTACCAAATATTTTATTTTGATGGTTGAGTAGAAACTTTAGATTTTTAATTTGTGATTGTAACTGATTGATATGCCGAGATAAAATATTAGAAATGGTTCAAAAGCAATTTTGTATATTAGTTTATATATATATATATATATATATATAAACAAAGTCTGATAGTTCAAAAGTTTTACTTAATTTACTGAGACAATTTTATCATCACTAAAATTTGATAGATTTTAATAATTTAATAATAACAAATTAAATCAAATAATCAATAATATTTTTGGACAAAACAATCGAATCTATATTTTGCAATCAAATTGTACTTTCTTTTGCGATATCACAATATTCAAATGGAATGCAACATCATGATATAACTGTGCTCCGATTTCTTGCGTGCAAATTTTATGTTACAAAATTTTGTCCTATTAAGAACTCATTGGGAAGAAGGAATAAGATGAGAGTAAGAGGGATACTTCTCATCCTGAATGCTTAATTGGAAAAAAAAAATGGAGATTTTCCATCATGTTTGAGAATTTAAAAGAAAAAAAGTAGTCAATATCTTAAACCTTATGTTTTCTTAAGAACTAGTATAGTGCCCTGTGAAATGCACGGTTTATTATCATAATATAAAATTATAAGTTAATTTAAATTATAATTATAAAATTAATTTAAATAAAAAATAAAATAACTAAAATATGATTTTTTTAAATACTTAAATAAAAATATATTGTTTACAACTTCTTAAAATAAAGAACTAACATATATCTATAATATGGACAAAGAGAAAATATTTTTGGCTCAAAATTTAAATTAAAGAAATATATATTGATTTATAAAAAAAATAATTTGAACATATTGCAATAAAAAATTTTATTAAATAAAAAATAGATAATTAGCTAATTTTCTTTAATGTTCATAAAAAAATAGTGAGAAATTCTTGTTGAACAAAATACTAATTTAAATCAAAAAGAAACTGTAGATCCATAGTTGAAATTCGCTTTATTTGAATATAAACTATTAATGGTCAAGTTGCGATTTAACAACTCAAAAAAATTCTTACCTTTTTTCTTATATCTTGTACAATTTGGTTTAGCTATATTGTATGCAAAGGAAGTTCAAATTTTATGAACCAAAACATATATCTATATAGAAATAATAATGTAAAAATATTTAGTATAATAATTTAATTTTGTAATAATAATTATGTGGATATAAATGTTTTTCATTAAAATTTTCTATTATATGCAAAAGATTCAAATATCCAATTATAAAATAGCAGAATTATTAATTTTCATACCACCATATCACCAACAATAAATTATTTTATATGTTATATTTTTAAATCACTAAACCTAAATTTACGTAAATGACTATTATAATATAATTAATTTAAAAATTTATATATAAATCGATGAAATTAAAAAATTATATCTTCAACACATTCAAAAATAAATATATTAATAGAACGTCTAACCCATGCTATAATATATTAATTAATTTATCACTACGATAGTTAACTGGAAACACAATAAAAATATTTATAGAAAAATAATGTATTTGTGTGGTCTCAAAACATCTATAACTACTAAATCAAAATTAATATCTTAATAAATAAAAATAATATTAAAGAAAATAATTAAAGGACAACTAGAGCAAAAAAGAAAAAAAAAACAAGAGAGAATAAATTAAGCTTTAATAGCGATAATAGTAAATAAAAATTAAAGAATTATTTTTCTAATAATTATTTTTAATAATGCATAGCAATCTTGAAATTATTAATTAGGTAGTGAAAAGAGAAAAAAAAATAACATTAGATTCAAATACAAAAAAAAATAAACATTATTTAGTTCAAAAGTTAAAAAATTTTGCCTTTTAATTTTTCATTTATTAAGCTTTAAGTTTTTGAATTTAAATAACATAAGTGACTTCTTGTAGAAGATTATTGAAAAATAAAATCAATCAGTAACTTTTATTAAATGTTGATATATTAAAGAATGACCTTTATTTTTAATTTTTGAAGAAAACTATTTTTAAGGTAAGATATATAAGATCTACTTAAAATACAATAAATGTCAAAATACTTCGCAAATAGCAAAGTCAAAATTCACATGGCAGAGTCCACCCAAATTTCTATTTTTATGTATTATATTAGATAATCAATAATCATTATTCTAAACTAATTTTATTAATTAAATCTTACTTACATAGATTTTCCTTGGTTTCTAAATTCTGTTAGGAAAAATAAAAGTAAATATCCTTTTTAATAATACTAACATTTTGAAGTTGATATTAGTTTGGTTTTGGAAAAAAAAATTAACATTAATTTGGTCATAATATTTTGAAATTTGATACAAATTTCATTTTTCTATCAAATTATTAGTAAATTCTGTTACAATTTATGCTAGTTGGCACATTTATGTACTACTATATTGCTTATTTATCTAAGACGATTTCCATCTCATCAACTTAAAAATAAAAAAAAATTAGAAAATAAAAAATTAGAAAATAATAATTTTTTCATCTAAATCCCAAATTAAGTATTAATGCAAATAAACCTCAATCTCTCTTTCCTCGACACCTAAATAAACAAAAATGATGTTGGGAAGCCCCTTATAATGTTGAAAATAAGAATTTGCTGATTAATTGATGGAAGGATAAAATTGATGTTAGAATTCAAAATTTTAACACTATATTGATATAAAAAATTGTTCAAGGATAAACTGATATCAGTTTCAAATTGTAAGGAGTAAAAGATATTACTCAAAAAGTAAAGTAAAATGTTCATCGCTGTTGGGCAACATAAGTATAATAAATAAAGTTCGATGAGATTAGTTAATTTGACTTGAACTAACTATTGAGGGTCGACTAGGTCTTTAAAATATCTCTGTTTCTCATGCCTATAGCTTTCAGGTTAAGATGATTGAGCCTTTCTATGAGAGCGACATTTTCCTTAACATGCTTTAAATTTGTCTATCTACACTTCTAATAATGAAAAGTTATTGGGTGATCCTAGAGCATTAGCTAGAATGATACTTACTATATTCATTGCAAGTCAATTTATCATTCGTTTATAATGGGATCTATCACCAAAACACATATCTATGCATTTTTTCAAAATTCTGCAACAAACAAACATTGAATTCACATGCAATGAATGAAATAAGTACTATCTTATATGGCACTCTAGGAGCATTTAATAATTTCTCTGCAACAAAGTAGTTGTTAGTTGATTTTTGATAACAAATAGGGAGTTATCATGACCTATTAAAATGGCACATGAAGATCCATCAAAATTATGGTGATTACTCCCCTGCCTATATGAGTTGACTAATCCTTAACATTTAATGACTATATATCCATGAATGATATTTGAGATATGATAACAAGGTACTTGAGTGTAGGGACGCATTAATTACTTTCACTAGCAAATGCATCCATTCACTTCATTAATTGTCTTATGTGTTGTCCTGAGAAGATTGCATTAAAATTCATGTAGTCATTAAACATCTACTTTGATACCCAATTTAAATAGACAGGGTGGTAGTTGCCATCACTTTAATAGAGTAAGTTGTTGATGTATATGCTATTTTTATAGCTACATCATGCAGGAAACTGCGTTTGGGCCCATAGATTAGGATGGCAAAGTTCAGTATTTGTCAAAAAGTTTGTAGAAGTGCTGTAATATACACAACTGGATGTTGTGCTGCATTTCTCAAAAAGCTTTATTCTTACAAATTTTGCACGAGTAATTAGGTGAAATGAATGTTTCTACCACTACTAATAATTAATTTCCCATTGTTAAATTTTCCTGGTGTGTTTTTTTATCATTTTTTTTTCGATATTACAGATTCATTTTGACTGCAATCACATGGGTTTGGGTGGAGATGAGAGTTGGTCCCTATGTGTACACAACCAGTATTTGGTTCCTGCCATGTCATGCTCATTCTCTATGACATTGTGTCCAGTAACTCCAGCCACTTTTGGTCATCACACCTACAAATCTCAGCTTAAGATCTCTTGATTTCTTGGATCAAATCACATTGACACAAGAAACATAATGTAGAAAAACGCGAAACTACAAATAAGCGTAAAAGCTCTTGATCTGAGCAAGAAACATTGTCATAACCAAGAGATTTGAAGTACAATAATTTTAGTCACGCATTTGTTATATCAAAACAAAATGGCGATTTCACTTGGTTAAATTTGTGCTGCTTAAAAATAAGAGTTGCTTAAGTATTCACGTAGCACAGATCTAACGATGTTTTTCAGGAGGAACCTTGACAATGCTATTTTTGTCATTAACAAGAATAATGGCAATATTGTAATAGCCTTATGGTCCACAGGCCAAAAATCTTATTGGCAAAGCTTAAAAAATGTTGTCTTCAGAATGCTAGTGGACAGAAATGACACTCCTATCTTTGCGAGACCTACAGTTACACGATTTGATTATAGGTAAGGCATAGCTCATGTGGCCAATCAGTGTGCCATACAAACACTGCAAAAAAAGAAAGAGTTGCATGATTTGATTGAAGTTGCAGATGAATCACGTGCACAAACGGTCATCAGTCTCAACATCCAAAAAATGATTAGATCCAAATATTTTATTTTGATGGTTGACTTGAGTAGAAACTTTAGATTTGAATTGTGATTGTAACTGATTGATCTACCGAGATAAAATATTAGAAATGGGTCAAAAGCAATTATGTTATATTAGTATATTCTTTTCTTTTCTTTTCTTTTCATTTAGACAAAGTCTAATGGTTTAAAAGTTTTACTTAATATACTAAGACAATTTTATCATCAATTAAATTTTTTGATAAATTTTAATAAAAACGAATTAAATCAAATAATCTATAATATTTTTGGACAAAATAATCGAATCTATATTTTGTATTCGAATTGTATTTTTCTTTTACGATAATATAATATTCAAATGGAAGCAACATCATGATATAACTACCTCCAATTTCTTACGTGTAAATTTTATGTTGCAAAATTTTGTCCTATTAAGAGAGATACTTCTCTTCTTGAATGTTTAATTGGAAAAAAGATGGAGATTCTCCATCGTGTTTGAGAATTTAAAAAAAAATATTAAAGTAATCAGTATGCTAAACGTTATGTTTCTTAAGAGCTAGTATAATGCCTGTGAGATGCACGGTTTATTATCATAATATGAAATTATAAATTCATTTAAATTGTAATTTTAAAAATAATTTAAATAAAAAATTAAAATAATATAATTAAAATACAACTCTTTTCTTAAAAAAATTAAATAAAAATATATTGTTTATAACATCTTAAAATAAAGCACTAACATTTTTCTATAATATGGACAAAGAGAAAATATTTTGGCACAAAATTTAAATTAAAGAAAGATATAATGATTTATAAAAAAAATAATTTGAACATATTACAATAAAAAATTTTTATTAAATGAAAAATTGATAATTAGCTAATTTTCTTTAATGTTCATAAAAAAATAGTGAGAAACTCTTGTTGAACAAAATATTAATTTTAAATTAAAAATAAATTGTAGATCCATAGTTAAAACTCGCTTTATTTGAATATATACTATTAATTTTCAAGTTGCTACTTAGCAGCTCAAAATAATTCTCACCTTTTTTCTTATATCTTGTACAATTTGGTTTAGTTATACTGTATGCAATGGATGTTCGAATTTTATGAAACAAAACATATATCTTTATAAAATAATTGTGTAAAAATATTTAGGATAAGAATTTAATTTTGTAATAATAATTATGTAGATATAAATGTTTTTCGTGAAAATTTTCTAACGTATACAAAAGATTCAAGTATCCAATTATAAAATAGTAAAATTATTAATTTTCATACCACCATATCCACAAAAATAAATTATTTTATATGTTATTTTTTCAAATCACTAAACCTAAATCTGCGTAAATGACTATTATGAAATAAATACTTTTAAAATTTATATGTAAATTGCTGAAATTAAAAAATTACATCTTCAACACATTGAAAAACAAATATATTAACAGAACATCCAACTCACACATGCTATAATATATTAGCTAATTTATCATTATAATAGTTAGCAGGAAACCCAATAAAAATATTTATAGAAATATAATGTACTTGTGTGGCCTCTTAACATCTGTAACTACTACATCAAAATTAACCTCTTAATATGAATAAAAATAATATTAAAGAAAATAATTAAAGGACCACTAGAGCAAAAAAGGAACTTGGTATGGAAGAGGACCATTTGAGTGTTATCCAGATCGAAAGGCTGCAGCCTAGGTTGTGGTCTATGAGGCGAATGTTAATGATTTGCGTGTTCCTTATATCGTTCTTGGGGAAAGTTCTGGTATGGTAGATGTTAGATGGGCAACATTAAAAAATAAAGATGGTTTTGGAATATATGCCTCTAGGTATGGTAGCTCTCCACCAATGCAAATGAGTGCAAGCTATTACAACACTTCAGAGCTTGATCGAGCCACGCACAATGAAGATCTCATTGGTGGAGATAGCATTGAGGTATTTACTTGGATTAATATTTCTTCATATGCTATTTCCAGGTCCAGTCAACAAGTTGGGGGTGCACTGGCCTGATATCTGAGTCGGATTGTTGTCCCTTACATAAATTTTTACAAATGGCACATGAATCATGATCCATTGAAATTATGGCAATTACTGCCCTGTCTCTATGAATTGACTAATCAGAGTTAATGTTCAATGACTATCCATGAATTATATTCCATATGAGAAATTTTTTGGTGGTACTAGAGCACCATATGACTATACTTATAGTTAATAATATCATAATATGATACTGTGATATTATTAGTTGTGCTCATGTTATGATATTATTGGCTATGAATATAACTATATGATACTCCAGAACTCCACAAATATTTTTCGAGATAAGATACAATGACAAGGCAGTTGAGTGGAGAGACGCATTAATTACTTTCAGCGACAAATACGTCCATTCACTTGATTGTTTTATGCATTGTCCTAAGGAAATTGCATTAAATTTCATGTAGTCATTGGATATCTATTCTGGTAGCCAATTTAAACGGACTGGGTGATAGTTGCCGTGACTTTAATACTTACTCCGTTTTAGATTTTTTTTTGTCCAATTTTAATATTTTAAGATTTTAAAATATTTTTTAATTTTTAATATTAAAATAGTATTAATTTTTTTTTTCACTTTTGTCCTTAATTTAATTATTATCCATTGTTATTATAATCAGAATTAAGAATGTACTAGATTAATTTACTATCATCTATATAAAGAGAATAATTATAATATTAATTATATTAATGGAAGTATATTTCTTTAAACAGGAATAATTTTATCCTTTTATACAATTTTATGCCACTATTAAGATTATTTTTTTTTTCTTAATTTGTGTGCTTTTTGGTTTTGAACAGATTTTGAAACGAAGGGAGTAGATTAAGTTGTTGATGTAATATGCTATTTTTATAACTAGATCATGCGGAAACTGTGTTTTGGCCCATAGATTAGGAGCCTATTTGGTTACATTCTTGGGAGGGTACCTTTTATTGATATAAGAATAAAATTATAAAGTAATTAATATATTTAAATATATAAAGACATTTTTTTATAAGATTTTTTGGAACTTCAAAAGATTTTTTAGGGGAGATATTTTTAAAATTATTTTTAATTTTAGAAAAAAAATCTTTTGAAAAGAAATCTTACTAATACTCTAACATTAACAATTATGTTATTTTAGTATATTCTTTTCTTTTCTTTTCTTTTCATTTAGACAAAGTTTGATGGTTCAAAAGTTTTATTTAATTTACTAAGACAATTTTATCATCAATTAAATTTTGATAAAAACAAATTAAATCAAATAATCTATAATATTTTTGGACAAAATAATCGAATCTATGTTTTGTAATCGAATTGTATTTTTCTTCTACAATAATATAATATTCAAAGGGAAGCAACATCATGATATAACCGCCTCCAATTCCTTACGTGTAAATTTTATGTTGCAAAATTCTGTCCTATTAAGAACTCGTTGGGAAGAAGGAATGAGATGAGAGTAAGAGGGATACTTCTCTTCTTGAATGTTTAATTGGAAAAAAGATGGAGATTCTCCATCATGTTTGACAATTAAAAAAAAAAAAAATATTAAAGTAATCAGTATGCTAAATGTTATGTTTCTTAAGAGCTAATATGGTGCCTGTGAGATGCACGGTTTATTACCATAATATGAAATTATAAATTAATTTAAATTGTAATTTTAAAAATATTTGAATAAAAAATTAAAATAATATAATTAAAATACAAGTTTTTCTAAAAAAATAATTAAATAAAAATATATTGTTTATAACATCTTAAAATAAAGCACTAACATTTTTCTATGATATGGACAAAGAGAAAATATTTTTGGCACAAAATTTAAATTAAAGAAAGATATATTGATTTACAAAAAACATAATTTGAACATATTACAATAAATTTTTTTTATTAAATGAAAAATTGATAATTAGTTAATTTTCTTTTATGTTCATAAAAAAATAGTGAGAAACTCTTGTTGAACAAAATATTAATTTTAAATTAAAAAGAAATTGTAGATCCATAGTTGAAACTCGCTTTATTTGAATATATACTATTAATTTTCAAGTTGCTATTTAACAGCTCAAAATAATTCTCACCTTTTTTCCTATATCTTGTAGAATTTGGTTTAGTTATACTGTATGCAACGGATGTTCAAATTTTATGAAACAAAACATATATCTTTATAAAATAATTGTGTAAAAATATTTAGGATAAGAATTTAATTTTGTAATAATAATTATGTAGATATAAATGTTTTTCGTGAAAATTTTCTAACGATACACAAGATTCAAGTATCCAATTATAAAATAGTAAAATTATTAATTTTCATACCACCATATCAACAAAAATAAATTATTTTATATGTTATTTTTTCAAATCACTAAACCTAAATCTGCGTAAATGACTATTATGAAATAAATACTTTTAAAATTTATATGTAAATTGCTGAAATTAAAAAATTACATCTTCAACACATTGAAAAATAAATATATTAATAGAACATCCAACTCACACATGCTATAATATATTAGCTAATTTATCATTATAATAGTTAGCAGGAAACCCAATAAAAATATTTATAGAAAAATAATGTACTTGTGTGGCCTCTTAACATCTGCAACTACTACATCAAAATTGGCCTCTTAATATGAATAAAAATAATATTAAAGAAAATAATTAAAGGACAACTGGAGCAAAAAAGGAGCTTGGTATGGAAGAGGACCATTTGAGTGTTATCCAGATCGAAAGGTTGCAGCCAAGGTTGTGGTCTATGAGGCGAATGTTAATGATTTGCACGTTCCTTATCTCGTTTCTGGGGAAAGTTCTGGTAGGATAGATATTAGACAGGCAACATTAAAAAATAAAGATGGTTTTGGAATATATGCCTCTGGGTATGGTAGCTCTCCACCAATGCAAATGGTGCGAGCTATTACAACACTTCAGAGCTTGATCGAGCCACGCCCAATGAAGATCTCAATGGAGGAGATAGCATTGAGGTATTTTACTTGGATTAATATTTCTTCATATGTTATTTCCAGGTCCAGTCAACAAGTTGGGGGAAATTGTATTGCACTGGTGTGATATCTAAGTCCAATTGTTGTCCCCTACACAAATTTTTACAAATGGCACATGAATCATGATGCACTGAAATTATGGCAATTACTGCTCTGTCTCTATGAATTGACTAATCAGAGTTAACATTCAACGACTGTCCATGAATTATATTCCATATGAGAAATTTTTAGGTGGTACTAAAGCACCATATGATTGTACTTACAGCTAATAATATCATAATATAATACTGTGATATTATTGGTTGTGCTCATACTATGATATTATTGACTGTAAATATAACCATATGATGCTCCAGAACCCCTCAAATATTTTTCAAGATAAGATACAATGACAAGGCAGTTGAGTGGAGAGACGCATTAATTACTTTCAGCGACAAATACGTCCATTCACTTGATTGTTTTATGCATTGTCCTAAGGAAATTGCATTAAATTTCATGTAGTCATTGGATATCTATTCTGGTAGCCAATTTAAACGGACTGGGTGATAGTTGCCGTGACTTTAATACTTACTCCGTTTTAGATTTTTTTTTGTCCAATTTTAATATTTTAAGATTTTAAAATATTTTTTAATTTTTAATATTAAAATAGTATTAATTTTTTTTTTATTTTTGTCCTTAATTTAATTATTATCCATTGTTATTATAATCAGAATTAAGAATGTACTAGATTAATTTACTATCATCTATATAAAGAAAATAATTATAATATTAATTATATTAATGGAAGTATATTTCTTTAAACAGGAATAATTTTATCCTTTTATACAATTTTATGCCACTATTAAGATTAATTTTTTTTCTTAATTTGTGTGCTTTTTGGTTTTGAACAGATTTTGAAACGAAGGGAGTAGATTAAGTTGTTGATGTAATATGCTATTTTTATAACTAGATCATGCGGAAACTGTGTTTTGGCCCATAGATTAGGAGCCTATTTGGTTACATTCTTGGGAGGCTACCTTTTATTGATATAAGAATAAAATTATAAAGTAATTAATATATTTAAATATATAAAGACATTTTTTTATAAGATTTTTTGAAACTTCAAAAGATTTTTTAGGAGAAATATTTCTAAAATTATTTTTAATTTTAGGAAAAAAATCTTTTGAAAAGAAATCTTACTAATACTCTAACATTAATAACGATAGTAATTTTACTTTATTCTATCTAAATAAAAATTATTCTCTTAAACTTACTTTTAATACATTCAAATCAAATAAAAATTATATTTTTAAAAATAATTTTTTTAAAATATCTTCTTTCAAAAATAATTTTTTCAAAAATGAAACTAAACATACCCCAATTCGCTAGGTTGGCCTTATAGGTGCATGAGCCGCCAAACCTAAGCAATTATTACATGAGTAATTATTACTCAGGAGAGATGTTAATAGCGACTGGTTTCACCGTAGGGGATCATTTCATCTTTTTTGGGCAATGAGGGACCAACCGAACTTGAGGACGTAATTTGCCAGGATGACAGGGCTGGCCCATGCTCACCTTTGATTTAAACTTGCATGTCCTGCTCCATGTGGCACGGAGAAGGCACAAGGACAGAGGCCATCGAAGTGCGCACGTGATAGAAATTGGTGTCGGTAGTAAATCCAATGCCAGATTGCATTATTGGGATGCCTTATCTTCAATATGGTTTTGAGCTTTGAAGCATAGGAACTCTAAAATAGCTGTCATACTTGTATTTGATATTAATATTTGTTGGATACTTATAAAGTATTTGTTGATTAAGTATTGCAACAAATTGGCGTCCAATAAATATAAGTTAGTTGCTACGAAACATTAAATTTTGCAATTAAATTATTTAATTTGTATTTAAATGAATTTAATTACTACTAGATTCCTTCAAATATTGTGTTTCTTTAAATATTATTGTTTATTTCATATAATTTATAGCAAAGTTGATAAAAACTTGAAGTTGAATGTTAATTTATAATTTTATGTTTTTATACGACATATTCTTCCATATCTGTACCTTGAGTTTTACAAAATTTATGTATTCCATACTCGTAATTATACTTATATTCATACCCACTACCTATGCAAAATTGGTTTTGAATCAAGATAGCCATTTTTTACCCTTGCACGTAAATTACCAATCAAGTTATAATTTTACTATTTATCACCACAATCTCCCTACTATTCAGTTATTAATGTAAATTTTTCACTATTTATATTCGACTCCCCAATATTGATGGACATACTAAATAAGTATATGCAAATATAATTTCTTACATTATTTTTTAGTTAATTATCGTTTTTTACTGGTCAGGTATTTTCACATGATTTAAATTAATGCAAGTTTAATCTCTTATGATATAATTAGATTTTTTATAATTGACGTTTTGAAAACTTGTTATTGATCATGGTACATTTTATTGATGATTTTCATAATTTTAATTAGAATTTTTTAGTTGAAATTATGATATGCATAAGACAAAAGAGGGTATTGGAAGCCATCGATGGTGGCCAAGTGGTGAGAAGTTTAGGTAGTTTGTATAAGATCTTAAATTTAAATTTTATTATTGCTATATATATATATATATATATATATATATATATATATATATATATATATATATATATACATGTGATCTTAAAATGTTCTCCAAAAATTTTGTTTAATTTTAAAATTATGTAAATAAAATTTTATTTAATTTTGGATCATATAAATATATTTTAAAAATTATTATAATATATTATAAATAATTAATATATCTATATATTATCAAATCTCATCTATTAGATTGATAAATTGCATGGTGCAATTTAAAAGTGTGTTACACCTAAGAACTCGCCTAAGAATAAAAAAAAAAAAAATTAATCAGTATCTTGAACGTAATATTTTCTTAAGAACTAGTATAGTGCTATGAGAGATGCACAATTTATTATCATAATATGAAATTATAAATTAATTTAAATTGTAATACTCCATCAAGAACCTTCTTATTTTTAATATATAATTCTTATTTTGTTAATATAAATATTTCAATATTAATATGATAGCCTATATATCTAGTTATAGTTACTCATAAAAATTATATACTAAAAATAAAAAAGACCAAAAGAGTAGATCGTTGGTTGAATATACTTTTGATATATAAGTTCGTCAATAAAGCTAAATATAAAGTATATTTTATTTTTTTTTATAATTTTATTATTTCTTTTATTTATTTAAACTTACATAATATATCAAAAGTAGTAAGATAAGAACTTTTAGTGAAAAAAAGAGAGAAATTTAAGAGCTGATGGTTTAGAAATATTCTCGTAATATTATTTGCGGCACCCTTTGATTGTACAACGGCCGGCTTCTTCCTTGCTTCTTCCTTTGATGAAGAAGTGAGTACGAAGCTTACCTCTATTGTGTCACATGGCTACATATTAGTGGCCTTTTTGACTGTTTGTATTGTATTTTTACAAGAAGCCAAGGTTAAAGACATTATACAACGGCCCACTTCGTCCTTTTATAGACAAAGAAGCGAGCAAGAAGCTCACGTCTATTCTATCACATGGCTACAGACTAGACATAGCAGCCTTTTTGATGAGTTGTCTGTATTGTAATTATTACAAGAAGCCAAGTCTAAAGACTTTACTAGGCTATTGTGAAGTCCACGGTCTTTTAAGCATTTTGTAAAAAATATTTCAATAAAAAATATATTGTTTATGACAACTTAAAATAAAACACTAACATTTAGCTATAATATGAACAAAGAGAAAATATTTTTGGCACAAAATTTAAATTAAAAAATATATACTGATTTATAAAAAAAAAATTTGAACATATTATAATAAAAAAATTTATTAAATGAAAAATTGATAATTAACTAATTTTCTTTAATGTTCATAAAAAAATAGTAAAAAATTCTTATTAAACAAAATATTAATTTTAAATTAAGAATAAATTATAGATCCATAGTTGAAATTCACTTTATTTGAATATATACTATTAATTTCAAGTTGTGATTTAACAACTCAAAAAAATTCTTATCCCTTTTCTTATATCTTGTACAATTTGATTTAGTTATATCGGATGCAATGAATGTTCAAATTTTATGAAACAAAACATATATCTTTATAAAATAATTATGTAAAAATATTTAGTTTAATAAGTTAATTTTGTAATAATAATTATGTAGATACAAATGTTTTTCATTAAAAATTTTTAACATATACAAAAGATTCAAGTATTCAATTATAAAATAGTAAAATTATTAATTTTCATACCACCATATCACCAAAAACAAATTATTTTATATGTTAATTTTTCAAATCACTAAACCTAAATTTACGTAAATGACTATTATAAAATAACTGCTTTTAAAATTTATATATAAATTGATGAAATTAAAAAATTACATCTTCGACACATTCAAAAATAAATATGTTAATAGGACATCCAACTTACACGTGCTATAATATATTAATTAATTTATCATTATAATATATAGTTAGTAGGAAGCCTAATAAAAATATTTATAGAAAAATAATCTACTTATGTGGTCTCTTAACATTTATAACTACTACATCAAAATTAATCTCTTAATATAAATAAAACTAATATTAAAGAAAATAATTAAAGGACGACTAGAGTAAAATAAGGTAAAAAAAAAAGAGAATAAACTAAGCGCTAATAGCGATAATAGAAAATAAAATTTAAAAAATTATTTTTAATAATGCGTAGCAATCATAAAATTATTAATTAGGTAGTCACAAGAGAAAAAAAAATAACATTAGATTCAAATACCCAAAAAAAAAATTATTTGGTTCAAAAGTTAAAAATGTTTGCCTTTTAATTTTTCATTTGATAAATTTTACGTTTTTGAATTTAAATAACATAAGTGTCTTCTTGCAGAAGATTATTAAAAAAGAAAATTAATTATAACTTTTATAAAGTGTTAATATATAAAATAATGACCTTTTTTAGTTTTTCAAAGAAGCTATTTTAAAAATACGATATATAAGATCTACTTAAAATACAATAAATGTCAAAACATTTTTCCAAATGACAAAGTCAAAATTTACACGGCAGAATCAACACAAAGTTCTATTCTTATATGTTATATTAGATAATCAATAATCAGTATCTCAAAGTGTTTTTATTAATTAAATCTTGCTTACGTAGATTTTCTTTGGTTTCTAAATTCTGTTAGGAAAATAAAAATAAATATCCTTTTTAATAATATAATATTTTGAAGTTGATATTAATTTGATTTTGAAAAAAAAAAAACATTGACATCCCTTTAGTCATAATACTTTAAAATTTGATATCAATTTCATTTTTCCATCAAATTATCAGAAACGTCTGTTATAATTTATCCTAGTTGGTACATTTATGCACTACTATATTGCTTATTTATTAGAGATGATTTTCACCTCATCAACTTGAAAATAAAAATATTAGAAAATAAATAAATAAATTAAAAGTTAAAATTTTTCATCGAAACCCCTAATTAAATATCAATGCAAATAACTCTCAACCCCTCCTTCCTCGACACCTAAATTAACAAAAAGGAAGTTTAGAAACCGTATGATGCTAAAGATAGGAATTTATTGATTATTTAATGAAAGGATGAAATTGATGTCACAATTCAATTTATTAAGACTAAATTAATATAAAAAATTATTTCAAAGTTTCAACATAGTAAGATTAAAGAGATATTACTCAAAAAATAAAGTAAATTGTTCACCACTGCTGAACATCGTAAGTATAATAAATAAAGGTTGGTGAGATTAGTGAATTTGATTTCAACTAATTATTGAGAGTTGTTGACTAGGACTTAAGAATATCTCCTTTTTTCATATCTATGGCTTTCGAGTATGGATGATTGAGCCTTTTTATAAGAGTGAAATTTTCCTTAACACACCTGAAATTTATTTATGCACGCTCCTAATAATGAGAAATTGTAAACAGAAAAAAGAAATTATAAGAGAGAATGAAAGTTAAAAATGGGATATCTAAAACTCAATAAAATATACAGAAGATAATCACTAGACTGTGGATTTAACTACAAAATAATCAATATCTTAAATGTTATGTTTTCTTAAGAATGATTCATTTATCACTAATCAATATCTTAAAGTGTTTTTATTAATTAAATCAATCTTACATACTTCTTCTTTGGTTTCAAAATTGTGATAGATAGAAATAATATTCCATCATTGACGGAGATCATAAATACAAGAGAAAGGTGGGTGAGATTTGTTAATTTGATTTCACATTTCCATTGACCATTGAGAGTTGACTTGATCTTTTAGAGGATCTCGTGTTGTTTTTTCTTGTCCACAGCTTCGGGACAGGGATGATTGAGCCTTCCTATAAGAGGGGGAAGAGTCGCTTGCTCCCAACTAAAAGAATGTTGGAAGCTTGAAACAAATTAAGGTGCTTCATCAGTGCTTAGTAACTGAGTCTAACCACTGGGTTCACAAGGCGGAGAGCACCACTTATATTCAAAGGTACTCCTTCCTGTGATATATATGCGATTTTTATACTCTTGTACTCTGTTTTGAAGTCCTTTTTCTCAAATTTCGACGTACTTTGATAACATTTTCTTCTTCTCTGCTTCTGCCTCATCTCATAAACCATAATCCTATGATTCCAATATGCTAGTGTTTTATATTAACTTTGTTATATTTTCGAACTTTTCAAGTTCATACATATGAAAAGAATAAGAAACAGTGCAACGCATAATAACGCTAGCACAAAAAGTTGTCTGCCTTAGCCATACTAGCTGCGCCTTTAGCATTTCATATAAAAAAATGAAGCAATCATCTATACAAAATATAATTTTCAATTTTTAAAAGATTTCATGTCGGTTATTTGATAATAATTTTATTTCTTGTTATTAAATTATTTTTTAAAAATGACACTTTTTTATTATTTATAATTTTTAAAGATAGTAGAGAGTTCTAGAAGGATAATATAAATAACTTATATCCGGAGTCTAGACTCCAACTACTCATACTTGACCCAAATTGATTCATAGGATAAAACTTAGACTACAATTGTTTTTTAATGAAAATTTGGCACATATAATTTGCAATTATATGTGATAATTACAATTCATGTTGTAGAAAGTATTGATAATAATTTGCATGTTAGATAATTACAATTATTGATAATTACAATTAATAAAACTTAGACAATAATTTGCATGTTAGATAATTACAATTCAGTCTTATAGAAAGTATTGATGAAATTCTTTAGTACCATAGCCTATATACTATACTTGTAAAATTATTATTAAAGAGTTTTAAAAATACTTTTTGTTAATAAATGTTGCTAAAAATTAAATAGAGTGTTATATATAAAGTCTAGGCACAAATATGACGTCGGGTTCGAACTTATAACTTGATAAATAAGTAAACTTTTTATTTATTTTGATTGAAAAAGCTTATTCAAATGAAAAACAAACAAAATATATAATTATTTAAACACACTGTACATTAAAGCTTGATTATTGTCATCACTTGGCCTCACTTTAAAAATACTTAAAAAATTATTAAGAACTGTTATATTTTATAGTTTTTTTTAAAAAATTTTGTTACACCTTTTTTATTACTCAAAAGAACAGTTTTGATCGTGAAAATTTAAAACGACTTATGTTTTTTAATTGGTTTTTTCGCGCTAATTAATGAGTCTTCTTTGCCATATAACGTTTTATTTTGAAAATTAAGATTTTTTATTGGGTATTTATGTTCGTATTCTTTTATCACAATAAAGTGGCATCATTCAAATCCTTAAGTAGTGGATGAAAACTACAACAATATTTAAAATTTTATTGACAAAAAAAGAATTATATATAAAATTATTAAATATACTCAAGTTTAGATTTTATTTTCATTCGATAATTATACGGAGATTTAATCCTATGAGAATTCATACAAATTATTCGAATAGCATAGGATATGTTTGGACCAAGGGACTTCGTGTTAATTTTTCTTTTTTTATTTTTAAATGGAGTGGGTAACGAAATATTTATAAATATAAATAAAAAATAATTAACATTTTTTATTATAATATTTTCATTTTTTTTTTGTCAAAAAAACTTTTAAGTAAGAAAATTTTAGTTACAAAAATTTATCGTTCTCCCTTCCTTTCCAAACTCCTTTACTCAAACACGCACTTAAGCTTTAAAAATCCTGGCTATATGTTTTTTCTTTTTTCTTTTTTTATTGATAGGTTTTATTGAAAGCTCGAAACTCACTAATAATTAGTAGAATAGGAGAAAAATTCTTATATCTTTTATGGAATAAATTTAGTTTTTATTTATAGTAGAATAGGAGCAATCAGCACAAGGACATATAATACAGTAAACAACACCAGCTTAAAACAAACCAAATCAAGATAATCAATACTCCAATTGAAAAGTTTTCTTAGCTAAATTTGAGTGCTGCGAGCAGAGAACAGGGAGAAGATATAAAAAGCCAGATAAAGAGAAAAGAGAGACTCAGAAAAAGAAGCTAGGAAAAGGAGTCAAAAACAATGAGCTCATCCACTTCCGGAACGTCCGAACTAGGTAAGATTCTCTCTGCCTCTGCATATTCTCAAACTTCCTTATCGTATACGAACATTGCGCTTGTTTGATTCGGTTTAAGCTACTATCTGAAACAATACATCGAGATGCACTCAAACACGTACATACCAAACAAAAAAAAAATGATGGCTCACCCCAAAAAAAATAAAAAAACACATACATATCATTTACCTACACAACCCACACATCCACAGAAATTTTTGGTGAAATAAAAATTATACAAGTTAAAAAATGCAATAATTTTTTACTAATACGTGAATATTTTTTACAACTGGATATTATACTTATTCATTCAAAACGTAAATAATTTTTAATGTAAATGACATAAAAAAAAGTCTTTTTTATTATCATTTTAATTTTATTTCACTAAAAACTTCTGTTATAATTTTTAACTCATATCATTCAATTCTCTTTCTTAATTAATTATCAAACGTAGTATTTCTCTCTCTCTCACTCTCTCTCTTTTTCCATTAAAACTATAATTCACTATTTTATTTTTTCCATTAGATTGTATTATTTTAACCATTAGATTAAAATAAAATCCTTGGCTTAAAATAAGTGTAAGAGTAAAACACTTACATTGCTGTTATTGGATCTTACCTTATATATATATATATATATATGCTTTTGTCCTTTTTTATTTTAAAAATATTTCTACTCCTAGACATTATTATAACTAAGAGATCCTTCCAATAATTATCTTTTGAATGGTTTGAATTTTGGTCCTTTTTTTGGGAGTGCAGTTCATTTACCACTATACCCAATGTTTGTTGGTATAATTTTATAAAAAAAAAAAAAAATCTTTTCATGTGTTAGAAATGAGTGAAGCCGAACCTGAGCTTGATATAGCTCAAGCTTAACTCGATAGTATTGAGCTTGACTCAATAATAAACGAGCTTGATTTTGAAGCAAGGCTTTCTATTAAGAAAATTCATTTGAACAAATAACTCAATAAGTTGACTCATTTAGATATAAATTGATTCTTTTAATTATGAGTACATAATCTATTTTTAAAATAATTTATATACCATATAATGATACAATATATACATATATTGAGTCGAATATAATAAAGCTCAAACTTAACTCATTTAATAAATGAGTTTAAATTCTTATCTCATGAGCTTAATTTATTGAACTATTAATGAACCAAGTTAAAAATAATTCACAAGCTGATTTGACTTACTTCGAACCCTAATCATGAGTTTTGATATATTTATTAAATAACTATGAAACAAAAATAAGAGTGCCGAATAACTTTATTTTATCATATATAATACCAAAGAGTAATGTTTCTTCAACGTGCCATAGCGACGCGAATGCGACGTATAGGCACAAAAGAAGGATTTAAGGTGTACTATAAGCAATTGGACTATGGTGGATTTGCAGTGCTTGTGCGTCCCGTATACGTCAGTGTTGCATGTTCAAATAACACTGCTCAATACCAAAAGTATGATAAAAATAAATGGTATATTATGAAGTTATATTATCAGGTATTATAAAGAGGGCTAAATGATTCATATATGTTTTATGCATTTTAAATTGCGTTGCCATTGGCCTCCATGTATAGACGCAACGGTGGCCTCTTTTTATTCAATTAAATGATTCACCCTCCTTGTGCAACCCCCTCTTTTCTCTCTCTCCCCAAAACAAAAAAAGAAGAAGTGATTCAGCTTCCACTCATGTGTAATTACCAGGTTCATCTAGCGAGATGGTCCATATAGATTTACCAGAAGATACGGAGAAGTCACTGCCTGAAAGACTGGACTGTGATCCGTACGCCGCAGGACTAATGGCTGGACCAGTTAAAAAAACTGCCCCAAGCAGACATGGGATACCAGCATGTTGTGCTCTTTCAGATATGAGGTTTGCAAGAGATGTTCAAAAAAGAAAGACCATTGTTGTGTCGTCTTCTGAAATAGGAACCGTCACTACGGGAGTTGAAGAGCACAAAGAAGATGAGGATTTAGATTTGCTGTATAAGGCATACCGTTCAATTATTAAAGGTGACATCCTACCACCGGGCATTGATGAGTCTAAAATTTTCAAGCAAAAGACCCCTCTTGGCAGCACGTTGCTACATATAGGAGCTGCATATGGAAATGATGAATGTGTGAGATTAATACTCCAAAAGGCCCCCGATCTTTTGGCTGCCAAAAATTCCAATGGTGATATGGCACTGCATGTTGCTGCAAAAGCAAAAGTTGCGAATACCTCTATTCTTAAGGAGTTATTATGCGCTCATCTTCGCACTGTAACATGTTTATGCCCTCAATACTTCGTAGAGGCTCTGGAGAACGAAATCCTAAAAGAAAACAATCAAGGAAACAGTTTCATCGACGAGGCCTTACTCAGTGGCCACAGGGTTGTTGTGGTGAACCTCCTATCTTCTGAAGATAACACTCTTTTGCCTGCTGGAGTCCACAAAGAAATGCTTGCGGTAGTTGCATTGTTTCGGAAAAATGAACCACACAAATCAATTTTGTACATGGCGATAGAGGCTGGCTACGAGGAAGTTGTTCAACAAGTATTGACCCAACTGACCAAACTGACCAATCCTGCATTGTTGGACAATTTTTTTAAGGAATACCCGGAATTTGAGGAAGTGATTCGTACACGCATCTCAGATTCTCCGGAAGGAAAATCACCTCTTCTAGCGGCAATCATGAAACAAGATCGAGGTACCTTTCAGATAGCTCTCTAAATTTTATCTCTTTGTCTGCACATCTTTTATTTTCTTTTTAATTTTAAGCCATTGTGCTTCTTTCGTTTTGGCCTTTTTTTTCCCCCACAAAAAGGAAAAAAAAGTCATTATGGATCGTTCTCAAGTGAAATGGTACTCATAATTTCATTATTTGTATATGCTAGAAATTTTAAATCTCATACTGACAGAGATTCCAGCATGGATCCATTTAAGGGATACCAAAGGAAGGACTGCTCTTCATTATGCCGCATCTACAGGTTACCTGGATGGTGTTCGGGATCTACTTGACAAATGTGCTTCCTGTGCCACCAAAAGGGACAAAGATGGGTTATTCCCACTTCACTTCGCTTCTTATGGAGGCCATGTTGAAGTAGTTAAGGAATTGATGAAAAAACAATACTGTGTGGATCCTAGAGAGATACTTGACAAAGATGGCCGAAATTTTATTCACCTCGCAGTTGAAAGTGGAAAGCTTAGTGTAGTAAAGTACATCTTGAGAGCTGCTGATAATGAAACTGTAGGGATGATAAATCAGCAGGATGTTGTTGGAAACACTCCCCTACATTGGGCCTCCATCAGCTGCCATCCCAAAATTGTCCATGCCTTAACATGGGATAAAAGAGTGAAACTCAATTTGGTCAACGAAAGCAACCAAACAGCTCTTGATATTTGTGTGCAACGATGGTCACCAAAAAATCTACCCTTACGAATGGCAAGTATACTACTCTGTTTTCCATTAAATATTACAAATTGGTTGTATGTTCGATTTTTTTTGTTTGAAAACCTCAAAACCATGATTCTGGCAAAAGTTATTCTCATATAGCTTTTGCCCAAATAATAGTTTTAGGGTTCCAAACCAAAAATCAAACATATAGGTAGGTTTGTAGTCAAAATTCTTATATGCTTTAAACTTTTACTCGCGTTGAGAATAATTTTCGAGCGCCTATCATTATTTACCGAGAGTTATTATTTTTATTTCTTTTCAAATAAACTGGTTCTTAAGTGCTCCTGATGCAAGACAAAAAGTGATGCTTTGCTTGATCCAAAGTTCAACACTTCAGCTTTGCAAGTAACTATTGTTTATCAGTTTTACTATATTTTTAATATAATAGCTGAGTTGTTGAATTCTAAATGAAACAAAGGACAACTTTTTCTTTTTTGGTTTTTACTACAAATGTGTCTAAGAATCTCTAGGACTGTATATATATATATATATAGTACTGCTAGACTATATCCTAGTGATGACAGGACTTAAATATTGAATTCATGGGGTGATTGATTAATTACTATACTCTATGCGGTTAAGGATGAACAATAGTTTTGTTAGTTCAAGATTAAACTTACTGTAAACGTGTTGTGAGCTTGTTTATTAAGTGAAAATATTTTTCACATTTAGATCATTTTGTGGGTTAAGATAACGATGCATGTTGAATATTAAATTAAGAGTCGTAGACATTTTTTCTCCCAGCAAAAACTCATTTTCAAAAAAGGCTTACTTTTTGTGTGAAATATATCAACAAAATTTTTACTTTTATTTTAGGTAAGATAGTTAAGCGATCGCTGACCGCATATGAACTTGTATTTACAGCGGCTAACATGGGCAGCTCTAAAATCTGCTGGGGTACCATATCATGATCCACAGCCATACCTTATTGTGGCCGCTCCCCAGAAAGAACTAAATTTATGGTACAAAGAGGCCCAAAATATGGATCAGTTCAAAGACAGAATCAACACCCTTATATTAGTTTCCACTCTAATAGTTACGGTAACATTCGCAGCAGGTTTCACACTGCCTGGTGGCCTTAAAAGCTCTGATCCTGGGCAGGGCATGGCCGTTATGCTACACCGCATGTGGTTTAAGCTATTTGTTTTCTGCATCACAATATCTATGTATGGTGCTATTAGTGTTACCGTCATACTCATTTGGGCCCAGCTAGGTGATTTAACTGCGGCAATTTTTGCCCTTGATGTGGCAAAGCATTGCTTGGGAGTCACCCTTGCAACACTGTCTCTTGCATTTTTGTCTGGTGTGCACTTAGTTATAAGTGATCTTAGTTGGCTAGCCACTTCTACATTGTTAATGAGTGTGACTTTCATTCTCATGCTTCTGTTATTGTACACACTCCTCTGGTTGCCCTCGATATCAAGTAGCCCAATACTTCGATTGATTTCCTACTATCCGTTTCTAATGTTTGCTTCGCTGGTTGAAGCTAAAGAAGGTACCAGTGGTACAAATTCCCACAAATTTCAATGCATCCAATGCTTCAGGTACCAATGCATCTTAAATCTGAAGATGTATAATATTAATTAGCGATCATCAATTATGTTGCTCAAAAGATCTTCATTAATTGTTTGTTTGTTATTAGGCCATGCAGAAATTAAGGAAGCCAAGGAAGATAAGAGTGCAACAAAGAAGATACTAGAGCCCAAGATTCCTAGAGCTAGAATGGTTATTAAGCTAGACTCGAAATATCTGCTGAGTATCTCAGTTGTATTCATATTTGTTAGGGTGATATATTTTCGTACAACTAGAATGAAGTTATGCTTATTTTCACAACTGTGGTTGCGATCATGCTTTGGGTATTGCACGTATTTGCATGCATCCAATGCACTCTCTTGTACTTATAAATTCCAATATTTTGAATTTGAATTAAGAAAATGAGTCATTCATTATCAGCAAATATATCTGTAGAAAATTTTCTCTATTATGGCATTAAAGCTCTAAATTTCGAAGCTCTGTTACGTAGCTCTTATGGTCAGAACCTCACACTCGTTAACCCAACACTACACATCAAACACAGCTGGTGGAAACAATAACTCAGATCCCACTCAAAGCCTAACAAGCCCTTATTATGTGCACCCAAATTAAAATCCTTCCATGATCATTCCCTCTTTACTCACTGAACCGGTCACCATATGTGGGTGCTTAAGTGGCAATGTGTTAGGATTGCAATACCAGAGATTCACCATCCAATGTATCAAGCATGGGAGAGATGCAATAATCTGAATCACTCCCAGATTATGCACTCGGCGTCCCTATCAATATCAAGAAGTGCGGATTGTATTGGAATGTAGTCGTGGGATCTAATGGAGTGATTCTCTTAATGCAATTTGGTAAGAATTTTTTAACATCATTCAAGCAAGGATAATAATTTGAGTGATAATTTCATCGAGCTAAAAACACTACAGGAAGAGTTGGAGCACTATAGACCAACTCTAGGCTGTGTGCGTCTGGTGAACCAAAGCTGCACAGCAACAAGAAATGCATCTATGTTCAAACAACAATATTATATTCTTTCCTAGCTAGCCTCCTTGACCAGTTTGTAGGGGTACAATCACAAATTCTCTTTTATGGATCCCTTGCCTTCTTGATGAGAGTGTTGAACTCAATTAAATTAAAAAATGAAAAATCTAGTTTATATGATCACCTGTAGTACAAGGAACAAACTAAATCGTCTTACAAGGATCCTATATGTAAATTCAATCAAAGTTATCAAACCAAGAAGAAAAGGGGCTTTTGATGAGCAAGAATGCAAATAAAATAATTACAAGTAACAAAAACCATTGATCGAAACAACCAATTCGAGAAAATTTGAAAATTACATTCAATCTATCATAGACTACTAAACATGCATAAATTTTTAGTTGATGTGGTTGATATGAATTTGACCAAGATCTCTATCCCGAATCCTGCATTCACCAATAGATAATCATCTAGATATGTTAGTTTAATATCAAGAACACAATCAACATGCATTCACAAACATGTCAAATCTAATCTCTTAAATTTGTGCGATAAAATCAAGATTAGTTAATTAACTAATTACAACCTCATCTCTAAATGTGTGCTTATAAATAGTCTTTGACTTTTTAACTCTAATTGGAAACCTAATTTGCTTAATTTGGGCTCAAGTTTAAAGAATTATGCCAAAATTAGTCTCTATGGCCCTCTAAACCCGTCAACTAACTTTGACAGCTGAGAAATCCTTATAGATGTCATCTTCTTAACAAGTGATCTTCATATAAGTTAAAGGTTTATACCTTATATTTCAAACATGACTGCTTCATCTCCATCGAACTTCTATAGCCCAAGTAATAGCCCAACTGGCGCACCATGCTCATATACTCTAGCAACAATATCTCTATTATGATTTCGAGCCTAAATTTGACCCACCTGACATTTGATTGAGTTTTTCGAGTTCTTCATCAAAATTGTATATATTTCTCTTAGATTTCTTACAAGTTAAATTTTATGACTTTTAGATATTTATAACTCATTATATACCCAAAGTACCTAAATAGTATAAAATTTCCAACAGTGCTGAAAAGCATAACTAAACCAAATTGGATCCCAAACTCATAAAATATGTCCAATGTCAATTAAACAAGGACAAAAGAGGTCTAAGAGACTAAATATAAGATTAATAAAAATCATATTTATCAAATTCCTCCATATTTAGCCTTGTACATGTTCATATGAAATCAAACTCTAGACCCAGCATAAGGAAAACAACAACAACCATCCCTATAAGCTAAAAATAATAAGAAACTGACTTCCCAAATGTAATCCAACATTGTCAAGCTCAAAACTTCAAGGAAACACAACATTTATGACATACATTCCTTCATGTCTCAAATGCACAAAGGTACATAACTTTACTTGAAATGAATAGATTAAGCATGATAGACCTTACAAGGAAAGTTTTTAGCTAGGCACTGTCACCGCTCCCTTGTCTAAGGTTAAGTGTTTCACTTAATTTATCATGTGAAATTTGCGCAACTATAGGCTTGTTTATCTTCTACTTGTCTACCACTTAATATGGATTCATACATAAATCAAAAGAACTTTATTCAATGTTGTTACAAGTCTAAAGTCAGGGAAGGAAATAATATGGATATAATAAGTTAAAACCAAAGAGAATAGAAAAGCAATGGAAGAAAATTAAGCCACCAGTATAAGGATTCATCCCAATCTATGCTGTCTAATACAATTCTCTTTACTCCCCTTTTTCTTTTTTTCTTTTCTTTAAAATTGCCCCAATTTTTTTCTTTATTTATTTATTTTGCTTTTTTCAATTTTTTAGCACTTTTTTTTTTGTTCTTTTTTTCTTGACCACTTTGCTTTCTTTTTTTTTTTTTCTTTTACATTTTGTCACCAACTCTTGCACCCCCATTGCTACTAGAAACATACTAATTACTATCAAAATTACCGATAGATATTTTTAAATTACCGATGAAAATGAATTTTATAGACGAATTTTCCAGCAGAAAGGATACATCGGTAAAACCCTTATCGATTATAATTACTGACAACCTTTTTTACTTTGATGGTAATTATTTGGAAATTTTGTCATATTTTTCATCATTTGTAAATTAATTAGCAACAAATCATGTAATATTATCGACAAATATTTTTGTTGTTAATATTAACATAAATAAATATCTAGTTGCATTTACGGACAGATTTTTTGTTGGTAAATTTAATTGAGAATTGTGTTAATTTGGATTAACCAATAAATTATTGATAGAAAATTCATCAGTAAATTATAAACTTTTTAATATTATTTATTACCATTTTATTGAATTTATTAATTATTTTTATTATTCATTCAATTACCTTTTAATTATTTTATTTAATTATTTAAATATTTAAATATTTATATAATTAAAATTTAAAAATAATAATTACAATAAAAAGCGTAAAAAATGTACAAATTATTTTATGTAACAACCCGCTACCACTACCACTATCTACGAGATCTTGGTGAAATTTGGATAGAAAAAGCAGCTCAAATTACAAAAAAGGCACCTTAATTGCATAGCCACGATGATGAAAAACAAAGAAGTTCCGGAAATAAATGAACAAAGACTCATAAAAAATAACAAAGAATAGAATGATAAAGATAGGGAGCCTAGCAGAGGTCCTGCTTAAAATCCAAAGCAAAATCTGATGGAATGATATGCCAGCCCTTTTATCTAACTCTCAGCAATGGTTTCCTTCAATGTGCCGCTGCCATGTGCTCTAGGCGATGCTTGATAAGTGATTCTAACATACTTATGGCAAGAGGACTGTGAGACCCTTATTGCCGATTATTTCCTAGGGATGCCTTATGATGCACTATGTCAGTTGTTACACTGTCCCCTTTTCAGCAACAGCCCTGTCCTCCAGGCTGGACAAAATCTAGATATCGACTGATGAAAGTAGCATAATCCTCCCCAAGTAGCCTCTTCTAGTACTGTATTACTCCAATGAAATAAAACTTTCTCAACTCGTCTCCTCTTATGAGATAAGGTGCGCTTGGCTAAAATTGCAAATGGGCGGACATGTGGACACTCTTCAGCATTCGCTGCTGGCAACTCATCTCCCACTCGAAATTGGACTTAGCTTGCTTCTTGAGCAATGAAACATGAAAAATCATATGCATCTTCATCCTTTCAGGAAGTTGTAGTGTGCATGCCACAGGACCAATCCTCTCCAAAACTTGAAATGGGCCATAGTACTTAATAGAGAGTTTGGTTTGCCTCTTGAAATGCAGGTTACCAAGCTTGAAGGGTTGGATTTTCAGGAAAACCCAATCATCAACCTCGAACTCCCTTTCAAACCTCCTCTAATTAATTTGGCGCCGACTTCGGTGCGCTTCACGGTGCACCTTGGACTGTAGCGTATTAGATGGTGTATATTTGTGAGGTGTATCGATATACCAATTACCTATGATGCATTATAGTAATATATTAATTTTAAAAAAATTAAAAAATATGATTAAATATATTTTAAAAATTAAATTTTATACATTGATAATATAAAATTATACTGATAATATAAAATAATTTTATACTATCAATATAATATTATACTGATAAACGGTATAAAATTATATTGACAGAGTAAAATTATACTGATAAAATTTTTATAATTTTTAAAAATTAATTTTTATACATTAATAGTGTAAAATTACACTGACAGTATAAAACAATTTTACACTGTCAGTATAAAATTACACCGATAGAGTAAAATTATACTGATAAAATTTTTTGATTATAATGACGATGTAAAATTATTTTATACTGCCAGTATAATTTTATACTGTCAATATATAATAATTAATTTTTAAAATATATTTAATTATATTTTAAAATTTTCTTAAAATTAGATATTACTACAGTGCATCATAGGTGATTGGTGTATCGATGCACCTCATAATCTCACCGTCAGATTGCAAGGTGCACCATGCTCCTTGACCAGCGAAGAGCACTGTAGATGGCGCCCTAATTAATTAGCATATTGAGTCATGTGGTTCTAAGCCAATTCAAGGTCTTCCTTCAATATCTACACCATTTCAACTCTGTCCTGTATTGGTGGGATTACTGTGTTGCAAATAAGGCCCCAATGAGAGTTGGTGCGGTTGATCACGATACAAGGCAGCAAAAGGAGTAGCTTTAATAGACAAATGGTTGTTGGTGTTATACCACTATTCAGCAAGAGGAAGCCATTAGAACCACTTCTTTGGCTTGTAATGTTTCTTGCATCTCAGATGTGTTTCAATGCATCGATTTACTCTCAATCTAACCATTCGACTGTGGGTGATGAGCAATGCTCATGTGAAGTTGGGTGCCCAGTAATTTAAAGAATTCTTTCCAAAATTTACTTTGGAATACTAAGTCTCTATTATCGACTTTGATATGTGGGGCACCATGTAGTTTGTAAACTTGATCTAAATGCATCTTGGCCAATTCTGCTAATGTATAAGGGTGTTTTAAGCCAATAATATGCCCATACCTGGTCAACCTGTCAATTATGACCCAAATAACTGTCCTCCTTTCTAAGCTGGGAAGTCCCTCAACAAAATCCATGGAAATCTGCTCAAGGGCATCTCGGGAATAGCTAGGGGCTACAATAAGCTAGGATATTTGACATTTCATCCTTGCATTGCTTACATATGTCATAGCCTTGAATATACTCATAGAAATCAGTTTTCATCACCTTCTAATAAACTAAAGCCCTAACTCTCTGATAGCTAGTGTGAACTCCATAGTGCCCGCCCACTGCAGATGAATGAATAGCATCCATGATCGTAAGTCCAATACTGTTGGCCTTGCCAATCACTAATCGACCTTGATATCTCGGCAGCCCTTCCACGTATGAATATTCAAATGCTTGTTGAGAATCATTTAGCACTTGTCGGATTAGCTCCTGTATCTCTTCATCCTGCTGATAGCTACTTAATATTTCCTCCACCCAGTGTGACTCGATGTAAGTGGCTAAACTGCAAACTTGTGGCTACTCATTTGCCGGTTCTTCAAAATTCCTGGACAGTGCATCTGCAACATGATTTTCTATTCCTTTCTTGTATTCGATTGAGCAAATATACCCTATCGATTTGTACAACCATTTCTATTGCAATGAGTGATAAATTTAATAAATTATCATATATGTGGACTGCCATAAATCAGATCATAATTATTTTAAAACTCAGATTAATTGAATGCCAATTATTAGAGCATTTTATTTAGCCCAATTGTGTGATTTATATTATTGTTGGGTTAAATAATAAAAAGGATATAAAATAAGCTCTGTGTATTAGGCTTTCTTTATAATGGGTGAGCAGGCTTTACATATTTTATCGACGAGGAGAGGTCCCTCCTCCTAGCCCTATATATATAGGCGTCTGTGGCCCCATTGAAATAGAACGTTCAGTTTCGAACTTACGGGATATAGGAGGATTTCTCTCTCTCTCTCCATCTTCTCTCGTTGCTTCTTCTTTTCTATTTTGGCTTCCAATTCTCAGCTCCTTTTTTCTGCTTCTGTAATCAAGAGGAAAGAAGAACTGAGCTAAAAGAATGGATTTCTCAAGTTCTTCATTCACTCCAGGTAATAGATAAGAAACTGGATTCAATCTCTGTTTAATTGCATGCCTTGATCAGAGTTAGCTATTGATCTAGGGCTTTAAAATTCTAACAATTGGTATCAGAGCCAGGTTTGACTCTGATTATGGCTGTGAAATCAATTTTGGTGAGAAATTGGATGGTTAGGAAGCTGAAACCGTACGTGTCTCATAAGCCCCAAAACGGATTAATTTCGGATTTTATTTTTTGGACCGATCAATTCCAAATTTGTTAGAGGGCTCCTATTATTCGTGTTGTTGTGAGTCTGTTAAGCTAATTATTGTGTGATTTGAGGCTGAATTAAGAGAGAAATTGAAGGAAGAATATCAAGAACCCTAACCTTTGTTCGAAAATCCAACTTAGTTATTTAGACCAATTTGAGTTTGATTTCTAGAGGGGTTTTGTAGCTCTCATCATAACGAATCTAATGAGACCAAGAACACGAATTTTGGTTGAGGATTGAGTGAGAAAATGGCAAAAGACCGAACTGTTCATCGCGGGTTGTTCTTCGTGATTTCTTGATCAAGAACCGCATCAATCCATGAGTTCTTGAGGGGTTTTGTTCGCATGGAGTTCCTCTTTAGTTCTGGGTTGGAATCGCATGACAAAACGCAAGAAACTAAGCTTGAAGCGAGCTCTAATGGCGGAACCCGCGTCTGACCCGCAAGAGGAAGCAGATGAACAGTGTTGGGCCAGCAACGGCCACTCGTGGGCCTGAAGCGCGTGCAGCGCGCGGAGGGCCCTAATATGGCCCAAATTTTGCCAAATTTTGTAGAATTTAATAATTAATTAAACTAAAATTATTGGTAAATTTTGTTTAATTTTTTGAGCAATAAAAATATTTATTTTAATTTATTTTGAATTGAAATTACTCAAAATTATGTGTTACTCTCCGTATTTTGGCCTGAAAATTTTTGTGTATATTTGTGCTGTTATTTGAAATATTGTGTTAAGCACATTTTCGAGATGGATTTATTTTGCTTATTGGAATAATTTTGCATCTCTTATGTTTAAATGTAATTGCACATTTAAATTATGAAATATTATTGTTGAATATTATGCAATATTATTCTGAGAACTGTTGCTTGAAATATATTAATGATATTGTGAGACATTTTTCACGATTATGAGTCTGCCTTCGCGGGACTAATTATGATGAAATGTCAATTTTGAAGATAATATTCTTACTGGTGTTGCATTGAGAATTATGTTGATAAAGAACTTATCCTTCGGTTTATCTTTATTGACACCATTCTTGATGAGTTGATAATAGTGTCCCTAAAGTTTTCAGTATCCTCTCGATACTAGCTTTAAGGATACAGTTCTATTGTTTATTGGGAGTTTACTCATGCAACGTAATTCGAGACCCTTCGGCAGGATTACAATTGCATGAGAGAACTATATTATTGATGATAGCTCAGTCTTTATGTTGATATGCTCGACATAAAAATCTCCCACTAATGTATGAAATCACTCCAGCTTTGCCTGTGAATATGAACACTTTGATAAAGCTTAATGGGACGAATTATGAGGATTGGCTTGAGTCTGTGAAATTGTACCTTGCTATTTCGAATATTGATGCTGCTCTTACTGAAGATGAGCCACCAAAGCCCACGGATCAATCTTCTGATGTTGACAGGGCGAAGTATGAAAAGTGGGCTCATTCTAACAAGGTCTGTTTAATGACCTTGAAGTACAGCATGGACAAAACAATCAAAGATAATATCCTTGAGACAAACAGTGCAAAGAAATTTCTTGAATCTGTTGGCAAGAAGTTCAAGAAGTTTGATAAGACTGAGAAAGCGCACTATCTTGATCTGCTGACCAAGACTAAGTATGATGGCCTTTTTGGTGTTTGTGAGCATGCCATGAAGCTCACTAATTGGTATAACAAACTAAAGTCCATGAAAGTGGAATTAGGAACTGATTTCCTGGTCTGGCAAATATTGGACTCTCTTCCATCTGAGTTTGATGTGTTGAGAACTTCTTATAATACGCAGAAGGAAGAATGGTCTGTTGATGAGTTAATCTCAATCCTCACATAAGAGGAACAGGCCATAAAAAAGGGCAAGGCCCAAGTTGTGCAAATGACTTCTCATAAGGATAGTGATAATAAGAAGAAATTTCTTAAAGGGAAGAATGGTAAGTCTTAATTCAAGAAGAAAGGAAGGAATAAGGCTGGTCCTTCTTCAGCTCAGGAAGCTAGTGAGAATGCCGGAATCAAGCCAAAGTTCAATGGCAAGTGTAGATTCTGTGGTATAGTTGGACACAAACAGTCTGACTGTTATAAGTTTAAGAACTGGCTTAAGAAAAAGAAGAAAGGTAATCCTCTGGCTCTAGTATGTTTTGAATCAAATTTTGTTGATGTTCCTTCTAATACTTGGTGGTTAGATACTGGGGCAAGTATTCATGTCACTAATTCCTTACAGGAGCTCCAAACCAGGAGAAAGCCAAATAAAGGAGAACTGGAGATCATAGTGGGAAATGGAGTTAATGTCAAAGTGAAGCATATAGGAGTAGTTTGTTTAAGATTATGTACTGGACATGAATTGGGTTTGAAAGATACTATTTATGTACCTTCGATGAGACAGAATTTGGTTTCTGTTTCTGTCTTGGATAGTTGTGGATATTCCTTTCGTTTTAGTGGTGGAAGAACTTATATATATTATGACTCTGTTTTGGTTGGTTATGGTATTTTGTCAACTGGTTTATATATGTTGAATGTTGATTACTCTTCTGTTGACCAACAACAATCTAATGTTAATAGTATTATCGGGAATAAACGTGGTAGAGCTGTTGAAAGCTCTTCTATGCTGTAGCATAAGAGGCTAGGACATATTTCCAGAGAAAAAATGGAGAGATTGATCAAGGAGAATATTCTTCATGATTTAGATTTCTCTGATTTTGAAACCTGTGTTGATTGCGTGAAAGGAAAACTCACTGCTGGAGCCAGAAAGAATAAGGCTAGTAGAAGTGAAGGAATACTGCAGTTAATTCATACTGATATTTGTGGGCCCATTACTCCTATTGCACTAGGAGGTTTTAGATACTTTATTACCTTTATTGATGATTTTTCTAGATATGGATGGATTGAATTATTGCATGAGAAATCTAAATCTTTGGATGCCTTCAAAACATTCAAAGCTGCTGCTGAATTGAAGTTTAGCACTCGGATCAAGGGTGTAAGATCTGATAGAGGTGGTGAATTTTATGGTAGATATGATGAAGCTGGCAGAAATCCTGGACCTTTTGCTAGATTTCTCCAGGAATGTGGTATTGAGGCACAATATACGATGCTTGATACCCCGCAACAAAATGGAGTTGCTGAAAGACGAAATCGTACTCTCATCGAAATGGTAAGATGTATGCTCAGTCATTCTACTCTTCCCGAGTTTTTATGGGGAGAAGCCTTGAGAACTGCAGCTTACATTTTGAACCATGTGCCAAGTAAATCTGTTCCAAAGACTCCATATGAGTTGATGATAGGTAAAAGGCCTACCTTAAAGCATTTTCGTGTTTGGGGTTGCAGAGCAGAGGTTAGACCTTATAATCCAGAAACAAAGAAACTTGATCCTAGAACCATTAGTGGTTTCTTTGTTGGATATTGTATTGGCTCGAGAGGTTCTAGATTTTACTGTCCCACACATACGACCAAAATTATAGAATCTGATTGTGCTGTTTATTTAGAAGGGGAATCAGAACATGTTGCAACTCAAGAGCCACGTGTTGTTAGCTTCAGAGAAGAGTACGTTGTCCTTCCAACACCTATCACTTCTATTCCAGAGTCTATGCCATTTATTTTAGATTCCACTAATCCCATTGTTGGTGCTGATGTTAATCAGCATATTGGAGATGACATACAGAATCCAGATATTGTTGTATTTCCACCAAGAAGATCTGAGCGAGTTCCTGTATCTACTGAATCAACTAGATTCAAAGATTATGTTATTTATCTACAGGAACATGAGTTCACTTCTATTGAGGATTCTGATCCTATCACTTTCCAAGGAGCTATCTCTAGTCCTCATAGTTCCTAATGGTTGGCTGCTATGCAGGATGAGTTGACTTCTATGAGAAAGAATAATGTTTGGGATTTAATGGAATTACCAGCTGGTTGTAAGACTGTTGGCTGTAAATGGGTGTTCAAAACCAAACGTGATGCCAAAGGAGAAATAGAAAGATATAAAGCCAGACTTGTTGCTAAAGGATACAATCAACAAGAAGGCATAGATTATAAAGAGACATTTTCCCCTGTTTCTACTAAAGATTCCTTTCGTGTTGTGATAGCTCTTGTTGCTCATTTTGATTTGGAGCTTCATCAAATGGACGTTAAAACTGCCTTTCTAAATGGTGAATTATATGAGGATGTTTATATGGATCAACCTGATGGGTTTATTGAAAATGGCATGGAACACATGGTTTGTAAGTTGAGAAGATCAATTTGTGGTTTGAAACAGGCATCAAGGCAGTGGTATCTAAAGTTTGATCGAATAGTCACATCTCTTGGTTTCAAGGAAAATGCAGTGGATCAATGCATTTATCTTAAGAATAGTGGGAGCAGATTCATCATTCTTCTTCTATATGTTGATGATATCCTTCTGGCCAGCAATGATTTTCGTTTTCTAAATGAGACCAAACGAATGTTGATGACTCATTTTGATATGAAGGACTTTGGTGATGCATATTTTGTTTTGGGTATTGAGATTCATCGTGATCGATCTCATGGTATTCTGGGTTTGTCTCAAAAGGGATATATCGAGAGAATCTTGAACAGATTCAATATGAGGTCTTGTAAACCTTGTAAGGCGCCTATTCAAAAGGGTGAAAGGCTCTCAAATGACCAATATCCTCATAATGATGATGAAATTGCAAGAATGGAGGTGGTCCCTTATGCTTCTGCTGTTGGCAGCCTAATGTATGCTCAAGTTTGTACACGACCTGACATTGCCTTTGTTGTTGGTGTACTTGGGAGATACTTGAGCAAACCTGGTGTAGATCACTGGCAAGCTGCAAAACGAGTTATGAGATATCTGCAGGGTACCAAAGATTACATGCTCACTTACAAAAGAACAAACTATCTTGAGGTGACTGGTTACTCTGATTCTGATTATGGCAGCTGTCTAGATGATTATAAATCCACATCGGGTTATATTTTTGTGTTGGCAGGAGGTGCTGTTTCCTGGAAAAGTGCCAAACAAACACTTACAGCTACCTCAACCATGGAGGCGGAGTATATTGCTTGTTATGAGGCTACACGTCAAGCAATATGGTTGAAAAACTTTATTGCAGAATTTGATATTGTAGACAGCATCTCTAAGCCTCTAACGATATATTGTGATAACTCTGCCGTGGTATGCTTCTCTCATAACAACAAAAGTTCAAAGCGATCGAAACACTTTGACACAAAACTCATGTTTGTTAGAGAGAAAATTCAGGAGTTTCAAACACGTGTCGAGCATGTTCCTACTGAGCTTATGATTGCTGATCCCCTAACCAAAGGATTGAATGTCCAAGTTTTTGTTGATCATGTAACCCGTATGGGTATAGTGAGGTCTTTTGATATTTTGGGTTAGTGGGAGATTATATTTCAAGATTGATGTGACCTCGCATATTTTGTAATGTCCTAAGACAACTTTTAATGACTGTTATTGACATTATTATTGTTGTATCTGTTTATATATTTTGAGCAACTTGGTTGTTGTAAATAATGGCATATCGTGGAGACATTTTGGACCCAGTCTCATTTTGTTAATGAGATATATATCTCATATGGCATCTGGGGCGGATGCTTGGGCCGTTTTGATTGGGAATTGCACTGGATCACATATTGGCATGCCATTTCATTGTGCTTTCCCAACAATTCATATCCTACTTTCGTTTGAGGTCACTGGGATATAAGAATCTTACTTGTATGATATCAATACTCCTTCGAGTGCGATTTTCTGCATTGTTGAGATCTTATAATCCCATATTGGACCTATAGCTGACATATTGGCTCAACTTTGGCATTATATTATAGCCACGTATTGTGAATTAATTTGGAGTACTGGTTTACTTATAATCGTGGTCTGATTTATGTTGTCCAAGTGGGAGAATGATAAATTTAATAAATTATCATATATGTGGACTGCCATAAATCAGATCATAATTATTTTAAAACTCAAATTAATTGAATGCCAATCATTAGAGCATTTTATTTAACCCAATTGTGTGATTCATATTATTGTTGGGTTAAATAAAAAAAAGGATATAAAATAAGCTCTGTGTATTAGCCTTGCTATAATGGGTGGCTTGGCTCTATATTTTGTTGACACAAGGAGAGGTCCCTCCTCCTAGCCCTATATATATAGGCGTCTGTGGCCCCATTGAAACAGAACGTTCAATTTCGAACTTATGGGATATAGGAGGATTTCTCTCTCTCTCCATCTTCTCTCGTTGCTTCTTCTTTTCTATTTTGGCTTTCAATTCTCAGCTCCTTTTTTCTGCTTTTGTAATCAAGAGGAAAGAAGAACTGAGCTAAAAGAATGGATTTCTCAAGTTCTTCATTCACTCCAGGTAATAGATAAGAAATTGGATTCAATCTCTGTTTAATTGCATGCCTTGATCAGAGTTAACTATTGATCTAGGGCTTTAAAATTCTAACAATGAGTTGATAATCTTCTGGTTCTGCAAGTGCTTTAGGCTAGCATGATCTGTCCGAATAATAAAATAACCTACAATTAGGCAGCTACTCCATTTAGTCACTATTGTCATAATAGCGAGTAACTCCCTCTCGTAAGTGGACAAGGCTTGATTCTTAGGACACAAGGCTTGCCTGAAGTATGCTATTGGTCTTTGGTTTTGCATTCACACTGACCCAATACTGTAAGGGACTGAGTCTACAAAAGAAAGAAATTTAGGGATAGTTTGGGAAAATAGAATAGTGAAGTAGGGGTGAATTTTGTGGGGCCTACTACGTAACTAACTTGCTGATTATAACATGGGGGAGTGTGGGAATGAGGGTAGATTTCATTTTGGGCAGACTTTGGAGCATAGGAGCTGCTTAGTGCTCCACCCTTGCTCTTTAGTTTCTGTTATACTTTTCCTTTCTGCTTCTTCTTCTTCTTCTTCTTCTTCCTAATCTGATATCACATTGATATTCAAGTTAGGATGTTAATAATATACACACATCTTTTGTTTATCTCTTGTTTTATTTGTGGTGTCTTACATTTGGCATTAGAGCCCCCTTCTAGGAGTTGTGAGGGCCAATCGCGAATGCTACAGTGGAAATAAGGATGGAAGATTTGGAGAGGAAAGTGGACAAAGTTGTGCGGCTTCTGAAAGGGTAGTATTAAGGTCGACCAAGGGGACGATCCCCACCATGAAGAGACACATGTCCCATAGATGAGGAGGACCGATGGGATAGGGGTCCCAAAAGAGAACAGAGGGCACAACCTTCTCCCTCTCTTCACATAGAATGTCGCCATTCTTGGTCTTACCACTGTGAGGAGCAAAACTCCCCCCATTCCCGAGAAAGTCCACCGCATCACCATGACGAGTCTTTGTGGGGAAATCGATCACCACACTCATTGTGAGGAAGCCAACAACCCCACCTACAGGATAGGGACCGGAGAATGGAGCTACTACTCTTTGATGGAGGAGACATGCTCGGCTAGCTAGTGAAGATCAAGTGCTATTTTGCATCTCCGGCAAAGAAAGGGTGGAGTTGGTATTGATTGCATTAGAGGGAAGAGCCTTGGTACCAAACATGGGAAGACCAAGTAATATTCCCGAGTTAGAAGTTGTTTCGTGAGGTGGTTATATGTCGTTTTTCAACTAAGGGTTGTGAATAATTGTATAGACCATTACTGAAGCTGAAATAGGAAGGGTCCATGATTGATTATCTGGACCAGTTTGAAACGATCTCGGGTCCTCTACTAAACATTGATAAGGAGATCTTCAAATCCATTTTCATCAATGGGTTGAGGGGAGAATTGCAAGCTGAACATAAGAGTCTAGAACTCAAGACTCTGGCAAAGGTGAAGGATCGAGCCTTAATGTTGGAGAAAAGAAATCGAGAATGGAAGGGAGGAGGAGTGACTCCAATTAAACAAGGAGCGAGGTTTAGTTGAATCCCTACCCAAAACAAGGGTGGATATTCAGGGAAGACATCCTGGGGAGCCAAGGAAGGAAATGGGCCAAAAGAAGTAGAGAATAGTGGGGGTGCGAAGGGTGGCGATGCCAAGAATAAGTTGTCCCAAGTTGAGTTGCAGGAGAGAAGCCGGAGAGGGCTCTATTTCAAGTGTGGGGAAAGGTGGAGAGCTGACCATGTTTGCAGAATGAAGAACTGCAAGTTGGTGTTAATTGAGGATTTAGAGGAGGATTTCTCAAAAGAAGGTGAGGAACCGAGGGAACAAGAAGTTGATGCAAGTGAGGAATCAAGGGAACAAGGAAGATTTTTTGGACAAAGTTACCATTGTTTTCAGCAAAGTTATCAGTGTTTTTAGCAAAGTTAACTTTGCTGAAAATACTAGCGACCCTATACAAAATTAGTTTGGCTGAAAACGCTAATAACCCTATATAATACGCTGGTAATTCTATACAATATGCTGGTAACTTTGCTAAAAATATTGGTAACTCTATACAATATACTGGTAACTTTATCCAAAATATTAGTAACTTTGTTGAAACTATTGGTAACTCTATACAACATGCATGTAACTTTGTTGAAAACACAGATAACTCTATATAATATGCTAGTAACTTTCTGGAAAATGTTTGAAATTTGTATAATTTTTTTCCTTCTATAATTTTGCTAACAAATATTAATCAAAGATACCTAAATAAATAAATTTAATATTTTTCTATATTTTATGCTTCATAAAATTTGATTTTAAAGTACTCATAAACTGTTTTTAACTTTTCATAAAATGCTGGTAAAAATATAAATATAAATTTTTAGAATAATTTTTATTAAAAAATTATTTTTAAAAAAATTATATTGCAAATAAAAAATTTTCATATATTTTTTTATAATTAAAATTTGAAAATTTTAAATCAATTTTTTTAATTAAAATAAATCTTCAAAATACTGAAATAACATTATATGATTAACAATAATATTTGCATAATATTACATCTAAAAAAGAAAAAAAAAGTGGTTGCAGCAAAAGTTGCCATTGCCACATGTTTGTCAAATATTGGAGATCACAAAAGTAGTCTCGATCCTTCTAATGTGAGACAAGTCCCAATTTTCACTTCCACCCCAATGGTGCAGTTGTAGCATCAGTCCCACTTTAATGAAATGGGACGGAAAATGTCCCACATTGGAGTTGCTTAAGGCCATCAATCCTTCCTAGCCTACAAATATGGAGCCCAAACTTGGGAGAGAAAGCATCTCCATTTTTCTCCATTATTAGGGTGGAATTATATGATAGGCTAGGGTAGGTTTCACCCGTTATAACCTCTTAGCCTATTATAGACCTTTTTTTATCTAATTTTTAATCTGAGACTTGATCTAAAATTTGTTTACAAAATATATAATTAAAAATATTTTAACCAAGTTAGGTCATAGTAGTCTAAATACAGGTCAGGTGGCTTACATTTTATATGAAAAATTTATTTTTTTAACATTTCATTATTGTGCACTAAAAAATATTAAATATGATATCTTTTCATGTTAAAATATGGTATGTATCTTCTATGAATTTAATTTCAAAATATAATTTTAAATTTTAATTTTAATATATTATTTGTGTATGTTATACGATTATTTATTTTTATTATACTATGTCAATAAAGTATTTAATTCTTACAATCATTTTCTTAAAAGTTATATGTATAATAATATATAATTAAATGATAATATAAAATTCTTTGTATTGATAATCTAACGAAATTAATTTATTATTCTAATTCATTATATATTACAACTCAACAGTGACTTACATTCACATTGGCAACATCCAGCATATAGCGTGTATTAAACATTTTCTTATTTTATGATGCTTTCTTAACCAAAGAAAGTGTTCTCAGACGGAAAAGGCCATGGAAGTTCGAGAACTTGAAAACAGTAAGGACCTAAAATTGCTAGGAGCTGCATATTCACCAGATTGGAGGGATAATGAGAATGATGTTTTTCAAGCAAAGGAGCCTTATGGGAAACACCGTGCTACGTATAGCAGCCATGTACGGAAATGATGATGAGGTGGATGTGGTAGCTAAAAATGCCCCTAATCTCGTTACTGCCCAAAATTTCAGTGGTTACAGGCCACTACATGTTGACGCAAAAGCTGGCCATATCTCCACTCTTAAGAAGCTATTGATCACGTAGGTGCCAGATAAAATGGTCAAGCATGTGTTTTGGACTATGTGATGGTCTAGATCTTTTAACCGTTGGATTTAGTTCTATAGAAATCGAATGGCTGATATTTTAGCTATTAGTATTCTTTAAAATTTAATGTTCACCATCCAAAACATTTTAGTTTTGCAGACAAGTCCTTCCCATTTATGTTTGAGCAAAACTAGGTTTCGTTCATCGCCAACGGGAGGTTATGTTATAATCTACACACAATTACTTCCCCTCTTCTATTTCATGGTGATTTTTCCCGCCACCATACATCGCCACAATTCAAAGCCTCAAATTTGATGCACATAAATTTCTAACATAAATCTGACATATATTCAATCTACATGAACTTTGTATGCTGTTATATGCACAACCGAATTGCAATTACAAACTCATTAGCTTATGCCCTTCATCCCCTTTCTATATTTGTGTTTTGCCACGTCTTTCTACTACGGCAAACAACCCTTTATGCTACTGCATATTCACAGAGCAAAGAATATACTAAACACATAACATCTTGGACGCTGAAATACTCAGAATCAACATAAATCACACTATAAATGTTGAAGACCTGAATACTCTATAAACTATATATCAAAGCAAACTCCACGCACCTTTAGCAGGATACAAACTTTCAGGCAACCTCCCTCGCAACAGGCAACTCCCTTACTCAGGCACCTACTTTGTCATATATATCTCGACGATTTGTACACAGCCGCGATGGCTTCCACCATTTGCAAATCAAAACCCCAATCTTCGACTCACGTCCTCACATCCGATGATCTACTCTGTCTTCGCAGGATTGTCACACATCTACCTTGTCTAGGAGCCACTTCATGTCAAAGACAACCATTACCACAAAAAATAGGCTCAAAATCAAAAGAACAGCCGCTTTGATCGCTAATATTTTTGCCTCTGATTAGGGGCTGCTCAAAACCCTTGACTCCTTTTGCAAATCTAATAACTAAGGCTCTCATTTGAAAATTTTACATATCCACATGCAAGGTTATTTTTGCAAATTTTTTGTAGGACGATCACAAAGTCTCAAACATATGTGGGACTGTATTAACACACATCTGCTCACTTATTTGCACAATTTACAAATTCCATACTCATATTCTAAAGTCCTCTATGTTGTCGTGATGAAAATCCTAGAAACAAACATGCAAGGGAACACTTTCTTCGATGAGGCCTTGTTCATTGGACAAAAGGCTTTTGGAGAAGAAGAGGTTAAGGGTGGCTTCAAGGAATTGCTTGAGCGAATTGCATTGTTTTGGTTAAGCAAGAAGGAGATGAAATCGGCTTTGTACTTGGCAATTGAGGCTATTGAGAGAGTAAAATTAATGAGTGAAAAAGTTATGTATTTCGGTAAAGTAAAGAGTATATATACAACTGTACACATGTGACTAATCTAATCATAACAGAATACAAGTTGTTAGTAACTAATCACCAACTAACTAACGGATTAAATAACTTAATCACGAACACTCCCCCTCAAGTTAGGAGGTACAAGTCAAGAAGACCCAGCTTGGAGATGATGCTGCAAAACTGTGGGGCAGGCAAGGGTTTGGTTAGAACATCTGCCAATTGATGATGTTGCTTGACATGAATCAGTTTGACTATGCCTTTGTTCATCTTCTCACGTATGAAATGACAATCTATTTCTATGTGTTTGGACCTCTCATGAAAGGAAGGATTTGAGGCCAAATAGATTGCTAACTGGCTGTCACTAAGAACCATGGCTAGGCCAACTTGGACCTCAAATTTTTGTAATAAATTATTCAACCAAGTGAGCTCATTGGAGAGACCCGCAAGAGCACGATACTCTGCTTCTGCTGAAGATCTACTCACTGTGGGCTACTTCTTACACTTCTAGGAGATGGAGAGTCACCTAGGAACACAAAGAAGCCACTAGTAGAATGTCTAGTATCAAGACAATCGCTTGATGCATCGGCAAAGAAAGCTGACAGCAAAGGCGAGACTGAGCAAAAAACAACAATCCTTGTCCAGGACTTGACTTGATGAAACGAAGCAGCTGGTGTAAGACCTGCTCATGGGGCATGCAAGGATCAAACATGGATTAGCTTAATTTGGTCACTGCATAAGTGATGTCTAGTCTAGAAATTGTAAGATACATGAGGCGGCCAATCATGCGCCTATACAAGGAGCGATCAACAACTTTTTCACCCTCTGTAGCAGTAAGCTTTATGCCTAGATCCATAGGAATTGGTGTTGGCTTGGCATCCAAAAAACTAGTGTCCTTAAGAAGAGAAAGAGCATATTTTCATTGAGAATGGCAAATTCCTTTGGCAGACCTAGCAATCTCCAACCCCAAAAATATTTAAGGTCTCCCAACACTTTTAACTTGAATAAAGACTTAAGCTATTGCTAGACAACCTGAATGCGTTTCTGGTTTGGTCCTGAGATGACAATGCCATCAACATAAACCAGTAAAAATACTGCTGAAGAACCCGAACCACTATGAAATAGGGAATAGTCACATTTGGACTGTGAAAACCAATGGTGAATAATGCTGAAGACAGTTTATTAAATCATTGCCGTGATGCTTGCCAAAGACCGTAAATAGACTTGCTCAACTTGCAAACTAAGTTCTCCCCCTTAATGTGGTAGCCAAGTGGAATGTCTATATAGACTTCCTCAAAAAGATCGCCATTTAGAAAGGCGTTGTTCACATCTAGCTGTAAGAAATGCCAATGATGAATAGCAACCAGTGAAAGGAGCAATCTAAGAGTAGTAATCTTCACCACCGGGGAGAAGGTATCCATGAAATCAATTCCAGCCTATTGTGTGTAGCTTTTGGCAACCAGACGAGCCTTGTAGCGCTCAATGGTGCCATTGGAACGATACTTGATCTTATATACCCAGCGGCAGCTAATAGAATGTTTACCGGGTGGAAGAGATACTATTGTCCAAGTATTATTGGCCTTCATGGCTTTAAGTTCCTTAGCCATAGCCAAACGCCATTCAGAATGCTTTATAGCTTGGTGGTAGAAAGTGGGTTATGGAATAGCAGATACTTGGCAAATGAAGTTCTTATATGGGGGGACAATCTGGAGTAGTTGACATATTGAGAAATATCATACTGGGTAGTGACAGTATGACAGTGAAAATCAGCAAGATGGGAAGGGGGTTTGGACACCCTAGTGGAGTGCCTAAGGATTGGTTGTTCTGGCAAATGAGGTTCTTGGGGAGGCATAATATCAGGCTCAGCTGAGGGCTTAGTGGGAGCAGCAAGGATAGCTGTGGGATCAAGGGGTTGTGAATGAAGCATTGACTGTGGTAAAATAAGAGATGGTTAGATAGGAAACTGAATCGGTTGAGATGCAAGAGAGGCAAACGGAAATGTGTTTTCATGGAAGATAACATCCCTAGATATAAAGAATTGCTTAGTTGCCAAATTAAGCAACCTATACCCGTTATAACCAACCAGGTATCCCATGAAAATTGACCGAATGGCTTGGGCAGAAAATTTGTTTCTATGAGAGGGAAGGGATGAGGCATAACAAAGACAGCCAAACACTTTGAGAGACTGATAATTAGGAGCCTTGTGAAACACCAACTCATAAGGAGATTTAAAATTAAGGACTGAACTTGGAAGGTGATTTATCAAGAAGGTGGCTGTTTGTAAACATTCCCCCCAAAACTGAATTGGCACCTTGGACTAAAAGAACAATGCCCGGGCTACATTTAATAAGTGTTGGTGCCTCTTTCTACTATAGAATTCTACTCAGGTTGCTCAACACACGAAAACTGATGGAGAATACCATGTTCCTGTAAAAACTCAAGAATAGCTAATTCCTTAGCATTATCTAAGCGAACCTGCTTAATGCATTTATCACATAAGAACCAAAGAAGCATCAGACTTGAATTTCAGTAGATAAGTCCATGTAAAACGGCTACAATCATCAACAATAGTCAAAAAATACTTCATGCCATCATGAGTCATAGCATGATAAGGCCCCCATATATCATAGTGGATTAAATCAAAAATAGCATCAGTAAAATTATTGCAAGAAACAAAAGGTAACCTTCTCATTTTAGCTAGGGGGCATACATCACATTGTGACAAATCAAGAAAATTTTTATTCAAAGACAAATTATTACAAAGAGTATGTAACACTGAATCAGAAAGATAACCTAAACATTGGTGCTAAGTGTGTGCATTAACTGTATTAACAACAAGTAAAGAAAGAATGGATTCAGAAACAAATGAAATCGTAGAACCAGTATGTGGCACGACATGAGGAATAGATTGCTGCAGGACAAAAAGACCTTGAGATAGTTCACCCTTTCCAATCACCTTCAAGGAGGGAAAGGCCTGAATTAGGAAATGGTCAGTAAAAAAAGTCACAAAACAAGCAACATCTCTAAGGAGAGCAAGAGTAGAAAGTAAGTTTACTTGAAAGAAAGGAATACAAAAGACATTTTGGAGAACAAGTGCATCAGATAATTTGACTACACCAACAAAATGAATGGCAACTCGACAATTATTAGGAAGTAAAACATGCAGATTATGCACTTGTGTGTAGGAAGAAGACAAGGAAATAGAATGCACAATGTGAGATGTAGCCCCATAGTCTAAAATCCATGTAGTGTCTTTTATGCTAGGCATGGAGAAACTAGTAGAAAAAACTATACTAGAATGAGAAGATTGGCTTTGCTCCACTATTGAATATAGGTTCTGATTTTGCAATACCAGCAATAATTGCTGCACTTGTGAGGAAGTCAATTGTGTAGGAACATTAGTCACAGCAGGGGCATGAGCTATCTCTAGAGCAGAAACTTGGTGGACAGAAATAGGGGTTGGTTTACCTTTGGTCTTGTCATACCACAATGTGAACAAAGTGGCCGATCTTTCTTGGAGAATTTGGGCTTCCCAGCAGCATTCTTAGCATCAATAGAAGTGTTTCACACAGCAAAAGCCACTTGAGAAGCACTAGAAGTGGTAGAGTTACAAATCTCATGCTGTTTCTCCTCTTGCAAAATTAAAGCAAAGACTCAGCTAATGGGAGGGATAGGATCCATCAGGAGTATTTGTCCCCTAATTTGACCGTAGGATTCATTCAATCCCATAAGAAAATTAAAAACATACTCAGTCTGAAGAAAATCTTGAAGTGGTTGAAGGCCACCACAATCACATTGAAGCAAGGGGCAAATGGTCACATACTCATCCCAAATTGCCTTAATCTTGGTATAATACTGATTAACAGACAAATTCCCCTGCGAAATGCTCACCAAATCTTTCCTCAATTGGAAAAGCCTAGGGCCATTAGATTGGCAAAAATGCACCTTGAGATCATTCTAGATCGTTGCAGCAGAATCGGAACAGATCATACTGGCCACAATGTCCCTAGAGACGCGATTCAACAGCCAGAAGAAACAATAGCGTTGGTGAACTTCCATGCTTCACGCAACGCTGGATCCGCATCAGATGGAGGACGAGGAATAGAACCATCAACGAATCCAAATTTTCGCTTCGAATTCAACGCCATCTCCATTGAACGAGCCCATGAGTGATAGTTGTTCTCACCAAGAGGTTGAGAAACAAAAAGCAGTCCAGGATGATCGGATACATGAAGAAAATAGGGATCAGTGGGATCCTGAGCCATGAGAAAGGGCAAGGAAATGCCAGAAAATCAAGAAGAAAGAGAGGGAAAGTGGAGAAAAGTGATAGAAAGTTAGGAGAGAAAAAGACACGGAAGCAAATGGTGGACCTTAGCTCTCTTCTGATACCATATTGAGAGAGTAAAATGAATGAGTAAAAAAGGTATGTATTTTGGTAAAGTGCAGAGTATATATACAACTGTACACATGTGACAAATTTAATCATAACAAAGTACAAGTTGTTAGTAACTAATCACCAACTAATTAACGGATTAAATAACTTAATCACTAACAGAGGCTGGAGACAAGGAAGTTGTTGATCGAGCATTGGCCAAAGTCATGATCAGGTTAAGGGCCATGAAGCGGGGAAGGAACTCTGGCAAGTGATTCCCCTCGGCCCAGATAATATTCCAAAAGGAAAATCACCCCTTCTTGCGGCAATCTTGAAACGGGCTCTAGCTACATGACTGAAAGTGCTATATCATTAAAAAAAAATTAAAAATTAAAAAAATCTCCTCTCATTTTTTATTATTTATCATATACCAGTGCTTTATGTGAAAGATAAGAGAAACATATTAAATCTTAAACATAAAAAGGTTACATGATTTTTCATTTCAATTTTAATCATTTATATAAAGATTTAATAATCAAGATTTATTGTACTTATATTCTCACTATTAATCATTCATCTCACGTAATATGCTTCCCATACTCAAATAAATTATGATATCATTCATCTTCTCACGTAATATGCTCCCCATACTCAAATAAATTATGATATTTGCTCAAATAAAAATTATGCTAATATATTCTAAAATTTAAAATAATTATACTCTACATTTCTCTAATTTTAAGGATGTATCGACATTTCTCAAGAATTATATTGTCATTACATTTATGTTTCCTAGTATTAGTTGACTGTTATAGAAATAGATGATATTAATGTTAAATACATTGCACATAATTTTTATGCCAATAATACAATTTTTTAGACTGTCTTTATAATTCAAATGACTATGCTACCTTTACAATAACTTTAGATTTTTGCAACTCCTCTCCCCTAATGAATTAAAATCCCTCTTTTTCTCCCAAATCAGGCTTGAGCAATGCAAGAAACTTTGTTTTTCACTATTCAATAAAAAAATCTCTTTGCTTTTAATGGAGTTCTTTGAAGTTCCATTTAATATTAATCAACTGTCCAAAACAAAAATAAATTCTTGTAGTTTTTGACAGTTTTATAACTAAGAGCTTTGTAGTTTTTAATCAATTATCATCGTCTATTATGCTGTGATTAATAATAGTAAACAACTATCATTATGTAATAATTAATATATATAATTTGGGGTTATCAGTATAAAAAATATACTAAGTTGACTTAGTGTGTAAATTGCAAAACTGTTATTCGATTGCTCATGAACTATCCATGGATTCAGCTAGCATATTTGATTGTCATTTGTCAAGAGATAATATTTGCTGATGACCGTCATTTTATATGATTACTCATTATATAATTGCTTCTTGGAAGTCTTGCATGGGTTTTGGTTTCAAAATTATAATTTTTTTTCTATTTTAATTCGAATGTATAATTTTGTTTATTCTCTACCCTTCCCTCAGATTCGTTTGCGGGTCCTTTTTAAATAAGGCTGTACATAGTACTCATAATTGATTATTCATATTATATGCTAGATATTTTGAAGACCAAACTAACAAAGAAACCAGAATGGATCCATTTAAGGGATGCAGAAGACAGGCTTGCTCTTCATTATGCGGCATCTTTAGGAAATCTTGAAGGTGTTGAATACCTACTTGAAAAATGTGTTTCCTGCACCACTGAAAGGGATAACTATATATGGCTTTTTCCCACTTCCTTTTGCTTCTTATGGAGGCCATGTTGATGTAGTTTGGAAGTTGCTACAGCACTGTCTGGATCCTGGAGAAATACTTGACAAAAGTGGCCAAAATATTCTTCACCTTGCAGCTGAAAGTGGAAAGTACAGCATAGTAAAATAAATCTTGCAAGCTTCTAATCATGGACTTGAAAAAATGATAAATGATAAGGATAAAAATGGAAACACTCCCTTGCATTTGGCCACCTTGCGTTGCCATCCAAAGATTGTGCATACATTAAAATGTGGCGAAAGAGTGGATCTCACTTTGGTCAACGGAAAAAATCAAAGAGCTCTTGATATAACTATGCAATTTTCACTCTAAAGCACGTCCCTTCGTCAGGCAAGTTGCTTTTGCTCTTTATTAAATAATTCATAATGTCAATTGCTTTTGTGGTCAAATTGCATAAAAGGATAAGAAAAGTAAATAATTTTCATGAACTATCAATGTTTACTGAGAGCATTTTTTTTTGAAAAAAAGATGGTCTCAAAATTACCAATTCTCTAGTTCCTCTTTGGTTATATCTTGATATTTCTATTAGATCCATATTTAATTTCATATTTTCAAAACCTAAGATTTCGGTGAATTAGTTTTCTTTTCTTTTTTAATAAAATAAGGAAATTATTTTTAAGTATTTTAAATTACGTTTTTTTTATTCAAATATTATAATTTGACAAAATTTGAGAACTGTTTTTCTCTCTTAAATTATTATTTATATGGAGATTGTTTTTACAACAAAATAACTGCAACAAAAATATGTGACTGCTACTTACTGTAGCTAAATGCAATAACAAGAGCCTTGCTTTTTTAGTAAAGAATACCAAAACACAATTGTTTAAATAGTATTCTAATGAATCACATGCTGTCCAACGGGTTAATATCTATGTATGTGGGAATACTCTAGCGAGATATGTGATTATTACGTGTTTCTTAATTATATCTTTATTTATTTTTATTTGCTGGGTTTGTAACACACAAAAACTCACGAATATATTTGCAGCGGTTAACATGGTCTGCATTAAAATCTGCTGGCGCACCACATTGTGGGCCTCTGCCATTTCCTACCAAGGTGCCTCCCCAAAGACCAGGAATTATTCGGTTAAAATTTGGCCCAAATGTGGATCCGTACAAAGACAGAATCAACACTCTCATTTGTTTTTGATCCTTATAGTTACAGTGACATTTGCGGCAGGTTTCACCATGCCTGGTGGCGTTAACAGCTCTAATCCAGAGCTGGGCATGGCCACGATGCTGCATCACATATGGTTCAAGTCAAGCTATTCATTTTGTGCATCACAATATCTTTGTATGGTGCCATTGGTGTTACTATTATACTCATTTGGGCTCAGCTAGGGGAGATAACTTTGGTCCTTCTTGCCCTTAAAGTGGCAAGGCCCGTTTTGGGAGTCACTTGCAACATTGTCCATGCCATTTTTGGTTGGTGTGGTGTCCACTAAGTTATTAGTGATCTTAGTTGGCTGGCCACTACTTCACTTGCCATGGCTACGACCTTCATTGTTGTGCTTATGTTACTCTACATTCTCCTTTGTTTTCCCTCGCCGGCAAGTAACATAGTGGTTCGATACATTTCCTACTATCCCTTTTTGTTTTAGGCATCACTGGTTGAACCTGTTGAAAGTAGTAATTTTAAAATTGTGTGAGAGATTGAACCAGCAAAAAATACGGGTCATGGTTTGATCGGTTCAATTGATTAAATTTGTGGTTGAACTGTAACTAAATTAGAACATGATAATTATATTGTCTTTTTTTGTGCATCTTAAGAGTGATGATGGATCGTAGTATGTAGTTTGGTTCTGATCTTCTGATCATCAATTCTTATACTTAATGTCTCCTTTGTTTGCGTATCAATTGTGATAATGTATCTCTGACACTATTGCTCCCTCATTTCAATAAATATTGTTCTGCTGGATTTTGTCATGTGTATCACTCCCTAAATTTTATTCTTTTGTCGATGTCTGACGAATCTTAATAAGCAGTTAAAGTTGTCTAAATCCAAAACGAAATAGATAATTTGAGGAAAGGCAGCCCTATATGATCAATATTTTACTATAAAGAAGAATATAGTAAGAGACAGCTGGAAAACAAAGTTCAACTTGAATCAAGAACTCACAAAAGTCTGAAGAGGTGGAAGGTAATTTCGACTTCTAAAGATGAGAACGAAAATTTAAATTTTGAGGAAATAATTTTTGTAAGAGAAATCACAGATCTTTCATACTTCTGCAATTGAATAAAAATTAGTTACATAGAAAGTTCAAATGAATTAAGCTTACAACAATACTTTATGAAGCAGAAAATTGAAACCAAGATAAGTTAATAAAGGAAGCTGAGCAAAAGAAATCCAAAGTAAAAAAGTATTTTTGCTGTTACCACTTATAATATAGAAACTTATAATGGTGATTATTGGAATGATTACTGCCTATTTGGAGCAAGCAAGAGAACAGCGTACATACTATCAAAAGAATTGTATTTGTTTCTTCCCTATTTCTCTATTTCCAAATCTCGAAATCAACTAGGGCTTTGAAGAATGATATTATTTCTTATGATTTTGGGCCCAACTAAGTTTATCCTAAAAGTTGTTTTAAGAGATGATAAATATTTAAGTATTTACAAAAGTTATCTTAATCATATTATTAAGTAATATGAGACTTTATTATTCAAAATTTGGCAGGTGCGGTGATATAACTGACTCCAATTACGGTAATTTTTCCAAAGTTGGTTGCTGAAATGCGTCATGTACACATGATTCAATCGCAATTGCAATTAGATGAACTACTAAAGCAAGAAAAATATAGTGCTTTGTTTTGTTTATTATTCGACACTTTAATAATTATATTAAAAATATAATTATAATAAAAAATAATAGTAATCTATAAAATTGAAGGGTTAAATATTATATAGAATAGAGAACATCTTTTTTTTTTCCTCTCTCTAAGAGCACTTAAAAATCTCTCTTGAATAGAAATATTTACTTTACAAAGAAATAAATATATTGAATAAGAAAAGAATTATTTAATCATGTACCAAAAAAGAAGAGGATTATTAAAGTCTCTTACTCGATGTATAAAATTCTTGACTCTTATCCTTTCAACTCATTGGTATATGATATTAAGATTTTGATCAACTCTATAAAATGATTGAAATATTTCTAAAGATTTAGGTAGTAACTAGTACTCTCTATAGGATACCATGCCACAACCGCTAGCTGTTAGTCATTCTCTGTCTATCATCACTTTTTGTCTTTAAAGGAAAGTATCCTGAGCACTAAGGTACGCGTTCAAAACTTCAGGTGAAAAATGGTCCAAGTTGCCGGCGTGCCAAAATGATAAGTCACACAAAAAAGGCTTGAGAACACATTTGATAGAGCTTATCATAAAACAGTTCCTAGCTTCTGTTGCAACCTCTAGTAAGTATCTCTGCCTTATGGAACTGCGCACATAGATAAAATCCCCAGAAACCCACATGAAAGTTACTGAATTGGAGAAAGAAGGAATCTGACCCATTTGTCTTTTGTGCACAAACTAATATGGCAGCACACACCGAGCCAACTTTTGGGAATCTAATTCTTCCTATACTCAAATATCTTATATCTAAGCCAACCACCGCTAAATATTACACCACGCTCTTGTGTATGCCACACCCTCCTTATTTTGCTTTCATGCATTTGCTCGCTTTATCATCCCAACAACTAAGATCGTGTGAAAGGTTACATGGCTTTAGGTAGGAACCATTTAACAAACTCCTTGTGATCTCTCTCTCTCTCTCTATTTGTGTGTGTGTTTATAGAAAATGAATAAAAACCCATGTGAGTGATTGAACTAAATATGGTAAAGTTATCTGTACATTAACTGGATCAGAATCTTGTATGATGGTTGTGCTAGAACTAAATAGCTAGGTTTGCTTTATTTAGGAGCGTATGGTGATTACTATTTCATTGGGGGTAATTGGTAAGTTTGGAATCTCTTTATGCAAATCAAAAGCTATTCCTCCAATTTTTTACACAAATAAGGTTAAGGAGATTGTTCTAAGGAGAGAATGGAAAATTGTATGAAGGATGGATTTTTAAGACAATAGAAAAGGTCTTTCGGCAAAAGACCCTAGAAACCCTTTCTCTCTTACTCTCCCAATGGAATTGGTTTTATACAACTCAATCCACGTCACATTTGTAGTGTTAAAACTAAAAAGCTACTTAAGCAAAGATTCAAACCGATAAAAAGTTGATAACCTGTGACAGTTGGAATAGCCGTTTTACTTGAATGTAGCATAACTTCTCAGCCAAAATATGGGGCAAAAGGATTTGACCTTCTTTTAATTTTGCCACCATTTATAGCTCCTAGCTAGTTCTTTTTCTCTTTGGGTCGGACAAATAGCCTAGCTAGTTCTTGATTTAAATTGTAGTTTACTTAAAGACAAACAACATGCAACTCCTAGCATTAATTCAATATCTTCTCAAGACACAAATCAAGACCATGCAACCCCAATTATTAATGCTCACAAAAATTCACTCAATATTACCAAAACAAAAATTTTGCGAGTGCTCAGTACCGAGAGCCAGTCAAAGATTTTGTGTTGTAATCATTAAAGTGGTTAGTATGTCTTTACCCATATGAAAATGATATTTTAAGGAAAGGGCAATAAACAAGGAACAAAGGAAACAGTAAAGAAAAAGTGAGGGTGGATGGCAGGAAAAAGAATTAAGGGGCCATAAAATATAAAAAGAAAAGAAGACAGTGACAGTGTGCCAGGTAGATATGTTCAGATGCTCAATGGGGCCCTCTTCAAGATTGGAGCTGATGCATGATAAAAGGGTTCTTTTCCCCTAGGGCTAAAATTAAAGGGCTAGAATTATCTCCTGGACCCACATGCTTGGCCCCAGCAAACTCATCTTCATTGTACTTGAGTGAATCAACTTGACTGATCAACCCAGAGCATATATATGATCGTATTTTGACAAAGGAACCATTCTTTGTTTGAGAAATATTTTCACCAAAATGGCATAGAGCTATTCTTCTGGCCGTGAAAGTGACATAATTTTTAGTCCAAACCATGTACTTGGCATATGATTAGCACTCATCTCGATCGGCTACCACTCACAAAGGAATAAGCGTAAATAAGTAAATATAACCGGTATAATATCTCCCTTGGATTGTTGCTAAGATAAAGGATAGCTTTTACAGATTATAGTTTTATTGAAGTCTTAAAAGATATACGTATCACAGATATATTTTGAAAAATCAAAATGAATATTTAATATTATTATAATAAGATGTAGTCGTTTATTTGAACTTTCTTATTTTTATTTTCGACGATTTCTCTATGTATTTACGTGCTTTCCTTTGTACAACTTATACAACATAGCATTTCCACTTTTTCATATAAAGTAAAAAACTAAATTATAATTTTACATTCAAAAGCCATGCATAATCTTATTATCATATGACATTAATATGCACTATTTTTTCTTTAAAAAAAAAAAAACAATGATGAAACGCAAGATTGCTTTTGTACACACTGATAAAGCTAGAACAAGATTTTTTGTAATCATTTTTATATTTCAAAACCATTTTGGGTAAGAATTTCTTGAGGCTAGAGCTAGTCATTGTTTTAAATCTCGTTAGTTAATGTTGTCTTGCTTTTTCTTGTTTATGCTGCTAAGTGGTCTTGATCAACTTCCATTGGTTTGATTAGACGCGATGATGACTAGTCTTCTAAACACAAGATTTGATTATAGAAAACCATGGCAGATGGATCCCCTTTGTCCAACATCCAATTAGATTAAAGACACCGCGTATGCCACCGCGTCGTAGAAAAGCAAAGCCAAAATACAATATTGTCTAGCCGTATACTATACTAAAAGCATGTAGGCCTTGTTAAAATAAGTGAATGTTCAGGAAAGAATATTGCAATAACCAGCTTTGGAAATAAATTATTAGCAACGTTGCAGGATGTCACTTCTTGTAACATGCTTAAGATACTTTACTCTGCCGCTTTAATTTTCTGTTCATGATCTTAATTTAATACATATGCTTCACTTATACACATGATCTAGAGACAGTTAATCTTTATTCCTATAAGGTCATTATTTCATCATATCTAGCAGTCTCACACAGAAGTTCAGTCACACACACTCTCTCAGTCTCCAACACATGCAAAGAAGTAAAGCAATGATTTTTAAATTGAGTAAATCTTCTTTAATAATTTTTTCGTCTATAGATGTGCATTGCATAATGAGAGTTAACGATCTCTTGTTTAAATTTTGTACTCCTCGTAAAGGCGAAATATAACCAAAGATCCCTATATTGATGCAAAAAATCTTTACTAACTAATGCCTCTATCAATATCTTTATTTTATATTGTTATTATTGACTGGATAATTTTACTCTCTTTTAATTCAGTGACCCAATTAAACTTTGATTGCTCCAATTGTTCATGTATTATGCACATACGTGAGATTCATTTAGGACTAAGACACAACACAAAAGCAACACTGCCCATAGAGGAATGACTTATATGCATCCAAGTCTGTCCAATACTTATTAATTTAACTTGCTCATGCAAAGAGGGCAACTTAGTTTACTTTGAAACCACTGGCTAAGTACAATTATTGGCACTTTAACTTTGGATTAGTTGAAGTTCAAACAAACTCTTGCTGCCTCCATAGGTAATATTGCCACTGTACATTTAGACAGAAAAGGAAAGTGTGGGCTAATCATCAAATCAGATATTCACGCTCCCTTCGCTAGTTTTCATAAATTATATTCATGGAAATTATCCAAAACAATAAAGGTATACGTTAATATTTTGGCTTGGTTTCTAGTCTATGGCATTCCTACTAGAGCCATAAAATGCACAATCAGGTCTAGTAAATTTTGGATTTGACTGTCCATTGTCGTCAGTTTTTTTATTTTTAAATTTAATTAGTGCGGTCTAACTTATTATATATTTCTTGGTGTATAGGAGAACAGAGATTTTGAGAGTTGAGAGGTTAAGATCAAGTATTGAGTTTCATTATGGTTGTTTAGGGTCCAATGACTATGAGAAAGGTTACATGTCTGCACTGTTGTATTCTCTTTGTTGAATGTAGTCTGAAAAATTGAACCTACGCCGCGTATTGATTGAAGAAACATGTTATTACCTATTTTCTGTTCGTTAATTGCCTTTCTTTATATAATTATATTAGATTATTAGTTTATTACCCATTCAATTTAGAAATTTAACTCAATGTACCATACAGAGAAGATATGAAAATGCCTAATGTATATTTCTCATGATCCAAGAATTTAAAAACCCATACGGCCTACCATCCCCAAAAAACACAGAATACTGCAGCCTAGACAGTGAAAGGCAACACAGTGCTCTTGTGAGTACGTAGTCTGCATTTTTATATAAACATGATTGTATTTTTTTTTTCTTTTTCTTTTTCACATGATTGTGTTATAAAAGAAAACCGGGGGCAACTTTGGCACAATAACTTACTTGCACATGATGTTACAATACGTATAAGATTCTATACTTTGTTCTGCTTTGCATGGAATGCTACGAATCTAATTATGCTATCCTGAAAACACCATGACATCATAAAACACATGCTTATATATTACAAATCTCCTCCAACAAGTAGTACATACATCAAATAAAATATACATATTATCTCTGGAATACGTAACAGTATAATGATGATAGATACCATACGTTATACGATTAATAAATGTTGCAGTGATTATTTTAATTAAAAATACGCCTAGTATTGCGTGCTGTAGGGTATGGACGGTTTGGTGGCCCACACAGCCTTTTGAGGGGGTCCTGTGTTTTTTGTTAGTTTGTGAGCAGACAAAAGCAGAGAAGCTTCTTATCCTCTCCCACTGGGTTTTCACATAAGACCATACACATAGAATCTCTTCAAAAGGCAAAGGCCCTCCCTCTGGGACATTAGCCCCTCAATACCCACATTAATTACTCAACCAACACCACTTCTCTAACTGCTTTATTTCTTTTGAAATATACTTGAACTTTCAAGGGCAAATTCAACACCCTCTGATCTCAACAGTGGCCTATTTAGTTCAATATCGTACAAGCCGGTTTGGTTCAATTCATATCCAGTGCCACCCATTTCCAAAATTTTCCTCTCTCTCTCTCTCTCTCTCTCTTGACATTGCTCTAACTTTGCAATGGCCCCAATGACTCTCCCACCTGGATTTAGGTTCCACCCTACAGATGAAGAGCTTGTTGCTTACTACTTAGAAAGAAAAATAACAGGTCGCTCAATAGAGCTTGACATCATAGCAGAAGTTGATCTATACAAATGTGAACCATGGGATTTGCCAGGTACATGATTAGTTTTAGTATCATCACACACACACACACACAAAATATGATATAATGTATACATTAATATTAATTAGCAAAGCCCTTCATTTTGATTATGATCATCTATTTTCATGGTTCAACTAACTAACATAGCTCCAAATCCAATTGCTATTGAATCGGGAAAAAAAAAAAAAAAAAAACAGAGAAATCATTCCTCCCTAGCAAAGACATGGAGTGGTATTTCTACAGTCCAAGAGATAGAAAGTATCCAAATGGGTCAAGAACTAACAGGGCAACAAGAGCTGGTTACTGGAAAGCCACTGGAAAAGATAGGCCAGTGCACTCTCAGAAGAGGCCAGTCGGTATGAAGAAGACATTGGTGTATTACAAAGGTAGAGCACCTCATGGGATTAGAACCAACTGGGTTATGCATGAGTACCGCCTAATTGAATCAGTTCCTGGAACTTCTCACTCATCTTTGAAGGTATATTTTATTGTAGCTTCATTTTGTCTTCATTTATCATCATCATCATCATCATCGTCATAATCACTTCCTTCTTCTCTTCTTCTTCTTTTTATGTTTGTTTAGAAGGAATGTGTTTCGGGGACTTGGGGTTTTAGCTTATTAATTTTGATGTTTTATGAATGAATATAAACATATTTTTAGAAATGAGCAAAACTAGGGTTTTAGAGAAAAAGAAAAATAACAAATAAAGGTAGGAAACAGTAAATCGTCACTGTTTAGTTGTCTGGTTATTCATTAATATTGTATACAGTAGTAGGGAAATGAATGTTTTCTTTGTATCTTTTGAAGTCTAGCTGATAATAATTCAATGGGATATATTTATAACATATATAGGAGAAACCCTAAAAAGCCACAAAAGTCTCCACGAGACCAATGACCAAATCCTTGTTTAGTCGTTGCTTTAATTAAGTCTTTTTTTTTCCCAAATAAGGATCTACCATTGATGCAGGGTTTTAGGTACACTTCTTTTAAGATCGACTTGTATATATGGTCATTATATGGTCATAGAGTCATGTTCACTAGACCAGACCCATTTTCTATCGTCAGCTTGAATATAGACATCTATATTTTGAACCGTGCTACAGAAGGATGCACACATGCCTGTAATATTCCATTATTTCCTTTTTCTTTATATGATTTGCAAACTTTAATTTTTCTCCTCTTCAAAAAGAGAAGCTTATGATCGAAACATAATGATGAAGAATTCAGATCCATGTACTTACTATTGCATCGACTCTTTCCTTTTTCCATCTCTTTCTAAATCTTCTTTTGTTTCTCACTATTTTCTTGCATTCATTATCTTTAAATAATATAACTTTGATCAAGGAAAGCTAAGTAATTTGTACTGTTTGACAAATTTTGCATCACATCACAGGATTCATATTCATTGTGTCGCATTTTCAAGAAAACAATTCAAGCTCCAGCCAAACTTAAAGAAGAAGAACAAGGCGAGGATGCAAAGAAGGACTTGATGTGGGTCTCAGATGAACAACCAGTAGGGGAAGACTCAAGTGGTAATGAGATTTCAAGAGAAATGGGAAACGTGGATGATAAAGTTCTCAATCATGAACATCCTAAATTTCCTTGCGATGCTTCTTCTTCTGATCTGACTCAAGGAACATGTACACCCACCGATACCGGTATAGCAGATGATTTTCGAGCACAATTTGCTTGTGATGAAGCAAACAGTGCGGCTAATTCGTACTCAATGGGAGTAGGCTACCCCTCAAACCTATTTCAGGTAAAATTTCAACATTTGAATTTCACATATTCACTTTGATAAACAAACTTCATGATTGTTTGAATTTGTATCTTGGTACTAGTCACGTAGACGTGGCATGAATATGAAGATTTATGGGAGACATATAAAAAGCAAGCTGGGCCATAGCATGATCATTATTATATTGATCTGCGAAGTATTTTAACTTTTCCTTTTTCTCCATGTACATGGCATTTATGTTCATGATTACTTCCTTTGCCAAGCCTGCATTTCCAGCAATATTCTGCTTTATATCGCTGCTTTATCAATCTATGGCTTCATTATCACCCCTCAAGTAATTCATATATAAATGTACAGAAAATTACTACTTGTGTTATTACTTCTTACATGTATGCACCAAGATAACCTCCTCCGCATATGTCTAAACAATTTTACTATTGATTTGTGTTATGGCCCACATAGCATATCTTTGAGTTCTCTTTTGATCTTAAAGTGACAAAAGTTGGAAGTATGATGAAGTTCCTATCTTTTCATAAAGCTTAGCTCTGAAATTCACTTGGACTGACTCCAATTTAGCTTTTCTTCACCATCCCCTATAACTTCTTTTGACTGACTACTCAAAACGTTCTCCAAAGTAGTCATATCTTTCTTCCCCATTTTCTTCACGGGTTGATACCTTCTAAAACTAAAGCACCCCACATCTCACATACATCTTTATCTTTAATCACATTCTTTTATCAATAATGTCAGGATCGTTTCCTATTTTAGCAAAAGTTAGTTATTTGAGAAGCGACTTCTCAGTCCCTCCATCATCAATCAAATAGCTTTACAATGTTTCATGCAGCAATATGTGCATTTGATTGGGGGCTTCAACCAAATTCAATTTCCCTCTTCCTCCCTTAAACTAATACAAACACCTTTTATTCTTTTCCTTTTATACCAAAAACCTCTTCACTAACCCCACTCTTCCCTTATCACTTGCACTACTCCCAAGTGGTGCTTTAATTCCAATTAAGCATGAGCTATGCAAGTGTCTTCAATTTCATAATGGAAAAATAACAATTTATGCCTCAACTTTAGTACACTGGCATTTGGCAATTAATACATTATTTATCTATATGATGCAGGATATAGAGATGCCTATCTATGCAGGCATGCATAGTTATCAACTCCCACACACACCTTTGGTGCTGGAAGATTTTCCACAAATAAATTTTGCTGAGACAAAGTCATTGAAGCCTGAAATGACTGAAGACTGCATGTTATATGACAGATACAGGGACTGCATGAATGGAACACTAGAAGAGATCATCTCTTTATGTTCCTCTCAAGATAACTCTGTCCCTTTGCCCATGCTAGAATGATTATATACTAACACAAATGACACAACCTATAGCATCACAATATTCATTGACACAGACAAAACTTGTGTTGGCCAAAATAACCACACACAAAGGGGGCTTGTTTTTCTAGCCAGAAGGAAGAGGCTACATATATAATGTACCAAATAGATAGTAGAATGCTGAGCCAGGGAGGCTAGCATAGAACACTTGGTTTTTCCCCTTCTTTTTTTCTTTTCTTTTTTCCCCTACTTTTGGTGTTCTTCCTTTTTTGAAAGGGGTTCATTTCTATTTATTTTATAATCTTATATGTTTGTGTTCAAATCTCTTGTTTACTTGGGAATGCAAATGGATGAGGCAAATTTATCATGTTTTGTGTTTCAATATCTCACTTGTTCTTGGGTTAATATCCTTCTTATAAATAAATTTTGCATCTTCTTTGGATGTCTAATATATGAAAATTGTACATAGTATGTCCAACGACAAGGAGAGTCACATATAAATAATGGAGAATTCATATCGATGACTAGAAAATTGAGAGGAGAGTGTGCTTGTAGATGATAATTCTATCACCTGAGTCTCCCGTTGCATACATAAAATTCCCAGTGATCATTTATCTATAAATTTTCAATCAAGTGATATCATCATCACTTACCTCACTTACTACTACAATCCCCATGATTCTCCGATCATTGATGTGAATTTTGTACTATTTACGCGTGACTCCCAAATGTTAGTACACACACTAAATAAGTATGTACGAATATCATTTTTTTCTAAGATATTATGTCTATCCATAAAATTTAGATGCCTGAATAGCAGTTACATATTATAAGTTTATCAAATAAAATGATATTTAAAAAAAAAAATAAAAAAGAACGATGTCTTATATGACAACACACAAAGAGACCCATTACTTAGTCATTCCAAAACAGAGGTTAATTTAAATAATAAGAAAAATGTTCCCCGAAGGTAAGATTTCCATAATTTCAGTTAACGATCATAGCAAAGTTTAGATAGGAATTAATTGGCAATTTAAATTATTATTCCTTACAATTTCACCCAGTTTATATTTAAAAACAGATATATTATTTTTTTTAGGATTTATTTGTTAAAATAATGTAATATGATTATTGTCTCTTGAATGAGTGATTTTTATCACTTTATTTCATTCAATTATTAATCATATATTCAATAAAAAATCTTTTTTTTCGCTACATAGCATTACCTTTTAATTGTTACTTCCTATATAACAGTTAATTTTTAAAATTTAGTCCTTTAAAAACCAATATTTTAATAATTTAGAATTATAAGAAGCAATTCCGAAATAAAAATAAGGACGACTATCTAAAGAATAAAAAAAAATTACTAGACTCGAAAATCATATAAGACAAAATCATATATATATATATATATATATATATATATTTTAATGTTGTATTTTTCGTAGATGAAGAAAGCTCTTCATTGAAGAAAAACATGGTTGCCAATATGTGTAAAGGAAACTAGTATAGCTTGTGAAGCAAGTCACTTATAAGTTAGTATTTTGTTTTGAATTCAATTAGACTGATAGTTACAGCTAGTTACTTAGCTTCAGCTACAAGCTTGTATATATACTAAACCTCATGTACTCATTCAGTGTGGTGAATAATTTTTTCATCTTCTTCAGTTTCCCATAGTTCTCTATTCTCTCTCTCAGACTCTTCTCTCTAACTTTTCTTAAGCCTGGCCCTGATACCTTACCTAGCATCAAAGCTCATCATTCACCATGGCTTCCATGATTCATTGCAAATAGTACAAAGTCCTTCTCAGAATCTAGCATAGCCAGTGTTGTAGAGCTACTCGAATTCGGTAGTATTGAAGCTTGATGAAGAAAATTACATGCCATGGAAGCAATAGACAAAAGCAATCGATTGAAGGCCACGATCTGCTCAATCTCATCACCAGTGAAGGGCTTTCGAAGAAGTATGCTAGTTCGGTTGATCAAGAAAGTGGCACAGTCAGTTGTGAGTATCAGCATTGGAAGAAGCAAGATGCTTTGCTAAAATGTTGGTTGCTCTCATCAATGAGCAAGCCATTCACTACAAAAATGGTAGGATTTGAGTTTTCGCATCAGATATAGAAAAGGTTTGAAACTTTCTTTGCTTCGCAAGTTAAAGTAAAAGTAAGGCAATTGAAAAACAAACTTGGCAATACCAAGAAGAGTGGATTAGTGACTAATTATCTTTTGCAAATCAAAGGCACAATCGATGCTTTAATCTCAGTAGGTGCACCAATGACTGATTCTAATCATATTGAAGTGGTTCTTAATAGAGGAATATTGGCCATTTATGAATACTATAATGTCTTGGGCTGAGCCGATCTCAATTGGAGAGCTTGAAGCCTTGCTTATGGCGCAAAAAGAAATGATTGAACGGTTCAATAAGAATGACAAATTTGTTCAAGCCAATGTGGTACAATTTCAATCACAGCAAACCTTTCCTTCAAGAGAAGCTTAAGATCAGAACTCAAGATTCCAATCAGGTTCAAGATCTCAGAATTTTCATGGCAGAGGTGGTAGATTTGGCTGAGGAGAAGGCAGATTCTCTTCCAATCAGCCCTAATGCCAAGTTTGTGGTTAGCTTGGACACATTGCTCTTAACTATTAGCATAGGTTTGATTCTCAATTTGGTGGTGCATTGGGTTTTGAGTCACAGAGATTTGAAGTCCTTTTCTACCAAGCACACCAAGGCCAAGAGCTAATCTGTCTATAAGTAATGTATTAGCCACTCTAGCAATAGTGCATGATCCAAAGTGGTACCCTGACTTTGGGGCCACTCATCACGTGACTTCGGATCCTTTGAACCTCATGGAGAAGATTGATTATGGAGGTTCTGAGCAAGTCATAATGGGCAATGGTTCTAGTTTGCAAATTCATCATGTTGGAAATTCTAAATTTATTTTAGATTTGAGCAATCATTCTTTTCAGTTGAATAAGTTATTGCATGTGTCTAGCATTACCAAGAATTTGTTAAGTGTGTCCCTATTTGCTAAAGATAACCAAGTATTTTTTGAATTTCACCATAATTCATGTTGTATCAAATGCCAGGATACTAAGGAGATCCTTCTCCAAGGAATTGTTGATAATGGCATATGCAAATTTCCTAATTTCAAACCTGTTGTAGCACTAGCTCCTGTAGCATTTCTGTCTTTAGCTAAGGGAAATGCAAACTTCCATCTTTGGTACTCCAAACTTGGTCATCCGTCACCAACTATTGTGTTTAGGGTGTTCAAGTCTTGTAATCTTCCTTTTGCTATTGATTAGTTTGTTTGTGCTTTTTGTTGTCTTGGAAGGTTTTATGTCTATAATTCTCCTCTTAAGCTTATATATTCAGACGTTTAGGGCCCTGCCCCTTTCCCTTCAATAAATGGAGCTAGATATTACATTCATTTTATTGATACATTTTCAAAGTATACCTAGCTTTACTTGGTTCAATCTAGGTCACAACTCAAATATTTTTTTCTTTATTTCAATGGTTAAATTGCAACTTGGTACCAAGATTAAAATGTTTCAAAGTGATAAAGCTATTGAATATGTCAGTATGTCCAAGTGTTTGCAAGAATATGGCATCATTCATAGGTTTTCATGCCTGCATACTCACTAGTAGAATGGTTCAGCCAAAAGAAAGCATAGGCATATTGTTGAGATGGGGTTAACGCTACTGGCTAGTGTATCCTTGCCTCTGAAGTTTTGGGGTAAGGCCTTTGTCACTGCTACTTAGTTGATTAATTCCTAGCTCCACTGCTTAATAACTTATCACCTATTGACAAGTTATTTCACAAGAAGCCTTCCTATACTAGCTTTCGGGTTTGGTTATTTGTGTTTTCCCTTCACTAGGCCCTGTAATAGACATGAGCATGATTTTAGGTCCACACCATATATTTTCTTGGGTTATGGAACTAATCACAAGGGCTATAAATGTCTCACAGCTTTTGGAAAAGTCATTATCAGTAGGCATGTGTTGTTTGATAAGGAGAAATTCCCATTTAAGGACCCTACTTCTATTTTTCTTACAGCTTCAGCAATACTTGTTGCTCCCTTAGCCACCTCAATCCCTAGAGTTCCTAAGCCTATTCCTCCATCTAGCTCTTCCATTACTTCTAACTCACCCACTCCTCAATTTGTTTGTCTTCCTTATGTAGATCAACCTACTTAGCTTAACCTTCCCATTAACATGATTCCTATTTCCTTTATTTAAATTGACCTTCCTTTTGACACACCTCCTTCCACCCCAATTCCCACACCAAATGTACTTGCTATTGTTCAAGGTCTTCACAACATGAAAATTAGGGCCAAGGCTAGCATTTTCAAACCTAAGGTGTTCCAAGCTAAATTAGATCCAACTTCTGCTAAGCAGGCTCTAACAATTCTTTATTCGAAGCAAGCTATGGATGCTGAGCATAGTGCTCTTATGAGCGGTAACACTTAGCAGTTGGTAGAGTTACGTTCCTCCTAGAAGAACTCTTATTAGTAATAAGTAGGTCTTTCGAGTGAATTATAATTAAATGGCTCTCTCCAAATGTATAAGGCTCGATTGGAGGCTCAAGGTTTGAGCTAAAGACCTAAGTTTGATTTTACCGAAACATTCAGTCTTGTGGTAAAGCCTACTTCTATTAGACTTATCTTATCCTTGGCTATCTCCAAATCCTAGTGCATAAGGCAACTAGATGTGAACAATGCATTCCTCAATGGTGATTTGGAAGAGGATAGATACATGGTTCAACCATAGCATTATGAAGTTGGCAATAGTTAATTAGTCTGCAAGTTGACCAAAGCCCTGTATGGCCTGAAGCAGGCCCCTAGAGCTTGGTATCACAAGCTCTCTATAGCTCTACAACAACTAGGTTTGTTCCTATAAAATCTGATATCTCACTTTTCACCCAAATTGTTGGTTCTTCAACCACCTTTATTATCATCTATGTGGATGATATCATTGTTACTGGGAATTCTCCTTCTTACATTGTTGAATTGATTTAGAAACTCAATTTTGCTTTTGCCTTGAAAGATATGGGTGAGCTTCATTACTTCTTGGGCATTCAAGTTAAGCACACTTCTTCTGGGGGTATACTATTGTCTTAAGCTAAATATGTTCACGATTTATTGCAAAAGTTCAAATGTCAGGTTGCAAACCTTGCTTAACCCTTATGCCTTCATCTCTTAAGCTTATTGTTATTAATGGCATTCCCTTTGAAGATCTAAGGCTATATAGATCCATTGGCAGCTTACAGTATATCACTATAACTTGACCAAAACTTGCCTATTATGTTAATTGTGTATGTCAATTCGTGCAAAACCCCCTTGACACAAATTGGAAGGTGGTCAAATGCATCCTTCTTTTCCTTAGTGGTACTATTGACTATAGTTTGAATATTAGAAAATCTGAAGATCTGAGAGTTACTGGCTATAGTGATTTAGATTAGGGGAGTGATCCTGATGATAGCAAATCTACTAGTGGCTATTGTGTATATCTTGGCTCAAACTTAATTTCCTAGTTTTCAAAGAAGCAGCATGTTGCATCTAGGTCCAATACAAAGGCCGAATATCGCAGCTTGGCCTCTCTTGTTACTAATCTTACTTGGATTTGCAACTTACTATGTGAACTACATATTGCTCTTATGGCCACACTTGTGGTCTATTGTGATAATATTAGTGTCATCTGTAACATCCCCGATTTCCGAGTTCCGACTTCATCTTCGAATTTCACATAAAATGGGATAATTTTCGATTTTCAAGTTCATCTCACGTTAATCTACGACTTCTGACCTCATCTGGCATAATTTCCACGACTTCCGACTTAACCTTCAAGTCCGAACAACATGGACGTGATTCCCGATATCTGACTTCATGTCTCAAAGAAAACGAACCCTATTTCCAATCTCATAATTTATCTCCAAGTTTCAAGCAAGATATACGCGAGTTCTAACCTCCGACTTAGAGTCTCAAATATACTGTATATAATTTTCGACTTCTTGGATTCGGGCATAAGGTTTCCTATTCTGGTACCAATTTTCACTTTTATGTAAAAATCCCGACTTCCGGGTTTAAGTATTTGGGTTTGATATTGTGATTCTGAATTCCCGAGTTCCAACCTTAACCATACCCAACGTCCTCATTCCAACTTCCGACTTAACTCCGAGTTGGTAGTTTAACACAATGGTTACAAGTATCGACCTCCGATTTAAATGTAACGAGTTCCGGCCTTAGAGTTGAACTCAACTAAAATGGACACGAGTTCAGATCTTTGAGCTGATTTCCAAGTCAAACATAAGTTCCGATCTTCGAGTTTATTCCCAGGAGCCTTCCATTTCTGTTGGTGTTCCCGAGTTTGAATGGGGAGTTCCGAGATTATGTGATTGTAAGCTATATGACTTCCAACATCCGACGTTGTTTCCAAGTGTCGAATGAACTAGACAAGATATCCGAATTTACTTCTAAGTCTCAAATACGATGGGACGAGTTCCGACATCTGGCTTCTGCTCCAAGCTCAAATAAAATGGAAGCAAGTTCCACTTTTGGGATGACGTGGAAAGCAATTTGGCCACAAAAGTGGGAGACATGGTCGAATTTCAATCACAAAATTTCAACCAATTAACACTCCCAATTCCAACTACCCTCATGTATTTAAGTCAGACTCTCCTTCTTATTTGAGACTGATTTATGCCTCTCTCTCTCTCTTGTTCCAGCCTCCTTCTTCTCTTCTTTAAACTAACTCCATCACTCCTTCAAGCTTAACAAGGTTCTAACAATTCAAGCTTCAACACTTAGCTCAAATCACACTCCAAAGAGGTAGGATTCTATTTCTGTTATTCAATTCCTTGCATTATGGCTGTATGAAACTTTATTCTTCTTCATGTATTTGATGATATATTGGATGTATGTAATGGATTATGGTTGGATTAATATGAAATCTTGAGTTGGAATTAGAGTTAGAAGAAGAAAACTAGGAGAAGTGGAAGATTGGGATGCTGCCAAAGTGAGGAATTCCACGGTAGTCCGTATGGCGGAGTGTATGGCTCCACCAATAGCTGGTTAAATCTGATGGAACTATTTTTATATAAAAGTAGACATTCAGAGCTTTCCATACATATATAATATAAGGCCATTGGATTAGTATTGAGAGAGATATGAATTTTTGAAGTTTGACATAGGAATCAAAACTTTCATCCGGGTAGTCTGACTTGAGGAGGGTGTAACTCACCTTACACAACTCTAAATCGAGTGAAACTAACTTTATTAGAAAGCTTACACATAGGGGAACATCCACAATGAAATTTCGAGTTTGTTATGGTCCTAATTATTCCTAGTGATTTGAGAAAGTTACCCTATGTCTAAACCAGGCTAAAATAGGGTAGTTCAGAAAGGTCGAATTTCAGGACTTATAACTCGAGCTATACTAAAGAAAATGGAATGAAACTTTTGCAAATGAAAGGTTGTCCTGTTAGCTTTAATATGAGACCAATTTCATATGATTTGATCTTGATTTCGATTTTTAGTGAATTTTTACTTCCAAGAGTGTAATTCAGACTAGTGACTGAACAGGCTGAGGCAAAATTTAAATATCTTGAGTTATACAAATCAAAATGAGATGGGACCAATGAGGTTAGAAAATAGACACATAGAGCTATGATATATCCAAAATTCAGGTTTAAATAAGTTGAATAGAAGTAAAGGTGGATTATATAAAATTCGGACAGAACTGAATAGAATTGGCAGAAATGACCAAATTGATGGTTTCACAAGTGTTAGTGAACATATAAGGTTTGAGTTGATGGTTGCAAGTTTTACATTGATAGATATGTTAGATTGATTATACTGCTATGATTGATTTGTCCGTGAGAACTGGCACTATTCATGGGGAAACAGATTTGATCCGTTATGCTACCGAATTTACGGTAGAAGTCTAGGAGATTATGAGTATTTATATTACAAGAAATTTATGATATGAACAGCTATACAATTATGAATATATATGTGGAAATTCTATATGCAAGAATGACATAAGTATGATATGAGGTATATGAAAATAAATCATGAAGCATATGTATGAGTACATCCCGCATGTCTATGTTTGATTATGCATGAGAACAAAAGAATGTGAATATATCGCATATGGGTCCCTTCGCTTAGACGTAATTATTTGAGATCCCTCCCTGTGAAGGCAGATAAATGATAAAGAAGTGGGTCCCTTCACTTGGAGACAGTTGCACATTGAATCTGTAATGACTGGGTTAAGAGTCACACGAATTGTGACACTTTGTTTTGTCGGACCCTATGAAAGCTCTAAGTTTGGACCCTATGCCCCCTTGGAGGGCTATAGGTTTGGGACATTTTCTTAGGATCAAAAGTCCTGGTAATTATTTCTTAGATATCAAAGAATTGAAGAGCGATTTTTAATGAATTTTTGGAAGTTATTAACCCTTTCGTTTTCAAGCTTGAAGTTTAAGAAAATGTAAGTTTTCAGAAGTTTGTACCAAAATCCAAAAGTTGGATTTTGATTTTTAAGGTGTTTGATTTTTCCAATATTTTTATTGGATTCAAATGGGGGATATTCTCTTATTTACATTTATGTTTTAAAGTTAATGGAGAATAAAATAAATGAGGACATTTATGTTTTAAATTTAATGTAAATAAGTATATGATGATATTTGAGAAGTGTTTGGAAAAGGAGGAGAAAAAAAAAAAAAGAGTAGGGACTAGGCGCTAGTGCCAAGGCCAGCGCTGGCTTGTCTTCTGTGATGTAGCTTGGTGGGCGGGCGCCAAAGCGCCAGGTCGCAAGGCGTGCGCTACATTTGGCGTAATTAAAAGAAGAAGCTCAAAGCTTCTCTCTCATTCTTCACCAACCTCTCTCTTTCTTCTTTCCTCTCTCATCCTTCTTCTTCCCTCATGGTTTTCATCAATCCTTCACCCATTTTTACTCAATCTATCATCAAATCCATTCTTTCCTCACCATTATCCAAGCTTTGGAGGTTGATTCTCTCTTTAAAGCTCTCTTTCTCATCTTTTAGTGGGAGAAAGTGGTGGTGGGAGAAGACCCACCACTCCCCTCATGCTCCACCACCTTCCTCCGCGCTCTAAGGTAATTCTTGAGCTCAACCCTCCTTATTAGACCATAGATTAGCTAATTTTTTCATGAATTCCATGTTTAAGGTTATGAAGAAAGGGTTAGGGTTCTAGAAATTGGGGGTTTTTGCCTTATGGAGCTTATTCTAGTAAATTCTTAGAATAGTTATGTTGTGGAAGCCTAATAGTTATATTTGTCATGTTAGATGCTCTCCAGAATCTCTTGGCAGCTCTAAGGCATCGCAGAGTTTGAGCTTCTTCCTTTCCGAGCATAGGCTGTGAGTGGATAACATATCTATAGCTAGTTTGTTTTAAGTATATGTATAATTTATAGTTTGTTTTATGTATATCCATGATTTCATAAATGTTATGTCTGTGGTTTAAGTTATTAAAGATCAAAGAAATTGAAATAGCACTTTAACGATGACCTTAGTGAATTCTTGAAAGAGAAAAGATATTACTCTTTTCTATATATATATATATATATATATATATATATATATATATATATATATATATATATATATATATATATATATATATGATTATGTATGTGTGCGGGACAAGCACCTTAAAGGTGAATTCTGATACTTGAACAGTTTGATAGAGAAAAATATGGTTTCAAGTTATTAAATGTTAGTTATATAAAGGCTTGAAGTTGATATGATGTTTAGAAATTATAGATTTCTATGAGGTAAGCTTAATATTGATTTCTATGAATCATTTTCACATTGATGTTGTTTTTTTTTTTAAAAGCTTGATATGTTAAGAACTATGAAATGTTAATGTTTTAAAAGCTTAAGTAAGGTATTTAGAATCCAGACTTGATGTCTGGAGTAAAGTTATTAAGGAATTTTAATGATAACAAATGAGAAATGAGCAAAGGTTTTCAAGGGGGAGGGAACTATCACAGAACTGTTTGCTAATGGTAGCAGCATTAGCCTTGGTGTACCTCGAGTAACCCAGCTAGCAGGGTGATTGCTAGCCCGGCATGTTTGGCTGACATGTCCAGAATATACAAACACACATAGGCGTGAAGTTATCATTTACTGCTGGAGTTAGGCCACAGGGCCACCCAGTCAGGCAGCTATTTCTGAAATAGAATCCTCCCTTAAGCTTTATTATAATTTATTTCAGCTAGATTTAAAAGTATTATGCCTATATATATATGTTTATAATGAAGTTATTATCCAGTCGAATTAAAAAGGCGATTTAATGAATTATATAGGTTTACTGAAAATCTTATGGTATTTGACATACATAGACAAAGTATTTCCAATAGCAAATGTGCTACGAGGTTTTTAAGAAACTTATAAATTTATTGTTTTGCAAATGTTGTGCATTGGCTTGTCCCACCCTTGTTATAGATATATTATCCTTCACTGAGTCGTATGACTCACTCTTTCTTTCTTTTCATGTTTTAAGATAGGTACGAGATTGTGCTCAAGCTTCCACAGCTAATTAGAAGTTTTAGCATCTAAGTTTAATTGTAAAATCTCTAGAAGTGCTCCATTAACCTACAAGTAGGGTCCTCCCTGTGTTGGGTCTTATATTGTTATATATACTTAGTTTAAATTTCAATGATTATGTATTTAAGCTTCTTGAATAGTTATGTAAACATATTTTCTATAAGTGATTATGATTTAAATTCTCATTTTGTGTGCTGTGGGGTGCATTCGGAGAATGCCTGGATCCCCAATGAGTTTGCATGTTTATGTGTTCTATGCAGGGCGAGGATCCTTATTTGGGAATAGTCCTAAATACAAAGGAGACTCTGCCCGATTTTCTATTAGAATGAAGTCTAAAGTAGGCTTGCTAGGGACATGTCCCTATGCGCCGGTCACGACTTAGGTTAGGTCGTGACAGAATCCCTCCTTGTGAAGGCAGTTAAATGATAAAGATATGGGTCCCTTCACCTGGGGGCAGTTGCACATTGGGTCCCTCCTTGTGAAGGCAGCTAAAACTTGGGTCCCTCTATCTTGGAAGCAGTTGCACATTGAATCCCTCCAACCTAGAGGCAGTGGGTCCCCTTGCAGGTGAGTCGGTGTGACGATGGTCACAAGTTGAGCTGACGAGCTCACTCCAAGATCAAGGTACTTAAGGGCAGTAAAGGCTAAAGAGTAAAGAATAAAGATTAAAACATATGCAAGCACCTCACTCACATAAGGCATGGCATCGACCTAGCTAGTGTGAATATAGGAGATAGGACTTACATAAGGCATGGCATGACCCAGTTAGTGTAAGCACCAAATGAAGGTCCCATATTCCTAAGGAACGTGACATGGCGATCACGCTCTGATGGGGTATGACATGGCGATCATACTCTGGAATGTGATATGCAGTAAAGGCTAAAGAGTAAAGAATAAAGATTAAAACATATGCAAGCACCCCACTCACATGAGGTATGGCATCGACCTAGCTAGTGTGAATATAGGGGATATGACTTATATGAGGCATGGCATGACCCAGCTAGTGTAAGCACCAAATGAAGGTCCCATATTCCTAAGGAACGTGACATGGCGATCACGCTCTGATGGGGTATGACATGGCGATCATACTCTGGAATGTGACATGTAAAGATTTTATGATGAAAAGAAAGATGAAGAAAGGAAAGCAAATTATATGTATATGCATAAATTCAAGTACAAGTAAAGTTATGTACAGATACTATGTGTATTTTAATATGTTACAGTTATTATCCATGGTTCCATTCATGAATTGATTTTGTATGGGCTCTCCCAAATGCCAAGCATATAAGTAAAAATGAATTTTGCTTCGGATAATATATTTTCAAACTATAAAATTAAACAGTTTGTATAGCATGTTCACCTTTTTCATAATAAACCGAAGCAAACTGGAGATGACAACGATGACATTATGTATAATAATTAGAGAATCCTACTGAGAATTTATAATTCTCACTCCTATTTCCGTGTTATCTCCAGATAGTTTAAGAAGTTCCGAAGACGGCTGAAGTTGCTATTAGATAAGGTCCGCTTAGTTAACAGTAATAACTCCAGGGTATGGTACTATGACTTAAGCATAGTACTGTACTTGAGAGGGTGTTACATCATCCTCCTTACTGCCAGTCCAGTTTTGCACTTCAAGTCAAAATGCTTCGAGCTTGATTTACACTTTGTAAGAGATCATATGGCTAAGGGTCAATTGTAGATCAGTCACATTCCTACCCATGCTCAAGTTGTAGATGTCCTAACCACATTAGTCTCCTCTGCTTTCTTTACCACCTTCTATGCCAAAATTAGGATTGAGGATGCTTACTCCTTAAGTTTGAGGGGGGGGGTGTAAAGGATACTGGTATAGCTTGTCAAGCAAGTCACTGATAAGTTAGTTTTTTGCTATGAATTCAGTTAGATTGTCAGTTACAATTAGTTACTTAGCTTCAACTATAAGCTTGTATATATACTGAATCTCATGTACTTATTCAGTGTAGTGAATCATTTTTTTTTCATTTTCTTCACTCTTTCATAGTTCTCTATTCTCTATTCTCTATTCTCTCTATATTCTTTTCTCTATCTTTCCTTAAGCTTGGCCTTGATACCTTGCAATATGAAAGATCTCTTCATGATAGTATTCTTTCTTGAACCCTTTTACCTATAAATGTCAAGAAGTGAATAATCTTCGATCTCTAAGCCACATGTACCATTGACTTATAGTTGCTAATATCTTACGATACATGATACATATCTCAAGATATGTATCCCAAATTTACAATTTTGATATTATCTTAATATGTATTTTAATATGAGTAAATATCCTAATGATATTCATTGTGTCCTAAGGATATCTATCATAAGCTACAAGTTTCAATATCTCCAATACTTATAAGTAGTAACCAATCTAATAAATGCTAATTAGATAATATTTTCAAATTTTAAAAATTAAAATTCAAACAAGATTTCAATAAAAAATAATAAAAATAAGAGTCATGTACAAAATTATTAAAAACAACTAAAGATTGAAGAGTCTTACAAGTCACATAATTCATAAACTCCAATCCAAACTAATACTGCCTGTGAAATTCCACACCGTAGTTTTGCTGGTCATGGAGTCTTGTATGTCTATTCATATATTTATGATTTTTTATGTCTAGTTATAGTATAATATATATATTCTTGTTACGTTACGTTATAATATGTCAAAATTCAAAAAAATTGATATACGATATGATACACGATATGACAATTGAACATAAACAAGACGTAGGAAAACATGATATGAGTTTCTAAAAGGAGACTAGTGAGCAATGGTGGTCTTTGTTCATTGTTTCATCTCGTGATTATGCTGGTTTTGTTGTTAACTTCAAATCCTCTGTCACAAGGGTCCCTATCCCAGATACAGAAATACGTCACAAACTTTCTAACCTCATGCATGCATGCTAAATATTTTCAATTCTTCCTCATATATCAAGGTCGTCTATCATTTAGAAAATTTTATATTCCTAGATTTTATCTCCTAAATCTTCAAATGCATGATATTGGAGCACTAGTTTATAGATAATGATGAATAAGGGTATACCTATTTGAATCATGGTTGATAGTATTTGCTTTTGTACATGATCTTTCTCTTTATACCATCTTCTTTAGATGATTATTCAATAAGGTAACCAAAAGAAAACATATATTGGCAAATGTATCTTCCATTTTCAAGTATGTTTTCGTCGAGTAAAATAGGGGATCTAGTACCTTTATATAGTTACTGAATCATCTTAATTCAAGCTTCATTAACATTGGGCCTAAAGCTCATGGGCCTACACTTAGCCCACCAATTATACTTATAATATAAGATGTCAAACCCAATGCACTTTATATCACATATTTGTTACTTAGGGCTAATAATTTATAGGTTATCCCATCAACCCATTTTATAATGTAAACTCATATAAAGATTTTTCTCGCATGCATTCTCTAGTTAATCATTAATTTACTGTCTCTTTATTAAAATATTTTATTAATAATCAACTAGTTAGGTATTACTATATGTGCTCTGTTAATTTTGCCACAATATTTTTTCTTGTTGCTTATGAAAATTGTTTATTTTTCTCATGTTTGCCAGTTGCTTGTGAAAATTGTTTATTTTTCTCATGTTTGCCAATGGCTTCCATTAATGATTATTATCCGAGCTACTATTTATCTATTCCTATTAACAGCTTATCTATTTGTTATATTACTTATTTTTGAGTTTAGCAGAAGCTATTGTATATCTAATTTGTTTAAATAGTCCTACTCGTCAATTAGATAGACAAAAATATGACTCAAACATAGAAGTATATGTATATGCATCTTTTACTATTCAAAATTAGGATGTTAGGTATAGCCAACCTAACATATACAAGAATTCAAGCTTGGAGAGGTTAGATACAATCATCCCCAAAATGCATGTCATATCTACTACCCTTCACTTGATCAATATACAGTACCACATGGGATAACAAGTAACTATTTATCCATCAAGTAGGAGTCAAAACTACGAGTCAACTATCTACATAACATGGCGTTCAATTGTCAAATGGGTATGAAGAAGACAATAGTGTAGTGGTGATACACTACCACTCAGATCAGATCAGATCAAGCTCTAGCTTATGCCCCTATTCTGCATTGATCTCAGGGAATAGCTGGATCCATGCCATGTCAATCCTTTGAAAACAAGGAAAAATTAGGCAAAAGTTAAACTCTTAGTCGGGCATGTTTCCAGGGTTATGCCACAGCTACCCAAAATCCTCCAAGCATACAATAAAACAACACGACAGAGATAATATGGGTATGTTTGTGCTTCTAGCACACAAAAAAAAAAGGTAATTCTTTTTTTCAAAATTTTTCAAAAGAAGAGTACTTATAAAATCTTTAATATTATTTTTTTGTGCTTCTCAAAATAGGTAAAAGTAGAAAATAATTAGAATTTCTATTTTTTTTTTAGAAGCAAATAGGGATCTACCTTTTGTACTACTTGAATTTAGGAATCACTATCTTTTCACTTTATTATGATATTATCTTTAAAATTATTAAAAAATACCGTTTCTTTTTCACTCTCATCCTCACACTCTATTTCCATACCCTTAATTGTAATTTTATAAAAAAAAGTACTTTTATATTTATCATATCTAAATAATTTAACAACTTCTAATTTTGAGAAAAATTCCTTATATAATTACATCTAAATGCAAAATAATTTTTTCCTTGTACTTCTACTTTTGCTTCCGAAAAAGCACTTCTCTTAGAATCTTAACCAAATAGGCACATATCTACCTACTAACTATAACATTTAGCAGGAAAATGATAAAACAGTTAATCAACTCTCTTTTAAGGCCGCTCAACCTGTTCAGCAAACCATAATGTAACAAGCAGGTCTCAATATGTTAGCGTTATTATCATTATGGTCATATAGCATAAAGTAAGTGTCCATTTTGTATTGCTATTTGTTTCTCATAGGGTCTCCATAACAATATGGATCAGCGAGAGCTCTCACCACTATGGCATCCCCTAGTCAAATCATGGTTTCACAACTAGCCAACTATAATTTGGGGCTAGATACGTCACTTAGTGAAAACTCGGGTTGTCCACTATGAGATAGGGCCTGATATATGACTCTCGACTTCTACAAGACTTTTAGTGATCACACAATTGTTCCACTATACGGTGGGGCCTAATATGACACTAGTGAGTTACAAAGCGGTGTTTCTAAGGGTGGGAGACAAACACCAGGAAAAATCGAGTGAGATACAAACTCTTAATAAGGTGGGGTCTCTAAAGTTATGTCATAGCTATCCAAAATCTTCCAAAGTATGCAATAAAGCAACACAATAGAGATAATATATATATCTACCTAATGACTATAACATTTAGTAGGAAAATGATAAAACAAATCATCAACTCTCTTTTAAGGCCACTTTACCTATTTAGCAGCAATAATTTGACATGCAAGTCTCAAGAATATATGTTATCAAAACTATCATCATGGTCAGATAGTGTAAAGTAAGTGTCCATTTTGTATTGCTATTTGTTGCTTATAGGGTCTCTATAACATATGAATCTACGAGAGCCCTCATCATTAGGGCATTCCCAAGTTAGATCGATGATTGCACGACTAGTCCACTATGATGTGGGGAAAGATAAGTCACCCACGACTGATCGACTACGAAGTTGGGCCTGATACATCACTCTGAATATCTACAAGACTTTTAGTAATTGCACAGCTGGTCCATTGCGAGGTGGGGCTTAACATGCCACCAATGGATGCACGACTAGGCCACTACAAGGCAAGGTCTAATACACCCACTTAATCTCTTAAACTTACATAATATCATTTCTTTTGGCCATAACAAAATCTCATTCATGCAAAAATCATATAAATCAATTTATTATTCTTTTAACTCAAAGTCATGATTATTGTTGTCATTTTTTCTAATTTCTATTATGTTAATAATTCCTGTAAACTAAAACATTCCTATTCTTTTAACTTAGAATAATCCTAGGTTGCGATTTATTTATCGTTATGCTTATTCCATATAAATTATTGGTTAAACTCTTAATGCCCGAATACACCTAAAATTTGATCTTTAGATATCAAAGGTCGATCATTATTTACGTTAATTACCTGGATACTACTAATTTTCATCCTTTTCTAAAGTTTCATAAAATTTTATGACTAGTTTATTTCCTAATCCATTTCCCTATATTGCATCTCATAGTCCATTTTCTTATAATTTAATTGGTCTTTCTTTTCCTAGGGTTTTTTTTATTTTCCCTAATTTATTTCCTAACCATTCTTGACTCCAAGATTAACCTAACAAGATCAAAACCATATTCTCCTTCCTATATCTTATCATGGTTGAGACACTAAACACCAAAAATAAAAAAAGTTCAGCAAGCAAGCTCTTTTCTTAGGCATAAGCTCAAATTATTAGCACCATATTATAACCACTTAAACAAATTAAAAAGTTCAGCCCCTGCACGTGAAATTCATGATAGGCTTTTATCCTTGAAGTAAGGTGTAGATTTTCCACTCTAATCAACCTAAGTTTCATGATTCAAGCAAATTCATTATTAAACCATAAATTGAACCCTAATTAAGCATCAAAGGCATTCCAAAGGCATCACACATCAAGAGGACTCAACCTTGACCTCCTTTCTTTTCATGGCTGAGACTCCCATATGCACCAAAAAAAGAGTTTTTGTCATCAATCCATGTTTCAAAATTAAGTATTAATAGTTACAATATACTGATGCAAGTCTTTCACAAGATAAATTAAAATTTCCAAGCACCAAATATAAACAATTCAAATATCTAAATAAATAATTCAGTCATCAAGGATTGAAACCACACACTAAAGCAAGATAGAATAAGAAGCAAAGAGATTGTGCTTCTTGATGCTTCTTGAGACCATGATTCTTGATTGTTAGAGCTTTTGTGCTTGGGTAATTTTTTGGGAATTTTTCTAAGTGTTTTGTCCTAGTTTATCTTTTTTCTCTATTTTTCTTTGCTTCTTGTTTCTCACTTGAACTACAAGTGCTTCTTTTTCTTTGCCTTTTTTTGACTATGTTTCCTTTTCTAAGGGTATGTTGGCCTTAGCATTCCCCTACGTCACCTTGAAGTCCTCAAAAGCTCAATATTCCTACAAGGCTCATAGGTTGCCCTCTTGTATCCAATGATGGGGAGTCCCCTTCTCATGGATATCTGGATACACATCTCGTAGGCACTGAGCAGCCTAAGAGTTCCAAGCCTTAAATATGTGGGCATCCTCTCATAGATTAATAATAAAATCTTTCTACACATACAAAAGTAGCATAATAGTCTTTTAAATTATATATCGACATGTATAGCAGTAAAACATTGAATTATAAAAAGTGTCATTTTACATACCTTCTACTCCTTATACCACATTCACTTTGTGGCTAGCGGAATACTAGAGAAGGTCTTGCATGGCACATCATGCAGCTTGTGTATCACCTCGGTGATCTTGTGAAAACCCCGACTAAGAGAAAGCCAACTATATTATATATAGAAAAGCAAAATGTGATATGTTAATTAATAAGAAATCACAATTTAAAATTGATATTGAATTGAAATTATAAATTACTTACCAGGCCAATTCATCGAACCTCATGTGAATTCATCACATTGTGGAAGCCAGTGATTGCCTGAACAAGGTAGCTGCTCCACTATCAACTATAAGCTAAGAAGGGGTAAGAATGGTAGTAACTACAGGCACAAAATGTGGCTTAGTGGGTACTAATAGTGGTAATGGAGGAAGCACATGCCCAAGAGCGGGTATCATGCTGAACTATTGTGGAAGTGAGCGAGTTGGTGGAGATATATTGCCCAAGAGCTAAGGTGGTGGTAGCGGAGGAGTAAGGGTGGAGGTGGAAGGAGTGCTAGTAGTGTTAGAGGGTTGTGCAATGGAGTAGGAAGGTTGATCATCTCTCCTAGTTGAGCTCTACCTTGACCAAAATGTTGTGTAGGCATCCTCAAGTGGTCCCAATACACTTATCATATTAAAAGCTAAAAAAATGGCCACTCATGCTTTTAATGTCACATGATGTGACATAAAATACAAGAGAAAAGTGATTGCAACTTCACTTTTCTTTTGAAGCATCGCAGCTGTGCTTTTTTTTTTTTTGGGAGAGATATTGTTGCTCCAATTGTTCCTAACACCATGGGCATTTATATGGTATACTCAAAACTTTATTTTCTCTCTGTTTACTGTGACAATCTTTATCTATTGTGGGTTTTTGGTTGTTGTTTTGGTGATTTCTATTACCATAATAATGAGTAAGGAGTTTATTTTTGAGATTCTTTTCGTGAAACTCTTTTGCTGTACTCATTGGCATCTTTATAGTGGAATTTTTCTAAACTAGGTCTTGTGGTTTTTTGTCGTTCACACTAGCCATTTTCCCTATTAAAAATTCTTTTGTGTTCTTCATGCATTTGCCTATTTATTCTCGCACTCTTGAAGATATTATATGTTTAGAATATTTTTGGTTTGTTGTGCATTATGCTTCTCATAGGTTTTTTCAAGCGGTAAAGGTTTATTTCTGCTACATATTTGTTACCTTTCCCCAACATAGAACTCCCTTTGTTTGCCATATCTGAGTATCAAACACAACATGTATATAAGTCAATAGATCCTCAACATGCCAACAAGACCCAAGAGCAAGTGAGCAATGGATTGGGTGCCACTAGATAGCTTCAGAGAAGCGAATCCCCAAAATCCACTCTCTTTGCCAATACAAAACAAAAATCTAAGCTCAAAATTCGCTAATAGATCCACATTGTTTCCAAATTCACATGTAAATTAAACTTCATTTATTTTTTTAGGCACCAAATACAACACCCAATACAACCGAACACAACAACAAAAATATTTAAAAGAAAATTCTCTAAAACCTAAATGCACTAGCCCAAACATAAAATCTATATACTCATACAATTCTTAAATTGGATAATTTTAAATAGGTATTTTTAAACTTAACTTAGCAATCAATTTACACATACAATTCATAAACAATTGTCCAACATTTTTTAAAAATTGTGAACACCTAATTACTAATTTAAAATCAACATTTATCCACTTTTTTTTCGGATAGATCAAGTGTCAAGCCCAATTCCTAGCAACCCACAATTCCCAACAACCAACAAAATAGTTCTAATCAAATATACCATTAAGATAGAGAGCACCAAATAACATTGTCAAAAATACAATGACCAAATAACATTTACAAAACAAGCATTCATACAAAATATAACACCCACTACATTTCCAACAATACATGGAAAACTTCAACATCAAATCACAAAACACACTACAAAACATCCAGCTTTCAAAAAAATTGAAAAAAAAAAAATCAATACCTCGCAAACTTAGGCATGCCGAGCAAATGCGGGAGAACAAAGGGTCGACAGCGTTAGGGATGGTGGCAACAGTGATGGCGAATAGCAATGGCAATGGCTGAGAAGAGGTTGGCTACAATGGTGGTGGAGGAAGAAGGAAAGGTTTTTGAGGATGGTGACTATAGCTATTCAGGTGGTGAATGATAGCAACTACAACTATAGGGCGAGTACTTGTAGTGCGAGAGGATTTGAGAGGGAGGAGAAAGCCTAAGTGAAAGAGTGGCAGAGGAAAGGGAAATAGGGAAGGGGAAAAAGGAGGGAAATGAGGGAGAAGCCGGGTTGTATATTCTTTATGCGACCCTCGTGACCATTACCAACAGACAATGGCAATGTCTTACCGATGGATAATTTCATTGATATTGGAACGATTTGTTTCATTTTTGGATATTACTGATGGATTTTTTTATCGGTGTTCAAAAAATTTGGAAATTTGAAGTAGCATCTTCATTAGGATTTAGCAATTCAAATACCGACGGAAATTCCGGGTACTGGGCCAGTATTTTCTCTCCAAGTTAGTAATGTTAACATGAATAGTTATGAATTTCTGATTTAGTAGTGTGTCAGTATTTTTGTCAATAATATTTATAAGTGTTGGGGCCAAATAAAGGCCTATTGAAGACAAAAATATTACTGATAGAATTATCGATGAATTGTTACATTCATCAATAACTTTTGCAATTAATCAATTTTCTAGCAATTCATTGGAAAATCCATCGGTATTGCCAACGGGCTACAATCAGTCAATAATTTCTCTGAGTTTTTGGCATGTTTCTAGTAGTAATTGTTTCATTGGGACGGTCACCAAGTCACACCTGCAGTTGAAGGGAACTCTTGGTCACAATTATGCATGTAAATACGAGATAAGAAGGTGCAGAGGGAGAGGATAACCAAAGAGAAAATAGAGGGAAATTAAGGTCATAACACTCATGTCCTTCCTTGAGTTTCCTTCTCCCATTTAATCCTTCCTTCACTCTATCAATTGAGCCATTTGGACCATTTAAGCCAATTGAATTCATTGCAAAGTGTTGCTTTTAGTGTCCATAATATATGTTTGCAGTCTGTTCGTCAATGCTTGGTAAAATGCCTTGTAGTATATTGTATAGATTGGTGAGTTTGGTCTACCAGTGCAAAACTCGCATCTTTATCTGACTTTATGTATTGAACTATGCAAAATTAGCTAAAATATAATGTTAAAAATTTATAATTAAGCTTTTGTTAATGCGTGCTATAAAAATACATGTTAAGGAATGAAAATGATATTTACTTTCAATTTTAATTACTCAAAAAATATTACATATTTATTAA